>JAIXND010000852.1:3871189-5079879 GCA_023646645.1 Varanus salvator macromaculatus | reverse complement strand
TGCACAGGCCCGGAGCGTGCGACCCGCTGTGACTCCGTGGTGGAGGCCCCGCTCAGCTTGTTGCAGGCCCAAGGTTCGATGCCCAGGATCTCCAGGAGTGGTGGAAAAATTCCTGCCCATCGAGGGCCTCCTGTATTTCGGTGACTGCTTGGTCTGCTGGTGTATTCCGAACAATCTGGCTTTCTATTAATGCCTCTTCCAGATGATCAAAGAGGCTGCGAACCTTGAAGAAAGAGCACATGGTTGGATTTTCTGGAGGGATGCAAGAGCTTCTTTTGCTAAAATGCTCCCCATGCGCTTCAGCATACCAGAGGGGTGGACTGCCTTCCCCCACAGCAGTGTCGACCCCCCTGGTTCTTGCCATGAATTCTGTAGCTTCTCGGTGCTCTGATGTAAGAGCCCCTTGTCTGGATGGAGTCCGGAACTGACCAAAGACTGACCCAGAGTTCTCTGTCCCGCAGATGACGTTCTGGAGTCGTTTGACAACCACCCTCCCATCATGCTGCCCAGTGGAGGGTTCAGGGTGGACCTGGAGGTGGAGCAGCTGGATGACAATATCTATCGGCACCTGCTTTACATCCGGCATTTCTTGTGGAGCCTGCGCAGCAAAAGTCCCCACCTCAGCGACTCACCTGACACCGAATCGCCAAAGGTAAGGCATGTTGCTGGCTCGCGGTTCTGCCTCCGCCAGCTTGTTTGTTGAAAGCATTCACCCCATGCTCCAGCCAAAGAAAGAGTCTCTAATCTCTTGGGCGAGATGCCCTGAGTGAGCCTCCGGTCCCCCCACCAGCTGCCTTGGCTCCTCGCCTTCTCTCATCAGTGCAGCCCGTAGTTGCTTGGCGGACGGGGCGCCTCCCTTGCGAACGGGGCCATGCTCGTTTGTGGCCCCCGGCGGGCAGCCATCCATTCCGTGGGTCTCTGTAAGTGAACTGCATACGCAGATGGGCAAGCCAAGCCCTTTTCATGCAAATAACTTTTACGAACACCTCTGGCCTGGCAGGCTTTGGGAAGAGGATTCTTCGCTTTCCCAACCGGACGGAAGTGCTGCCTGCCGCTTGATATAGCCCAATCTCCTTAGCACGGACGCTCCTGATGGAAACACACTTTTCGTTTTCTGAGCCCTGCCGCACTGCGTAGCTGTGTAGCGCCCTCGAAGCAACAGATACAAGGGATAATAATGACCTTGTGGTTGTGGGTTGCAGTCAGAGATTTCCTGCATGCGCCCTCTGTGTGTGCGTGTCACAGTTCCGTGGGAGCAGGGCAAAGCAACAGAATGGGCCGCGAGCTCCCTCTCCAATTTTATCTCTGCAACATGTCAGCTTTCATTGTTATTTATTTAAAAAAACACATACAAGTTGCTATCCCTTAGGAGTGTGAAGCTATGCTTGGACGTGAAGGAACAGTGTTTGCAGGGATCACGGAAGCCGCAAGGAGATTTCTGCATGGCTATCCAGGGATGGTAGAAGCTGGATAAAATATGCAGAAAGCAAGATATGATCGTGCAAAACTGCAAACTATTGGGAACAATAGATGGCAAAAGAAGAAGGGGACAGCAGAGGATGAGGTGGCTGGATGGAGTCACTGAGGTGGTTGGTGTGAGCTTGAGTGGACTCCGGGGGATGGTGGAGGACAGGAGGGCCTGGAGGAATGTTGTCCAGGGGGTCGCGGTGGGTCGGACTCGACTTCGCAACCAACAACAACAACAACATACAGGTGGCCACACTTGGCTTTCTGCTCACAGAATTTCAGTGACCCCTGCTGCGGAATTCAGGACGCTGTTCTTTGTACAGAGGTGCTTACGGAGTGGCACATGGACCCCGCAAAGCAGGGGGACCTTTCTTCACTCACGGGCGTAGCTCATCCCCTCTGGGATCCTGGGATGCTGGCTTGTCCCTGCTGTGGCCCCGAAGTGCGGGGAACTGCTGGCTTATCCCTTCTCTTAATCTGCAACTCCGCCTGGCCTGCGTCCAGATGCCTCACGGGCTGAACTTTTCTATGGGAGAGGATAGAAAGCCAGTGATGCTAATCCCCTAACCTGGAAGTGAGGGGCTCCAACAATCTCCTTAACCAGGCTAAGAGCAGGAGGGGAAGGTGGGGCAGCTGAGTCAGGTGCCTCTTAGAGCGAGGAGACTGGGTTGCAACTCTTCACTCTCCTGGAAAGCATGAGCCTGCAAGCTTCTCCCTGACATGGCTTTCAGGGAGGGCAGAAAAGGCCTTTTCAGTGGTGGCACCCTGGCTGTGGAAAGAGCTCCCCAAAGAGGTGCATCTGGCACCTACTTTGTATTCTTTGTGGCGACAGGTGAAGACCTTTCTTACTCCAAGCATTTTAACAGTTTAGCCTTTTAACTTGAGTACCTTTCCTATGCTTCTGAGCGGATTCAGTTGCAATTGCTATTTGTGGTTTTATGGTAACTTTTTTGAGTGCCTCTCCTTTTTTCGACTGGGGTGGGGGGGACTTTTGTTAACTGCCCAGAGAGCCTCGGCTACTGGGCACTATAAAAATGAAATAATAAATAATGTGCAAGGCTGACAAAGACCAAGTGATCCTCTGAAGGGAAGGTGACGGACAGTAACGTGCCTTTCCTTACACCCTCCTTTAAAGACAGAAGCACTCGGCTGCCAGTCCAGTCCACAGGTAGCCTCAGAGAAGCTGGTCACTGGGAGCTTTTCCAGCCGGGCAAACCGCAGGCGGATGGTGAGCTGTCCTGAGCCAGGGATGGACGAGGGTCTTCCACCTCCCCTGGGCACCAATGGATCAACCCGGGACCCCTGTGAGATGCTGCCCCCAGAGACTCTCCAGCGGCCCCTGGGGAAGAGCAGCTCCAAGCCTGGGGCGCTGCTCTTGACGGACCCTTCCTGCTTGATGACCCCGCCGAACACGCCCCTGACCATCGACCTGAGCCTTGAACCGAGCCTGGAGACCACACCCGGGAAAGACCCGCGGAGGAATGGGCTGAATGGTGCCAAACCCACAACGGCTGATGGTAAGAAGGGCTTTTCCCGGGGAGTTCTTGGCCTATGTGCAGCAGGAAAAAGAGCAGAAGATTTAACTGCATGAAATCTGGGAAACCTTTCAAAAATTGGCAGTCGAGGCCGGCTGTGGGGAAAGGCGCTTGGCTTGAGGAATCCTGGGGAAGGGCACGCCTGGGGTTTAAATGGCTCCTTGCCTTCTGCAGCAAAGGAAAACTCTGTGGCCGTGAGGCTTACGCCGTGGGGCCGCCTTGCCCAACCAGGCGCCCTTTGGAGGTGCTGGACTACAACTCTGCAGAGCACCGGGTTGGGGAAGGCTCTGTAGAGAGCCAGCTGGGGTCTTTGCCCAGTCCCAGCAGCTTTCTCTCCCCCGCCCCAGGCGTCCACACCTGTCCCACACAACCTCAAAGGCCTCTTCTGGCCCACGGACTGGGCCAAATTGTGGTGCCAAAAGGGGAGTCTGCAGATCACAGCTTAGTCCCCATTTACATCGCAAGGGGGGCGAGAGTCCCCTTGTGCTGAATCTGCACACACAAGCAGACGGTGTGGACTCCAATACCCATGTTGAGGTGAGGCCCAGTAGGTGATTTTGCATGTCCTACATAAATGGGAAACAAGCCCAAGCCGTTGCAAAGCAACTTTGCAGGCAGAAAGCTCACGGGGAGGGGCAGGACGGTCCCAGCTGCTGCTGGGAGTTTTTTCGACTTGCAGCACATTGTTCTTTTGGTGCGGTTGTGGCTGCTCTGAAGTTTTTTTTCTACAGGGAAGCATCCAAAGAGACATATTCCCCCCCTTTGCAGTCTGCCGGGCCACCCTAGACCCTCCATTCCGCTGGTCGTGTCTGGGTGTGGCGTTGAGCGGCCGAGGTGCGTGATGAGGGGAACAGCCCTTGGCAAAGAACGGGGCTGTCTTTGAACTGTCGCCTGCACGGCAGGCCAACGAGCATGTGTGTGCGCATGCGTGTGTGTGGGCAAGGTGGCGACCCGTTCCCGGTTCCTTCCCTCTGCAGTTTCTCTTCCTCTGCAAGGAAACCTGGCCTTCCCGCACGCCAGGCATTTGGTTGGAAATGCAGTCCTGAAGGACTAGCTGCTGACCCGGGTGATGTGGGTTGCTGAAGGCTCTCCGAGCCTTGAAGGCTACCGCTGTGACACGCAAAGCTTTTCGGCTTTATTTGCTCACATCTCTGAGTCATGGGAGGGAAGCAGCTGGATGGAGCTCCTGCCAAGCTCATCTGGAGCTGCGTGAAGCCAGGCTCGCCCCGAGGAGTTCTGCTTGGTGGCCTTTGACGTCCCTCCAAGCCGCCCTTGGAAATACCATGTTTTTTTAAAGAAAACGGGCCTGGCTGATTGACCCTGTCCTGCCTGGGTGGAAGCGCTGTGAATGAGGAACATCTGCATACCTGACAAAATGTTCCATAGGGTCAAGCTAACGGGGCGATCGTATTGCTGCTTCCAGACATGTAGAAGTTGGGGTGCATGCCACTGCACACGAGTCCTCCTCCAGTTTCATGTGGGGAGGCAGGGCTGCGGGGTTGCCCAGGTCCCAGGCAGGTGGCAGGGCTGCACTGCCACTGAAATACCCCATCATGCTCCTGGTGTAGCCACACTGTGGGGCATTCTGGGAAATTTAAATGGCAGCCTTCGGCTTCTAGGGCTGCTCAGAGCCAAGCTGTTGCCTGCCTTGTCAATCAGGTAAGCTCCGCGGGACCTATGGGGAAAGCAGGTGTTTTACCAGAGGGCGCCTGACCCAGGGCCCCCCAGGGAGGACTGATTCAGGTCCCCCAAGACTTCTGTTCTACTTTGGTGGCCCAAGGGCCAATTTTCATTGTAGCTAAGCTCTCAGGACCTGCATCCCTGTGGTTCCTCGGGGCCAAAGATGTAAACGGCAGCCCCAAATATCACCATATAGTCATGCAAAATTTACTGATGGTAACTGTGCCCCAGGAGAGCCTTTAAAATAAGGGGGGGGGGAAACTGCAGAAAAACCAGGAAATTGTCACAATTGGAAGAAAAAGGGTGGCTCTAGGGAAAGGGACCCCATCCCCCAGGGCCCAAGTTGCCCTCTGGACCTGACATCCCGCACCCCTGCATCGGGGCAAAACATGCCAGCTCACTGGAAGGCGCTGCTTCTGCAAGCTTCCAGGCTCACCAGCCTGTCTCTTCTTCTGGGCTGCAGGCTCTTCACCAACCCCCTATGACTTCCCCACGCCTGCGTCATCCAGCCGCAGCTCAGCCACGGACGATTTCTGCTACGTCTTTGTCGTGGAGCTGGAGAAAGGGCCCATTGGGTTGGGGATGGGACTGATCGACGGCCTGGTAAGCACCTCTCCCTTTGGATCTGTGTCTCTGCACCCCAGAGAAGGATGTATGTCCTATTTGTTTCCACAAGTTATTACTACACCTGCTAGAAATCAGGCACCCACAGGTTCCTGGGGCTTGCAAGGGCTTGGAAAGTCGTGGCATAAGAAAGGAGGTGTAGCTCAGTGACGGAGAAGTTGCTTGGTGCACAGAGCCACAGCTTGCGCGGGCATCTCCAGGTGAACGGAGATCAGGGAGTCCCTCCGCTGGAGACCTTGGACAGCTCCTGCCAGGTGGGAGCAGAGAGACTTGGGTTCCACCGCCTCTGTAGTCAGGCTAGGAATGCGAAGGCTGTGGGATGGGGAAGGATGGGAACATTTGGGAAAGCATCTGCTTTTCCCAACACTTCCTGAATGATTCCTGCTGCCTCCAGTAGCACAGGCAGTAGGCCCATGGATGCCAGTTGCTGGGGAACATGGGCAGGAGGGCGTTGATGTTCTCCTGTCTACGTGAGTGATGCTCTAGATGGTCCCTTGGTCTGATCCAGCACGGCTTTATGTGGTGCCCAGCTCTGGTTTGGGGGAAATCTGGTAAGCCACTGCGAGACCAGATGCTGGACTGGAAAGGCTTGTGGTCCAAGGCCGGAGGGCTCTTTGCAGGTTTGCAGGCTGCTGCAGCTCCTCACTCTGCGGAACAGAGCGGCAGAGCTGTGACAGTAGTCTGGCGCCGATCACAAACAAGGGAGAAGGGCCAGGGAAATGTTATCTGGAAGGCTGTAGCCTTCATGCCAAGCCGAGGCAGTCCTCTCCCTTCTGGAACAGATTAGATTATGCAGGGCCAGAGGCGGGGGGAGACATTCCGCCTGCCGAAATGGTCTCTCTGGTGAAATTCTTAAGAACTGGGGCTCTATGAATCCAACACTGTTCATCTAAGGAGACTTCCTTCCACAAGGCCATTGGCTCCGTTGGATGGGGACCGTGGGATCTGAAGTCCAATCTCTTTGAAGCATTACTGCTGCTGTGGGCTTCCTTGCCTCAAAGCGTGAGCCCTCTTCTCTGGAGGGTCCTTGTCCTCTGACTTCTGCTAGGCCCACAGTCCATCCCTGCTGACTCCTATGTTGCTTCCCTGCCCACCCCCATCCACAGCACACCCCGCTGAATTCTCCTGGAATCTACATCCGGACTCTGATCCAGGACAGCCCTGCAGCAGCTGACGGGAGACTCTCCATCGGGGACCGTATTCTCGCCGTCAACGGCACGAGCCTCATCGGTTCGGATTACCAGAGGTAGGGAAAGAACGTGGGCTGGTTTTGAAGCAGCCAAGTGGCTTGAGCATCAGCAAGAGCTGTACACATTTCAGTATCCGTGATGATACTGAGTTGCACCTCCCATGCGGCATGTCAGCTTGTTCTCACCCAAACTCCCTCCAATGCAGAGTATCAAAGGCTTCTGAAAATCTTCCATCTTTAAAACATTTCCTATTCCCAGGGTTGTGTATATGCTGCATCAAGAACATTACAAATCCGCACCCAGAAATATGAATTGCACCTCAATGCAGGGGTGGGAAGCCTCAGGGCCAAATCCTCGAGCCCCCGGAAGGCTACGCTCTTGTCTCTGGCCACAGCGCCTTCACCCAGCTACTGCTTGTCGGCTGGTTTTCTGGCATTTGTACAGTTCTCTTCCCACTTGAAAATGCTGGAATTCTTGTCCTAATTCTTGTCCTAAGGGAATGTTTGCATAATTGTTGCTGGCTTTGCTGGTCAAACAGGGACAGGCCTTTCTGCCCCCCACCCCCACACCCCAAACTTAATTCCTTCTAGCCTGTGAGATTTTAGCCCATGTTTTCAAGTATACCATGACCACATAGGGACTACAAACATTCTTTAGTCCAGTTCCACAGCTTAAATGGCACCTACTTTTCTCCGCAACATCACGGCAAAACAGTGCCCTGACTGTTACCGGGTTGGTGGGTGGGGAACGGCTGGTTGACCGGTCCAGCCTGACTCTGGCAGATGCTGGAAGGATGCGGCAACAGCTGTTGCTTGTGTGTAGACTGCAGCACTCTGCACATCAAACGTATCGGCCTGACGCACCACAACCGAAGCGTCCAGGGGCTACTTCACACATGCATATTCAACCAGTGGGTGCCCCATTGGGAGAAGGCTTGCATGTGTGAATGGAGAGAATTTGCCTTTGGGCTTCAACTGCCGTGTGCTTTCCCATCAGCACACTTAGCTGCCCCTCCCGAACGACTTGGGCAGCCAGGCAACACAGCAGCACGTGTGAACCAGCTCCAGGTTTGCCTCACCCACGACTGGCCATGTTCTTTTCCTCCTCCTCCCCTTCCCCTAGTGCTGTGGACCTCATCCGATCAGGGGGAAAGAAACTGCGGTTTCTGGTGGCCAAGTCTGATCTGGAGGTGGCCAAGAAAATCAGCTATAGTTCTTCTCCTTCTCCGTAAAAAAAGTCCACCTGAAAGAACCCTTCTGCTTCTCCGCCGAGGATGCTGCCTCAAGGATGACGATGCGGGCCAGTGCTGGCGCGTGCGGCCGGCCAGCTTGGCACATGCCGACTGCGGCCTGGAGCAGCACCTGGTCAGCGCTGAGGGGCGGAGTGGGGAGCTGGGCTGTGGCTGCCCGCATCCAGGAGCAAGAGGCGCTCAGTATATACCAGCATGCACTTCCCAAGCAGGGACGGTGAGCACGATCTGCTGGCAGCTCTTCATGAATGTGCTGACTTGGGACCGGCCTAGCCACCTTCCGTCTCAAATGTGCAAGCTGTCCAGGTCACGCAGTGCCCCTTGGATCTGGGTGTCGCCCGTCTGAAATCGCAGTCTCCCAGCTACTCCAGACTGCTTCTCTCAGTTCCTGAGCTCTGGGCTGCCCCGGAATGTGTTGCGGAGTGGCAGAGGGCAGCCACGGTGCTGCTAAAGCAAGCCGAGTTCAAGAACATGTCCAGCTAGCAGATTCTGTTGTTCCTGACTGGAGACTGCAGCAATGAACGGGGGAGTCCTGTGTTTTCTTCTACACTCTGCACGCAGCTCAAGGGGCTTCTTTGCTCAGGGCTTGCTGCCTCCCTCCATGGGATGCTGCCGTCAATGAGCACTTTTAAAAACCATGTTTCAGGAGTCAAAACACTCCTGGGAGGCACCTAATGAAAGTAAGAACTACATCTAGGTGGGAGTTTTAGGAAAGGTCTCTGCCCATGGGAGAAGGTGGGTTCATACAAAGGGAAACAGACTGTAGCCTAACCTTTAACTTGCAGTATTCTGTTTACAAGTTGGTCTTTAAAACATTGCCATGAATTGCCGTCTCTCCGTCTCTTTCTCTTTTTATGGAGAGTTTGGGCTTTGATGCCAAGAGCAGAACAGGCAGGAAGCAGCGGGTGCTGCTTTGGAAGAAACATCGCAAGTCCCTGGTGTTAGAATGTCAGATCACATTAGGGAAGGCCTGGGTTCAAATCCCCAGCCAGCCAAGAAGCGTAATGAAGCTCAACATACTCAGTCTAACCTACCTCACAGGGTTGTTGTGAGGGTAAAGGGCAGGGAAGGTTCAAAAAAGCAATCGGGTGCGCACATGTGAGGTTCTAACTACTGCTTCTCTAGAGGGAGGTGCAGGGACATGCGAAAAATTCAACAGCCAATTACTGCTTGCAGTGCGACCTGTAAAGAAGCAGAGCCTCTTTCCGCAAAAACCACAGAAGCTGGCCTGGGGCCCCGTGACGAGGGTGGCCACAATTTGGGGTTCCTGTCGTGGGTGCGTCTCTCCTCCAGGCCCCACCGGGGTCACCCAGCAGTGCGTGTGGCTGCCCCATTGGCAGGTGATGCCGTGAAGATGCCTGGGCCCAGCACCAAGCATTCTCCCGTTGAGCGTCAGATGGTTTGAATTGCCCAGGGCCCGGAGCCAGAGCGCCTGGCTGGCCGCTGGAAGCGTCCACTGCCAACGGGAGCTGCTCAGGAGTGGCAGCTTTGGGGATGCAATGCTGCCCCTCTGTGGCTTGGGCCTCTCCCTGCAAGCCGGCGGGACTTTTGAGGACGAGCACACTGCCAGCGCCTGGCATCGTCAGCCCGACCGAAGGATGAATGGGGCGCTTGTTCCCCGGCCTCTGCCCAGCGGCAGTGAGCCGCGCCACCACGGCATTCCTTTCCGGCAGCGGTGCTGGAGGAAGAGCGCCCGGGTACAGGGGACACACGATTCCGGTGCTTTCTTACCACCGTCTACCACCGTTTCACCGTTGGGCCAGACTAAGACAAGTACAAAGGGAAAGTAGTTGTGTGCACTAGAGCCGAGAGAGGGAGCATTTATGTGAGTCACGGCAAGGAAAGACAGGGGCCACAGGCCTGATTTTAACCGCCCCCCCAACCCCCCCCCCGTAGTTGTTAGCTGTTGCAAGTGCAACTAGCCAAACAGGACGACTGTCGTTCACACGCCACCCGACAGTGGTTTTTCTAGGGGATGGACACAATTGGACACAACCCCTCCAAACCTGCCGGACTGTTTCCGCCCATTCCTCACTTTCCGCCGGACTGTGCCGAGTCCCTCTGGGTTGGCCCAAGGCTGCCCCCGGCTCTGTCCAAAGCCCTGGCACTGGAAGACCCATGGCTTTGGGCTGGAGCCCCTGCTTGGCATGCAGCTTTGCTTCCCGGCCTCTCCTGAGGGAGCAGGAAAAACCCTTGGCTGGAAGGCCAGAGTGCCACAGCTGCCAGCCCGTGCCAGCCCTGCTGGGGAGGATGGGCCCCATGATCTGGCTCAGTCAAGGCAGCTTCCCATTGGCATTATGGGGCAGCTCGCCATGCGATCTCCGGAATTGGGCTGCAATTGGGCTCCCGCCCTGCATCCCCCAATCCCATTATACCCGGCAGCTGGGAGGGGAGCGGAACGTGGACGGGCTAGTGAGAAGAACCAAGTGCATTCCTCCTATGCAGTCGCACTCAGGAAAAGAGAATTAACTTGTTTATAAGACCCTTGTCCCACTAACCCCTCGGTGGATGGGAGAAGTTTAGCTGGGGCTTTTTAGCTTGGAAAAAAAGACAAGGAAGGGAGGCAGGATAGAGGTGTTTAGAATAATGCATGGTGAGGGGAATGTGGGAAGGGAGACGTTTTGGCAGGAGGTTTAGGGCAGATAAAAGGAAGTACCTCTTCACACAGCAGATAAACTATGGAACTGAAACAGGAAGTGGTGGTGGCCAGCAGTCAGGACGGCTTTAAAAGGGGGACTGGACAGACTCACGAGGGGAGGGGCTGTCCTTTTCCAGAGGTGGCCTGCCTGCATGGCCCAGCTGCTGAGGAGCTTGCACCCATCCTGCTTCAGGGATCCTGCGGGCAGCCAGTGTGCCACCACGCACACAGCATGACATGCTGTGCGGACGCCTGCTCTGACCCAGCAGGGCGTTTCTAAGGGACCCCTTTCCAGGCAAACGGGGCTCGGCCGGCATTGATCCAACATGAAAACACTGGCCAGTGTTCTTTCAGTCCTTTCCCACAGAACGAGCATCCGCAGCCTGTTCTGCCCGTTTGCTCTCGGCGGCTAGGAGCGGCAGTGGCCTTCCAGCTGCTGTCTTGGTTAATACTGTGCCTCTTTTTGAAAAATGTATATAGTTATAATATTGCGGAAGATACTGCAAAGAGCAAAGCCATCTGGTCGGGGCAGGTCCAGGTGTTCGAACTGCTGCCCTGTGTGTCAAAGATGCAACTGGATGCAGTCAAGCTGGCAGCCTTTACGTGACAGGTGAACTGTCGTCTCTGAAGCACTCTCCATTTCTGCAACGGCCTGAGCAAAAGCACGCTGGGGAGGGGAGAGCGACATCCGCATCTCCCTGGAGCCACGAGTCGGTGCTGTCACGACCGTGGCTTCCTTGCCGGAGTCTCGCGCAGGCTGCCTTTTTCAAGCTGGACTGGGCATCTTGTGGACTTGGTTTGGACACCTCCCCTCAGCAGGACCAGGAGTCAGAAAGTCCAAAACCTCTGGTGGACACCAGCTTGGGGAAGGCTGTGCTATACATATTGTCAAGAAGTTACGAGAAGAAAGCTTGTGCAGCAGAGAAGTGGTCCTGCACTCACACGGCAGGGGTTTTGTTTTTTTTCCTTTTTAAATCTGTGTGTGGAAGTTTTTAAGGTGGGGACGTTTGAGCAATGGCCCCCTCCTCCAGCTGTTAACTTTGCTATCTTACTGTACCCCATGGTAAACCAGCTCACAGAGGGTCCTGAGCCCAGGAGTTCTCCTATGCTGCTCCCTATTAACTTAAGATGACAACTGAGGACACACCAAACAGCTGGCAGCCTCCCAGTTTTAGGACCAAAAACCACTGGGAGAAAAGGCCAAGCCAGTGACTCTAGGCAGCATGTCAGTTTCCGCTGATGTGGAGGGAGGAGGGATGGGCATTTGGGCTGAAGAGTTTAAAAGGGGGAAGGGATGGGGGTGGGAGAGGGCCTGGAAGCCTTCTTTTGCTTCACCTTCCACAAGCTGCCACCTTGCTCAGAGCCTGGCCACGGGCCCATCTGCCTCGGCTTTGACTACCAGGGCTGGCAGCGGCTCTCCTGTGCTGTGTGAAGCCTTTGCTGTGTGATCAAACAATGGGGTTCCGATGTGTCCAGCAAAGCCCAGGGGAGAAGAGTCATTTTATGACTCTCCCTTTTTCAAGTCGGAGAGAAACAACTGTCTGTAGGGCCCCCAGAAGGGGAGAGGATGTGGCTCACACCTGCTCTGCAGGAGACTGCAAGCTGGATCCCCAGCATCTCCAGGCAGGACTTGGGAAGAATCCTGCCGGAAACCCTGCAGAGCAGCTGCTGCCAGCCAGAGTTTGCTGCACTGGGCTAGATGGGCCAGTGGGGTCACTGTAAGGCCGCTTCTTGTGCTCATAAACAACAGGGGCTTGCTGCTCCAGAGAAAATAAGGGGGAAGGGTAGCCACCGCTCGGTGGAATTGGACTGGTGCACAGCCCCTCCCACTGGTTTCACGATTCCGCGTAGCTGGACCGAGCCGGGCCTTCTATTTCAGCTCTAGCCAAGGAGGACAAAGGAATGGGAGGGAGGAGCCATGCGGTAAAAGTGCCTCCTCTTGTTGCCCCAGGCCACAGGGCCAGACTCCTCTGAGGCAATCTAGCTGTCAGGTGGGGCCCCCACCCTTTGGCCACCTCCTTTCAGAGGCCCGGATGCAGGAGGGATGCTTATTCCCCTTAGGGATACTCAAACAAGCTATTTACCCACAGTGAGGGTTGGCTCCAACACGCCTCATATGCCTTCACTATATGGGAAAACAAACTGCAGTGATGGGAAAAGAAGCTTGTAAACTTGGGAAAGGGAAGTTTTTACGGCAGTCCGTTTTACTCCTCAGCAACAGCCATAAAGCACCGGTCCTCTTCCGAGGGAGTCTCCCACACTGGAATGGCCCACCCCTGCCTCGATCCCAGAGTCGCAATGGAAGCTCCCAGGACAAGGCTGCCCTCCACGGCTGCACCCAGCTGCGCCTCAGCCGGGAGCGGAGCCTGCGCCTCCCTCCAAAAGCCGGCTGGTGCTCTTCATGGCCAGGGGCAGGGAGGAGTGCGTGTCCTGGTGGAAGCGGGGGCTGGAGACCTCGAGCGATGGGGTCAGCACAAACTGAGCCACGCTGGGCATCTTCAGCAAGTTCATGAGCTCGGTGGCCCGCGTCAGGATGGCTTCCACATCCTCGGCGCTGTAGGTGGAGGAAACCGCTGGGCTTTTGACAAAGGCCCTCATCTTGGACAGGAACAGGGAAACCCTGGGCAGAGAGAGACACGTGGGTTGCGTGGGATGAGTGAGTGGCAGTCTCAGCAGGACCAGGACTGGGCAAAAAAGCAGTGAGAAGCTGCCTTGGATGAGACTGAGCCATTGGCCCGCCTAACCCAGGGGAGGGGAGCCGAATACTGTTTACAGGGCTCTGAGCAGTGAGCCGCACCAGTGCCAAAATGCCGCAGATGAAAACAGAATGTTACAATTATACCAATAAAATCACTGCTGGCCCTTCTGCCAGGAAAAGCTGGTTGTCATAAGGACGCTGCAGCAGGTGCTGGAAAAACATCAGCACACGCTGAATTTCAATCGGCGAGAGTTCAGCAGAAGGGCACACGGAAAGCTTTGCTGCAGCCAGACTGTCGTTCTGACCTAGAGAGAATCCCCAGACGCCAGGCAGCTGATAAGGGGGGAGACGCACACGCAAATACCCTGGTCCCATGTTACGCAGCCGAATTGTTCTCCAAATCCCATCAGCCCCAGCCACCATGGCCAAGTCAGTGATGACAAGGGGCGGAAATCCTGACAATATCTGGAAGGCCTCCAGTTCCAGCGAAATACACACTCTGTGGTTTGCAAATACTACAAGCCTTTCTTTCCAAGTCCTGCTACCCGAAATGCCAGGGTCTGATGCTGGGACCCTCTGCTTCAAAAGAGGCAGAACTGCTTCTGCACTGCTGAAAATTTGGAGGTGCAAATGTTGTGAGGCAGAACAGCTTGCTGCTGAAATTTGGCGGCAAACCACAATGGAGACACAAAAGTGGGTATCTTTTCAGGCCAGATGGGTTCTGTTTGCGTTTCTCTAGCGGTTCAGTACCCCGTGGTTTGGCTGTGACAAGCAGTGCAGGAACAGGAGTGGAGGCAAGGGGAACTGGGGTTGGAAAGTGGCCCCGGAAAGCCGGCAACTGCCCTCTGCGCTCCAAATGCAAAGCCATTTGCTCTGCTGAAAAAGCCGCGGCACCACCAGACCGAGCCATGCATGAGCACACACCAACCAGACCGACGAGCCAGCCGTGCGCCTCGCACCCAGTTGCCCACCGCATACCTTGGGATCAGGTCCTGGCTGCGTGATGCTAGCTTGGTCAGCGCGGTCATGAGAACGGCGGTCACGCGAGGCGAGGACTTGGGGACACTGACCGAGGGCCGAGACTGGGTGATTTCAAAGAGCAGGGCTTCCAGGACTTCGAAGAACTTGTTGATCTGCTCCACTGTGCACCTTTTATCGTGCAGCACCGACACATATTCGCCGATGGCCCAGACCTGTTGGGAGAGGAGACACGGCCATTCAGGGAGGGGAACTGGCACGCCCACATCCATCTTTGCAGCCCTAATTGTGAGACATTCCCTGAGGATGGGAGTTAATGGGATTTTCTGGCTTCATGACTGCAAACCTTGAGTAGCTCGGGGATCACATGGAGGCTCAGAGGGGATATGCTGGTGACATACAGGTACGTGAGGGGGTGTCACGTGGAGGTGGGTAGAGACCTGTTCTCCCCTGCAGAGGAAGGCAGGACGCGCCCCAACAGAGCCAAGCTCAGGGAGCCAAGGTTCCATTTGAATGCCAGGAAGCACTTCCTGACAGTCGGGACCCTGAGGGTGTGGAATGGGCTTCCACGAGAGGTGGATGAGGCCCCATTGGTGCGGGTGTTCAAGGATAGGCTGGACATGCACATGGTGGGCATGTCGTGAGCGGAGCCAGCTGGGGGTCAGACTAGATGGCCCTCCTTCTGCCTTCAGCTTTCCCTCACAGGATGGTCTTCTCCAGGGATTCTTGTGTTCTCATGATGTGCCCCAAATGCGACAGCTTCAGTTTCATCATTTCGGCTTCTAGAGAAAGTGCTGCCTTGATGTGATCTAGCACCCGCGTGCTCCTCTTTCTGTCAGTCCAGGGAATTTGCTAAGCTTTCCTCCAGCACCATATTTTAAATGTATCGATGTTCTTCTGGTCGGTTCCTCACTGTCCAGCCTTCACACCCATTCATAGTGACTGGTAACACAGTAGTTGGGTGCTTTTGGCACTAGTCTCCCAGTGGAGACCACCTCACCTTTGACTTTTTCCAGTTCTTTCCTGGCCGCCCATTCCAGTCTTCTTTCAGCCTCCCTTAGAATTGGTGACTGAGCCAAGGTGGCTGAGGAACTAACGGGACGTGTCGCACTTTTTCCTACCCAAACGTGCTAAGGATTGTGCCCTTAGGGAACATCCACAGCACCCTGCAAGGGAACCTGGCTAGGAGAAGCATCCCGCCCTCTGAGGAGTGTGGGCTTCTTTTACCACATGGGTGAAGACGTCCTCTTTGCTGTCAATGTTGGAGATGGTTCCCGAAAACTCCAAAAGCTCCGTGGAGAGTTCCACGACCAACGAAGGGTGCAGCTTACACAGCACCGGCAGCTGGGAACTCATCACTCTGCCGACAACGGAGAGACAGGGACGCATTGTGCAAGGCTTCTAACACCCACTGCAATCAGACTATTTCCGCCTACGCTTTCAGAAGATGAGCTCTTGACCCGATCCCCACAAGGCTCTTCTGGCAACAGAACCCTAGCTGCTTTTACTCCAAACGTGGAGGGCTTTTTCCTTCTCTGCATGCTATTCTATTTTGCCCCGTGCAGAGCAGAAATACAACCACCACGGTGGGCTTCAGTGGCACCCCCTGGATGTCTTTCCTAGGGCTGTGGGGCTTAACAGACCGATGTGCTCAATTCACTGCTTGAAAGCACCTCCAATCAATTCAAAAGTCAATCCAGACCGGGCAAAGCCGAGTTGCAAACTATTTTTTAAATACAGCTACAAAAGCGGACAGCCATCCTCTCGCTTCTACGGGAGGGAACGGGATGGTCTACAGAACGTGCACGTTATTTGACAAGAACGATTTCTTGCTTAAGAGTTATTATTTGTATCCATGTACACATTTATTTAATTAACTTAGCATGATCCGTCCAGTCCATGTGCCTTTAATCAGAATGGACAGAGGAGCCTGTTTCTTCCGCTGCCCATCAGCAATGTGCAATTCTACAGCTTTTCTGTTGCAAGCTGATCCAGAAACTGAACCTGGGGCAGGTCTAGGAAGGAGGTGATGGAAGCAGGTGTGGCCTTGGTTCAGGTGGGCCCAGTTTTGTATTATTCATGCCACACTGTGCTACACTCGGGGTGGAGATGTTAGCGCCAAATACTTAAGACTATCAATAGAAAGCCAATATGGCACGGGAGATCCTAACTCTACTAATCAACAGCTCTGTAAACAAATAAATAGACCAAATGATGGTATAGAACCGGGTCATTCAAGAGCTTCTGTTGCTGCCAGGGCTGAAGACTTCATAGTTTTCCCTGCCCTGGAGGTCCTGCTTTCAATCCCTCCCCACCTCGGGGCACCCGCACTCACCTGTATACCTCTGCCTTGAAAGCTGGGAGCTCATAAAGTTGGTCGCTTCTCTCCAGCAGAGCCAAAAACAGCTTGTTCACAAGAGCCCCGTCTGCAAACTGGAGAAGAAGAAGAAGGGAGAGTCTCCTATTTTGGAGTTAACTAGGAAAACGGAGGCAGGAGCTCCGTCACCATCACCATGTCAGCTTGGTGGCGCTCAAACGACTTAACCATTGTTGGTATGAACTCTGGTTTAATGTGGTCTTGGAGAAGGTCCCAAATGCACACTGAACG
Organism: Varanus salvator macromaculatus; assembly: GCA_023646645.1. Classification (NCBI taxonomy): domain Eukaryota; kingdom Metazoa; phylum Chordata; class Lepidosauria; order Squamata; family Varanidae; genus Varanus; species Varanus salvator. Next base: position 5,063,212 of record JAIXND010000852.1, on the reverse strand, counting down.
GTTGACTCAGCTTTAAACCTTGTATCTGGGGGGCTTGTCATGAGGTGATGCCTGTGTCTCCTGCCTGTGCCATGCAGGCAGCACGGCTGGAAAAGCACAGGAACGGCTTGAATCATGGTTTGCCTCAGGCACATGCCACAAACCATGGTTTAGCAACACAAGAAAACAGAGAGGCTAGATCAGACTAAGGCCCAGCCAGGCCAGCGTTCTGTTCACACAGAGGAACCCAGAGGAAAAGTGTAAGCAGGACTAGAGTGCAACAGCACCTTCCTACCCATGCTCCCCAGCAAGTGGCATGCTGCCTGATATTGGGGGCAACACAGAACCCAGGACTGCTGGCCACTGACGGCCTTGTCCTCCATGAATGTTCAATCTCCCTTTGAAGCCACCACTACACCTTGTGGAAGCCAATTCTCCAGAGTATGTGCCGGTGAAGAATCTTCCGACAACGCCCTCCCGCTTGGGTCTCGAAGCCTTACCTTGGCTACAACCCCGAAGAAGAGCTGCAGTAAGATGGGCACACACTCTGCACACTGCACGACACGAGGGGAAGTGGCCATGGATCCCAGAAGCTGGCGGATGGGAGACAACCTGTTGGCAAGGCATTGCAGAAGCTGTCAACTTTGGGGGCTTCTGGCTCCTCCCAAACCTCTGCCCCACTGGGGAAGTGCCAGGACATGTTCTGTGCTGGCTGAGGCTGGCTCCAGCTGGCAGGACTGGAATTCACAGTGCATGAGCTGAGATTTCCTTGCTCAAGCGGTGTCTTGCTTTGAACTCACTCACGGCGTGGCTGAGCCACTCTCAGCCTCTTCTCAGTAGTGTGGGGCTTGTAATATCAGCCTGCCTTACAGGGTTGTTGTGGAGGTTATCCAAGGGAAAGCGAGGCGCTTTAACTGCTACCTGCTGCAATTTTGAGGAGCCTTCCTGCAACTGGGGGGCCCTTATCGGGACAATCACAACTGGAACCCTCCGTTTGGCTTGTCACACTTTCTTGCTGTGATGCAATGCTTGGCTCACAGCCAGCCAGTGATCAAAGCCCCTCCACTCACTGCAGGCAGGCAATTGTTTTCTGGGCTCAGTTCAAGGTGCTGGTGTCCACCTTTAAAGTCCTGGACAAAGTAGAAGCCAGCTGTTGACTGGGCTGCCCGTCTTCTTATGACTGTGCCCGCTTATTCAGATCTGCATGAGGAGAGCTGTTGAGGACACCGTTCCTCCAAAGGCCTGTTTGCAGAATATGCCTGGAAGGGCTTTCTCGTGCGCTGCTCCAAAAGTCTGGAATGCGCTCCCTCAAAAGGGGAGGTTGCCCCCCCCCCCCCGCCCCAACTCTCTGGGCCTTTAACAAAGGCTGTGAAGACCTGCTCTAATTTAGGCTGCAAACCTCTACAGATTTTCCTGAGAATAAGACCTACTGAATTGTACAGGCTTAGCTTCTGAATAGACATGCGTGGGACTGCAGTGTTCGCTTTATAAATTATGCTGCTGTTCTAGCAAATGACCCGCTGCAAACGGAGACAGTCTCTGCTTCTGCCTCCACTTGCGTCGGCTTGTGCCCCAAATGCCGCAATGCTTTACTGGTTCCAGTGGTCTTATTTTTTACTGTTTTAGATTGCTTTATGTTGCCTTGATGTCTTTTTAGCAAACAAGACAGGGTATAAACAAATCTTAAGCACCACAACAGCAAAAACATATTTTAAAGATACGGCAAACTGTCTTGAGAGCATCAATCTGAGGATGAGTCTAAAACTGAAATGAAACCAGTAAGTGGGGAAAGAAGACTCCAGCTTGGCAATATTCACCTACCTGCTGGGGTCCCCGGGAGCAGACTCGGCACGGAGGAGATACTGGAAGAGGGCCCTGTACTCCGGGTGCCGGAAGGCTTCTAGGCAGGTGGCTGGCTTCAGGGTGGGGTCCAAGGTGGTCCGCTCAGACATGGGAGTCAGGGCAGACCTAGTGACAGATCCCAAACGCACACAGGTGGTCACCTGCACTGCCCATAAAGAGGCAGAGCGCGACCTGGCCACTGGCAACCTCCTTCCCCTTTCAACAGCCTGTAGATTCAAATGAGTCTGCACCCGCCATTGGAAGGCCTTGCCGCTGTGAAGCCAATACTCCACAGGTGCAGAAACTCGCAGTGCGGAAGAGATGCAGGAACCCCCTCAGTCCTGGGGGCTCCCAGGCTTCTCCAGACAGAAACACCCCATTCCTCAGGGACCAACCCCCCACTTTTTGCGGGTTACGCTGCTTTGGTGCAGTTTCCCCGATTATAAAAGGCTGAAACGCCTTTCTGAAGGCTTAATTGCGGGTACGAAGGGTGCAGTCCCATGCATGTTTGGATGGAACAGCTATGCGGGCTCTTTCCTGCCCGACGACGCATGAGGTCGCACCCCAGGAAAGTGATGACAGAACGGGCTGCTTGGGCCCTGCCACTGCCTTGCCCCTCCTGCCGCTGCAGCACAGTCCCCAAGAGCCTCTCTGAAATGGAATTCAGCCCTCAGGCTGAAAGAGCTTTTACGCCTCCACGCTGGCCCCTGGGTTAGCGACAAAAAGAAAGCGTTTTTGGAATGACAACCACCAGTGAACCAGCCGGCCTGGAGAGCAGCCGACCCAGAAAAGAACGGTGCTTTCTTCTCCTCCTCCCCTGGCTCCATTGCATCTCCACCTCTGGCTCTCAAGCCAGAGTTGCAACCCGGAGCTGCAGGAGTGCCACCCGAAGCCCAGCAAAGGGAGGCTGCTTAGAGTTCCCTGGGGAGAAGGGTGGGGCAGGGAGTCCTCACCTCAGCTGGACATCCAGCGCAGCTGCCAAACAAGGCAGGTCCAGCAGCAAGTGAAAGATTTCCAGGGCCGTGTCTGCTCCGAGCAGGGCTGGCAACAGGTCCAAGTACTCAGCGATGAGGGCCGGGCTGTTCCACGCCAGGAACTGCAAGGGGAGGCAAGCCAGACCGTAATGATGGCGACAGCCCTCTTCAGGTACCTCAACAAGAGATTCCCCCGGTGGGCAGGAGGCTGAGCTGGCCAAGGAGTGGGATCAGGGCGAAACTCTGCACACACAGCTCTTCTCCCTTGGAAGCTGCCTTTTACTGAGACAACTGACTGGCCCATCAACACCCGTGTAAGGCAGAGACCACTGAGGTGTGCAGCTACCTTTCCGGGCTGGAAACTCCCTTCAGGACTCACGTGGACAAACAGCGAGACCCCACAAAGCCTCGGCACACAGTACCTTGAACAGGTTTGGGGTGTTCTGCCGGAAGATGCTGAGGTTCTCAGTGAAAAACTGGGCGTTGCGCCTACAGAACTGGATGAATTCGTAGGCCAGCATTGGGCTGTGGAAAAGCTGAGCAGGAACTTTGGTGAAGAGGTGCTTGTAAACCGCTTCGGAGTCCACCGCTGCTGTCTCACCTCGGTGTGGGGAGAGAGAACACAGCACAGGTAAGGGAAAAGGAAATAATGATGGGTACAATCCCATGCAGGTTTAGACAGAAAGAGGTCTTAAAATTCCCAGCATTCCCCAGTCAACTGAGAGGCACAGGATTATGTCCGAAAAAGTACACACCACCTCAGGTCCATCAATGAATGGTCCTGTGGTTGGACTGTCAGCTGTCGGGTTGCATAAAAGGATCAGCGCTATGTGATCAGGGATGGGGGACCTGTGGCCTACGGAAGTTTCCCGTCTGGCTCATGGAGCCTCCTCAGGTTCTTCCAGTGGGTGGTATTCCTGGAGGGTGCAGAGGGAGGCTGGTTCTCTCCCCATGCCTCAGTAAGCCATTCCACACTCTTGACCCAGGTGAAGCTAGAAGGCGTTGTCCTCGAAAGAGGAGGAGCCAACCATTCGGACTCACTGTGGTTCAGGAAGAACTGGGCGATGGGCAGCAGCACCCTGGCATGGGAAAGATCCCCACTGAGCCGGCCGTGCAGGTTCTTCATGCAGGAGAGTGAGCGGTAGACGTAGGAGGAGTCCTGCCTGCAAATTATGTCCATGATGGTGATCGCTTCGATGAGGCACTGTGCGAGAGAGGAAGAGGACTGCTGGTCAGAAACTCCCAGGGCACCTCCAGCTTCTCGCCAAATGCGCAAACCTTCCTGCGACATACTTACAGCTTTCTGCAGTTCCCCATCTGCTTTCTTCAGAGCCCCTGACAGACAAAACAAATCCAACTCAGACTCTTCCAACCAGAGTTGGAAACGCCTGGCTCACGTCCAGCCTTCAGCCTGGCTTCACGGGGCCCACAGAGATGGGATGGCAGAGCAAGCTCTATACTGCCAAGGTGCAAAGCATGCACTTCTGACTCTCGACCATCCCCTGCCCGGATGCGGCTTCTCCCAGTGGAGTCGCTCCAAAGATAATGAGGAGGGGAGAGCACGCGGCTTTGTGGCAAAGCTCCTGGTTTGCATGCAGAATGTCCGGTTCAGTCTCTGGGTCGGGTTAGGAAAGGGCCTGCCAGCCGTTGTCAGCGTGGACCCATGCCCTGAATCGGCTTCCTGTGTTGCTATCTTCATCCGGGAGCATGCATCGCCACGGCCTCTGCTTTTGCATCTGAAGCTGGGGGCTACAGTGCCGTGCATATGCAGAGCACCAGGCTGGGGAAGGCTGGCCATTTTCCCCAAGCGCAAGTGACTGCCAAAAAAGAGCTGCGTTCGCACATTGTTTTAAGCCAAGCTTCCCCAGCCTGGTCTCCTCTAGAGGTCGTAGACTTCGTATGCCATCAGCACTAGCGAACATGGCCAACAGACTGGGATGTTTCCAGCTGACCGTGCAAACTGGGAAAGGATATAATATGGGAAAGAAGAGGAGTAAAAAAGTTTGCATCAGCTCCGAATTCCCACCATCCTTTCTGGAAATCAGGCCAATTCCTTTCCCTGTCCCAAGTAAATAACTAGACTCACGGCGGTTACTCTGCTCTATAAGCCGCTGGCAGTACTCAAACGCCTTCTCCCTCAGGCGCTCCTTTGGAGGAAGCAGGCGACTGGAGGTAGACGTGACTGAGACCATGGACACAATAGAGCCGTCCACCTCTGACTTGTCATCTGCAGAGAGAGCGTGACAAGATGGGACAGAGAGAACAAGCCAAACGTCTCCCAGATACCCGGCGGAGGAGAGGCACATTCCTTCTGCATGCAAGCTGAAAGCACTGCCAGCCCTCCTATCCCATTCCACCCTGATGTCGCTGCATGGGCCACTGTTCTTGATGCGGTCTCGGGATGCTCGACTGCTTCTCTGTACCGAGAATGGATGAATGATCTAAGCAGCTGACATGCAAGGATGTGGCAGAATTTTTCTACTCCCAGGAGGAGGGGCAAGGCCAGAACAGTCACTCATACAGAGAAGCATCGATCAGACTCCTCTTCAGTCTCACGGGAGTCACAATTTTGCCCATTTCACTTGCAGGTTGCTCCTGGTGCCCAGTTTGGGAAACTACCCAATTGCACCACATGAATATCCTACTTTATGTAGGTCCCCTAAATTGCACCGATGCACTGAACGCAGACTCACAAGCCACACAGTAACAGCTTTGTCAAGAAATGACATCAAGAATGGTTATCTCAGTACAGACACATAAGTACTTCTGCCACTCGTTCAGCCAACCACCACGAAGAACCCTTACCTGAATTTGGACCACTTGCTCCTTCACTCCCGTAGCAGAGCAGCCACTTCTGCAGCATGGAGAAGGCCTGCATGTTAAGCCACTGATCCTCTGTGTAATACTGGCCGACAGAGAGCACAGTGAAGAAGTCTGTGGCCACCGTGCCATCCACCTCTGTGATGGGGCCAGGCTGGGGGGAGCGGGAAAAGCCGGTTACGCCGCAGAACTTTCTGACAGAGTGGCTGTCCTTAAAGCAGCATCTAGTCCAGGTTTACACGCAGGGGATGTTTACTGTGGGACGCGCACAATGGCTTGGCGGCAGCAGACGGATTCAGGCCTGAGAGCGTGAGGAAGGCCTGCTGGATCGAATTGAGACCCCATCCGGTCCAGCAACTTGAGACGCCTCAAGGAAGGCCCCCAGCAGGGCTAAGAATGTCTCTCTTGAATGAATATGTGCAGCCCACGAGGGACCGTACGCCAAAACAGGCTACGTCGTTTGTTCTGGGTGCTCTGTTTACCCAATTGGAATGTGGATTGTTTTGGGAAAAGAAGTGTCTTCCCCCAGGGGAAAGGAGAAACTGTGGCCGTGAGATGCACTGCCTGTATGTTCAAGTCACCTTGAGCGACTCTTCCATTGGTGCAATGCTTGACTGTGCCAACCCAAATATTCATCTGCCATGCATCCTACCCAATGCTCCATGTATTATACCCACTGAGCAACTGTTCAATACGCCATCTCTTTAAACCCAGACGGAGCCCAGTCTGCAGTCCCTCACCTGTCTGGCTCTGGGGTTGAAGAACCCTCCCGAGGACTGGGGAACTCCTTGCTGCACGCTGGCGTACCTCAGCCAGTCCACCATTCTCTTGCTGAGCAGATTGACCTGATCTATGGATCCAGAAAGACACGAGAGAGGGACACTGTGAGTCCCTTGAGCAATCCTGGTCTTCGCCACCAGCCAGCCTGGGAAGTGCCTGGAGCTTGCCAGGAATTGGAAAGCACCCAGGTTTCATGGACCGGGGCACAGCCGGTACCCAAGGCCTCTAAGCATTTACCTCTGCATTTCTTGCGTTTACCTTTGCTGAGGCTCGTTGGCGCAAAGCTGATGGCCTCTGACAGGATGGGGAGAAGATGCCGCACTTGCTGGCCTTCGGGAAGTCTGCCCTCCAGGACTTTCACCACATGCTGCCCCACAGCGTCTATGTCCGACTTTGTATGGCCCTTAGGGCAAAGCAAACATGTGAATGCCCCAGAGCAGAAGTGAGCAGAAAGGCATTTGTGCTCTGGCTATGTATTTTACACACGAGCTGGTTCAGGCATCATAGCAGTTCCTGGATGGTTGAATCCAAGGATTGTCATGGCAGGGCAGCCGCAAGCAAGCTGCCTTCCCTGCATTCATGGCTTCAATCCAGGAGCACCCAATTCTTGGCTAGCTATCATGACATCTAGACCTGAAGTTCCAGGCTGCTTAGGAGTTAAACAACCCAGAGTGAACCCAGCAAGAGACCATAGGCACACTAGTTTCCAGGTTCGGAAACTTGGTAATAAACCAGAAATCAGGCATTTCTTGAGCATACTTGCTCACTGTCCTATGGCCTTGAGGGCCCTTTCGTTTTCGTGACTGTCCAAAGCTAGGAAATACCAGATCTTACCACATGGGGGGAGGCTTTTAAAAAGGCCAAGAAAGATGATCATTTAAGGAAAATGATCTTCCCATGCACAAATTCTAGGTGTGTAATAGGCCCCAGGAAAAAAGGAAATAACTTATGTACAGAACTGAATCACAGGCTTTCTAAACACTTACTTGGGCTAGCATGATGGAGAATGCCAGACTCAAGAGCTTTGTGTTCTGGATCTTATCCCAAGACAGAGTTAAGTCAGTGCAAGGAGACATCTCTCTCAAGATGGCGGCACAAAGTATCTGAACCTGTTCAGGGCACTTTGGGAGATGCAGCACTGTCTGTAAAAGTTCCACAAATTTGCCATCCAGCCTGTAAAGAAGCCATCATGCTGAGTAGCAAACATAAAATCAATCGAAACTAACAGCACAATTCTGTACCTCTCTACTCAGAGGTAAGCCTCGCTGAGTTCACTGTGCATCAACACTGCAGCCTAACATATTTTAACATTTCTGTTCCATTTTTGTTGATTTAACAACTGTTTCCTGCTCTCATTTTATGAATTGCATATATGTCTAAAAATACCCCCACAGCGAAAAAGAGTTGAACAGAAATAATTGAATAGGGAAACATATTGTATAAAGTGTAGCTAAATTTCAGAATTTTATATTATGTAAGCCATCCTGAGTTCTTCCGCAGAAGGATGAGATATAAAACTCTATCATATACACTATATATTTTGTAACTGCAGAAACATTCGTGTTAACGTAAATTGGCCATACATTTAAGACAGAGAGACTTCATCTTAAATAAAAGATGGGAGAAGTTTTTTTCTAAAACCAAGACATCTAGAATCGATAGGCAAAGAGGAAACTCGCTTATCACATGTACCATCAGCATAAAACCATCCATGGCTTTTTGCTGATGGAGCTACAAAAATGCCACCACCGTTTCCTGCGACATGACAAGACCAGCACTTTTGTTTTCACTCACTTTCGACCATATTTAGTGGCCGAGACGATAAGGAAGAGCCTTTGTAAACAAGCCACTGCTTCATTCCCGAAGTCTTGATTTTGAAGGAAGCCTGTGATTCGAGAAATGAACTTTTTCAGCTCTTCATCTTGGATCTCCCTAAAAGGAGGGGAAAAGAATATTCAAGAAATCCCCATTTGGTGCAGACTTCCAAGTCAGACCTTCACCAATAACACCCAAGGTCTTTTCTCATACACTCCATGGCAAAGCATGTGGATTCCCTATATAAGTCTCCAGGTTCAATTCCTGGCAGTTCTACTCAGTAGATTCTAAGTAGCAGGGTTTGGAAAGATTGTGCCAACAGCTCGGAAGATACACTACCAGTCAGAGCAGGTAGCAGCGAGCTGGACAGATCAACAGTACAGATGCAGGACAAGATAGCTGCTTCCATATAATGAAAGACCTACAAAAATGGGAATTTTCTGAAAACTGGGATCTTTCCAACATCAACCCCAACAGAACAACTCTGATTTTGGAGTTGTAGCCATGTTACTCTGTTACAGCAAATACACCATGAGAGTTGTGTGGCATTTTAAAGGTTAATAATAAATACCAGCGTTTAAGCTTTAGCTATCCTGTTAGTTCTCTGTGTGAGAGTCCACTGACATGTAACAGCAAAAAATTGAAGGTTAAATAAGAAGTGGATCACAGGTTAATTGCGGTTTATTTAACCCATAGTGCCTGCATGTGCATGTCATGGGCTGCTCAGATATCACATATTCAAAATGGTGGCTCCATACAACCTGGCAAATCATGGGAAAATGTATTCTTCTTCAGCATCTTCATTATTTAATATTATGATTTATTTGACATCTGTGCCACCCATAGCCAAAGCTCTCTGAGTAGTTTAAAACAGTTCTTAAACAGAACCATTATACAATAAGAACTGTAAACTTTTTCAGTCATTCCAGAATTTAAAAAGTGTGAAATTTTAAAAACTATTTAATGATTGAAACAGTCTTTTATACAAAACAGAGTTATTAAAAACAACAGAGTTATTTACCCCCACTGGACCCTAACACTAAGTATTTCTGTCCTCAGTACAGTGGGGGGACTTGGACTCCATCAATCTACACTCACTACAGATCAGAACTGTTGTGTAAATCAGAACTGAGAAAACTCAGACTTCTAAACTCTACTTGGACAGAAAATCCCCTGGGTAGCTTGAATGAAACTCCCTTATCCCATTTACTCCCCTAGCATTCAGTGATGGTCTACTTGCTTTTAATGTGTATAGCAAAATCTGTTCTCCTCAAAAAAAGTCTGTGTAATCCTTTCATTCTCCCAAACTATTTTTTCCAGTGAGCAACTTTGTGATTTTGGGCAAATCAATATATCTCAGACTAAATGACCTAACAAAGAATAGGGAGGGTGTGGATTTGTGTGTAAAAAGACCATGTAGGTTGCCTTGAACTTCCTGGAGGACAAGAGGGAGCAGAACACAGGGGGCTAAAACACCATGAAACGCCAGATATCTAGGTGGATTTGTGACCATTTTGAGCACTTTGGTGTTATTACTGTGCAGTAAGAGAACCCTTTGGGAATAAAAATGAAATCTGACAGACACCGACTCAGAAATAAGTTCCACTGAGTTCACTGTGGCTTAATTCTAGAGAATGTCCCTTTGTGAAGTGTGATGGGTAGGCACTAAACATAGGGGGTTTTTTCCCCTGGTACCCAGTTTCCCAGAGAAGCCTTCCTGGTACCTAAATTGTGCTCCTTTTGGCACCAAGGGAAGACCTTTTTATTTTTCCCAGGTATTTTAGTATTTCAGCTTCTGTTTAATCTATGCCTATTTAGACAGAAAAAACCCCTACAACTCCAAGCATGCTCTAGCTTTTTTCAGTCTAAACATGTTTGCACCCTCAATCATCCTGTGAAATGCCCTTCCAAATGAGATCAGGCATATGTCTGCATTACTTTGCTTTCGGTGTTAGTTGACACTTTCCTTTTCAAACCAGCATTTCCAAACCAATGATTAAATTACAGCTCTTGTTTTCTTTATTTTCATGGTAATGTTTGCATTTGCTGTTTTTAGTGCAATGTTTTGTTATTGGCCTCCTTAACAGATTTTAAGCAACAGAAACTGAAAGCCTAAAATACAGGAAAACTAAAAACATCTCCTGGTGCCTCAGGGAGCACCACCATAGCTGGCCAGGGAATGCTGGGAATCACTGGCCATTTTTCTGTCTAAAACGTACTTAGGATGGTGTCCTTACTGTATTTCTGATCTTGATACTCTTGCAAGGTTTTATTTGGTTATTTATTTTATACTGCCGTATTAACCTTTTTTATTTGTATCATGCTGTGCTTTATAGCACTGTAAACACTGAAAAAGTGCTGGCTACTAGATGGCATAGAAAATAAACGGTTTTAGAATTTCAGCCTCCGTTTTGAAAACTGTCATTAGGGTGCACAAATCTTGCCATCATTTTCCTTAACAGGCATCAGCTCCTGAATGGCTCCTTCCTCCCCTGACCATAGGCATAACCTTTTCAGCTGACTACCTGCCAAAAATAAGATGGGAAGATAATCTGCATTTCTGTTTTGAAGACCATGTGGCATAAGGGTTGGAGGCTGCACTAGGGGCCTGGGGGTTCTGGTCCCCTCTCAGCCATGAAGCTCACTGAGTGACTTTGAGCCAGCCATGGACTCTTAGCCTGACCCACCTCACAGGGTTGTGGCTGGGAGGATAACATGGAGAGGAGGGGATTATGCAGACCGCCTTGGGTTCCTTGCTAGAGGAAAAGAAGGCAGAATAACCGTATACGAAGTCGAAAACAAGAGGCTCGTCTGGTTATATTTCTGTATTTATCGTCTTCCTTTTCCTCCTACCTGGCCTGGCGCAGGAAGCTTTCCGTCCCCGCTGTGTACATCCTGCCACTGTCCCCCTCCCCGCAGCCGGGACTAAGTCGAGGGAAAAGGAGAACTAAAAACACAACCAGTCTCTTCACACCCCTCCCCTGCTCATCCCTCCGCCATTTTCCCCGGCAGCTCAGTTCTGAGCATGCGCACAGGTCCCGCGCTAAAAGCTGCCCGTGCGGAAAGCGGCTCCTCAAGCGCCAAGGTTCCGGGGGCGTTTGGGCCCTTCAGGTTATTCATTGCCTCGCCCTTTCCACGCAAAGAAGTTTGTTGTTAGAGTGGGGGAAAGGATCCCTTAATTGCTAGCAGCGACGTTGTTGGTTGAGTGAAGGCAGTCAGGCGTACACAGGTGCTGCTGGTGAAGGGCTTAATTGAGGAAAATAACATGATGGAATGATAAGAGTTGACACAGAGGACTAGCAGCTTAAGACAGCAACTCAAAATGTATTTAGCTGGGAATAAGTCCCGGTGAATGCCAGCAACGAGTATAAGTTCAGGGTGTTAGGTCTCTCCTGCACCTCTTCTCTTTTGGGGTACAATCTTATGCAAGTTAATGCAGGATCTGCCCCCCACAAGTCCCAGTGGACCCCAGCCAGAAAGAAGTCCTATAATTCCCAGAATTCCCCAGATAGGCTGCCTGGTGGATGCTGGGAATTGTAGTGCTTCTTTCTGAATGGGAAATGCTGAGTACATGTTTGATTAATATAGCACACAATCTTATGCAGGATGGGAGTTTGAGGGTATCTTCCCTATAATCGCTGAGGTCCACCTAGCACCGACATGTGCTTTGTCGTGTCAGTTACAACTGTCCTCTCCTCCCAGGCATTTAATGGCACATGATGGATTCTGCTTGCTGTTTAAATTAGGACTAGTTTTAATGAAAATATTTTAGATGTTAAACTTTCATATTTTTGTATATTGGAATTTTTAGCCGTTTTAAATTTGCACACAGGAATTATATAATTCAGTTTCTTGCATTTGTATTTGTGTTGTATCTTTTGTATTTGATTAATTGTTGTGAACCACCTTGAGAGCTTCGGCTGCTGGGTGGTATTGAAACAAACACGGATAGGATCTCACCCTTAGCTATGCATTTATTATTATATTGTTATTGTTAATTTATTGTTAAAGGTAAAGGTTTCCCCTTGGCATTATGTCCAGTCATGCCTGACTCTAGTGGGCATTGCTCATCTCCGTTTCCTAGCCGAGGGAGCCAGCGCTTGTCCGCAGACAGTCTCCGTGGTCATGTGGCCACATGACTAAACACCGAAGTGCACTGAGCGCTGTTACCTGCCCACCGAAGTGGCAGCTTTTCATCTACTTGCATTTGCAGGCTTTCGAACTGCAAGGTTGGCAGGAGCTGGGACGGCGCATGGGAGCTCACCCCGTGTGCAGATTCGAACCGGCGACCTTTCGATCAACCAGCCCAGCAGCACAGCGGTTGAAACCACTGCGCCACCTGCATTGCTAATTGTTATATTAATTCATACCTACCATTTTTCCTCTCACAAGGAACCCAGAGTGGTTTACACAATCCAGTTCTGGCTTTTATCCTTACAACAGTCCTGTGAGGTAGGATAGGCTGAGAGTCACTGACTGCTCCAAAGTCATCTAGGGAGCTTTCTGGCTGGAAGTGTGTGTGTGTGTGGGGGGGGGGGGTTCTAGAACCCATGTTTCTGAGCTTCCCAGTCCAACACTTTCACAGACACCCCACACACACATGGGGGAGCAACATCGCCACTTTTTTTTTTTTCTTCTTCAAAGGGTTTCCTGCAAGTGCTTTTGGTTACTGATTTTCAGCTCTGTGGAATACTTAAGAGAACATCCTTAAGGAAATAAATGCTATTATTCATTACTATTACAATACCAACATACGTGACCCTGTGTTCGCCTCTCCATTTTCTTCATCTTTAAAGGGAGAATTTCACAACACTGGCAAAGTACCCAATGGAATTATGTATTGAGAACATTAAGGGAAATATGAAAAATCGACGCCTTGTATGCAGTTGTATTTGAGAAAAAAAGGTTAAAAGTTATTAATGTCTTCATATTGGAGCTGCTCTGATTGCTAACAAGCTAGATACTTCTGTAGCAGAAAGATTTCATCAGGAAGGCAGGCTATCAAAGTTAAGTTTGCTGGCATTTCCCTCAGGTGTGCAAACATTTGCCAGCTATTAGGATGCATCAATTGGGAAGAAGTCATTACAAGGAAACACAGCTGTCTGTTTTTTACTGAGCTAGATAATCTCTACCCCATGTCTTGCAATAAAATTGTTATACACACAAACATGTTAAGTTTGTTTGCTTTTTTAAACATAAAAGCAAACAAAATGCATTTATTACAAGAAAACAAGGGAATACTCTAAAAAGAAATTGCAGCATTAATCCTCGAAAACTCAATGGAAGAGTAAAGTTTTTATCATCCATGGAAAGATGATTAACATGGGAGCCAGCTTAATTTCTGTGAGGCAGGATCAGACACCTACCTGTACTATGAGGACGAGAATACTAACTTGCTGTACAAAGGTGTTGTGATGATTACTAAGATAATGTATATGAAATGTATAATGTATATGAAATGCTCTGAAATGCTGTTTACTATTGCTTTCATTTCATTACATTTATATCTCACTTTTCTTCCTTTCACAAGGAACTCAAGGCAGCTTACAAGGCTCTCCCTTGCTGTTTTATCATCACAACAACCCTGTGAGGTAGGCTAGGCACAGTCAGTCACTGGTCCAAGGTCACTCAGTAAGCTTCATGGATGAGTGGGGAGTAGAACTCGGATCACCTGAGTCCAAGTGTGACACTCTCACCACTATGCTGCACTATCTACCTTCTCAGTTGAAATCAGCTTGCCCAACCACAGAGACTGCAGATATGTTGTACTACAGCTCCCATCACCCCCAGGGCCTGGGCTGGCTGGGGAAGATTGGAGTTACAGCCTAACAGTTTGGAGGGTGCCTAGCTGGGGAAGGTTGGCTTAAGTTGATGAACCATGATGACTAACCCTCAGTTCACTACCCAACGCAAACCATGGATTCTCTTCAAGGGGTTTTCATAGTTAACAAGCCATAATTGGTTAGTCCAGTTGGGTTCAGACAAGGGAACAACCCACAGTTCAATGGCAACCTACACCCAACCCATGCTCAACCAGTGAGGGTAGGTTATTGTCTTACCTGAGCCCAGTCACGCTATTGTACTATAGATTTTAGATTAACAGATGTCCTGCCAAAACATCAGTTTAAAAAAGGGGGTATTCATATACTAGCGAGAAAATAGGTTATATTTTGTTCAAGATTTCAAGACATACTCATGTGTCTCATGGGCCAAAATGGAATATTAGAATGTGGGGGAAGAAAGGGTAATACTATATAATTAGCTTTGCAGTGTCTTCAAACATCCTCTCTGTCAGAAATTAAAGATAATATAAATGCAAAGCATGCTTGCAAGAGATGGGTTTGATGTTAGTCTTGACAGTGTAAAAAAATTACAGCTGGATTCACTCACTGCCAAGCAGAAAGACTTCCCACATTGTCTTTCACTAGCGGCAGGAAAGAAAGCCGTGATGACGCGAAAGCAAAAGAAGGGTGTGCCGAAACAGGACTGCAGCTGAACGTTAAGAAAACAAAGTCCAGAAGAACCGCACATTTTCAAGGACCACAATCAAGAAACCGAAATTGCAAAAGCATTTGCAAACCTCAGCTCAATCAGCAATTCACAGGGAGGCTGCAGGCAAGAAATTAGAAAACAGAGACCTGGAATGGCAGCCACGAAGGAACTAGAAAAGATAATCAAGCTAAGGATGCTTCACTGGAGACCGAGGTCAAGATCTTCCGAACGAGCGTATCGCCAGTCACTGTGCACGGGGGTGAAAGCCGAACGGTGAAGAAAGCCGGCTGGAAGAAAAGGGATGGCGTTTGAAACAGGGTGCTGGAGGAGAGCGTGTGAATATTGCGGGCTGACGGATCCCCTTGCCCCCCATTCTGATTTGGAACTCAAGCAGGGTGCCGTTTGCTCCTTCACCGGAGCCTGTTAAACCAGGCCGGAGGGCCAAACTGCATTCAAAACTCTTGGGCAGTGCATCCCAATGGGGGCGGGGCTAAAAGGAAAGGGGAGTGGCCAGAGCAGAAGGGGTGCAACAAACCTATCGGCATATTTCCACTTAAAGCGCTTGCGGTCAGTCACTAAGCCGCAGGAGGGGTATGTGGCATCTGGGTCTGAGGTTCCAGACTCCCGTTTCAAGCGGATCAGCGTAGCAATGGGCAGATTGGGTTGCATTACGAACCTGAGGTGCCCAGTTTACCTCTAGGCTGTGCAACTGATGCCACCACCCCGAAGGAAAAAGAAAATGAAAAGGGAAAAAAGGGAGCAGGAGAAAGAGAAAGAGAAAGAAAAAAAAGAGGGGGAGGAGGAGGGGGAAGACTTCCTCTCGAAGTTGGCTTGCAAATTTTTTCTGGGGGAGGGGAGTTATTTGTCACTTGCTTTTCCTCCAAAGAACTGATGCATCTACTGTCCTCCACTCAGCCTGCATTTCACCTTCCCAAACACCGTTTGAGGTGGGTTAGGCCGAAAGACAGCACCACCCTGGGACAGGCAGCCGAACCTGGCTCTTCTCAGCCCTCACCTGCCTTTTTCTCATCACAGCTCGTGAAAGGAAATGCATCCCATCCAGACTGCCCCACTTCCCTGCCTGCTCCCACCGTTCCGTGGCCCTTTCCCTCATTTAATCTGCACACTTAACAGATTTTAATTAAGCACATGATATCCTCTTCCAGCAGTGCCTGCAGTGCTATAACCCTGTTTTTAAAATTTCATCTCAGAAGCCACATGGACGAGTTGAATCGAATGTAGCTCAGCACTGACCTGCAGTAAACTTCAGAGTTTGTTCCACAAACTTCATGCAAATTGAGGTCAGCAAGTTCTCGCCTGTAAGATTTATGCCCTGATGTTATTAAAATGTTATGTTTTTGATATGGAAATCGGAAGGGGAGAAAATGCTTGTACAAGCAGGTTCGAAACGGCAGCCATGCCCCCAGGTCAATCCTTTGCCGCACTCGGATGATAGAAATTTAACTGGGGTAAATGTTCCATTATATGAACATACTGCTCTCCAAGTGCAGCTGTCGATCATAACTTAAGAGTGCAGGCATTTACATCTTTGTTCGAATCGACTGTGTCATTAATACAAGAACAATGACCCCAGACGTTTCTGCAATTAAAAATGGAAGACGGTCCATAACCCCAGCTGTGGGAGGCCCATGAACGCATTAAGAATTGATAAATGACCTATAATTAAAGCTAAGATGGCAGGTATTAAAACATCCAGAAAGTTATCCCCTCCGTATGTTTTTCACAGTACATTTTGGGGCTTGCGTGTTTGATATGTTGCCACGAAATGTGCTGTCAAAGCCATGAAGATCTCTCTGCCAGCAGGATTTCATGCCTTGCAAAGATGCTGCCTCGTATGTAAATAGTCATTTCTAACATGCCCACTTGATGTCACTGGATTCCTAGTCCGGTCCCTGAGGTGCAAGAGTATGAAAGGAAACAGACAAAAGCACCATCTGAACAGGGCCCTTGGGGCGCATGTCCGGGCCCTGTGGGCTAAGGCTACACAATGACCTCCTGGAGAGCATTAAGTGATGGGACAGCAGCAAGCTCCTTTAAAAAAAAAATCATGTTAATAACTAATGGCCAGGCCCTTGTTTTGTATGTGTTGCTATATTTTATTGTTGCTTTTAATGTGTTGTGGTTTTCATGATGTTTTCATTGTGTTTTGATCTCAGGCTGTGAGCTGCCCAGAGGTGCTGTGGCACAAGTGAGTGGCATACAGATCTTTTAAATGTGCCCCTGGATGCCACAAAAGAAACTGGGACCGAGCGAGATGGCACAGGCCAGGAACCACTGTTTTTGCATTTCCCACACTTTTTGAGATCACAAAATGAGCAACCAAAGTATTATTGGTTTGGCCTACAAACAGAATCTGTTTCAGCAAAGTCGAGACATATACCTTTCCATTCTCTCCTGGCTTATCAAGGTTGTGTGAGCGAGAGACCTTTTGCCATGCCTTTTTTCATGACACTGGGAAATGATGAGACTGGTATCACCTCTGTGCATCGCCGGACTTCTTCGACCAACCAAAGGAACTCCATTTAATAGTTGTGTTGGCCAGAAAAGCACCACTCTACTGGGAAAACAGGGAAAAACACAA
Source organism: Varanus salvator macromaculatus (assembly GCA_023646645.1). Lineage (NCBI taxonomy): Eukaryota > Metazoa > Chordata > Lepidosauria > Squamata > Varanidae > Varanus > Varanus salvator. The sequence continues at coordinate 5,045,908 of JAIXND010000852.1, read as the reverse complement.
CCTCTCACCTTTATCAACATTGTCAGTTGTCTGAACGGTATAGCAGTCCTGTCCCTTAAATTGGAAAAAAGAACAGAAAATAAACAGATGCTGGAAGTTTCAGAACAAAGCTTATTTAATTTTGGTTTAGAAGTTTAAAATTTAAACACATTTCTCCTGTTTTCATATGACAACTGGGGCATTTTAAAAAGAGGCAGATGTTTCTTGTCTTTTTTCTTGTTTTGCGGTTTCTTATTGTTGGAGGATTCTCCCCACTCAACACAGAGAAAAGGATGGGTGAAAATTACCTTAATTTCAAGTTAGTCATGAATATTCTTCAGGGGTTGACAATGATAAGTCAAAGGTGAATTTGGTGCACAACAGCAAGTATAAAAGGGAGACAGAAGAGGGAAGAGGGAAAGATTGCTAATGTTGTATCTGTAATGCTTTCCAGGGATTTTGAGACAGAAAATAGCTTCGTCACCTAAAACCAGGTCGAGATGCAGTGGTTAGATCTTTGAGATCCAAAACACACACCGTTAAACAGTCATCAACCTGATATTTTCAAAATTCTGCAAGAAAGGAAAGCATCTGTTGCGTTTTGGTATCACAGTGGCCAATTTATTTGGCTCCAGATAATTGAAGTAGCACATATCTCTGGGAATTTATGAGGAGCGCAAACTCCAATTTCTCTCCAAAATGGGTTTTGGATCAAGAACAAAATGGGTTTGTAAAAAACAGGGCACCTTAAAGGCCAACACATGTATTAGGTAGCAATTTTCATGGACTGCAGGCCTGACTCATCAAATGTTAGCGCATAAAAGTTTATGGTGGAATAAATGTGTTAGTTTTAAAGTGCCACAAGAGTCTGTTGTTTCTGCTCCAATGGAATAAACGTGGCTTCTTGGAAATTATTAGTGTTGTTATAAGAGCCTTTCCCTTTGCCTTTCAACAAAGCCCTATCAAAGTCTGGGGAACATGTGCCATGAGATTCTTATGTCTCCTGAAGCTCCAAGGAATTAATAGGGCCAAATGGACACTGCATCTCTGATTCTTTTTAAAAGATTAACAGTAGCTGCACACATTCATGAAATTGTCCATTTAAGGGCAGAAAGGAGTTGCTTTGTGCTAGGGACTGGGTGAACTTTGTACTAAAACTGAACACACCCCCAAAACCTGAATGATCCCCCCAAACTAAAGTTTATCACAACTTGAGTGCGATTGCTTAAATGACTTAAAATTTAAGCAAATTTGGCATGTTTTCTTTCGATTTTGCGTCCCTACATTTAAGCCACAATACCAGGCAAGCTTACCTGAGGGCAAGATGGACTGAACACAGTGGGATTTATTTCAGTTTAAACCTGCACAGGTTTGGATCTATGGCAGTCACAGGGACCCCCCCCCCCCCAAAAAAAAAAAAAATTCTCAAGGCCCACACCCTTCAGCCACGACAAATCATCTCTGGCAACTTCTCTGTCTTCTAGATGTTTTAGCAGCCACTGACTTAACATTCCAAGCCTATCTGTACAGCCTTCAAGTTCATTTTTTTCCCACCCTTAAGGACTAGAAGCTTGATTACTTTTTCTTTTAAACCCCAGTTCTGCTGCATTCATGAAGTTTTTCAGCTTCGAGGAACTGCAGCCCTCCTACTGACTTGGACCATCTAGTTCAGCATTGCCTTTATTGCAATCGTTGCAACTGTTAATTACAACAGCTCTTTTGCCTTTTGGGAGATGTGATCTTTCCCAACCCTGTTTGAGATCCTGCTGGCTATAGATTACTAGTCTTGAGTCCACGTGAGCGTCGCCCTACTGAATATCAGTTACAGGGGACCAGTGGAGGGGTCTCATTTCCAGCTTGTGGACATGCCATTTTACCGTCATTATCCTAAATACAAAATGCATCCAGAAGGACTGTTTATAGACATGGGCCATCTTACGATGCACCCCGTCTCCTTTGATCCAGTTAGACTGACCACATGCACATCTAAATAGTGTTTTGTTGCAACCAGAGAGTCTTGCACCGAGTTGTCTTTCAACGGCACCTGGAAATTCATCATCGGTTCGATGCAGAGCAGGTAACTTTTGAGTCTCTTGCTGCTATGCAGCTTGACGGACCTCAGGAGAAGCCGAGGAGCGAATTCTGGACTGCAGGGAGTCTTGGCTCGCAGAGCTGCTCGTACTTGCCAAAAATGAGGTAGCCTGAACTACCTGACAAAGGAAGGGGTGGGGATCACTCGGGAACTCGTGTTGTGCCGAGAAGGGAGTGGAAGCTTGCAGGCTTGTATTCCAGCATGTCTTGGCCTTTCTGAGAACAACATTGCAATTCCCACGGGGCAGGACTTTAGCCCAGGGGTGTCAGCCCCGAACCCTTAAATTTATAGAGACATTATTCCCTTTTCTTTGTGTACCACTAATTAAGCATTTCGCTTAGGAGACTGGTTAAGTAAGGCATTTAAATCTCTGCATGAGAGTCATGTTAAAAAGGGGTGAGCAGCCGCTGGTCCTCTGGATGTCTTGGACTAGAGCTCCCATCAGCCCTAAGTTACATGATCCATAGGGAGGGATGATGGGAATTGTAGGCACAAGCACTGTTCACCCAGTTATACAGGTGTTTTCTTCCACCTTCATGATAGTTTGATTTTTCAGAGCAGCAGCTTCTATAAAAACAGGGCTCCAAGGACTAACAGCCATTTCTGAGCTTCAGCTAATCTTCTTGAGTTGCCCGACTCGTGGGATGACAGCTTGTCATCAACAGGGGCTCTGGAAGGCACTTGTTCTGTCGCTGGGCCTGGTTGGTACATCTCCCACAATGCCATCCCCAATCTGGCGCCCTCCAGATGAATGGGACACCCATCAGCCTCAGCCAGCATGGCCAATGGCTGGGAGCGCTGGGAATGGTAGTCCAAAACATCTGGAGGGAACCAGGTTTCAGGCAGACTGGCTTGGAATGCAAAATTCAGTTTGTTGAGTGAGAGCTGTTCAGGTAGTTTTGGGCATGCGGAAACTTGTCCGGACTGCTTCAGACACACCCATGGACTCAGCTTGGCCGGGACCTTGCATGCCACCCTTATATTTGCATGGCATCTGGTACCATCCTGGTCTTTATGGATCTCTACTGCAACACTGCACAAGCAGGGAAAGTGAGCCAGTTAAGCCAGTGGGTGCCAGGTGCGTTTGGCACTACACATGTACGTTCCTTTTTGCTCTCCCACCTAGTCTGTTTACATCTGTTTGAGGGACATCCAAAAAATCACGGACAAATTGCGAAGAAAACTTGAAATGTTAAGAGGCGGCGAATCAACTTGTGTTGCTCATGGTCACGGTTCCAATTTGAATGACCCCAGCAAGTGGTTGAAGACACAAATGCTAGAGAATTCGTGTGTGGGTGTGGGTGTGGGTGTGAGGAGTTAATTAATCCAAAAGCCACATAGCCAAGCTATGCTTAAACCAAACAGGTCAAACTAAGGACAGACATGCAAATAGACTGATAAAAATCATTAGCTCAGAACCACTTTTTATTACTCCTTCTTTCATGCATCGCTGTGTGCCTGTCACTTGTGGTCTAAAAAAATAAAAACCAAGCTTTAGTGTCTAATTGCCTGGAAGGGATTCTTGCTCGCCACAGGTGAGCAGGCACCTGGTTCTTCACAAGCCCCGATAACTGAATTAATGCTCCATTGCAAAATTGAGCCAGGAATGCGGAGCAAGTCAGCTTGAAGCTCACTAAGCCGTCGAGAGTCGAGGAGAGCCAGAGCAACTTGTAAACATGAGTTGCACAACACCTTAAACCCAAGCGCACAAGCCTTTACTGCTTTCTGTATAACACACATCTACACTATGCTAACGGACCTACAGAGAAGTAAGACTTGAAATGCAAGGGTTCCACTTTGGCAAGACTGTGATTCACAGTTACCCTGTCCTCCCCTGGACATGCAGCCATGGGGAAGAACGGACAAATTCTAAAGCCACCTCCCCAAACTTACAGTCCAGAAATGCTGGGCTGCAATTCCCATCATCCCCAACCACAAGGAGGATCACAAATGTAGTGCAACACATCTGGAGTGAGGAGAGCTGCTCGGGGCTGGCCTTCAGGGAGACTTTAGAGCGTGGAGCGGGACCTTCAAGGGGGGCTCTGCTTGCAGCACTCGATTAGCCAGGACTCACCTTGCTAGGAAATGTTTACTGGAAGTTCTCCTGCTAAAGGGGGCTTGTGCAGGAGAAACTCCCAAGAGATGGGATCCTGTAGGCCAGACCCGTCCCCTAAACGGACGGCCTGGATGACCCCACCAGCCTTCAATCCACTCCCGCCCCATCCCGCATCCCCTGTTATTCGGTCTCGAAGCCTGGCAGGTCTTGGCAAGCGCTTGGGGTGTCAGGCAGCATCTCCGAATCCTCCGCAGCAACGAGCCGCCTCTGCTGCCCAAGACACATGACTATGGAAAGGAGACCCCGAGCGTGGGAAGCTCAAAACCTGCTTCTGCGGGCGACGGGGGATTTCTCCCCCACCCCTTTACAGCAGGCACCCCCAGCGGCCTGGCGTTGGTCTTCAACAGCTGTCCCCTCCAGCCAGCATGGCCAGTGGTGAGGAATCCTGGGACTTGTAGTCCAAAGCTCCTTCCCCACCCCAGGCAGGGGCACGGGACACCCAGACCCTGTCACTCCCGTAGCGCAGAACAGTTGCTTGCTTGGAAGGAGCACACTAAAAGCCTCGTCTCCATCAAGGCCGGGAAAAGCTTTTCTTGTCCAAAGGGGCTCTAAATAAGCAACAGGACTTCAGAGGGAGCTTGTGGCTTTTTATCTGGGCTCCCAAACTGAGTGCAGTGCAGGTCAAAGCGAAGATGATGCCTGGCCGTCGCTTGCCCATCATACGGACAAAGCTGCTTTGGCTTTTCCTCTTCCTCTTCCTCGCCATCGCCGTGCCTTTGTTTTTAAAACTCGGCGCTGCCCTCTGCACACAGTCGAGGTCGCCATTCTGCCACAGCTCCTTGGGGAAGCCTCAAGCCCACACTCCCAATTCCAAGAGGGCCCGTCCCTTCTCCGCATGCGGCATCCCGCCAAAGAAGGTGGGCGAGGCCATTTCATTGAGCTTATGCTTGGGGAGGCTCAGTTTCACTGCAACCCAAGTGCTCGGCTGAACAAAAGCACTCTGTTTGTGCACAAGTGACGCAGGCCGGCAGGTTGCTCTGCGGCCGTTGGCCTCGTTCTGGACGGAAGTCCACCCTCTTTCCTTGGGCAAGCAGAACCGGGTTCCAGAACCTTGCCAGAGGCAGCTGTCCCTCACTCCAGAGGTCTACTGGTTCCTACACATTCACCGGGCACGGGGAGCCTGCACCTGGGCACAGACACCAGCGCCCTTCAGCAGCTAGTACACCCATTTGTCTCGGGAAACACAGTATGGAATTAACACCCACCCCCTCAAAAAAACCTGGATATAATTAATTATTGCTTGCATAGGAAAATGGAGCTTAAGGAACAGTCATCCAAAGTGTGAGCACAAACAACAGAAATGATGCTGAGAGAGAACTCGCTTGACCAAGCTGTAATTACAACCCCTCGCCCTTTATCCAGCTGGGCTGGTTTCTGATGGGTATGTGGAAACCGAAGCACCAAAATGCTCTGAACTCCTTGGGGGAGGGAAGAATTGCCTTTGTCAAAACAGAGTTGCTTTTTCATGCACAGAAGGGAAAAGGGGGTTTCCTCACCTGGGTATTGAAATAGTATTTTTATTTCTGCCTTCCCTCAGCTGTGGAGGTTTATCATCCTGGGATCTGAGCTCTGGTTCTCCTTCAGATCGGCATCTGCAACCTGCCCGGACCCCCAAGACTGAGAGAATGACTACGGCTATTTTCATAAACACCCCGCAACACACATACATACCTTACAGGCAAGAAGGAAAATGTGAACTGTGCCCTGCCCCACGTATCAATCATAGAAAAGTAGAGCTGGAAGGAGCCATAGGGCCACTGGGGCCAACCCCCTGCTAGTGCAGGACGGCGGGTGAACCCATCCCTCTCGGATGGCTGTCCAGTTGCACCGGGAACGCCTCTGGTGTGGCAGTGCCACACCTCCCTGAGGGCTTGTTCCATTGTCATACTGCTCCAACAGGAGATTTTTCCTGAAATTTAGCTGGAATCTGGTCCATTCTCTTGTGTGTGCAGTGGCTCTATTTAGAGGAAACACAAGCAGGGCCAAATTTTAGGCTTGCCCACACACAGGTAATTCCTGACCCATTGTCAAGCAAGAGGCAGGATCTTGGATTACTTCACATGCCTTTGATACAAGCCACATCCCCATCCTCGACTAGCCTCCTCTTTTAAAAGCTTTGGGATTTGCAAAGCCTCTTCAAACCCTTGGCTGCTAAGGACACCCTGTGAGCAACAAGCAGTTGATGTGGGGGTGTGGGATCAGGGAGCGCGATGAACGTGAAAACGGCATGGCCCTCCAGAGGCTGTCGGACTACGACTCCCATCAGTCCGAGCCAGCATAACTAACAGCAAGGGAACTGTTGGAGAAAATCGGCTTCTCTCCCTCCCAGGCTTAAAAACAGCCTTATTACATGCTTATCCTGTGCTTCCTCCTCCCAGGAGCTCAAGGTAGCATATGAAGCTCTCCTCACCCTCATCGTATCTGCACAACGATGCTACGAGGAAGGATAAGCTAAGGCAGGCAGTAATTGCTGCAAGGGGATCCAGCGAGTGGGCCGCACCGGCCCTTCGGACAAAAGCCATTCTGCTTCCTCCTCTCTCCGTCTCTCAAGCTCAATCGACAGGAATGGTCCTGATGCTCCAACTGGCTGCTCCACAAATCCCCACGGGAGACTTTGCAGAAACACACCACAACTTTGAGCTATACGGCATGGATGCTCGGAAGGCCACTTGCCACGGGATTCTCTAGTCCGGTTCACCAGCATCCTGACATGATGATGGCATTGGAGATGGGCAGATGGCGGGGATGTGGGGAGACAGGACGGACACTACAAGGATGCCAGGCACGGGGAAGTTGGACTAGGTAGTACAGGTGACGCAGGGCCATCTCGACACGCGTGTGCCGTGTTTGGTGGCAGTTACAAATCGCAACGTCAAATTCCAAGCAAATGTTTTGCAAAGGCCATCCTAGACAGGGTTCCTCTAGATTTAGGGGTGGGAGCTCTGAGATGTGAACGGACCTCGGTTGTGTGTCTTTGGGGACCAGCAGCCCCACCCGCGGGAGTACGAGTCCTGTCAGGCTCACAGACAATTACCATGTTTTGAGGAAAAAGAAAATTAATGGGGGGGGGGGGTGGATCCCAGCAATCATTCAGTCAAATTGTCTCTGTGCTGTGTGTGTTTTTAATCTAAAAAAGAAGGGGAAAAAATCTCCAAAGTTAAAAGGCAGAACAGGCAGTGGGTGGAGGTCTTGCCTGTGCGTTTGGCACTGTGAGATCCTAGGAACTGCAGGCCCGTCCTTTAAAAATCTTATTCTGAAAGAAGCTTTTATTTTTTTAAAAAATCTGAAAACGGCAAAAGTTGTAGTTTTTTTCTTTTAGAAAAAATCTCTCTGACGCCTAAGCTGCCCTTCCAGAACATCCGGGTTCCTCATTCGCTGGCGGCCTGTCCGTGTGGGGCCGTCGAAGTGATAACGCCCATCTGCGGGGCAGGCGGTCCTCTCGACTCCTCCATCCGAGGCCTTTTGATGTCTGGTTCGCTCGGAGGCTCTTCCGCGTCCTTAGTCCCTGCCTCTACCACGTGCTGGCTGACCACCGCTGGAGTGGATGAGCTGGCTTGGGCTGCAAGCAGCTGCAGAGGATTTGTCAGGGCTGGGGGAGAGACGAAGATGGGGATGGAGGTTTAGGAAACACACGCCCATGGCCAAGACATGCACACCTCAAGAACTGGTCAGAAGCATCAGGGGCATCTTTAGAAGGCAGCACCTTCCCGTAGGATATCCCAAGGCCGGGGTGGGGGTGAGGGGGGGGATCTCTTTTAGCCTGCTGCCCCGGAGAAACTCGCAAGGCTGCATTTGAAGATGCAAAATGGTGTGGACAACAGTGCAAACATTTAAAAAAACACCAGCTTGCTGCAAGAGAGGGCGCGATTCTATTGCAATGGTCTGAGGAGTCCCCACTCCAAACAAGGCCCTGTCCTGTGCAGGGCAGAAGTGTAGGGGAGGTGATCTTTGCCCCTCTATGCTCCTGCCTCGTGTTTTTAGGATTTTGGAAGGAGAGGAAAGGAGGTTGGAGAAGCCTCAGGATAGATCGTCTCCTGGCCTCTCCGGATTTCTCCTCCTTGCCCGCTGGAATGCCCCCCTCCCCCCTCTGGGGTTGCCCTCCTGACCTCGAACAGCAACCGGCTTGCTTTTTTCCAGGCTGGAACTCTGGTTCCCAACACTGAGGTTGAAGCGCCACCTCTGGGAACGCAGAGTACCCTGGGGGGCCCTGATGCTGTCCTAAAACTGCTCCCTAAAGCTCTTCCAGCTAGTCACTGACCCGTGGGAGAGGAAGCCCAGCCTTGCAGAAAACGCAGCATCGAGCAGCAAAACCACCAAGTCTTTGGTGGATGGAGGAGGGCAGGCCCGGAGGGCGCAGTCTGGCCCAGGGCGTGAGGTTCCGCTTCCTTGTGCAAAGCGATGCAGGGCACCTCTGGATGCTACGGATGGGCAGAACTGGCATCCCCGCAAGAAGGCCCCCCCTGTAGATATCCCCCCTCCCCGCCCGGGGGAAGGCAGGCCCCAACATGATGTTTCTGGTGTCTTCCAAAAGCATCTTTTATTTCGGAAAGCCTTCTTTGGTTGACCAGCCGCGGTTTTGATTGCTATTCTGCTTTGGTTGGTATTGTTCTGAATATTGTGTTTTATTCTTGTTGCACTTTTTGGACTTTTTAATTGCTTACCACTTTGGAATAGGTATCAACATGCAGGTGCTTATAAATGCTGCAAATAAAGAAAAAGATGTGGTTTGTGGTCCAAACACCGCATGCCAAAATTTTGTGTATTAGAGAAACGGATATTCGAACTGTGCATATCTGTAAACAAAATAAATGCACATTTTTGTGTGTTTTCTTTAAAAAATGGTGTACTGATGAATGGGATGGGACAAGCTTGTGACTGGATCCAGGCTGAAATAGCAATGGCTCTTCTGATAAGTAGAGTTAAATAAAGCAAGATAAGTGGCCACCAATTAATGTATTTGCTTAACTTATGACTCTCAGAACTGCCATTTTATTGCATGGCTATGTAAACAGATGATGAATTTGAACATGCTTCTTGTCAGCAAGTCCAGCCATTTAAAATCAGTGGGACTTGCTGCTGAGGATGCATCGTTAAGAGGAAAAATTAAGTTCTCGACAGTGGAATAGGGAACAGAAATGTGCTCCATCTTTAGCCTGGAGAATCACCCTCCACCTAGAGAGAAAATCGGAGATTTTTAGGGGATTTTCTATTCGTCACTTCCTGTTTACAGTGTGTTTAAGACACATTCCAGGTGGATGTGTGAGGGCTGGAGTCCAACAGGCAATTCTCTGAAGTGCTACCCTCTAATTGGACTCCATCGAGTGGTTGTCTGTCGCTTTACTTTTAAAATACATGTCAAGCAACTGAGGTATAAATGAAATTAACCAGCTTTGTAGCCCGAGGAAAAGAGTTAATGGAAAACCCCTACTATCAAATCCATCCACCGAGATCCTGTTACCATTACTTTTGGAGGGGTTTAGCTTTAGCTTTATTTATTTATTTAACATACTTGTATGCCGCCCCCTTGCAAACAAGCCTCGGGGCAGCTAACAACAATAGGAAAATACAATTTAAAAACCAATACACTATTTAAAATTTATGTTCCACTTTTAGCTTTAGATTTATATTCCACTGCACGGAACCTGGGATTCTGTACAGCCTGAAGTGCCCGATCCTGCCTAATCTTGGAAGCTAAGCAAGGTCGGGCCTGGTTGAAATCTGGATGGGTGACCTGATGTTGTGAAACGTCCAAAGAGCTTTGGCTACGGGCGGTATAGAAATGAGGATGAGAATGAGGAGAGCAGCCAGAGGCTGGCCTGAAGACACTCAATGAACTCCACAGCCTAATGGAAACCAGGAAGAGGAACTCCTGAATCCCAGTCCACCACCCTAACCATTCAGGCTAAGCCAAGAGGCCGGGCAGCTTGCAATCAACATTTACGGAAATCTCAGGGGCTGAGCTGGAGAGGATGTGGTGGCCAGGGGGCTGAGGACTTCCATGCACCGTGCAGCCCGTAGCTGTTCCGAGCAGCAGGTGCAAAACGGTGCCCTGTGCACATATTTCGATGGGTGCAGATGGAGGTTCCTCATCTGGTGCAGGCCTTAGGCGGCACCCGGGTTCTGCTGCAAAATGAGAGGGGAGGCCAAGCATTGTTTTGCAGAAGGCAGGCCCGAGGGATTCCAGAGAGGTGTGGTTTGCAATCCTGCCTAATCGTGCAAGCTAAGCACGGTCGGGCCTGGCTGAAGTCAGGACGGGTGTCCTAAAGGCTGTGAACCGCTCAGAGCTTTGGCTAAGGGTGGTGTAGAAATGGAAAGCAACAACATCCGAGTGTTTTGTGCCTGAGGAAAAGGAGGCAGGGGCTTCAAAGCCCGGTGGCACATACCGTAAGCGCCTCCGGATATGCCGCTGGTGGGAACGCTGTGCTTCCCGTTTTGAGTCACGGCTCGGACCGGGAGCTGGTGCTGCCCGATGGCCATGGGCGCAGCTTGCTGCAGGATGGTGACCGTCTGTCCCGGGACGCTCTGCGCCATCTGGCTGGCCACGGTCTGGATGACTCGGCTGGCGGTGGGGATGGCGGCAAAGGCGATGGTCGGCTTGTCGTCCATCCCTGCGGAAAGACAAGCTGTCATCACGCACGGCCTGGCAGCTTCCCGAGGCATCTTTCCTTCCCGTGCATCTTAGGAAAAACTGAGAAACGTGCTGAATTTTTGTCGTTACTGTATGCATTTGTGTCTACGCACAGAGGCATACCGTGGGGAAAAATGTCCTTGTCCCCGATTTTCCTATTTCCTCCTCCCGTGAGCAGCGAGCCGGGCAAACGTTTTGGCTGTCCTTTCCAGAAGGCAGCAAAGCACACTCTCGTGGCTCCCTGCTCCAGAAAGTGGGTCTCTTGGGGGCCATGGTGGTTTCCGGATAGTAAGCAGTGGAAGGGGCACGCAAGCATCCATACTTCCAGAGAGCCTCACCTGGTGCTAACACTTCTTTCTTTTCAGCGCCAGGTGAAACTCTTTTTATTCTCTCGTTATTTTAATGTCTAATTGGTTTTAGTGCATGCACAGCACTGCATGCTGTGCTATTTTTAATTTCTATTTTACTTGTTGTTTGTTGTAAACCATCCTGAGACACTAGTATAGGGATGGTGTATAAAAGCTTTAAACGAACAAATAAATGTAGAAATTCCACCCTTTCAACCCACAACACTTCAGTGACCCATGATTGCCAGTTTACGATCAGCATCACCATGTTTTAGTAGCAGAGGCCCTTGCAAAAGCAGCTCACAATTAAAAATAATAATTCAAGTTATCCTTTGGCCCCCCTCCAAAACTGACCACGTCGGGAGGCCAAAGGAAAAGGTCCCTCCAAGTAGCTTATCAAATGACTTCCATGATACTGGATGAGCAATGAAGATACATAACAACAACAACAACATGCTGCGCTGCCTTTATAGGGAAAGGAAAACTTAAGGGCATTCTTGCTCATATGCACGCACAAACACACGCGCCGCCTGTCCAAATGAACTAAATTCCCTCCCCTCTCACAATTCCAGTGACACGAACACTGATTTGACAAATCTGTTATTTTTTTTGCCTGCAGCAAGTGAGAAGACTCATGCTCCCTCTCTCCCTGCATCAGCTCCGTCAAAGCACCAGCAAAATTACTTGGACCTTAACAGGACATTCAGAGTTATTTGGACAAGGGGATTTATATGATGTAATCCTTTATGCTGTTTACTTAGAGTTAATTGGTTTTGTAGCTCTGCAGTTCTTGCCTTTTGTTAATTATTTATCTGATTGATTGGGTCGTTTCCTTTCGTTATGGACTACGGTCCAAGAAACGCAATTACTACCTACCACGGCACAAAACAAATTGCATAAGTTGCCACGAGCGCATCTTGAGAACTCTTCCAGAGACACTCCTGCTATTTTCTGAAGTCGAGGAACGAGCTCTTCCACCGATATAATATGTGAAGCCAGACACCCAACTGCAGAGTCCCTAGCGCAATTCTGACAGAATGAGAGGGTGCTTCTGGCACTAATGTTCCCATTTGGAAGACACTCTGCGGCTATTCTATTTTCTCTTGCTCAACCGATGTTTTGGGGGTGGGGGGGGGGAGGGAGAACAACAGTGGGAAAGCCCGGGAGGGTTGTAAGGAGAAGGCAGCATCTGGACACCTCCAGTGTTCTGTAAAAGAGGCGGACTGTTTGCATGATGAAAGCGTCTTCCAGAAGCCCCCAAGGCCGCAATATGGAAAGGCTGTTACTCGGACCAACCGAAATGCCATGAGGAGGTGAGAGAGCTTTCTGGTTCTTTCTGGTTCAAGTGACAGAGTGGCAGATGGCCAAAGTCTATTCATGTTTATCTGTGGCAGTGGTGGGGAGCTGGGAAGGAACACTGCCAGGAGAAATGTGCCAGGCAGAAAGGACACCGATCAGAATCACAGAATCATAGAATAGTAGAGTTGGAAGGGGCCATGAAGGCCATCTAGTCCAGCCCCCTGCTGTTGCACGACCCCAGTTCACACCTTCCCACTCAGAGGGCTGCCCAGTTTCTCCTTGAATGCCTCCAGTGGGGGAAAGCCCCCCACCTCTCCAGGCAGCTGGTCCCACTGCCGTATTGCTCTGACAGTGAGGAAGCTCATCCTGATGTCCAGCCTGGATCTGGGTTGTCGCAACTTGAATTTATTATTCCGTGTCCTGCACTCAGGCATCAGTAAGAAGAGATCCTGACCTTCCTTTTTGTGATAGGTGCTTATAGAGAGAGATATGTCCCTCCTCAGTCTTCTCTTCTTAAGGCTGAACATGCCCAGTTCCCTCAGTCTCTCCTCAAAGAGCAGTGTTTCCAAATCCTGCATTGTTTTCATCGCCCTCCGCTGGACCCTTTCTAATTCACCTGTATCTTTCTTAAATCTTGATGCCCACAACTGGACACAGGATTCCAGGTGAAGAATACCTGGGCCAGAAAGAACACCGATCAGAACTTTGAAACGAGGAGTCAGAGCCTGCGTTTTGCCTCCTCTGTTCCAACCCCCTTTCCTTGTGTGCCGTGTCTTTTAGTCTATCTGCCTGAAGGCAGGAATTGCGATTCAGTTTTGGAAGCCGCTCTAGGAGTCTTTTTCAGCTCAGAGCAAGATGAAAACCCTGCAAATGAGCAAGGAGGTGTGCAGGCATACCCAGATTAAGCTCGCTCGGTGCTGGAGGGATGGAAAGATGGCTCCTTCGGGGTAGCTGGACTGAAGGGCCGGGAGTGGATCAAATACCTGAGCATACAACTACTCCCATGCTGAAGGGCATTAAAGGGGGTTTAGGGACCCGACCGAGGATCCCATGGCGGGGCGGGGGGAGTTGTGCCTTCTCGCGGCTCGTATGCTACCTCGAGGCTCACCGGCCAAGTCCAAGACGGCTCCAGCTGCTTCGTGGGCGCTGCCTGGGGGGCCCTGGTTGGTCAGGATGTATCCGTTTGCCGAGTTGGTGGAGCCGGTCACCACCCTGACCATCGTCACGGTGGGTGCTTGCTGGACCACGTGGATGGCATGGCCCGAAGGCTGCTGAGAGGTCACGATGGAGGCAGGCATGTAGGCCACCGGCTTGGCCACCAGGGCAGAAGGCCGCGGAGGGACAGCCATGATGACGGGCTGGGCACTTACAGGTGAGCCTGGAGAAGAGGAAGATGGGCAAACCGTCAGCCAGGAGAGCAGACTGAAAGCCAAAGAGCACGGCATTCACATAAAAAGAGATGCAAGCTTCTGGTCCTCAAGATTGTAGGGAAAACCCAAGAAACCCTGGGGCAAAACCGGAGATGCTGAAGTGGGGCTAGCAGCTCCTTGCCCTGCCTGGCAATGACTCACTCCTTGCTCCGGCCCTTCCTTGATCCCCCTTAATAACTTCATTCATTTACTGAATGGTTTCCCCATCGTTTTTCCGAATGCCCAAAAACATGCATCAGGGATGCCCGTCATTTTGGGACCTGCGGGCACCTTTGCTGTGGGCAGCACCACAAAATGGCACCCGCAGAGGATGTGGCGAGTCGCATCATGGCTGCCACGGGGCTGGGTGGTCAACAGTGGGCTAATGAAAGCCACAGTGGTGGGGAGGGAAATATTTTATTTATTTCGATTGATATCCTGCCTTTTTTCTACAAAGGGCTCAAGGCAGCTTCCATCATTCTCCTCCTCCATCTTATCCCCACAACAACAGCCCTGTGAGGTAGGTTGGGCTGAGAGTCTGTGACTGGCCCAAAGCCACCCAGTTGGCTCCATGGCCGAGCGGGGAGTCGAACCCGGATCCTCTGAGTCCCAGTCCCATGCTCTTAACCATGACACCACACTGGCACTGGAATCGAGAGGCTGGAAGCGGGAAGGGAGGGAGGGGAAGAGAGCACAGCAAGGAGGTGGAGGGGAGAGAAAGAGGAAGGAGAAGAGGCACGGAGGAAAACAGAAAAGGAGAGAGAGAAGTCCGCCCTCACCCCTCTCCTGTGTTACTCACCAGGCGCGCTTTGTGAATACCGATACTCTGGAACAGAGGCGAGCTTGGAGCCGAAGTCGTGCTCGTGTGGAATCGGCGAGCCCTCCCGCGACAGGCACTCTGGCGTCTGCAGGCCGCTCGTGTGAGGGGAGAGCAGGCCTGGGTGAGTAGGGGAGGCGGGTGCGCTTCTGCAAGGCAGGAAAAGTGCCCGGGAAAAGGTCAGGCGAGTTGTCCAAAGAGGCGAGGAGAGCGCTGCAACAGGCACGGGGCTCGACAACTACAGGAATCGCGGAATCACGGCGTAGGCGCAGAAACCACTGCATGCAACCGATGCTGAGAAGCTCCCAGTTTAACAAAGCGAAGCGTCTAGTCTTCCGGCAGCTACACTAACCTGGCTTGCACATAACACTGTCCGTGGTTTATGTAACCCCTTAGTTCTTAAATTCTAGGTTGTCTTGATGTCTGAACCCAGCTGCATTAACAACCGAGAAAGAGAACCCATGGTTTGCTGTGTGGTGGTGAACTCTGGGTTGCTTACACCATGGGTTGTTACTAAGTGAGAACCCAGAACTGTGGGTTGTTCATGGTTTGTTTTGCCAGGCTATTGTGATGGTGGGAAGAGATGGTTGTGAAGAACTCAACTGCTCTACATGCTGCAATGGCATTTGGGATACAGGGAGGAAAGAAGCAAAGGAGGATGGAAACAAACCGTACATGGACTGAGAAAAGAACCCACGGTTTGTTTTATTGCCTGCCAGACAAACTCTTGGTATGGCAACAAACCATATGTTAAATAAACCATGGCTCAGCATAATTTGCTACCTAGTTTTCTTATGACTAGAGATGAACTATCTGCCCTGTTGAACTGAGCTAAAGTAATATTCAAAACCTAGACCCTTAGTTTGATCTATTACAGTTGACTCAGAAATTGGAATTTTAAGTATTTTCCTTAGAACTCTGTTAATATCTCTATGCAGTTGCAACTTTACCAGAACAAAATTGCATTACTTCTTCAGTTAACTACATTTGGAACAAACACCTTGATTTCCCCTTGGAACAACATGCAAACCGTTCCTCCCTTTGCTTCGACTTTCAAGTGGAACTTACCGGGAAGAGAGAGGCCCAAACGGGGTTCGGAAGCAGGACACGCCCCTCTGCCTCCGTTTTCGGAATGCCTGCTCCACCAATTTGCCTTCCGAGGGAGGATCTATCCGCCAAAAAGAGCCCTTCCCGGGCTCCTCTTGGGAACGCGGAACTTTAATAAAATAACGGTTCAAAGAAAGGTTGTGCCGAATGGAATTCTGCAGAGAGCGGAGACAGGGAAATGGTTATTCCAGAGTCAAGATGGTCTTACTGAACGAGTGGATGAACGAACGAACGAAAGCGGGACCGCCGCAGATCCCCGTGTCACTCGCTCACTCACCTGCCAGCCTTTATCAGCTGTCCTGTAATACGGATAATGCTTGGTGATGTGGGCATAGATCCCACTTAGTGTTAATTGCTTGTCCTGGGCCGACGAGATGGCCTGAACAATTAGCTGGGCATAGGAGTACGGTGGCTTGGACTCGTCCTGCAGACAAGCAATGAAAACACAGACACACAAGGGAGGTTTTAGCGGCTTCGCAGTTCATTAATGATTTACGCTGCAGCTTGTCTAACAAGACAGCAGCCAGAGAAGCAGATGCCGTTCAAGTTTTTGCACACACGCACGCAAACAGCCCAGAAAACTTGCACACTGGCAAAACCCTGCCCCTCTCCATTTGCAAGGCCAAATTGTAATTCCTTTTAGGCCCCAAACAGATGAGTGTTCAGCCACAAGTAGAGCAAGTCTCTTTTTATTAATAAATGGCTATTGTTATTACTATTTATTGCCATTTCCATTCGTGTTAGCAGAGATGGCGTATCGTTTTTTCAGACTAAAACAACAGGGGTAGCGTATTGGCTTCATGCCGTTTGGGGGTTTTCTGGCTATCCAGCGTGTCAGTAAGTCCGTGTGTCGGGGGACTACGTGGCCCTTGGATCCGATTCTGCAGAGCTACCGCTCTTCTTGGGTACATAGTAATTTAGGGTCTTGCATTAGCCTCTTTAGACAGTCTGTCTTAAAGGGTTTTCAGGTTCAATGGTTTTAATCGATAAAGAAGCCAAGCTGGGAGCTGCAGATTCCTACACCCTGCAGCAGCATCTTGACCCTGCCAGGATTCCTCAGAGCCGCTCTGGCTTTATGCAAGAAACCTGATTTGAGGTTGGGACCAGACTGGGCAAACCTGGACCCAGGAGTGAATGTGACAACAATTTTGACAGTCAGACACTGCCCTAGATCTCAGTTTAGCATAAGGCAAGGAGAACCTTGGCTTCCGCCTCCTTCCAGACCAGCCACCAGGCGCTTAGAAGCGTTTACCTCCGTTTTTGAACCCTTGGCTAGTTCTCGACACTCTAAATGCTGCTTTAGTGCATCCTTCCCCAACGCTGTGCCTTCCAGACACGTTTGGACTGCAACACCCAGAACCCCCAGTCCGTGGCCCTGCTGGATGGGAATTCCGGGAGTTGTGGTCCAAATGCCTCCGAAGGCCACCAGGCTGGCTTAGCGTGATGGTTCGAGGAAGCAAGCAGCTCCTCACTGGCCCTTTGGGCAAGTCCACCAGTAAGAAGCACCCTCTGAAGCTGACGCAGCAGCTCGTGAACAACAGCCCTGGGAGGGTGCAGATCAGTGGGGGAAGGTCCACGGCACCTTTGGGCTGTCTCCTCCAGATGCATCCATCTGCTGCTCCGACGTAGCTTTTGCTGCATATTCTGCCACCAGCTGCAGATCCGAGGTAATGTTCGGAGTAAAGCGGTATCCTGAGGAGCCGGCCCCGCGAGGACTGGCTGGGCAAGAGTTGGGAACGCTGCAAGAGAGGGAGTGACAGGAGAGATTCCTCAGTTGCGCTTTTGCGTCGGCAAAGCATATGCCCCGTGCAAGTCGTGAATAATGAAACAGCATGTTGTGCTCTACGTTTTTGAGTGAGAGGCCCGAGTTTTCAGACTGCAGTAAAATGGATGCAGGATCGTCAAGCAGCTGCGCCTACTGCAGCTCCCCGCCGAGCCCAGTGCTTATTCTTTATTTTATTTTATTTTATTTACAGCATTTTTTTAAAACTTCAGCTGGAAAGGCTGCCTGAGCAGCTTAGAGAGAATTAGAATGACAGTCCCTGCCTATGGGCTTACCATTTAAAATACCGGACAAAAACGGGCAAGGCACAGTGGTGGGGGAGGTGGGGGGAGAAGCAAAATACAGGCACCAGCTCTCAGTTTCTGAGTACACAGGAAAAAACTCGGCTTTGTCTCTGCGTAAGGTGTGAAATGGCCCTAAAGCTCTATAAATGGGAGTAAAATGCATCTAAGATGAGAAGACAGAGTAAAACAAAACCCTCAAGCCGAATTGGCAGGGAATCTTGAGCCGACGCAGAGCCTGACTGCTTTATTCTATCAGCGAGTAATGCAACACAACCCACTTTGGCTTCAGCTCTGTGGATTAATTGGCTGCGAGCTAATATTTAGGAACTCCATTTTTATTCTGTCCTTCTTTGAAGAAGCAGAAGGCCACATACATGGCTCCCACCACCCATTTTATCCTCGCAACAACCCCGTGAAGTCGGTCAGGCTGAGAACACGACCGAGCCGAGATGACTCAATATGCTTCACGGGTGAGGCGGACTTTGAACCTACATCTCCTAGACTTGCATTCAAACTGCCACGGCAGAAGGCTGAATTTCCTGACCTTTTCGTCCCTTCTGGTCGTGATACCAAAGCAAGGGGATTAGCCCTGGAAATGCATTTGGGCAGCCTGTGTCCTTTTTGCTGCCTTTTGAAGACTCTCAACCCTCACAGATCCCTGCTCTGCTTTCTTGTTTGCAGCACAGTACAAACAAGCGATACAAAACAGCCAGTCAGTTAAAATCCGCGGCCGAACATCATTGGTGGTTCAACATTAGTGATTTCTCAAAAGCTGCCTGTCTTACTCTGAAATCACTGTCCTAAGAACAAGAACCCTAAAAAGCAAGCAGCATAGATCTGCGATTTGCTGCTTGCCGTTTATCATATTTATGACGTCCCAATTACCGAAAAGTACCCCGAAGCCTCCAGGTCTGTCCCTGGGGTATTTTCAGTGGAGATCTACCACCTCTGAGATATAAATCCTATGATGATTAGGCCAGCTACCATTCTGATTCAGAAAGAGAACATCAAAAGTCCAGACCTCGCGTCTTCCAAAGAGCAGCCCGTATGCAGCATGGAGCAGCTAAGACGAAATAAACCCCCGTGGACGTTTCTCTAGAATGGTAGCCTTTTATTACGAAGCGGCATGCTGCTCTTTGTTCCAGGAGCCATTGGCATTGGTCGCTCTTTGGCTGGCCTTGGGAAAAAACGGTTTACCTACCTGGGCACAAATATTGGGAGCAAACGGATTCCTCATGTTCCCAATTAGGGTTATGAACTGCCCCCTGGATGAGCAGCTCAGGGCAAACTGCCCCATTTAAGGCAGGCATGCCGATCAATTGCCCAGTCGAATATTGTTCGATTGACCATGCGCAATTTGATGGAGGTCAATGAGAATAAAATAGCCACACAGCTGCCTGGTCGGCCCGTTTCTTTCTAAATAACCCCATCAACCATTCACAAGCACAGGTTGACGGTGTCCCACAAGAAAAGTGCTTCGGAAAGCCTTCCCTAACATGGTTAAACACCATAGCTAGGCACAACCATGTTTAAACCGAGTTAAAATCAAACGTTTGACGCACACTAAGCAATTGAATAAAATCAGTGGCGCATGGGATGAACCGAGGGAGCAGAACCAATGAGGGCGAGCCCAGCCGATGGGAGGTCCACAGGCAGGGGATGACTGGTCAAGCGCTCCCTGGCCCATATTCCCCCACAACTGCTACTGACGTGGGAGGTACTATATAGCCAGCAGGCCAATACACAGCTATGGACTGCCTTCTCCCCCATGGAGCTGCCTTTCTCCCTTTCAGAGCCCCGCAAGCGCATGGCCATCGCCCTGCCTTCCAGGCCACTGTTTTCTTCATCTGCTTGGTCCAAAGATCCTTTCTTCCGGTTGTTTGTCCAACAAAGAGACTGATACTTGGCAGTTCTCATGGGAACGTACGAGACCAAAGAAGGAGTTTGATAAACAGGACTGTTTCTCGCTGTTATCTGCTCTCATCTGTCTCATCCTTCTGGATGCTGAACCTTTCGGGCTCTTATTTGTGCTCTATGCCCAAATATGAAGGGAGGCTGGGGGCAACGCTGGGCTATGGCACATTTTGTTCATGCAATTCCTGTAATTCAGGTGCAACTGAACCTCTTCCCCCTGTGCATTTAACTGTAATGTTTATAAGGGTGCAAGGGGAAAAGTTGCTGTTTCACTAACTCCAACACTTCACAGCAGAATGTCTGCTTGGGTGTTGTCTTGATGTGGTCTTCATCTTTCACACTTGACAGTTAGAATTGTTCCCAACATGATAGACGGCAGAGTTTCCTTTTGACTTGCTCACTTTTTGTAAGAAGTCTTATGGTTGACCGAGAAAGAGATCTTGGGGTTGTGGTGGACAGCGTGGTGGAAACGTCAGCCCCGCATGTGAAAACGGCGAACGCTGTGGTAAGCATAACCAGGGAAGGAATTGAAAATAAAACTGCCAGCGTCATACTGCCCCTGCTCTCATCTATGCTGTGAATGCACTTAGACTGGTGTGCAGAGGTCTCAAACTGGTACTGAGGAGCTGGGAAAAGTGCAGAGAAGACCAGCTAAAAGGATCAAGGAGCTGCAGCATCTCCCCACTGAGGAAGGATCAAGAGCTTTAGAAAAAAGGGAGAGGGAAGAGAGAAGGTGGAGCTGGACCAAATTATGCATGGAGTGCAGCTTCCCCCCACTCCCATAATGTGAGAATCCAGGGTCATCCCATGAAACTTACTGGTGGGAGATTTGGGATGGATGGAAGAGTACATATGGGCACAGAGCTGAATTATGGAATTCAGTTCCATGAGATACAACCAAACTGGGTAGCTTTAAAGGGAGACTGAAGAAATTTGCAGAAGAGTGCCAACGTCTACCAGAGTAGGAGTGCCTATGTACACCAGTTGCTGGGGAACATGGGTAGGAGGGTGCTGTTCCGGACAGAGCCTACTTGTGGATCCTATGAACAGAAGAGTTGCCTAGATGGACCTGGCCCCGATTCAGCGGGGCTCTTCTCACGTTCTTAAGGGCTGGCTGACAAACAAGCTCAGACCGATCATCTGATGTACACCGTGACTTTCACTGTTTCACAACGACACTCATGAAACTGATTTTGCACTTTGTGCAAACATCTGATCCGTTGGTGATTAGATTAGCTTCTTCTTGCTCTCATGAAGTGAATGGCTCGCCATCCATTTGCCATTATGGGACAATATCTGACCAGTTAATTGACCACATCTTTTTGACAGATCGGGCCAAATGCCCAATTCCTCTTCTCCATCTTGCACCAAGGGTTATGTCTATTACGATCACCGCAGTCAGGCATGTTCACACAACTGACAAAGGTCTCCCAAGCAGCTGCGGTGTGTTAGGAAATGTGGGGCTCTAATTCCCGACTCTGAGGCTGAAGCGCTGTCCCCAGCCAGGGGCGCAGGAGTCTGGCATGCCCCATGGCCCCGACGCGTCTGCCTGCAAGGATCCGAAGCCCGGGCCCAGCTCCCCTGTGGCGAGCAGCACAAGCCACCCTGCAAGTCCCCGCAGCACCGGGAGCAGCCGTGCCGCGACTTGCAAGGACTGGAGCCCGTGCAGTGAAGCTGTGCAGCTGCGAGCTCCGGAAGGATTGACAAAAGCTTTGCCTGTGCTGTGTGGCCTCGCAGGCTGCATCTCGTTCCTCGTCCGGCTGCTAGTCTTGCCTCAGCCTTGGCCATGCCGGGACTCCTTCCAGATCCCTCTTTGTCC
Source organism: Varanus salvator macromaculatus (assembly GCA_023646645.1). Taxonomy (NCBI): domain Eukaryota; kingdom Metazoa; phylum Chordata; class Lepidosauria; order Squamata; family Varanidae; genus Varanus; species Varanus salvator. The sequence continues at coordinate 5,024,314 of JAIXND010000852.1, read as the reverse complement.
GGGCTTTCAGTCGGACCACACCTGGCCAGGCACCTGCTCCCTGCCCTCTCCAATCGCCTCGATCCTGACCCTGTACCCAGCCTCCGCAGCACCCAGCTTCTGCCCCTCTCGCATCCCCCCAAGCCCAGCTCCTCTCCACCACCCCACCAGCCCTGGTGTTTTAGCTGCAGACACACTCCACCTAACTCCCAGTGCTGACACCGTCTAGGAACCGCACAGTTCTTCCCCGCATCCCTTCATTAAATTTGCACATGAATAAAACGAAGGTTTTGAAGGGACCGCACACTCCATTCTGAATAGTGCGTGTGTATGTCGCCCTAGGCACTTCCTTGCAAAAAGGCGCACCCGTTTCTATGGGAGCGAAGATGCCAGAACTCACAGAAAACGGCATGTGCTTTCTGCAGTTTCCATAATTAAGACTGGTGAAAAGTTGCTTCCTTAGTCCCAGGCACCTTCGCATTGTGCAATGTGTTTTGGAGCCAGTTAATGAAGGATCGCAGCCTTACTTTCCCCTCCGCTCGTGACACTCCATAGCACGATCCGGCAATGTGCAGGCTTGCTCCGAGCACCGCTAAGCGGGCATTTCTCCAGTTCTCGCTGGTGTTCTGGGGAACTCTAGCATTCCTCAAAGGGAAGCCAAGCGCTCCGGAACAGACAGCTTGGATACGCACACAGCGCTTGCCTGAAAGTCATCATCACAGGGGACTGCTGCTGGGTGTCTTTCTAAATGACAAAACTGAAACTGTCATACCTTTGGCTCAGTGTAAGAAGGCAAAATTCGCTGAAGGAGACGATGGCGGAAGGAGAGAAGGAAGAACGGAGGAGGAGGATCCATTCTGCCAGGAAGCCACAGTGTGGAGCTGACAAGAGCTGAGCAGGGCTGTCCAGGACAGGACTTTCGGGAGGGCTTCCATACACAGGGCCACCCAAAGTCGGAGACACCTTGATGGCAGAGAACCACGAACGGTTCACTGAAAAGCAGGCTTCCCCAACCTGGTGACCTGCAGAGGCATTTGGACCGCAACTCCCAGAATTCCCATCAGCAGGGCCATTGACTGGGAATCCTGGGCGTTGCAGTTCAAGGCTGCACTAAAAGATGGTGAGCCCAGACAAGTCTGGCCAGGCCGCTGCAAACTGGGCACACACCTTAGAATACGCTCTCCAAATTCTCTCTGGTGGGAGAGCTTGCATGGCAGAGCTATGGAGAGAGTTCTCACAGTAAATTTCGAAACTCTCTGGCTTAAGCAGACGTCTGTCATCTTTCGGCACACGGCGGTTGTACACGGTGCCCAGCAACCCAGCCCTGCTTTGGGCTGGAAAAACCACGGCTAGGAAGTGTGCCACAAGATGGCACTCACGGCCCGAGCTGTAAATGGAACGGGGGAGAAAATGAGGCACGCCAAGGAGCCAAAGACAGGCGGACAGGCGCTCGCTTAAACGGTGGCATCTCTCCGGCAAAACAGGAGCGGCACTGGTGGGAGGATTCATAGGAGAGTCAAGATGAACGGGTATGCAGCTTTTTTTGGGGGTGGGGGGGAAGCAGCTGAACTGCAACAGGGGAGGGGGGCTGGTCAAAGTGTTTTTGCTGGCCACTCCGTTGCAACGTGTGTGCCAAGCGCATCACAGCTGAAGCGACACGCGAAGCGCTCGGAACAGAGCAACAGGATGGAGCGCCAGGTAGCGCGCATTGCAGGAGTCCAAGCGGGAGGGAGGCCCTCCCTCTTTGTGGAACTGCGATCAAGACATTTTTCAGTTCGTGAGAAAGTGAACTGACCCTCTGTGAAACCGAGCCAGGTTTCAGCGGAGGATGTTCTGCGCAAAGAAAAGGGATGTTTGTGAATTCTACCCCCTTGTAGAAGGAACAGCACAAGTGGCAACTGATTTCTTCTCTGGAAGAGAAGCGGCAACGATGCCGATCAAATTCAACAAGGCAGCATCTGGAGATGAGCTGGCCAGGTGAGCGAGGTGCGAGCCAGTAAGAGCGCTAGGATGAAATTTGCAGGAGTTAACTTGGTCAGGAAGTGTGCTGGATGACTTCACGGCCGCCCATGGCTCTCAGACTAACCGACTTCGCAGGGTTGTTGTGAGAGCAGGAGAACCACCATGCAAGCTTTTTGGGTTCCTCGCAAGACGAAGAAAAGGGCAAGGTATAAATGTAACGCTACAGAAATACAATTTAAACTAAAACCACATCCTGAACGCCAACACACCTCCTCTCGGCTCTTAGTTAAAAGGCTGGGGAAACACACACAGGGGATTACTGAAAAGCTGCCGAAATAGAATCGCGTTACGGCTCAGGGACAGAGAAGTGAAATGAGACTGTTGTGAATGGAAGGAAGTGATACTCACACAGCGGCCCACCATATAAGGAGACGATGTGCCAGAAAGGTTGAAGACGTTCACAATGGCTGCAGTTCCACCCACTTGGGGCACAGGAAACTCTGCACATGCCCATGTTACAGGAGGGCGTGTAAGCAGGTGAGCAAAAGCAGGTAGGAAGGTCTTCCCACAAAGAGCTTCCTCCTCTAACAAGTGTGTGCGGGGGGGGGGGGGGAGCAGATTTTTCATGGTCTGCTAATTCAGTCCTTATTTATTTGGTTATTTATTTATTTATTTATTTGGATTTTTTAAAAAAAATCCCATCCAATACGAGTCATCTCTGGATGGCTTACAATAGAATCAATACATAATAAATACATCAAACCATAACAAGATAAAATGTGACTAAGGATCTATCAATAAAACATAATTGAAATGCTTAAACTTTAAGATATTGGGTAAATAAAAAGGCCTTGACCTGGTGCCGAAAAGCATATAAACTTTTATAAAACCAACGAGGAAGGCCTGCAATGCAGAAGACCCTGGGTTTGGACCTGCCTGAAATCTTGGAAAATTGCTTCCCATCCGTTTTGGCAGTCTGGGACCACGTGGACGAAGGGAGCATCCTGAGGTCTAGTGCCGGGGCTAAAACATTTTAATGCCTGATGGAGGGATCTCAGGGCTGGCACTTTTTCAAAATAAGGCACGCCGCAGAAGGCGGTAGCCCCTGCCTTCATCTATCCTCTCCCTCCTGCCTCCATTGTGCCAGCTGAAGCAGGGCGCCTCACACTGCTGCACGCCAGGATCAGCCCCGGGCAGCAAGCCCTGGGAGAAGGCAGAGCAGGTCCTCTGAGCTTGTCCGGTAGCGATGCGAAGGGCAACCTGAAAAATGGGCTGAGCTTACAGTGAAGCGCTGACATGACGTACGCCTCTAACTACAGACGGCAAAGCATGAACAAAAACGGCTAAGAGGAAAAGAACTGCTGCTTGGGAGGAAAAGTGAGGCTTCCCAGACCCGCGAGGAGCAGGCCACAGGACTTCAAAAGGGATGTGTGTACAAACACAATTGGAAAAAGGAATTTGCTTTACGGCCCGGCAGTTCCTGAAAGAGAACGCTATTGTACCTCCGACAAAGGGATTTCGCTATACAAGGAGGAGAGAATGGTGTGCCTCTCTCTTTTTGTGGCTTTGCCTGCTGTTATTTGTACTGACATCTTTTAACCTTGCCAACCACAGACAAAATTGGTGCTTCCCACGGCATGAAGATCCTTAAAAGCATTTTTAAGCACATAAAAGCAGCCAACCTAGGAGAAGCTTCTTGCCACCTCAAGGAAAGCTGACGTAAATGCCTGGCTTCCAACTCCTCATGTGATACAGTTGCTTGAACAACAATGCGTGTCTTTGTACCACAAAAGAACTCTTGGGCCAAATGCTACAACTCCACACTCGGAGCTTTTTCAGGATGCAACTGCTCCAGCACCTTACGGTCATGCAGCGGAGTCTGGGGACATCACATGCTAACACCGAAATGTGCTGCACTGTTGGGAGGCTCATGCTTTGTTCTGGAAATGACGATAGGATATGTCACTGGGGGCAGTCTTGTATGGTTGGCGCATGATTTTGGCTAGCTCAGTACTGATTTGAAGTGCATACAATTCACTTCCTTATTTAGGAAGTGGCTCGCACCGCAGTGCTCACTGCATGGCTGGGATGCAGGCTTGGCGAGGAAGGAAAGACCTTATTCCAGCAACAAAGCACCGACTTTCCACCCGGAAAACTCCAGGTTCGGTCCCCAGCATGTCCGGCTAACAGGGTGGAGAAACTGGTGACGGAAAGGACCTCTGGCAGAGCTCCAGCAGAACATTTGCCCATGCATGTATTTTGGGTCACAGGGACAAACGTCCTCACCTGGTAGAATCAGGCTTCCAGGGGGACTGTGTGGACACAGCCTGCTGCTAAGCCCACAAAGCGTGGGTGCTACTACCTGGATGGACCCTCCGAAAGCATCACCCGAAGATCAGCTCAGCAGAGCGAATGCGGAGCACGGCTGTTGCTGCTCCTGTACTGCTGGAGTGACCGAGAGCAGATGTGGTCTGGACAAAGGCGTACCCCAGCAGCAAGCTGCATTTCTGCTGCAGGCCATGCCGGCCCTCACTGGTTTCCCCAGCCCAGGAACATCTGGATGCAGCGGGCAGAGCGAAGGTGGCGGTTGCAGACCCGTGTGAGAAAGCACAAGTTCCAAAACCCAGCTGTGCCTCAAACAGCTTGTGCAAGCCGGCAAGATAATCAGGGGATGCTATTGGCCTTCGAAAGGGACTCTGTGAACATGGTGGGAAGGCATCTCTGCGGAGAAAGTGCGCCATGCTTACAATTGCAAGCTGCTCTGGGACTTGCCCATCTCACACTATCCCTGGCTTCCCTCCACGGCCTCCTCCCTAGCGGTTTTAAGTTGGAGCAGTCCAACACTTGTGCACAGTGGCCTAGTGGTTAGAGTGCTGGATGGAACTCAGGGCACCCAGGTTCTAATCCCCATTTGGCCATGAAACTCACAGGGTGCCTTGGGGCCAGTCGCTGCCTCCCGGCCGAACCTACCTCACAGGGTTGTTGTTGGGAGGATACAGTGAAAAGGTGCCCAGTGGCAGCCCTTGCAAAAGGAAAAAAGCGCAAGAGCAGGGCGTCAGCAACAGTGCAGCCCTTTCCGAGCACCCAGAAGCCCAGCGCCGTGAGTTGTGCAACCGTCGCAGTCCGCAGCCGCACCCTCCTCCTGGCCGCCTGCCTGCCTGCCTGCCTGCCTGCCTGCCTGCCTGCCTGCCTGCCTGGGCTGCCTGGGGGAAGCTTCCCAGATGGCCCAACCGCCAGCCCAGGCCTGAGTAAGAGGAGAGGTTGGACGGCATCACTGTTTACAGTCAAGGCATGACTTCCTGGAAACCGTGCTGCCAGAAAAACCAACAACCTCATCAGGAGATGTTGACCACACACTTGGCCAGCTGTGATTAGATTATCCCTGTGTGTCTGTCAACTTGCCCCGGATCAAGAATTGTGTCTGTATACACATCATGCTTCTTTTCTAGAACACACACACAATACACAGAGGCGCTTGGAAAAACCCAAGTGAAGTATATTTTTCAACCTTTGCTCGCTTGCTCACGTGCTCGCTCTCTCTCTCTCTCTCTCTCTCTCTCTCTCTCTCTCTCTCTCTCTCACACACACACACACACACACACACAATTTTTGCTTTTGCCTCACTGAACAAGGAAACAAAGGCATCAAAGGAAAACAAAATCAAGACCCACGTGGCTTAGAATCATGCAGAAAACAGGAATAGATCTTACTATAATCTAGTCATCGTTTCCTTGATAAACCCTCCCGATAAGAGGATGGCCATAAAAGTCAACACAGACCAGGGACTGGCACTGATGGACTGCAGAGGGAGGGAGGGAGGGAGGGAGGGGGAGCGTTGCCTACTGGATAGTACTAAAACGTAATAACTGAAAAATGAAATGTGATCTCGTCAATGTTTCTCGCACACCCAACTGGTGTCCCATTCACAACTGCCAGCTTTCTCCTTCCTGCTGCTTTTTTCTTCACTTCCTCTCCAACCAGCTCTCACTGTCACACCTGTGCACACAATACAGCTGGGGCGCAAGACGGTCAAACAAAGCGGCACTGAGCAGACCGAAACACCAAGAGCCGCTGCACGTGAGGTGAGACCCACCCACCTGTGGGTCCCAATGCATGCTTGGCGAAATGAGCACCTCGCCACCGGCGAAGAGCGGACAGAAAGCCCGTCCTGCTCTTGCAGAGCCAACATGGCTCCGTCCGCTCAAGACGGCCTGGGGGAAATTCAAGGTGAGCAGAAGTGGCCAGGAGTGAACAGGGAAGACTGGGAATCGCCGAGAAGAAGGCGTGGCCGGCTAGAGTCCACAGGGCCACGTTTTGTGGCAGGTCTATTTATTTAAAACTTTTCCATACCATCATTTATCCCAGGCTTACATGATGGTTTACAAAATTAAAACAAGGCTCCAATTGTAATAATTATAATAAAAAGCAGAGCACTGTGGATTTCCTTTGTGGGAAACTGGCGGAGGAGTGGCACTCTGTTCTTAAATGCCACAACCTGAGCTTGTTCTCCATGAAGTGGATCTGCGCGTCTTCCATCGAGAGCTCGAGAAAGCGGGCCAAAGCGCCTCAAGGGGCATCCTGGCAACAGCCAGGCAGGGGTGACGAGAACACGCAGAAACTTCCAGGGGTGCGACGCCTGCTACTTGAACTGCTCCAGGCGGACAAGGTATTGCTCTGGAATACTGTCTCCTCAGATCAGGTGCTGCCGGATTCTTTTCCCGGTTCGTAAGCCTAACGGCATGCTGGAGCCAGGATGACGCAAGGTTGGGCAAGGAACCCAAGTGTCACCTTTCTATTCCCAGGGGAAAGGATATCCCCTTTGGTTTTTCACTGCCTCTTGTCTCTCACAAAGGAAGCCAAGTCGGTGTGGTCCAGTGTTCAGACGGCTGGACTTGGACTGGCCGGCATCGCTTCGCATAATTACTTTCAAGTAATCATCGATTCGCCAGGGAACACACTGTGTTGTGGTTAATCTAAAACCAACACGGGTAGAGAGGAGAGGTCGTCTTCGGACCTGGAACACCTTTCAATAAGCTGCGTTCAGATGCAGGGGCAAACCACAGTTTAGCATTCTGCCTGAATGCAAGGTGGGCAGCTCTCATCCATGTTAGAGCAAACCAGGGTTTCCGAGTATAAATTAATCCAAGTTTGTTTTTTTTAAATAAGTATATGAACTCTGCTCACAGCAGAGCACACTTTTACATAAAGTACTATAAGACCTCTTGAGCAGGTGAGGAACCTGAAATCTTCTGGCTCTTTTGGCCTACAATTCCCAACAGCCTTTGCCCGTGTAGCTATTGGTGAAGCCAGAAGGGAATGGCAGGCCAGAACACTCGAAGCATGTTGCCAACACTTGCTCCAGAGTTGTACTTTGATTTACAGGGCACATGTCAAGAAGCCCGTGATACAGCCTTTACTAATACTTGTACTATGCAAAGCACATCACTGATGCTTCATTTGTCCTCACAATGAACCTTGTGAGAGATTCCTGACTTCCCATTTCAGAGATGCAAAACTGAGGCGAAACACACCAGCCACGATTTCAACAGACCTCAGCAGGCTTAAAGCTAGAGTAACGGGGAGGTCTAAAGAGGTACGGCTATTGCATGGTGGCCAATGGTTCACCCAAGGCTACCAGCAAGCCTAAGAAGGGACGTGAAGTTGGCTACAGGAGATGGGAACGCATCACTCCAGTCACAGAACTGCTGTGCCTCTCAGGGGCCTTTGCCAATGCTAAACAAATTAAAAAAGCAATGAAGATAATCCGAGCAATTCCAGTCTCAGGCTTCTTCCATAAAAACAGGCTGTTTCCAATTAGGGCAGCTTTCAATTTAGAGCAGGCATTATGAAAAACAGAATCCATGCAATGCAAAACGGCGAACAACAGTTGCATGACCCATCTGAAAATGTATGCAAAGCTTTGAAAACAAATCCGTGCCATCGATGGTATTTTGGGACACGAGGAGCTCTGCTTTGCTTTGCTAGTCAGAGCTGAGACTGAGGCCGAACCACCAACCATCTACTCTTCACATTCTGTGTCTCTAAAAGTGGTCATGTTGAAACCCTTTCAGGCTCTCCCTGTGTCACTCATTTCCGTTTATAGTGAGCCTCTGCAGAGTTTCGTTTTTCGATTTCTCATGCGCTAGCAATGCAGGCGTCCTCTGAGGACCACATAGGGAACTTCCAGATGTTCCTCCCAGCTGCTGCTGCAAAATTGGCAAAGCAACTTTGTGGATTCCAGGTCACAATCATTGCTGCTACCTGCATGTCAGACTTTCTGGATAATTGTGCAGGTAAAACATTGAACATCCGCCAGAATCCAAGTTTCCAAATATCGCTGCATTCACTGAATGAGAAAAGCACACGTGTTTGCGATAGATCAGCACAACCAGCAGCTTTTCATACACAAAGAATTTGGAGGCAGCCAGAAAATAATGCTCTATACCCAGAAGCATTATTTGAATGCGAATATTCTGTGAGATGGGAGCCTTCACTGGGCATCCTGCTCAGAGAAAATCCTACAAAATGCCGCAAAGGATTGTGTTGGTTATGCGGTGAATTATATTAAGGGTTATTCTTGAATTTAGGGGCAAGGCAGCCAGGGGCTATCCTACTTTTAGACAATGGAAGCGTTTGCCTGTAAAACCCTCAAGCTAGGAAACTGGGGTTAATTAAACCACAATGCAAATACGCTGCGTGATGACTCATTCCTCACTCGATCCTCTCTGTGATTGTGCAAGTAAACAAACGAGGCAGGGAAAGCTTGGTATCACAGAAAAATCAAGGATGTATATGTTACTGGCCAAAGCAAATCAGAATTCCTAAGTAAGAAACAAATCCTGGTTTAATGCTGGCTTGTAATCCTGGCTTTTTGGGGCACAATAAACCCTGATCTCAGCGTTTATTGGGCATCACACTAAGCAATCTCTACCTGGTTTGTTTATTTGCTCAGGAGTGAATGGGGTTCAATGAATGAGCGGTTCATTCTGAAGAAATGATTCTTGAAGTAGGTTAGAACATACTGCAGTAAAACAGAATGAAACCCAGCTCTATTCTTCCCCAACTTCCAAATGTTTGTACTCCAATGTCCATCTGGGCTGCCTAGGATGGCCAATGGTCAGGGCTGCTTGGAGTTGAAGGCTACAGGTTGGAGCATGCTCCCTGACACATAGATGAACCGGTTGTGAGAAGGGGCTGTCTTATTTTTCAAGCTTGGAGGAACCCCACAAACATAGGAAGAATCATAATGCTAGGAGCAAGAGCATCAATAATGCTAGCAACACGGGATGCTGTGTTTTTTGTTTTTTGTCTTACTGTTAATCCGTCCCAAGACTTCAGTAAGCGATGGTCTAAAGAAGTTTTAAACACACAAACACAAGTCGCCATGTAATGCTGTAATCAGGGACGTGCAACCTTCACTTGGACCTTACAGCAAAAGAGCGCAACAAAACCGGGCTGATGGGTCCGGTCCCTCAACCAAGACGCAAAATGGTTCGCCAAAAGGGCATCGGTTCTAACCTTGGGAGAAAAGAAGCGCCACATCCCATCCTGTTTTCCCACCTCCGCAAGCTTGGAGTCTTGGAAATACACACGCTGAGCAGCTCCGCTCTGCACCGTCCTACCTCCGCTACCGTATGGCATTGCTTTCCCTCTGAAATGTTCTCATCTACCCCCGTCTCCATACGCCAAAACCCAAGAGTCGCACAATTTATTTATTTCGATTGATATCCTGCCTTTTCCCTACAAAGGGCTCAAGGCAGCTTCCATCATTCTCCTCCTCCATCTTATCCCCACAACAACCACCCTGTGAGGTAGGTTGGGCTGAGAGTCTGTGACTGGCCCAAAGCCACCCAGTTGGCTCCATGGCTGAGCAGGGACTAGAACCCGGATCCTCTGAGTCCCAGTCCCGTGCTCTTAACCACTACACCACACTGCCTCTCCGAGCCCCCTGGCCTGATTGCCCCAAGCAGATTCCAAATGTGGTCTTGCCCTCATCAGCTGGCTTGCTTTAAACATGCAACAGGATGAGGTGGTAGCATGAAATGTACCATGTTGAAGCGCATGTGATGATCCGTACTTTCACCCATATTTTTTTTTAAAAAGCAAACACCCTCCTTGCAAGCAAAGCTAGTGAGGCAGGGCTGGGCAGCTTGCGGCTAGCCAGACGCTTTGGCCCATAGATGGCCACACTGGCCACTGTTCTGGCCTCACTGAGAGCCGGTGTGGTGTAGTGGCTGAGAGCACTGGATGGGGAGTCAGGAGATCTGCATCCTGGTGGACACTCAGCCATGAAGCCCAACTGGCTGATTTTAGGCCAGTCACTTCCTTTCAACTTAGCCTACCTCACAGGGTTGTTGTAAGGAGAAAATGGAGAAGAGGAGAACTGTGCGAGCTCGCCTTGGGTTTCTTGCAAAAGGAAGGAAGGTAGCAATACAAAGCAAAGCAAAGCAAACCAAAACGTAATAGTAGTAATAAAATAATTCCCACTGAGCAAGCATTGCCAATGGTCAGAGATTATGGGATATGTTAGCTAAAACTGACAACCACTCTACCTAGAACACTTTCGCCTCATCTCATGGCCCACCCAAGCAGGATGCTGTTCCGGGTGGCATCAGCAGCCCTGGCTGAGTCAGCCGCTTCAGTGAATCAGTGCCTTGGCCTTTGCCTTACTCATTCTTCATTTACCTGCAGAACTGATATACCACGACCTGTAAGTAAATCCCCAGGCATTATCCAATGGCCTCTCTGATTGTTTTTCCTAGTCCTAATACTGTATTGCTGCTCAATGGCTGCAAACCATTTAAATTATTTTCAAATTTTGTTTTATGGGAAAAGCTTAATGGGTGGCTTTGTTGTATCCCGGCGCTGTCTGGAAACTTTGGCAGTGCTTCGGCTACTGGGTGGTATATCAATTGCATAAACAAAGGAGCGCTCCTTGTCTTGCAAGGGACATCCGCTTCCTAACACTAAAAATCAGGCATGCTGTTCTACAATCAATTCCCTGTTGTCATCCCATAAGCTTAGTATCTGCCTGTCTGTTCCTAGCAAATCTTGGTTTGAACCCGGCTGCTCGTTCGGCTTTCAACTATGATCTCACAGACAGGATGTTTTTACTGGCTTTCTACATGCAGCCAGAGCCCATCTTTCTTTGCATTGTGCAAGAAGTTAAACACTGTAAAAAATAAAGCTTTTTTTTTTAAATGTCCAATTTCAAAAACAAGGCCAAAAATGGGTCTGAATGTTCAGCTCTGGGGAGACTCCCCCCACAACTCGCTTCAAAGGACTTGGTAAACACTGTTTCCTAGAGGCAAAGCAGTTGAGACAAAGCAAAAGACGGGAAAAAGCCCCAAAACAGAAAAAGGAAAAAAAGGAGGGTTGGGAAGAGCAGGGGGAGGAGGGAAAAGGAGGCCAATAATGCCCCAGAGCAACGCGCCTGTGTGCCTTTCACACCCTGCAAGTGCTGAAGTGGGCAGGTTGTGTTTGGTTTCCTCAACGCACAGCCCTTCTCCAGGTGGAGAAGTGTTCTGAGCAAACAAACACGCTGGCAGGGAGCGGAGGGTGGGCAGAGGGAGGCAGAATGGACGGAAGAAAAGCGGAGCAGACCCTGGCAGGGAAGCCGGCGCGGGGGCAGGCGGCGGGAAGGCCGGGGCCGCGGGGGCCAGGCAGGGCTGCTGGTGCTCGGCAGGAGGGGTGCCGGGAGCCGGGAAGCGGCGGAGGGAGGGGCGGCCTCCGCCTTCCAAAAAGGAAGCCAACCCGAGATCTCTGGACGCTCCGCTCCGGCAAGGATTCCCAGTGGCCAATCAGGGCACGGCGAGGCGAACGCACACCAAATTAGGCAAGTGAGCACTACCACAGGGGTGGTGCGCGCGTCGTGTGCGTACGTGTGTGTTTGTGTGCGGAGGGGGGAGAGCCAGGCCCAAGATGAGCAAAGCTGAAAGAAGGGGCCCAACGCGGCGGCGAGGGGCAGAGGGGGAGGGGGGTCCCTCTCCTGCCCCTCTGCCCTCTGACGAGGATCGCGAACGTTGCTCGGCCCCACCAGATCCTCTGGGAAGGGTGCCCCACCTGCGAAGCGAGGACGGCCGGATCCTGCATGGGCTTCTGGATGCATTTCAGTATTCTGCTTCCAGCAATGGCCAGCCAGAAGCATGTGGGGGGGGGGGCTTTTCCTCCCCTTTTTGCATCCAGGATGCAGGAGGACAGAGTCTCTGCCTTCCTCGGTGTGTCTGTTTAATCCACAATCACTGAAGTTGATTTGCTAAATTTGGGCATTGATTAGGCAATGAAACAAGCAGCAAAAATGGCACTACTTCAGCCCCAGCTTCTAGGAAGGCCTCTGGAACGTGGCATTTACCCCAAAATTCTTTCCCTCTCTCTTTTATCTTCCCAATAACCCTGTGAGGTAGGTTTGGCTGGCCTGGGAGTTTCATGACAGAGTTGTTTGCTTTTGGATTTAAAGAGCGCCACATAAATAACACATTATTCACTTCTTCTGAAAGCAACAGAACTTATTGACACTGAGGAAAGAAAGCCCAGGCCGGCTCCTGCATCCTTCATCCCAGAATGGGGTATTTATAAATACAGCAGCCCCTTGGTCTGCAAGGAAGAAAGGAGAACAAAAACAGCTGGGTAAGAGAAGAAAACCTCAAAAGTCTTTTGAGGTTTCTCGAGAAGCACAGAGAGATTTGCTTTCGCTAAGCCCCAACGGATGTTAACGCACAGAAGCATCTTATAAAACATTATTTTGCCAGATCGGGCAGGGGAAGTCAGCTCTATTTATTATCTTGTACTTTCTCGTCATGCCAAAGCAGCTTTCAACAGGCGTGTGTGCATGTGTGTGAGAGAGAAATCTTGTATTAGTGCTGAATAGAGGGCAGTGTCACACATCCAAGAATGTACGGGGTTGGTTTGCCCCCAAGATTGAGAGCATGAAACCAATTACTGTAAGTTGGCAAGGTGTAGCTCCTTTCATCAAAAGGAGAAGCGTCAACAGCTCAGACCACAAATGCTGCTGTTATGATGCACTGGGAAACGGAGTTGGTTCTTTTGCTCTCCGATTTTTAATGAACAGCCAAGCGATCTCTGAAACGCAGGGGCAAAACCAAGCTTTTGTCTGCAGCTACTCTCAGTCAAGAGAATAGGAAGCGGCCTTAAATGTTCAGACAACATGACAGCCAACCTTCAAGGGTTGAGTGTGGGCTGACACAAAACCAGTGATCGTTGCAGAAATGTGGGCGATCCTGTCTCCCAAACCTGGTTGTGGTAACAAGCCATGACTGGTGAACCACAAACAGCCCATGAAGAAAACTCCTGGGTTATTGTTGGGTTGCGAACTGTGGGTTGTTCATCATGGTTTGTTGACTGGATTCAGACAACACTGGCAACCCATGGTTCAAGAACAACTCACACTATACCTATACTTGCCCCCAAGTGTGGCTTACTGCATAGTCTGAATACAGCTGCTGAATATTGTGGGTCCATCTAACCCAGTACTGTTGACATGGACTGGCAGCAGCTCTCCAGGATTCCAGGGAGCGTTCCTTCCTAGCCTGAGCTGGAGATACTGGGGATTGATGGTGGGAAGCTCCACATGAAAAGCCGGGGTTTTACCGGTGAGCTACAGAAAAAGGGGCTTATACATGAGCCGTCTTTGTCCATCTATAGTCCAATACTGCCTGATTTGCTGGCAGCAGCTCTTGGGCAAAGAAGGGCTCTTCCTATCTCTTGTCGCCCACTGGATCTGAAATTGCCAAGCACTGAACTAATTTTCTGTTTGCAAAGCAAGGACGCACAGCTGCAGCACAGCGTCTTCGTTCTGGAGGCAGGCAAAAGGTTGGCCCTTACTAGGATCCGGATGCAATTTCTAGCTGCACACTCAATCCTGGCTGGGGTTGAAGGCGGGGCAGGAGCACCACAAGCCACCACAGGGTCTGCACATCAGATACGCTCACCAAAGGATGCAGAGTCGCCACCAAAAGAAAGCAGCCGCAAGCTTTTTATTTCGGGCTCGGCCACCACCAGAGCTCTCCCAATAACGTGGGCACATGGCAAGGGCAGCAACGGGGGATCTCAGCATGCCCATTTCGGCCCTGTTATCGGATGCTGTTGCATACAGTGAGAGACTGTGGCCCAGTAGTCTTGCATCAATAGCGGTGCCTTCCCAAACCCTCACAAGCCTGTTCCTGGGAACCTCCTGCGGTCAGCCAGGAATGCTTCCTCGCGGACTCCTATCCCCTTGCTACTCCTCCTTTGCACCCACTTTTCCAAAGTACCCAGGAACACCATGTCTACTTGTTTGGTTTACCTGCCCCACCTTACCACCTCTTGCAAAGAACCCAACACAACAGCCCTGCGAGGTAGGGCAGGCTGAGTGGGCCTGAAGTCACCCAGTGAACTTCATGGGTGAGTGGGATCTCCCCACAGCTCTGTAACTACTGGGCCACAGTAGTTCCAGTTCTCCAAAGCTGGCACTCTGGGTTGCTGAGGATGAAACAACACGGAGTGGGAACCCGTGGTTTATTGCTGGATTAAAATGCTTGGTTGTTTAAATGCCGACAACCCAGAGTGCCGGGTTTGGATGTCACAACTAAAAAACCAGGAACAGAACATTCCTGGGTTGTCTTGAAAAGCGGATTCACTGCAGGTGGGGGCTGCATGGGGTCACTGCGTTTTGCCCAATAAACCTATGGGATGTCATTCCATATGGTCTGCCACTTTAGCACCACGACAGAAGATGCTCCACTGGGCAAAATTTCCCAGCTGATACAACTACCGGGGCAGAGGCGCTTCTGTTTTCTAGTCATTCTGGAAATTCACAGCGGAAATAGCTGCAAAGTGGGGCTTGCGAGAAACAGAAACAGAGAGAGTCAGAAGGGACCTCCTGGGCCATCTAGTCTGACCCCTGGCTCCAGCCGGTTCCACTCATGACATGCTGGAAGGCTACACCCTTCATATGCAGGCTACGCTCAAACCAACGCAATCTCCATGAAGAGGAAGCATTTTTTAAAGGTCTCTAAAACTAATCCCATAACAACACTATGGTGGCTAAAGGAGAACAAAGGGGATAAAGGCAATTTCAGGTATTGATACCTTTCACTCTACCCAGTCTGTGAGCAGATTTGCCGAACAACACGGAGCAATTTGTCTAACACAATAGAAGCTATTTCTAATACAAAAAGCGGATACACGTGTCATGAGGCCACGAAATGTAAGCTCCCAAAATGGGGCTGTAGAGGTACGCATTTTGGAGTTGCTTCATTTTTAAAACCCACTGATGAATTCCCAGGCAAGATGGAAAAGGAAAAGATGGAGACCAGCCCTGCAGCTCTCACGACTCTTGAGATAAAATTTGGGAGGTGTCACCCAGACTGAACTGAGTGCTGGCGTTAATACGTTCACAGCGAAAACGGCCTGCTTCTCTCACTCAAGCCTTGGACACAATCTCAGAGTTTTATTTCGGCACCAACCAAAACACCGACGACTCATGCAGTGTTACCAGAGTGTAACGCTCGGTAAATTTTCTTGCTGCGCAAGTAGTTATATGATCAGGATGAATTCTGCTCCCCATTCCATGTGCAGACTTGGGCCTTTAATTTGGTCTGAAACATCCTGTACCAGATTTTATTTCGTATTTAACTTTCAACCTGAGGAAGGGTTCTGTAGAAATCAGAAGCCTGCGCGCTTCTTTTTAAATCTTTTAGCTGGTCCTAATACAGAGACCTCCCCCGAGTTTTGGAAAGGACATCTGCCAGTTGGTTGGCAAATAAAATCAATCAATCAATCAATCAATATTATTTTTTCTGTTAAGCATGAAGGGTCTCTCACCTTTCTGAACAATGCCTCACATCTCTTTAGACAGTGAAAGACTAGAGAAAACCTGCTTTGCTGTATTGTGTTATTCAGAAAAGATACATAGCCACAAAAATAGTCATTTCCTGGTTGCCTCTGGCAAGTAACAGGTTTTCCTTCAGAGAAACTAGGGTGGGGTGGGAGTTAATGCAAGCGAGGTGCTTTTCCTTTCTTTAAGATGATTAATATGTCATCTTTAAATAGCAGGGCCATGAGAACTAGTAACTTGTGGACTTGCTTGCAAGATTGCAAACAGAAAGGAAATTGAGATTATATCTCCAGTTATACCACTGAGATATTTCTTTGACAGTAACTTAAAAACGGCCTTGACAAAAACATTACCAGATCTCTCGTATGGACCACTGACTAAGAGCAGCAGTAAAAACCTTACTGCAGAAGTACATTGTTAAAATCTTAGTTGAGCAATGGGTTAACATTGGTAAATAAGTTAGACCAAAGTCGGGTTCAGACAATACAACTAGCCATGGTGTTATTCTGCTGTGTTATCTGAACGCAGACAGTTCATCATGGTAAGTTTGGAAACGGTTTATTCTGTGATCTCTGCCTACCACCATAGTGGCTCATGGTTTGCACAGTCCTGATATGCAACTACCATAGAGTCCTCTGGAAAGAGTGGCAACTGTAGGAGCCACTCCGGCCATCCAACCTCTGTGTGTGGACCACTGAGAAAGAGGCAGGCAATACAGGCAGGTAGTGATGCACCTGGGGATTGAACTTCAGGTGTGGTGGCTGATGGGATAAATGCCAACAGTGGGAGAAGCATCCGGCACGATGGAAACCATGATAAAGTGACTATCATGTAACCATGATTTATGATGCAGTATATTAATTGTGATGGCACACAGCAAAGAAGATGCAATTTCCCAGGAACAGGAGCAAGTTATGGTGTCCCTGAGAAGTCCCCCGTGTCCCAGGAGTTCCACCTTTCACTAAAAAGGAGTACCAAGAGGCAGAGAAAGTCCTGAGATTTGATCTCCGCCCCATTCCATGAGCCTGCAACAGCAGCTGCCAGTCTGCTGACCTGAACCATAAGAGGGACAGGCCTTCTGCAAGTTCCACATATTAAATGCAAGGAAGACAAACAATTTTGGGATGCACTGGCTCTTTGAAAAGTGGAAGAAGCCATGCTTGCACTGAAGGAGAAGCCATGCTTGCACTGAGGGACAAGTCATGAAGGCGACTGCTGGAGAACCAAGTCCCTTACCTGATGGTGCCAGTGGGGGAAGGCAGGGGGCTGCCCAAGATCCGGAGATCCGGCTCCGGAATGTGGATCTTGAGAGGCGATATTTGAGGGTAGAGGGGCCGAAGTGGAGGCGATGAGGGTTCCTCCTTCATCTCCTCTTTATGGTAGAGCGACGTGAACTGGATTTTGATGACCGTGCTGGGGAATCGGAACGTGCACCTGAAAACCAGAAAGGCAGAGAAGCATTCAGTGCTCCAGAAGACCACGCAAGTTTTCAAGGCCTGTGTCCCCCATTAAGTGTGTGGAGGACGACACCGATATGGCGTAACAGAATGGGAAAGGTTATGGGTTTGAGGCCAACGAGAAGGGGTCAAAATGCCAAGCAGAGCCTGTTGAACTGCACACAACCAGACCCTCCCCGCCAAATGCTCTGCTTCCACACAGCAAAGACTGATTCTACCACCCTCCCCACCGGAATCCTCCTTCCCGGCGTTGCTTGCAATGGTAGGGTGCACCTGCGTTGTACGTTGCCACCCTGAAATGCATCTGAGAACATGCATTCCTCGTACGGCACGGCTGTAACATCCACTCGGGACACTACCTGTTGTCCCGTCCACTTTCCCCGTGCAGGCTGGAGACAGCATCCTTCCTTCTCCAGCCAGAAGACAGGGAAGCTTTATCCTGTTGAGGCTCGCATTGCCCCATGGATGCACCACTGGGACGGGGGGACACCCTGGCAGAGAGCCAGGCCAACGTTCCTCCCTGCCCAGTGGGCTGTCCCAGGATGGACACCTCTCCCCTGCCAGAGGCATGATTGGATTTCTTGCAGAGGGCCTTCAAAAGAGGGGGCAGGTGGCCCAGCTCTGCTTTCTAGCAAGAAATTGGGGGTACTCCCCTCTGGCAGTGTGGTGGAGCAATTATAATGGGACCACTGTCCTTTGACCTTAATACAGCGCTAATATTCCAGAGAACCACCCTGCTTCCCAATTTATTTTGAGGAGGCTTCTCTAGAAGCCCCACAAGTGCGGCATGCGTTGGCCGCGTTCCCAAATGGCTTCAGTTGGAAAACAGGCCCACTCAGACACGTTCAGCTGTCTTCTGGAGACCGAACCCCCATCCCAGTAGCTTTGCTCAGCATTTCTGAACACCAGGCAAGCGGTTCTTAGCGCCACTGGCTTGCCTGGAAGACAGGGCTCCAAGATCCACCCTTGCAAAAACCAGCATGCCCCAGAAAAGCAGCTGCATTAGCACAGGGTCTCCTGCAAGCTTCTGATGAACTGGCATGTTTTTGAGCTTTCTCACATGCCATGGGCTCCCCTCCTGGAAAGCTTTCTAATTGATCCTGAACTCCGCAGAGTAAATTTCTGAACCAGGACTTTTTTGTGTGCTCAGAGCCCTCTTGTGTGGGATTTTCTCACAATATTATCAACAAGGATGGAGCTATTTTCCCAGATATGGGGGAAAACCCTCTACCCGCCTTTCTGTCTGAGAAGGTACTGAAGAAACGTCTTGGTGTTTTAAGGCATTTTACAGAAGCAAAATAAGCTTTCAGACGGTATTTCTGGAGTAATCTATCAGTGAATCATGAGATCGAGGTGTCCTGCAAAATGCACATTGTCTATCTACCCCCCTGACGCCCCTGTGCTATTCTGCTCAAGGAAATGCCCAAACCTACTCCATTTTGTCTGACATCTTCTCCATCGGCAGTTAAGTCCTGTTGTAACTGGCAGTACAGATATCAAACCTGCTGTAAGTACAGGCAGTTATGATGGACATTATATCATACAAGTCAATTTTCTGCCGGTGCGTCTTTCTCGCCCGGGCCGTGAACAGCATTTTGCCAAGGTTACTCCTGTCCCTCTACATCTCCCCAATGGCAATCTTCGTTTTTTAAGTAAGATTGCTATTCCAGCTTTGAGAAAATCTATGTGGGGAAATAGCAGGCAGAACAATTTATTGCAGAGAGAAATGGCAAAAGCAGAACTCCCATTTCTGGGGTCCGTAACAGCTTCTGTTAAGCATCCTCCCTTAAAGATCCTGATGGTTAAATGCTGTGTTTCTCCAGTATCAATATTCAGGGAGATAATATTAGGATTTTGCAGATGCCTTTGCGTCTCAGCTCCAAAATAGAGAATGTAATGCTCTCCAGTAATGAGGGATACCAATTTAGGGGTGGATTAACTGGTTTCTAGTCCGTTTTAGCACTGTGCATGCTAGATCCCGAGTATTTTTTGCCCCATTTCTAGTCACACTGAAGTTGGCATTTCCCTACAGTCTTACTAAATGGCGTCCCAAGGTTGCCTTTAGTACTCATGTTTTGTTTATAGGTAATGGCTACTCTGGGAGACCAGAAAACTCAGCAATCAACACATGTGTGGGGCTGCAGGAACTGCAAAAGTGATATAATGTAATAACGGGTTGTCATATGGAAGATGAAATGGTTGTCCTGGGGTGATAATGCCCAGAGCCACCTTGTGACAATAATCCAGCTCACACGAACTGCTGAGCAATTGCCCAGTTACTTTGTGATGTGCAAGCCTGAAAATGCTGGGTTGTTTATGAGGTAAAATACCCGGAGTTAACAACACACTAGGGGTGATGCAGGGTTAACTCTGGGCTGTTTAACCTGTAACAAACCCAGGACTTTCAGGTTTGCACATCATGAAAGAGGCCAGGAATGGGTTCCTGGGTAGTTGATCAAAGGTGGGAGTGCCAAACATGTGGTTTGTACTATACTCATCCCATAATTCCTGGATTAAACAACTTAGGAATTGCCCAATATGATGCATGAGCTGGGTCACTTTAAATAATGTGAAATTCAGCGTATAACTTGGATTCATAGATACTGAAGATGAAACTCAAATACTTCAGCCACCTAATGAGAAGGAAGGACTCCCTAGAGAAGGGCCGAATGCTGGGAACAATTGATGGCAAGAGAAGAAGGGGGCGACAGAGGATGAGGTGGCTGGATGGGGTCACTGGGGTGGTGGGTGTGAGCTTGGGTGGACTCTGAGGGATGGTGGAGAACAGGAAGGCCTGGAGGAATGTTGTCCGTGGGGTCACAATGGGTCGGGCACGACTTTGCAACTAACAACAACAATCCATACATACTCCAGGCAGTGCAGATCAATTGGTTTGCTTCGAAATACAGAACGAACAAACTATTCGAGCATCCCTATGCCTATTCTATGCTGCTTTTGTAACCGTTCGTACAGAAGTCTGCAGCCAAATGCACTGGCCAGGTAGTCCAAATCAATGTGTGGAATTCACCCCACGACATCCTGCCCGCCTCCAAGAAAAGCTCACCACGCTGCAACGGCAGCGGAATCCACAAGGGTCAGAGCTCCCGGATTCCTTCCTGCCACTTCTCCACAGCCCGACCTGCTGGTTTGGTCCTAGTCCTGCTCATCCGCTTGTCCCAGCCAACTTTCATCCTGTGTGTGCATCACTGTTCTCTCCTCAAGCTCCAGTTTTTCAGATCTTTGTCTGCTTTGTCCAAGATATGGGGCAGTGAAAGACAGTGGGGCATTCCCCCATTGACTCTTCCTCTTCCTCCCTCCACCACACTGAATGCAGGCCCTGGGAATTTCTCCTTCTATCTTCCGATTTCTCCTGCAAGAGTGGCTTCATCTCCACCATACGCCCATACTCCCATTTCCTTGCATAAGCTTATCAGGGAGCTCCGTGATATTGCTACACCGCACACATCAGAAGTTTCTGTGGTGCCACCTCAGTATCATTTCTGCTGCTCGTAGACTTCCCCACTGGTGTGATTCTGGCCCCCCTCCCACATTTCCCTAAATAGCAGGAAATTTCTTTGCAGCATTGCCCATAAAACAATGGCCCCCTCCCTCACAGATGGACCAGTGTTGGGAAATGACTATTTTAAGGATAATATGCAAAACTAAAATCCACAAGATATGAATATAGAAGCCCCCATGTCAGAGCAGCGTTGTAAGAAAGGATTCGACTCGTGGATTATTATTCTTTTAAGGGAAAAAACCCAGCACCACTTTTTTAATTTAAAAAGGAATGTCTTTCACCCAACGAGTCATGCGCTCCCAGTTGGTGCATTGGATAAAACGGAGGATGTCAAGTCACAGTAGTAAAAGAGAATAGCAAATATGGATTTCTTTGTGAATGCCTTCTATGCGGTATTCAAAATTCAGCAACTGCTGCTTAGAAGGCATGCAAAATACAAACTAAAAAGAGTTGTAAAAGAGAAAATAGCAGAAAACACCATGACAGAAGCAAGATAAATGAAAGCTGCAGACAAACTGAATGGAAAATGACCCACGGCCTTATTCCCTTTTCTTTTTTTAAAGCAGATGTTTTTTTTCTTTTACAGTTCACAGGGTGCTAGGAACTATAAACAAGACTGTATAAATAGGAAGGCTTCTATAAATCACCGTGCAACTGTAAATTCTACAGACATCTTACATAACTCAATCCTTGAAAATATTTGCACTGTAAGAGCTTGTTTACACACTAGAAACAGTTTCAGAGGTGACAAAGTCTCTGCCACGTTATCTGAAGGCAAAAATCCGCTCTGGTGTGCTCTAAGGACCCTCCTACTAGGATTGTCTCGGGACAATGAGAACACAAGACATGGCTTTTGCTGTTTAGTTAACTCTGTGTGTGTACACGCTTTCCCTCCAAAGCAAAGTCCTGAATGAAGCTCTCAGACCACTGAAGGTCCAGGAATGGTCCCTGTATCTCACTCGGCGATCCAGTTTTGTCCATAAAGCACTCCATGCTGGAGCCCAAGGTGGCTGTGGAGGCACCCATTTTAGGACATCCAAAACTGGATTGAGGATGCATTATTTGGTACCCAAAGCGGCATCATGCAATTACAGGGATGTAAATTTGTATGCTTCAATCCTAAAGGAAGTCAACCCTGTCTGCTCTTTAGAAGGACAGATACTGAAGCTGAAGCTCAAATACTTTGGCCACCTAGTGAGAAGGAAGGACTCCCTGGAGAAGAGCCTGATGCTGGGAACGATTGATGGCAAGAGAAGGGGACGGCAGAGGATGAGGTGTCCAGATGGAGTCACTGGGGAGGTGGGCGTGGGGTTGGGTGGACTCTGGGAGATGGTGGAGGATAGAACCTGGAGCAATGTTGCCCATGGGGTTGCGACTGAACAACAACAAAATTTGTATGGTACCACACTTCCAACAGGATTCTCTAAGCGGCTTACAAGTAATCAAAATGCCTTATACTGAATCAGGCCTGGGCCCATTGAGCTTGACACTGACTGGCAGCGGCTCATCAGAGTTTCTGACTGGTTTGTTGCCTAAACCCACCTACAGGACTGCACCTTGAACCGAAAAGAATGCACTGCAGCACCACGAACTGAACTATCCACACCAGGCTGCTGCAAAGTCTGATTCCACCTGTAACAAACCGTCCCGGTAAGCCGTTCCGAGATGTTCTGTAGGGGACTGGATAGAAAAGCTTTTAACCAACCAACCAACCAACCAACCAACCAACCAACCAACCGTGCTCTGTTCCCAATAAAATCTTTTGGCGAGTGATCCCTTTCACGTGGATACACAACAACTGAAACTTGCACTCTCAAAGACTAACCTTTGCAAATAATTATGTACAAAGGGTTTCTGGCTGTATACTCTTTTTATGAACCTATGTTTGTTGTGGTTTGACAAGAAACACCTACCAAGCAGTGCAGATGAGATTTTCTCTCAGATGAGAGTCTCACATACCACAGTGGCCAGATCGCTTTGCAAGCTTGATTTGGCTGCACAGCAAAAGAGATTGAAAAAGTCAAGAGAAAGTAGGCTTGATTTCCAAAGAGACCGGGAGAAGGGAAAGTGTGGACAGAACCCGTCTCCTCACCTGGAAACCTCCTTCAGGCCTTACTTAGTCACAAAGCCCTTAGTCTGGAGTTACTTCACTCAATTCAAATCAAGTTATGTCTTTATTAGTCATAGGCTGTATCAGAATATGGAATGCCAAATAGGATTATATGAAGCAATAAAATAATAGACTGCATCATACAAAGTTGGAGCAAGCAAAGGATTTTAATGACAGTAGTGTTATGGACCCTGACGTGCTAAGACCATGAACTGTTGACTTATGCACTGACTCTTAAGCGATTAACAGAAAGTGAACTCATAAGAGGGCGACTACTTTTATGGGAAACTGAAAAAGAAAACAGTTGCAGAAAGATGCAAACACAGGGCATTTTATAGACAATGTACAAGTCTAATTTTACTCCCAATTTTCATTGCCAGAGATATTTGCTCTCCCATTTGCAAGAACCAGGCTTGCAGATAATTTGAGAATGATTTGTCTCTAATAATCCTGCCTAATAGTCTTGTCTCTCAGAGTAAATATATCCAGTGCTGCAGTATTTATGAATTTGTGTGTGTGTGAGAGAGTTACCAATAGAATAATGAGGATAGCTACATGCATATCAGAGTCAGAATCCATTAATCCAGGGGAAAGGAGACTAGAAATATGGTATTTACAGAAAAGGGGCAGACCTTGAAAACTTAATCCGTATTCCCAGTTTTCAAGGATTACTATGCTGTAGAGTAAAGTTCCCAAAGTCCACAACAATCCACATCAACTAATTTATTTTGAACCAACCCAAATTATAATACTGACTTTAATCCACATGCAAGTGACTTGTGTATACTGCAATGTCTCCACTAGCAGAGTAAATTAATCCTATTTTATTCTGTAAAATGATGTAAAATATATGTGGTTTCAATAAGGGCACATGACATCCAAGCACATTCAAGAGCACAAAGCTAGTTTTGTCTCATCCGAGCCTGCAGAAAAAAAGGGAAAAACAAAAACACACAGTTTTGAAGTGCAAAGCGGTTTGCTTTTTGCATTCCAGTTACAATATGTTGTCCAATCTGGCAAAAATGCATTTGCTCTTGGCCTGATTCAAAGCATGGAAAGCACTCCGGCTGGCTGAAAGGGAAGCTGCAGCCAAACCCCAAAGAACCTGAAATAGCAAAGTCCCTTTTTAGCCTTAAAGGAAGTATTTGTGGCTGGACGTTACAATGGCCATAGTAAACAAATAAGCGTTCACAATATATACCTAAGACCTGAGTAAACTGCACTGCTACGTACTTAGAGTTTGCATACCCAACTTGCTCTCTCTCTACCTGCCACTAGAAATGCTGCTTTGAATCTGTCCTTAAAGGTCCGTCATTCCCGCTGAAGCCTTTGGCAACTCCTTAGCCCTCCATAGGTTGCTTGAATAAATGGCTTTATTTGCTCATATTTTGCTTCTTACCCTGGAGCCGCTCCCTTTCCACCCATACACTGTCCAAATTTAGACTGTTAGCTCTTTGGGCCAGGGATCTATCTTGTTGCTTAGATTCTGCTAAGAAGGATAACTTCCTGCCAGTCAGAGTGACTCTCCCATTCCAAATCTGGCTGCGTTTCGACTGTGGGCCGGCAGAGAAATGGAAAACACAAAGAATGAAAAATAAAACGGAGGCCGCTCGATGTTCAAAGGACCATTTGCCTGCAGTGTGGGGTGACTGGGGACACACCTCCACCCACATGCAGTGTGATGTATGCTTGCTAGACTTCATGCAACACGCAAATTGCTCCACAGTTCTGTCTTGAGCCATGAGCAAATTCCAAGTTACCTACTAAACAAGAGGTAAGAAACCTCTTTCAGCCCAGGGGCTGATTCCAGTTTGGCAGAAGCTCTTGGAGGTAGCATTCCAAGGATGGGTAGGGCTAAAGACGATGGGGAAGGGCAAGATGCCAGCCTATTCCATCTCTAAGGCCTCAGCCACCAGTAACAGAGGCTCAGGCAGGGAATTTCAGATTTTCAGAAGGGGAGACGGAACTGCACAAAACCACCAAATTAGTGGCGGTTCAGGAAAACAGGGTGGAGGCAGGGGAAAAGGCATGTCCATCAGTGAAATTCTAGAACGCTGAATTGGCAGGCCAGAAAGGGCAGGCCTTCAAACCCGCCCCCCCCCCGCCCCCACTAAGCCCATTCATAATCACAAGTGCAGGATTCATAAGACCGAGAGAAAAACCACGCATGTTAAGTATTCTAAACATCATGTCAAAAATGCAAGGGGTCACTCTCATCAAAGCAAGGGAAATAGCTTAAAAAATCTTGGTCCATACTGGTGAAGAACATGGGGGTCTTTTCATTCCTGCCCCTCGGAAGTTTCTTGGCCTGCACTGGGAATGCACATTCGCTCTGCTGCCGTGGAAAGTCAGTTCGTCGCTGCGGGATCCTTCTCCTGCAAGACCTGGAAACTGGGCCCAGTGAACATCTTGGTAGTCGTGTTCCGGTACTGCTATGGCCAGGAATGGGTGACAGTCGATATTCACCAGCTGCAAAATTTCAGCTTGCCCGGAGAGTTTACAAACAAACCCAAGGCACAGCTCCTCGTACCAATGAAAACATCTGTTAAAACTGCTTAGCATGTCACTGTTAGTCCAGGGAATTGGAGAAAAGAACGGCACGTCCTTAGCCTTGGTGCTTTAATGAGGGTTTCTATAAAAGATGAAGAAACAAATGAGCAGCCCCCTGCTCAAATGTAAAATTCTGCAAAACCATTAAGAGGATGGCATTCTCTTTTACCAAGAAGCCTTTTCCATCTTACAAAAGCCCACAGTAGGAGACAAAACCAGGGAATGAGGCAAAGGTCTGGGAGATCACATGATCTTCCCTTTCAAGCATGCCCTGAAGACTCACAAACCGCCAGGCAGAAGTGTGTTTTTTTAAGGTTGACAAGCACACGAAGGGCTGAAATCTGCATTTTAGTCCCCACACAACCCTGAACTTCACTGAGTGACCCTGGGCCAACACTGATGCTCGGCCTACCTCACAGGGTTGTTGTGAGGATAAAACAGAAGAAGATGGGTAGGTGATCCACCTTGGGTTCTTTTCAGGAAAGGTGCGGAAAGAATAAATAGAAACCACAACGTTGCTTGAGTCCTGTAGCCATGCACCGGTCATACAAAGGAGCCCGAAGCCGTGTGGTCAAGATCGTGGAAAGGTGGGTTCGGATGAATACATCGGAGCAGGGCCTTCTGGGGTCACCTTTGATTATTAATGCGACTCTGAGCAAGCACTGGTAAGCGAGAAAGAAAGAGATTCTAAGAAACTTTGCCATCAAGTTGTACTTGCGACCATCTGTACAACCTTCAACCGTCCTCTCATACTCAACTGAAGTGGTTCAGCCATGGCTGAAGCACGGCCTTTTCCTAGCATATGGGGTCCATCAAGGCAAGGATTTTAATCTGCTTTAGGTGCTGCGGTGGGATTGGCCATTATTCTGACTGATGCATGCAGAATCCTGGCCTGTTCTGCAACATGGTTTGCCAATCGTAGGTTGTTAGGAGCATGCAGGCCAACAACAGGAAGAGTTCTATCTCTGGCTTGTTTCTCCAAGAAGAACCCAGAGTTCCAGGTTCAGATGTAACAGAGAACACCTTAATCCTAACCCTCCAACAAACCACAGTTTGTTAACCGTGGGTTTTTCAGCGCTCGCGAACCAGAGGGTAATGTGGCATAAGGTTAATCTGATATTCCTTAAACAGACAATGGTGCAAAGAAATACGATGCCTTCACCCTTTTTGAGCTCCCTTTAATACTTTTTACTGCCTTGATGAACTAATATTTATAGGCTAATAATATTTATAGGCAGAGACAAAACCAAAAAAATTACAAGAACATATAACCACAAACAACACCAGTATGAAATCCAAGCTTCTTTGAAACAGAGCACAGAGGAAAATAAACTCTGCAGGTACAGGTCCATTTCAAATTGAAGGCAGAGGAATAAAATCCAAAGAGACAGAAGAAAATAAAACCATGACTTGACTTTAAAGCCCTGGTATTTTTGTTTAAAGTCTTTGCCTCGCTACAGGAAGATGCTAAAGTAGGAAACAAGCAGGTTTCTTTGGAAAGGGTCTTCCACAACCACAGAAATGGTCCTGGGATCTCTTTTGGATATCAATTTAAAAGGGAATAATACAATTTAATTTAAAAGGGAATAATAGTAAAATCTTCACTGCTGTGTGTGGAAATCATGTCATTTCCTAGTCCCTCTGAAGGGAAAAAAAGCTTTGATCAGAAAATCTTACTTGGGGAGCACTGTGGATAACCGAGCGGGTATGAGATCTCTTATCCCATCACTCTTGTCCACATGCTGTTCCTAAGTATCTCCTAGTAAAGATGCATTCATGGATAGAGCAACTCTAGTAGTAAACAACTGACTGTGCATTGGCCGAAAAAGAAGCCCGAAAGGGGGAGAGGGGAGTTGGAAAAAGGGGGAAGTCAGAACTTCATGCTTGGCTATAGGAGCACATCCAGTCCCCCTTTCCCACTTATCAGAAATGTTAGATTATGTGAAGAAAGCTCTTTAATAACATTACCTTCCTGAAATGCAGCGAACTATCGCTCCACTTCCAGTTTCGGTTTACTGTTTAACCAAACAAGTCATAACAAAATGATGTTTTGGCCAACTTGGTTTTACTGCTAGTTACAAAACATTATTTTGGCATCAGCTTAAAAAAAAAAAAGAGAGAAGTAAATATTATCAAAACAAGAGTCTGTGCTTTCCAGAAGGGAGATAAGGTAATGGAACTGCAGCAACGATGTTAGCCTATTCACAGCCTACAACATCTATTTGAACAACCCCTTGGGCTGCTACTGCAAAATTCAGTAAGTCTACCGGGTCACAAAGAAGACATTTCAACTCTGACTGACTGACCTGGTCCGCTAAACTGTGAGATTCAGCATTCTGTGTAAAGCCCACGAGGAGTATCACACTTGCAAACACCCTGCCTCAGCAGCAGAAAAACAGAAAAAGAGGTTAAAATCCTTGAGGCAAAAGCATGGGAATTTACACCATCTTCCTCTGGCTGCAAAAAGATAAAAAACACGCCTCTCAAGCAAAGGATTCTCCTGCGAGAGGAGCACTGCAGCCAGCAATTGAACCCTGAATGGGTTAAATTTAACCCTGAATTTAACCCTCCACCTGGCCCATGACAGCAGAACTATCCAGAACAGGTGAGAGATGATCCGATGGAGCAGACGGCGCAGGACATGGGACTCTTTTTGCCAGTGCATTCCAGAAAAAAGTTGCTTCCACTCTTGATTTGCTTCACCAAATTTCATCTCCCTCATTTTGATGGGCTTATACTTGAGATCGGGACTGCAGGTGGTGCAGTGGTTTAAACCGCTGTGCTGCTGGGCTGGTAGATCGAAAGGTCGCCGGTTCGAGTCTGCCCAACTGGGTGAGCTCCCGTGCTCCATCCCAGCTCCTGCCGACCTTGCAGTTTGAAAGCGTGCAAATGCAAGTGGATAAAAAGGTGCCACTTCGGTGGGCAGGTAACAGCGTTCTGTGCACCTCAGTGTTTAGTCATGCGGCCACATGACCACAGAGACCGTCTGCGGACAAACGCTGGCTCCCTCGGCCAGGAAACGGAGACGAGCACTGTTCCAGAGAGTCAGGCATGGCTGGACTTAACGTCAAGGGGAAACCTTTACCTTTACCTTTATACTTGAGATCTCCTTACACATTGTATATGTAGGTACATGCATACAAAAACAGCTCCAGCATGCATGGGAAAAACACATTCCTTGTGCAGAGATACTTCTGTGATAGCCGGAATTACTCCCTTTGAGGAATGGCTTGCTGAGGCCATTCCAACAAACCTGAATTTGTTGCTGTGAAATTTCTGAACAGTCCTTTGAGGCAGGTTACACGGATTTTAGCGACTGAGATTCAAGACCCTCTGTCCTATACGGCATGAGCCGTTCAGCGCATCTTGTGCCTTCCAGATATGTTTGGATTCCAACACTTGGAATTCCCAGTCAGTGGCACTGCTGGATGGGAATTCTGGGAGCTGAGATCCAAAAGCCTCTGAAGGCCACCTTATTGGGGAAGGCTGATCTTTGTATGGACAAAGGTAAAGGCTTCCCCTTGACATTAAGTCCAGTCATGCCTGACTCTCGTGGGCAGTGCTCATCTCCGTTTCCTAGACGAGGGAGCCAGCGTCTGTCCGCAGATGGTCTCCGTGGTCATGTGGCCGGCATGACTAAACACCAAGGTGCACAGAACGCTGTGACCTGCCCACCGAAGTGGCACCTTTTTATCTACTTGCATTTGCATGCTTTCAAACTGCAAGGTCGGCAGGAGCTGGGACGGAGCAACGGGAACTCACCCCGTTGTGCAGATTCAAACCGGCGACCTTTCAATCTACCAGCCCAGCAGCACAGCGGTTGAAACCACTGCGCCACCTGCAGGCCCTCTTTGTATGGATACATGGATGTATATGAATATGAACTGCCATAGGCCCATCACACTGAATCAGCATCATTTCCACCTTGAACACGCATAATCTTCCAAGCATCATTTCTTCCTCCTCCTGTTAGATCCCACACCCTCCAAGAGGCAGGGAACGAGTCTCGAAGTACACGCTGCTTCACGTGGTTGTTTCCAAGTCACCTTCTCCCTCGGTAATCCTGTCATAGCAACCCACAACTGTGTTCGCAAGGAACTCCAACAACTCCAACTGGCAGGCTGTGATCCTACAAGCACAACCACTTTCTACTTCCAACATTTGTTGCTCAGCCGGGTGGGAGAGAAAGAAGAGAGACCGTAACAATGGGAACGCGTTTAGCTTCTGAAGGGTAAGTCTGCCAAGCACCATTCACCGTTTTTACTCAGATCCATTTTGCTGATGTCTCTCACCGCAAGGGACTCACACATGCAAGTGTGCATAGAACACAACCCTGGCACACACAAAATAAACCTGGCAAGCAATGTTGCATGGGGTGTTACCTCACACTGCTCAGGTGCTCCAAAAAAGCAATGCAGACGTCGAGGCAGAGAGAGCCTGCCCTTGGAATATTATCTTCAAACGCTCTAATTATGTGCTGTGATTTCTCTTTTATGAACACCAATTAACTGAGAGGCAATGAGCATTCCCTGCGAAGGTTTGTTGAAAAGCATTCTGTGATATTTCAGGCCCAAGCATTTTCCAAGTGCTTAGCTGGAAGAAGGATTTTAACAAAAGCACTGCTTTTGGTCTCTGATGCAACCATATGAAATGGCTATCCGTCAGAGGAGTCTTGCATGGGTCCCCAAACCGATTGATGCTGCTTCCGGGGGTCAGTGAGCCAGGTCCCATTTCTGGCTCTCGGTAGGCCCCACCAGAAGAGTCAAACATCAAATTGAGGGTCTTGGTCCCACTGTGAAGTGTTTAGGAAATGCATTTGCACATGCAAAAAAACCCCAGATCTATTTTCAAAAACCTCCATCACGGTCACCAAGATGTACCCAGGCCACCCGTAAATGATCCTTTTTCTGTGCTGTGTTGCAGTAGGAAAAACACAAAGAGAGGCTGCATTGTTGTGCAATCACCTTGCCTCATTCTCCGAATATTCCTGGTAGGATAAGTGCGTTCCAATTATGCCGTCTTCCACTTTAATCCCCCCATGCTTTTCTACCACGCTTCCAACCTTTTATCCTTCCACCAACAAAACAAAAAGCACTATGGGTGGGGGGTGGGGTGGGGGGGGGGAGACAGAATAGCTTTACTGTTTCTTAGATCTGCAGTACAAGGGACCCTCCTACTCTCCTCAGCTTAGGAATGCTTTTGCTTTTTGCTCCACAGGCATTTGGATGGTCTGCTCAAAACCACAAGGGTGTCCTTTTCCAGCCCAGTCCACAATATCACAGCAGCTTCGCATGAATGAGCTGCCATTTCGTCATACCTTAGCCACAAGAGGAAACCGCCAGTAAGCAAGATCAAACAGAATGGGAGAGCTGCAACCTCAGAGGGGTCGATCGATCGATCGATGGATCAATCAATCAATCAGCAAGCAGCTTCAGGGCCTGCTTGGTTCTTGTCCGATGCGCATTTCCGTGGAATGAAAATAAAAAAAATTAAAGAGAGCAGCTCTTTCGACCAACGAGTGGGAGCTTCCTATTCAGCTGTACATTATCTGCAAAATGCAGCCCATATTTAGGTTTTGATAATAGGGCCTATAGAGTCAGTTAAAAGGAAGACAAAGAAGCATTATTTTAAGCATAGAGCAGCCTTCTTTACATAAGAAGTTGCCTTAAACCAAAGCAGACTTCTGTCCGCACAATTCAGCACGGAGTAATGGCAGTGGGTGTCCGGATTTCAGACGGGGCCCTTCACACCTTTTTCCAAGCCCATACACTTCTGAGCCCAATTCAAGGTGCCAGTTTTGACCTGTAAAGCCTTACATGGCTCAGGACTGTAACACCTGAGAGCATCTCCTCCAGGATGAACCTAGCAATATACTACGATCAGCTTCCTTAGGCCTTCTTCAGAATGCCTCCTCGCAGGGAGCTTTGGAAGGCAGCAAGGAGGGAGGAAACCTTCTCGGTGGTGGCCCCCTGCTTGTGGAACACTCTTCCCAGCAAGGCCCGCCTGGCGCCAACGCTGTCATCTTTCAGTGCCAGTCAAGACTTCCCTCTACTCCCAGGCGTTTGAAAACCTTTGATGGGCTTTCTAGGCATCTATTTGTCTTAATTATGGTTCTCACGATGCTTTAGTTGTCTTGATCACATTTTGGCAACCTAATGAAAATTGGTTTTAGCTGTTTTTTATGTTTTAATATTGCTGCTATAAGTCATCTTGGGTCCTTCTTAAAGAATGGTATCTCGAGGAGGAGGAGGCAGTGGCGGAACAACCACCTGTGGATTCCAGGGACTAAACCTGGGACTGTTTGCATGTATCTAACAGTGACTTACAGCCCCTTCCCACAAGACAGAGGGCAAAGGAGCAAGCGGATTTGGAGGCAGCCTGACCTACCTTGGATAAGCCACAGAGAAAACACTAAAAGTAGCTGCTAAGCAGAACACAATTTAAATTTGCATTGGGGAACCTTTCCATTTTTGCAAACCGCACTGGGAATAATATTGAAAGGGCGGCACCAAAACGATTAAAATAAAAGAATAATGTTGTGAAATGGGTCTTCTTTCTTCCCACCACATCCTGGAAGAGAGGAGGAGGAGGAGGAGGAAAAACAGATGGTAAAGAGGCTGAGGCCTGAGGCTCTATTTTCAGTGCAATCGCTGTTCCCAAAAGCAAATACTTATAGCTGGGGACATTTAACAGGTATCAGCAGCTCTGAAGGCAGAACACATGCCCTGTGATGCAACGAGAGTCAGTGAAGACCGTTACTTGAACCACACTGGGAAGAGAAACACCCAGCCTCAGCTGGCAACTTTCTGCTGATTGTCCATCCAAGGAAACAAAAGAGGAAACGCTGCAGTTGCATCATACGGCTGTGTCCGATTTCACAATCGCAGAGTCAGTTTCCTAATAATTCATTCATTCATTCATTCACAATGCAGCTATCCTAGCTCAACATCTACACATCCGTGCTAACGCTCTTTCTGGGCAGCTCCTCCCCGCTAAGGTCAGCAAATGAACCTAGAAGAGTATCCTGGAGACGGCAAAACTAGGGCTATTCTGAAAAACCGTTTCAGAAAGCCGGGAAGATGAGTTCCTCCGCTGAACGGCCCTTTCAGCGAAAGCCATATAGCTACTTTCAGTCCTTACAATGAGCACTTCAGGATTACACCCAAGTGTGCCTGCCGTACTGAAAATAAAATTACAGCTGTCTCAAAGAAATCATAGCTCAATTGCATGGAGTTTCAGAGGGGCTGAATAGCAATAGTTCTGGAGCGAGAAACATACTTTGTGTTGCGACAACACCCACATATTTTGTAGCTTCTCAGAAGAGGTATTCCTTTCTATTTGAGAAAGGAAAAAAGCCATTGTAAGATCTCAAGAGCGGCTGTGGAACACTCCCCCTAAAGAAGTACAACCGGTTTCAGTTCTGCAACATTTCTGATGCCAAGTCAAAACCTTTCTGTTTGCTTGGGCATCTTAAGTCAGCCACTCTGTTCTAAAACGCCTTAACTGCTTTCCAAACGTTCTTTTACAGTAGTATTTTTATTTGTTTATTTATTTTATTTATAGACAGGCTTTATTTCCTGCAAGCCAATTTCGTGTTCTGCTATCTATGCAATGAAAGGTGCTCTGCAAAGATTTTAATAAATAAAATTTAAAAATAACACAGTATATGCAATGAAGTTTTGAAAGTATTATTGTAAAAATAATGGTTGTGCTGTCATTGTGTTAAATCTGTGGAGCCATGGGGGGGGTCCTCTTTTTTTATTGTTTATTTATTTATTATGATTAAAACGTTTTGTATGCCGTCCTATTACACAAGATCTCAGGACGGCTTGCAATTTTTACAAGTCTTTGAGATCAGGAAGGATCATGCATTGTGCTTGGATTACTAACCGGCACAACTACCTTAACAGTCACAGTCAGTAGCCACCAGATATTTCAGACTGCAATAATTAGCATTTAGCATGTTCCAAAGGCTCAGGTAGAGGCAGGTCCGGCTTTCAAGCCATCATTCCTTTCTCCTAGTTGCCCTTTGGTCCACCATGAACGCTTCACCTGGCTGTGCGTAACAACTTCTCCATTCCATCTTACACACTGCGGACGGGGGGGCTGCCCCCTGCCACCCCCATTCCTAGACACTTGGCCTGCACACCCTTCAACAGGCCTCTGAGTTTGTAACCACAGTCACGTCTTCAAAAATATTGCACAAGGCCACGATGTTGTTGATGTTGCAGGAACCGAGCGACTGCTTTCTCAGCACAACCGCCATCGAAAGACCTCGCTGCATTTCCATTCAGTTGTCAAGTGGAAGAAACAAACTGCAAACAACAGGGTAAGTATTCCTGTTAAGAACATAGAATAATAGAGTTGGAAAGGGCCAGGGGGCCGCTGTGGGGTGTGGTGGTTAAGAGCACGGGACTGGGACTCAGGCGACCTGGGTTCGAGTCCCCGCTCAGCCATGGAGCCAACTGGGTGACTCTGGGCCAGTCGCAGAGTCTCGGCCCAGCCTACCTCACAGGGCTGTTGTTGTGGGGATAAGACAGAGAGCAGCAGGAAGGGAATGATGCCAGCTGCTTTGAGTTCTTTTAAAAAGAAAAAGGTGGGATAGAAATCCAATAGATACATTGGGTCGAAGTGCCTGCCAGTGCATTCTCGTTCTGCAGTAGAAGCCAAGGAAAACTGTTCAGTGAACAGCTCACATTTTACAGGAACTTCCCCTTCCTGTTCACGCAGTAGGCAAAGTTTACAATTTCCACTCTCCCCCGTTAAGTATGAAGTGTCTCGGCCTTCCCCACAACTGTGGAGCTGTGGGGAAAGAAACATGCCATCACCCCCACACTCCCAGCATGCTTCCGTGGAGTGCCAAGGGACGCTCCGAAAGACGACCAAGCAAGCATGTCTCAGCGCTCGCCCTCATCTTGGAGCTTCCGCAGCAGAAGAGAATGTCCGAGAAGTTGCACAAGGCTTTGAAGGTGCTTCGACAGCATCCCCCCGCTTTCTGCCCATTTCCTTGGACAACACAGAGCCCCGGAAAATCACAGGGTAACTTCTGAAAACCCCAAAGGTAGAGAATTTGCAGGGCAGCGCCTGCCTTACGAGAAGCTTGGCCTGACAACTGGGGATGAAAACTAAACCCCCATCTTGTATCAAGCCAGGTATTCCAGCTTGTAATATGTTGTTTTTTACATGAGTGTGATTATTTGCATATCTTTATAGGTCGCCTGTAATTGCTGAATAATTATATTATTAAAGAATATTTTTTCTGCAATTAAAATCTGTGTGTATTTTTCACTCTCTTTACTGAAACATGGGGTTACTGGGAGGCTGGAAAGTTCCCCCAATGGCCATCTGCCACTTTTGTGTAGCAACTCTAGCAATGCATACGTTGGTTGGAAAAATAGTTGGCTGCGATCTACTATTGACTTCTGTCGTCCAGAAGTGAAAACTAAAAAGCTTTGATCACAGAAAAAGTGACTAATTGAGGGAATTTGTTTTTTTCACTGAAAAAAGAATGCTTTGGAGAAAACCAGTTGTGTTTTGCATGGAAGGGCTCAGTACCAAACACACAATTCTGATGTGAGCACATCCTCCGGTTTACCTTGTTCCATAATGTTTTGTGTATGTTTTCTTATGTGCGACAGGTATCGGGCTATGTTTGGTAGACATTAGGATAACACAAAGGGTAACACAAATCCCAGAGATTTGAATTCTGTGAATCACTCATCTGTTGTGCTCACGGCTAAGCGGAGAATTGGACCCTAACAGGCTGTTAACCAATTATTCGACACCAGGCCTGAAGTGAGCAGCAAAACGCTGATCGTCGGGAGACAGGTAACGGAATAGAGCTTGGACAATCACTTTCTGTACTCTGCCTCCGAACCTTCCTGTGTCAATACATCCTAGCGTGGCTGTTTGAACAATGTTTAATAATAAACAGATTTGAACGACCCAAGAATAAGAACAGAATTACAGCTCTCACTGAAGACCAATACATGAGATTTCAATGAAGGGCCAAGCAACCCTAATTGCCCAAAGAACAAGAGCTTCCCTCCCTCTTCTAAGCTGCAAATTTTGTATTTAGTATATGGCACCCCATTTGTTTTGCATCATGGGATATGCATATGGACATATACCATGGGCCATCCTGGTCAAAGAGAGACAGTGTGGTATAGTGGTTAAAGTGCTGGACGAGGACTCAGGAGATCAAGTTTTCAGTGTCCACTCGGCCATGAAGCTCACTGGGCCAGTCCCTCACTTTTAGCCAGACCACCCTCACAGGGTTGTTGTGAGGATAAAATGAGAGGAGGAGAACCCTATAAGCTGCCCTGCATCCCTTGCAAAAAGAATAAAGGTGGACAGAAATGTAATGAAATAATATTTCCTTTTATTGCTGCAAGACCAACAAAAAACAAATGGGATTCATTTCCCACCTGGCATAAGGAAGAAATTTAAATTTGCTGGATATAGTGCAGTGAATGATTTGGAAGCGGGAGAAGCTTTTGTTACTATACTCTCCTCCAATGTGCAAATATTTTTAAACTCCAAAGAAGCAGAATGCAACCCTTTAAAAGAGTCCAGTTCCTAAAGCAGCTTCATAGCAAATTCTCTAAGGGAGAGAGGCATTGTGTTAGCATCTTTGTTGGATACACCAGACTGGTTTAATTGTTATGTAAATTACACTCGCTCTGCCATCAAATTTCTCTTAATGGGCCATTCATCACTGCAAAGTTTTCTTTGAAGGAACCAGCTGCTCTCCCTCAGAGGTCTCCCAAAACATCTTAGGTTTCAAAAAACAGCGGAATCACCCTGAAGTAAAATGAGAGAGAGAGAAATCTCAAATTCACAAACTCATTTCACTCCCTCTATGCATGGAAGGAAGTTAACTAACCGTTAAATAGACTAAGGGTTGCTAACAGCCTGATTCACAGATCAGTTAATCTGAGCTACCTGGACATCCCCATGACAAGACTTGATACAAACATGGCCCACAACTCTTCCGAAGGTGGATTCTGAGCCCAGTAAACAGTGCGCAATTAAACAGGACCAGTTGGTGCCTGATGTGAAAGCAGAGCTTTCACCATGACGGACTGGTTTGCAGGACAAGCTGGGCTCAGGAGGGGTCATTTGAACCACAGTGAGAGGGGACACACCGTGAATATACAATTCCTCACAGGGTCACAGAGTGTCATCCAAACCTGGCCACCATGGGCTATTTGAAAGTAAAATATCACAAAAGCATTAAATTGGGGATTGAGTCAAGCCGTGGTACCATAAGATCGCCTTTTATTTTATTTTACTATATTAAGGAGGCTAGTTTACATGGAGAACCAACCTGACCGGCTTCTTGGGCCTGGCCGTCACCTGTGTAAATGGAATCGGTTTTTGAACGGACCAAATGCTCCCTCCTAGAGCTGCATCACGTGGAAGCATGAACAGCAGACAAGCTTTCTCAAAGGTGCTTGTTGGCCATTATTAAACTGGTCAGCATAATTCCCCCATAAGTTTCTTCCCGGGATACAGTTTGAAAACCGTGGCTACACAGCAAGAATTCCTTTTCTTTCTTGAGCGGTTGGAGTAAATCCGCAAGCTGCCCGGTGGGTGTGACTGTGTATGTGGGGAGTTTCCAACACAGTAGAAAGAATGACACCTCAGGTTTTATGAATTTGGTCCAGCTTCTAAGCCCTGCAAGCATCTTAAAAGAAACATTAACGTTGAGCTTCCAATTGTTCAACCAGCATTAAAATGTGCCAGGCGGGCACTGTCAACAAAAAAAGCAAGCTGTCAGTCACACTCTTGACTGCTATGCAGAAGGGAGGAATTCTGAAGAGTCCAAAAAGGCGCCCTTTTCTCTCTCCTTCCTTTCAAGCTGCAAGGCGAGACGTCTCACCCACACACACAACCTTCGCCCTGCCGTCGTGCTAACCTAAGCGGCCAAGGGTTTTCAGCAAGCCCTCTCCCAACCCCAACACCCCTAGCATTTCGGGAGTCCACCGTCCCACCAAGCACAACCCCTTCTTGTCTCTCTCTCTTAATGGACGACCAGGCCTGTGAATTCATGCCCGTGGAAGCCAGCACCTTGTTTTCAGGTGGTCTCGATTTGCTGTTACAGATGTGTGTGCCCTGGGAAGGCACAAGCAGGCTGTGAAAAGCAGCATTGTCACGTGGAAGGTTCCCACTCAGGGTTCCGGCCAGATGCCCACCCTAACCCTCCCCCGTCATGTTCCCTTCCGTTTCCCCTTTCCTCTCTTCTGCTTTGCACACTTGGCATTGTGCGGTCATCCACATACTCAGGCTGTGTTGTGTTATTGTGCGGTTGCCTCGCACTGAGCGGGCTGATAAGACGGCCCTTTTGGGGGGGGGGAGGGGGGAGTTTTAGCTGCAAGACTGCCAGCCAAATTAGCTATTAGGGTGCGAGGAGGCAACCAGCTGTCCCACACATTTTCTGGCTTACCACTCCCATCATCCTTCACCACCAGCTATGCTGGCTGGGGCTGATGGGCAGCTGAAGCCAACACATTTGGAACACTACACATCGCTCACTCTGTTCGAGGAAGTGATGAGTGACTATCATTGGAAACACATGGGTTGCCATAGATCAAAGTCCCTAACTTTACATGTTCTCCATAAACAGTCCTTTTTCATGGTAAACATAAACACACGCTTAATATAATGCATGAAGGCTGTGATCCTTGACTTGCTGACTAGGATGAAGGTCTCATTGGACTTTCAGGAACCACAGTGTAGAATGGAATTGTACGCTTGTGAAAGGGACTTATAAATATATTGTCTAGTTTTATTTGGCTTCCGCTCCTGTACCAAAGCTTCACCTGGGGGGAGAGCAAACGGGGTCACAAGAGAGAAGTTTCACGAGATTACGCAGGAGAAACGGTACTGAAACAATAATTCCACACTTACCCAAACTATGAATCTGCGAAGGCCTGAACCCCTTCAAAGAATGGAAAGTTAATCACCAAAAAGACACATCAGCGAACTGTTTCAAAGGCAGTTTTTAAAAGGAGAGGGACTGTCAGAGTTAATAGAAAATGAAGAAACCTAAAAGCTGAGCTTCAGTCTTAACGCGACCCTCAAAGTCAACACTACCTTGCAGTCTGCTGACGTGAATGGAGAGTCAAATCCAACCGGAAATACTTCGGTATGCTTTGTTAACTTAAAGGAATCATCATAGTTTCTTGAAACCAATGCGCCAGGCAAACGGCAACTTTCCACATGTGCTAGTTTAAAGTCCTCCCTAGCAAGCCGGTAAAGCTGAGCGACATGATGTCCAAACTTTCCAGGCCCAGGTAGCCTGCCTCACTGCTATGAGGGTATCCCTGCGTGTCGGATTTGTGGGCATTTAATCGGTGGTCTTCCCAGGCTTGACCTGAACTGAGTGTCCCCTTCAAGATGTACAGATGCTTCAAAACCCATTCTGTCCACGCTTCGCATGTTGTCAGACACGTTCCAGGGCTTCATCTGCTCATCAATGGCGCTAGATTTGGTGCATTTGTACGTGTGCGCTCAATTTCAGAGCTGGGCCAATTTGCACTCCCCAGAAGACACAAATCCCAGCAAACTGTACAAAGCCCCGGAAATGTGCCTTCTGGTGCTTTTGAGAGTGAGAGAAAAACACCCTTTGGGCCATTTTTAATTTTTTCCTGCAGCGCCTATAAAATTGCATGAAATACAAAGGGGTCCACAAGTCAGTGGAATTCACATGAATTCAGTCTGCTGTGGAATCTGCATTAGAAATGTGAATGCCTTTGAATCCATTGTGGGTTTCTCCAACATCCCTGTCTGTACCTATGGGCAACAGCAGCTTGCTCAACCATAGAGCCTTTTCCTTTGAAACACAGATCTGGTTCGGGAGTGGGGAGAATTCCAGTTCTGCCAGTTTCTGACATACTTTGAAGAGGTGTGAGGGGGATCCAATGCATTTTCAAATGCAGCCAAAGCCATTCAAGGCTGGTCTTTTAAAGGGTTACTCATCTACAGTCCAGGGTCTTCAACAGGCATCCTGGGGCAGAGCCACAGTTGAAGAATGTAATCTGCCCATGCCCAATTTTAACTGGCAATGCTAAAAAAAGAAAAAAAAAAGGATTCTTAAATGCAGGGGAAAAAACCATTAATGGAGCTCTTTGGAAACAGCTCGGCCTTTGCAACACCGCCAGTTTCAGTGCAGAGAAGGAGTAAAGGCCCTGAGCTCGCGACCACAGATTCCACATTTCCACTCGGAACTGGAGACAGGAAACTGGCTCCTGCAAGAACATTGTGCCGCTTTCAGCCAACCCGGGGCTGGCTCTGTTACACGCTTCAGGATACTGCTCTCTTTGGCTCCGAAAACACAGAGCACAGAGACGTTGCTGGCTCACAGACGCACGAGCCGGGAGCGACTCCGCACTGCATGAGCGCACAGTTCAGGTGGTTTGGTGTGGCACCGCACATCTCTGCCCGTCCATCCCAGGAAAAACAAAGCCAGCTAAAGACAACAGCCCGGTTCCCAGAAACGATTAAGCCAGTATCCAAGGGCTTCTCCTCTCCAGAAATACCTTCTCAACTTGGCTTGCAGTTTCCAACAACTGTGAACAGGATGGAGTAAGTGTGCCTGCTGGACTGGATGGAGGTTCTGCTAACTCAGAAAGATATTTCCTGTCTGGGGCCCCAAGCCAGATGCTTCCAGGGAGTTTACAAGCTGGGTATTTCCCCTATTGTAAGGGTGGGAAAGGCAGGCCTAAGGGCTGGATCCAGCCCTCCAGAGATCCCCAGACAGCCATGCCTTCTTTCTCTGGCCCGCCCCTTTTCTCCCAACTGTCCATCCTTGGGTGCTTTCCCTTTTTCTGTGCAAGATTTTCCTCCATTCTGAGAATGTGAAAAGCCACAGCTAAGAGCTAAAATATGCTTTCATTTGGGACTCTGCAATCTTTGCTTTGGGCCGGCCCACCCTTGGCATGCAACCCGAGAGCTTCTTTGAAAGGAATTAGTCTGTTGGCTGAAGGAGCGCCTCCAATTCTGCCCTACTGATGGTCCACTTGGTATTCAGATATATGCCGTGTGTAAAGGCAGATTCCGTTTCGCTATCACAGCCAACGGATTCCTATGAATCTGGGGAGTGTTGAGAAAGGGGATACGTTCTGAGGTGCAAACCTCGCTTTTTATATGGAGCAAATTCTCTATTCCTGCCTTAGGCCTTTCCTTCACAGCCTGCCTATCTGCCTGTCAACTCCCCGCAAAGGATTCCAATTGTTGCCAAGCAAAGAGACAATATTAATTTTATTTGTAACTCCAAATGCCTACAAAGTACACACCCTGCACACGTTCATCAAAACAGCTGCCTGGAGATTATGGGGACTTTCTACAGCAACCCTTCCATCCAACTGCATTTCCCCAAATTGTGCTTATGTTGCTCTGAAAAGGATCAGCAAATTGGTGAAATTATAATTTTGAACAGATACAGCTCAAAGCGCAGAAAGATGTAACCCCTACGGGCTGCCCCTTCCAAGAAACTGCTCAGCAGTGTTCCCATATCATGGGACTGATTTAAATAGACGTGAAGTTTCTTGAAATCACCCAAACCGAAGCAGCAGGTAAACCAAGAGCATAACATGGCATGCCAAGTAATTTTAAGAAGAGAAAATGGGACATGACTGTTTTTTCCCTAGCTGAGCATCTACGGAAAAGTCAATAGGAAATACAACGCAAGATGAAAATGATTAGAAAACAGGTATGTACTTTAGAAGCAGTTCTGGGTTTGCACTAGTGGTTATGTGGTCAAAGTCGGAGAACATAGCTTGCTGCTCTCTCTATGCCGGCATATGTGCACACATACAGATACTGATAACATCATTTCAACCACAAGAATGAAGCTCAGAAGCAGCTTGTGAGGTCATCAAAGCACAAGAGAGCAGAATCGTGCTGCTGACGATGACTGTGTTGAGCCCTGTTGCTAAAA
Organism: Varanus salvator macromaculatus; assembly: GCA_023646645.1. NCBI lineage: Eukaryota > Metazoa > Chordata > Lepidosauria > Squamata > Varanidae > Varanus > Varanus salvator. The sequence goes on along the minus strand of JAIXND010000852.1, from coordinate 4,982,959 downwards.
GGAACGCAGCTGGTCATTTTGGGTTTTCCAAAGCTACGCTTTTTAAGGTCAAACTAAAAAGGAGAGAAGAAATAACATCCACTTTCATTCTGGTTTGTAAACTGGACTTAATCTTGTATCAATCTGAGTCTTTTCGAAGCCTGAATAGAAAGCTCTGCCTCAATGCATTCAACAGCAAAGACAAAGCACAAGAGGTTAGAGCTCATTTTCCAAGTTCAGGGATGTTTCTCCTATAGATACCTGCAGCAAGAACTGGTGTTAGGCACCAGAGCTTTCCAGGTAAAAAGACAACCCAAGCAAATCTGTATTCCAGCAAATAGGTCGGTTTCGAAAGTTAACAGCGTCCCATCAATTGTCAGCAGTAAAAAAAAGTCTAGAGTTTAACTTGACGACCTTCCTTTTTGCTAATTGTGCCTCTCTTTTTGCCAATTGTGTTTTATTATTTTCCCCAGTTACTTTGTTCAATCTGTGAAATATACGCATATCACGACTGCAACAAAACTACTGTGAAAGACGACCTACTGATCCACAGAGCTTATGAAAGCAACATATACCATGCTAAGGTTCCACTGAAGAATCTAAATTCTTCTCCATTTATTATTTATTTATTTATTAGAAAAAATTTTATGCCGCCCCTTGCCAACTAGCCTCGGGGCGGCTCACAGCAGGTCCATACAAAACAAATACAATATAAAATTAAAAACACAAATCGACCTACAGTTACAAGTTATAAAGACTAAAATTGGCCCATCTCATAGTCCCCAATTAAAACTATAAATAAACCTAACAAAAACTAAAATTCACAGTTAAACTAATAAATTAATAAATAAATTAACAATTAAAATATTTCTTAAATAAAAAGGTCTTCGCCTGGCACCGAAAAGCAAATAATGACGGCGCCAGGCGAGCCTCTCTGGGGAGCAGATTCCATAAGTGGGGTGCCACCGCAGAGAAAGCCCTCCTCTGGGTACTCACCCTCTTCACTTCCTTCACAGAGGGTTCCCGGAGGAGAGCATCTGCTGCTGATCGTAAGGGGCGGGAGGGCATATATGGTCGCAGGCACTCCTTTAGGTAACCAGGACCCAAGCCCAAGGCACTCCATCCAGTGAGACAGAGCTTCCAACTGGGAAGAGGATGGAAGGCAGAAAAACAAATGGCATCTTCCTTCTATCGCCAATATAAATTTTAAACACAAGGCAGAAGCGAAGGATATTTGATACGAATGTTCTAATTGTGCTGTAAATAATTAAACTTATACAGGCATCTCCAGAGTTTCTACACAGTGTGAATAATATTTGAAACAGTGATTGCCTATCCCAGATCAGTTGGCAATTGCACATGCCATTCACAGTAACAATAAAGTTTTGCTTTTTAAAAATTAAAAACATATTTACTGTCCATATTCCACCACTATGGGCATGTTCGCACAATTAAGGAGAGGGAAATAACCTACGGCGGCTTATTCTGCCTTCCATGATCAGGCAAACCTGGTCACTATTAACTAACCCTTTTGCAAAACAGATCAAAGCTGCATTTGCACAAACCATTAACCCAGGATAACTGCAAATAAGAGGGTAGCACTAAGGAGTGATCCTGCTGGGAGATGGCTACCCAATCCCTCCTATTTGGCCTCTCTTCCAAGCAGGAACAGCTGCAATAGCCGGGAATCTACCAGCCATAGGACGCTTACTGTTCCTTCCAAACCAGGCATTGGCTTGTCTTCTCTCTAACAAGCCAGCGTCTAAACGCCAACGACAAACTACATTTGTGCTTCAAATTCTAGCCTGTTAAAGAACAGACCAAGCCAGGAAAGTCCGGGTTCCAACAGAACGCTAAATATTCGACAGCCGGTCAATTTCTGCTTGCCATAGCAGCTCTGTTTTCCAGGGAAGCCAAGTGGGAGTGATGAAGTTACTGCTCATTACTGATAAGCCAGAATTCTCAGCAATTTTGGCTCACCGCGCTGTATACATGCAGCTGAAATAGCCTCCAGGAGCCTGATAATTAATGCCAAAACGCTTGACTTGTTTGCAAATCCCTTCCCCATCACAGAGGCAGGAAACAACAGCAGTAACACACAGTCAGGACACTGGGTACCAACTGAAAGACACCAACAACCATGTTCTTGTTGGGCGCAGAGTGAAGTGGTTCTGCCCTTCGCATCTCTAAGCTGGAAGCCCCGCAGTGGGACATCAGAGCAATTTTAAACAAGAGGGGCAGGGGCAGTGGGTGTACCTCACAGAGTTGTAGCGAGGAAAACAACATGGAAAGCAAAAAGCACTTTGCCCGGTCCAAACAGGTCTTGTTTTCAACCAGAGGAGTCTATTGCTGCTCCATCAGTAATTGACAGGTTTCAAACACAGGAAGAGCCCTGCCGGATTAGACCGTGAATGCATTTAATCTGGTATCCTGTTTCCCACAGCGGCCAGCCAGATCCTTCTGGAAGCCGGGCAGCAAGGCAAAAAGCTCCTTTGTCCTGCCAAAACTGCAAGAGGCGAGGGGGATTTCACTTCAGACACAATCACACACAGCACGGTGTATGACGAACCTTTCGTACAGACACTGTTGCTATCTGCATCTATACTCTTGAGACGCAGGTATTTTGCTTTATTTATGTATGCATGCATGCATTTTATGCAGGTCTGTACACTGCGCTGAAAGGACGGCCCACTATACTCCTACACCAGGCGCTTCCCTTCTCCAGCAAAGAAACAATTTGATTTTCATGCATCCTGTGCTAAGAAGGGAAGCAACAGCTGGGTTTCAACCATTTCTATATCTGGGGCCTAAACCTTGGCATGCCCTAAAGAATACGGCAAGAACTGAAACTGTTTACCTTCAGGAAACTAGAGGGCAAATTCCATTCAGGAAAAAAAAAGAGGAGTTGCATCATTTGTTTTACAACTCTGAAGGGAGGGGCGATCAGTCTATTTACTCGGATCATAAACAGTGGTAGAGAAGGCATTTTATTGTTCAGGGCTCCGAGCGGCATAGCAATCCATAAATAAACCCCTCCCCATTACGGGTTCAAAAGGAGAAAGGCTCTCTCCCATCTCAGGGAAGACTAAGAACTAGTTTTTCACCCTGTTTTAATTCTGCACAAAGCTTTTATGGTTCAGTAAAGGAAGTAACAAGGCACTGAAGAATTGTACACAAGTAAACCAAGAGCTTATGGGAGAAGCACACGGATGCCGTAGGCTCCAAGAAGGGAGGGGGAATGTAAGCTTGTTTTACAAGGAGAAATTAATTACACTGACATAGTCCAAGGGTATCGCCTTCTAAAAAGAAACATTTCAAAGCCCAAATGCCTCAGAGAAAGCAAGTGGCTAGGGATTTATAACTAAATTACTAAACACAAGAAAACAGCCTGCAGAGAAAGCTTTTTTTTAAATCATCTATTAAATAGAAGGTTGCTGAGCAAAAGAACCAGGCCCTTAGGTACCCAGTGATGAAGATACACGGTCCCACGATCTCCAACCCTCTTCCAAATGTTTTTAAGATACTCATAAGAGGACCTATCTAAGCAAGACTGTTGTATGCTGTTAAAAGGTATTAAAAATAGATATGCTGGGGGATGATACCTCATGCCAATATTAGCAGATTTTTTTTGAAACGTCCTCCCTTTAGGGCAATCTTTCCACTTCCATCAGTCAGCCAAGCTTGTCTGCGAACCCGCATCAGTGGCTCCTACAGGTCAGATAAACACTTCAGATAAATGTGCTCAGCTCAGCTGCCCACTGGCCAAGCTTACGGGATCTCAAAACTGCGTGGATTGAGGGCGGTTCCTCGAACATTTTCAACACTGCCTTGGACGTATGCATGGCAGGACAAGCTCACCGGCGGCTGGAGAGTCCTCTTTCACAGAATCACTCTGCTGTTGTCGTCAAATTATTCTAAGGAACGCCCGCAAGAATATTGTCTGAGAGGCTCTAAAATAGCATGCTGGTGTTGGGCTGGAAAGCCACACGGGTTCCAAACATTACCATGCCAGCACTGAATGGTTGCACAGGAAAATGTAATCTCCTGCCACCCCGGTTACTGGTTTCCTGCCCCAGTGGAAGAGAAGGCAGCTACCGTGTCCGTGCCTCCCTCACCTGTCCGTGCCTCCCTCCCAACCAGTCCCTTTTGCTCATTCTCTCTTTCTACCACCTTGAGAAGAAGGGCTCCTCAGCTAACAGCCAAGAAAGGTGTTCAAGGAGGTGCCAAAGAGGACATGGCTGCATAGCTTTTTCACGGACAGGTGGGATCCCCAGGTGTCACCTGGCTACACTGGGAGAAAAGGAGCTAGTGATTCCTGAATTGTAAAATTGCTTTCTTTGCAAAAAGTAGCACACGTCTGCTTGTTCATTCTTACGAATCAAGGTCTTTCCAGTTCCTTATCTTACCAACGTGTATCCCTGGATAGATACACAGCTGTTGCTTCTTCTCCATCTGTAGAATTCTTCCTCCACCCCCACAAACCAACATCCCTCAGGAATCTCTCTCCCCCCACACCGACTTCCTACTCCTCAAGGAGCAAAGATATCCAAGGACCAGGCTCGCCTTGGGGAAATTTTATTCTAGCTATTTAATGTTTCATTAGCACCAGCTCTGCTCTTTCGGATCAAGGAATATTTGCCTTTCCCCACATCTCCCACCAGAATCCTGTGATCCTACTAACTGAGACAACTGTTTTCCTTCAACAGCTTTACTCCAATTCTAAAATTAATCTCCTTCTTGCATATTTCCATCACATTCTCCAGATTACTTTTCCTCCGAGACGTGCTCCTTCGCATACAAAGCGGCCTTCCATCACCAGACGCATCTATTCTTGTACCTAGAATTTCTCCCAAATGTCTGTTTTAGGGCCTCCTTTTCTCCATCAAAAGAGGACCCTTCAAACGCAGAGTCAGTAAAGCCCAAACAAACTTTGTTTGACCCAGGGCATCCGGTTTCCTTTCTCAAAATCGAGACCCTTCCTCACCTTTCCCCACTGCTTCAGATGTCTCACCTCAAGATGGGAAGCCCCTTTCTTACAACTTCTACCCCACCAACTTTTGTCCTTCCCCCAGGTTGGTGTCCCCTAAATCCTCCTCTTTCCTTCACAGGGAACTCCCAAACTGCCCTATCTCAATTGATCCAAGGTTCACTTTGGGAACCGTTTTCAACACTTGTGGCTCAACCATGAAATGGGAGTTAGAGATGGAAATAAAACTGCTGCACCTCACGAGACCAGAATTCCTTCCCAACCTCTCTCTCTGTATAGAAGAACCACAAGCCGCCCCTCGTGCTTCGGGCTTGCGAAGCACTAATCAAAGCAAGCTTGAGTAAAACATCTCTTAAAAGTTAACCACTGCCTAACCAAAGAAGACTATTCGTGGGAGCTTAATTGGAATCCATTCCTCAATCTCTCCAGCGCACCGGCTGAAGGACTTGCTGTTCCCAAGGGACAACCTGGAACACCGGAGTGGCAATAATGACATACGTCTCATAAGCTGAGAAACCGTTTTTTCTTTCTCAACTCATGCAGCATTTGTGAATTAGATTCCTGCCCCTCCCCATTTCCCTCAGAGACGAACTTTTCCCTGCATTTGACAGGGTTCCCTCTGCACACCGAAGGCACTGAACCCCATGAGGCAAAATGGAAGATGTGCAGGTCTCAAGCACAAATGGAAGACGAGTCCTGCAATGATGCCTAAAATTAATGATTGGCTTTAGGATGGCTGACGGACTGAAACTAAACCCCGGCCTCCTCTGCGGTGGCGCCCCACTTATGGAACGCGCTCCCCAGAGAGGTCCGCCTGGCGCTGTCGTTATTTGCTTTTCGGTGCCAGGTCAAGACCTTTTTATTTAAACGTTATTTTAATTGCTGATTTTATTTATTGATTTTATATATATGCCAGGATGTTTCTGTTTTTTTAATGTATTTTTTATGTATCGCTATTTATTTGTGTTGGAAGTCACCCTGAGGCTTTTGCGAATGGGGTGGCATATAAGAGTTCCAAATAAATAAGTAAGTAAGTAAGTAAGTAAGAAAGACAGACAGGAGCTTAGCAGGTGAACGGTTCTGTGCCCGGGAGCGAAGTGTTGGGATGGGGTTGCACCCGCTTTGAAGGATCAAGTCCACAGTCTGATGGTTCCTACAACCTTCATGCACTGGAGCCCCAAGCGATCACACTGGCCTGGAGTTCCTTTTCCAACCTCTGCTTGTTCATCAGTGACCTCCCTCCTGGACAGGGATAGCTCAGCATCACGGGGATCACAAGTGCTGGTAACATCAAGGCAGGATCGCTGCAATGTGCTCCCTGTGGGGCTGCCCTTCAGCTTGCTCTGGAGATTGCAGCTTGGACAACATGCAGCATCTTCGAGGTTCTCGGGAGCTTCCCCTTGTCCGCATGAAAATCCTTTGCCGGGGGAACTGCACTGGCTGCCGACTCGCTACCGGGCTGGATTTAGGGTTTTACTGCTAGTGCACAAAGCCCTAAGGAACCTGGGACTCCTTCTCTGCTCACGCTCGTGGTGGTTCCACGTGGTCTATTTGGGGCCCACCAGAAGAGTTCTCAGCATGGCAGCTCCCTTTCTGAGGGACTCCTGGGCTCTGGAGGTCAGGAAGGCACTGATGCTGGTGTTTTCGGCACCTCCTGGAAAAAGGGCTAATTCAGGATTGACCAGGTAACATTTTATTAATATTCTGTTTTTAAATCTGTGCCTTCTTCATTTAATCTCTTTTGTCTTCTGTTCTTCACCACTCCAGAATATGTGCAAAAATGCAGCAGCATTCTCAATGGTGCATGTAAGAATATCTGGAATGCCTATGTGTAATTTTCTTAAATCGTAATACTACACCTCACCACTCATAAAACATATAGAGAGTGCATAGTAACTGTGTATTCACTGTAACAGATTTCCTGAAATGTCAGGTAAGCTAACCTTTATACTTCCTTTTATTTTCCCTTTACTTTTTGCTTAGGTTTTGGTTTTGATTCTGCAAACTGCTTTCAAATGTTGCAAATAAATAAAGAAGTTTCCAAAACAATTGAAGACAAAGCCTATTCTAGAAGCAGTTAAGAATCCCTGGTTAACTTCAGAGATCTGCATGATTACTTCCTGCCCCCAGAAACTATTTCTGCCCCATTGAGTGACTACACCTAGGAGGGTTTCCAAAGGACAAGGAGACCACTGACATATGCTTTGTATAAATCCTATCTGAGATGGGAGAGAAGCACCACCACCAAGCTATCAGTTTTGTTCTCTGAGTGTGTATTCATGTTGCCAACCCGAACTCTGTCCTGCAAGATTGTTGCTGGGATGTGTGTGATACAATCCTTCAGACCTTCAGCACTGCGATCCTCTAAGCTCGCAGCTCAGACTCCAGTGGCCAAGCTCCAACCCGGTCGCCCTTTCAGCCAGCACAAAACCAACCCCACCAGGTACCCCTCCAAGAGCAGAAATACACCTCACAGGGGGAGAAGCGGGTGTTCTCTGGGGAGGGGGGGAGAAGATACACCTCTCATTCTAGCCACTGGGTGTGCATAAGTCTTCAAATTCAGAGGGCTGTGTACATCTACGGCTGAAGGTGACACACTTTTCCCTTGATTAAGAAGAAATTAGCCAGAGAAGGGTGATTCCCCATTATTCCTAGGAAGGAAGTTTGATTCACTTCCATTCTGCCGTTACATTCACACTGCTCCAGAGGCACCATGCACACATGTGGGTTTCCCTCTCTCAGAAGAAAGCCCCCCTTTGCTCCTTTCCACTTCCCCAAACACTAATGTGGGGTTTCCTCGCCTCTCAAGACTGAAACCACACTGACTGTCCGTGGACACCTCTTCTCACCCCCTCCCCCTTTTTTCCAACCTGCCCACATTCAGCTTTCCCCCTTTTGCAACAAGGGTGAGTTTCCCCTACAAAATTACCCACAGAACCCAAGTGTGTGGGTTTCCCTTCAGAAAAAGAGTACTAAACCCATGCATAGGTTCCCCCCACAAAATAGGCAACCTTTTATTTCTTCAGACCTCTAAACACACCTGTGTGGTTCTCCACCATAAGGAGAAAATTACTTTCTTGAGACCAGTTCCAACCATCCATGATTTCCCCCAAAGTGTGACATTATGCCTTCTCCCCGGCATTCCCAGGACCACTAAACCCATTTGTGAGTTTTCACTCCCACAAGCAAACAAAACACAAACCTGGCTTCCCCTGCCCAAGCCAGACACATTTTCCTCCAGTAACTCTCAAATCTATATATTTAATTTCTCCCAAACCTTCAGATCTGGTGCCCCTTTGCTCCCCTCATTCCCAAGAACCGTACGGACATGGACATGCCCCTTGTTGACACAGGACACAAATACACAAACACAAGTGTAGGTTTCTCCAGGCTGGCTAGGCTCAACTTTCTTAAGACACCCACATGCAGCTTTCATCCCCCTTCTGAAGACCCAGTGACTCGAAAGTGTGCCTTTCCTCCCATTCACGTGGTTGGGCCTCCTCTCAAGATGGTCCCCCCATTGCTCAAGGCCCTGTAAACCCAGGACATGTGCAAGGAGTGGGGCTCCCCTTTTACCCCTACCTCCATTCCCAAGACTCATGAACCCATACCAGAGTTTTCCCTTTCAAGACAAACTCACACGCATGCGGATTTTCCCTCCTATACCCAGTCACCCCGCACGGGTCAAGACACCTTAAGTCCCCTCTCCGCTTCCTCGAGCTCCAACCCCCATTCCCACGACCCAGCCCGTAAGCTCCCATGTCCCACAAAGGCATGGCTCATGTTTCCCTTCCGGGACACATCAACACACAAAAATGCGAGGGCGCCCGTTTCCCAAGACCAGCGCGAGGCTCCAGCGGAGGCGCCTGCATCCCTGTCCTCCAACCCCCATTCCCACGACCGCTACGGCCAGCCCCCCGGCCCCGCGTCGCAGACACGCATGGCGAGTTTCCCTTCCGGGACACCTCCGCACGTCAAAACGCGAGGGCGCCCCTTCCCCTTCCCCCGAGCCCGGCGCGGGGCCGCAGGGAAGCGCCGCCCCCCGCGCCCCCCGGCCCGCCCGCGCCCCCCGGCGCGCCCCGCACTCACTGCGGGGGCAGCTGCAGCGCCGGGCCGCCCCGCCGCTGGAAGGCGCCGTCCACGAAGACGCCGTTCTTGCCCAGGCAGCGCAGGTAGAAGTGGGGCGCGCGGAAGGCCAGCTCGAGGTGGCGGCGCGAGATGAAGCTCGAGTGGCCCATGTTCACGTCCACCGAGCCCTGCGACGAGTTGCGCCCGATCGTCACGGCCGCCTGGCGCATGAGGAACTCGAAGTCGCGGCCCTGCAGCCGGGCCAGCGGCGCGGGCAGCGGCGCCGCGGCCGAGGGCGCCCCCGGGGCCGCCGCGCCCGGCAGAGGCAGAGGCAGAGGCAGAGGCAGCGGCGGCGGCGGCGCGGGCTGGGGCTGGGGCTGGGGCTGGGGCTGCGGCGGCGGCGGCGCGGCGGGCGCGGGCGGCGCGGGGCTGCAGGGCGCCGAGCGCAGCGCCAGCAAGGCCCGGGCGCCGTTGCTGTCGTCCCCGACTTCGGCCATGTTCGCAGCCAGCGTGCGGCAGCCGACACCGCCGGCCTCCGGGGCGGGGCCGCAGGGGGGAGCGGCCCCGCTGCGGAGCCGCCTCGGCTGCGCCCTGCCCCGCTGGCGGCTTCCCCTTCCTGGCGGGCGCGGGGCGGAGGGGGGGGGGGGGACGGCGGCGCGTGCACGCGCCCGCGCGACTCCCCCCCTCGCGCCCCCCTGCAGCAGTGCGGCGCCGCGTGGGTGTGACACACACACACACACACACACACACACACCGGTGCAGGCGCGCACAGTCGTGCAAAGGGCGCACCGCGGCCCGGCGCGCGCTCGGCCGCCGCGTGGCACGGGAAAACAAACAAGCGAGCCAGCGAGCGCTTCCCGCCCCCGCTCGCTCTTTCGGCCTCTCCTTCGGCGGCGGGGAGGGGGCAGCCGTTCCAGCCATGGGCGGGCGCTTGTGTCGGGGCAGCGCCGGCTGCCCGGCTGGGGTGGGTCGCCCGGGGGGCCGCGAGCACGCGTGGGGCGGATGCCCCCGCGCCCGCTTGGAGACGGAGCGGGGCTGAAAGCGCGTATGAGGCCGCGTGGCGAGCATGGGGAGGGCGCACGTGCGTCCCCGGGTCAGGCTTCACTCCCCTCGCGCAGGGCCATTTTATTCAAACTATACCCCCGTCTAACATGCGCTACCTTGGCCTCCGGGAATGTTAGCCTACAACTCCCAGAATTCTACGGCGGGGGATTCTGGGAGTTGTAGGCTAATATTCCTGGAGGGCCTCCGTTGGGAAAAAGCAGGAAAACACAGGAAGGGGCGAAACGCACGCAGAACGCGCTGGGGAGCGACTGGTGTCGTGGACGCGGGTTCGGGAACTGCGATGCACATGTGCACCTTATAAGGAAGGGAAAAGGTGCGACCGCGTGGCCACATGCACACGCGCGCGCACCTGCTTCGATTTCCTGCGTGGGAGCCGCTGCACAATGCAGGCGGAGAGGGCAGGGGGGGAGACGCGTGCAACGTCAGCGCTCCCGGGTCACGGAGGCGGGACGAGCCGCGAAGGTACGGAGAAGGTGACGCCCGGGCAGCCGCGTGACACGATAAACAAACACGGCCCGTTTGCCCGGTCGGGACCAATTGCAGCAGGGGGCGGGTCGGTGTTTCGCGCATCCGACCTCGGGGTGCCCCCCGTTGCCCCCCCCCCCCCGCCAGGAGTTCTAGCTCTGTGGCTGCAAGTTGCCCGCTTATGCAAGCAGGACGGGGCGAAAGCTTGAAGGGCTTCCACGTGGCGTGGGATGGGTGGGAATGCAAAGGCACGCGCCCCGCTCGGCAGGGGTGGCTCGGGACCGTCCGGAGGCGCCTTCCGGGGCTGAAATCCTGCGCGTGTTTCACTGGGGAGCGGATCTCACGGGGCGCAGCGCGGGCGAAGCGCGCGGGCTTCCACGGAGCCACAAAGCAAGGCAATCGCGCGCTCGTGTAGCTCCACGAGGACCTCATCGGATTGTCACAACCACTGCCCAGTTCCCTGGAAATGAGCGAGCAAAGCGAGGGCTTTGCTCTGGAGGAGCTAATACTTTCAGCAGCAGCAGCAATCCAAGCAGAGTAAACAAGAGCAAGGGCAGGACGCCAAGGCGAATCCGCTCCAGTGCAGCCCTAGGTTTGTGTGGCCAGGTGTCTCCAACCTTTGCCGGGAAGGTAGCCTCTTTCACTGCATTCTAACTTATTCCCAAATCAGTGTATTTAGAGTTGCAGCTTCACCTATTGTTAAATTGGGAGCGGTCACGCACCTCACCTGGTTTAGCACAGTGAACGGAGTAAACACTTGCCTTGTGAGAAAATGTGTGTACGATTCTTGCTGCTAAGTTTACCGTTTGTAGGCAGGGGAGAAACGGCTTTTGTGGGATGGCAGCTCCTTGGCAGGTAGATATTCAACAAGTAAAGCTCTTCCCCATGGTTGAGGGTGCGTTGTTCCGATCTTGCTTTAAGCAACCGCACAACCCTGTAATTTCTCCTGGAAATCAGCCTCGTTGACAGGCTGCAAATTTATTTATTTACATATTTATTTGCCACACCCTTGCAAACAAACCTCTGGTGGCTCACAACAAATGACCATTTTGAATATGCAACCCCCCCAGGGGTGTGTCTGTGTCATGTGAACCCAGCAAGGGAGGGTTACATAGCCCTCACACAACCCTAGAACAGACTGGGTTGGCTTGATCACTGGGGAAAGGAAGCCATGCTGAGGGTGAAGTTCACAGGGAGAAGGTGGCCACCTCGAATCAACTGTGCAGGCCTGACCGGAGAACAGAGCCGTGCTAAAAGTCGGACAGAGCTCTCGGGCAGGAGAAAGGACCTCGCGGCCTCCCTGGGGTTTGCTGCCATACGAGCTTGGAAGTGGATCGGTTATGCTCCTTGCGCTTCAGGGCATGAGTCCTGTTGCACAGCGGGGACTTTCTCACGTCCGGCTGCAGTGAGCTAAAATCTTGCTGTCATGGCTGTCAAAGAAGGAAGCCTTGTTTGTTCCTCCGTGTCCCCTGGGATGCTACCAGGAGGAATGGGAGGGAAAGGAGAGGGAGCAGAGCACCTGGAACGATTCCGATAATCTGCCAGGCTCATCGGGACTGCTGGGCACTTAATGGCAAACTGTCTTGATATACCGTGACAAGTTGCTGTTGTGTTCAAACCAGCCCAGCTGGAATGCTGCATGGAGAAGCCTGTTGTAAGGCGCAAAGGATGCTACACCGACTTCCTGTCCTGTGCTTCTAGCAAAAGGGGCAGAAAGATCCAATTTTCATCTGCTCTTTCCGAAGCAGCATGTGGTCAAGTCTAACAAAACACATTTCCACTCGCACAAGATAAACGGCTCAAGGTGGGTTAGATACATCGCTCTGTTCTAATGATCTTCCTGACAAACAGGAACAGTCAGGTGTGTTTTTATTTTAGCACTGACTTCTGCAATGCAAGAATTCTCAGTTTAGTGGCAAAGTGCATTTCTCACCCTAGTTAGTCAGTACTTTGGGAGCAAGCAAGGAATGCTTTACCTTCTAACACGTACCTGACCAGTTAAGTTGCTGTGAGAAGCAAAGGTACTAACTGAATGTAAAAAGATGGCACTGCTTTTAGTCTCCATATGCTGTTGCTTCCTTTTCAAATGAAGGCCCTGTTCTCCCAATTAGTTGAGATGGTATATCTTCAAAGGGCAAGTTGAACTCACTGCTGAAAACCGAAATAATAAAGGGGAATATATATTTCTGTCTCTGTTGCTTATTCTGGAAAATCCAAAGACAGCCCTGGAATTCCTGATAGCTATCTCCATCTCTGCCTTGCTGTTAAGGAATCTACTACATGTCTTTGTGTGGGAGCATTAGAATTTGCCCTTAGCTACATTTTTTTGGCAATATTTATGCAGCTCCTTGAATATTTTATCAAATGCTGCTACCTCCTTTAAATATATTGATCCATTCCTAAGTAAAATACACACATGTGGAAATGCATGGGTTCTGTTAGGTTTGTGGGTGCTGTGTTACCTGCACAAATCGCATATCCTGGCTGGGTTTGCACCACACGATAAACTGGCTTGCCTTTTGAATAAGTCTGCTGGGATACAACAGCAAACTGACACAGTGACTTGTCATGACTTCTGAAGAGGCCCATAGTGTTTCTGCAGTCTTAAGGTTACAAAATCCATTTTCCAGTGTGACTGAAAGTGAAACATGCCATGGTCAAGAACCCATAATGCATTGGGATTTTATTTATTTATCATATTTATAGCCACATTTTCCCTGCAAGAAACCAAAGAAAGTTTACATAACCTTCCTTCCCTCCATTTTCTTCTCACAACAACTCAGTGAGGTAGGTTAGACTGCGACTTAAAGTCACCTAGTGAGTTTCATGGCTACTCAGGAATCGGAACCTGGTTTTCCTGACTCCCAGTCCAAACAGTGTGTGTTTATGCAGCTTTAAAATAACTGTTCTTTTTCATGTTTGTTTAATGTTATTTGTGCTTTATAACTATTTATTCTGGTTTTGTGTCATTATCCAAATAGCTTCTGGTGTTTGTGTGTGTGTATTATAAAGTTTAATGTCTGTGGCAAGGGAAGGAATCATCTCCATTTTGCTGCTTGTGCTGTAACTTTTCTTTTACACGCGTTAAGAATTTATTATCACAGTAAGTTCTCTTCAAAAAAAATGGACAGAAGCCAGCACATTCAGAACTTGGAATGCTGCAGAGATCTGATTTTCTTGCCAACATTTTTCACAGTTTCTAGTTTGGCTTCTTAGTGCTAAGATATTTGCTTCGTACTGCGTTGGTAGGTATTATCCTCCTAATAGAAGTCAAACAGCAACGTAGGAAGGGGAGAGAAAGGATAAGGAAAAAAGGGTGAGTCCTTTTTCCCATTCTTCAGCCACTCTAATTGGGTGCATGAAAGCATATTAATGTGTGTTAAAAGGAAACTAATCTGCATTCAAAGATCTACAAAAATAAACCCAATCTATTTCTTAGAAGAGCTGTGAAGCGGTATTAGCACCAAAATGACAATGCACTATATTCATGCCATAATGCAAAAATCATATGCTGCCAACAGATATATTTACCTAAATCATTGCTATTATTATTCTTTCACAAAGTCTGCTCAGATATCCACAAGCTAAAACGTGCATTTAAAACCTCTTTGTCCATCCCTCTTCGGTTCTGTTTTCCTCTGGTTTGGGCAGCAAAATTGGGTTCACACCATGCTGATTTTTGCCGTTGAAGCCTCAGGCAAGGAACAGAGGGAAAGGGGCTGTACCATTGCCAGTCCAGAAGAGAGGCCAAAGGTCTGTGGTACAGCCCTTGTTTTTAAATGCTGCTTTACCTGAAGGCCCTTCGCAGAGTGTTGTTTATCACTGGAAGACACAAGAGGTGCATACAAGGTGCATGGACTTGTAGGTAGGGCATTTATTTTATTTATTTATTTATTTATTTTTGGATTTATATCCTGCCTTTTTCCTACAAAGGGCTCAAGGCAGCTTACATCATTCTCCTCCTCCATCTTATCCCCACAACAACAGCCCTGTGAGGTAGGCTGCGACTGGCCCAAAGCCACCCAGTTGGCTCCATGGCCGAGCGGGGACTTGAACCCAGGTCGTCTGAGTCCCAGTCCTAGCTCTTAACCACTACGCCACACTGGCTCTCTAGCTGCTGATTTGGAGATGGATGCTGTCATGGAAATAAAAACAAACTACCGTATTTTTTGCTCTATAAGACTCATCCCCCCCCCCACCTCAAAAGTAAGGGGAAATGTCTGTGCGTCTTATAGAGCGAATATGTGTGTGCAGTAAGTCTGTCAGATGTGCAGCCCATGGGGAAGTGATGGGGAATGTGCCTGTGATGATGTGCCCATTGGATTCAGAATATTTTTTTTCTTGTTTTCCTCCTTTAAAAACTAGGTGCGTCTTAATGGTCAGGCGCGTCTTAGAGAGCGAAAAATACGGTACATCTCAGCAGAGTGAGAGAGACTGGCGGGGACCGGTGTGTTTGCTCAGTCCAGGTGCGGTCACTAAATGGGCAGTTTTAAGGCCTCTGCTCAGCATTCCCTTCTTGCAGTTCTTTATCCTGGCCAGGACAGCTCTTAAAATAGAGGACCTGTCAAAGGACTATCTTTGAACAGTCTTTTAAAAAGAGGACTGTTCTCTGTAAAGTGGGGCACTAGGCCACCTTAATTCCTTCTCGGGGAACAGCTCTGCAGAAGCTGGAATGCCAACCCGACTAGGAGCGGCAGAGGCGGAATAGACTGGAGCTCATGTATGTGAAAGAGCCAGCCCAAACTTGGGCTGTGGGGGCTCTTTTTGGGTCTAATTTACTGCAAGAAAGTGGTGTTATTTTAGACCAGCACTTCATGTAAATCCGATGTTGATCAGTAAAGCCATTATACACCCCCCCAAGCAATCACCTCAGACTCTCCGCCTTGAATTATTAATTCGTTCCTAAGCCATTACACCCACAATCTCTTTTTAGCAAGGATGTTTATTTAAATCCATCTCATTCAAAACTTGCAGGGCAAATGCCAACTGCTGAATAGCAAGTATTCACTGGGTCATTTCAATCAAATCTGCTTGCTTTTGTTTGGAATTTATTTTCTGAGCCTCAAAGCATTTGCAAATATTCACCAGGGCAGCTTTGGTTTGGTTTGGTTTGGTTTGTTTTCTGGTGTGGGGAGAAATGAGGATTGGAGCGGCTAGCTCCTTTTCGCTCCCAGACATGCGGTCCAAAGGCTTTGTTGCTGAATGTCCATCTTGGTTACTTCACATTTTATTTCTTGCTTTTCCAAGGAGCAATGCAAATTGATGTTGTATTTATTAGAGACCTTCACTTACCAACCTCTGCAGCTTCCAGGTGGAATTTTAGGCAGGTGAAACTTGCTATTGCAATCAGGCCTCATCTGATATTGCTAGGCAACTTGAGTGTTTCAGAAGTGGGGGGAGGTTCAGGTGAGTATATCAAACTTAGGAAAGAAGGGAAGTGAGAGAGAGCGAGGGAGGGAGCAAGCAGCTCAAGGCTCTATCTTCCTCTGTTCAATTCTCTGAAAATTTGGAGAGTGGACAGTTAGAAAACTATTCTAGATAGAAGAATAGACTCTACTATCTATTCTAGATAGTAGAATAGTTTTCTAACAATTATGTGGCTATTTGATCACCAGCTCTGGCTGTGGAAGTTTTGTGCTGGCTGTCCATGGCAGATTCGATCTGGCAAATGTCATGCAAATGGATCTAAGCCCTGCATGAGGTGAGGACAGGTGCCACGTCCTGAAGAGGGACTGAGCTGTATCATCTGCAGCTGCAAGTTTTGGAAGTGGTGGGAGAGGCCATTTTTCCTGCCGTCTCCCCATATACCGCCATGTGCTGGCATAAAACCTTTTTGCCTGACGTGTGTCTGTGTGTCTCCTGGGGCAATGACACCCTTGCAGTTAGAAGCAGTGCAGTAGATTCTCTCAGCTATAAGCAGGGCGCTCACGGCAGGAACGCAAAGATCGCACCGGAATCCGGCATTCTTGTGCCTTGCAGGCCTATTTCCTGCACTCTGCCCTGGCCAGAAAGCGAGCTGAGCCAAGATCAGGCCTGTGGATGCATGGGAACACTAGTGGAGGAGAGTGCTCAAAGGACGTAACTCTTTGTGGAGAGTATACCCATATGCAAAGTCCACAAGTCGTGTGCGAAAGCGGAACTCCATTTGCGGTTGAGGTGCGCACAAGCTGGCCTTGCGGACTTGCCTGGAGAATCCGACAGATTCCAACCCCCAAACTGGGTGCATTGCTAACCACCATCTCTCAGCACTGCTCTGTAAAGCAGATGGAAAATGGGAGCTGGGATCCAGAACTGGAAATTATAACGGGTATCGCCTAGGCAAAGTCCCAGCCAGAAAAGCCCGCTCTTGTCCCCCTTGCAAGCTGCAATCTTAGTTTAGTTTTAGCTACCCATTCAAAGTTCTGAGCTCCAGCGAACCCAAGAACTTAAGAACAGCCTTGCTGCATGTGAAAATTCAGTTCTGCACCATTGCCAACTACCATTGGGAGAAACATCTGGTAGAACTTTGCCTGAGCAGAGGGAGATGAAACTAACCAAGTAGATTAATTTGCAGTGGTGCTAAAAAGTTTAGAGAATTATCCGTAAAAGGGTTGCTATAGATTGTTGGCTGCCTTGTGCCAGTTTTTCCCTGTGTCTCTCTTGTTGTTGCTTTTCTAGCAACATTGTAAAAATGTATGGTTAGATGCCCCTGTACACATACAAATTTTGTTCTTCCTGCTCGAATACATAAATAAACAAGCCTATTTCTATTTCAAGGTATATGTTATGGATATGGTACATTTCATGGTGACCTCACTATGCCCTACAGCAAAAACAAAAACTGAAACTAAAACCTGACAGCACGAAAAAGAAATGGATACATGAAGCTTATCCATAAGGGGAAAAAAGCAAAATAAAGCAAAGAAAAACAGAAATAAACTTTTTGGCTCCCAGCAAGACAGCGGCACAACTCATCACATCGCACACCTACTCAGACATCAATTATATCATTGATTACTGAGACAAAAATGCCATCAATTCACTGTAGCACCATCTAACGAAACAATGAGTGGGGAAAGGAGAGGGAAGAAAAATAAAACAGAGTCAAAATACGGAGCAAGAAGGAATATGGCAAAATGCCTGGAACTTATATCCTCTTGAAGGGTGTAAGCCAGGGCCAGATGCCTGGAGCTTTCCAATCAAGTGCTAAAAATTAGAGAGTGACATTAAGCAGAGACTGAAGGCAACTTCTGCGCAGGACAGGCAGCCCAAATACCTGCAAGGAAAGATTTCACAGCTTCTGGGGATCAAAATGTCTTCCATTTGTTTCGGAATTCCACTGAAAATATGATGGGCAAAATGGTACAGTATTTTAGATCAAGATCTCTGGCTATTCTTTGAGCTTCTCCCAGTTTCTTTCTCTGATCAGATACTTCTTTTGCACGGTAGAGGTTTTCTTTAGTTGTTACCTGCAGAAACTTGAGAGTAGGGGGCCTTGCTCTCACTCCCTGGACTGGACCAGGAATACGGCAAGCGTATTCTGTATCAAGATGGGAACTTTCTTGAAGTTCCAAAACTTGGCCCAGGATGGAATTCACATGGTCTGTCAGCTTTACTTCCAGGTGCTGTTGACCCGCTCAGAACTTTCTCAAGTTGGCCTTCTATTAGGTGGCTTCCAAAAGTGAAACAAGAGCAGAAATTGTCCTGTGAGAAGCAGACACTGGAAATGTGTATCAAGTAACTCTGTCTTGATAATTGTGGTTTTCATTGTCTTGTAGTGGAATCCACAGATCCTTTAAGCTTAGTTAAACCTTGGAGCTCTTCCATCTCTACTGGCTGCTTAGATATCTCCAGGGACATATTCTTCAGCAAAGTAACAATTTTTTCATCTTCTCCCTTATCTGCGCCATCTGAGAAGACTTACCAGGAGCCAGTTGAGATAGTATGGGGGAAGTCTGATGTCTTCTTGGGATTGGAGGTTGTCCTGGTTGAAGACTTCCCAACACTCCTGAGCATGCAACTCATTGGGGCTTCAAGCAGTTACGAAAATAGAACTGTCTGGCACCCAACGACCGCAACAAAGCACTACCTACAGACTATGAGAAAACCCACCAAAAAACCCTAAGAGATTAAACTGTCTTAATAGTATTTTAAAAGCTGAAAATTACTGTATTTTTTGCTCTATAAGACTCACTTTTCCCCCCCCTCAAAAGTAAGGGGAAATGTCTGTGCGTCTTATAGAGCGAATATGTGTGCGCAGTAAGTCTGTCGGATGTGCAGCCCATGGGGAAGCGACGGGGAATGTGCCTGTGATTCTGTTCCTATTTGATTCAGAATATTTTTTTCTTGTTTTCCTCCTCGAAAAACTTGGTGCGTCTTATGGTCAGGCACGTCTTATAGAGCGAAAAATACGCTACTGCACAGTAAGACGTGTTATTGTGGAACGTTAAAGTGGAAGTGTGAACAGAGCTAGCTACAGGCACTTGGGGGGAACAGTCAATATACAAATGGTGTCACCATGCTGGAGTTAACTGTCCAGCAGCTAAATTCCATGCTCAGCTTCTGTCCTTATAACTTTTCAGAAATGCTCACCATCACACCCCGCCACACACACCCCGCAGCCCATTCCTCTTTGTCTTGCAATCTCTCATGCTTGCTCTCAGCCCAAAGGTGTTTTTTTTTTAAAAATGTGCAGGAAGTTGAAGGAAATCCATTCAGCTGTTTCTGAGTTACCGGAGCATGAAAGTAACATCTGGTTTAGAGAGGGAAAGAAAAGACCCTTTTTTTGCTGTTCTTTGCTCATCAGATTTGGCAGGTAAAACAGAATGCGGTTTAATGCATCTAATTTGGCATGTACACATCTTTGCCCGGAGAAAGGAAGGAGATGCTTTCATGGATCCATCAGGGATGAACCTTGATTATGAAGTAACCAAATTCGGTGCTTACAATGGTACCCAAGTGCATTCAGGCATATTTCGTTACCGTCGGAAGCATTGACTATCCGGGGACCAAACTCTACAAGAGGAAGAGTGGCTGAAAAAGGGCGGACATCGTGTGCAAGATCAGAACGGAGATGGTGGGGAGTGGCGCACTGCATCCGAAGGATAAGCGAAGTTGCCTGGTCAAGGGTGAGCTGGTTTTTCTGCTCGGCTGCTTGGAGACCGTGTGAGGCTTTTGGACAGGAAGGGCCCCCTGTAGGTAGGGCTGGATTGTGGACCTCAAGTTCATGCCGCCTCATCTTTGGCTCCCGAATAACCACCCCAAGAACAGCGAGTGAAGTGAGCGGCAGAAGCAACCTCCATTTTATCACGATGGTACAATTACCGTATTTTTCGCTCTATAAGACGCGCCTGACCATAAGACTCACCAAGTTTTTCGAGGAGGAAAACAAGAAAAAAAATATTCTGAATCCAATGGGCACATCATCACAGGCACACTCCCCATCACTTCCCCATGGGCTGCACATCTGACAGACTTACTGCACACACATATTCGCTCTATAAGACGCACAGACATTTCGCCTTACTTTTGAGGGGGAAAAAGTGAGTCTTATAGAGCAAAAAATACGGTAATTAAATGGGTTTAATAGGCCAGATTAAACATGCTCAGAGTATATGTTGTTAAATCAAGGTGGGCAGACAAATTTGTTCGTATTCTAGCCTATGGGGCCAGTCGGAGCAGTTGTAAGGCAGCTGAGTGGAGGGAGGAACAGAAAAGTTAGCTGTGCACTCTGCACAGCATTTAAAGGGGCTGTCCATGCAGGGTCCAAAGTTGTCTCCAAGGTGCTGCCGTGGTTACAGTAGGGATGGAGAGTCCGGGAACCTGGGCTTGAGTTCCCATGTGGCCCTGAGGCTCACAAAGTAACTTTGGGTCCGTCACCAACCTTGCCAATTTCACAGGGTTGTTTTGAGCGAAGGAGGTGAATCGGGTACACTGCTTGGGGCTCCTTTTGAGAGGATAAATGGTGTGACATAAATGCACCCATAAAAGTAAATAATAGCTGCCACTCTGAAGAGAGGCTTTAGAATGTTTTTAGCATCCTAAATAGGCATGACAATACTGTAGCTGTAATCTTGCATTATCCTGTATATTTAAAAATGCTGCTTGAAATTCCGGAACTTTAGTGGGAGCTGTTGGCCATCAGCATTCGCGATACTGGACTGGATGGGCCAAGGGTCTGACTCAGGCATCTTTATTACTTTCTTATTTATCCATTATATTAATATCCTGACTTTTTCTGCTTTTGAGGAACTCAAGGCGACTTCCACAGTTCTCCCCCTCTCCATCTTATCCCCACAACAACAGCCCTGTGAGGTAGGTTGGGTGGAGAGAGTGTGACTGGCCCAAAGTCACCCAGTTGGAGCCATGGCTGAGCGGGGACGCGAACCCGGATGGGTCCAGTTTTGGGCTCCACATGATCAGAGATACATGGCTGGGTGAGAATCGGTTCAACGCAGGGTCACAAGGCGGGTGTCGTATGAGATGAGACTGAGGGAGCTGTATCTTTTCAGCCTGGAGGAGAGATCAGGGGATCTTTTACTGACATACAGGTATGGAAGGGGTGCCACGCACTAGAGGGTCATGACCTGTTCTCCCTTGCAGTAGAGGAAAGGACACGGTCTGTGGAATGCGCTCCCCAGAGAGGTCCGCCTGGCGCCGTCGTTATTTGTTTTTCGGTGCCAGGCTAAGACCTTTTTATTTAAAACTCATTTTAATTGTTAATTTATTTGTATTTATAGGATTTTAAATCTTTTAAGCCGAGATGCACCGGGTTTTAATATTTTTACTTGTTTTTTACTTTATTTTTACTTTACTTTTTTTACTTATTTTTACTTTAATATTTACTTTATTTTTACTTTAATATTTAATATTTTACTTTAATATTTTTACTTTTTACTTACAATTATACAAATGTATAATTGTTATATTTATGTATTTTGTTTTTGTTGTGAGCCGCCCCGAGGCTTTGTTGCGATGGGGGCGGCATAAAAATGTTTTAAATAAATAAATGGAGCAAAGCTCAAGGATCCAGGTTTCAGGTTGGATGTCAGGAAGTATTTCCTGACCCCTAGGATATGGAATGGGCTTCCCTGGGTGGGGGCCCCATCAATGAGGCATCCAAGCAAAGATTGGACAACCACACGCTGGGGATTACATGAATGGGGTCGGCTGGAGCCATGGGTCAGACGAGATGGCCCAGGAAGCCCCTTCTGATGTGCTGTGTGTCTGTGTTTCTCCCGAGCCCCAATCCTGCACTCTTAACTGCTACACCACGCCAGCTCTCTTCTTCCGTTCTTCTGAAACTTCCTACATTTCTTTGAACCTATACCATGGAGTGAGAGCAACAACCACTTTCGTTGTCCAGAGGGTGGCCATGTTTGTCTGTGCCAACAAAGACAGCAAAGGGATCCCAGTTCACCTTCTGTCCTGTGCCTTTGTGGACTCTGGCCCACTCCCATGTCGTGGACTATTGTCCCCAAAAGCATACGCTGGGTAAAATAGTTGGGCTTTAAGGCAGTGTCTTGGGAACCTGCTGTTTCTGCAGCAACGTACCCCTCTGAGTGGTCAGACTCCTTTAAACGCATTTTCGCCCTTCCAGCAGGCTTCAGAAAGTCAGCAATATTCGCCTGACCTGCAGTCCCAGGGCGGCAGATGACAAAATGGCAGCTTGCCTGAAGTTTAGTTGGCTCATTGCTAGATGTGTTCAGAGGCTTTCAGTGGGGAGACTCGGCCTTCCCCAGATAAATCCATACAGCAAAGAAATAAATAGATCGATTCTTGACTGCAAAGCCTGGAGTGCCCAGACTTTGGGTGGAGATGTGGAAGCAGGAAAGTGGCCTACAAATTTTTCTACCAGATCAACCCAAACCAAACCAAACACCAAATGCAGCTCACATGGAGGATGTGGCTGACGTTGGCCTAGTCAAGATGCATTAAAGTGATGAGCGGGGTAAGAAGACGGGGTTGGGAGGGAGGGAAAGCATGGCAAATGGGCAGAGGGCAGATCAAAGGAAAAGCTAGTGAGTTGGTGGGGGGGCAGTGAAAGGATAGGGAGGCTAAGAGGGAGGAAGCAGACGAGGAGGTAGGGCTGAGATGGAGCTACTGACACTGGAAAAGGAGACAGAGGCCGCTCACATTGTCTCTGTTTTTTTATGAAAGAGCTTTTTGAAAGGGGCGGGAGGTTGATGGGCTTGTGAGGGGCTCGCCTTGAGCTGTTCTGCACCCATGTTCCGCTCGAGTCAGGGCTGGGTGGGTCTGTGGTGCACAGCGTGACCCCTCGAGGGCAGCAGCGGATCCAAGTGGCCGGCCGGCTCGCAGGCATCATGCCGATTCCTGCAGCCGCCTCGGATCTGCCCCTCGCGGTGCAATGTACCAGCGTGCTTTGTCCTACCGGGGCTGTCGCACCAGCTCAGCCTTTCAAGTGCGAAACCACGAGCCTGTTCAACACATCACGGCAACTGTCCGTGGTTTGATTTGCCATCGCATGGGAGCCCGTTTTGCGTGGTGGGTGCAGGCACCCGTTTTGCCTGGTCACAGCGTGTCGTGCAAACCTGATCAATTTGCAAATTGGGAGACCCTCGAGAAACCGCAAACGAGCCAGGGGTTATTGGGGGTTGCCGGGATCCTTGAGGAACCCTCAATGCAGCCGCCCCTGCAGGTAAATTATTCCACTCTGGACTGGCACATCATGCAGATGGGGAAATACAAAAGCAGGCATGGCGGGTACCCAGCTCTGCAGGGTGCCTTGGAAGGGAGGCAGCGGTGCAGCCTGTGCTATGGATACAGCTCTGCATAGCATGAAACAGGACATGGTCTTCACTCTCTCGTTTTTCCCCTTCACCTTGAACAAACCGCCCGATTAACAGCTCCGTCTCCACCTCCTGGATTCCCGAGCCGGATGGATGAACGGGAGGAGCGGTCTCTGACAAGGAGATGTGCCAAGCTCCTTTGCTGCCAGATTCGAAGGCAATCTTGCACATCAAGAGGATTCAAACGACAAGAATGAATGGCAGAGGCCAGGCACACGCCTTGACGTCCCGATGAATTGATGGTCCAACACATCCATCACTCCGTCCTGCTGTCAAGTGAACTCCCAGATCAGGAAGATGAGTGTGTTTTTCTTCCATGGTGTTCTGTGTGGAAGGAAGGAAGGAAGGAAGGAAGGAAGGAAGGAAGGAAGGACGGAAGGAAGGAAGGACGGAAGGACGGAAGGAAGGAAGGACGGAAGGAAGGAAGGAAGGAAGGAAAAACAAAGAAATGTGAATTGAAAAGAGGAAAAGGAGATGCAATACTTAGTGGGCCGATTTGCAGCTCTGGTAGCCCGGGATGCCGAATCCCTGGCCGCATCACCCAGTCGACAAGACTCCGGGGCCCTCTGAAATGATCTGCAACAGGAACAATCCTGCTTTTGCAAAAGACCCAGTTTCATGTTATTTATTTATTTATTAGATCTGTATAAAAGCTCCCCGTTAGAATTGCACTCTCTGGGCAGCCATTAGTATAAAAGCGCCACTAAAGAACATTAAATAAAACAGTGCAGTTTGACTCACAATGAATACAGGATAAAAACACGATAATGTGATCAAGTGCAAAGAGATTAAAAACCACTGCAGTCCATATGGATGGTGCAAGTGGTGCTGTGGGTGCTCCGAAAAAGAAGCCAGATGCATCTCTGATGGTAGAGCATCCCACACTTGGGTGCCATTACAGAAAAGGCTCTGCTTCTTGTCGCTTCCCCCTTATGTTAGCATACACACAGCTACTCCAGGGGCCAGCAATGGGATTGGTCTTCTACATCCCCCCTTCTATGATGCTAGGGAATACTGGGACTTTAAGGACTCCCTCCCTCCTGCCCATGGCCACTGGGGAATGCTGGGAGACGGGACTCATTTCTGTCTAACCAGGCATGGAATTGGGCTCTTAATCTAGCAGCGTAAGCTCAGGTAACGGCAGAACTAGAGCGGCTGTTTCTGACAACAGCTCCGTCGTCGTAGGAGACACTGCATTATATTTTATGCAGCCATGAAATTCGGGAACCAAGCGCATCTTTTATGTTCCTCTGACACCCTTACTTCGCTGCAGCTGCTGATGAACCCCTCACGGAGGGTCATGGTTTGAAATGTAGAGCTTAGCCGATAGCGAATCGCTTTCAACTACAGACACCGCAACAGGAGTTAATAACTCTTGGAACTAAAAATACCCCCTGCCCACCAGCGGGGTCCCGAAGCACATGGCATCAAAGGCAGAGGGGCTCCGGGTCAGGCATCACTTAGGAGAAACGATCCCTCCACAGAGCAAAACTATGGAGATTCGGGAAGAATACGGGCGCGATCTGCAGGCATGAAACAATTAGGCGAAAAATAATCCTTCCTTTTGCTTTGTCTCTCTCAGGGAGGATTCCTTTGTCTCAAGCAGGTCCAAGAGGTAGCCATTCTGTCAGCTGAAGGTTTCAGAGGGCCCTTGATGTGGGAGCCCTTGCAAGTGCCCAAGCATGCCAACCCATGATGGCAACCCATGATCCCTGCACTCTGAAACATCCACAAGCATTTTTTTAACCTGCCACAGAGCTATTAAAGATGCAGGAGGCCTTTCAAAGCAAACCCACTTGGGGTTTGTAGAACACAGCTGAGGTCAGCAGAAAGACGAGACTTCCCAGCACACAGAAAGTAACTTGAAGCTACTGGTTCTTACCAAACTTTTAAACTTTGCTTGTTTCTGTGCCATACTAGCCCCCCTGGGCATTCCACCAACGAACTCAAGGAGTATAAAACAGAACAAGACAATAAACCATAATATAATCACTTTTAAGCGTGAAACAGAATAACAGCAAATGAAACGCCAACGCAAAAACTGCCAACAATGCGAATCACTAATAATGTACGCGACAACATTGAAAAGGCCTCCGCCTGGCACAGAAGGTCCCTGCAGGGGGCAGGCCGCAGGCATGGAGTGGGCAGCAGAGAACCAAGGATCCCTCTGCTTGGCAAGCCGTCCTCGCCTCATTCGGCAGACCTAAAGAAGGGCCCCGATCCACGGAGGGAGACCCTCCTGCAGGCAGTCCTGTTTGGGAGTTGCCGTGCCGCTGTTTTGCTTAGAAATGCCCCATGCCCTGTTTCTTTTTCACTTTGCATATGGATGATTGTTTGCTGCGACAGAGGCAGGGGGAGTGGAGGGGCCTCCCTTCTCGAGCCCTCTTAATGTGAGCGAGGCTGCGCTGCCCCCCGCTGATCGGCCCACATGCCCAGGTGCCGAATGGAGAGGGCAGGCACCACGGTCGGGCTCCATCCCGCACCAGTCCCTTCCTTTGCCCAGACCTCGCCAGCCTCTGGAGCAGGATCTGATAGGTCGAGCGCAGGTGTAGTTGGACCCTTGCCAAGGGCCCAAGTCCCAGCCGTGGCCACCCGAAAAGAGTTTCTCCCCTTCCCCCCTGCAACCTGTTCACTGGGCCGCCTCTTACTCCGTCTCTGACTGCAGAGAAGGTGGGATGCCCTGGCCAGCTTGCCCATGGCTCTCTGCTGCTCTAGCAAGCAACAAATAATCCGTTCAAGTTGCGGCAACCCAGATTCAGGCTGCACATCGGGAAGAGCTTCCTCGCAGTTGGAGCAATACGGCAGTGGGACCAGCTGCCTGGAGAGGTGGGAGGCTCTCCCCCACTGGAGGCATTCAGGGAGAAACTGGACGGCCATCTGAGTGGGATGGTGTAACGTGGTGTCCTGCAACAGCAGGGGGCTGGACTAGATGGCCTTCATGGCCCCTTCCAACTCTACCATTCTGTGATTCTAAGTGGCAGCCATGCCAAGAAAGATACGTAGCTGGGGACCGTGGCAGCGAAAAGGGAGCACGGGAGTGGGCTGCAAGGAACGGCTCGCTCAGGGTCCCTGACAAATGCAGAACTGGTCCTGGATGGACGCCTTCAACCTCTGGTGGTTGCTTCTTTTCACCGTTAGATTTTGGGGCATGCAACCTCCTGCCTGGCCAGCAGGGGGCGATGCGTACCTTTGCTACACCTTGCCTGCCCAGGCAGCTTTCTTAAAGAGCTCACAGATGACTGGAGGGGAAAAAAAAGTCCAAGAGACTCTGGACAGCTGGGAGTAACCTGCAGGATTGGTCCCAATCCACATGGTCCCAGGTCTTTAAATAGTGTAACGGTGCTGTGGGCTGAAGCTACAGAAAGCAGTTTCCAGACCTTCTGTGGAAACAGAGGGAAGTTAGAAGAGTTTAAAGAAACGCACCTGTTCCTTTGTACACCGAGGAATTTATTCTGCTTCTGGATCACAGGCTTCAAGTCTTTACACCTGCCTGCAGTTCTGGCCAGGCTCACTCTCAATTTTCCAAGATCGCCCTGGCTCTGGCCTAGTCTGTAACCCCGTGTGCTCCAGCTCTCCCTGTTACTGGGCCTCACCCCCTGCTAAAACCCCCTCCCTTGATGCTTCCGCTCTGTTTTAGGGCGCCTTTTAAAAACGCTGTTCGTGTGGCATCGTTGTGCGGTCTCTGCTCTCTTCCAGGGACCTGGTGAAGTGTGGACCGTGTTGCTCTGCCCATTTAATGGGGGGGATGCCAACCCTGGCATCGCTACACAAAAGACCACGGACTACACAAGGGCTCCACTGGGGGCTGCCTCGCTCACAGCTCCTTGAGGGTGAACGCATCCAAGAGGGCAGCTGTGTTATCCGAATAACCTCGTCACCTCCCTCCCTCTGCCCTTCTCTTCCCATCTCGTGTCTCTCCAGCCAGCGTCCAGAAAGCTGCCTTTGCCAACTCACTAAATTAGGCCTGTCATCAGAGCCTGATCAATTCGGTATTAGGCTATGAATTAGGCAAATGTCAGCTGATGCTTCCCAGTACAAGGATTAGGGGTTGGTTGAGGCGCTGCATGTGTGTTTGCGCATGCACACGCAGACACATGAGAGAGCAACGCCACTGCCTGCATTTTGGGCATGCCTCGGGGGCACGACTACAAAGACCATCACGATGAGTGTCTGGGCTTGAGAATTTCTGCATGAGTGGCAGCTAAACTCCAAGAAGTCTGGAAGGGGCTGCTGAGGATTGTGTCGCCTCCTGCTAGCCAAGAAGTCCCGGTGCTTCGACCCTGCGAGCCCCGACTCCACCACACCTCTCGAAAGCAATGACCAGAGGAAGCTTTCCCTGTGGGGCATCTGCCTGTCCGGCCCCTGTGGGAGATACAGGAAACCTGCAAAGGAGGAGGTTTCTGGCACACCTAAGCCCTGGAAGTTTTCCCCCGCTTGCAGGATCCGACGAAGCTGCTCTGTCGAAAGTCAGGCCTTATGCACAGACAAATATCCTTCCCATGAGACCGAGACCGCTGCCTGCCATGGAAGCGTGTGGTGTGACTCAACTCAGAGCAACAGGGTGGGGGTGGACACCAGGAATGGGAAGCACCAAGAATGTTATTAATGTACTGGTACAAATTCAATTACTAAACAATTACTCTGATTAATTGCATGCCCATGCATCCGACTCCCCAGACTCCGCATCAGATTTGCCTGCGTGTTGATTGCAGGAAGAGTTCAAGCACAAGGAGGATGGATTACTGTGTGAGAGGCAGAGTGGCCTAGTGGTTAAAGCTGCAGGTTAGGAAGCGGGGGGAGCCAGCCCAAAGCTTGTCCTAGGGCCCTGGATGGGGATGGTGTAACAGAGCTGAGCATTTGATGCTCTGGAAGGTACCAAAAGGTACTCATCGGAGATTCAGTCCAAAGGAGTGTTATGTTGGACGGCCAAGCTAGCAAGCTGGAAATGTAGCCAAAGGGAATCTGGAGATATGTGTGAGGGGTTCAGGCCGACGGAGAGCCTGGAGTTCCACAGCACAGAGAGCTGGAGCCAAAAGAAGGAAACCAAAGTCGTTTCCAGTAACACTTCCATCTCCCAAAAGTTGTTTGCAGCCTCCTGCTAGTTTTGTAATAAAACTGTGCATCTTTGATTCTAAGCTCGGGTCTGTTGTCCGAAGGCTGATTCCCCCTCCTACTTGTGTAAGTGCAGGTGTACCATGACTTGATGATTTAAAAAAATAAAACTCCTCTACACTTGATCCAGAACTTAGGATGCACAGAGCCGTTCTAGTTTCCTATGTTAGACAAATCAGTGGTGTAGCAGACAATGAGTTAGATTTAGAGTACATAGTAATTGCTAAGGTACATAGTAAAGAGTACATAGTAATCTAATGAGTTAGATTTAGAATACATAGTAATCCAACTCAGTCTTGAGGTCTAGAAACTTAATTTCCAAAATGAAATTGATGTTCTTAGGATGCTGAATGTTGCTGCTAACTCCAGTTCCTTGCATGCAGTTGTGAAATACCCACTGCTCTGAATTCAGTAGGAAAACAAAAACACAGCCATGTAACAAAGACCAGCCTTGGGCATGCGTGTGTAAGAGATTTGCTGTGTTGCTGCCTATTCTCACCCATCTCTTCCCTTGCCGGGATGCTTGTGTTGTTCACCATGTGAAGAAATTGCATTATGGGATAATAGAAAAGCTTATTGGCTGTAACCCTGGAATGTAACACGTGTAATAATGGACTTGCAATGCTGTGTGCCTGTTAGGCCATCAAATTCTCTCTCCTCCCTCCCTCCCTCCCTCTCTCTCTCTCTCTCTCACACACACACACACACACAGGGAATGTCGTTGTGAATAGCATTTCACCTAGACTGGTTCAGAACTGACTCCTGTTTCACCATCCTGACTTTTTCCATGCATCAGGCCTTATTCCATGTCACAGACACTTGGGAACACATGGGAACAGCATGAGCTGCCTATTCCTGCGAGGTCTTTCTGTCCCTTTGTTGCTGATCAGAACCAGAGCAGGAGAAACATTTAACTGGGCTGCTCCACCAAGTTGCTGAATCCTAGGGTGGGGGACTTCTTTCAGCCTGAGAGCCAAATTCGTGTGTTTGTAAACCACCCAGAGAGCCTTCTGGGCTATTGGGGTGGTATATAAAGGCAATCAATCAATCAATCAATCAATCAATCCTATTTGAGAGATGCTCTCAGGGCACATGTTCCAATGGCAAACAGGGTGTGAGGCTTGAACTATCCAAAATATCCACATTGTGTCAATGAACCCTCTTTCTGTCAGCAACTGAGACTTCAGAGAAGAATGACAACTTGGTAGAATCATGAAGGACACGCACAAGAGCCAAGGGACTTCCAACTGGGTGGGGAAACACACACATGGCCGGATTGGGGCCCCTTCCTGAGGCCCCCCCATGCAAGAGGCATTCAGACATTGACAGGTCTCAGTTGTGGGTTGTCATTGGAGTGTGGTTTGTTGCTGAAACATTTTATTCCCTCCCTTGCTTCAGGGAACACAAGAGAGCTTGTATTTCAGTGGCAACCTGTGATTGAGCAATAAGCCACTCTCAACCCATACTTAACCCCTGAACGTGGGTTATTGGATTGTGTGAACCCAGACAATGTCAGCCCAGAGCTCACCAACAGTGCAGGCTCTAGATTTGTGGGATTGGTGATCACAATAGAACAACTAACTTAGGAATCTGTCTTAATTTGAGACTGAACCACCTGGCATTCAATGACAATCTAATGTGATATTCCAAACACCTTATTTTCTCCTGCAAGGAATCACTCTTGCTTTGGATGGGTGGATGGATGGAAGGATTTAAATCGTACCTTGCTGTTCTGCCCAGAAAATGGTGCTCAGCAGGGCCTAGGAACTAGAATTTTAAACAATAAAAACTTGATTAAAAAATTTTAAAACACAACAGCAGATACGAAGCTCAGCAGCCCATCTTGCACAGCCTGGCCCTTTTCCTCAAAATTCCAGGTATCATCCCTGATCTTTTTGCTGCAACCCATCAGGATGAATGCACTGCTAGGAAGGAGACCTTAGCCCTCTGTTTTGAGCATGTCTGGATGAGCAAATGGAGACGAAAGACGAGCGCCTTCCTTCCACCCCCTACTAAAATGCATTTCAAAGAACAGCTGACACCCCCTGCCCCATTCTCTGCAAAGTCTTGACAAGACCAGATGTAACACACCTGCACAGGGGACAGCAGGGTTACGGTTCATGTTTTAATTGGTCTGCTTTTTAAAAAGACAGAGCCCCACGGCAGTGTTCTCAGGTCCTGATCCAGGCATCAGTTCTGAGGAAGTTGTCTATTAGCGGAAGCACCTGTGCCAAATTCCCACAAGTTGCCTACAGGCTGTCAGCTGGCTTGACCCCTGCTTGCCTTTGGGGAGGGTCCTGCATCCAGCAGGGCAGGCAGAAATGGAGCGAGCACACCGTGGCCATCGCTCCGCACAAGTGCGCAAGGCCATCGCTGGGGGCGTTGTGGCTTTGGCCCGTGAGATCTCCGTGAGATCGCACACGGGTTCTTAACTTGGAGGTAAAGCAGCACTGGAAGTCCTTTGTTTCATGATGTGATGTTAAGCATGGCTTATATGAAAGACGTTCCGAAATGACGCATCTTTCTAGGATCCTTTCTGGGTGGCCAGTTGAAAGAAGCAACGAATTAGTCAGTTCTGTTTTGCCTCAGTTCTGTCGCTTGTTAGATGGCTTTTGTTTCAACTCCAGTGCATGGATGGGATTGGACTTTGGAAGGAAGGACTAGAATCACATTTGACTTGCCCAAGTGCGCTTTAATGCTACTGTGCACTGATGTGTGTTGCAAATTGCAACTTTGCATGAATCTGCCTTCCAGAGTTAAAAAACCCCCATCCGCTCATTTACGGAACCTTTGCAATTCTGAAAACACTGGTTCACTGTAGAACCTACAGGCCAGGTTCATGGCAACCTAGACTCATTTCAAGCCATTGTGGTCACCTTCCCACATCTCTCGAGAAGGCCTATTTTTCATAGTCCGCCAAACCATAGAAGGATTGTCCTTTGGCTCCTTAGTGATGGTAGGGAATTCCAGATAAAAGCTCCTATGAAGATAAAGGCCTTTTGCCAAACTACAATGGACCAGTAGCTTAAACACCCTTGTGAACGGAGCTAGAGGAGGAACACAAGACACTCAGTCAGTGGCTTCATGTGGGAAGGAGCAGGAAGGATTCTGGATAAAGCCAGAGAGCTTTGTCTATGGGGATGGGTTTTAAAATGCAGTTAATATCAACCATAATATCCAATTGAAAAGCTGCACTGCATTGTGAGCTCAGTTGTCATGCACACGCAGTGCCGTGTTCACACCCCAAAATTCTCTGCAGTCTTTCCAAGGCAATTCTGTGATGCACCCCTTAGATCTCAGTCCCTCAGGACTGTGCTGTTTCCAACCTATTTCTATGTACACCACAGTCATTAGGAGTATCTTAGGAACATGCCAGCGAGGGCTGCACACAAAGGAAAGCTGAGGGAGCTTTGCAGCATGTAGAGCAGCGTGTCAGGTGTGGCTAATGAGCACAAGCCACAGAGGGAGAATATTAAAAATGGACCAAGGAAGCAGGGAGGAAGGGAAGGTGAGGAGGCCCTGTGTGGGAAGGGCTTTTGTTTTTTCGAAGAGTAATTGAGGACAGGGCTAAGGTATGAGAAATGTGTCAGCCTCTATGATAAGGCAAAGGTCAAGCTGGAAAAATATTTAGCTTTCTTACAGAGCTGAGAGAAACTGGACTATCTCTGAGAGGTGTTATCTGGAGGAGTTTATCACAGTGTCTTAGACCGAATTTTTCTGCAGGAGGCATTTACTGTGTGTTTGCGGTTCAAGGCTCTTTAGATAACGATGTAACCCTCCCGTTTCCACTTCTGTTTTCAAGCAGAACTTGAAACAGCGCTTGAATTTGGCTTGGTTTTTTAACATGAAAATAGGATACCTGTGAAAGAGAAAGAAGATGCCTTTTCTAGTTGCCTATTTGCATTGTGTTGCAGTGATGCAGTGCCACCTAGAGGTCATGTCCTGGAAAAGCAGGAAAAGGAACGGGTCCCTGTGTAAAGCTTGGTGTGACGAGACTGAAAGTAGTTGTTGCACGTTGTTGATGTTTCCACACAACTTTGTGTAGAAAAGCCCTGGGTAGGACCACAGTACTTTCTGCTGGTGGCTGTCCAGGGTTTCAGACTTGCCTGTTCTGCATTTGAGCAGGGCTGGCATGGTGCACAAAATTATTTCCCTGTAACTATTTCTTTAAAAGTTGGATGTTTGCAGAATAACTGAGGCATGGACATTACCTTGCTTAATTGCCAGACAGGTGACGCTGCATGAAATCAGCTTGGTCTATTTAAGATGTCACAAAACTTGCTTTTGTTGCAACAGCTTAATTGGGCAGCCCAGCTGGAAACCTTGCAACATTCACCTTGCTGACAACCCTGCAAGGCCGATCAGATGCATTAGAGGCAGAGCCAGTGTGGTGTAGTGGTTAGAGCACGGGACTGGGACTCAGGCGATCTGGGTTAGAGTCCCCACTCGGCCGTGGAGCCAGCTGGGTGACTCTGGGCAGGTCACAGACTCTCAGCCCAACCTACCTCACAGGGCTGTTGTTGTGGGGATAAGATGGAGGAGGAGATGTAAGCTGCCTTGAGCCCTTTGCAGGAAAAAGGCAGGATATAAATCGAAAAATAAATAAATAAAATAAATAAATAAATAAACCCGAAATTCAAGGCTATTAATTTTCTCTCTGAAGAACAGAGTTGCTGCTGCCGAGTCCCTGGATGATCGGAAAGATTGGCTGCCTGGTAGACTCTCTGCTTTCATTGCTGTGCTGATATCTGCGTAGTCTTCTCTGTGAGCACTAGGGATGAAACAGAGGGAGAAAAAGGCTGTTCGTTTGCTTTTTTGAGAACTGGGGAGGAAACAAACAGCCACAACCCAGCAGCCAAGTGCCAGAATCTGCAATGCTTGAAAGTTAATTCTGAGCTGCGCTGCACCATTTTGAGTCCTTTGGCTTAGAACAATGCTTCTGCATCATTTCAAAGATGCATGATTCCTGAATTTTCATAATGCTTCTATGAGAAACTCATTTGCAATTTTTCCATCTGTTCTGGCATTTCCACGTAGCAAGAGGGAGAGAGGCAATCGCATCCCCACCCTGCTCGCTTTGGGTTATTTGGAAATGTTGCTCTCTTGTTCCAATGAACAACCGGTTAAATGAAGAAATCAGAGACTGCAGCCAACCTGACAGGAGAAAATACGCTTCTCACACAGAGAATGGGCCAGATCGCTCTGTTTGCCTTACAGTTCCAGCACAATGCAGTAAGAGCACAGACCTCCATGACTCACAGCAATAAACTTCTGTTCCCCTCTGAACTTGCCTTCTAGCACAAACTCCACTGGACAGATACAAACTAGGCGGAACTCGCAAACACATCCATAAATCAGCACGGCCAAGAAACAAACAGAAAATAAAACCCTCTGCTCTGAAAAAGAGGAAGGTTATTTCTGGAATGGAGAAGGACAGTCTCCTTGGGGTTGGAAAGGGAATTCTGAGTCGTACCACACGAGCCTCTAATACACCGAGCAAGAAGCTGCATTATCTCCTTAACATGGAATCCGTGAGGTGGCAGAAGCTACTGAAGGAGTGGATCGAGGCCGTTGCTCTGCAGCTTGATCCCTACAAGAGAGGAGAGCCGCAGATCAGCGGCTTTGTGCAGAGACAAGCTGGAGAATGTCCAGGGAGGGCAGCAAAATACCTTGCCTGAAGCCCCCAAGAGCTGCCAGTCAGAGTCAGCGATCCCGAGCTAGATGGATGCAGGACTGAACTCCATCCAAAGAGACTTGCTAAGTGCTCAGGTCAGGAGGAGAAGGGCTGTTGCCCAGTTTGGCCGGGGTGGCACTTCCGTCCCCTGGAAAAGCAGCTGTGGGTTTGGGGATGCTCCTTGAACCAGTGCTGGAGGTGCCGGCTGCAGCCAAGGCTCTCAGTGGGGATGGTTGTGGTAGCTACCGAGCATCTCCTGCACGACGTGTGGCAGGATCTGGGCTGCTCTGGTGACTGGAACAAGAACAACTCCTCCTGTCTTTGCAGGATCAGTCGCCCGATGGGCCCCAGCGGGGAGCCCTGGGGAGGCGCTGGACCAGAGCAAGCAAGGAGCTCAGCAATGCAGGCCCCCCTGTCGGCTCTGGAGCTGCACCTTGCCTGGCTCCTCTCCTGCCTCGCTGTCCCACCTTGACACCATGGCTCTCCTTGCAGACTGTCGGGCAGCTCAGCTCCTGCACCTTGCCTGACCCTCACCGCATTTGGTTCCTGTTGTGTCCTGCCTTGCTGTGCATCCTGCTGGTTACCCTGCTTCAAGGTACCTGCCCGCCTGTCTGTCTTCCTGGTTCTTGTCCCTTGGCTTGCTCACGACCAGGTCCTGCCCTGCACCGCTCCATACCTCAGATTCCTGGCCTGCCGTGTGACTGTGGCTCACATTCAGCCTTGCTTCGCGCTATGGACCCCGTACTCTGCCTGGCCTCGCATTCCGTTGCCCTGGCCCTGGTGCATCTGCCTCATCCCTGCCAGCTACCCACCTCCTGGCCCCTCCCAGTGTGCCTGTGTGTGCTAGCTGCTGGGGAACATGGGCAGGAGGATGCCGCTGCACCCTTGTTCCCACCGGCAGCTGGGTTGTGGGCTGCTCACGGGCAACTGGTTGGCCAGGGTGTGAACCCAGCGCTGGACCAGAGTGCAGAGCGACAATCCAACCACCACCCCAGACTGACTCTCAGATAGGAACAACCATTGCACACCGACTGTTCAGTGTAGCCAAATAGAAACTCCACCTCCCCCGGCTAAATCCGGAACGCTGTTCCAACTCAGCCGCTATATCCAATTGTCAAATACCCCATGCAAGCCGGCTGGCAATTACGAAAGTGTCCAATATGACAGGTCACTCCCAGAAATACGAAATAAGTATCACGTTTGCATCTTTCTCAGGAAATGCTTGAATAGTTGGCATTGCCTTTTTCCAGGGAAACTTCAGTGGGTTTTTTTGCTGTGGCAGGAGCAGCTTTGTGCAGCTTGCCTTTGTGGACAGCCTCTCATTGCGCCGCCCGATGCGGTTCGTGCGAAATGTTCCTCCCCAGGCGCCGAGCGTTTGCTTTACAACTGCAACCGTCTCCTTGCCCAAGATGGACTACAATGCATTTACTGCACCAAAGGCTGCATTTCCAGGTCTTGATTAACATAGTAATTCTGCAGCTTCTCTGCAGCGTATGAATTTTTAAAATCATGCCAATAATTGAGAAATTCCATGGAACGGATTCATCGCCACTGGGCAAATGACACAGTGCGGAGGAAGGGATATTTCAGCAGCTATCAGCACCGAAACACCGGCATCTTTTACGGCTGTGCAGGAGAGATGCTGCCGCTTGCCTTGAAGCATGTTTGAGGCTAATTTTCCCCGGCCCCAGTGAAGTGGCGACTGGATGGGTCCCCTTCTGCCAGCAGGGGGCAGCATTCATTCACAACCGTGGGATGCTGAAGCAGGATGCTTGGAACCCCGAAATCTGAGCACGTACAACAGGTCTTATTGCTTGTAAGTTTCTAGGGAGATGAGACATTTGGGGTCATCCTTCCCAGCTGCAGCCCCCCGTTTCTCCAGCCCTGCAGTGAGGCACGATCTGTTTGAGTATTGTGGGTTAAGCCGTGCCTCTATCCCTGGTTATAAGTAGGAGAAGAGCTTTGCTTAGAAGAACCATAGCTTATGGAAGGCCTGCCTGCGGACAGAGCCAGGGTCCTGCCCCTGCCACCCCAGCCTCTCCAGGAAGGGTTCAAAAGGAGTAAGAACACGGGAAGCTGTTTTCGATGGAGTCCAAACATGAGTCCATCTAGCCCACAGAACCGCAGCCCTCCCGGAACCCTTGGACATCCGCTGTGGGGCAGGCGGAACCGCCATGGCTTCGCTCTGGAAAAAGCAGCTTCCCCGGACTCACAGTGTCCCTGCCGATCGGCACCAGTTAAACTGGACTCTCTGCCAGGCTCTCCTCTATCCCACGAAATGCCACTCGGGCCGCCTGTGCGTGAATCAGGGCCCTGCACTTAGCCAGGTCTATTCTATGCTGGCCTGTCCCCATTTGCTGGAATCCTCTTGCCTTCTGTTGGAGCAAAAAGGGCCATTGTTCCAAGCGGCTTCTGGGAGCGACCAAACGCAATTGTCTTGCAATGGGGAAGTTTCTCGGAAACAAACGAGGTGGGCACAGCTCCCGGCCTTGTGATGTGACCGTCGGCAGAGGAAGGCGGTCCAGTTAGAGGATCGGCATGCAGCAGACAACCACTCCAGAAAGGATGGGGCCCAAACATACACATAAGGAGAACTGCTGGAAGTAACACTCTGCACATGCCCAGAGATTCCTTCTAGATGGTTGTGCTCCTGAAAAACGCTATCTCTCTCTCTCTCTCTCTCTCTCTCTCTATCTATCTATCTATCTATAACATTTTTATGGTGCCCCATTGCAACAAAGCCTCGGGGCGGCTTACAACAAAGCAAAAAATATACAAATATACAAAAAACAACAATAGAACAATAAAAAATTTCTTAAACCACCCCCCCCCAGTGCATCTCGGCTAAAATTTTTTTAAAATTCAATAAATACAGTTAATTTAACAATTAAAATAAGTTTCAAATAAAAAGGTCTTGGCCTGGCGCCGAAAAACAAATAACGACGGCGCCAGGTGGACCTCTCTGGGGAGCGCGTTCCATAGGTGGGGAATTGGGCCACCTTCCTCTGGCAACATCACATCATGAGGCCGGGAGCTGTGCCCACCTCGTCTGTTTCTGAGAAACTTCCCCATCCCAAGGCAATTACATTTGGTTATCCCCAGGGGCTGCTTGGAAGAACGTTTTGCAAGAAAGGTCTGCAGCTTTGAAGGTGCAAAGGAAACCTGGCTCTCGACCGCTTCGTCTCTCGACACAACAAGTTCCTCCGAGGCTTGGGTTGTGCAAAACCCACGTTGACCTCGCATGGGTGAGCCCGCATTGGGTGTCGTGTGTTGAACATGATTGCACTAGCAGCAGCGGGTTAGGAAGGAGGACTCACAGAAATACTTTTTCTTTCGTCAGCTCTTAAAACTTTGCAGCTTACACGAATGACTTTGATAGAGTCCCTTGTGCCGGATCAGTCAGCAAAATGTGCATCCTTAAGGGTAAAGAATCGGCTCGAGACGCTACATGGCTCAGAAAAGAAAGGGGGAACTGCAAGGAGAAGAAAAGAATAAGACGAAAGACGCTTGCAGATTTCAGGGTTATGGACTTTATCTGCTGCAAAAACATGCAGTGAAGGTTGGACAAAGGCTCAGCGTCAGGGCATTAGAATCCAGCCGAATTAATTGCTTTTCGTGGGAATTATTAAAATCACAAGCGATGGGGCACTTTGGGAGAGAAGATGGCATTGTTAGCATCCCATCTCGCCTGGCAATGCAGAGGTCATGTCCGGTGGTCGTGTGTCCTCTTTCCCAGAGGACAGTCCTCCGTTTGCAGGCTGCCAGGAAAGTGTTCTCCATTTTGAAGGTGGTCCCTCTTTGAAGGTCTGTCCAGGTCGAGTCCAGGTAAAGGATCCATCAGGCAGAATTTCGAAAGCTCCTTGAAGCTGCTCCTCTTTAAAAAAAACAAACAAACAACCCTCTGCTGGGTGCAAAGAACACCTGGTCATTTTTGGATGCTAAGATAAAATGCTCTACTTGAATTTTAATGGTGGCCGAAGCATATAAATTGGCACGTGCAACTTTTAAGCAAATTGGTCTCCTCTTGTGCCCTCTGTGTAAGTACTGCCTGTCCTTTTTTTTTGGGGGGGGGGGCTGCATGATTCATCAATGGCTCCACTACTTCAGCTGCCCCCTGCAACACTAATCGTGCCAAAAGGACTTGCCTTCTCAAGCCGTATCGCAATGTTGGATTGGGGAATTTTAATCGTGATGGTGATATAGAATAAAGGTGTGCTTTGCTTGGCGTTTTTAATCCTCCCATAATACAGTGTCCCTAGGTCTGATTGTAGTCCTTTGCCATGGCTGCTTTTTCAACATTAAAAGGCACAAATAAGGAAGATCTTGGGTCTCCTATCCTGGAAAGACACTACAGAGCTGGCTGGCTCATCTCTCAGTTATCACTGCATAATGATCTGCAGTCCATGCTTGAAGCTCATATGCAAATACCCCAAATCGGTCCAGCACCATGGATAATCCCTTCCAATTTCAGGCTGAAGCACATGGCACGGCAAGCCATGGCGGCAAATTGTGCAGGTTGCTCCGTTCTTTCATCCGAACCCTGTTGTGCTATTTCAGCATGGTAGGTTTGGTGATTTAGAAATCAGCCACAATGGTTTCCACGTGGGTTTCTCCAGTTGTCTGAACTCAGCATTGTGGTTTCCACGGCCCTGGGGTGCAGCTACCACTGAGCCCCCTGGAAAGAGCAGCAGCTGCATCCAGCCCCCCAGGCATGATGGTCGATGGGGTGCAGGAGGACTGAGCAAGGAGGGTGGGGACCAGACTGGCACAAAACCGCTTGATCATCCGGGAGTCTCGTCAGGCAAAACAATGCACACTCCAGAAACCTGGGTTGCTTGTCGTGACGTGTGAACCCAGCCAGAGTGGATACAGCACCCCCCTCAGCCCAGTGTTTGATGGAGAGCAGCTCTGAAGAACTTCCGGCAGCGATTTTCCCCCATTCCTTCCAAGCGGATCCCTTTTTAAAAGGAGAAATACCTCAGACCAAACCTGGGACCCCGGTACTCTGCCACTGAGCTACAGCCCCCTCCTCAGTTTCCCTGCTGGCTTTTCAGGGACAGAAGCTGCTTGGATCCAGAAGTGGTCTAACCTTTGCCATCAACTTCAGTGACAGCTTCACGGAGAAGATCATTGTTATTCCTCACTAATCCCCTGATTGATTGGTACCTGAAGGTCACAGCGAAAGCTGGGAGAAGGTGAGGAGCATGAGAACCTCCTGTTGGATAAGGTCACCCGCTTTAAATCACGAGGCTCGCTAAAGTCAGCGATTCCATCCATCCATCCATCAACAGCGGCTCCCCGTTCCTCACCCCATCAATGTCAGATAGGGCGTTGCTCAAATTTTGGACACTGCATAACAAGAATCGGTGGTGCGGTCGGATGACTTTAGACCCCAGACTAATGGGCTGATACATGCCCTAGACCAAGGATGGGGTCACACAAGCCTCCCTGTGGCTTTTGCCCCCATACGCCGTTGAATTTCCCACAGAACTGGTAAAAAGCAAAGTGGTTTTGCCGCAGAACAAAGCCAGTGGCAAGTGGCACCTTTACAATCTCCTGGGAGAGCAAACCAGGAAAGAACTCCCTCAACGCCTAGTTTTGTGGCACATTTTCCTTTTGTTTTGCTTGTTGCTGGTCTGCACAATTTTGGCAGTGAAGTTGGTGGTTCGGTAGCAGCAGGTGCAGCCCAGGGTGGGTTCTGGGATTGAGGAATCCCAACCCAAAATCCACAGATGCCTCCTCCTATTGGTACATACCCAAATTATTAAAGCAAGCAGTACCAAGAGCAGGGCCAAGAACCCAGATCTCATGAGCCCCAGTCCGATGCTCTAACCACTAGGCCACACTGGCTCCCATGTATGAATTGCTTCGCTCGGCTCACATGTTTTGCGAGGTGTGCTGCTTCCAGGGAACCTTCTGCCCAGTGGGGCCCTGTCCTTGTGAAAGCACCCTTGCAAAATGGGGGTCGCAGGGGGATGTCTCGGTTCAGGTGGGTTGATAGGAAGGCCAAGCGGCCTTCTTATAACCCCGCACAGAGTGGGGATTTCACTCCAGGAGACGTTTCCCTGCCACGTGCCTGAGGGTCCTGCTTCCCAAATCTTTGCAGGATGAAGCTCAGCTCTTTGCCCGTTTTTTTGCCTGGAAACTTTGCCTGGAAACTGGTAACGTTTTGCAGAAATGAGCAGAGCAGCAGGACATGCAGAAACCCCCGGGTCTGTTTGCATTTTGTGCTGGTGGGGAAAATGCAAACCTGTCAATGATTTACCTGCTCATGAAATTGAGCAAGGGGAAGCTCTTTCACAAGAGGCCAAGCGGTGCATTCTCTGTTCCCCAGACCGGCCTGTTTCCCCACAGCGGAGCTTTGTCCCCGACTCCTTGCCATTAGCCAAACAAAAGCTTTTCTATTAGCTAAACCAAAGCAAAGCTTTCTACTTAGAGGAGCAAACACAACATCATTATCAGAGGAGTTGCATAATTTTTGCCCTCTACTCCAGTCCTGGTCAAGTGTAAGAGAGAGCTGACGCCCCAGAGCCCACTGGACTGGGGGGAACAGAGGAAGCAGCCCCAGAGAAGAGCCGGGATGGAACTCCTTCCTAGCTTCTCCGTGGGGACCTGGTCACTTCTCGTGGCCCTTCTGGGACTTGCCATATTGTATGTATCCTTTGTCTTGTTTGATCTCCTTCCTTTTTGCACTGTTTTCTCACAGAAACAGGGATACATCAGGGCAGGATTCTCCAGCCAGAAGCCGTCCAGGTGTTGGACTGTGGGTCCCATCACACCTGGCCAAGAGATCGGGAATCATAGTGGATGAGGCCATGAAGGCCATCGGGTCCAGTCTAATGCAAGTCCTGGGTTCAAATCTTATCCCTGCCATGAACTCAGCAGATGGTGGGTCTTGGGCCAAGAGCCCATCTCACCCTTTCCAGGGTTATCGTGGAGATAATCAGATAATGCATTTGAAGTGTTCTGAACTCTTGCAAGGGCTGGAAAAACGTTGCGGGAGGGATGGGAATGGGAGACACAAAGGTTGTTTGGCACTGCCACGCCATCCGAGAGCTAAAGCGCTCCAGCGGGTCACAAGTAACTCGATCTGGTATGAGAGAAGTTGGCTGCATGGCCTTTTCTTCTGTTGTTGTTGCTAGTCGTGAAGTCGTGTCCGACCCATCGCGACCCCATGGACAACATTCCTCCAGGCCTTCCTGTCCTCCACCATCCCCCGGAGTCCACCCAAGCCCACATCCACTGCCCCAGTGACTCCATCCAGCTCCCTCATCCTCTGCCGTCCCCTTCTCCTTTTGCCCTCGATCGTTCCCAGCATCAGGCTCTTCTCCAGGGAGTCCTTCCTTCTCATTAGGTGGCCAAAGTATTTGAGTTCCATCTTCAGGATCTGGCCTTCTAAGGAGCAGTCAGGGTCAATCTTTAGGACTGACCAGTTGGATCACCTTGTGGTGGGAACTAAATGTCCCAGGCTGGCTGGAAACAGAGCAAAACCTCTCCGATTGTCTACTGGGGTCGTCCTGTAAAAATTGGCATGGCCAGAGGCCAAGAAGAGGTGGCTTCTGCACCCCCATCGTTGTGTAGATGGGAGTCCGATTCCCTCGGGAGTGTGAAGGAACGGAAGCCCGTTTTCTGCTTAGCGCCAGCACTTTATCGTGCCAAGTCCGTCCTTTGCCACAGGCAGCTCCAGCAGGAGGACTGGCAAAGTCCAGCCCGGGAATGCACACAAGCACGCTTGTTCATCCAGGAGAAGTAGAGCCGCTGGGGGAGCTGCAGCTGGAGGGGAGAAATCGGCCGATGGACATCTAGGCCTCCATGTTGTGGAGAGCAGGGTTGGCAGCCTGCCCCGTGCCACAGAGGGGCCCAGCCTTTCTGGTCCTGAGGGATGCTTCCTCCTCGACTCTCTGGATCAGGGAACGTGTGAGCTGAATGAGGATCTCTTGAGGAGAAGAGCAGAGGTATCTGAAGAGAGTGAGAAATTCAGAGGCAGTGCGGAGGTCCGGGCAGCTTTTGGGGGTCTGCAGAGATGGCCTTCAGGGGTTGAGCAGCTCCGCTTTGTGGAGGATGCTGTATGAAGCAAGACTGAGGGAACTGGGTCTCTTCAGCCTGGAGAAGAGGAGACTCAGAGGGGATCTGTTGGCGACATATAGGTATGTGAGGGGGTGTCACACGGAGGTGGGTAGAGACCTGTTCTCCCCTGCAGAGGAAGGCAGGACATGCTCCAACAGAGCAAAGCTCAGGGAACCCAGGCTCCATTTGGATGCCAGGAAGCACTTCCTGACAGTTAGGACCCCGAGGGTGTGGAATGGGCTTCCACGAGAGGTCGTTGAGGCCCCATTGGTGAGGGTGTTCTAAGGCTGTACATGCACATGGTGGGCATGTCGTGAGCGGAGCTGGCTAGACTGGGGGTCAGACTGGATGGCCCGGGAGGACCCTTCTGACTTGCTCTGTGTCTATGTTTCTACAATACTGGGATGCAGCGTGCAAAGCACCTGCCCCAGCCGTGAGCAATGGTGCCCCCGCGTCTGAAGGCATCCTCTGCCGATCCAAGCCAGGAACTATCAGGAAGGGGAGCAGAACGGGGGCCTGGCAGTGGCCTGGATGGCAGACGGAAGAGCCAGCACCTGCTGGCAGTCCAGGGCAAGGCAGTGATGTCCCACCGCGTCTCCATGCAAAGGAAGTCGCCCCTGTGAGCATTACACGATCGGTGATGCCTTTGTCTTTCGGCACGAGGCGTGATCAAGCTTCTCAGGCTTCCGCAGTCCTTCAGTGGATGCCAACTTCCTGCTTCTCTCCCCTTCTCTCTCTTCAAAATGCTCAGGTATGGAATTTGGCCATTCAGGCTTTTCAAGAAACTGGGCATTCCAGGCCCAACGCCACTGCCGTTCCTTGGAAACCTCTGGGAATACCGCAACGTAAGTGCCGGAAGCACGTGCTGCCCCCTTTGTGTGCTCCAAAGAGGTGTCCCTCATAATCCGACCCAATTCTTAATGTGAGTATCTCTCTCTCCTAGGGTTTCATCAACTTTGATAGAAAGTGCTTCGACAGATACGGGAAAGTCTGGGGGTGAGTAATCTTTCCTTATGAGCGTGTCCCTATAAATACACCCCAAGGAGGAGGAGGTGTCAACACAAGCAAACAGAACCAATCTGCGCTTGGATTGCTCTGGGTAGATCACCGTATGTCATCTCTCCAACCATCCCAGTTGAGTTTGGACAGTCGCTATATTCCCATTTCAGGGATTGGGGCAAGAAGGACTCCACGGAGCATTGCTGAGGGTTCCTCAGAGAGCTGTGCCCCCTTTCCCTGACTGATTCTTTCCCAGCTCTTGCAGCTTCTTCCCTCGTTCTGAAAAATTGCATCGCATCTCCGAGGGTTCAATTCCTGGCGGTTCGAGGAGGAGATATGCCACACCTTGGGGTCTTTTTGGCCCCCTCCTCTGGCCTTCGGCCCACTTGCCACTGCAATGGCACCCCACGGGCTTTCCCCAGGCTGGACGCGCTCAACTGACAGCTACGCAGTGTTGGGAGGGATTCTGTCTCAGCTCCCAGGAGACCCCCGTGGCGATCATACTTTCTGTCGAGCCAGTACCACGAGCCTTTGCTCCTTCTGCAGGATTTACGATGGCCGGCAGCCCCTGCTCGTTGTCCTGGACCCCGCCATAATCAAGACTGTCCTGGTGAAGGAGTGCTACACCGTGTTCACCAACCGGCAGGTAAGCATCCGGTTCTCAGGCTGCAACCTGACGGGGCGGATGAGGGATGTCTTGCATGCCACCCCATCAGATAGAGGTCAGGGAATGGATTCACGGGCTGCATGTTCTCTTAACCCAGGAGTGCGATTTATCAAGCACTCCTGCTGCGTTCAGGCAGCTGTGGGATTCAGGGGATCATGGGGACATGTGGGGGAAGCCATCAAGTTTTCCTCCTTGCCTCCCGTGTCCCAGTCACACAATTTGCCTACTTCT
Organism: Varanus salvator macromaculatus; assembly: GCA_023646645.1. NCBI lineage: Eukaryota > Metazoa > Chordata > Lepidosauria > Squamata > Varanidae > Varanus > Varanus salvator. The sequence goes on along the minus strand of JAIXND010000852.1, from coordinate 4,938,857 downwards.
TGTGGTGTAAAAGGTCTTGTGTCACCCGAAGCTGGTGAGACGTGTGGTGGGGCTACAGCCGTGCTGCCACTGGATGCTAGGCAGGTGGATGACCTCATTTCCCAACGTCAAGCAGGCGGATACCCCACTCTATGAATGCACAGGACTCTGGCCAGACATTCTTGACATACTGTTGTGTATCTTCCTTGATCATCTTTAGAAATTGTTCACTAAAGGATTATTGAAGTCCATACTCTCCAGAGCAGTGGATGAGGAATGGAGGAGGATCCGCACTTTGCTGTCTCCCGTCTTCACCAGTGGGAAGCTAAAGGAGGTAAAGGCCTATTCTAATCCGGGCTTTGTCCTGTCTAACCCAGCAGGAGCTTGCAGGGGAGTCAGCAATGCCTGGAAAGGCTGCACTGCATCCGGCACAAGCAAGTCTCATCCAGCCAGGCCAGGCCAGGCTGCAGAGGTTCTCTGCACCTTGCTGAGGCAACGGCTTCTTGTGGCTGACCATCAGCTCGTGATCTGTCCAGGGGTTGGTAGGACCTTGGACAGAGCACCATCTGGAACTCACCCTGAAGAGCTGTTGTCTTAGCAATGTGCAGAGGCCTTCTGAAGGCTGGTAGTGCTGTTATTGCTGCAAATTCCACCTGCTTGATGAGTTGGTCTCTCATTATCATTATTATCATCATTGTCATTACTGTTATCACCATATATTCATCTCCCTCTTTCCTCCTGAGAGAGTCCAAGGTGGCTTATGTTACTCCATTTTATCCTTACTACAACCCTGTGAGATGGGTTGGTCCGAGAGTCTGTGACTGGCCCAAAGTCAACCAGTGGTCTTCGTGGCCATTTTGCACCTAGAAACTGGATCTCCTTGGTTTTTGGTCCAAATGACTGCACCACCCAGGGTCTCATCTTTAAGAAATAGTTCTCTGATTCTGTAATGACGGGTTCCTCTAGCTTGGAGGAGAGGAGGGCCTCATTAGACCACTCTCATCCGTCTAATGAAGACTTCAAATTCAGCCCCAGCCATGCTAAATCTGCTGAGCTCAAGCAAGAACTGGACTGACATAGAAGCATAGACCGTGAGCAGGGAGAACTGTGCTCTGGGTGTCAGGTTCAGCCTTTGGAGAACCTCGTAACTGCTTTTGTCCCTGTGTAGTGCAGTGTAATAGTGTCAAAAAGCTGTAGTTGAAATGCTGGCCAGGGCACTAGATTTTTGGAACAAGAGGGATGAAAAAGAGCAAGAACAGATGCACCCAAATTTATGTGAAACAAAAGACACGCAACAGTTGTCAAGCAATATCTTGGGGTGGTTCCAGGTAGAGAGTTCCTAGTTTGAACAATAGAAAGGCATTTTAAAAATGACAGAAGAAACGCTGGGAAAGCAAAGAAGTGCTACAAATTGAAGATGACATGACCTGGGCCTCATGCAAAATTCTGTAAAAGTGGCGGTGAGATTAAATACTCAACACCTCATCTGGAAACATCCCTGCAATGTGAGCAGAGCCCAGTTATTCTAACCCCAAGCCTAACCTGGACTTTAATAACCCTAACCATACCTTTAAATACCTTTACCATAACCCATATGGTAAATACCTTTACTATAACCCTAAAAAGGTAAAGGTAAAGGTTTCCCCTTGACGTTATGTCCTGTCATGCCTGACTCTCGGGGGCGGTGCTCATCTCTGTTCACTGGCCGAGGGAGCCAGCGTTTGTCCGCAGACGGTCTCCGTGGTCATGTGGCCGGCATGACTAGACACCAAAGTGCATGGAACGCTGTTACCTGCCCACCAAAGTGGTACCTTTTCACCTACTTGCATTTGCATGCTTTTGAACTGCAAGGTTGGCAGGAGCTGGGACGGCGCACGGGAGCTCACCCCGTGTGCAGATTCAAACCGCCAACCTTTCGATCATCCAGCCCAGCAGCACAGGGGTTTAAACCACTGCGCCACCTGCAGTCCCTAACCATAACCCTAATGGGGCTGAAATACCCATTCCTGGACATGGATTTCTGAGATGGTAGCACTCCGCTTGTTTTTCACAGCTCATTCTTTCTTCCCAATCTAAGCTCATTGCAAGCCTCTACGAGAAGATGGGTTTTTTTAACCTGAATCCTAACCTGGAGCACAACCCTAGTCATACTATGGGGCTGAAATACCCACACTTCAAGATGGATTTCCAAAATGCCACCTTAACAGGGAGTTTTCTTGGCACCTCACTTTTTCTACTCAAGAAAAGTGCATTCCACACTTCCAGACCTGTGGGGGCACCCCAGGAATTGTCTACCCAGATCCTCTCTGAAAGACCCATACAGCAATGAGGATATTCAAAAAGCCTAGCTTTACATTGTTATTTCAGAAGTCCACTGCAGCTAGGAAGGAACCCCCAACTCCACACAGATGTTTAAAAGGGTGCCTCTGGCTTCTCTTTCAGATGTTTCCGATCATAAAACATTATGGAGAGGCTCTGATGAAAAATGCTCAGAAGAAAGTGGAAAAGGGAGAACCTGTGGGTGTGAAAGAGTGAGTAAGTCACGGGGAAGTCACCCCCTTTTCAAACACACTCTAAGTGAGTAAGTCACCCGCTTTTCAAACACACTCCGAAGTCTCTCTGTGTCCCTGTATAGGATCTTGTCTCCTAAGAACAGTTCTGTAGGTAAAAGAGGACGTATGAGCAAGGGAAAGAAGCTTGTATGATGTCAGAAAACAATGTTCAGTTAGAAATATGCAGGGAAGGGGAGCAGATGAACTCCCTGCTTCAGAGGCCCAAGCAGAAAGCTGCATGGCTCTGCTTTCCCACTTCTTCTGGTATCAGCTATGCAAGAGCTTTCCATCCCTCATTTGCACCTTCTCTTTCCCCCACCAGCATCTTTGGCCCGTACAGCATGGATGTTGTCACCAGTACCTCCTTTGGTGTGAACACAGACTCCATGAACAACCCCAACGACCCTTTCGTCAAGACCTTCGGGAACCTAACCCAGGCTAAACCTTTTACTCCACGCGCCGTTCTCATGTGTATGTTTCTTTCTGCTTTCTGAAATCCCCACAAATGCTCACAGGTGGGCATGCAGGTCATGTGCTCAGCTGCCAAAATGTGCTGTGTTTTCATTTCAAGTAGAAACGGGCTGCGTGCATGTAAGAATTAGCACACGCATATGTTATGCACAGCGCTGTCCATTTGCAGTCCTGGCTTTTTGGCCACGGACAAAAAGCCACCCCAAGAGAGATCATGAAAGCTGAAGATGCCACACAGGTGTCTTCACCCATGCACTTATGCTACGAAGCAGTGATGCAGTGTTCACAAATGCACACACCACCTTACACCAGGACTGCATGTGCATGTGCGTATTTATCACCCTGAGTTTTTGAGTGCATGGATTAGTTGCTCTGGGCTGCCGCACCAAGCGAACAGGCTATTCGGGCATGCAGGCTCCGCCTTGTTAGCATTTCTGCATGGTTTGCGTAGCTACAGCCACCGGGGTTTACAATGTCTCCGCACGGACATTACATCCTCTTCACAGAGAGTTTCTCTTCTTTGCAGCTGCATTCCCTTTCCTCATTCCACTGTTCCAGGCATTAGGTGTGGATGGCATCCCCCAGCAAAGTTTAGACTTCTTTGCAAGATCCTTTGCAAAAATAAAGGAAGCGCGGCTGAAGGAAGGCCCCGGGGTAAGCAGCAAGGCTGTGCCAGAGTTTGGAGGGGAACATTTCTGGCATGGAAAACTTCTGCCTTCCCCCAAAGATCCCCCAAACCAGACCGTTTTCAATCCAGTCGGTTCCTGGGTCCAAGCAGCTTATATTCCTGCTCTATCTTTCTTGTTTTCCAGCAGCTCTTCTTTTGCCTTAAGAACAGTGACAGCATCACACGCCCAGTCAGATGTGATTGTGTGACGGTGCCACTAAGAGCAGATGATGGTCTTTCTGAGTTGCTGTTTTTTTTATTTATTTATTTATTTATTTATTTATTTAAAACCTTTCTATGCCACCCCATCGCAACAAAGCCTCGGGGCGGCTCACAACAAAACAAAATATACAAATAAATAACAACATAACAAAAATTTACTTAAAACTGAAAAGGTTTTGTCAGCCTTCGGAGGCTGGAAATGTAGGGCCACATTGGAGTGAATCGGAAGCTTGATGGGGAAGTCTGTTACTTTGCATGGTAACCTAACCTCACCCATTCCCAGTTTCAGTGTTAATTGGGACCCCAGCAGCTGCTTTGAGCCTTTATACACCCACACAGAGAGAAAGAATCGTGTATCTTCCACCATCTAGTCAATGGGTGCCCCAAGATGTTTTTCCTCTCCTCCTCTTTCTCTCAATGTCTTTGATTCCCAGAGCCGAGTGGATTTCTTGCAGCTGATGCTAGATGCCCAAGACTCCGACAAGGGCCAGAAAAGTAATGGGATGGATCACTCGTATCAAGGTAGGTGGCGAGGTGGAGCCTGCAGGCAGCTATGTCTGGGGGTGCAAGACCTCCCCCCGCATCCCCGCTTGGCATTAAACCAAACTAGAAACCTTCTAAAATTTATTTATTTATTTGTAAGCCGCCCCGAGGCTTAGGCGAATGGGGCAGCATATGAGTTTGCTACATAAATAAATAAATAAATAAATAAATAAAAATGTGGTCCCGGGTTGGAGCATGATGCGCTTGGCCGCGTCGCAGGGCATCTTCTGTTAGCAAGTGCGGAAGTTGAAGTAATGGGTCCCTTGGATTGGAGGAAGTAGTTTGTGCTTATGGGAAGAGCTGACGCCAAACCGGAATGGCCCCTGTCACACTGGTTTTGGGTCAGATGGTGGCAATGTCTGTTGTTACATCATTGTCCTGAGCCCATAAGTGACTCAATATAACCAGCAAGCACCCAGGGAAAACCTAGAGTTCACATGGCAGCTGTCCCTGCAGTTTGTGCTGCTTCACCTGCATCGTCAGGGAAGTCTTTTCACAAGAAGACCCTCTACACAGACCGCTTCTCACATGCATACCCTGGAGGAAAGGGTCTTAACTTAGCCAGGTGGCCACTCCTTGGACATGCTTGTTGTCCTCTTCCATCTGCCACAAGCATTGCTTTGGTGAGTGATGGATGGAAGGAAGAGTCTGGAAGCATCAATGGCCTTTGGGTAGGATGGAAGGAGAGACTTCGCTGCTGCAAGACTTGCCAGGTTGCCCTGGGCCTACCAGAGGAGAGAGATGCTGTGGCTTGCATCTGCTAATGCTCTGAAGAGGTCTCTCTTCAAGAAACCGACAGGTTGCACATTTTAGCTCTGACACATGGCAGGGCTGGCTGAAGGTGGCCTCCAAGCCATTGCCCAAATCTTGGAAAAAGCACAGGACATCCAGATCCATCTGCAGCAATGCAAGGCAGCTGGAATGTTCTTTGTCATGACTCGGCAAGAATGTTTTTAAGGGTCTTTGATCCATGATGACAGAATCCGCAAAGAAATCAAACTCACAGAGTGAAATGTATAATTTCATTGGTATGACATGCGAACATCGATCAACACGGCGAAGAAAATCCATCTGTTGCTCCAGGAAGTTCTTTTTTTCCGAGAGATTAGGGAAAAATTAAAATGAGAGGCTAAGGTGATTTTTAAAAAAATTATGTCTTGGGCTTTTTTGGCGTCAGATATTCTAATTGCATTGCCCGAAAGGAATAATTGGCAGTTTATGGGCAGCATTCTAAATATGTCAGGCAAGTCAGAGGAAGAGCTACCCAAATCATTAGCTTATCGTATGAAAAATCCTTGCATAATATACGAAGGACAAAGATGGCATCTACTGTACGTGGTGCAGAGCTGGGGCTTCTGTTCTCCCACCTTGGTTTGCCCACAGGCTTAACTGATGAAGAAATTGTGGCCCAGGCCTTCATTTTCGTTTTTGCTGGATACGAGACGACCAGCAACGTGCTGGGCTCCCTGGCTTATGTTTTAGCCACACATCCGGACGTCCAGCAGAAGCTTCAGGGGGAGATCGATTCGGCCCTCCCCAGCCAGGTAAGAGCCCCTTCCTGTGCAGGGAGAGGGAGAATTCTCGTCCGGCAGCCGCAAACCACGTCCTTCCGCTTGCCGGCCGGACTCCATTCAGAATAGCAGATGTGCGCAGAGAGAAGCAGAAGCACAAACTGGAGGCAAACACTGGCACTATTATCAATATTGTCAATAATTAGTATAAAAACAGTGCCCTGATATCCTGCTGATGCATATCCCACCCTCACGTTCACTTTGGCCCTTGCATTTCACCTTGATTTAAAACGCATGTTTTCTCTCCAGCACCACAAGCAAGAAATCTGGAGGAAAAATGCCAGTCGGTGCCATTATGTTAAATATTACGGATAAAGGATTGGTTGTCATCTTAGAGAGGATGTTAAATGTCAAGCGAGAGTCTTCAGGGCCATCTCAGATTTTCCTGTTCAGCTGCAGAATCAGAAAGTTGTATTTAGGTTGAGAAGGAGAAGGAGAAAGTTGTATTTTGCATTCAGCCCTAATAACCTCCTGCCTTTAATTATCGGGAAGACTCCCCCCACGTATGACGCCGTCATGCAGTTGGAGTACCTGGACATGGTCCTGAGTGAAACACTGAGGATGTATCCTGTTTTACCGCGGCTTTCAAGGGATTGCAAGAAAACCGTACAAGTGAACGGGGTGACTATTCCAAAAGGAACATTGGTGACGATCCCAGTCTACATTCTGCATTGGAACCCGGAATACTGGCCGGAGCCCAAGGAGTTCAGACCTGAGAGGTAAACACAATACAACCCTCAGATTGTGGCCTTTGATAGGAATTAGGATAGCGTTGCAGTTGTTGCATGCCGACAAGTTGTGTCAGACTTACGGAGAACCTATAAAGACGTGCCTTGCATGATGTCCTGCCCTGGCAGCGCTGCTCAGCTCTTGTCCACTCAAGGCTGTGGCTTCCTTGATGGAGTCCGTCCATTTCTTCTTTGGTCTTCCTTTTCTTCCCCTGCCTTCAACTTTCCCTAGGAACTCATGGCACCAATGGGATGTTTCCTCCTTTTGACGTGAATTTTGGGACAAGCATCTGAGCTGGCATTCAGTTGACACTGAGGTGGCCCTACCTGCAGGCCATGCTCCCAGTCCAGACTGGCTCCCCGCACTTCCACTAGGATAAATAAAATGGAGTGAATCCATAGGCAGCTGCCTATTTAACCTGGCAGAGGCTTCCCAGTGAGTGTTCTGAGCTGCTGGCATCCGGCTGAGTCTCGTGCATTCAGGCATCGTCTCTGCTGGGTGTGGTATCTGGACTAGCTTCCACTTCTCTTGCCCTTCTGAATAAAACAGGTTCAGCAAGGAGAACAGAGAAAACAGGGATCCATACACATACCTGCCCTTTGGCGCTGGTCCCCGGAACTGCATCGGGATGAGGTTCGCTCTCGTCACCATCAAGGTTGCGATCACACTCCTTCTGCAGCGTTTCTCATTCCGGGTCTGCAAAGAAACTGAGGTGAGATGGCTGGATTTGGGGTATGCGTGCAGAGGAGGAGGTGTGTTGGAAGTGTTGTGTGGTGGGGTAAGGCGCCCCTGTTTCCTGAGGAAGGGGACTTGATCTGCATGTAAAAGCTGCAGCAATTTAAAGGAAAGTCAGGGAAAGAACAAGCTGGACAACATTTTCCTCGGTGGCAAGTGCAGGAAATTCAGTAGGATCGTGACAGTATCCTTCCTTCCTTCGTTCGATTCGATTCGATTTGTAAAACTGCACCCAATCAGGCTCAAGCAGGACTCTCATGACCTCATTCCTGCTTTTATACAGCATCGAATAAGGCTATGTACCCTCGTTTAACTGCAAATCCTCCCCAGAGCTGGTTCATGAGTATGAGGATAAAGGGATAAAATGCAGTCACTGTTGCTTTCATTTGGGAAGAGCACGTGTTATCTGTGGAAGAGGCCGAGTGGGAGGGGAAGGAGCAAGAAAAAGGCGCCAGTCGAGTTACAGGGCAGCAATCGGGATACCCATTCGCAGTTTCTCCCCGCTGCAATCTGGAAGGATGCTGCATTGCCCTCTCGTTGAACCCCTTCCATTCATGGTAAAGCCAGGGATGCGCAGAGGAGATGCCGTCCAGAGAGGCGGGCTCTTTGCATCGGATTCCTTGATTAGGCTGCCTTGGATTAGCTTCATGAGCTGCAGGACTTCCTCCAGCTGGGCCTGCACCCTGAAAGCCTCTTCTGCCACCCGGCTGGCCATCAAAGGGGCGTCAGCCGGTTGGTGAATGTCCCTTGTCTTCCTTTTCCCACTGCTGCAGATTCCCCTCAGGATGGGCCCTCTAGTGCTTCTGTCACCAGAGAAGCCGATCGTGGTGAAGTTGGCACCACGAAATGGTCCCCAAGAAAGCCAGGAATGAAGCCGGGCGTGTCCGGGGTGCAGCGGATGCAGACTCCCCGGGCGCTGCTCCTGCTGATGCTCAAATGGAACAATTCATTCTGATGACAGTCGCCAAATAATTTCACAGAAATTGACGTATTGACCGAGCTGTTGCTTTTCTTCTTTGAAGGCTGATGTTGTTGTTGTTATGTGCTGTCCCGTCATCTCCGACTTATGGACGCGCTCCAAAATGTCCTACTCATGCAACTCCTGTTCAGCTCTTGCAAATGCAGGGCTGTGACTTCCTGGATGGATCCCGCCATCTGGTCCTGGGCCTTCCTTTTCTTCTTCGGCCTTCGACTTTCCCTAACCTGATTGTTTCCTTCAAGGCCTTTGCCTTCTCATGATGTGCCCAGAGTATGACAGCCACAGCTTTTCAGTTATAGATAGGGGAAAAAGTCGGGATGGGGGAGGCTTACGTTTCAGGCTTGCAAGTCATTTGAACATTCTGGAGCTATGCAGCTGATCAACAGATAATGGAGACATTTCCAGTAAGGGTGGGAAACCTCGGCCATGCGCTCACGTAAGAACGTACGAGGAGCCATGTAGATCAGATCAAAGGCCTTTCTAGGCCAGCGCTTGGTACAGACGGTGGCCACCAGCTGTCCACCAGATCCCTCAAGGCCCCAGTCTAACCCCAGTTACAGATTCCTTTCCCGAGGCTCTGGCCGCTTATCCTCTGAGCTCCGCTCATCCAGTGATTCCCTGGCTTTGGTGCAGTTTCTTCCCAATAGGAAAGGTAAGAAAGGTTCTTAGTTACCTGGCATTAAAATAGCAAAACAAAACATGCTGATACTTTGGGTTCCACTGCTGTACTTCTCCTGTCCTGCAACCCAGGAATGCAGACGGCAAGAGCTTCTCTGAAGTGGAATTTAACTCTCAAGCTGAAAGGGGTTCAGGATCCTCAGTGGGGATGTTGATCAATCTTAGAGCAGTTTGGGGTCCTGGCTCTTTCTTCATGGCTGGAATTCTGGGAATTGTAGTTTGGGGAGGATGCCAAGAATGCAGTGTTGAGAAATCCAGAACCTCATGCAGAACACACACACACACACACACACACGTGGGGAGAGAAAGAGAGAGAGAGAGTTAGAGTTTTTAGGGTAGACAGAAAAGGCATCTTCCCGATTTTGATTTAGCGGCTTTCTTCCCTGGAGCAGAACATTTGCTTCATGGGTGTATGGATTTGCAAAGATTATTCTCCATCATTTGCAGAAATTACAGAACTGGGCAATATATTTTTGCATGACCATCAGGAAGAATTTGATAATGATTTACTTTACCTTTTTATGAACCACCCTGGTGGAAAAATACTTTTCAAGCAAGGTGAAAAATGGTATAAAATAAGTAAAATAGCTGCACATCCATTTCACTAACCATTTGTTAGTCATCACCAGTGATGAATATAAGGTGTGGTTGTGCCCGGCACAACTGAGAGCTACTGTGTTGTCTGAACTCAGCCTTGGTCTTGTGATCCATTTTTAGTTTTAAGCTACTCTGGAAGAATTCCTATCTTGGAAGCTGGATATAAGTTAGTCCAGGAATAGGTAACATGCAGCTCTCTGGGTGATGTCGCACTACATTCCCCATCATCCCTCACTATTGAGTGCTGGGGCTGATGGGATCTGTACTCAATCTGGAGGGCCAGGCCTCACCTGTCCCTGAAGTAGTATATTAAATAGAATAATAAACCATCTTTTTCTTCAATCCTTGTTCTTTAACACCAACTGAACTTGCAATTATCACAATGTCTCTGTGAAGTTGAAGCTCTACCATGACCCCACCACGACCCACTCCCTTTCCCCATATCTTGCTATCACAGGGCAAGTCAACCTAACATTTAGCTGCATTTCACCTGCTGCAATGGCATTGCTGCTCAAGGCGCCCCACATTTCGATGGAACCCTCCATCGAACAGGAAGCAAACCCTTCCCCACCGCTCAGCTCCTTCTGCAATGGCGCCAGGCTAGGCATAAGCTTAATTAAAGACAGTGCACCAGAGCCGGGAGAAATCACTGGTAACTTAATTAATAGCTTCAGACAAGAAGAAAACCTGTCAATGGATTCTCAAGGCCCCCAACATTCAGGATGTGCTCTTTTACTTGGAACAAACGATGGTTACCCAAGCGACGCTGATGCATTAAAAATTGCCTTTGCACAGCACGTTGAAGTATCAGAAATTAAGGCATTAGTGCAAATGTGTCTCTGGCTTATTGTTTCAAAGCAAAGAAAAATAAATAATTAGCTGCAGAAGTCAGTGCAGCCAACCAGTGCAAGCCCAAAATGAATATATAGCTTCTTTCGGGGGAATATAAGATGTGTCATGGTTTAGTAGATGCAAATACCCTCATTAAATGCAGCTTCCACCTTCTAAATCATGGGTCCTCAAACTATGGCCCGTGGGCCAGATCCGGCCCGCCATGCTCATTTATCCGGCCTGCCTCAGTGGTTTTGGACTCGCTTGGAGAAAGCAATCTCTGAGTGAGTCGAAAAGCTCTGAGCTGGCGCAGGCATTCTCGGAAACTGAGCAGAGAGCTGGTGCACGCGTCAAATTGTAACAGCTCAACTGTGCCTGTGCCAGCTCCCCCACACCCCGATTGCACGCATATACAGAGTGGGAATACAGAACGGGAAACAGAAGAGAGGGGGGTTGAAGAGAGAGAGCATGAGAGAGAGAGATGAAGATGCTAAAAAAGGATTGAAGGTAAGAAAAATATAACCTTTTAAATCCATTTTTAAGTCCCTCTAAGCATTCCCCTGTTTGCATTAAGTCAGCTTGTTCATTTAAACCTGTCTGTTTTTTCCCCTGTCTGCAGGTCAGCCTGAGGCTCTTTAGAATTTTCCTCTCCATACTTCTTGGTTGAGAAATGAGGGGATTGGGTGGTCATTGTGGCTGTTTCTTTGGGGGTTTCGTTAACAAATTCAAATCCTTTGGCAGGGCTGAGGATTCTCCACTGTCCACCCCACAGAATTATGTATTTGGGGCTTTCTGTTCCCTTGTTTTTAAGGAGCAAAACTCGCTCTGGTTGCGCTTTAAATTGGCAGCAGCAGCAGCGTGAGGCTCTTGCGAAATTTTCCTCCCCACACTTCGTTGTTGAGAAATGAGGTGGGGGGGTCGTTTTGCTATTTCTTTGGGGGTTTCTTTAGCAAATTTGTTCAAGCTGTAGTCCGGCCCCCCAACAGTCTGAGGGACAGTGAACTGGCCCCCTGTTTAAAAAGTTTGAGGACCCCTGTTCTAAATGCCATCCATTCGTTGAGTTGTTACTATGAGCTAAGTCATGATGGATGAATCTGTCTGTTCCCTTTGTCCTAAGTTCATTTTATAAAAAATGTAGTTTTGGTAAATCCTTGCCAAAAATGAACCAAGCAAAATTCTCACCCAATTTCAGTAGGTACTGAGCTTCCCAGCTCAGGGAGCACCAGGTGTGCTAAGGTGGCCAGGTGTCCCACTTTGCAGGGGGCAGTTCTCTGTTTGCAGGTCTGCCCAGCCTTGCAGTTGGCCAGCGAGACTTTGCCTTGGGACAGGAGGTGGAGTAGCAGGCGAACAGGTCAGTCCTCTGTGTGGGGGACACATTTCCTCTTGAAAGCTAATCCTGAAAAATCTCCTGGGTGAGCAATTCTGCTTTCAAACCAGGAAAGAACTCCCTGGCTTTGCCACACATTTTCCTTTTATTTTGATTGTTGCTGGTCCGCACAATTTTGGCAGTGAAGTTGGTGGTTCGGTAGCAGCAGGTGCAGCCCAGGGTGGGTTCTGGGATTGAGGAATCCCAACCCAAAATCCACAGATGCCTCCTCCTATTGGTACATACCCAAATTATTAAAGCAAGCAGTACCAAGAGCAGGGCCAAGAACCCAGATCTCATGAGCCCCGGTCCGATGCTCTAACCACTAGGCCACACTGGCTCCCATGTATGAATTGCTTCGCTCAGCTCACATGTTTTGCGAGGTGTGCTGCTTCCAGGGAACCTTCTGCCCAGTGGGGCCCTGTCCTTGTGAAAGCACCCTTGCGAAATGGGGGTCGCAGGGGGATGTCTCGGTTCAGGTGGGTTGATAGGAAGGCCAAGCGGCCTCCTTATAACCCCGCACAGAGTGGGGACTTCACTCCAGGAGACGTTTCCCTGCCACGTGCCAGAGGGTCCTGCTTCCCGAATCTTTGCAGGATGAAGCTCAGCTCTTTGCCCTTTAACTCTGGAAGACCCTCCTCTGCCTCCCTGCACTTTGCACTGCAGAACCACAACGGAGGGTGCAGCCCAACTCACAATCTTCTCATCGTGCAGTGAGGAACCAGGGTGCCCTGTCAACGCCCTGGGGTAAAGACTCCCCGGATTCATGCTGTTATATATCACCCAGAATCCCCGACGATGCACAGTCCCCCTGCAGAGCAGCCCCTTCCGAAATGAGCAGGCCAGCTGGAGGACCTCCATGCCTGTGTGCATTTGTGCCGGTGCGAAAAACACAAACCTGTCGATGATGTTCCTGCTCAGGAATTTGAGCAAGGCGAAAGCTCTTTCACGAGAGGCCAAGCAGTGCATTCTGTGTTCCCCAGACCGGCCCGTTTCCCCACGGCGGAGCTCTGTCCCCATCTCTTTTCCACCGCTTTCTCATTAGCCAAACTTAAGCTTTTCCATTAGCTAAACCAAAACAAGGCTCTGTCAATCTTCTACTTAGAGGAGCAAACACAACATCATTATCAGAGGAGTTGCGTAATTCTTGCCCTCTACTCCAGTCCTGGTCAAGTGTAAGAGAGAGCTGACGCCCCAGAGCCCACTGGACTGGGGGGAACAGAGGAAGCAGCCCCAGAGAAGAGCCGGGATGGAACTCCTTCCTAGCTTCTCCGTGGGGACCTGGTCACTTCTCGTGGCCCTTCTGGGACTTGTCATATGGTATGTATTCTTTGTCTTGTTTGATCTCCTTCCTTTTTGCACTGTTTTCTCACAGAAACAGGGATACATCAGGGCAGGATTCTCCAGGGTGAACTGCGGGTCCCATCACACCTGGCCAAGAGATTGGGAATCTCAGGATCATAGAGAGTGGAGTTTGAAGGGGCTGAGAAGGCCGTCAGGTCCCCTTCCCACTCAGAGGACTGTCTGCGGGAAGGCCACGTGTTGGAGAGGGCTGTAGTAAGACAAGGGGTTTTGCAAAAAGCAGCAGGAGAAAACAGTCCCAAGACAACCAGGCACCTCTCGAGGCTCGCAAAAGAACTGCAGCTTGAGGGAAGTCCCCTTTCCATCCCATTTCATCCAGGAAGCTTTCCAAGTAGAGTTCACAGGATGTGAACAGTAAGGGCTATGACCTAAGCTACAATCAAGGAAAGGTCACAGAATTGTCATCTTTTCAGTGCTGGGCTATGGCATCGCTTTATGCTGAGGCCATTAAGGACGGACTCCGATAACCCAGGGGCTTGATGGGTTGACTCATCCCAGATGTCTTTGCGTGGTCCTTCTTTGTCCTTTGAGCTGTTTTTTAATGCATCTCTGATTTTACGATATTTAATTACACTTTACCTTATTTGCATTTGACTTATTTTGTACTGTCTTTTATCATCTTGTTATATGGATTGTTGTAATCCACCCAGAGAGGTGTGGTTATGGGGGGCCATAGAAAAAGAGAAGGAGGAGGATTAGATATATGGAAGATGGTGGTCTAAGAACACCCAAAGAGCCCTGCGGGTGGAGACTGAGGGACCACCTAGTCCATGTGTCTGTTCACACAGTGGACTATCAGCTGCTTGCAGGATTCCTCAAGTAGTCCCTGAGTGCAACAGCACCCATGTTCCGCAGTGACTGGCGTGCCCTAGTGTGCTGCCTCTGATACATGCAGCCATCAGGACTAGTAGCATGGATTGCTTTCTCCCCATGAATTTATTCAGTCCCCTTTTAAATCCACCCAACTCGGTGGCTATCCCAACATCTCACAGACATAAACCCCATTGTGCATTGTGTGAAATGCTTCCTTTTGTCTGTCCCTGGGTTCCCTCCTCCATGTTCTTCTAGAAGGAGAAAAATACCAGCGCATCCGCTTTATTTATTTCAATTTTATACAGCCCCATAGTCAAGGGATGGCGAACAAAGGTTAAAAATTAAACATATAAAAGTCAGGAAGCACATATAAACATTGAAACAATAACCAATAAAACCAGAGCAGCTGCAATCCAATCAAAATGTTCACACCATGCCTAATTTTATACCTTTATTGTCTCCTCTTACTCACTGTTTTTCTCAGCTGAACAATCCCAGCCGCAGCAACTGTTTCTCATGCTCCAGCCCCCGGATCGTGTCAATTGCTCTTTTCTGCACGTTAAAAAGCAATACTATTTATGCAAAGGAATACTATTTATAAACTCTACTTATGGATTCAGAGTGGGCTCTTCTATTAGAAGAAGCAAAACAACTGCAAACAGTAGATTTTGGGGGTGTCATAAATGGCAGGAACTTGTAAATTTATTTGGTGGTGATAACCCTTTTACTGCCAGGAACGGGGTGTGGAGGAGGAAGTGTCTGTAGGATTGCAACCTCGTGTGCCAAGATATCTTGGCTAGCTTTGCGTAATCTACACCTCGATTATGGCTGGGTGGCTGTTATTTTCTGCCTCATGCAGCAAAATTGTTTGCCTGCTTATTACGTTTCTATCCTGACTTTTTTGCTGTAAAGAATGCAGGGTGCCTAACATCAGCCTCCTTTCCATCTTATCCTCACACCAACCCTGCAAGGTAGGTCAGATTGGGAGTTGGTGGCTGACCCAAAATGCCCCACTGAGATTCATGGCTGAGCGAGGACTCGAACCTCAGACTCCTGAGTCCCCATCCAATATCCAACCACTGCACCACACTGCACAGAATAGGAAACCCAGTTGGAGCCATACTGGAACTTAACCACAGACACTGATGAATTAGGCCTAATGGCAAGGATGGGGAAGTCCTGGGTTCAAATCTTATCCCTGCCATGAACTCAGCAGATGGTGGGTCTTGGGCCAAGAGCCCATCTCACCCTTTCCAGGGTTATCATGGAGATAATCAGATAATGCATTTGAAGTGTTCTGAACAATTGCAAGGGCTGGAAAAAACGTTGTGGGAGGGATGGGAATGGGAGACACAAAGGTTGTTTGGCACTGCCACGCCATCCGAGAGCTAAAGCGCTCCAGCGGGTCACAAGTAACTCGATCTGGTATGAGAGAAGTTGGCTACGTGGCCTTTTCTCCTACCCGGGAACTAAATGTCCCAGGCTGGCTGGAAACAGAGCAAAACCTCTCCGATTGTCTACTGGGGTCGTCCTGTAAAAATTGGCGTGGCCAGAGGCCAAGAAGAGGTGGCTTCTGCACCCCCATCGTTGTGTAGATGGGAGGACGATTCCCTCGGGAGTGTGAAGGAACGGAAGCCCGTTTTCTGCTTAGCGCCAGCACTTTATCGTGCCAAGTCCGTCCTTTGCCACAGGCAGCTCCAGCAGGAGGACTGGCAAAGTCCAGCCCGGGAATGCACACAAGCACGCTTGTTCATCCAGGAGAAGTAGAGCCGCTGGGGGAGCTGCAGCTGGAGGGGAGAAATCGGCCGATGGACATCTAGGCCTCCATGTTGTGGAGAGCAGGGTTGGCAGCCTGCCCCGTGCCACAGAGGGGCCCAGCCTTTCTGGTCCTGAGGGATGCTTCCTCCTCGACTCTCTGGATCAGGGAACGTGTGAGCTGAATGAGGATCTCTTGAGGAGAAGAGCAGAGGTATCTGAAGAGAGTGAGAAATTCAGAGGCAGTGCGGAGGTCCGGGCAGCTTTTGGGGGTCCGCAGAGATGGCCTTCAGGGGTTGAGCAGCTCCGCTTTGTGGAGGATGCTGTATGAAGCAAGACTGAGGGAACTGGGTCTCTTCAGCCTGGAGAAGAGGAGACTCAGAGGGGATCTGTTGGCGACATATAGGTATGTGAGGGGGTGTCACACGGAGGTGGGTAGAGACCTGTTCTCCCCTGCAGAGGAAGGCAGGACATGCTCCAACAGAGCAAAGCTCAGGGAACCCAGGCTCCATTTGGATGCCAGGAAGCACTTCCTGACAGTCAGGACCCCAAGGGTGTGGAATGGGCTTCCACGAGAGGTCGTTGAGGCCCCATCGGTGAGGGTGTTCTAAGGCTGTACATGCACATGGTGGGCATGTCGTGAGCGGAGCTGGCTAGACTGGGGGTCAGACTGGATGGCCTGGGAGGACCCTTCTGACTTGCTCTGTGTCTATGTTTCTACAATACTGGGATGCAGCGTGCAAAGCACCTGCCCCAGCCGTGAGCAATGGTGCCCCCGCGTCTGAAGGCATCCTCTGCCGATCCAAGCCAGGAACTATCAGGAAGGGGAGCAGAACGGGGGCCTGGCAGTGGCCTGGATGGCAGACGGAAGAGCCAGCACCTGCTGGCAGTCCAGGGCAAGGCAGTGATGTCCCACCGCGTCTCCATGCAAAGGAAGTCGCCCCTGTGAGCATTACACGATCGGTGATGCCTTTGTCCTTCGGCACGAGGCGTGATCAAGCTTCTCAGGCTTCCGCAGTCCTTCAGTGGATGCCAACTTCCTGCTTCTCTCCCCTTCTCTCTCTTCAAAATGCTCAGGTATGGAATTTGGCCATTCAGGCTTTTCAAGAAACTGGGCATTCCAGGCCCAACGCCACTGCCGTTCCTTGGAAACCTCTGGGAATACCGCAACGTAAGTGCCAGAAGCACGTGCTGCCCCCTTTGTGTGCTCCAAAGAGGTGTCCCTCATAATCCGACCCAATTCTTAATGTGAGTATCTCTCTCTCCTAGGGTTTCATCAACTTTGATAGAAAGTGCTTCGACAGATACGGGAAAGTCTGGGGGTGAGTAATCTTTCCTTATGAGCGTGTCCCTATAAATACACCCCAAGGAGGAGGAGGTGTCAACACAAGCAAACAGAACCAATCTGCGCTTGGATTGCTCTGGGTAGATCACCGTATGTCATCTCTCCAACCATCCCAGTTGAGTTTGGACAGTCGCTATATTCCCATTTCAGGGATTGGGGCAAGAAGGACTCCACTGAGCATTGCTGAGGGTTCCTCAGAGAGCTGTGCCCCCTTTCCCTGACTGATTCTTTCCCAGCTCTTGCAGCTTCTTCCCTCATTCTGAAAAATTGCATCGCGTCTCCGAGGGTTCAATTCCTGGCGGTTCGAGGAGGAGATATGCCACACCTTGGGGTCTTTTTGGCCCCCTCCTCTGGCCTTCGGCCCACTTGCCACTGCAATGGCACCCCACGGGCTTTCCCCAGGCTGGACGCGCTCAGCTGACAGCTACGCAGTGTTGGGAGGGATTCTGTCTCAGCTCCCAGGAGACCCCCGTGGCGATCATACTTTCTGTCGAGCCAGTACCATGAGCCTTTGCTCCTTCTGCAGGATTTACGATGGCCGGCAGCCCGTGCTCATTGTCCTGGACCCCGCCATAATCAAGACTGTCCTGGTGAAGGAGTGCTACACCGTGTTCACCAACCGGCAGGTAAGCATCCGGTTCTCAGGCTGCAACCTGACGGGGCGGATGAGGGATGTCTTGCATGCCACCCCATCAGATAGAGGTCTGGGAATGGATTCACGGGCTGCATGTTCTCTTAACCCAGGAGTGCGATTTATTAAGCACTCCTGCTGGGTTCAGGCAGCTGTGGGATTCAGGGGATCATGGGGACATGTGGGGGAAGCCATCAAGTTTTCCTCCTTGCCTCCCGTGTCCCAGTCACACAATTTGCCTACTTGTTGTGGTGTAAAAGGTCTTGTGTCACCCGAAGCTGGTGAGACGTGTGGTGGGGCTACAGCCGTGCTGCCACTGGATGCTAGGCAGGTGGATGACTTCATTTCCCAACGTCAAGCAGGCGGATACCCTACTCTATGAATTCACAGGACTCTGGCCAGACATTCTTGACATACTGTTGTGTATCTTCCTTGATCATCTTTAGAAATTGTTCACTAAAGGATTATTGAAGTCCATACTCTCCAGAGCAGTGGATGAGGAATGGAGGAGGATCCGCACTTTGCTGTCTCCCGTCTTCACCAGTGGGAAGCTAAAGGAGGTAAAGGCCTATTCTAATCCGGGCTTTGTCCTGTCTAACCCAGCAGGAGCTTGCAGGGGAGTCAGCAATGCCTGGAAAGGCTGCACTGCATCCGGCACAAGCAAGTCTCATCCAGCCAGGCCAGGCCAGGCTGCAGAGGTTCTCTGCACCTTGCTGAGGCAACGGCTTCTTGTGGCTGACCATCAGCTCGTGATCTGTCCAGGGGTTGGTAGGACCTTGGACAGAGCACCATCTGGAACTCACTACACATAAATATTTAAAAGTTTGCCTCTGACTTCTCTTTCAGATGTTTCCAATCATGAACCACTATGGAGAGACTCTGATGAAAAATGTTCAGAAGAAAGTGGAAGAGGGAGAACCTGTGGATGTGAAAGAGTAAGTCAGTAACGGGGACCAGGAGAGAGGAGCAAATGCCAGCTCAAGCAGCCTCTTACGGACTTATTAAGGGCAGCAGCCGGGAGTCCGTTTTGAGAATATCTGATGCACAAGGGGCCAGAAAGCCGTCAAGCAGGAAAGGCTCATGCAGACTTCAGAGCCACCAACTCAAATGCAGTGCCCAAGATGCGGGCAGGACCATGGTGCCCTTATCTCCAATTTGGACGTGGAAAGAACCCTGCCCCCTCCCCGCCCACCGGTCTGCCCTGGGCCTGTGCCACTCACTGTAGAGCTGGTGTGGGCAGAAAGTAGTTCAGTAGAAGTTGAGTTCCCACCGGACATGCTGGCATGGGCTTGTGGGAGATGAAGTCCTAAGCACCTGGAGGTAGTGCTGGGGATGACAAAGATCCCAGGCTCAGCCCACAGGCCTGATTTGCATATGCTAGTTTGTCATTGTCCCTTGCGCTCAAGTCATCTCCAGCTTCTGGAGACCCCATGAATGGATGCCCTCCACAATGCTGGACAGCCCCGCTTGACTCTCGTCAACTCAGTGCTATGCCTTCCTGTACGGAATGGGTCCGTCTGGTCTTTGGTGCTGTTTGTCTTCTTCTGCCTTCGACTTTCCCCTGCACGATGGTCTTCCCCAGTGCGCCTTGACTTCTATTGCTGTGACCAAATATGATGGCTTGCATTTGGCATGTTTGCTTCCAGGGCGTGTCCTCGCTTGATTTGATCAATGACCCGCTTTTCAAACACACTCTGAAGTCTCTCTGTGTCTCTGTATAGGATCTTGTCTCCTAAGAACAGTTCTGTAGGTAAAAGAGGACGTATGAGCAAGGGAAAGAAGCTTGTATGATGTCAGAAAACAATGTTCAGTTAGAAATATGCAGGGAAGGGGAGCAGATGAACTTCCCTGCTTCAGAGGCCCAAGCAGAAAGCTGCATGGCTCTGCTTTCCTACTTCTTCTGGTATCAGCTATGCAAGAGCTTTCCATCCCTCATTTGCACCTTCTCTTTCCCCCACCAGCATCTTTGGCCCGTACAGCATGGATGTTGTCATGAGTACCTCTTTTAGTGTGAACACAGACTCCATGAACAACCCCAACGACCCTTTCGTCAAGACCTTCAGGAACCTAACCCAGGCTAAATCTTTTACTCCACGCGCCATTCTGACATGTATGTTTCTTTCTGCTTTCTAAAATCCCCACAAATGCTCACAGGTGGGCATGCAGGTCATCTGCTCAGCTGCCAAAATGTGCTGTGTTTTCATTTCAAGTAGAAACGGGCTGCGTGCATGTAAGAATTAGCACACGCATATGTTATGCACAGCGCTGTCCATTTGCAGTCCTGGCTTTTTGGCCATGGACAAAAAGCCACCCCAAGAGAGATCATGAAAGCTGAGGGTGCCACACAGGTGTCTTCACCCATGCACTTATGCTACGAAGCAGTGATGCAGTGTTCACAAATGCACACACCACCTTACACCAGGACTGCATGTGCATGTGCGTATTTATCACCCTGAGTTTTTGAGTGCATGGATTAGTTGCTCTGGGCTGCCGCACCAAGCGAACAGGCTATTCGGGCATGCAGGCTCCGCCTTGTTAGCATTTCTGCATGGTTTGCGTAGCTACAGCCACCGGGGTGGAATGTTACGTTTTACCGCACGGACATTACATCCTCTTCACGGAGAGTTTCTCTTCTTTGCAGCTGCGTTCCCTTCCCTCATTCCACTGTTCCAGGCATTAGGTGTGAATGGCATCTCCCAGCAAGGTTTAGACTTCTTTGCAAGATCCTTTGCAAAAATAAAGGAAGCGCGGCTGAAGGAAGGCCCCAGGGTAAGCAGCAAGGCTGTGCCAGAGTTTGGAGGGGAACATTTCTGGCATGGAAAACTTCTGCCTTCCCCCAAAGATCCCCCAAACCAGACCGTTTTCAATCCAGTCGGTTCCTGGGTCCAAGCAGCTTATATTCCTGCTCTATCTTTCTTGTTTTCCAGCAGCTCTTCTTTTGCCTTAAGAACAGTGACAGCATCACACGCCCAGTCAGATGTGATTGTGTGACGGTGCCACTAAGAGCAGATGATGGTCTTTCTGAGTCGCTGTTTTGTCAGGTGTTCAGAGGCTGGAAATGTAGGGTCGCATTGGAGTGAGGCAGAAGCTCACCAGACTGGCAAAGTGCCTCATTTTGGAAGTCCCTGCACCAAAGGAAAAGAACATAAGATGTGGATATATTTTCTCTGACTGTCTGTCTATTGAATATCCCACTTTACCTCTGATAGCCTCAACACATATAATAGCCCCCATTTATTTATTTAGAATATTTATATGCCGTCCTGTCGTGAAGGCCTCAGGACGGCTTACATAAATAAAATAATATAAAACATAACACAAATGAATTACAGATCCACACTGGCTGCAGTGAAAAACATACATAAACCAATATTAAAAGTTATTAAAATATTGTTGGAGTAAAAAGGTCTTAACCTGGTGCCGAAAAACAAATAATGACGGCGCCAGGCGGACCTCTCCTTTATCCTCTCATCAACCCTGTGAGATTAACCTATGTATCCACGAACATTTTCCTGACTCCAATTACCATAGTCCAATTGCCACATTCTCCCCACCACCACCCGCCCGCCTCCACAGGTACTCAATGCCTGTCTGCCTTGTTCCAGAGGTGAGGAAGTCCCTTTGAATTGGGATAAACTTTGCATGGAATCCTGAGCTCAGCATCTCCCAGTTTCAATGTTAATTGGGACCCCAGCAGCTGCTTTGAGCCATTCCACACCCACACAGAGAGAAAGAATCATGTATCTTCCACCATCTTTGATTCCCAGAGCCAAGTGGATTTCTTGCAGCTGATGCTAGATTCCCAAGATTCCGACAAGGGCCAGAAAAGCAATGGGATGGATCACTCGTATAAAGGTAGGTTGTGAGGTGGAGCATGCAGGCAACTCCGTCTCAGGGTGTAACTTCAGAAGCAATTGCATGAGCATTATGGCCGTTCCAAGCAAGCACTTTGCCACATAAAGCAGTTGCTGCGTG
The DNA here is from genome assembly GCA_023646645.1 of Varanus salvator macromaculatus. Taxonomy (NCBI): domain Eukaryota; kingdom Metazoa; phylum Chordata; class Lepidosauria; order Squamata; family Varanidae; genus Varanus; species Varanus salvator. The sequence continues at coordinate 4,917,056 of JAIXND010000852.1, read as the reverse complement.
CTTGTAATCCCCCACTTGCAGGCGTGTGGGTCCTGGCATCCTCTCAGGGCCTCTGCCTTGTTTTCTCGCCAGCTTCACCTTTTTGTGAAAGAGTGAGCATAATGCAGGGTTTTCCTGGAGGACATCAAGGTTCCCGCGGAACCCTTGCATGAAGTCAAAATGCTGCTCTACACCCAAGTGCCTGGATGCGTCACGTGGTGGAACAGTAGCCCTGGAACTCAGTTTCGTGGCAGTCAGGATGATGGAACCAGCCGGAGCAATGAGTTGGCACTTCTAGGGAAACTGCTGAGATGAGGAAGGGGCTCCCCATCCCACAGTGCCACTCCTCCAATGTTGTACAAACCCGCCAAGAAAAGGCCAGAAGTCATGCCAGGAGCCAGAGCTGAGGGGGATGAAGCCCAGGAACAAGCCAGAATGGGGAAAAACGGCCACTGTCCAAAGAAAGCCCCATCCTGAACAGGAGAACTTGAAAGTCCTTCCTGCTGGGACGAGCCCATGCCTGACCCGGGCGGGGAGGGTGTTCCATGCTCCTGCCATTCTAGAGGTTCTCCGCATCAAGCAGCCACGCACATGGCGGTGTCCCAAGCCCATAAAGGAATCAAAATAACCTTATTTTGCTAATTCACCCAGTGAGCAGCCAGACTGGCCTTCTGTTCTCCCACCTTGGTTTGCTCACAGGTTTAACTGATGAAGAAATTGTGGCCCAGGCCTTCATTTTCGTTTTTGCTGGATACGAGACAACCAGCAACATGCTGGGCTTCCTGGCTTATGTTTTAGCCACACATCCGGACGTCCAGCAGAAGCTTCAGGGGGAGATCGATTCGGCCCTCCCCAGCCAGGTAAGAGCCCCTTCCTGTGCAGGGAGAGGGAGAATTCTCGTCCGGCAGCCTCAAACCACGTCCTTCCGCTTGCGGGCCGGACTCCATTCAGGATAGCAGGTGTGCGCGGAGAGAAGCAGAAGCACAAACTGGAGGCAAACACTGGCACTATGATCAATATTGTCAATAATTAGTATAAAAACAGTGCCCTGATATCCTGCTGATGCATATCCCACCCTCACGTTCACTTTGGCCCTTGCATTTCACCTTGATTTAAAACACGTGTTTTCTCTCCAGCACCGCAAGCAAGAAATCTGGAGGAAAAATGCCAGTCGGTGCTATTATGTTAAATATTACGGATAAAGGATTGGTTGTCATCTTAGAGAGGATGTTAAATGTCAAGCGAGAGTCTTCAGGGCCTTTGGCAGCAATCTCAGAAAAACGATGTCCACCAGAACAGCTGCTTTGTGGGCATCTCAGATTTTCCTGTTTGGCTGCAGAATCAGAAAGTTGTATTTAGGTTGAGAAGGAGAAGGAGAAAGTTGTATTTTGCATTCAGCCCTAATAACCTCCTGCCTTTAATTATCGGGAAGACTCCTCCCACGTATGACGCCGTCATGCAGTTGGAGTACCTGGACATGGTCCTGAGTGAAACACTGAGGATGTATACTGTCACATCGCGGATTTCAAGGGATTGCAAGAAAACCGTACAAGTGAATGGGGTGACTATTCCAAAGGGAACATTGGTGACGATCCCAGTCTACATTCTGCATTGGAACCCGGAATACTGGCCGGAGCCCAAGGAGTTCAGACCTGAGAGGTAAACACAATACAACCCTCGGATTGTGGCCTTTGATAGGAATTAGGATAGCGTTGCAGTTGTTGCATGCTGGCAAGTTGTGTCAGACTTACGGAGAACCTATAAAGACATGCCTTGCATGATGTCCTGCCCTGGCAGCGCTGCTCAGCTCTTGTCCACTCAAGGCTGTGGCTTCCTTGATGGAGTCCGTCCATTTCTTCTTTGGTCTTCCTTTTCTTCCCCTGCCTTCAACTTTCCCTCGCATGATTGTCTTCTCCAGGGAGTCTTACCTTCTCACGATTTGTCCACAGTAGAACAGTCTCGGTTTGGTCAATTTTGCTTCTGAATTGATTTGGTCTAGAACCCTCTTGTTTGTCTTCCTTCAGTCCAGGTTCTTTGCCAAGGTCTCCTCCAGCACCAAGTTTTAAATGCACCAATTTCCTTTTGGTTGGCTTTCTTCACTATGCAGTTTTCATACCCAAACATAGTGATCAAGAATACAATAGTGAGCATGATCTTCGGCTTGGTTTCCGGTGGAGCATCCTGACTCTTGTGGCTCTTTTTTGCTTCCTTTGCCGACTTGATTGTATTCATTCATGGGTTTATCTATTGCATGTCAATACAGCTCCTTCAGCCAAGGTCTCTGGTTGCACGTCAGGTGATCCTTTCATTGTTTTGGTTACTGGACACCTGTCCAAAAATGAAATAAGGAATAAAATCAATGTATCTGAACTCAGTGGGAACTCATAGCACCAATGGGATGTTTCCTCCTTTTGACGTGAATTTTGGGACAAGCATCTGAGCTGGCATTCAGTTGACACTGAGGTGGCCCTACCTGCAGGCCATGCTCCCAGTCCAGACTGGCTCCCCGCACTTCCACTAGGATAAATAAAATGGAGTGAATCCATAGGCAGCTGCCTATTTAACCTGGCAGAGGCTTCCCAGTGAGTGTTCTGAGCTGCTGGCATCCGGCTGAGTCTCGTGCATTCAGGCATCGTCCCTGCTGGGTGTGGTATCTGGACTAGCTTCCACTTCTCTTGCCCTTCTGAATAAAACAGGTTCAGCAAGGAGAACAGAGACAACAGGGATCCATACACATACCTGCCCTTTGGCGCTGGTCCCCGGAACTGCATCGGGATGAGGTTCGCTCTCGTCACCATCAAGGTTGCGATCACACTCCTTCTGCAGCGTTTCTCATTCCGGGTCTGCAAAGAAACTGAGGTGAGATGGCTGGATTTGGGGTGTGCGTGCAGAGGAGGAGGTGTGTTGGAAGTGTTGTGTGGTGGGGTAAGGCGCCCCTGTTTCCTGAGGAAGGGGACTTGATCTGCATGTAAAAGCTGCAGCAATTTAAAGGAAAGTCAGGGAAAGAACAAGCTGGACAACATGTTCACAGTGGGCAATTCCAGAAAATTCTTTCTTTCTTTCTTTCTCCCTCCCTCCTTCCCCTCTTTGATTGATAAAAGTTGAACTCAATAAATCCCAAGCAGGACTCCCTGGGCGGTTTGGGTTCTCTTGCTGCGACCATTCTTCCCTCCCTGCAGCGTCAGACGCTTTTCTCCCTTCCCTGCCTCCTGAAGGACAGATTTTCAGCAAGAAAGCTGAAAAAAAGTATAGTCCCTTCAGTTGGAAAGAGTGCAAACACAGTATTTAGAATTAGAAGCACCCAATGCAGGCTATGTCTAGTTCCAAAGTTCAGCCAGTTGACCTCATTTATTTTATACAGCCTTGAATAATGCTATCTACCCTCGTTTAATGACAAATCCTCCCCAGAACTGGTTCGGGAGTATTATTTATTTATTTTTATTTTATTTATTACAAGCATTTATATCCCATCCTTCCACCAAGCGCTCAGGATGGCTTTCACAATATAAAACTACAATATAAGCCCTCAATAATTTAAACAATGTAACACAACACATCATGAACTTAAAAGAAAAAATAGGAAAAGAAAATAGAGGATGAGGATAAAGGGATAAAATGCAGTCACTGTTGCTTTCATTTGGGAAGAGCACGTGTTATCTGTGGAAGAGGCCGAGTGGGAGGGGAAGGAGCAAGAAAAAGGCGCCAGTCGAGTTACAGGGCAGCAATCGGGATACCCATTCTCAGTTTCTCCCCGCTGCAATCTGGAAGGATGCTGCATTGCCCTCTCGTTGAACCCCTTCCATTCATGGTAAAGCCAGGGATGCGCAGAGGAGATGCCGTCCAGAGAGGCGGGCTCTTTGCATCGGATTCCTTGATTAGGCTGCCTTGGATTAGCTTCATGAGCTGCAGGACTTCCTCCAGCTGGGCCTGCACCCTGAAAGCCTCTTCTGCAACCCGGCTGGCCATCAAAGGGGCGTCAGCCGGTTGGTGAATGTCCCTTGTCTTCCTTTTCCCACTGCTGCAGATTCCCCTCAGGATGGGCCCTCTAATGCTTCTGTCACCAGAGAAGCCGATCATGGTGAAGTTGGCACCACGAAATGGTCCCCAAGAAAGCCAGGAATGAAGCCGGGCGTGTCCGGGGTGCAGCGGATGCAGAATCCCCGGGCGCTGCTCCTGCTGATGCTCAAATGGAACAATTCATTCTGATGACAGTCACCAAATAATTTCACAGAAATTGACGTATTGACCGAGCTGTTGCTTTTCTTCTTTTAAGGCTGATTATTTTCTGTTGATTAGCAACTTAATTCAGTTTAGGTGCCATGGTTTTCTCTCTATGTTCAAGATTCTGGGAGCTTCTCCGAAGTGAAATCTAACCCTCAAACTAAAAGGGGTTCAGGATCTTCAGTGGGGATGTTGATTGCAAACTTAGACTGGTTTAGGTTTCATGATTCTTTCTTCATGTTAGGAATTCTGGGAATTGTAGTTTGGGGAGGATGCCAAGAATGCAGTATTGAGAAACCCAGAAGCTCATATAGAAGACGCACACAGAGAGAAAGAGAGAAACAAATCGAACAGGAAGCAAACCCTTCCCCACCGCTCAGCTCCTTCTGCAATGGCGCCAGGCTAGGCATAAGCTTAATTAAAGACAGTGCACCAGAGCCGGGAGAAATCACTGGTAACTTAATTAATAGCTTCAAGCAAGAAGAAAACCTGTCAATGGATTCTCAAGGCCCCCAACATTCAGGATGTGCTCTTTTACTTGGAACAAACGATGGTTACCCAAGCGACACTGATGCATTAAAAATTGCCTTTGCACAGCACGTTGAAGTATCAGAAATTAAGGCATTAGTGCAAATGTGTCTCTGGCTTATTGTTTCAAAGCAAAGAAAAATAAATAATTAGCTGCAGAAGTCAGTGCAGCCAACCAGTGCAAGCCCAAAATGAATATATAGCGTCTTTCGGGGGAATATAAGATGTAATAGTTTAGTAGATGCACATACCCTCATTAAATGCAGATTCCACCTTCCAAATCCCATCCATTCGCTGAGTTGTTACTATGAGCTAAGTCATGATGGATGAATCTGTCTGTTCCCTTTGTCCTAAGTTCATTTTATAAAAAATGTAGTTTTGGTAAATCCTTGCCAAAAATGAGCCAAGCAAAATTCTCACCCAATTTCAGTAGGTACTGAGTTTCCCAGCTCAGGGAACACCAGGTATGCTAAGGTGGCCTGGTGTCCCACTTTGCAGGGGGCAGTTCTCTGTTTGCAGGTCTGCCCAACCTTGCAGTTGGCCAGCGAGACTTCGCCTTGGGACAGGAGGTGGAGTAGCAGGCGAACAGGTCAGTCCTCTGTGTGGGGGACACATTTCCTCTTTTTTTCTTTTTCTTTTTTTTAAGTAAATTTTTATTATTATTTTCTACAAACTAAAAAAAAACTAAAAACCATCGATCATCCGAAACATCAGACCTGCTGGGTCAGCCTCCCATTGTTGTTTTTCTAATATTAATCCTATTCAAACCTATTTGAATAGTAAACCTATTCAAATCTACGCATCATCCCATTTCTCTAGCCGATAATAAAAAGAGTTCCAAGTTTGATAGAAGTCTGTATCCTCCTTCTCCTTCAGAGACAGTCAGTCTGTCCATTTCAGCACAATCCAGAATCTTTTTTAAAATCAGTTCATCAGTGGGTGGTTCTTCACTCCTCCGATGTTGGGCAGATGGAATTCTCGCTGCAGTGGTTACATGTCGAATCAAATACACAGCTTGTTTATCGACATCACACATCTCCTTTTTTGAGCAGCTGCCTCTTTGGAGGTCTGCAGTGCAGTGGGGTTTTGGTGCTGGGATGCTGAAGCTCTGTGATTTGATCCCTGCTTGATTTGCTTATTTGTGGATAAACTCAAGGAATTCCCCCTAAGTCAGTGTGTTGTGGTTGTCAAAATGCCGGACTAAGCCTGGGAACGCCAGGGTTCTCGTCCCCTTGATGCTGTCTGGGTAACTTTGGGCCAGTCACTGACTCAGCCCAGCCTACCTCATAAGGGTGTTGTGAAGATAAACAGAGAAGAGGAGGATCTTGTACACCACCTTGGACTCCTTAGCAGAAAAGCAGAATATGAATGTAATGAGTAAGAGCAAGGAAAGACTCCTTTTGCATCGGGCCAAAGTCCACCTACCCTCACACCCATCTTCCCCAGCCAGTGGTGTGCCCAGGCATGCTGCTTCCTGGAGGAAACATAAAGCCATCAGCTCGAGTAGCCAATTTTTACGATCTAGTCAATATTAAACGTATCTTGGCAGCTCCAAATGTGTATTACATGGCCTCTGTATTGTTTCAGTATTAAAAGACACACTGTTGTTTGGCTATATGAGCTATTCGGGATCGCTACTGCAGTAATACTGACTCATAAGCAGCGGATTTGTTTCGATTTGAAAGAAGGCATCCTTCCAGAGTTGCAGATTATAGAATGCTGGTCATAAAGTGTCAATAAATATTTTCCTGAAGGCAGCATTAAGCGGACAGTACAATAAAGAATGGGTGATATTCTTCACTGCCTGGGGTGCAGATTTACAAACCTTCGAGTACCTCTGAGACAGGTCAGAGAGTGCATTGTAGGACAACAAAATTTTATGAAGGCTTTTCTCAAAGGGTAGAAGGTGCATTTTAAATCCTAACTTTGCAGAGGGTGAGCATGTCTTTTCAACCATTTTTTGGAAAAAATTGGTGTTTGATAGCTCTCTGTACTGGATGGAGCACCTTTTGAACATCACCTGTCTGCCACCTGTCTCTTAACTTCCTCTGCATCAGATACCTGCCCTAAATTTGGGGTTATATAATTTAGCCATTAGAGAGATACACTGTGTGGGTTCACATGACACAACACCCCACTGTGGGTAATCTGCTACAATGGGTTGTTGGGGCGGCATCCAAACCCAGGCTGTTTCCAGCACAGTGGCTGAGGTTTGGGCAATCAACTGGCACTCTTCATGGGTTGTTTGTGGTTAACAAACATGGTTTGCTAGCATGGTTGTGTTCAGACAATATGATAGTCTATGTTTCAGCAACCCACTCTTAGCCCTTGCTGGACAAGCTGCTCAAGTTGTGGGCTTTAAATCAATTCTGCACTTGCTGTGCAGTTCTGTGTGTCAAGGCAGTTCAGAAAGAAAAGGTCACGACGTAATTACATTACACTGAGAAGATAACGCTCAGAAACTGGAGGCAGATTGGTCCCGCTTCTCCTTTGTTAATCATTTCGTCAGTGTGAGTCATGCTAGAGCCAAAGTTCCTTCGCATGGCAGAGAATCTAAACCAGCGCAATAAAACAAACACAATGATCAGCAACAGATTCTAATTTGTGCGGAGCTGAGATTTTGAAGGGGAATTTTAAAAAGCCATTTAAATCTTTAAACCAATTTTTAAAACCTCCTTTAAATCAATTTATAATGCCCCTCCTAATGCTTTGGATTACAGATCCCATCATCTCAGACTGTTGGCCATTCTGGTTGGGAGTGATGGGAGATGGAATCCAAAATACTTGGAAAACAAGACATTACCTACCCTGTTAATCAGGATGGTTCATCGAAAGTACAAGGTTCTTCAAAAAGTTTCTACACTTTTAAAAATTCTATTTATTAAGAATTTTAAAAACATCACATCACTTTTCTATGTAGTCCCCTTCCTTTGTGATGCATTTCCCCCAACATTGTACCAACTTTTTAATGCCATCAGCAAAAAATATATAACAATATTTATAAAATATAAAAGTACGGAAAGCTTTTGAAGTGCCCTTGTATAATCTATGACAATAATTTAAAAACTTCACTGCTTGCTAGTCTGTGTCCAGGCTGAATCCAAAGTTTCCCTCTTGGCCTTTTATGCCCGTAAGGACAATATCTGCCTGCTCACCCCTTGAGATCAGAGGCAGCGGTCCTTCCCCGGGAGCCTTCTTTCTTTGTTTGTTCGTTTGTTAAATAAGTTTTATTTGAAATTATAATCCTAAACCCCCCCCTGAAAACAACATCCATCATCAAAAACATTGAGCCCACTAGGTCAGCCCCCACCCCCTTCTTTTTTCATTTATGATAACTGAAAAACATATTTAAATCTGTGCAAAGTCCTGTTTCTCTAGCCAATAATAAAACGAGTCCCAAGTTTGATAGAAGTCCGGGAGCCTTCTTTGAAGGAAATTGGGGGGGGGGTAGCTACCCAGAGAAGGGCCCTTTGGTGGTGGCACCCCAACTTTGGAACATACTCCCCAAGGAGGTTCACCTGGTGCCGTCGCTTTATTCATTTTGGCGTCAGGTGAAGACCTTTTCATTCTCCCACTATTTTAACAGTTCTTTGGTTTTATCTTTGATTTTATCATTAATGGTCGGATGCAGTGTGTTGCGTGTTGTTTGTCGTATATGGCTGTTTTGCTTTTTGCTTTCTGTAAGCTGCCCAGAGACTGACTGACTGACTGACTGACTCTCTCTCTCTCTCTCTCTCTCCCTCTTTCTCTTTCTTTCTTTCAAGTATTTGTATGCCATCCCATGGCATAGCCTCAGGACGGCTTACATAAAGCCGTCTTCCTTACTTTAGTATAGGATGGCATATAAAAACTTGAAAGAAAGAAAGAAAGAAAGAAAGAAAGAAAGAAAGAAAGAAAGAAAGAAAGAAAGAAAGAAAGACAGAAATAGATCTACATGGAATTTAAGGTGCTCTTCCGGCACCCTTCTTAGGGTGCTCTGGCCACTTGTGCTTCAGTGGGTGAAGAGCAGAGAAGGCTTCCCCTGCGGTAACCTAATCCCAGCTTAAGCAGAGACAAGAGCATTGTTGTCCGGCTCCATTCCACCAGGCACACAGGGGGTGCCCCCCAGGCATGGTGAGGTCAAAACCCAGGAGATCCATCATGTCTCAAAACCCAGGGTCAAGGAGCAGTGCAGGGGTCAACAGAGCAGAGGTCTGAGCTCAGCCTTGAGGTCAGCGAGAAAGCCGGACGTTGAGAACAGAGCTGGAGGGCAGAAGAGAGAACTGACGTGCTTTAGCTACCAGAGCCCTGCCTGGGGCTTGCCGGTCACCTTGCAGGTCTCCTTCCTGAGCTGTCCTCCTGGACTTCTTTGGAAAGGCAGCAATGCTCTAAGGGGCTAGGGCAGCGTCTGGGCATCCCCAGAAGCACAACTTATTATGCGTTATTCTCACATAACCCCAGTCCTCTACCAGCTACACTGGCTTCCCATCGAAGTCTGGGCTCAATTCAAGGAGCTGGTTATTGCCCATAAAGCCCTTGATGGCTTGGGACCTGGATACCCGAAGGAACGCCTGCTTCCATATTTGAGTGCTCCTTGACCTGGAGCTGTCCCCGGAAGCTCAAGTGACTGCGGTGGCGAGGAGCGCTTTCCTTCGGCTTCAGCTAATCCATCAGCTGCGTCCCTACCTGGAGGAAGACTGCCTAGTGACAATGATACATGCATTGGTTACTTCCCGGTTGGATTTCTGCAACGCGCTCTACGTGGGGCTGCCCTTGAAGACAGTTCGGATACTTCAGATGGTGCAAAATAGAGCAGCCAGGTTGCTGACGGGGACTGGGCGTTATTCTCACATAACCCCAGTCCTCTACCAGCTTCACTTGCTTCTCATCGAAGTCAGGGCTCAATTCAAGGTGCTGGTTATTACCTATAAAGCCCTTAACAGCTTGGGACCTGGATACCTAAAGGAACACCTTCTTCCATATTTGCCCTCCTGCCCGCTGAGATCGGCAGCAGAGGCCCTCCTCCGGGAGCCCTCTGGGAGAGACATCAGGAGGCAAAGTACCCGGAGGTGGGCCTTCTCTGCGGTGGCGCCCCATCTGTGGAATGCGCTCCCCAGAGAGGTCCTCCTGGTGCCGTCATTATTTGTTTTTCAGTGCCAGGCTAAGACCTTTTTATTCCAGCGATATATTAATAAGTTTTAATATTGTCTTTTCTATGTTTTTAGCTGCAGCCAGTGTGGGTCGGGAATTTATTTATGTTATTCATGTTATATTTTATATTGTAAGCTGTCCTGAGGCTTTTTTGCGAATAGGACGGCATATAACTATTTTAAATAAACACAAACATAAATAAATAAAACTTTCTGCCTCTCTAGCAGGCAGATCTGAAGGCTTCCATCCTGAAGCACCAGGGACCCCGAGGCAGCCTGTTGCCTGGAGACACCCAGGCCTGAGGTGAAAGCTGACCTGGGAAAGGGAAAGGGGCTCATGGAGCAAAGCATCTCTGGAGCTCCTAGCCAGTCACCTGCATTGCCATGCAAGGCACCGGACCAAAGCTGCCAGCTTCCGTGCGTTTTAATGGCATTTCCACGCTAGTATTGATTTGGCATCTCCTTGAAATTGGTATTGACCCTTGACTGCTTTTATCTTGGATTTTTCCTGCTGTATTTAGCAGGGTTTTGTCTTTGTTTTTTCCAAACAGTCCTTTGTTCTTGTATATGTTTCATTTTCAGCTGCCTCGTGCACCATATTTCTAAAAGGTTCCAGTTGGATGCCAGGAAGCACTTCCTGACAGTCGGGACCCCGAGGGTATGGAATGGGCTTCCACAGGAGGTGGTTGAGGCCCCCTCGGTGAGGGTGTTCAAGGATAGGCTGGGTGGGCATGTCGTGAGCGGAGCTGGCTGGAGTTGGGGGTCAGACTAGATGACCCGGGAGACCCTTTCTGACTCACTCTGTTTCTGTTTCTCTGGCAGGGTATACCGATGGGGAAATAAAAACCCATGCTTTGAACAACATCTTCTTGAATATGCTGCCAAAACTAAAGAAAAGCCTGGCCTAACTTTTGGGTTGCACTGGCTTTGGGTGGAGCTTTGCCATGGGCTCTTACACCAATGGTGCAAACGTCAAATTGACTAAAGGAAAGTGCATTGGAGTTTCTCCCTCTCCACCTCCCGCTGCCCACAAACAAGGGGAAAAAAACAAGGTCATCCTTTTCTGCTTTCTAATGATAAGGTTTTGGAGGTAGGAAATCATTAATCGCTATGCATAAGGCAAGAGATTGCTGACTAAGAACTAGATAACTTGAACTCTTGGATCAGTTATCAGTTCATCTGTTAGTCACCTTTCTTTCTGCTCTGCAAAACAAATAATTGATGTTCTGAACTTCTGCTTGTCCACTTGCCAAGAAGCAAGAACATACAAACTTCTTTCACCCCTAAAACATAGGTCCCTCTGCCCTGCCACTGTCTGAACATGAATGGCTACTGGACATTTTGAATGAAAATGCACTTGATTTTCTCCCTCATTGTCCTAACAGGGCAGGAAGGGGGAAAAACACCTGTATGATCCACCTGGTTGGATGTGGTGGTCCTGGGAAGACAAAGGTCAAGATGAAGCAGAGAGAGTTTACTGTACCATACATCCATTTCTTTATTAGGCAGAAATCTCAGTGTTCAGGCTAAGGAGTGTGATGCTGATGGGTGATGATAAGCAGATAAATTTATTAATTTGTTGATAGTTGCGAAGTCGTGCCCGACCCATCACGACCCCATGGACAACATTCCTCCAGACTCTCCTGTCCTCCACCATCCCCTGGAGTCCACCCAAGCCCACACGCACAGTCCCAGCCAGCCAGCTCAACCTCTGCTGTCTCCTTCTCCTTTTTCCGTCAATTGTTCCCAGCATCAGGCTCTTCTCCAGGGAGTCCTTCCTTCTCATTAGGTGGCCAAAGTATTGGAGTTTCATCTTCAGGAACTGGCCCTCTAAAGAGCAGCCAGGGTTGATCTCCTCTAGGACTGACCGGTTTGATCGCCTTGCGGTCCAAGGGACTCGCAGGACTCTCCTCCAGCACCACCATTCAAAGGCCTCAATCCTTCGGCGCTCAGCCTTCCTTATGGTCCAGCTTTCACAGCCACACATTGCAACTGGGAAAACCATAGCCTTGACTATATCAGATATATCCAGCTGCTGTTGGGTGTGTGTGTGTGTGTATACTTAGTCAAATTTATTAATACATACATACATACATACATACATGGGTCAGCTTACATCTTTTTGATGGCAGCTAATTCCTGGGAGAAGTTTTCATCAGTCAGAATATGTAGGTTATAGCCAAAGTTAATTCTGGATTGCATTACATGAACTTCCATGACTCAAAGCGATAATCTGAAGAACTTCTCTGAACTTGTCCTCTGTGATGAACTTTTATCTGAAGCTGTGGAGGCTGTGGAAAGTCTTAACTGGTCTGTAAGGGCAGAGGACAACTGGATGGGGGCCAAACATTTGATGTGGACCTGTAGACTGAAGCGGAATGAAAAATGGAGGAGCACTAGAACATGCGCTTTGTATGAGACCCCAAGTTTGAACCCTGCCATCCCTAGTTAAAGCTGGGAAAGACTACAGTCTTCTCTCTCCCTCTCCCTCTCTCGGATATATCCGGCTGCTGTGTGTGTAAACTTAGTCAAATTCACACATTTCATCCATCCATCCAGATGGCTCTGAGCACTTAGCACTTGACTCCCTCGCTTGGCTTCCTTGACTCGGTTCAGACAACAGACCAAACCATGGTGGGTTTTTCTTTTGTCGTTTTTTTTACCATTATTGATCTATCATGTTGTCTGAACCCGGGCATGGTATTTCACCAAGGGAATTTTGGTCTTTAGAAACCATGATGAGAAACAGTGGTTTGTTATATTGCTTTGCCAGACCGCCATGGCTTGTCATGTTGTCTGAACCCTGGATCGTGGTTTCCATCGTCCTGGAATGAAACTACCACAGAGTCCTCCAGAAAGAGTGGTCACTATGGGAGTCATTCCAGTCATCCAGTCTTTATGTGTGGACCAGGAGGCACAGATAGGGAGTGATGCACCTTGGGATTGAATTTCAGACATGGTGGCTGATGAGAGGACTGAGTAGGGAAGACGGACGCCTCAATGAAGTCGAAACCACTAGATTCCTGAGTGCTTGTGGCCAAAGCACCTGGAATGATGTGCCCTCCTCATCAAATCTGCATTCTGAGCTTCCTTGTTACCAGCTACTTCTAATCCTGGCTTATCCTTGCTTGGGAGACACTCTGCTGCCTTGGCCAATGGTTGCATTTAGCTGGACATCCTGATTCATAGAGTGGACTGAGGGAAAAGGAGGACTCCAACATGCAGGACTGTGGCAATGTTGTGCCCTCTGTTTCTATGGGGTGGGGGCAGGAAGGAGAGCCACGGAGAGCGAAGAGCACTGCGGCGGAGAAATGGAAAACGCTAGTGGGACAGGAGACCCTCGTGGGAAATACAGCCAGTCAGGTCCGAGCTGCAGGGTGTCGGTGTCTGCAAAGCAGCATGGCTCCCTTGGGAGCTTGCGGCTGGGTTCACCTTGTGAGGACTCCAGGTGGTGGGTGCTTCTGGGGATTGGAGCCAGTGCCCTCCATGGGACCAGCTGGAACTTCCAGGAGGGGTTATAAGGGACAGTTTGGCCACCTAGCCTTGCTGGGGTAGCATGAACGGTGGTGGTGGTGCCGCCGGTCCCTGATCCTCTGCTCAGGCCTGTGACACCCTCCATCCATGCCCCATTTCCAGGCTGGTCTTGTCTTTGCCGCCGGTTCTGCCATGCCTTGGCGGTGTCTGAGCCAAGTCCGCTCCTGGCTCTGCCCTGGTCTTTGCTGCTGGGCCTGGTTGGAGTTGGAGAGTTGCTTTCTCCTGTCTTCACCTGCTCTTCGGGCCCTTGCCACACCATGCTGAAATCCAACCCTTGTTTGTCTCCACTTTGGCTCTTACCACATATCAAGGAGGCCTCCATCAGTCAGGCCTGGCTGGAGTCCTAGACAGCTGCCGCTTCAGTCCCAGAGCTGACCTGGAGCAAAACAGGTGGATTTTGTAACCCGGACAAAGGATGCGTGATTCAAAGCTTTGTCAGGTAGGGCTTTTCCCCTCTCAGGTCCTCAGTACCTGTCAGAGTGAGTCACTCCCTCTTTGAAAGCAAGCCAAATCACCATAATAGGCTTAGATAAGGTTGGGAAGGTTCATTTCCCGGAGAACAAACAAATTGTTATATAAATAAGTTATTTGCTGTTTTTTTAACTCATGTTTCTATTTGCTTAAGACCTTCTCAAATCCAGGGCTGGCTTATGCAAGTCTCTACAAGCCAGGTTGTCTCCACCTTGCTGGGCTTTTGACTCCGCCCCCCCCCCCAGGAGATATAAATGTCCTGCCTGAGCCCCGTTGAGTCACAGAGCTACCTGGATTTAGGTAGCTAAGGAGCAGCAGGAGCTGTGCTTCCCAGCTGTGTTTCCACGCTCCGCTCTCTGACAGAGCACCAAGCCTTCCAAGCACGGGAAGAAGAGGCACAAGTGAAGAGCTTCTGGAAATACAGAACCGGCCCTGATGGACTTCCTTCCACATTTCTCCATCGAGACATGGGTGCTCGTCCTCCTATCCATAGGTCTTCTGGTGCTGTAAGTAAAAGTCGACATATTCAATCTATTAGAAACATAGAAACTGAGCGAGTCAGAAGGGGCCTCTAGTCTGACCCCCGGCTCCAGCTGGCTCCGCTCACGACATGCCCACCATGTGCATGTCTGGCCTTTCCTTGAGCAGTAGAGGCTGATGTCTCCAAGGTCAATGTGCCAGAGGCTCCTTATGTGAGTAGTCCAGGTGAAGGCTATTTCCCCTTGGAGAATGTTGGGAGACACCCCATTCCTGCCTTAGCAATGCTGGAGGAAAGGCACGGTGCTCCTCAAGACCCACCTTTGCATGGGGGATTTCCTTGAAGTGAGGCAAATGCTGGGAGACAGCAGGGAATCTTGGCTATTTCCCTCTTGCCAGCCTTGAGTCTCCTAAACTAGCTTTCTGCCTTCAGGTTAGTGGAAGATTCTGATAGCATCTCCAATATCCAACTTCCCAGGTTGAATCCAAGATTCATCTTCCCATCAGCTTCATCCTCACCCCAAGACAAAAGATGGAAAACATTTGCATAACATATGCAGGTGCTATCTTGTGTGTATGGATGCAGTTTTGAGAATAATTGGTATTATTTAAGCAGAAATGCTAGAAATGTTGCCATAGTACAGCTGATGGGGACCAGGTAGTCTGTATACCTAGACCAGCTGTAGCCGAACCACAGTTCCGTAGTGTTTTAAGTTTTAAACTGGAATTGAAAAGCTAGATGTTCTTTAATGTCTCCGATGGAAGTACTTCTGTCACCTGGGTTGTTGTTGTTACATACCATCAAATCCTCTCAACTTATGGTGACCCTATGGAAGAATGGCCTCCAAAAGATTGGGCCATTGATGGCCCTGATAAGCTCTTGTTGACTCAGGGCTGTGGCTGCCCTTCGGAATGAAACCTCCTCCTCTTCAGTTCTCTCTTCTTTGTTTCTTGGCTTTTCCTCTCTCTAGCAAGATTTTCTTCCGCAGGGCGTCTTGCCTTCTCATGACATGTCCAAAGTATGGCAACCTCACTTTCATCAGTTTTGCTTCCAGGGAAAGCTCTGGCTTGATCTGATCTTGGACCCACCTGTCTGATGTTTTTGGTGGGGCGGGGGGAGAGATAATTAGATAAGTTATACATGCTTAAATAAATAAATAAATGATGTTTCGTCATTCACAAAGCCCTTTTCCAGCACAATGTTTTGAATTCATCCATCTTCTTCCCATCAGCTTTCCTCACTGTCCAGGTTTCTCTTGGGTCCAGCTGCTTAGAGAGGTGGGGGGCTCTCCCACACCAGAGGCATTCAGAAAGCAACAGAACAGACACCTTAGTGGGATGGTGTCACTTGGTGTCCTGCAACAGCACGGGGCTGGACTTGATGGCCTTCATGGCCCCTTCCAACTCTACTTTTCTATGATTCTATGATTCTGCCCCACACATAGTGAGCAGGAATACAATAATATGGATGAGCTTGGCCTTGTTCTTCAAAGAAACAGCCTTACATTTGATAATCTGCTATCTGAAGCCTTTTCAACTGGAAACACCAGGAATCAAACTCAGGACTTCCTCATGCCAGGCATTTGTTCCACTGCAGAGTGCATGAAATGAATTTTGAGTTAATTAAGTTCACCATAAAAGAACAAGTGGTCTGCAGTGGGCAGAAAGTTGTAATCCTCTGGGTAAAATCCAGAGAGACTTCCTCAAGTAAATACAAAAATCTGTTCTGGCACAGCACCAGCCGAACATCAAGAGCAGGGGGAGAAACAAAACCCAAACAAAGAACTCCCTTAATGAAAACCCAATTCAGGCTGTAACTCTTGGCTCTGCTTTGATTTCTCAGCAATAAATATGTTCATGCAGCATTTTTATTTTTCTCCCCCTCCTCATTCTCCCTCTTTTTGCCTTGAGCTGGCAACAAGCCTAGAGAGAAGCCAGTCTTCTTTTATTTTTTATTTTATTTTGCTAAAGCCTTTAAGGCCCTATTTGCAGTGGGGCACTTGTTCCTTTATGGAATGATTGCTTTTACCTCAGGGTTATCTCTTTCTCTGAAGATTTCTGCAGAAGCAGCAGGCATGCAAGTTTTATCAACGGCGGTGCTTATTAAACAGTCTTACAATATGGTTATTGCCGAAGTGGGAGGGGCAGGATAAGGCAGGGGGATGTCGCACATTTTTCCCCGAGTAAATGCTTAATTCCTGGAGTTAATATTAACAACCTGACTGCCTCTGGGAAAGGGTTTGAAGATCTTTCATCCCAACATTGTATTCTATTTATTAAAGGATGGAGCGCTGCCGTTTTGAACAGCTAAGCTCATTCCATTTAAATGGAACATAAGTTTTCCTTTTTTTATCAGCTGCTGCCAGAAAGTCTAGTTTTGTTTTCCACCTGAGCCATGCAATGACCTGCTTCCGAAATGGAAGACATCATGCATTGCTCTTTCCACTCCTGCCCTGCCAAACCCTGAATGATGGAATCGTGGAAGCACGGAAGCACGGAAGCACGGAAGCACGGGATCACAGAATAGTTGGATGGGGTCTATAAGACCGTTGAATCTAACTCCCTGTTCAGTGCAGGACTGCAAGGACAGACACACAGAATAGTAGATGTGGAAGAGGCCTGTAAGACCTTTGAACTGTGGCCGCCGGTCAGGGCAGCAGGTTAAGTGCCTATCGGTGCCTATCTCCTTGACCATCCTTGTTCCTCGGGGGCCAGTTCACACAAGCATGTGCCCTATTTGCTCATCCAACCCTTGACGACACATAGCAGAATGCAGAGAGAGCACTGTGGGAAAAGGGTGTGGTGTGTGCGCAGATCCACTTGTGGTGTTTCAAGGGGCTGTGTGATGTGACTGTTGCCCATGTGCATGTGGAGCAGCTCATCGAACAAGGTGGGGCTTTTCCGCCTAGAAATAGGCTGCGGGTTGCCCGAAACTTGAGGTAGGAACCTTTAACTGCTTTGCAAACTTTAAAGTGACATGCAGACCATCCTGATGTTTTACAAAACATAAATTTCTCCTGCATTTTTTTTTTTTACAGTTATGGAGTCTGGCCTTACCGTGTCTTCAAAAAGATTGGCATTCCAGGACCAACACCAGTTCCTTTCTTTGGCACTGCTCTCTCCTATCGCCATGTAAGCTCCCAAGTCTGTTTGGCAAAGCCCCTCACCTCTAGTGCTATCAGACTCTTAAACTCGTGTGGCTCCCTTCCTTCCCCTTTGGTGTGCCAGAGGAAGAGACTGAAAACTTGCCACAGTTCCGAATGGTATCCAAATTCAGGCAACTGTGGCTTGTTTCAACTATGCAAGCCAGGATTGAACTGCGGTTAGGTTAAGGATCTTGACATGTTCTCAATCCAAAGCTTGACCCTGGGGAAGGCTGCTTGTGGCCCTCTAGTTGTTTAGGCCTACAGTTCCCATCATCCCTCCATTGGCTATGTTGTTTAGGGCATAAACAAGGACTTAAACAAGCCATAGTTCTTTGCTCAAGTTCAGATATCATGGGGAATGGTGGATGGCTCAGAAAGAGAAGCACCTCGCCTTTCCTTCTCCGGTCCCAGGGGAAGTGGAGATTGCCTCATCTAAAGCAGGAATCCACAGAGCTCACTGAAAGAGCTGTTGTTGAAAGATGTTGTAAAAACTTGGAGAACTCCTAGCGTGCAAACCACTTGGCTTTCTCCGCACTCAGGCCAAACCGCTCATGCCTGAGTCCACAGAACCATGGAGCTGTGGCTCGGTTTAACTCTGGACGTTTTCGAAAGGGTTCAGAAGCCTTTCCCCAGATGTTGCCGCTTCCTACAAAAGGATACCTTCACTTCTGCAAGGGCTCATTCTCTGTGAGCAGCAGCGTTTCCTTAGCTCCGAGTCTGCATTTATGTCCCTGCTGGACTCTGGGGCCATGCAAAGGGAGAGCGAAATCTAGGAGCCTGAAAGTCAGGCGTGTTTGCTCACAACGGCGTCCTGCTGCATGTAATTGAGCCACTGAGGGTGGCCTAGAAAACAGAAACTTAAGACACACCTAGAATAACAATGACTCTCTGAGATGCCTCTTCCAGTGTAGGGCCATGTTGGTAGTCCTGCTCCGAAGGGGGAAAGCCTCTTTCAGTTGGATGACTGAGTTTCGTTTTGGAGGAACAGCTGGGGACATAGTTGGGCAGGGCCAAAGCACCAAACATAGCCACCTGTTTTAGCTTCAAGTGTTTCCTGCTGGGAACAAAACCTTAGGATAGCTGTTGTAACCCTTTAGGATGGGGTGGGGGGAATGCACAGGAGTTGGGAGACTCCCAAATGACCAGGGGATCGGTGTTAAGAGGGCTAGGCTGGGACTCGGGAGATCAAGCCATGAAACTCCTTGGGTGTCTCTGGGCCACTTACTGCTTCTCAGCCTCTGCTCCCGCTCAAGAGTTGTTGTGAGAATAGAAGGAGAACCTTGTAGGTGGCCTTGGATTTCTTGCGCGATGAAGAAAGGTGTAATGCAGTCATGATAAAATAATAGTTTGGAGAAAGAGGAGGGGATTCCATAAGCCTGGAAGCCCCATGGGCCTAAAGCTTTGTACCTAGCTCCTACTTTCTAGTCCAACTGCACAGAACAAGCAGGAAAAGCTCATCTTGCAATGGGAAAAGAGAACAAACGTTCAACCCTGCTACTTGGGTGGAGCAGCATTACACAGGCTTAAATATTTCTGTTAATTTTGGCACATCTGCAGCCCTGGCAAAGTATCCTGATGTTTTCCCCCTCAGTGCAGGTGACCAGCTGCTTAGAATTTGAAAAGATGTGTGGAATTTTCTGGCAGATAATGATTGCAATAGATTCCAGCAACTCCAGGCTGGGAATCAATCCCTTGCAGCCCAGTCCAGTTGAGGGAACTTGTTTTAGTTTCAAGGATACTTACTAAGAACCAAAATCATATGCATTAAAGATGATGTACAATTTATTGACTGCAGTGTTAAAATATGGATGTAGAATATAAACAAGCAGCAAAAAAACCCCCAAAACTTTGCATCCCTTTTTGGTGGCCATCTTGCTTTTCTGGGATGGGTTGGCATGGCTCCAAAAACTATACTTGCTTTCGGACACTGGAAAGCTGGCGATGCTTGCTCTTGAACCTGAATTGCCTTCTTGTTGCTCTTCTGGCACAGCCTCTCCTGTGTAGATGCTGCTCATTATTTTTAACTCTCCACAAACATTTCTGTTACAGGGACAAGTGGAAGTTGATCAAATGTGTTTTAAAAAATATGGAAGCATCTGGGGGTGAGTACATGTTTCTTTGTGTTGGGCGTGTTTGTCAACTTCAGTCCAATAAATTGGTAGATTAATCCACTCAAGTATTCACTGGTTAATTGGAAAGGGCAAATTTTCAATGATGCAGGCTGCACATTGAGACTCGGAGTTAATTTTGTTCTTGTGTGTTACTGTATTAAGAAATGGGAAAATATTAAAATGTGAATAAGCAGCTTTGGGGAGACCGGGCTGGGGGGGGGGGTATTTTTCGCCTTCCAGATTACACTGTGAGCTGCGTACTGCAGTGCACTGGAAGGTGGGTGGGAGGAAAGGGGACCCTCAAACGGCAGTGTTAATATGTTACTGCACAAAACAGGCCAAGTTTAGCTGAGTTCAGCCTGCTTAGTGCTTTCACCAGCCATTTTTAATCCATATTTTTTTGCTGTGGTGAAGGTACAGTTGGACATACTGCTTCCTGGCTTTATTACATTTGCTTTTTAGTCAGGTAAAATTTTTGGAACCAATGGACCTATGAATTAAGTAATTAAACATGATGCACCAGAGGTATTATCTCTGTCTACTGCAACACCCAAGCACATGAGTTCTTGATTGATTGATTGATTTAGGGATTTACATCCCACCCCATTAGCCAAACAGCTCCCTGGGTGGGTTGCACTTCAAACTTCAAAGCATTTGGTGTATTCTTGGCAGTGTATTCTGAGGTCACCATGACCCTGTTCTGGATCCCACACATTTGAAAATCTGAGCGATTTGCAAGGAGGATAAGGATTTGACTTTTTCATGTCTTCTACCAGCCAGGAATGGCAGAGCGGAGTGAACGCAGGACATGGTGGAGATGGATAAGTCCAGTACTGTGGTGTTTCCACTCTGGATTGTAGCCTGGACTTTGAGGAGCATCCCATGATGTGGAACCTAACTCAGACAAGTTCAGCCATACAGCTAGCTCCTTTGAAGTCCAGGCTACACCTTGGAGTAGATTCACTGCCCCGCTGATGTTGGAGCACTGGACTCTGTTGGTAGGGGATTGCCCAGCTCTAGGTCCACCTAGCTCCATATTGCTGGCTCTGACTGGCAGCAACTCTCCAGATCTCAGGCAAGGTTCTTTTATCGCCCCGCACCGAGGGTTGATCCTGGGACTTCCTGCATGCACGCAGGTGCTCTACTCGCTATGTAAAAGCCCTGCTCCCGTGAGGGTAGAACAAGCCAGAACCCAGAGAGGCAACTTTCCAACTTGCTGTGCGAATCCAGACAAATGGGGTTCACTGTAGACCCAGTAAAGGAGCCATTCGCTTCCAGGATGTGGTGAAGAACTAAGTGAAGGTGTTGTTTTTCAGCAATAGTTTCTTGTTTTTCCAACAATGGTGGAGAGTCACTTAGGCAATGAATGCTTCTCCTAGGTTTTACGATGGGCGGCAACCTGTGTTGGCCATTACTGATCCAGCACTCATCAAAACTGTCCTGGTGAAAGAATGCTATTCCACCTTCACGAATCGGCGGGTAAATTCCCATTTTGACTGGGGCTCTTAGCCATTAGATTCTCCCAGCAGCATCTGGTGTCCCTAGGGACAAAGCCAACTGTCACAACGGGAACAGTAACCAATGTTGCAGCGAGGCGTATCCTCCTTTCCTAATCGGGGGCCTCGAGTCAGCCTGGAATGGGAGCCTTGTGTGGGTGGGTGGAGGATTCTGGCAAGGGGGAGGTTGGCCATTTTCCCTCCCGCAAGGCATTCCCAGAGTGCCCCACCCCGCAAAGAGCAAAGCCTTTCCTTGCTGTGTCAGGTAGCAATTTGTTGTTGGGTCAGTTGTGGGGCTTTGAAGGATAGCTCATAAATTACAGGACTTGGGCAGGGGACAGAGCCCCCCCCCCCTGATGTTTTGCTGCCTGGGTTGGACCATCAGGTGGTGCCGCACCGTTCTATGTACAGAAGCTGGCCAGACAGCCAACCTTCTTCCAGTGCTGGCCAGGGGACAATGTCCTTCAGAGCAGCTCAATTGCAATATGAAACGCTGGTGACTTCGTGCCACCTAAGGACTGGGGCAGTGTCAAGATGAGAAAGAGTAATTTCTGAGCACTCTCTGTGCCCTGGAGTGCTTACCATGGACTTGCCCAAAGAACGACCATCCCAACAGCCTCTCTTCTTTCATCTCCTGCTCAGAGATTTGGCCCAACTGGCAAGTTGTCCAAGGCAGTTTCGATAGCTGAAGATGAGCAGTGGAAGAGGATCCGTAACGTGCTTTCACCGACCTTCACCAGTGGGAAGCTGAAGGAGGTGAGAAGTATGCCCAGCCCATCAGGTGTTGTTCTTAAGCCCACCCTGATGCAGACCCCTACCCAGGCTGGAATCAGCCTTAGTAGCACAACCCTATCCATGCCTACTAAGAAGCAAGTCCTGCTGAGTCCATGAGACTTCCTCCTAGGTAAGGATCGCAGCCCAGGCATGCGAAGGAAGAGTGGCTCCTTCCAATATCCCCCTCTCTCCCTTGGAGATAATATGACTTGTCTGGAAGCTTCTCAGGGTGAACAATCACCACCTGGACATAGATGGTCAATGTCAGCTCCGGGTTTTGGAAGGCGCCTTCCCTGGATTCTCTTTCAGTGGGTCCATCACCTTCTCACTACAGTTGTCCCCAGCTGCTCTTGCTCCCTCAGGGAGGAAGGTGGCCAAGGTAGCTCCTCCTCCTCCTCCTCCTCCTCCTCCTCCTCCTCCTCCTCCTCCTCCTCCTCCTCCTCGGTCTGGGCCAGAGCAGGGCCATTGGTACAAGCAAGTGACAGCAACAAAGTGGAGGTGGAACTAGAAGGAGGCTTCTCAGAGGGCTTCCCTTGGGGTGTGAGACCTTGACTGGTGCCCAGCTATGCCCACCTTTGAAGGCAGCTCTGCCAGGGAGCGAGGAAGGCGGCTTGTCTTCCTCTCCACCACCACTGCCTGGCCAGAGTGGGGGACAGTCTGGCTGCTGCAGCAAAAAGATGGGCCTCTTGGAGGGACTCCTGTTAGCAGGTTTCCGGACCGTCTACCAGGGCCCAGCTCTTGGCTCCAGCAGCGTGTGTTGTGCGGGCAGTTGAATTGATTTAGAAGCCCCCTCAAGGGCAGGAGGGGGGAGACGAGAAACGAGCTTCTCCTTTGCTTCCTCATGTCGTTTGGTTTGTGTCTCCCACCCGTCTCTTCTTCTAGACGATCCCCATCATCCAGCACCACATCAACAGCCTGCTGAAATACCTCAAGGAAAAGGTCAAGAAGGGAGAGCTTCTGGATGTCAAAGAGTGAGTGCAACACAGCACGTTGCCCGGCTCGTTCATGACCAGGCGGGTGGAGAGGCCCACGTGAAGGGCTGGGGAGCGGGAAAGGTGGGGTGCCTGTGACTGAAATTCGGGGAGGGGGCCGAACGGGGTGAAGGAAGGCTGCAGTGGCAACCCAATCTGCAGACGAGAAGCCCAGCTTTTCTTCGAAGGGAGAGGGAAAGTCTGGCCTTTTGGAGCCTCTGGGCAAGGAGCTCTTGGCTGGCCTTCGGTGACATCTGCCTGTTCCAAGTCGCTGTGCTGAAACCAAGATTTGGTGCATGTGCAGCGCAAGCGGGAGGCAGGGGGTCCTGGTGAAGGAGCAAGAGAGGCGTGATGTGTGGGGAGCTGAGCTATGCTCCACACACAGCTAGGGGCTCGTGCCCAGCACCCTGCAGCTGGGGTCCCCAGAGAGGATGACCCAGAAAGCAGCAAGGGATGGGGAGGATGGTAAACAGGCCCAGTGCCTCGGCCAGGAGCTGCTCTCCAAAATGGATTTTGCCTGCTGCAGTATCCTCTCTTCTCTTTAAAAATATGTTATAGCTGTGGGCAGGGGGAAATGATGCCCATGCACGGTGACAGATGCTAATTGCATTATTAGCATTTTTAGCTCAAGACAGACCCTTTTCACAACAGAATGGGTTTTTTCCCTAATACAATATACTTAGCGTCGAGGCAGCGAAAGCAAACTCTGTTTTATCTCTGTGCTCGGGACGGTGCTATGATTTAGGTGAACTGAAAATGGGAAACGACTGCATGTGCTCGGAGGACTCGTTTTTAACCAGTGTTAGCAATTTTTCCCCAAAAAACATTTTTAAATTTATTTTTAATCAGAGTCAGCAAAAAAGTACAGAGCTGAACATTTCCTAGCTGGGGGGGGAGGGGGGAGTCTGCAGCCCTCCCTGATTACAATGCCCATCACCCTTGCCAGCATGGCCAGTGGTAAGAGAGGATGGGATGTGTAGTCCAGCAGTATCTGGAAGGCCAGGTTCTCCCCTCCTAACCTAGGTGTGTGCTGCTTAAAAGCCCCCACAGAGAAGCGCATGCCCGTCTTTGGGGCCAACACCAAACAGTTTCTGCCCACAGGATCCCTCCTCTGCTGCTGCTGCTTAGAAACAGCAGGTCCTCTGAGGTGAATCTAAGACCTGGGAGAGACCTTAAAGCTTAACATCAGCTATTTTGACAGAATCCAGAAATGAATAGGCAACCAGTGCACTTGGCACAGAATTAGTATAACATGACACCACTGCCTGGTGTACGTGAATATTCTGGCAGCTGAATTCAGTATCAGCTGAAATATAAGAAATTGCAAACAGGGACTTGGGTCCTAGAGCGTATTTCCTCCTCGGACCTGCACTAAGCCTTCTTTCTGTTCCGTTTTCTACCTCTTAGGGCATTTGGAGCCTACAGCATGGATGTCATCACCAGCACTTCATTTGGGGTGAACACTGATTCTATTAACAACCCCAAAGACCCCTTTGTCAAGGAGGGAAAGAAACTTGTGAGATTCAGTTTCTTCTCGCCAGTCTTTCTAGCATGTCGTAAGTTTGCTTTACTGCCTTGAAATCCGTGTTCATCGTTTATACCTATTATGTTCTCAGTCTCCCCTAATCACAGGACTGCGCTCATAAATCCTGTGAGCTGTGACCAGCAAGCCCACATGTAGAAAAGATTAAAAATGGATTGACCTGCCTACACTGATTTAATGTGTGGTCTACTCTAGAAGTTTGATTGGATGGCACTCACAGATGGGCAGTTTGCCATGGCTTGTTTTGGCATGCGACCCAAGGCAACAGGAGTTCTTTGAGAGTGGTCTGAGTGTTAGACAACTAAGAACCCTAAAGCAAGGGTTGTTTCTGGGTTGTTTAACCTGCAGACACCCCTGTTGGCTGGGATCAAGCAACACGACAACCTGCGCCAAGCAGGCCCATGCAAAGATGGTGCCATGCAAAGATGGTCAATGCTAGAACCCTTGTGGTTAACCCATGTTGGGTCGTCGTGATCTCATGAACACCTTGTGTGATGTGCAAGCCGGGTCGATGAGTCAGGAAGGGGGACGTTTGGTTTGCATTTTAAGAAGAAATGATCCGATTTGCACGTCCAGCACTAATTTGCGAAACACCCCTTGGGATATAGGGATGTGGTTCTCTGATCAAAACATTGCAGGCAAAAATGTGTAGACCATCAGAAGGAATCATGCACAAAAATGCCGGATGGAACACGTGGGCTTCAAAAAATGTCTTCTTCCTGTCCTAAACAGAGAACAAGATGGGGACTTGGTGGCTACGATGGTTCTCCCTCCTTCTCATGCTTTTTTCTCCTCTCCTCCACCAGTGGTCTTTCCATGGCTAACTCCTTTTCTGAACATGCTGAATATTACTATATTTGCTCCTGAAGCTGTAGAGTTTTTTGCAAGGGCAGTCAAAGAAATGAAGAAGAACCGGGAACAAGCAACAGATAAGGTAAGGAGATGCCAATATGTTGTTGTTGAGCTAACCTTGTTTTAGAAGGAATCAGAGACTGTGTGTGGTTCAGGAATGGCACCGAGGTACCGAGAGGGTTGGTTCTGCTCTGGAAAGAGTCAACTAGACTTTCTGAGTGCACACGGGAATCAGTTTTGAATTCCAGACACTTTATTCCAGCATGGAGGATGTCGGAACGTGGCAGCTTCCAGAATCTTGGCTGAAGTCCGAGGTCAAGTTGCAAATGCATAAAGTCCTGTGTGTGTAGTTCAGTGGTGCTATTATGCCACAATATTATATGTTGACAAGACCCTTGGGGTCGCTCACTGGATTTACTTGCCTGCTTTCCCAGTGTGGTTCTAGATTTGATGCTAAATTCGACATATATCAAAATTAGGATTCCAGTTTAGCAGTGATCCTAAACACATTTCCTGGACGTCCATTCCACCAGAATTTGGCTGCAATCCTACATTCACTTAACCGGTTAAGCGAGTGGGCTTAACGTGGGAGTTACCTCTGCATCGACATGGTCCTGAAGCTTATCTTTAGTAAGTCCTGCCTCTCTGACTGCTTGTTTCTGTTTCCAGGGCAGAATGGACTTCTTGCGAATGATGATTGAATCCCAAAAAGCAGACGCAAACCAAGAGAGTAATGGTACCAGTAAAGGTAATAATTTAAAATCATACCTAATGGCCAAGACTGGGTCTGAGCAGTAGCGTTAGTCTAGTTTTAACTCCCAAGCCTGCATGTGGAATGCATGGAGTAGGAAGGGTGGTGTGAGCTGTGGATGTGGAACCCCCCACCAGTGGGGCTGAAGGGAGGCTCTGTCCCACGAAGCCCATAGCCTGTCGTTCCGTTAGTGAAGCTGCATAAGGGCTAATTTCAGAGAAGAAACCTTGCCGGTGTAGCCATCCTGCCACAGAGAAACGAGTCTGAGTCTGAAGCACAGTGTCATTTCCCCATTTATTAGAGGTAATGTCAGCCTTGCCTTCCAAGGGAGCTGAATTAATCATTTCTGGAAAGCAGTGAGTGTAAGCGCCGTATTAAGGGAGCATTTGCTCGTAGGCATGGCCGGGTCTTGGTAGGGGCCCACATCTCAGTGGGGGACTGCTTGTCCCCCTCCTTCACCATGGCGATGTGCTTTCCCCCTGCCTCTTGCCCTGGTCTGGCCCAAATCATGTTGGTGCCGAGGAGGAGCAGGAAGTGATCCGATGATGAGAAAGAGGGGGAGGACCAAGAGCAGCTGCGATGAGAAGGTTGACTCGACTGAGGGAGCGTGTCTTGCCCAGGGGCTTGCAAACACCTGGAGACGGCCGTGTAGACGAGGACAGTGTTTCACTGCCGGCGTTGAAAACACATCAGCTGCCAGTTGGCTTCTGGGTCTCCTTGTCTTTCACTTCAGGAGACAAACCCTCTGGATAAATTTGGGTTGCCCATCCCCAGTCATCCAGACTGATGTGGGCTAAAGAACCGGGGCTGCTTCTGCCCATTATAGGAGACAAAGGCTTAATTTATATAAGCCCATCTCTACCAGCCAGAAAAGTAGATGTGGTAGGAATCCATGTTTTCTTTGTTTTGCATGGACGTTCTTTAACCATACCAGAAATTCAAGCTGAAATTCCACCCTATGAATCATGCCTGTTGGGTGCAAAATAGACCAGCCCATTCCTGGGCTGTGTCTGCAGTGTTCACGATCACATGTGTTACTTGCATCATATCTAGCTTCCAGCCCTCATCTTTCCCTTCCCTTCTTCATACAGCTCTAACAGATGAGGAGATCACGGCACAAGCGATTATCTTCATATTTGCTGGTTATGAAGCCACCAGCAACCTCCTCGGCTACATTGCTTATTCGTTGGCTACTCATCCCGATGTCCAGAAAAAACTTCAGGATGAGATTGATACCATTCTGCCCAAAAAGGTAGGTGTGGGCTTTATGAATGTAAAAACTGAAGAGCTGAGGCCAAGTCAGATCAAGGGTCCATCTCTTCCAGCATTCGGATCACTCAGTGGCCGGCCAGCTGTCTGTGGGAAACCCACCAGTAGAACTTCAATGCAAGAGCTCCCTCTGGGTCATGATGCACATCCATCTGGCACACAGATGGCTTATAGACAGCATAGACTAGTAGCCATTGCTAGTCTTCTCCTCCATGAATGCGTCCAAATCCTCTTTCAAGGGGGCCCGAACTGGTGGCCATCTCTACATCTTGGAGAAGTAAATTCCATACATGACGTGAAGATGTCCTACATCTCTCACCAACCTGCTTCGTTTCATGAACCTGGGCCTAGTGGAAGAGGGGAGAAAATGGCTGCTCTGCCCACCTTCTCTTCACAGGGCATGAGACTGATGAGGTGGTGCAACACCCATCTGCCACAGAAATGAAGCAATGCTGGGGGCAAAGTACCTCTGGGAATGAGCAGCTCATTCCTCAACCTGGTATCTACTGGAGCTGCTGGATCACCGCTCCCATCACACCATTGACCATGTTGGCTGGGACATGATGGGAATTGTAGTCCAATGCCTCTGGAGGTCACCAGGTTGGCATATTTTTCTTGTCCATTGAGCAGCAGCAGACTTCTTCACCCTTCAACACATACTTAGCATTAAGAAGAAGGCTTCTATTCTGGAGGATTCCATCTGGCAAGGCAGGGTAGAAATTCTTCGGATAACATTGGAACTTTGTGTCTTGGGACCCAGAACGGAACAGGGAAATGCAAACCCTGCTTAGTACTAGAGACTAAAGCACCCGATATTGAGACATTTATGTTGACTTGCTTCTGTCCAACATAAATGGTGACATTTTTCTCACTCCCCAAAATTCTGTGTCTCCCAAAGGCTCAACTCACTCATGACTCCCTCATGCAAATGGAATATCTCGACATGGTAGTGAACGAAACTCTCCGGAAGTACCCCGTTGGCGGACGAATTGAAAGGGTCTGCAAGCAGAACGTCGAGCTAAACGGGATCACCATTCCCAAAGGAATGGTGGTGGCTATTCCAATAGTGACCATACACCATGATCCAGCCCATTGGTCCAACCCTGAAGAATTTAGACCCGAAAGGTACCATTTTGTCTTAATTTGCTTCTACCTAGCAGGGGTGGTATGTGGAGCAGAGACAAATTCTGCAGCCTCTCAGACTAACTTACCTCCCAGGGCTGGTGGAAGGAGTAACAGGAAAGGGCAACAAGAGCCACACACCCACAGGAGAAAGAATGGATAGAAATGCCACTACGAGTAATAACATCGAAAACCTGCATTTAGCCACATTTCTGCCCGAGGAAGCACTGGTCTTCGGGGTAGCGGTTTGGAGTCAGGATTGCTGACCTTGTCCTTGTCCTCAAGCTGTAGCAGGCAAAAACAAGCCCTCCTTCCCATCCAAGACAACACCCATTCTGTGGAAAACAAACACATTGGACTCCAGGTCTCTGCATTCTCTGTGTACGAGTGACTCCCATCTTAAAAACTGGCCATCCCTGCTACAGATCTCTCTCTCTCACACCCCCCCCCCCGCCAGGCCAAGGTTGTTTTTCCTGTGTCAACGTTTGCCAGAGAACAGGTGGAGAGGCGTGACATCGGCAAATCCCAGTGCCTGAGGGGGCGTGCGATTCTTTTCTTCCGCAGCCAGAAGGCAACCCGCGTTAATGACTTTGCTTCTGTCTCCTCCCTTTAACCCTTCAAGCAAGTGTCATTCCATTTTCCTGGAGCCAACTCTTTTATGCTGAGCACTGCACTTTTCACTCACAGCCAAACAGGGCCACCTGAGGCACAGATGTTTACTGGGGTCAGCGGTCAAGATCATAGCCCTGTTAGAGCCTAAGCTTCCAGGGTTTGAACTGGGAGCCCTTCTGCATTGGTGTGGGGCTGCCCCACGGGTTGTGCCTCTGATCTATGTTGCTGCATCTGGACTGTGTGCACTGCAGCCATACGTTGTCCTGTCCGCAGGACTTAGAAGGGTCTGTTAAGTTCTTGTGGTCATTTCACCAAATAACCCAAGCAGTAGCCCTGAGCATCCATACTCCTGTGGCACAGAAGCACATGCTCATTGCCTCCTGCAGTGATGAGATGCTCAGAGGAACAGCAGCAGATCTTCCTTTGCATCAGCTGTAGACAATGGGATTGGCTGTTTAGTGTCACCTGATGCCCTGGACCAGGGAGGTTCCTAGCTTGGCTTGATGCCCATATGTACATTTACAGGTGGTTCAGTGTAAGTTAGAGAAGAGTTGCCTCTTAAGCATGGTCTGGCACAGGGGAACTGGGTCACACCACAAGGTCAAGAATGTTCAGGACCATGGGCAGTATACTGCAGGGGATACTCTCTGCAGTGCTGTTGTCCTAGCGAGGAACTGCAGGCCTTTGAGCAGGGAAAGCTGTTGTCTCAGCAAGGAGCTGCAGACATTCAGGTTCTGCAAAAGGCTGGCAGGACCAGAACTTTCAGAGGTGCCCATCCCACTGGTTGCTAACTGTACCTGCTCTGTAGCCCTTCCATAGCCCTTCTGCAGCTTCTTGCTCTGCATGGCTGAACAACAGGAGAAGACTTGTGGAAGTCATCAGAGACTGAGGGTGAGAGGGAGGGCTTTATCCTCAGGCTTGGAAGCTGTGGTGCAGCAATGTAATTGTAGATCCCTACAGGGGAAGGCATTTGACAGTCATGCATTACTTAAATTTTAAAAGCATGCAGCAAACATTTCTCTTTGCCACCCCAGCTGCCATGCCATGTGTTGCAACGACTTCTGTGCTCCTGATAGGTTAGAACGAGAACAGCAAAATTATTTTTCAACATATACAGATATGTTCTGAGTATCTTTGCATTTTAAACTTGCTTAAATACAGCACTGGTGTTGCTTAAATCAAAACACCATCATGACTGTAGGAGTACAGCGAGGTTGTTTTTGCTACTCTCAGGATGCACCAGTCTATGGGTAGTCATTTGTTGGCCCCCTGCAGCTCTGGGGACCTGGGCTTTGGTCCCAAAGTCCAACCCTGGGGTCCTCAAAGCTTGAGAGCACATCAGGGTTCCGGGCTAGTGGGATTGGCTTGGCTTAAATGGACTTCACTCCTATTTTCTGTCTATTATCAGTGATGGTGCTAGGAGCTAGTTGAGCTGTTGGATCCTGGTGGGAAGCTGGTCCTTTTTATCAGACCAATTAGTTCATACAATTGTTGCAGCTAAAAACTCTTCCCCTTCCCCTTTTCTTTCTGCTCACAGATTCAGTAAAGAGAACAAAGAACAGATTGATCCTTATGTCTTCATGCCATTTGGAGCTGGCCCCAGGAACTGCGTTGGGATGAGGTTTGCTCTCCTTACCCTAAAGATAGCTGTTGCCCACTTAATGCAGAATTTCACCTTCAAGCCCTGCAAGGAAACACAGGTGAGGAACCAGGACTGGTCTGTGCTCATATATCCGAGGAAAATAGGTCTGAATTAAATCAAGCTTTCTCCTCTGTAGCGGAGACAGGGAATATAATGGAACTGTCATGCAGAGAATGCTTCTGGAGAGTAAATAGTAGAAAGGTAACATCTCATCGACAACTTATGCAACATGAAGTATTTGGAAAGATGTGCTGTAGCCAGGGTTTCTGTGTCTTGTCTCGTTGGTTCTCTTTCTCCAGCGGAAACAAAGCAGTCCAGGGCAGTGGTCAGGGTAATTTGGGTCTGCCTAGCTCTGGCTAACCCTTCCTTCCCTTTCTGTGGTCTGCCCCAACAGGGGAGAGCAACAGGGCAAAGAGTTTTGCATGTGAGCACCCAAAACAATGTCGGACAGGCAGCTTGGTGTGCATTCTCTGGAGGCCAACATCTGATGAGTGAGCAATGCCCCCTGCCCCGTTAGTGCACACCTACGTGTCTGATGCTACAACTGAGTGCGGGGTAGCATCTCTCCACAATGCTGGCATTGTAAGCTCCTTGCAGCAGGGGCCTGATAGCTCGTTTGAGGGGATGGGTGGGTGTTATGCATGTCCAGAGAAACTGTTCAGGGGCTCACCTTCCAGGGATGGGTGGAGCCTAAGGGAAAAGAACACCATCAATACCTGCGTCTTATAGCTGAAAGCTCTTACTGCCAGTAGCTAAACCCTCAGAGAGATATTTCAACCTTTTTGGGTGGGAAGAGGGGAAGAAATACAGATATGCTTGGAATCCCCAAGAGACAGGGGTTCAGCAGGAAGAGACTGGGGTTCCCCAGAAGGCCAGATTTCATTTCCAGGTAGGCTGGATTGGGCCCACATGCTGCAGGTCCCCCTTCTCCCACTCTTGATAATCAAGGTCACTAGGGCTTCAGTTCAATCCATCGTCAGTTTTAAATGTGCAATTACTAGAAAGGCCTCTGATTTTCCTAAAAACAAGCTGGCTGCAGCTTGCTGGCATGGGGGTGTTGCGTTCTGGGGGTGGGCAGGCGAGGAGCCTGGCTTGGCCTGGATGTGAGGAATCCTGGTCGTGCCGCAACCCTTCCTCCGTGCAAGCAGGGCCATGCACTCAGCCAGGAGCGATTTGGAGGGCAAGCAAAATGCAGAAAACTCCTCCTTGACCACATACTTCTCCTGCACTTGCCGGATGCCCGTAATCTTGCAATTTTGGAGGGTGACGGCATCCCCAGTTTGGATGGTGCTCCAAACTTGCCATACTAGCCCTGCCGAATTGCCGAGACCTACACCTGAGGAGGCACGCTCAGGACTGTAATGTAAAACAGCTTTAATGACGTTACAGGTCTAACCACAGATCATAGCTTGACTTCCCAGGAAGCCTCTTGATTTATCTATCCGTCTTCTTATTGCCGCCTTCCACACCCTTCGGAGCAGGATAGGCAAATTACGCCCCCTCAGAATGGTTTGATCTGCAATCCCATCAGTCCGCTGAGCAAAGTTAATGGTGATGGACGGCTCCAGAGACAGCTTCTCTCTCTCTTTTTTGCTCTTGGGGTTATAGCTGTGACATTCCAGATCATCACCTTACAGCAGGAAATCCCGTGAAGCCACAGGAAAGATCCTGGGTTTTGTCAGGCATTCCCATTCTCTGTGGCATGGAATCTGCAGCAGCCCACTTTTCTCCTGTGTGTCTGAAGCAACTGGGACATGCACAGAGGTTATTTCACTGTTAGGATCAGGGTACTGCGAGGACTGCCCCCGGATTGGGGTGGGGGGAACCTGCAGCACAGATGTGATGAGCCCTAAACATCTGGGAGAAGTTCAAAGACACAAGGATGTCTCTGAACTCAAGCTTCAATTGCAAGGTGAAACAAGGAACTCTGTCTTTCCTTTTCAACAAACATGCAGTTTCTCCTTTCTTGGCATTTGAATATAATTGTCCCCAATTCTTCTTCTGTTGCAGATCCCATTGCAACTGAGTTCAGTGGGCCTGTTGACACCCAAAAAACCCATCATCTTGAAAATTATTTCCAGAGACGAGTCTACAGTGTAACTGAAGTTTTCAAGTGGAGAGCATTGGAGATCTTAGGGGATGGATCCTGAGAGGTTTGCTGCTAGCGTTTTGCTGGTGTGACTGTTATTTTGTGCATAATTGTGGGGGCTTTGTTGGGGTAAGGACCTAATTCCTTTCCATGTAGTTAGTTCAGTTTCTATGTTTTTGCTTCATGGGAACATGGTGCTTGGTTTGTATGGTTTTCTACTGGACATACTGTATGTAAACGTATCTATAAGTTGCACAGATGCTATTGGAACATTTTTAAGGAATCATTAAAAAGTGTCAAAACTGTCACATTTTATGGAAACAGTGCCCTGAGTATTTATTTATTGATTTGATTTATTTCCTGTCTTTATTCTTTTTAAAGAATGCAAAGCAGCTTATGTCATTCTCTGCCTGCTCTCAGTCTTATCCATTACTCTGTGAAGTAGGTTGGACTGAGAGTCAGTGACTGACCCAAAGTCACCCATTTATTTATTTATGTGTTTATTAAAACCTTGTTTATTAAAAGCTTTTCTATCCCATCCCCTACAAACATCTCGGGATTTGGCTCCATGACTGAGTGGGGACTAGGACCTGGATCAGCTGAGTCCCATTCATGCACTCTTAAACACTACACCACACTGGCTCTCATTCACCATTGAGCTTTGCTTCCCTGATTGGCTATGACCTCCCCATTAACCAGTCTAGAAATTGTGTCTATAATCACTAATGTGAGCAGTCTAGTAATTATTCCTCACTGTAAATTAGCATTACTTGCTTTAGTGACATCAGCATGTAGCAAAATCGAAACTGCTGCATGAGTCCCTGATTGGTTGGGATTAGAATATGAAGAAAGATTTCCCAAACATTAAGAAAATGAAGCAGCAGATTTAGGTGTGAAGTAGTGTTCTCAGGGAAAGTGCTTCTTTTAGGAATTACTTCAGTTTTCTCACCATAAATACTGTCTCTGCACCCCACAAATCAAAGTAGGTGAACATTTAGCACAATTCTATTCCATGGCAGTGATAATACCTGGAAAAAATACATTGGGGCCAAGAATACATTGAAGGTGGCAAATACGCACAAGAAGTGCCTTTTTTGAAGGAAATACAATGAAATCATTGTCTTGGTGGATCACCATTAGCCTGTCCTTCAGCACCTATGTTTTATGCATGTTTTATTAGCAACTGTAAAAATATTGGGAGCCACTGTGATTCGATGGTTAGACTGTTGGACTAGGACACAGGAGACAGGGAATCTAGTCCCTGTTTGCCAATCAAACTTCCTGGGTGACTTTGGACCAATCAATAACTCTCAGCTTAACCGATCTCACAGGGTTATTGAGGAGACAAAATAGAGGAATTCATGTGTTCGACTTAGCTGAAAAGCATCTGGCAGTGTGATCCCACATGTATTTACTCCAAAGTAAACCCCATGGAATCCAGTGGAAAGTACTCCCCAGTAATCCTGGATGGCACAAGGTAGTTCCCACATTGCTTCAAACCCTTAGAGCTGCATAGCAACATTTCCTGTAGGGGAAGAAAAATAAATTAGTAAGCATTCTCCAGAGAAAAGCTTGGCCTGATTTCTGAATCGGCCACATTTCGGACTACAAACTTTGATGCAATGGTTATAGAAAAGCAGATGTAAACAAAGCACCAAAGCTGTTCAGCAGAGCTCCGCAAACAGCAAAGAAGACGGAGTGCAAAGCATATTTCTTCCTGTTTGGGGCCTTCCCAACTTGTGGCTCTCTAGATCTGTTGGACTACCGCCTATCTATCCATCTGTCTTTTTATGGCAATACCGATATACTGGTCAGCATCTAAGCAACAAAAGACAAAAAGGATAAAAAGGGCAAAGCACAATAATTCAAACAGAATACCAAAAAAACACAAGGGTTCCTGAAATAACAATGCTTCCAGGAGGAGCAAAACACTGCGCAGGCAGGCAGAGTCAGTGGAGGGAGTTCCTCAGAGGTGGAGTCCCCACACTGTCAGCTCTTCTCTGTGTGGACACTGGTCAGGCCAGAGGTCCATGTGGAACCACCAAACCCCCAGGAGAATGTCATCTGAGGACATCAGTAAGCAGGGTGGTTGGTACAGGAGAAGGTGTTCTTCCAGCTGTCCAGGACTATGAATCATAGGCTCTACAGTGCGGCATATCCAGGGTGTACCATGTCTATAGAAACTTGCATGGCTCTTGTTCTATTTTTAATTTTGTTGGTGCTGTTAAGTAAATATACCTTTCCTCTGGATTAAGCTCAAAGTTTTGTTTACATTCGCCTCCTATTGCCAAGTGTTGTTTCAAAGGTTAGGGTTGGGAACCATCCATCAAGAAACCTTCATAACTGTTGTAGATTTTAATGAGATCATTATGCGCTTGAGGTTTCTATCTATTCAGAAAATCCTAAAGGTGCTGAGTGATCTCAGTATGCTGACAATGCCTGGATCTATTTCTCCTGATCACCATCAGCTGCTCCTTCTAGAGACAGCAGCTCTCCTCTGAAGGAGTGCCTCAAATTGGGAATGAGCTGGATGAGGAAAAAGAACTTGAGGCTGGATCCAGACAAAATGAAGTGCTTGCCTTTAAGGGTTTGGAGCCAGGATCAGAGGGGTGTCAACCAGGTCCAAACGACCATCTTCACAGTTTGGGGATACAGCTGGACCTCAGAGGTCAGCTCAGATAGAAGCCGTGGTCAAGAGTGCCTCTTCTCAGCATTGGCTGGTGCTACTCCAGAAACTGCAACACATACAAGACATGGCTTGGTCTTGGGACACCATGGGAAGAGCATCCATCACCCATCTTACAGTCAACTTGTTTCCAGATGAAGCACAAGGAGGAGTCGGTAATTACTTTTAAAGTCCTTCATGGCTTGGGTTCAACATACCTTCAGGAGCACTTTGGCCCATCTATTCTGCCTCACTCACTAAGCTCTTCTGGGGATAATCTTTTAATGTTTGCTTCTGTACGATTGGTATCAGCTACCCAGCGGTAGCCATAAATTGTGGGATGTGGCCCAGCAGGAAAGATGCATCTGATATCCCAGAATGCCCCCTTTAAGTGGGAATTAAAGCTGTTTCTCGTCCAACAGGCCTTCCCAGAGTAGTTTTACTTAATATGCTTGTTTTTAGTTGAAATATTAACTGATGTGGGTTTTAATCTCTTGTAAGCCTCCCAAAGCCTATGGGAATGGGCAGTATAGGGCAGTATATAAAAATCAAACTAAATAGGGGGCACTGTGATATAGTGAAACAGTGCAAGAGGGAATCACACTTTCTTTCACAATTAAATGCCACATCTCCCCACTCCCCACCTGACAGCTAGTGTGGTGTGGTGGTAAGAGAGCTGGGCTGGGGAGGGCTGAGGTCTAGTCCCCACTCAGCCATGGAGCCAGGGGCGGGGTGGGGTGGGCATAGGGAGTTGTTGGGAAATGCACAAACACAGAAAAATGTGCGGAAGAGGCCTTGCACAGAGGAGCCCTAGCTAAGCCTTCAGAAGGTTATTTCTCCTTTCAGACTGAGGGAAAGACCACGCAAAAGCCAGGAAACCTCCAACTTTCCGTGGCTTGGGAAAGGTTGAGCACCCCGGAGCCTGGGAATGCTGGTGTAGCCGATCTTTACTTCGTCAAACAGGTTCTTCAGGGTTTTGTGTTCTTCTAAACACCCTACAAGAACTGTTTTCAGGAGATAATGAGATGAAAGAAATGTGTGGAAAGAGCATAACAAGAAAAGCCTCTCTCAAGCCATGGTGAAAATCTTGTCCGCCTGTTGCCATACATTTTGATGCAAAATAATCAGTCACACCAGTGTAATCCGATCAATTCCAAACTTCACTCTGAATATCCGATGCATAATATCTCACTTTTAAAAATAAGTCATAATGCAAAAGCTGGGGCATTTCTGGCTTCTTTCCCTCTCTCATCCAATTCAGATTTGGACTGCAAAATGCTCTGAAGGCAGCAGAAAAAACAGAAATCGGGACCGAGTAACTGCAAAGAATCTGCGGCAAGGGGGAAAAGCAAATATGGATTTTTATTTTTTATTTTTTTGCAGTCTCAAATGTATGGGGGGAGAGAGAGAGAGAGAGAGAGAGAGAGCTTGGCATTTAGTAAGCAAAACATGCTCTCCTGAATGGGATATTTAAAATGAATGATTGTTAATCTAGCCATAATACGTTAAGAACGCTGCACACTCAGTGCATGAAGTCTTTGGAAACAAAGTCATTAGTGTAACTGCATATGCTGCTCATTCTTTTCAAGATAGGGAAATATGAATAATTCCCTGCCAAGGGACAATTACAGTCTGCCATTCCCACTGCACAAGGCCATATGCATCAAGGGGTAACAAGATAACATTAATAAGTATTCCGCAGAGAAAATTAGATCAATAACGCTTTGGCAGCATAACATCACATTTGAAAACAATATCCACAATGACTTGGCGGGATGCATCGGAGGAGACGTCTTCTGCATACCACAGACGTCTTTCCTGGAGTCTCACCTTCATTCTACCTTCTTTCCCTTCAGCCCCAAACAGAAGAGAGGAGCTTGTTCTCAATGGCAGTCCGTCCACTTGATCCATTGCTGAGAAACATGGAATGGTCGTGCTGAAAGGATGCGGCATGTGGGCAGGGGAGGTTGATGCTGCTGATGTCATTGGTGTCTACCCCGAGCTTTATGGGGGCTCCCTGGGGTGTCCCACAGTGCTGAGCCTATTTGGGGGCTAGATATTGCCTATAGAATTCAGACTAACAGCTGGAATGGATAAGGAGCCCTGCTGACATAGAAGCCACCAGCCTCCC
Organism: Varanus salvator macromaculatus; assembly: GCA_023646645.1. Classification (NCBI taxonomy): domain Eukaryota; kingdom Metazoa; phylum Chordata; class Lepidosauria; order Squamata; family Varanidae; genus Varanus; species Varanus salvator. The sequence continues at coordinate 4,879,543 of JAIXND010000852.1, read as the reverse complement.
TTGCCCGTACGTCTATCCTGTTTCCTAAACCATGTGGACTAGTGCCTTCTCTTGTGCAATAAAACTAGGTCATGTCTTCTAATATGTGTGGAGACTGATGTGATCACAAAGCATTCCGCAACAGGAGTGTTGCGTTGCTTTCAGTCCAAGGGTCAACTTCTTGGGGAGTGGGCCTGAAAGGAAAAACCCCGGGGGCCAGAATTACCCAACATAGCAGGGCAGTTTTGCAGAAAGCTCTTTTTGTCAGTGATGAAGCTTTAGGAAAGGCATTTTGACCCTTTGGGATGGGGAAAGCCTGCACAAAGGCCAGGAAGTTGCAAAATGACGGGCTGCAGGGAAAAGGGCACTGAGATTCCCAAAGAAGTCCCAGGGGTGCGTTTAATCTCTGAGTCAAAGGGACTCTGCTCGTGTTCTACTGCAATGCAGGACGTTATGTTAGAAGAGTGCTGCCTCCTTTTGCACCCCGCTGTCATTCTTGGAATCCCAAATCTCTCACTCAGTTCTAGTTTATAAATCATGACAAGGGCTTGCATTTCGAAAGATCTGAATGCTGAAATTCCTTATGTGGAACCGTGGACTCATTGTTCATCCCCAATTGAATTGAGGTGCTGCTGGGCAGATGGCTTGTAGCGCTAACAGTCAAAAGGCACCTTGAACCTGCTCCATCCTTTTCTCCTTAACTGATATTTTCTGCAAAGAAAAAGATGGAAAAAGCAATGTGGGTGCACAGGAGGGAGGCAACAGGAAGACTTTGCCATGAAAAGGTCAGAGCGAAAACTACAAATGTTGCTAGAAGAATAGAAAATTCCACATACAGAATCACACAATGGAATACATCAACTTGCACAACAGAATACATGAAAATACACCCAGACATCGCAACACAGCAACTGAAAACTTCAGATTCACGTTTCATCGCTGGTGCAAGACTAGAAAGGGTGCTTTGTTGTAAACAAACTTATGCACGGAATCTAATAAAGGTCCACATTAAATAAAGATGCAGATTAAGCCAATGCTAAACGGGTTTCAACTCTACAGTACCCTTCAGTAGCACATTTAAGGATGAGGCAGATGCCTTCAGAATAAATCTAGAAGGGACAGTATCGAATTATCAGGGTGCAAACACATATACTTGCAAAACACCCACCGCAGTGATAAAATGTGAATCCTCTTGGGATTAGAGCAGCTGGAACTAGGAAAAAACAGCACCAAAAGAACATTGCAAGAACTAGTTATATACCACACAGGTATTTATCTATCTGAAAGAAAAGTATATTCTCTGCCTACATCTGTCTCCATATCCTCTGGACCTCCCTGTTGCCACCCCACTGAAATTGCAAGAGATGCAGCTCTGGAGCTGCTGGAATGCACCTGTGCAGAGTGGCCGTGCCTGCCTCTTGCCGAAAGAGAGGTGCAAAGGGCAACGCGAGAGAGTGCCGATCTGAGGCCGGGTGAGTGGAGCTGCGTATACAGGAGGAACACCCAGGAGCTGCTGTCCCTGCTGCCCGAACCTGCTGCTTGTGGCAGGCACGTCATCCTGCCCAACGGGAGAGCCATTTTCTGCTGTGCAGGTGTGATCTGCCCCTGTCTTTTGCCCCCCTCTTGTACCTCCTTCCTAGTAACCTGTCAATGATGTGGCTCTGAAATCTCCCATGGAGAAGGGGCTGCTTTTGCTCTTCCACAGCAAGTGCTTTTTTTTTGGCTTTCCAGCTTCTGTTTGGAAGCAGTCCTACCAGTTTATGCTTGGATGGGAGAGATTTTCCATCCCTCTCTCATCCCTCCCTCTCATACACACGCAGAGAGAGAGAGAGAGAGAGAGAGAGAGAGAGAGACAGACAGACAGACAGACAGACAGACACTGACTGGGTTCATACAACACAGCAAGCAACCATTGACCATGGGTACCATTGATCATTGCATGGTTACCATTGTTTTCAACGATTTACTATGCTCTGACAGACATTCCATTAGTTTCTACACTATCATGGTTTCCATCCTCCCATGGTTAGCTTGTATCCTGCCAGCCACTCTGCTGCAATTCCATCCCAGCGAGCCTCACTCCATGCCGTGGGCTCTGCAGTAGTTGCCTACCAGGAGTGTGGAAACCACCATCCTGGGTTCAGACAGCACAACAAGCCACGGGGCTCTGCAGAAACTGTAGAGCAACGGTTGTTTCTTAGCATGGCTTCCAAAGACCAAACATACCGTGGTGAAATACCACAACTGGGTTTGGACAACCTGATGGACCAACACTCATAAAAAAAAACATCATGGATGGTGGCCAAAGAACTGCTTGAAATCTGTGCTGGGGCTGCACGCAAAGATGGTAAGAAAACCATTCCTTTTCTGGAGAAGAGGGACAATCATGAGGGACGGCTCAGAGCTGAGGCTGGCGTTCTGGAGACGTTGCTGCTGGGGGCACGTGGAGGCAGCCTAGGAGCATCCCGGGAGTGCTGTGAACCAAGAAAGCTGCAGCTGAAAGTCACTCCCGCCATCTCCCCACTTCACAGCCCTGGGCAGTCTACTATCTCCGATCCTCAGCTCTCCCGTCTGCAATATGGGAATGATCATACAGGCCCTTCCTTAAGAGTTGTTCTACGGATTACCGAGATAATGGATGTGAGGAACTTTGATGATAATTGAATCATCTCAGCGTTGGTGCTTATGTCAAGTGTACGGGTGCGATAAGGACGGGCATGTGGCGGGACGTCATTGTCTGTGTGCCTACAAGGATAATCTATAAAAGACTGGAATAGTGAGTATTTCCAGCATGCAGCAAAAAATGTATTATATATTTTTATTGCATTGCCGTTCTAGCCTGCCTTTTCCGGCTGCAAGCGATCCGATTGTATTCTTTATCATCAAGTACGGGCACGAAAGCTGCAAAGTGAGGCAAGCTGACAGGAAGACAATGCAGGCTTTGGCAACATGGTGCTGGGGGAAAGTTTTGCAAACTCCTTGGGCTGACAGAAGGATAAACAAGTGGGTTGTGGGTCAAATCAAGACAAGGCTTGCTCCGGAAGCACAGGCTGCTGTACTGCAGGAGCTTCGTGAGAAGGCAGGACTCCCTGGAGAAGACCATCATGCGAGGGAAAGTCGAGGGTGGTACAGGAAGAGCGTGATCTGGTATGAGATGGGTCAAATCCATGAAGGAAGCCAGAGCTCTGAGCGGAGCAGGACTGGCAAAGGCAGGGCGTTTTGACGGACCTTCATGCGTAGGCTCATAAAGTCAGAGGCAACCTGATGGCACATCATGCATAACATCAAGAAACCTTACATAGCCCCTCTCGTCCTCTCCACTTGATCCTCACAACGATCTTGAGAAGTAGGCTAGGCTGTCAATCAACTACTGGCCCAAAGCCACCCAGTGTGCTTCACGGCCCCATGGGGACTAGAAGCAAGATCTCTGGGGTTACAGCTGGAGACTCTAACCACTAGGAAACACTGGCCTTTTGAAACAGCTAATTCACTAGGACACATTTTGCTTCCTTTCCCTGCTTGGGGACACCATTCCTGTTTTGTTTCTTGCGTGTTAAGAGTGATGCACTATGAGAGCTAAATTAGGGTAATGGATCGTGGTGAATTGCCAGAAAGGAGGAAATGCGCCCCTGAAAAGAGGCCACAGATGTACATGAAATCTATATGTGGTAATTTGCACACATAGGTGCACAGTTAGATGCACGTTCACGCATGGATGACATGTAAAAATTATGATTTCTATGGAAATACACTAGGTTGCCCCATAGGGTGAAAGGGTGACCAGCTGAGAGGTGTTCCTGCCAGCCTAGTTGGCTGCCCAGATGCTCCTTGCGAATTCCCAATGTTCCTTTAGGTTCTTTATCTTTAAACCAGAATTGGACAGAAGAAGCCTTCAAAGAGAAGATTCTCCACACAAAGGCTGGTCCCCCAGGAGCCCTTCAAGCAGGAATGATCTCTGTAAAAAAGGCCACATGGCCACCCAAAGGCAGGGCAGAATTCCTCTCTCGTTTCGCTCTAAGCACTCTTCTCTTTCTCCTTGGCCCTGGAGCAGAGGCAGAGGAGGGGACCAACCTTTGACACAAAACCTTCCTTCTGGTGTCCGTTGCAGGGACTCTGTTGGAGTGAAGTTTGCAGTCTGCACCACAGAGATAATTCCCATCTTCTTGTTGCAGGTTTTTTTCCTTCAGAGGCTGCGGGGAAGCTCGGGCCAAGTTGCAGCGTGAACTTTCCATCAAATCTTCCCAGCTCAAAAAACAAAGACACAAAAGCAGAGAGGCCAAGCTAGAAGAAATATCCAATGCAGCCAGCTACCTCTCCTGAATTTTCAACACAGCTTGCTTGACGTTTTGAAAATGAGTCGTTATTATCTTGACAGTTCTGGCAGAACCTTAGGGGCAGATGATTCCATTATTGCAGTATGAGATGGAGACAGGAGCTCCGCTTTTTCCCTTCAAGAGTGGACTCAATGCGCACCTACCTGTCAAATGTGTCTCACTATGAGCGATACATTTTTAAAGTATTTCGCATGGTGAGGAACATGTTGGTGTTGACCGTCTTCCATTCTGTTGCCGTTCCAAATGTTAAGGGAGGAACTCAGCAGCTTCAGCTAAGATGGATTTTTAAACATTCGTATTAAAAATGATTCTGAGTTTCAAAAATCAAAACAAAAACAGGACCAACGATAATGAACAGAAACGTATAGTAAAGTGTCAACAGATTCTTACATGACATTTGAATGATCCCACTGCAATGAATCTATGTTGACTATGTACCCCTAAATATTTAATATATAGCAAAATATAACACCCTAGATAGACTTGATGTTACCTTAAGGGTATGAAGTTTTTTGAACAGGAAGGTTCACTACCAAATTGAGAAGAAAAATAGGACCTTATTCTGCCTGCTCCAAAGTAACTCCTATTGAGTTCAGTGGGACTTATCCTTGATGACTTTGAAAATTATGCTAGGTGGGTTGTTATATCCTAAATATTCTTGAGCAGGCAGACTTAACAACTGCTTCCCTATAGCCTGAAGTGCCTGATTCTCTCTAATTTTGGAAGCTAAGCAGGGTTAGGCTTGGTTAGAAACAGGAAGGGTGACTTGGCTGTATGTTTCTGTGGTTATTGTTGTAAACTACCCAGAAAACTTCAGCTATAGGCTGTATAGAAATGTAATAATAATAATATTAACTGTAATTTTAGCTTTGTGTAAGTCATAATAATGCCAGGGCTGCAGGAATGAAGTCGAAGATAAGGCAACCAATGCTTAGAATAAATGGTAAGAGCCCATTCCTATGCTCATTTTCCTGGAAGGAAGTTCTGTTGGACTCAACAGTACTCATTTCTGAGAAGATACATGTTAGCTTATGCTGTTAAGACAACATCCTATACCAGTGGTGGTGAACCTATGACACATGTGCCACACTGGACACGCAGAGCCCTCTCTGTCGGTATGCGAGCCAAGTCGCCCCAGCATCGCCCCAGCAGCCAAGCATCGGATAACAGCGCACATAGGGGCCATGCGCATGCTCGGAAAGGAGTAGTGGCGCCAGGCGATGACGTCACGAGCCACGATTCATTCGCTGCGACTCATCTGAGCTCTTCCATGGATATATATTTGCTTGGACTGGCTGTGAGTTGTTTCTTCTAAACTAAAACCTCAGTTTTCAGGTTTTATTGTAGTGTTGGCACTGTGTGATAAATCAGTGGGTTTTGGGTTGCAGTTTGGGCATTCGGTCTCTAAAATGTTCGCCATCACTGGCCTATACTGAGCCATGCTGGGACTCACATAACTTTTTTTTTCCTAACTAAATTTGCATAAGATTGCATGCTTAATCAAGTCGTCAGCAAAGATTCATGTCTATCTATTTGTCTATTTCTATGTAGGGGGAAAAAAGCCCTTTGAACGGCTGTGAGAAACTTTGTTTTTCTTTAGCCGAGTTTGTTTTCTAGAACCTCAATTGCCTTCAATTGCTGCATAATAATATCCTTTTCCCAAGCCCAAATAATATAACCTTCCTTTAGATGGCCATTTATGACAACAATGATGATCATAAATCCAATTTGCAGAGCAGTGTTAACGAAATGTTACTTCTGCACCACGCAAGGACTTTGCATGGTCTTAATTTCAGCAGTGGGAACTGCCTGGGCAGGAAAAGGGAGATGTTTGTAACGTAGACAATAGAGGAGAGTGAGGGCAAAGAGGAATGTGGGGAGAACGGGAGCAAATGTTTAGGGATTATTCATTTGGGAATGACCAGGACTGGCCCTAGCATGAGACAGCGAGATGCAGTGGCTTCAGGAGGCAAATGTTGGGGTGGGGGCAGAGTTTATCCTGCGCCCGCTCGCTATTTTTTCTGTTTTAGGACAAAGGTGTATGCCCAGCACAGTCTGTCCCCCATCCCAACCTAGCCTGTTGTCCTCAGGGGTACTACTAGAATCATAGAGTAGCAGAGTTGGAAGGGGCCATGAAGGCCATCAGGTCCACCCCCTGGTGTTGCAGGACACCAAGTTGAAACTGTTGCTTTCCATGATTTTCAACAGTACTTCAGTCAATGCAGCCTAATGTTGCATTTGCCTTTTTTGCACTAACACAATTGCATTCAGCTTGCGATTGATGGCAATTCTAAGATCTTTTCAGATGTGTTGTTGCAAAGTCAAGCATTCTCCATCTTATATTTGTGTCTGTACCTGTGCTCTGGCTTCACTTCCCGGGTGAGGCCAATGTCTTTGTGCAATCCAATCATCTTTAATATTTGCTGGCAGAACAATGCCAAATAAGGAAAGAATGAGAAACGACATTACAGCATCAAATTGGCCAACCTGCTTTGACAAGCCTTTTGTGACTCTGGTTGGATGAAAACTATGCTTGATGCTACATCTATATATTGATCAGATGCAAGTCAGATATTGGCTAAATCTAGGAAGAGGCTTGGAAATTCTGCTGTCCCCAAGGTAACACTGTGGCTTGTTCACTTGTGAAGTCTGCCTAAGTATCCCCACCAAAATTTTAAGCAGATTCTGCTTTAGCCTTCACTTGTACCAATGCACTTGTTTGGCCTATTAAGGGTGGTCAGTCCTGCCGTCTGGAATTCCATGCATGTGTTAGTTGTTGCATATGAAGTACAATCCCATGCGCACATAGGAAAACTTACTTCTGTCTAAACATGCCCAGGATCGTGTCTTGTGCTGCTTATTGGGAGGCATTTATTATCTCCTGTGAATTCAAGATCAATTTAAGCAGAAGGATTAATTTAAGCAGACGATTCCTTGGGAAAGAGGCCAACTGATCTGTCATTCCTTTTTTTTCCACTGATGCTTGAAATGCAGAGCACTTCTGGATGAAGCTTTCGCTGTGCAGGAGCCCTGCCTCTTTCAAGGACTTTTTCCAGGGAAGTTTGCCCTGATGTTGGAGAACATGTAAGCCTTCTCATGTTTTCCAGCCGCTTCTTTTTCCTACCAGTTCAGGGAAACCAGGTGAAAATGCTGCTCTGTGTCTTCTGATGGTTAGTGAGCGGGGCCGTCCATCCGGAATTACTCTTAATAAAGTTATTAATTCATTGCACTTATTATGCTATCCCATCTCTCAGGTAACATCTACTCCCCTGTGGAAAAGGTGAAGGAAAGAAGGAGCAGGTAATCTAAGGGAGCAGCTGCTACTGCTACAGCTGGACTGCCCCGGGGGATGAGAAGCTAAGCAGGGCCATGTTATCCACGTATTTTCCCCCCTTTGCCCTCCCCATCCCTTCTTGTGTGTTGTACCTTTTCCAGCTGGGAGCTTGTAGGGTCCTTTTACTGACTGATTACAAGCTACTCCAGGAGACTTTTTGTCTGAGGAGCAGGTGGGAATTATTTTAAATAAATACATTGTGGCCCAGACACAGGCTTGCAGGATTTCGCAAGTCCCGCGTGCGTTCAGCACAAAGCTATATCTGGTTAACTATGCAGAACTGTGAAATTGTGACTCATATTTCAGCCCCCCCCCCCCCCCCCCGGTCAACAGGTTCAGCAGACCTGTGCAATCAAAATGCCTTTCCTGTTTTCTCAGATCCTGATGAAAGTCCGTGCCCATCCTACACAGAAACTGCTGTGCTTACACACGGAAACATGCTAACTCAGATTATTGCTGGTCTTATCTAGCCACAGCTTGTTTTTATGTCAGGTAAGTGGCTCAGTGGAATCTTTATGATTACTGTTGTTGTTATTGTAATGTACCCTTTTTATACGAATGCAGTTACTCTGACAGATGGCTTGATAAACTGGCTTTCTGTAATGCAGCAGTCCTTGAAAACAAAGGACACACACACGCATATAAAAATTCCTTCCTGAAGGCATCTGACATGTGACAGCCAGGGTGGTGTGGTGGTGAAGAGCACGGGACTGGGACTCAGGCGATCCGGGTTCGAGCCCCCGCTCGGCCATGGAGCCAACTGGGCGACTTTGGGCCAGGCGCAGACTCTCAGCCCAACCCACCTCGCAGGGTTGTTGTTGTTGGGATAAGATGGAGGAGGAGATGGAAGCTGCCTTGAGCCCTTTGTAGGAAAAAGGCAGGATATAAATAGAAAAATAAATACATAAATAAATGGAGAGGTGCTCTAAAGAAGCAGGAAGACTCTGGGCAATGCAATAACCTACCTGGGGTATCATTAGAGAACTTTTGGGAATGCATCCCTCTCTCTCTCAGATGCCCTCCCCCAACACTCATTGGCTAACCCATGGATCCTGTCCACTGGACGACTGAAAAGGCCTTCACTGCGATGGGCCCAGAGTCACCCACCCGCTCACAGCCGAGCGGGGACCAGAGCCTCGATCGCTCAAGTTCCGCTCTAACTACTATGCCGCACTCCTGTCTTATGATCATGACCGGCAGGTGTTCAGCTGCCACGCTCAAAGAAATATGCAAGGAACCCCTGGTGAGAATTGCTTTGTGTTGTGAAGCCATGGGCAGGCTTCCTCGTGAATGGCTGAGCTAACAAAGTTAACAAAGAACAGACGCTCAGCCCACTCAGCCTCCTCGGATCACACAGAGAGGAATCAGCTGTTTCAGGTTCCTTGCAAGGGGGAGAAGGCAATAATCGTCCAATAACATAATAAAATAAGGATATTACGCAATGATAGTGCTAACAACAGTAATAAAAAGGGGCAAAGGGCATCAGCGCATTCATGAGAAGCACAAAGAGTGACGGGAGGAATGTTTTTCCTGGAGAAAGCTGGGTGCTGAGCAGGCAAGACGGAAGGATGGCCAAAACTTGCCGCTGTGCTGTTGTCCAGGCAGATGCTGGAAGGGCACAGTGGCCAGTCCGGATGGTTGGGCTAGTCCAACCCATGAGAGGCTAGCTACTGGGTGCTCCAAGTGCTGGGACCCCGGTTCTGGTTCTGCTTGCTCTGATGTCCTTCAACACCTGGCCGCCCCTACCATTGGGCAAAGGGGACGTTGCGCCTTTGGTGGCTGCCTCTTCCCTCCCGCAGAGGCCGAAGCTGCGTGTGCCGATTGATAGCTGTGGGAGCAGGTTGAGAAATGCTTGTTCTACTCTGAGTGGGATGCAGTGAGTCGCAGCCAAGTGTGGGAGGCTGCCTGGATGACCCCCGTGCCTGCCTGCCTCCTCCGGATGGCCCCAGGTCTTGTGAGCTCTGCCTCCTCGAACTGGGTTGCAAGGGGTGTCCTTCAAATTGTGGGCCCCTTCAAAGGGAGAGCAGTTCTCTGGAAGCCCTTGTTCTTCTGAAGGCGAGGGCCACCTCGCTGAGCTCCTCTTTAACGCTCCCACCTCTCCTTGTCCCAGTCCACAAGCAGACACCAGCACCCAGCATTTCCCAGCATGACGGGGCCTGATCTGCGCCAGCTGCTCCGAGGGGGAACTGGAAGTGAGCGGCGTTTGGTACAAAGGGCACCGTGAAGGTCAGCCATTGTCGGAGGCATCTATTCATCCGCTGCCGTGAGCGGGTCGTAATCCAAGTGCAGGCTGAGTGTTTATGGAAGGCAGCCAGTCTTGCGATTGTTTCCCTGCTCGGCTTCAGTGATGCAGAAGAGCTTTCAGTGGATGAGCTGAGTCAGCAGGAAGGTTTATGAAAAGGGTATTCTTGGTTTCTCAGGCAGGGAAACCGAGACTGGTTCCAATGTATTTCACGTGACATGAGAGTCTGGAAGGTCTCATTCTGGCCTCCTGGAAGGAGGAGCGCGTCTCGCCAAAGATGCAGAGCAGTTGCTGTGCTTTCCATCTCCGCGTCCAGGTCTCCCCTCAAATCTAAAATGTGCAGTAACCATTACTCCACACTCCCCAGCACTGCCAGGTAGGGCTGGGAAAGATGCCCACCTAAGAACTTGGTGAGCCATTGCCAGTCAGTGTCCGGGTTGGTGTGTAATGCCAGTTCTTGGGTTGAACACTTTCTGGATACACAACAAGCCAGGAATGTGTGAACCCAGCAGTCTGGCCTGTTTGGAGGGAAATAATCCAGAGTTTTCATCCAGCAGTGAACCACGAGAGAAAACTCTGGGTGGTTTAAACCTAACCAACCCAGGAACATCCACCCCATTCCTGGGTTGTGAGGGACAAAGACAAACTGATGTATTTTTAGAGAGGGGAAAGGAAATGTACAGCTCCCAGCATTTCTGACTCTCTGAGAGCTTGTTTTGAACTTCAGGATGTCACCCAAATCAGCAAGTTTACTTCTGGCTGAAGTGAGAACACAGCCATCAAATATGTGAGCTCACAGTTTGAGGTCATTTCACAAGAAATCGACCTTCTCACCCCCATGGTCCTCAGCTGCTTTGGTCTTCCTCCTCTTCCTCATCATGGCTACCCCTTGCTTGCTGGATGGACACGGAACTGGTGGGCAGGCAGGCCACAGAATCTCCTCCTCACCTCTCTGGGTCAGAGTGAGAGGCACGTGAAGAGCAATTCTAGGAGGTTCTTATCATGGACCCCTCCTGGAGTTTGGCTCCCTGGCAGTTGCCTGATTATGCCTACCCTTGGCACCCCTCCTCATGCTGCGGTTTGCATCAGCCTTGCCCTTCTTCTCCAGTGTGAGGTGGAAGTGACAATAAATGCACTGGCTGTTACGTGATAAGAAACATGCAGAAATAAGTATTTAAAGGGATGTATTGAGGCTGGCTACTTGCCACCTGCTGTGGTTACTTCTGCCAAGGACCTGTCCTTTAAATGTGGACTTGGCACCCGAGCGTTGATGGAGCAGCTTTAAACTGGAGACTGGCGGCTGTGGCGTCATGGTGATGGGCCTGTTTGGGGATATGGTGCAGCATGGTGGGGAGCTCCTTAATAGCTCATGCTAAAGCCTGGAGTGGATACACCACCCCACTAGCATCCCAGTAACCGGAACCCACACGCTAGGGAAGACTCAGTCCACTCATCAGACATTTGCTCCATCAGCCACATGAATGAAGACCCCAGGCTTTTCTCCACAGGGCGGTTGCCGAGCCTAGTCCCATTAAGGCGAACCCTGAGGGAGGGACCCCGAGAGGGTGTCTTGCTCAGGATCACCCAACCCCAGCGCTGGCACTGCTCACAGGCAGAAGCAAAAGACTGACAGGGTGCAGAGAATCTGCTACAAAGTCAACATGATCCGAAGGGCCCTCGTCACAGGAAGCTGCCATAGCTCACTTCCGGCTATGTGTCCACTTAGCCCAATATATTCTAGCTCTCCAGTGGCAGGCACGGCAGAGGGGTCTCCATAATCCCTGCTCCCAGTTCCTTTCCCACGGGAGGGTGCGGGGGATCCAAGACCTTCTGCTTGTCATGGCACTACAAACAGTCTCTCTTCCAGCCATATTTCTGGTTGAGATCCCATTCATTTCATGGAAGACTCTGCCAATCTTCATACCAGCATGACCCTAAATCAATTAGGCCCTTCACTGGCTCTGTCAGCCTCTCTTGCTTTCTGACACTAACCCAACAAGAGCTCTCAAACAGGACGTATTTTCTAACCCCAGATCTAGAAGATTAAATTGAAATTCCTGCGTGCATCTTTACCCTTCCACTGTGTATTTGTGAGGCGTGATGCCCTGAAGCTCTTCTTTTGATAGCTGGACATAAAACCAGGCCAATGCTTCAGCTGCAAAAGCCAGCTTAGGTGTCATTTGCTCCAACACAGTGAATTGAATCCCATGCAGAGTTTATGAATGGAGATCAGAAAGGGACCCTGAACAGCACTGCAGGAACCGGGTATCAAACAATGATAAATGCATTTTACGTGTTATAATAATCACACTCCCCGGTTTCCTTCAGCTCCTCTTAGAATTTTTATTTGTCAGTTTCACCACAAGGAAAACCCTCCAGCTGGGAAAGTACCTCTCTAGCGTGATGTCTTCCGGTTGCATCCAATATTTGGGGTCGTGGTGCAGGAATCACGGTCACAAGGTCTTTGGGGATTGGGACGCCATGACTCTCCATGGCGCTTTTTCATGATCTGTTTTCAGTGATCTGATTCAAACGTTGTCCTGCTTTCCTCTTGGTTTCCCCTGGAGGAGGAGAATGAGCACTTTAAGGACTCTCGTAGCCACTGGAAGTCCTTCTTCAGACTCTTCTTTTCCTGGCGTCCTCCTTTTCTAGGGTTGGATCCCGCCACCCTCAAAGCCATCCTAGCTATTCTAGTATTCTACACTCATTTTACCAGTCGTTGGGTATGGATCAACCAGGGACTGTTCTTTGATAGGATGTAATGTACTGTAATGCTGAGATCTTAGTGGTTTAATGAGGAAGATCAAAAGGGCAGTGAACTTTTCCAGTAGCTGGGTCTGCATAAAAAAAGAATTGGATTGAGAATTGTAACTATTACCTGCTGGGTTGGTTTTACTGATACTTTGGGTTACTCAGGACTTCATTTGGATTGGAGAGCTTGACACACCAACAATAGTGCCTTTTATGAACAGTAGAAGAGGATTTGTACTGTCCTTTTTGTGACTTGCATCAGCAGCAAACTGAAGGAGATAAACCGGGAAACCCACAAGTGCTGGATATAATGCCCTGTAATGACTGTCTTGGGATAGCCACCTTGAGCTACTCAGAATTATCCAGAGTTACTCCGATTATCCACACTAAAATGGTGGTAGACCCATTCTGAGTGATAAGAGGTCCATCTTGAACCAACGAGAGTGGCCTCATAGAAGAGTGATACTCTACACTCGTTTCAGTTGTGCCTGAGGGAATTCTACCTTGTGGTCTCAAGGGTGGACCAGTTTTCCATAAAGCCACGCCAAGCTGCTGTTGATCAGAACTGGCTGACCAAGCTGGCCACAGTATCTTGAGAGCTGGTCTTCATTTCAGGTGTTCCCCTGTCGTTGACCATTATGGAGAAATGCTGGTGAAGAACATCCAGAAGGAAGTAGACCCTGACGGCTCTGTAGACATGAGAGAGTGAGTGACTTCAGTGGGGCTGATGGATGTACGTAGTTAGTGGAAACAGATGCCGGAAAAATCCATGAGCCCTGGGCACTATGTGCTGTTAGTTTTGTGTTTAGCAGAAGTTTCTCATTTTTAGGTACACCTCCAGGAAAATGACATGGCAGAGACCTTCCATGTGGTAGAGTCCTTCCTGGGCTGGGTGATTCTGGTGGGGCTGAATCTTCCTGATGTAAGAACAAGCAAACAAATGCTGAATTTTGAAAACTGACACATCAATTAACCAAGAGAATACAAGGAATCGGTTACGGTTCTGCAATCTTTCTTTCTCTCGCTGAACGTGAAGATATGGATATATTGATGTGTGTTTGTATGCATGTGTGTGTGCAGTCTTTAATGAGACTTAAGAAAATGAACCAATCACATATCCATGATCTTTCATTTATTACTTTTCTCTGCCGCTCAATAGCTGAAGCTTTCTGGGTGGTTTAGAAAGGTTAACACCTTAAACACATTACAAAAATGATATAAGTACAAACGTATAAACATTCAACACACAGAAAGACACACAGATATCTAAAAACAATTTTAAGCGACCCACAGACTAAATTAGGACCTGATATGAATATTCAAAAGCTAATACAGCAAATCAAGAGCTGATAAGCTCTTTTCAGGCCCTGGGCAAGATGGGGATAAGATAGTCACTGAGAACTGATTTGTAATTATATGTTTGGAAACAAGAAACATGTGGGGTCAGATCCAGACTTGTGCTTAGTGAGATTTACTCATGGCAGAGAAGGGTGGCTGACTGGCAGTTATCCTTATGACTTTCAGCCCCCTGAAAAATTCTGGGGCATTCTCCAAAGATGTGAGAAGGAGGAATTGGTGAAAACCGCTGCCAGGAATTTTTCCACCTTGGTCTCTCTTTCCTCAGCAAACAAAAGCAGTGCTTTCCTTTACAGTCAGGTATGATTTAAATAATCCCATATTTTCACAATTGATTAACAGCACCATAAGGCTGTTAAGATCCAAATGCTCTATCATATACATATGGAATAGAAATAACGTAATAAGGAAGGTTAATTAAGTGTGACCCTTTCTTAGCCAATGATGTGTTTTTTCCCCTTCATCTTCTTTTTTATACCTTTTTTATTTGCAAGACAATATTCGCAATGACCAAACAAAAACTAGGGCAGCAGGATGGAATTCATAGCATAAAACCTCTCATTGCATGTTTTCCTTTGGCATTTTAAAAATCAGATTTGAGTTCTCCGCACAAAATCCATACAGGATCGATCTGCTAGATAATTGTGAAGTATTATAATTTTTCTTTAGGCCACTGGACTATTCTGCTTTGGTTTTCTACAGGAAAGTTTCTACCACTCGGTTTTGCGACATGTGTAGCCCAGTTCAAACTGTCCAAAGAAATGGCAATTGGGAAGTAGCATCTTTGAGTTTTCTTTCCCGTGAAAGCCCTTGATGCTGTAGAAGGGGCTTTTCCATCTTCCCCATGCCTGACCCCAATTTACACCTTTATCTTCACTCATTTCGTCCTCCTCCTTTGGCGACTACAACAGTATCCGGCACTTCACATCCTGCATCAACGTCCGGCACTTCACATCCTGACCTTCACATTTGGAGTAAGTTGCAACCCTTCTCAAAACCCAAACTGCAGTCAAAGCGTTCTCTGATTCAAAGGCCGGGAGAAAACCTTCCCTTGCAAAGTGCTGTAAACCCTTCAAGCAAACCCACCCGAGCTTTCACACAAACAGGAACCCCAATAATGAAGGGGCCTCGATTGCAGGGAGACTTGTCAGCCATTTGGCCGAATGCCCTTACAAGGCCTTGTTTAATGTTCAGCAGTCTCAAATGAAGCTAGAAAAGCAGTACTCGCTTCTCTTTGTGTACATGCCCGTCTCCCTGCACTTTTCCAACTTGCTGTCCTCTCGACTTGAATCAGGAAAGCACCAGGTTGGGGAAGGTGGGTCGGCTAATTAAAACCTTCGACTGCACTACCTGCGCATGTGGTCTTCGCTGTCCTGTCCCGCAGATCCTTTTCCATCCGACAAGGATCCTGATTCTTGGAGCTCTGTAGGATGTCATGGCCTAGTTTTCTTACCGGGATGCACATTCGTTGCTTCTTATAGCTGCCCACTTTGCTCCGCTCTTTTCCTGGTATGTTTCCGTTCCTCACAAAACCTGTGAATTAGCCATCTTGCAATCCACTGACTTTATAACCTTCTTCAAATATGCTGTTAGTGAACTAATATTCGCATGGTCAGTTTGGCTCAATTTATGGTTGCTTCCACTGTCATGAATCTCTGCTCAGGGCTGTGTGTGACTCATGCTTTAAGAAGAAAGAAACCCAAGATGAACCCTACAGAGCTGTCCCTTGATTCTTAGATATCTCATTGAGGTGCATAGACTACTAGGCATTTTCTTTGCTAATTACAACTTCTGGGCCTTATTTCCCTACAGAAGAGGGTTGATTTTCTGCACCTAATGGAAGACCCCCAAAGTTTAGGTGATAAACTCTGATGAGAAAAGCTCATCTAAAGGAAATATCTAGATTCCACTGTAGACTAGAGTCTACCTGAAGGCTCTGCTTTGAGTAGGTTTGCTTCAGCTAGACAACATGCATTGTGCAGAAGCGACAGGCTTTAGAACAGAAGGCCGCATCGAACTCTTCTTTTGGGTAAAATGGCATTTCAGACTTCAACACAAGCAATTGTCCTTCTGCATCTAATAATAAAAGACTCCTTAAGGACAAGAATCTTTGCCTTCTCTCTGCTCAAGCACTGGAATATTGAAACAAATTCCGCTGTATGAGGGCGGCAATGCCTTTTAGGCAGTTCTCAAATAAATAGAAGCAAACTGCAGTCCCAGAGTGATTTTAAGATGTATATTGTAGCTTACGCAAATCAACACTTAATCCCAACCTAATTATTACTAGCTGCTTCTTGCTAGTATTGATGAACTGTTGTGTTTTTCTTTCGCATTTATTTTCTGTGCTTTTCCAGCAACGGCTGGCAAAGAGATTTTGGCACAGGGCTTTCTCTTTATTCTTGCTGGCTATGAGACGTCCGTGGCTTCTTCTCCTACGGTCTTGTCATGCACCCAGATGTTCAGCAGAGGATGCAGGAGAGATGGATGAATTGCCTCCCAATCAAGTAAGAGCCTGGATTATGGTCTCGGTGGCTCATGTTAATTGTGAACGGGTCTGCCAATCTGCACTACATGATTTGCAGGTAGGACAAAAAAGTAATTATCTAGTCCTTGTGGATCATGAGAGAATCTTGAAAGCATGATCACAGTGTGTCTGGAATGCAGAAAAGTACAGCTCAGAAAAGCTAGGATGGAGTGGAAGATTTCCAGTGAACCGTTCTGAAAGTTTTCACCCTGTGTGACACTGTAACCGTCAATATTCCACCAGGGTCAAGAGGACTGGTGGCATGGTCTGCCATCTTGAAGAGGGTTGGACTTGCGTGTTCAATGTTCTGAACAAATCAAAGATGGCAGCCTCCACTTAATGGCTTTGGTCAAGAGAGCCCAAAGTGCCCTTGGAAATTTGGTGGAACTTACGGTAGGACTTCTTCCTTCTAGGAGGTCCTTCCTTGGAGCAAGGCACTGGGGTCAAGGTGGCCACAAAGAGTACCTGTGCAGTACTTTCGGGCAGGTGTTCTGCAGTGTCCTGTGAGTGACTTTCCTGCGTCAGCAGTTGCCACAGCTATAACAGCACCCTGTGGCAGATGGGAAGAATGGTTTGTGGTGGTGTATTGGAGCAGATAGAGGGGGAGTGCCATTTGCTGCCCTGGATAAACGATTTAAACATTATCGAGCATATGGAAGAAGAAGAAATCTTGCTAAGGAAGGGCACCAGCAAGCCCTTCCCAAAGAGTCCACTGAATATGTCAACATGCATGTGGGCACAGGCGATCCATATGGACTGTATACATGTTGACATTCTGAAAACTTTGACAGATCCCTTTATTAGTGGCTTCTGAGAAAATTTAGCAAAAGTGGGTTTTCTTATGATCGGTGCCTGGTTAAAGAACAGGAAGCAGAGAGTGGGAATAAATGGAGAATTCGCACAGTGAAAGGAAGTACAAATGATTCTGGAGTTCTTGCATGTGTGTGTTTTAACTGCATACATAGTCTGCAGTTGGGGTAGACTGAATGGGGTAGAATAAGGCCACGAGGTCTGCAAATTTCACCAAATTCAGGCTCGTAAATGCCACGAGGCTCTCCCTGAACTCGATGGAGCAGCAACCCACTAACTTATGTAGTTTGACTGATGAAAGCAAAAAGTGAGGCACACTGGAGCTAAAAGCCACTTAAATAGGACAGGCTCTCAACTGACAGAAATTTACCTAGGAAGCAATCTTAGGAAGAAATTACAGGAGATAGCTTGATGAAAACCCCCGTCTAAATCCAGAGCTTCTAATATGTCGCCTCCACCAGGCTGTGCTCCTTCCTCTTGTAACTTTCATTTTGTTTTCTTTCGGATTAGTTTAAATTATATTTTCCACTAGGAGACTGCAGTCCCTCACAGCTTCTTCTCCCTTAGGTTCTTGCAGAAATTACTTTTCTTTTAGTTTCAGCTGTTTGGTTTTGGGGTGCTTCGCACCTGGCTATGCCGTCTTGACAGCCATTTTGTGAGAGTGCCCATGGCACATATTCAGAATTCCTGACCCAAACAGTCCAGGGACTCTGCTTTAAACCAAAGCTACCAATATGGTGGGTCCTTTATACAAATCCACGTCATACTGTGTTACAGTGTAAATTCTGGTCACCCAAGCTATAACAAAGATATTTTAAGAAGTTATCACCAGTAAAAGGTGCACAAAACCCCAACTAAACAAACAAAATGATCGGAGTGGTTGATAATTTCCCCTGTGAGGAAAAGAAACAACACTGAGTGTATTGTAAGTTTATATGAAAAATGACCCGCCAGAAGGGTCTGACGTGGAAGCGGGGTAGAGGTTTATAAAATTCTATTTGATGTAGAGAGCGTGAATGGAGTGGAGCTGTTCCTTCATTAGATTAGGACTCGAGGTCATCCAATGAAATGGTTTTGTAGTGGATTGACAAAAGTGCTTTTTCACACACTACACACTTAATTTAGGGAATTCACCGCCATAAGATGTGGTAGCAGAGCCACTAGCTGGGTGACTTTCAAAGCCCTCAGGTGGTATTCAGGATGGCTTGCCGCTCTTTTCCATAGGCATTCGCCTTACAGCTTGCCCCTCACTGATGCTCTACATTTTACATCACTCACATTTTTGGGAGCTGTTTGGAAATTTTGGGCCCCCCTTCCCATGCCAAGGGGCCCCCAAAATAGCCATTCCAGGAGCCTCTTCCCAGAAAGGATGCAGCCAAAAGTCTGAGGGGTAGCTTAATGCAAAATTAAGTAAGCATTAGGAATTATTTCACAAGGAAAGGAAATGAGACGAAGAGCTCATGTAAGTGTGCAATTTAAGGTATGTCTTCAACAACAAGCACAGAGAAGATGGAATCTAATAGATTAGTTATCCACAGGTGAGCGATTAGCATCTCTCAGCTCCTAAGTACACATTATGTTAAGTGCATGGTTTGCAACCATGGCAATATTTTTAAAAGCATTAATCCTAGGTGCGGGGGGTTGAGATTTCTATTGGGGCCACAGCATGTTAAGATGGGAATTGAACCTTTCTGTTGTCACAATCTTGACAAAAACCAGAGAGAGAGAGAGAGAGAGAGCGCAAGCGAGTGAGCTGCAATTTGTGATAGAAAAGAACTCCCACTGGTACCAACAGAAGCTCTCATTTCTGGTGTTTGGTACAGCATGCAAGATGGCTTTTCGCTGTGATCATGGCTAGGAAGTGAAGGACCAAGCCGGTCTTCTTCCTGAGCCACCTCAGAAAATCTTCTCAGGGCCAAAAAGGAAAGACAGAGTTTTTATTTATCATACTTCTATACCACTCAAGAGCTGAAGCTCTTCAGGCAGTTCACAGCAATTTAAAAACATCAAATACAGCAGGAGATACAGTAAAAACACCCCAAAGTTTAAAGCTACAGTGTAAAATCGAAATAAAACTCAGCAAAAGCCTTAGTGGCTGTATAAGGTTTTAAAATACAGGACAGGATTTCAGACAGATTGAAATGAAGACTCTTGGGGAGATGCCTGGGAAAAGGAGGATTTTGGCTGGCATTGGATGGAGTATGGTGTAAATACCAGGCGAGCCTCTTCCAGAAGTCCACTCCGTGGCTGGGTTACCACAACAGAAAATGCTATTCTAGAGCAGCTGCAGAAGCCTGGAGAGCTGGATTGGAGAAACTTTTAAGAGCTAGGCTGGGATTTACTGGAGGAAAGAAATGCAAAGGGTACATGGCTATACACGTATTTCCAATCATGTCTGAGAGAGAACTCTCTAAAAAGGCATCTTGCAAGGATCCTTGCTTCACAGCTTCGTCTATTTCCCCACTATTTCCTTCGTCTATCAGGGAACTCTTTAAAAGCACCAGAGACCCGCTGGGCGGTGGGTGGAGGAAGGTGGCAACCCAGGTATTATGGATGCTATGGAATGGGCTTCCACGGGAGGTGGTTGAGGCCCCACTGGTGAGGGTGTTGGAGGATTGGCTGGACATGCACATGGCAGGCATGTCATGAGTGGAGCTGGCTGGAGCTGGGGGTCAGACTAGATGGCCCGGGAGACCCCTTCTGACTCGCTCTGTTTCTATGTTTTCTTATATTCTTGAGAGGACCTCTGCATCTCCACCCAGCCTTCTTCCGGCAAGAGCCTCCACTGCACGTTTTTCTTAGCCATCCGCGCAGCAATGATGCGATGGATGGAGAACGAGAAGTCTTATGACCACCATTCAAGGCTGGAGAACTGCCACAGGGCACCGTGTGAACACAAGGTCCAGGCTGCTGTTCCATTGAACAATTAGCTGTTTACTGATTTAGGTAGCATATTTTAAGCCTGATTTTGAACACAAGCTGTCCCGATGACAGATCAAGAAGAAAACATTAAAGTGGCATATAAAATACAATACCCAAGAAGTCAGGTGAAAAACATGTCTGTTATTTCTTTTGCTAAAAACTTCAGTGCTGTGGAAAGGGGCTTTGGGGGGTTTTTTAATGACAATTTCCCCAGAATAAATAAAAATGTATTATAGATTTGGGGAGAGAACATTTGAAAGAGGGAAAAGGTGGCATTTATGGAGCAAGGAGTGGAGGTCCTTGTTATTATTTGATTTGAGAGGCTGGGATATGAGCTATCCTGACACGTCCAGCAGTCGCCTCCTCTTACCCAATGGAACAACCCACCAAAATACGGAGTGGGTGCAGACCGTACGCCTCCGAGTTTGGGGGCTTACAAGCAACAGAAATAGGACTCTTCCCTAAAGGTTTGGGAAGGAGCATTCAGTGGCCCAGAAAATTAAGTGTTCACAGCTTTGTTGTGTGACTCTGGGAGCCCCCAATGACCCCAAACTGAGGCTAACGAAGCATTGCAAAAGTCAGGCCACTTCACTGCCCTGTTTTACAGGAAAATAAACAGCATGTCCATATGTACAGGCCATAGCATGATGTGCTTGTCACAATTTAAATTTAGGTGGCTTTATTATGTATTTTAATTTCCTTATATGCTGCTTTGGGGGTCTCTGGGAAAAGAGCTGGGGGTCTCTGGGAAAAGAAAAATAAACATCATGACCTCCCGAGTGGCTAAAATGTGATTAAACCTGTAAATACTTATTTAGATCTCTTATTCCCTTATCGTTGATTAACACGTAAATGAAGAATATATCGTTGATTAACACGTAAATGAAGAGTATTCTATGTGTCTAGCCTTGCTGATGAAAATGACAACTTCCTCCATTCGGTTCTGTATACAAAAATCCATAATGCTGAGGAACTAAAGCTGGACTCCTATATGTGATCTTCGGTTGGTCATTCAAGTTACTAGTCCCATGTGATGTGGTGTGGAAAAAAGGAGGGAGCTTTGCCCTGTTCCTCTATTCTTCAGGTCCAGTG
Source organism: Varanus salvator macromaculatus (assembly GCA_023646645.1). Lineage (NCBI taxonomy): Eukaryota > Metazoa > Chordata > Lepidosauria > Squamata > Varanidae > Varanus > Varanus salvator. The sequence continues at coordinate 4,858,199 of JAIXND010000852.1, read as the reverse complement.
GTGGTTCTGGGAACCAACTTCAGCATGATGGGCTTTTTGGGTTTCAGAAAGCCCCTGGTGTTCAGTTCCATGGGGATCTTTAATAGAAAGAAAGAGAAAGCGAAACATAATGGGAGGAAAACATCAGCAGACATTACTGGAAACAATTGGAAAACACACACCACACAACACAACACGCCATATGTCGCCTGGTGCCAACACTTCTTTCCCTTCAGCACCAGGCAAAAATCTTGTTATTTTCCCAATATTTTAACTGTTAAATTGTTTTTATTTGTGGTTTTACACCAAACACTGGATGCTGTGCTACTTTTTACTCTTATTTCTGTATTTTATTTTATATTTTATTATGGTGTTGTAAACCGTCCCAAGACATCTGTGATGGGACGGTATAGAAAAGTTTTAAACAAATAAATAAAAATAGCCAAACATGTCTTCCCAGTGATTTTATTGTCTTCCGTTCATTCACCTCTTCTGCACACCCTCTGCAGCAGTTAAAGAGCACCTGGAACTGTGCCTAAGAATTAGTTCTGCACTTCTGCTGGCAGCAAAAGATGCTCTCAGTTGAACTGGGCCAACACTATCCATGGTGAGCTGCACTTAGTGCTTTCTTACCAAACCTGAATTCTAAAGGAATCAGGGCACCTGAATTCAGGAGTTATTGCCTGATTGAGCTGGGAGATGATGCCTCTTGAGAGCAAACTCCTGTTTCACGTCTGTTCTTGCTTTCCTTACCTGCTACCCTGTTAACCCTGAGCTCACAACGAACGGGCGCGGGATGTATATGCAAGAATCAGCCACTGTCCTTTTGGGAACAAACCTTTCCAAGCACTTTGGCAGTTCTGGAGCAGTTTGCCTTGCTTGGGAAATGAAGTAAAAACTCCCGGCTTACCATTGTCTCTTTGCAGGTTCGGAAAGAAAAGTTCTGCAGCAAGACCACCACCACGACCTTCATGACCAGGAGAGCAAAGCGCATCCCAATGCAGTTCCGGGGACCTGCCCCGAAGGGCATGAAGATGTACGGATCCATGCTTTCCTTGTTCTCTTTACTGAACCTGTTTGCAAATCAGGAGAGAGGCGTACAATTTGCTCAAGGGTACAAGAGGCAACTTTAAACAGCGTTGTTCGTTCCTTCAGTTCTAGGGGGAAAGGTGAGTCAGATTTGTGACATCTGCAGGGAATTTATTAACTTAATTAAGATTAGCTTTATTACTCTCTGGATGAATACGATAGGGAATGTTCTACTTGTGGATAAGTAAATGCATCGGATAAGAACCCAGAGAAGGGGAAAGAATTCACAGATGCATGGGATATTATGAAGACTGGAATTTATGCTTACATTCCGGGAATGTACAATTCCGTCAAAATATTCCACTGATGCTCTTGTGTTACTAATGCAGATTATCAGTGGAAAAGAACAAGGGATACAATGCACTAAGGGAAAACTGTTTATAGCACAATTAAATCTTTCAGCTGAATTAGCTCTCACTTATTAGTTCCTTTCATAAGGCAGCTGAACATTGTTTGGATAAATTCTTGCTTATTAGTTGGAATACTTATATGGCTGCTCAACATTTCCTGTCTGAACGATATCTTGCTTATTAGTCAAATTGTACTGCTTTACCTAAGCGCTTGTCTAAATTATATTTTGCAGATTATTTTAATTCTCTGGACTATATGACAAAGACACACAGTTTTCTCAATGCTACAAGTGCAACATGTCCAGATCTCTTTCTATTTTAAGCTACACACTTGGGAGTTGTAGGGTTTTTTCCTGTCAATATGCATAGGATTGTGACTTTGTTTTTTAAAATAGATCATTTTTATTATTTTAAAGCCTCATTAAGAAAGGGAAGAGTTGTCCTGCTGGATCTGATGAAAAGGTCTCTCTGACCAGCACTGTTTCTACAAAAACACCCAACTGGATGTCTTGGAAAAGCTTGTAAGTCAAGGCCGTTTCATCAGCTGCTCTAACTCATTTCTACTATTCGGTACTCAGGTATTTCAGCACTGGCCACTTGATAGTCAAGTATACCACCATTTAACTACAACAGCTATTAACAGTGACACACTTATCCTCCATTAGTGACAGTGATGCAAGCTTCATTCCTTTTGTATGCAGCTGGTACCAGAGCATTGGCTGCTGGATTGCACCCAGAGATCATTTTATTTTGATGCAAAGCAAACCTGGCCCTTCTCTGAGTTCTTTTATGATCTTTAAAGCTTTGACCAGAGAAATGGCTTTTGAACAGGGAATCTTTTGTACCAGAAAAACTGAACGCTTAATTTTCTGCATGCATCTGGACTGCGTAACTGTGTGGCTGGGTGCCAAATGCCCTGCAGCTCTTCTTTTGATAGCCGGACATAAAACCGGACCAATGTTTCAGCTGCAAAAGCCAGCTTAGGTGTCATTTGCTCCAATACAGTTAATTAAGTTCCATGAACATTTTATGGGTGTAATCATAAAATAGACCTTATGTGGTGTTGCAGACACTAGATGTCAAACAATGATAAATGCATTATTTAGGTGGGAATAGCCATCATATTTGCTCCCTTGTTTCTTTCTGTTGGTACTTTTTTATTTTCCAGTTTTGAGACAAGGAGAACCTCCTTCCTTGCAATCTACCTCTCCGGCCTGAACTCTTCCGGTTCCGGCCAATATTCTGGACTACGGTGTAGGACGTAAGTGGGGATTACGGTGACGGTTCCTTCCGGGATGGTCACCCCATTGATCTCCACAGTGTTTTTGCAAACTCTTTCGAGCCGTCCTCCTGGAGGGTACAGCCGGAGGGTTTCATTCACCACCATGTCAAGATACTCCATCTGAAGGATTGCATCATAGGTAGGACAAGCCTGCCAAACAGAAATAATGGGTTATGCTCATCATAGGCAATCCAGAAATATTTTTCGACCATATTTGACATTGGACCATGAACTGAGTGACATTCTATTGGATGTGGTTCCCGAAATGCCTCAGATTACCAGAGGTAGCTCATGGTGGCTTCAAAAGCTTAAACAGGATAAATTGTTGTCTTAAAGTAGAACCCAGTTCCTGCCCACCAGGCATCTCAGCTGTTCGATTTTCCAGGTTCCAACAAAGAAAGAAAAGATTTTTATTTGACAAAACACAGAAACTACTCACAGAGAATTACACTGAGGTTTTCTTTTTTTGTTTGTTTGGCAGATGGCTTTCAAATTTTCTGGCCATTTGGTAATAAAGCTGGAGAAGACAGGAATATTTAGCATACTTTTATTGAGGACTGTCCAGGTCCTGTTAAAGTAGTCTTAAAATAAAGTTCTGATTTTTTTCTCTTCATAAGTTTCTCTCAGCTTATGGATTAAGCTGAATTTCCAGTTCAGAGAAGACCATCATGCTAAACAAATCAAAGGCAGGAGAAGAAAAGAAAGACCAGATCTGAGGTGAACTGGCTCCACAAAGGAAGCCACAGCTTCGAGTTTTCAAGAGCTGAATCGGACAAGACATGCTGGAAAACTTCTATTCATCGGTTCACCATAGCTGGAGATGACAATGACAACAACAGCAGCAGCAGCAGCAAATTATGCTGATTTCAAATGGACAAGAACTATCGGTGCAGTTCAATGGTTGGGGTCCATCCCTTCTCTGCCTCTTTCCATATACATTCTCACATTTAACCCTTCTAGGAAAACCATCATCGTACTTTCTGGATCACCTCACTAGTTACACGGACTCCATAACTGCTCTTTCACCCCATTGTAAATGTTCCTTGTTGCACAATCGATGGGTTTTCTCTTAACAGGAGCTGTGGAGCCCGTCAGAGATGTTCTCACCTGGTTGGGAAGCATCTTGTCTATCTCCTCTTGCAGCTTCTGCTGAACATCTGGGTGCAAGGCCAGGGAGTAAGAGAGGAAGCTGAGGGTGGTGCTGCTGGACTCATAGCCCCCAAAAATGAAGACAATGGCCTGTGTCACAATCTCTTTGTCTGTCAGAGCTGCAGAAACAAAGGGAGAAAATAAATGGGGAAGCACCATCAAACTGTAACTTAATCCTTTCAAGAAGCAGCTCATAACAAGCAAGGTGGGACTAGGTGTTGCACTGTGTGGCTACGGAATGCATCTCAAATTCACCTTTGGCTGGCCCCAAACTAGCCTCCATCCCTACATCCGATGGCTTTTCTCCCTGCATATGACAAATTGCAATGGCCATATCTCTAGCCGAAGGGAGGTCTGAAGTACTAAAAGCTGGGCTTTTTCACCAGGTTATAAGACAGCGCAGGTGAGCTCCATGCTGAACTAGTGGCGTTCTTGTAGGTAGTCCCACCAGCCGTAAAACCAGGAGCGAGAATGCTTGCGGTGCCTTCAACAGTCACCATCTCACCGCTGAGGCTTTTTGGTGAAAAGCATAAAGGGAACTTCTAAAATAAAGACTAGGGAACATCCTTGTCCCCCACAAATACCTGTGCACCAAGGAAGCCCCCTGCTTCCATACCATGGGTGTTAGCAGTGCAATCCTATATATGTTCAGTGGGACTTGCTCCCAGCTGACCTGAGAGAATATCACACCAGCCAAACACGCACACAAAACCCCAGGGGAATCCCTAATCCTGTACCCTACACTCAAATCCAAACTCAGGCAAAATGCACACCATCCCAAAGCAAAGACAGAAAGTCTCTACATGGAGCCTTCTCAGCTCCAAAGCAAGATCCTCAAACATTACTGCCTTCTGTTCTACAGCCTCTTTGCTTCTCAAAATCTACTGCTTTTTCCCCTGAACTTTGCTGACCCCAATCATACCCCAAACTGGGAGAATCTGTGTATTTACCTTTATAGGAATTTGTTTCATCAGTGATGTCACCAGAAATTTGGGAGTCAACCATGAGCTGCAGAAAGTCCACTCGGTTCTGCAAAGGAAGCGGCACAAACGTTGAAGTTAATTTGGAGAAAGCCATCAAATGTGGTCTGCTGAGCCCAGTACCGAACAATCAAGAGTCAGGTTTGGAGCTGAGCATCTCTGGGTGCAGAATATTTGAAAGCAACAATCAAACACAGGAATGACTACAGAGTCACAGAACTGGGAGGCGGGCGCCAAACTGACCGTGTGATTGTTCTTTTGCCGGTCCTTCTTGATTTTTTTGACAACATCAACGAAGAAGCTTATGAAGGTAGGAGGCATCAGGGAGAATATCAGTTTATTCATGAGTGGTGTAAGGAATGGGAAGGCAACTGGAAAACAGAAGAGCAAAGAGGTATTTCGTGAGAGTAAAACCAAAGCTGCGACCCCAGCAAGAAAGCGTAATTTTGGAGTGCCCGTCAACCCTTTTGAAGGGGCCTGGTTGGATGTGTGTGTGTCCTAGTTGGACACCAGGCCGATCATGCTCAGCCTGTCCTCCCTCACAGGGCTCTTCTGAGGATGGAAGTGGCAGTGGGAAGTCACTCACACAGAGAGCTATGGGGTCCTTGGAGGAAGGGAAAAATGTAATCCTCACATCATACGGCCTTACAAAAAAGGCAGAGTTACATATGGCCAAGCCCACCTGTTTCAATGGGAGTAGGCATGCCCAAGTCTGCATTGGATGGTAGCAGCTGCATGAAAAATCAATTTAGAACTCTATGTATACATGTATTAATTGGCTGCATCAAGCCAGACATTGCCCTGGAAGCAAAAATGAGGAAACTGAAGCTGTTGTATTTGAGGCGCATCACGAGAAGACAAGATTCCCTGGAGAAGAGAATTATGCAAGGGAAAGTTGAAGGCACAAATCAAAGATGGAGCAATTCCATCAGGGAAGCCCTGGCATCGAATTTACAAAAGCTGAGTTTGGGGGCATTCATTCCTAGGCTTCCCATAAACAGGATGACACACAACAACGGCATGGTTTTATTTTTTCCATTTGAGAAATCCGCAAGAGACACTTCCACCACCGCCTGCAGGTGGGGGTCTCCCTGGCTTTTTTAAAAGGGAAAGGGATCCCAGAGGGCTCATGGGGCAACATACCAGTCAAGATGATCACCGGGTTGAAGAAGGAGAACTTGAGGAGCTTCTTGATGTGAGCGATAAAAGGATCGTTGGGGTTGTTGATGGAATCCACCTCGATGCTGAAGGAGGTGCTGGTGATCACGTCCATGCTGTAGGCGCCGAAGATGCTGCAGGGAGGGGAAGAGCGGAAGAAGACACAAACACATCGAAAGTGAAGGGATTCTCCGGCATGAGTCATTTTCAGAGAAAAGCCCCACAGCAGAAACAACCTTCCCATGGGTACTTCGGGCCGTCTGAACCCAGCTCTCAGTTAATGACATTTTATTTGTTTGTTTGTTTGTTTGTTTGTTTGGAAATTTATAGGCCGCCCCTTGCCACAAGCCTCGGGGCGGCTCACAACAATAATACAAACAATTTCTAATACATTAAAATTTCCAAATACTAAAAATTACATACATTAAAAACTGGCCCATCTCCAGGTCTAAATTAAAACCATCCAAATATCAATAAATTAACATTTAAAATATTGTTTGAATAAAAAGGTCATTTTAAAGGGGCTTCAAAAACTGGTTAAAAAAATCACACATCATTCAATTACCTTACAGCATTTCTATTTTATTACCTCCCACTTTCATCTCAAAAACAGAATGCTACTATATTTTCACTATACAAAGTATGTTTTTACCAAGAAATCATTTTTCAAAACATAAAATGACAAAATCAAATTAACAATTACAGCCCAGCAATATTCTCTTTAGACAGATGAAGCAAAGATGCTGTTTTTAATTTAAAATTTATTTAAAGATTATACATCCCAAAGAAAATATTGCAGGCTATCTTAAGTGCAATTCTATGCACTCTTAGAGAGGGAAAAGTCCTAGACCCGGCTGCTTGCTGACTGACCATCCACGCTAGGAGCTTTTCCGTCTAAACTTGCAGAGGATTGCATTGCTAATCTTTGACTTGTGTTCTCGTTTGCCCCGTATGTTCATATGAATTTATTTCCTACATACAGAAATCTATTTATTATTTCACATGGGCAAGTATCAACGCATCTCTTCCCCAACTACTGTCTGAAAGTACTGTCTGTGCCCTGGAAAGCTCTCCATCCCATAATTTTGCTGAACTGGCAGCTCAAGACAATTCCTCGTGGACTTTTAGGTACTTTGTTTTCATCATAAAATGGGCCATTTCCCATCAGCGCCATTGGTGTGACTCACCCTTTCATGTCTATGGGTTCACCGCTTTCCACTTTCTTCTCAACGTGCTTCGCCAACACTTTCCCATAATGGTTGAAGATGGGAAACATCTAAAACGAGAACCAATCCTGCAGGTTCTTTGGACATCCATGAAACGGAATCATGAATATTGAGGACACTTGTAATCTGTGTCACGTCCTTAAGAAATGGGTTGGGTGCCTGTTTTGCTTGCACAGTGTTTATACCTGGCAACAGGTGCGGCCCACAGACCTGGCCAGCAGTCTCCCACCCCCATCATTATGCATCCTAGAATATAACGCAGGATCTTCTGCAAGATGCAGAAGTTCCTTTTCAGGTGAGTTGATGAGCAAGTTTGCTCAAAGCAGAATGTCTAAGGATCACTGATCTTTTTTGAGAAGGAGCTGTTCAAAGTGGAATCCAGTCTGGAAATGGAAGATTTTAATTTTTATTAAAATGGAAGCTCTTGCATTAATGTACTTTATAAAGTGTTTGTAGAACAGTAATATTATGTACTTGTTGTGAGCCGCCCCGAGGCTTTGTTGTGATGGGGGCGGCATAAAAATGTTTTAAATAAATAAATAAATAAATAAAGGCGAAAACCTGTCACATCCAGAATCTGCAGGCTTCGTACTTACCTCCTTCAATCTCCCACTTGTGAAACACGGAGACAGGATGGTGCGAATTCTCTTCCACTGTTCATCCTTCACGATCACAACTGAGGAGTCCAGATCTCCATTCAAACCTAAGTCCTATGAAGCCCGTAGCATAAAGAAAGAATCTTCATGGGCGTGAGCAGCAGCTGTAATTCTTACCCACTTTGTTCTCACGCGGGGCCAGATGCGGACTCACACATCACAATATTATTGTGAATTAGGCTATGCACATTTGGGCAGGAAAACGTCCTTTGGGCCAGTCACTGACTCTCAGCCTAACCTACCTCACAGGGTTGTTGTGAGAACAAAATGGGGAAGAGGGAGATGAAGAAAGAAGTCTCAGATTCCTTGCAGAAACAAGACGTATGGCTGCGAAAGCTGGACCATAAGGAAGGCTGAGCGCAAAAGGATTGAGGCCTTTGAGTTGTGGTGCTGGGGGAGACTCCTGCGAGTCCCTTGGACCACAAGGCGATCAAACCGGTCAGTCCTAGAGGAGATCAACCCTGACTGCTATTTAGAAGGCCAAATACTGAAGGTGAAACTCAAATACTTTGACCATTTAATGAAGGACTCCCTGGAGAAGAGCCTGATGCTGGGAACGATCAAGGGCAAAAGGAGAAGGGGACGGCAGAGGATGAGGGGGCTGGATGGAGTCACTGGGGCAGTGGATGTGGGCTTGGGTGGACTCCGGGGGCTGGTGGAGGACAGGAAGGCTTGGAGGAATGTTGTCCATGGGGTCGCGATGGGTCGGACACGACTTCGCGACTAACAACAACAACAACAAGGATTGGGCTGTGAGCCTTTGGGCTGGTGTACTAGAAAAGGCCAAAAGGCCATCCCAAGGATGAAGAGGCAGTGGCACATGGGCACTGTGTCCTTGAGTCCAGACCTTCTCTGCAGAACCACCCCTCGTTCCTTATTTCAGCTCCACCAGGCTCTGAATTTGCTCTCTATTACTCTTTTTCCACAGTTTAAAGTTTCCCCCGAGAAGCTAATGAATTTCCTTTTCAAATAGTCCTGGGTGTGATCAAAGGTAACTTGATTATTTTTAAAAATTCTATATCGTGCCTACAGCCAGTTGGCTCTCCAGATGGTTATCTGTTAGCTATACTTCATTTGCCTAGAGAATTTATTTATTTTTAATTTATTTTTCAATTTATAGCCTGTCTTTTTCCTACAAAGGGCTCCAGGCAGCTGACACCATTCTCCTCCTCCATCTTATCCCCACAACAACAACCCTGTGAGGTAGGTTGGGCTGAGAGTCTGCGACTGGCCCAAAGGCACCTAGTTGGCTCCGTGGCCGAGCGGGCACTCGAACCCAGATCCTCTGAGTCCCAGTCCCATGCTCTTAACCACTGCACCACACTACTAATACTACTAATTGTTTTGGGGAATTTGAAGCAGGTATCGCCTGGGAACCATACTCTGGCCAGCTTGGAAGTGGTGTTTACCTCCAGACGGGCAGGCCAAGAATTGTGGACTTCGCATGCTGCAAAAAACCGTTGGCATGGGAACAGGAGCACACTGCTCCTTCTTGCTTAGGGTGGTCTTGGCTACACAAAACAAAGACCTCCTGCCTGCAATTCATTGGTCCCGTTCACAGTGAGTATTGAGACTCGTTCACAGTAAGTATAAGCTATTTTGCAGAGACAAGAATTGTCACAGAAAATGTCTCAGTGGATACCTACCCGACGGTTGGTGAAATGGGTGTAGAATTCTTTTACCAGGAGGGTTTTGATGATGGCAAGATCCGAAATAGCCATCATTGGCTGGCGACCGTCGAAAAATCTAATTGCAAAAAGGAAAGGAAACTTTGCAATTCTTGCTTGAATGCAGTAACTGTTTTGAGAAGCAGAGCCAAGATCAGAGGCCCGTCTTTAGTTATAATAGATCAGATGGTCCAGGAGTTTGGGGTAGTGTCTATGTTTCATTTATGCGGAAAATAAATAGAACTGTTCTGTTCCTTATGGCTGAAAAGCTCTTCTAGGAAGCTGGTAGGCTGTGGGTTGAATCAAGATGTGGTCAGGTTTTGAAAACAGTGGGACTAAGTTGTGATCGTCTTGCATTTCATTGAATTCATGGGGTCTAAGCATGGCTAAGGCCAACCCTTAAAAAAACCCTCAGAATAAAGAGAAGATCTCCAGTGTGGAACAAACATGACCCTGACCGCCAGCCTTAGGAAACCATAAAGAAAAGCAACTGAGGAGCAAAGGCATGGGCAAAATTATCCTTTATTTAAGATACAGTGCCGTACACCTTAGACTAAAGGCCTACACCACCAGTTTTGTTCTTATTTTTATTATTAACTTATCTTTCTATCCCACCTCTCTTCCTCCTCCTCCTCCTCCTCTCCATTTCATTCTCACGACATGCCTGAAAGGTAGGCTGAGCTGAGACCGACTGACTTGCACCGAGAGCTTCGTGGCCAGGTGGGAAATAGCACCCGACTTCCCCGAGTCCAGCACTCTGACCGCTACCCCAAACTGGCCCTTGGAGGCATTTTCTGCATCTGAACATGCATAGCACCTCCCCTTAGTGTCACAGTCCACAAAGCGCTTTGCAAAGATTAAATCGGACAGGTCCTTAGTGAAAATGCCGTAGGACAGAGACTAACAGCAACAGGAGGAAAACTCACTCTGCATGCTTTGCAGGGGCTTAATGGGCCTCAGGAGTGCTGAGGCTGTTTGGGAGGGGAAGGGCCTCGGTGGTCCGAGGCAGGGGCGGAGTCAAGGCTGTACTCCTGCTTTTCCTGTTCCATCCCCGATTTATCTTTGTCCTCTGACTGCACTACATGCACAGGCTTCTCACACACCACACGGAGGTCAGAGGCATGCCCCTCGATTTGGTGTGACATGCCTGAATGGAAGTAAGTCAAGTCTGGGGGCATAACTTGGGAATCTGCAGGCAGTACGACCCCCCACCCCAATTCTGTTCCTCAACCCATCCCTTCCTTCCAGGGATTTCACCCAGCAGGAAACTCACCCCCAAATTTTGCCATACTTCTGGTAACACTGCTGATCAAACTCCAGCACGCCCTGCCAAGATAGAAGAAGTGTCAGAGAACCAGGCAGGAAACGCAAGATCTTTCACTGAGAGCAGCATTCCACTTATGAAGCTGGGTTTTATGGCTCAGCATACCAAACTAAATCACAGAATATACCCCAGGCTGCAGGTAGATTGCAATCTGCGCCAGAGATGCAAAGGTGGTCGATTCTTCATTTTTGCAAATGCCGTTATTAGAATCCCTGGTTTGCAGAAGCAGGTTTGTATATACAAGTTGGGTACACCGGGGCGGACAGGGCTGCCATCAAGCACGGGTGTGAACGGGTACCTGCCAAGGGTCTGTGCTGCGTGGGCAAGATCCAGGTGTTCCCTTAAGGTAAATAGACTCTAAGCAGCAAGGGCATTAAAAGACAAGTGTCCAGCCTAGAAAGGAAGGGAGAGCCACCACAGTCCTTCGGAAGACGGAGCACATGGATTCCAACAGCATTCCTCTGTTGGCAGCTCATGGCCAGGGCTCCCGTAAGTTTCAGACACTCTTCAAGGATACCCCTGCCCAGAGTGGGCTGCAGTAGGTTACGCATCATTCAGCTAAAGGGGTTACATCGGTAGGGGAATACAGAGCCGCACAGCACCAGTCCCTTCTCTGAGCTTGGCCATAGCACACATATCACAAGCCTGTCCACCAAAAGCAAGTTAAAGGCCGAGTGGCTTTGTGGGACAGTTTGACCTCTGTGGGGCATCCTTCTCCAACTTGCAATGACTCATCTGCTTGTGCCAAATTTTTTCTCTGCGTTCTGTGAAGGCGACAATAGATTTCCTAAAGCTTGCTGGCTGGAAGGAAGCGCTTTAAGCTAAAGTACGCTGTTATTTTGGGGCCTGGACTATTTGTGCTTGGCTGCCCCATCGCAGGGATCCAAAACTATACTTGGGCTGAAGACCCATGCACTCACGTTCCAGTATCCCAAAAAAGTCCCGATGAAAGGCAAGGGCCTTGGTCCAGGAATTCCCAGCTTCTTAAAGAAACTGTACGGCCAGATCCCATAGCTGGAAAGACAACCCATGAGAGTAATTAGCAAGGAAGCCAGTTTCAAAGGAGTAATAACAAGAATAGCTGCAGGCCCAGAGGAAGCAAGGTGGTTAAAAGACCAAAATGTTCCAACATGTTTTCCACTGCAGTTGGCAATCATGTGCTCACCACAGGCATAGCCCAGCTGGGTTTCTACAAAGGCAAGCGAACAGCGGGCAAAGGGTGGATGGATCCCACCTCTATCCACCTGCTTGGTTTTGGTGCAAGCCACAGGTAGGAGGTGTCTTCCTTCACAGCTGTCCAGAAATCATAGTGATGCGCAAAACCCTCAGTTAACTTACACAGGTGTAATCATGCAAATATTAACATAAAGCTAGAACAGAAAAGGACTCTAGAAATCGGCACGTGCTCATTCTTGAAATGCCACTGATGCCAACCAGGCGCCATTCCCCAGAAAGCGAGTCTGCCCGACGGAGAACAGCAGCTCAAAGAAAGGGCAATTCACCCCACCCCACCCGCCTTCTCTCCCCTGGAAGAACACCCCATTCTCTTCCCCTCCATCAGAGCGGCTCCTCTGTTTTGGGATGGGGGCGGGAAAGCTCAGCCATGCAACCCTGTGTCATGTGCAGGCCCTTCACGAGCGTTGCACAAAAGGGCTGCTGCTCGGGGTGCAGCGCTTCGGCGGCAGCTGGTTCTTCTCGAGCCTGACTGAACCTTTTCCAAGAAAGCTTAGGGCATATTCTCGCCCCGCGTCTGGGCAACCACGGGGGGCGTCGTGCCGTCTCTCCGGTCGCGCCCTCGCCGGGCGGCATCCGGGGCAGGGCGAGGGGGCAGCCGCGCGGCAGCGGGCCGTCCATGCCTCCCGGTCCCGGGGGCTTCCCGCAGCGGGCCAGCGTGGTGCGGGGCGCCCAGGCGGCGCGCCCGTCCCGTTTGCGCCGGGCCGCATCCGGCACGGCTGGCCTCCGGCGCCGCGAGGGGCGCGGGGCGCGGAGCGACGGCTGCAGCCTCGGCCGCGAGCGGGGGGTTTCCAGGGCAGGGCAGCAGGGCAGCAGGGCAGGGCCGGCCGGGCGCTTGCAGCGCAGGCAGCGGGCGGGCCTCCTCGCCGAAGGGCAGCTCCACGCCGCTCGGCGGGGAAGCCGCGGCCGCCCGAGCCCAGGCGCGCAGACGACGCGTGGAGCGCGCCCCGTCCGTCCGCTCGCTCGCCCGCCGGGGAGGCTCTCCGCGCCCCGCCGCTACTCACAGGGCGAGCAGGAGGGCGGCGGCGGCGGCGAGCGCCCAGGCGTCCAGGGCGCAGCCCGAGAGGAGCCCCATCCTGCCTCGGCTCGGTCTCGCTGCCCGGGCCGGGGCGAGCCGCTCCGCTTTTCTGCGGGCCGCTTCCCTTCCTCGTGGTGACGCGGCGCCCGGGCGGGGCCCGTCTCCTGGGCCGCCCGCCAACGGAAGCTGCGACTGGGGAGCTCCTCTCGCGCCCCACCGCTGCCTTCAGCGTATTCACAGCTCGGCTTCTTTCCCTCTTGCAAGGCACCCAAGGCGCCTGCATCCTTGTTAGCCTCAGAACAACAGCCCTGCGAGGCTGGTTAGGCTGAGACGGGTGCCTGACCTGTTGTGAGCGCCATGAATAGGGACTAGAACCTGGATGTCCACCAGAACAGCCAAAGGCTCTAACCACTGTACCACGCTCCCTCTCGCATCCCTCGCCCGGGTTAGCTAAAGACTCCCAGCTTGCCTGCTTCGCCCCATCACAAAATGGCTGCCGTGGGAGGCGTGGCCAAAGACAAGTCGTAGCGCGCATAAGGAAAGGTGGAGATGGCGCCGCCGCGCACCAGACCGCGCCGAAAGTGTTTGGCGGCCCCTGGACTGGCCTACCAATAATGCTGGGTGTTGGCGGTCCCCTGGGGCGGTTATGGGGCGGTGGCGGCTGCCATGGGGGGCTGGTCGTGGATGGAATTCATCTTGGGCATCGCGCCTCCACCCGCAAATACGAGCTGCTCTAAAGAGCTGCGACGCACGCATCCGTGTCGTGGAGGGAAGCGTCTTCTGCGAGGAAAGCCAGGTCTGCCTGCCTCACACCTGACCCTCGTAAAGGCCTTCTTGGCAAGTGCTGTTCCAGAGAAAGCCAGGGCAAAAAATCAGTGGAAGGCAAGAGGGCCTTTCGTCCTCTGGGCCTGACAACCGCCTGGCTCAGGTGGGCAGATGCACGAGGACGCAGGTGCCTGGCCCTTGAATGGGGGCGCAGAAGAGGGCAGGTTGGCTCCTGCAGGTGTCGTGATAAGCAGCTCCTGCCCAAAGCTCACTTTACTGTAGGACCTCATCATGCCCCCTGCCCTCTTCCTTGGGGTCTTTTCCATCTACAAGGCACAGGGCCTGAGCTGTTGAGCGTACAAGGTGAGCGTCACAGCCCTGAAATTTCACCATGTGGGTTTGGCCCTGAGTTATGAATTCCTGTCAAACCTGCAACCAAACTCAGGACCTGCTGGCTGGAGAAAGCAAAGAGAAAAACACCTTTATGGTGCAACTTCATGCAAGATCCTGAGCTCATTCTTCTCCTTTCACCCACAGGTGAGTAATTATGAAACTTTTCTGTTGTGAAGAGTGTAAGAGAGCAAGGTTTGCTCTCTCTTCGCATGCAACAAGCGACACCCTTTGTTTTATCTAGGGAGACTCCTAGCGTTTGTGGACTTTAAGAAGCTCTGAAAAAAAAAAACCAGGGCAGGAAGGAATTTTCTCAGACCTTGATAAAAACAGGCTCGCATCCACCCTGTGGGTTTGGTCACTAATAGAACAAACATCATGTGGAGGCATGTGATGTGCTAAAGCCTATTTCCCCTGTTTTACAGTGTATTTAAAAAGTGTATACACTATTTAAAGTGTATTTTGCTTCTGAGCAGATACTGGGAGTTGTTGGCCCTTTTCCCACCCAGACGTGGCTGGATGGCACCTTTGGGTGTCTTAGTATGAGGTGCTGCATCTTCTACCTGAGGTCAAGCTGGCCAGCACGCCATCTTTGTGACCCTCTTTAAAGCGATCGTGTTTTACCTCTGGAACAGCTCTTGTACAGCTTAAGTTCAGCTTTTTGTTGACAAGATAACTTTCCGTGTTGTTTTAGTCCTTGTTTGTTACGGTTGAGTTACATTGTCTTACGGTTGGCTTCTAAGTTCAGTTTAATGGGGCACCCTAGAGAGAAAAGGGGTCTGAGACCTCAGGTCCCTGCTGGGAGTCACAGGCCGTTTTCTGTCTATACTATAGGATTGCAAGTAAAGAGCTTTAGGGGAAATAGCCTTGAAGTCCTCAGTAAAGCAATGGAGATGTGAGGCCTGGGTGTTCTTGCCAGCAGACAGGCATTTCAGCTAGATTTGTATGGTGATGCAAGTTGAGTCCGTGTTATTAATAAACGTGGGGCTGAGGGGAGCCTATGGCTGCAACCCTCACCTCTACTTTGTCCTCTGACTATTGGCGGGCATTAAATGGCCCTAAATGAGGTGCACAGAGCATCTTGCTTTAAAAAGAATCATGTGTGCCTTGTGGCCTATTCATATTTGTTGTTGTTGGTTGTGAAGTCGCGTCCGACCCATCACAACCCCCTGGACAACATTCCTCCAGGCCTTCCTGTCCTCCGCCATCCCCCGGAGTCCACTTAAGCTCATGCCGACTGCTTCAGTGACCCCATCCAGCCACCTCACCCTCTGCCGTCCCCTTCTTCTTTTGCCATCTATTGTTCCCAGCATCAGGGTCTTCTCCAGGGAGTCCTTCCTTCTCATTCGGTGGCCAAAGTATTGGAGTTTTCATATTATGAGGTATTAAAGTCAAACATGCATTCTTGGCTCTTATAGGCTATCATCTTCACTTTGTTAATCAGGACTGCAGTCCTTTGAGCCTTCCTGGAAAAAGCACCCTTTAAAGAGGCCCCTTCTTAACTGGGAGAAAGGAAGAGAAGAGAGGAGATGGAAAATACTTAGAACAAGGGGAACACTCAGGAACGAAAAGTTCAAGCTCAGGGCTTGGCCTTGGTGGTATTCATTTGTCTTTCCTTTGTCTTCCTCTGGCCAGCTTTTAAAATTTCTATGCAAATTTAATTATAGATTTTTTTTAAAAAAAAATCAACCAAACTGTGCATTCCCCTCTCCACAGACTAGAACATGCACATGAGCATTTGGGGGTATTTGAATATCTGGGGAGGGAATGTGCTCATTTTCAGAAAATGCCAATTTGTGCCAAAACCCATAAGCACATTTGTGCAAGATCCAGTTCCGTCCACGAATGCAGAATGCCAGCCGTGGACAGAACAGGTTTTAACGAGTCCGCCCGGCCCTGCCAGCAACCCAAGGACACCAGTCACATATCCATCCATCCATCCACGTCTCTCTCAGCCCATTGTTCTGTGGCAGGCCCACCAAGCAAGGAGTGCTCTAGTTCAGTTCCTCTTCAAAGCTCTGCAGAGGGCCGTGGCCTAGGTCCCCCAAGACTTCAACCAGACGGCACGCCGTTATTGTATCTGAGTTTGTTAAGCCTCCGCCGCTGAAGCTGCTGCCGGGTTGTGCCATTGTCTCTTGCAGCCTTCCCGCCCCTCCACACTCCCTCTGCGCCACGGTCTGTGATTTCTGAGCAAGGAGAAAGAGGATTAGACAGTCCTTCGCGAGAGCCGCGACTCGGAGCCCCTTGATTAAGCGAATGAAAGCGCGGCTCGGGTTTGAAGTGCTCCCCTGCTCGGCGTGCGTTGGATGCCTGGCGGAGAGCTGCTCTGTCACAGAGGCCGGCTGCTTGGCGTGACTCTGCTGCGCCTGGAAAATGAGGCTGGCAGAAGTGGGCCGGCCCGGGACTGGCCTGGTCTTCCTTTGGGTCCTCTGAGGTGTGTCAGCCGCATAATACAGCTGCACAGGCTTTCTCTCAAAGCCCCCAAGGCAGCAGGGAACCTCTGAAGCCCTCCAGGTGCTCTGGATCAGTGGATCAGCAAAACCATGCCTGGGGGTAGGTCAGCTGGAGGCCTTCTAACTGTCAGTCCTGCTTGCCTTCCTCTGGCTCTTGCTCCCCCTGCGCTGTTGAATCTTGGGGGCCGTGACTGCAGCAGGACCCAACACTGAATAAAACAAAATGGATCCAAGCAACTTGAGTTGAACCTGTTTGCTAGCATCTCTTCTTCCCATCTTTGCTCACATTTGGTTTACCTGTTCCTTTCTTTAAAGGACCGCCTAAAAAGTGATAAACACACATGCATCTAGGCATGTACAGAGTGCCTCTCCCTTGCCATTGAACAGTTGCTGCCTCTGTCCACTGAAAGGGCATTAAAGAGCAACCGCTCTTTATAACGCGATGAAGAGGTTTCTGCCCACTCCGCTTTTCCGAAAAGGAGTTCGGGGAGCGCAGCCCTTGCCCAGGGGTCACTGGAATTTTGTAATTGTCTGGATTGGTTTGCAAAATATCCCAGCGTGTGCTGCTCTCGCACCAGTTTTTCTGGGGAAATTGCCAGCTAGATGCTAGAACTGAGCGGCCAGTTTCTTTCTCTGCATGCCTGAATGCTCTGGACACTTCTGCACACACCTCACTGGGCGAGAGAGCGGGATCTCTCTGGGTCACCTCCAACCACCCCTTAGGCTTCTTGGCCATCCGGCAAAGCATCGCCTGAAGTTCACCTAACCAGGAAATGCATGCTGAGCCACAGAGGAGCAACATCCAGCCCGTTCTTGCTTGCAATGTTTTACGGGCACAGCACAGAAGGAAAAAGGAGCCGGCAGGGCAGAGGGCCAAGTCGTTCTTCAGCAGGGCAGGTGGGGTGGAGTGCCGCCCCCTTCTCTCCTCCTGCGGTTCAGGTGGGCAGTGTGCAGGGAACGGGAAAGGACCGTGTGTTTACACCTTCGCCTTCCTGCTCCTCCCAGGAGCTAATTGCCACCCTGAGTTACGACTTTCATCAGTATTAGTAATATGTCCGAATTGGCATCGCATGCCAAGTGTTGCCAGCTTCCATAAAGGTTGCCTCAGCCGTCTGCTCCTTCCTCAGTCACAAGACCGACTGAAGAGGCAGGAAAGTTCATGTGATGGGCAAGCAGGGGAACTCCCGTTCCAGGCCGCTCCTGTTTCCGCTTCGGGCCAGGCTCTTGCACCAGCAACTCGTGCACTCAGGGCTGACAACACACTTGTGCAACTTGCTGCTTTGATAATCCTTGACTATATGCAGTAAGCACTCAGCACGCGACCATACACACCAGTCCCAAGCCGAGCAGCGTCCCAAGCCGGGTGGCGTGGACACACAAGCAGCCCGCAAGCACTGTGTTAATGTTTGCTGCTGACCTGCTACGCCACAGGCGATTCAAAATCACTTTGTAAAATCCATTGGAAAAAAAGGTGCCAGAACGCTGTTCCAGTGCGTTCTATGACAAAAAAAAGCCCTTTTTCCTCTTTCAAGGAGTCCAAGGGGTTGTCGCCCTCTGCATTTTGTCTGCACAACAATGCCGTGGAGAAGCTGGCGCCAAGAGTCAGTGGTCTGGGAGCTTCATGGGGACTAGAAGCTTGAGGGGCTCACTGGAGCGGTTCACAAGCTCTCAGATCCATTTCATCTGTTTAAAGGGGTTCCGTTCCCCAGGGATGGCCTCACAGGTAGGCTCAGTGGGGTGCTGAGGAAAGCCCCCAGGAGTTGCCTCCCCTCTTCACCTGGGCATCCTGCTTGCTCACCTTCCTGATCTGGCCGGATCAGGGAGACAGCGATGAGTAGTGGCAAGCCATTGGTAGCCTCGATGAGAGGAAGGGAGAGCACCTGGTGGCCGTCGTGGAGGGAAGGGAGACCCCCCCCCCCCGAGGATGGGCCACTGATGATGTTTTCGCCAAGGGTCCTCTGAAAGCTGCCACAAGCCCTGCTATGAATAACTAGGCTGCGTCATGGAGGACGGGAATTGGGTGGTTTTGGGGCACAGTCACTACTCAGGGAACGTTTCTCTGATGGAGGAACGCCCAGCTGCGATGAGACACGACTGCGATGAGACTCTCTTCCTCTCTCCTTCTGGTGATACATAAGTGCTTGCCCTCTTTCCCTCCCACTCCACTTAGCATTATTTCCTTCCATAAGAATGAATGGCAGCCATTCAGGAAAGGAGCTCCATCTTCACTCACAGAGGTGTTCGGTTGCTTTCCAAATTCCACCTAGCAAGTGTGCGAGGGGCCCTTTGATCACCTTGCAGGATGGATTTTCAGGATCCCGAAAACTAAACATCTTTGGGATGTCCCTATCTGAGCTCAAAACAGCCCCCGATACATTGATTGCTCTCTCTCCCCCTCCCCACTCCTTTTTACCTATAAGCATGTAGACATGATTTGGTACAATTTGTACACCGTCTCGCCTGGCATTTACTAGTCTACTATCGATTGCAACACAGCGATGTGGATTTTATTCCAGCCAGGGAGCCTGGGCTTGTTCGCTCTATCCCTGAATTATCAATTTCTAGGTACTTCTGAATTTATTCGCCGGAGATCATTTTTGAGAG
Source organism: Varanus salvator macromaculatus (assembly GCA_023646645.1). Lineage (NCBI taxonomy): Eukaryota > Metazoa > Chordata > Lepidosauria > Squamata > Varanidae > Varanus > Varanus salvator. The sequence continues at coordinate 4,838,876 of JAIXND010000852.1, read as the reverse complement.
CGATTCCAGTATTGTGTTGAATTTACTTTCCAAAGCAATGGCCAGGAGAACTCAGCTGGCCAATGGAGAAAGCTGAAGGGCAGGGCATGGGAATCGCATGCACAAAACCTCCGCTGTGCACTGGGGTAGTGCTCCAGTTACAAGAAAGGCGGTGTCCTGGCATGATTTTGATGGCTGGACTGTGTTCAGAATGGGCACAAAAGATGAGCTGTGCAGAAAAAGCTACTCCAGGAAGGCTTTTTCAAAATTGCACTCTTTTCAGTGGAACTTTAGCCCTCTATTATGGTTAGGGTTGTGCACCAGGGCAGGGTTCAGGTTAGAAAAATGAGGTGTCCTGGCATGATTTTGCTGGTTGGAATGTGTTTGGAATGGGCAGAAATGATGAGCTGTGCAGAAAAAGCTCCTCCAGGAAGGCTTTTCCCAAATCACCCTCTTTTCAGTGGAACTTTAGCCCTCTATTTGGGTTAGGGTTTAGCACCAGGGTAGGGTTAGGGTTAGGAAAATGAGGTGTCCTGGCATAATTTGGATGATTGGAATGTATTCAGATTGGGCAGAAATGATTAGCTTTGTGGAAAAAGCTACTCCAGGAAGGCTTTTTCGAAAGTGCCCTGTTTTTAATGGAACTTTTCCCCTGTATTTGGGTTAGGGGTACGCACCAGGGCAGGGTTAGGGTTAGGAAAACGAGGTGTCCTGGCATGATTTTGATGGTTGAAATGTGTTCAGAATGGGCAGAAAAGATGAGCTGTGTAGAAAAAACTACTCCAGGAAGGCTTTTTCAAAATTGCCCTATGTTGAATGGAATTTTTGCTCCGTAATAGAGTTACGGTTGTGCACCAGGGTAGCCTTTGGGTTCAAAAAACGAGCCCAGCCTTGGACAGAGTGATCAGCACCCTTCCTGGGCCTGTGCCCCCGATGGCATTTTGAGGAGCCCGACTGCGGCATCACCGAAAGAGCAGAAATGTGCTTTACTCTCCAGTCACTGACGGAGACACGGCAGGGAAGCTAATGGCCCTGCAGGGGACCTGCGTTCGGCCCATGGAAAGGTGGTTCTCCGTCCTTGGAGGAGAGCGTCATTCTCTAGACAGGCTGACGTTGCAACTTGATCTAATGCAGAGTTTTGTCTTCAGGACAACTCTGTTCCTACTAGGCTTGTGTAAGAGCAGCTCAATGTAAGACGTAGTACAGATCCGCAGGATGGAAGCTGCCAATGGTTCCAAGTGCCTGTAGCTCCATTGAGCAAGAGAACACATGAGCTTGGACGGAAGGAACAGATCCTGCGGCCGTGCACCCTCTTCCCCATTCTCACAGTCATTTTGCAAGGAAGGGGAGGAAGGAATGGCGGGAGGGCTTCCTAAGGGCGCTCTGGTCTTTGGAGCCACCCGCTGTGGCTCAACCCTCTCCGCTTTTGCTATCATGGTGATTATGATGCTTGTGATTATAATGACGATGGTGATGATTATTGCAGGCATTCCGTGACTTCAATGAGCAATTTGTGTGCCTCATTTATCTCTACCCTGTAAGACAATAACTTAGCATAACGATGCAGCTTGCCCTATGGACTGTTTTTGCAACCGGTTTCAGCCTTTGGTTGAGCCTATGATTAGATCGCTTTGGGAGTGGATTCAGGAACGGGAATGAGTGGCTCAAATAAGAGCCGGCAATTCGGAGGCAGGTGTGCGAAAGCCCCCCTTTTAATTCAGTTCAGGGCATCCTCTGCCAGTGTCCACATTTCCTTGATCAGGAGACATATCTGCACACACATTCGGCGGCACCAACACATGCAGGCCTGCGCTGATAATGCTGGCCTACCATGCAGGGGTGTTCTGAGCGTTTTCGAGGGACTGTGATGGACTGCTTTTGAGAACCCCCCAATCGCATAGGAAGAAGCAGCAGCATTTCTGTGGTTTTAACGGTGTGATGGGAAATGGAAGGGCTGCTGCTTAAGTTTAAAATTGATCTGGTTTTTGCTTCTGAAAACAACACAGCAAGATGAGCTTGAACTGAAGAGCAGTGGGAGGTGATAAGATCTTAAATCCATAACTAACAGCCTGGGATTTCAGCCAATGTCACATTGTCACTGTCCTGAGCTGTTCAATGCAGAGCATTTAGCCAGTGCTCTGTGAGATATTTCATTTACCGAAGAAAGGAAAAGCGTTCTAGTACACATACAAATTTCAGGGGGAAGGCTCTCTCTATACGAAGTGAAATTTGAGTGGGGAGGATCCAAAAGGATGTTTTCCTCATATAAAACAGTAGAGACAGCATATAAAAGGATGTGATGGAATAAAAACAGATTTGCTTCTCAATGACTTTCCTAGCCCAAAGCTAAAAGCAAGACTCCCTTTACTGTGATAATGTTGAGAGAGATTATTTTTTAAAAGTGGAATGCCATGTTAGTTCTGTGTTTTAAGCTGACAGCAGACACATCAAAGGATTAAATGGAGCGTTGAACAATGTACTTTCCTTGCTTCCCCTCCTTTCCGCGGGGGGAGACACCTGAGAATTCATATTTGGTATCTACAGGCAGAAGCGCATGCAGAAATAACATTCCCCGTGGGTGTTCTTAATACTCCTTTTCCTTTAATAATTCTCATTTAGCATAATGACCATCTTGGACCATACCTCCTCCTTCAAGAAACAGATAATTTAATTCATGTGTGATTATGCAATAATTTTAGAGTAGAGAGGGGGAAAGGCTTAAAAAAAACAAGCAAAGATCAAAGCAACTTATGTCAGCAGCCCTCTGCCACTGTTAAACTTCATTTTGGTACCCCACCGGCTGGAGAATTAGACCAGAGATCAGAGCTAGAAGTTGATAAATCTGTCCATTTTGGCTTTCCCAGTTTCTAAGTTTTCCAGTCTTTGGATCATCCCAAGTGCTGAGATTTTTAAAAGTCCATCTGAAAATTTGAACACATTTGCACCTGTTTCTCTTCATCATAGCTTGTGAGAAATTTCCCCAGTATGCATGCTTAATATTCACAAATGTTCCCATTTTCGTGGGCACTTTCCCTTAAGACATGCATTTTAGGATGTACTGGTTGCTTGGTGGAGTCTATTGCAAAATTAGGAGCAGTGTGAATTTTGGATGACTGACTTTGTGTTTGTGACTGGTTCAGCAATTTGAATGTAGCGAAGTCAGCATTACAAAGCAAACCATTTTAACCTCTTACTGCTGGATGTGTGGAGATACTTCCTAGAAATCTTGCATTTCCCCTTCCGTACCTGGTGCTTGCTTCATATATAATCTTGGCTCCTGTAGGTGCTCATGAGTACAAGGTGTGACACCTTGTGTGTGGGCTGGAGATTTGAGCTACCTGCCATTTCTCACCCCTTGGCTTTATGGGACCAGCCAGCATCTGGTACAGTCATCTCAGGGTTTACTGTGCTTGGAGCCCCTCTCTGGTTGGCAAGGAGGATACGGTATAATGCTCTTCTCTTCCGTTAGTAGTTGCGGTCTGCTTTTGCTAGAGGGAGGAGAAAACCAGCTAATGCCTATTTGGCCTGAGGGGAAAACTCTGCCTCCGAATACTGGGGTGCAGTTAACCCAGGCAGCCATGACCCCTTGCAGCAGGGATGCGCAAGCTGTCAGCCAAAACATTTGGAGGCTCACATGCGCCCTGCGTCTTCACCATTGCCTCTGCTAGTGAGGGCTTGGTTGACTTCGTGCACTTGTTATTGTGCTAACATTTGATGCTCCCACAAGGGTAGCACCAGAAATCCTTTGTAAAAGGGCATTTTGCAACATTCCCGTCTTTCTCTCCTTCTGGGGATATTTCCTGGTAATGCAACAGACAGGAGTAGTGATTTTCCACGTAGCATGACTCCCGCAAAGTACATGTTTGTGTCTTGTTACATCGATATCCTGCCCTTCCTTGCAAGGAATCCAGGCTGGCTTAGATAGCCTTCCTCCTTCCCGTTTGTCCTCACAGCATCCCTAGAAGGTAGGCTAGGCTGAGAGGGGACCTGAACATGAAAGGCCAGAGTCCCAGTCCCGCGTTCTCACTGCTATGCTGCGCTGGTTCTGTGGAAGAGAAAGGGGACTCGCACGACACAAGCTCGATCAAAGCACCTGTTCTATGCCACTTAATTGCCTAAAGTTGAAATTACAGCTTTCTTACAGAATGGCTGATGGTGTCTTATTGCGCTTAGATGAGTTGATGTTTCCCGTAAGCCGCCTTGGCAGGAATTTGCTGTGCGAAAATGGCACATAACTAAACTTGCTGCCGATATATTTTTTTTTCGCATCCCCCCCCCACCCAAATTGGCTGGCTCTGCAAATTGTATGCAGCATGTAAACCTATGCAAATGGACCCAATTTACAATGATTTATCCCATGTTTCTGAAAGCAGCCGGGAGCTGTTTATGGGGCTCCTTCCACCCATCGCAGAATGAGTCCCAACCTGCTTTCCTCAGGGTAGAGATGATAAATGCACCAATTAACTCTTGCCAGGAAGGGCCAGGAAGGTAATCCGGTTAGCGCGCCGGGCGAGAATTGCTGGAGGGCTCTACTGCACTTGGCGTGGACCGAAAGATGATCTGGTTTTTCTGTGTGTAAACAGCTCACCCTTTGGACAAATATTATCTGCCTAGTGCAGAGGCTCATGGCACTTTACTATATCCGGAAGGATCTAGTGGGTCTGTTGGAAATGGTCACTGAGAGGCAATGGCGCATAATGGCTAGTCCCAGGGTTCTTGTCCCCACCACGAAGTGCTCTGGGTGACTTTGGGCCAGGCACTAACTCTCAGCCTGACCTACCTTGCAGGGGGGGTGCGCGGATCAAATGGAGAAGAGGACACGGTCTCCCTTCCCCTGCCTGGCCCTCTCCAGATGTGTTGCAAGCACAGCTCCCTTCTTTTCCACCCGCCCTCAGCAAAAACAGTTGAGTCTATAAATTGACCGATTTTCTTGCAGAGAGCTGGACCCGCCTGCCAAATTGCGATTTTGTTTGCAGAAGTCACGAAGCCGATTCTATCCCTTGCATCCGGCATGCCTTTGCAAGCAAGCGGCCTTGCGCCCCCCCCCCCCGATTTGGACTACGGTGCCCCTAATTCCAGAGCACCAGCCATGTTGGGGGAGGCCGATGAGCAGGAAGGCGGCTGGCCTGCCAGTGGGAGCTTTGGAGCGGTTTTGTCTGGCTCGTCCGGGTAGAGTTTGCAGCGGGAGGCGAGGCTGCCCGGGATGCTGCAGGCCAGTCAAAGGGCCGAGCCCTTTGCCACCGCGCGCTCATCAGTGCGCCGGCACCTGCGGGATTTACTGGCTGGCTGCGCGGCAGAGGTGTCAAATTAGCAGAGCTCTCCCGGCGAAAACGTGCCTTTGTCTGCGAAGAGAACAAATCGGTGACAGACGGAAGAGAATCTCGAGGAAGAACAGCGGTTGTTCTTGAAACAGGGTGCAGTGCCGGCTCTCCCAGGGTTTGTTACGCTGGTTTGTACATGCGGATGGGTAAATCCTTCCTTCACGGTCAGGGCTCTGCTTCCCGATTCGAGGCGCTTGCCAGCCTTCCTAAAGGGACGCATCTGGTGTGGCAAGGGGGGGACAACACATGTGTCTCAGTGTGCCCCCCCTGCACAGCTGGCTATTTTATTATTTTATTTTATTTTATTTATTTACAAATTTGTATGCCACCCCCTTGCGACCAAGCCTCGGGGCGGCTCACAACAATAAATAAATCAACAACCTAATTAAATTATTTAAAACTAACATTAAAAACTGGCCCATCTCGAGGTAAAGATAAAAATACAATAAATACCATAAATAAATATAAATTAACAATTAAAATAACTTTTAGATAAAAAGGTCTTTGCCTGGCGCCGAAAAACAAATAACGACGGTGCCAGGCGAACCTCTCTAGGGAAGGAAAACTGGGGGAAGCGGTGCATGTAAGAGCCCCGGCGTGGCACGAGAACTGTTTGCCTACGTTGGGGCAATTTGCCCATTCCTTGGACAGCGCCCTGCTCTGCATCCCGTACTGTTCAGGACGGTCCCTTAAACCTTCAGTGAGGTTCCTGCTTGGGGGTGCCGGAATGGGAGGAAATTCTCCCCGTGCCTCTTTCCAGCTGCTTACGCTACTTGTGAGGCAGGCCGTCGTTCCTGAAGCAAGAGCTAAACTTCCTTTGCTTGTGGGAGGAAACTTTTTCTCTCCCACCCACAGGAAGGAGTAACAAAATCCGAGACTGGATACAGCCAGGGATAATACGTTGCTTGGATCTAGTGATTCGGGCATGGTCGTGCGCTTGCTTATGTTACTTATTTATATCGTAAGGGTGAGGAAGGCTCAGCTGAGCTGTTGGCCAGCTGCTGAACCTCTGGCTAGCAGCTGACTGGTGTGTGCAGGGCGACAACTCACCTTGCAGAGTGGGGCCGAGGAAGACTCCGGTGGGGAAATGTGGCTGTGAGGAAGCCACGCTGGTCGGGAAGCCAAACTGAGCTTGCTGTGTAGGCAGCTGCAATCCAGGATGACTGAGGTGGCATTCATAGAATCTCAGAATGGTAGAGCTGGAAGGGGCCATGAAGGCCATCTAGTCCAGCCCCCTGCTGTTGCAGGACACTGCGTCACACCATCCCACTCAGAGGGCCGTCCAGTTTCTTCTTGAATGCCTCCAGTCTGGGCGAGCCCACCACCTCTCCAGGCAGCTGGTGCCACTGTCGTATTGCTCTGACAGTGAGGAAGCTCTTCCTAATGTCCAGGAATCAGGGTTGTCACGACTTGATTATTCCGTGTCCTACACTCTGGCATTAGCAAGAAGAGATCTCAACCTTCCTCTTTGTGACAGCCTTTGAGGTACTTATAGAGGGCTCTCATGTCCCCCCTCGAAGCTCTCTGAAATGCTCCCCATTCCATGCAGGGGAGCATCCAAGGCGGCTCAATCTGTGGATGAGATAGTGGCGGGGAGGGGGGGTGTTCCAATTTGAGAGCTGCTGGGGAGTGTTTGGAGACAAGCAGGCCTGCGTGAGAGAAGCAGATGCCACTCAGAGCCAGACTGCAGTGGGGCAAACATGATGAGGTAGGCAACCAGCTTTTAAGCAACTTCGACAGGAGCCTGACAGGAGCCTCTGGTTCAGCTTGCATCCTTCCTAGGAGATCAGGAGGGACGTGTGCCTAGGGCCCACAGGTGGAAGGGAAGGAAATGGCTGTGAGCATCTGGTGAAAACCGCAGCCAGTCGAAGAGGCCTGCGTGCCAAAGAGAAGATGTGGGTGCTGGAGGCATCTTAGCTGGGGTGCCTCTACGCTGGAAGTATCTGAGCCGAAGTAGAAGAATCGGAGAGCCTTGTTTTAAAGGAGAACCTCAAGAAACCTGATTGAACTGAGAGAAAGCAGTGGGGTATGGTCAACTCTGGATATAAACTCGACAGGGAGGTGCATTGGAAGAGCTGTTGCTCTGAGCATCCAAGAGGCAGGGAGCAAATTAGAAATCCCAAAAGGGGCAGGCTCTTTCACAGAAGTGACAATACCAGGCTCCAAAACTAATCTAGTACTAGGAACATGCTGTTGTCCCCCGGACCAGTGTGCTCGGGATGATTCTGAGATGGAAAATACCATCACGGAGGCCTCCAAACGAGGACAGGTCACAGGAACAGTGGCTTTGATTACCCCTACAGTGACCGGACAAAGCCATGTTCCAGGTATGACCAAGAAATTAAAATTTTGATTCACTAGTGGGCTGTAGCAAAGAACAGCTGGTCACGGAACGACCCATAGGAAAGGTGACCCTGGACTTGAACCTCTGCGGCGTCCTGCAAGGTCTAGGATGAGATACAAAATTTGTCGAAGCAGTTGGAGACAGGCCATCATGCTATTAGATTTAATATATAGCTAAGTGAAAAATTGAGAGGGAAGTGCAGCACAGCCACGTGGGGCATTCAAAGAGGAAGTTTCTCTGAAATGAGGGGACTGGTGCAAAGGAGGATGGAAATGGGGTGTCAAAGGACTACATTTCTTAACATGCTGGGGTGTCACTCAAAATTGCAACACTACAGACTTTGCCAGAATTTCTAGCACAGGTTGAAAAGATAGTGCCAAGTCCATGAGGTCACCAGCGTGGTTAAGAAGGGGAGGCAAGGAAGCTGTGGGAGAAAAGATGGCTTCCTTCAGAAAATGGAATTTTGTCCAAATGAGAAAAAGAAAGGGGCCCACAAGGGATATGTAAGCAGACAATAAGAGGAATGAAGTTCTTTGAAACACACAGCTCTAAAGCTGACAATAAAGAGTTTAACTATATTGGAAGTAGAAACTGACTAAGGAGGAAGTTGGATCATTCGATGAGGATGGAGTTGAAGGATGATAAAGAGTTAGTGGAGAAACGGAATGAATTCTTTTTAATCTATCTTGACTGCAGAAGACACAAGACAAGCATGTGTCCAAAACGATGTTTTCCGAAAGGGAGTCTGAGAAATGGAAGCAAATAGTGGTGACAAAGGTGACTTGAGCTTATGGTGCAGTGTGTCATTTATAGATGATCATACCTGGTGTGCTGGTAAACCTGAGGGCTTCTGATTTGCTGCTTGGAATTCATTCCATGAGCTGGCAGAAAGTATATTGCAATGTACCAGTTGATCTCTGGATGGTTTACAGTAGAACAACATGAATTTCTTACTCTTAGTTATTTAATAATAGCAAGTACAGACTCTTCCCCTCTTTCATTCTGAATTCGGCTGCTGAAATAAAGGAGGCAGAATGAAAAAGAAGCCTGAGTGAGTCAGTATATGAAAGGGCTGGTACTGAATGAAAATTCCCGGGGCATATGTTCACCCCTTGAGCCATCATTTTGCACCCCGCTTCAGTTAAAAAGAAAAGCGTAAACCTAGTTAAAAGGGGAAAGGAAATCTGCCCACGCTTGCTATATCTGTAAAAGTATCTTAAGAATTCTTTTTCACTGAAGAAACATTCAAGAGAAGCATTGACAATACCGCACAGGTTCCTTTAGAAGTGCCACCATAGCCGGCAGTATCTGGCTGCATTTTGTCTCCCTTGAAAGAGAACCATCCAGCCACTTGGAGATGAGAGGACTTCCAGAACATCTCTTGGCCTTCTCTGGTGTGGCGCGTGTTGGATAACTGTATGATCCATCAAAGCGCTGAAGAGGTTTGTGGCTGCAGAATGAGACCGAGAGTGCATGCCTTATGGATTTGGTAGTCCTCTGTTTGGTTTGGGTAGAGCAGGTTTGGTTTCTTACCAGATCAACCATCCCTTTTAGAGTGGAACTCAGCTGAGTTCGTCTCATCCCTTTATTGGATACTGATGGTTCTTCTGAGGGCTGGGGAAGCAGGTGATTTTATTAAGCTTGGAGGCATTTCTCGAGTTTTCGGAAGTGAACATTGTTGGGTTTAAACTTAGATTTGAAGCCCTCCATCTTGGCCTGTGACTTCAACAAGATGGCGAGTCTGAAAGCTTTTAGCTATGGTAGAAAACTTTCTCCCCAGAATCAGCAATTTCTGCTACATCTATAGTAAATAATTTAAAAAAGCCCCTTGTGATTAATCCTATTGTTAGAGCTGCTGCATTTCTAGGCCCAGCCTTGTCAAGTCTCTAATACATGATAATGAAGGCAGGAAAGTATAATTCAATTCCTGTATCTTGAGGATATCCAATTCTCTGTGTTTCAATTGCCCACCCTCTCTGGACTCAGTTGTAACTGAATAAACGCAGCCAATAAAAACACGATTACTGAGATGGATGTGGATTGGGAGAGCAGAAATTAGTCTGTTAGTGTCAACAAGTCTTAAAAGAATCACCCTTGATAGCTTGCATTTGAAAGGCAAACAGGAGGAGGGGACATTTTTATAAAAACAATTCCTTTAAAATCTTTTTTAAAGCTCTCTTAGGGAAGAGACGCAGCCTCTTTCCATTATAAATTCTTGCTTAGGGGTAACAGTGGCTGTTAAAAGTCAGTTTCTTAAATGGCTGTTAAAAGCAGTGTCCTTTTGAAGCTATTTACAGAAAGGAAAGTGTCGGACACCTCCTGCCAGCAGAACGTTCAGTTTTACCCTTCTGGGCACCCCGCTTAGGTTCACACAACCGGCCTGAGCGATTGAGAACAGAAGCGTTGTTAGAATGGCCCATGGAAATGGTTGACAGGGTTAATTTTTGCCTATTGAAATGTTATGTAATCTTTATCATCTGTATTGGTTGTTTATAATTTTAGGAGCTGTTGTGAATTGGTCACAGGGTTTCGGCTATTGGGTGGGACAGAAATTCTGGTATTAATAGCAGTAGTGGGACCTGCAAAAAAGGCTGCCATGTGGAGCACACAAACCACCGTTCCAGGATGCTTCATCTTCCTCCGTGATACGCCATCCCTTGCCCCACTGTGGGTCAGCCCTTCTCGGGGTATTGCTACCTCTGACTTTCCCTCATAGATTGTTTTGCCTTTCTGCAAACCTCTGGGGTCTTCCCACCTGAGTCTCTTGGTCCCTCCCTCTGGCGTATGAGTTGGGTCATTTCTGGCTCCGTGCATTTTGGTTCTCGTGCTTGAACACCCGAAATAGAGAGGACCATCTCTTGGCCAGTGGTTTGGACCTCAGTGGCTACACAGGGCTAACATAGTCAGAAACATACCTCTGAGTTCCCAAGTCTGGGGTCGAATAGCAGCACATAACCGTGAGTTTCATTCATTCATTTATTTTACAGATTTCTATGCCGCCCTCTTGCAAAACATGCCTGCTTTGAGCTGCCAGTGGCACATGGGTGGCTACTGCTAAGAAGCGGAACGGTGGACCTGACAGGGCACAGCCGCCTTCAGGAATTCAGATGTTTGCATGGAAGTTCGGAACCTTTGTTTAGCAAGCGGAAGAGACCTTGGAAGGTCAGGCTTCCATGCGCCAGACACAAGCCAGCTGACAACATGCACTGATTGTAGCCTGAAGTCTTTTGTGCTGCTACTAAGGCTTTAGTCCAATTGCGGTCTACCGGTTGATCTCCGACCAATTTGTGGTGGAATGGAAAGGTTTCTGACACCCAATTATTTAACGATGGCATGGCAGGCTTTTCCTTTCCTCTAAATTAGACTGCTGGAGCGAAGGAAGCAGGATGGGATATCTGGAGAGGGTCTGTATGAGAAAGGGCTCAGCTTTGGTCTGAGATGCCCCGCTCTTTAATTCCCAGTGCAATGTCCCCACCTGCGTCCCATAGCCAGTCTTTGTACCTGGCCGCAGTCCAGACTCTTTCCATACCATTCGCTTACTTGTTAAACCTTCAAACGGCCATAATATTTTATGGGGAAATGCATTTTGCCAACAAGCATGCACAGTTTGTTTCTCAAGACATCTAATGTGAGGAATCGATTTGGCTTTTTTCTTGGTCTTCCAAGTCGGCTAAGTTCAAAATGAAAATGCACTCGTTTTTGCACCCAGAAGGCTTTGGGAACTGCTTGAAGCACAGAGGGAAAACATGGCTTCTCTCCGTGTTCTCTGTTTCTGTATTTCACATCCGAAGCTGTATGATCACCTTTAAGTTAGCTAACAAGGCATGGTGTTGTGTTATGCACTATGGAGGAAGACCCCCTCTCTGGAACTCTCTGTGATACACTGGGGCTGTGGAAGGAATCTTGGCTTCAGAGGTCTGGGGTGGTCTCTCATTTGCAGATAGTTGGAGGACCAATTTTCACATTGACATGGACAACAAACTCACAGCCAGAGATGTGAACTTGCAATGCATTGGGTTAGAATTCTTGCTGAAGTCTGCACTTCATATCCCAGCCTTTGTTGAGAAATTGGAGTTTCTGCAAATTTCAGTTTTAGCTGCTGTACACAAGCCTCGTGAGAAGAAACTTCCAAAGTCTTGCCATGTAGAAACATGACTATTAGGGAACTCAAAGCCAGTGGCTCATGTTTGAATTTATTAGCTTTAGCTCTTGAAACATGGCATGTTTGTGGAGGTTTTACCCGCTATTGCTTGAGCAGACAGCAAATCCAGCAAGAGAGCCCTTGTTTGTTCTTACAGTGTAGCATACAGCCCCAAGAATGTCTCCCAGGAGGAGACAGGACTGCGAGAGGAGGTTTAAAAGCCATGACGCTAATCTGCATATACGCAGTGAAGTGTTTATCCTTGACGCAAAGATTAATCTCAGCCCAGAAACAGAGAAGCCGACCATGTCAAAGGCTTCCTTACCTGCCCTCAACAGGCACCCACAGGTTGGCCCCGAGCTCCCAGAGAGGGAATAAGAATGGTGCAGCGCCCCAGCCAGCTCTCCTGCTGGGCACACAGAGCAAACGTGGCCCCAAGGCCACGCCGGTGGAGATCCTGAGAGGATGCTTGTCATCAAGCCGCGGGGTCGGTTTCTACGGCCAAACACTCGCACCAGAGAGGCTGGGGCAGCGCGAGCCTTATGTGCTTGCTGCAGAGCGGGTGGATCTTGCTCCGCCCGGCATCTGGAGCAGGATCAGCGGCTGCCCTCGCCCTACACAACCCGGCGATAAATGTAATGGGCCTTGGCAGAGAGGAGCTGGCTGCATCTTGCAGGTCAAAGACAGGGCAGTGCTCAGCAGACAGGAGAGCCAAACGGTGAGCGGAGGCGGTGTGGGAAAGGTGCCCACGGTGCTCTGTGACTCCCTGGCTGCGAGAGCAGCGCGAGCTTCCGAGGCTGCTGCCAGCTGCTCCCCATGCATGCAGCGGAATACTTGCACAAGGCGCCTGCGCACACCAAAAAAGATCACCCAAGAGCGCATGATGTGTCTTTGTATTTAAAAAAAATCATTAAAAATATACATTTTTTAAAAAAATCAAATGAATCTGGTGTTAACATGTACTTGTTTTTTTTTTTTAAACAGAGCTGCAGGACAGCATCCGACTGGTGTCGAAGACAAGGGGAAGGGTTCTGGTTTCTTTTACGCTGAAGGATGACTTTGAAAACCGTGTAAGTGTTGTCCAACTAGTGTGTTCTCCCCTATCCATCCATAAACACATTCATTTAGAGGAACTGTCTTCTGGCTGGATTGCGTTTCGTTGAGATTTACAAGGGACGTTTGGCACATGCAGGCTACAAAGGAAGAATTGGACCCACAGTAAGCGCACAATTGACGCCTCGCCGGCATCTTCCGCCGGCTGTTCGCTGCGGTGCAGTCTAGAACCCCAGAGAGGAGGAAACTTTTGGGAACACAACAAGCGCAGTGGGAGCGGAATAGGGATGGCTGCTGATCAAAGCCCGCCAGGAGTGACCCGTGCAGGCATTGGGAGAGGCATGATACGGAAGCAAGGGGTTTCGCTGGAGCTAGGAAGGCAGAAGCAGCAAAGGGAAAGAGAGAAGTGCAGGGCAAGAACCGTTCCCCTTCTTTTGCATTTCCCTAATTAACCTGGTTGATAGGAGAAGGGGAGACTAGAGAAGGTTCGCCTTCGATTACATTACAACAGTGCTAGCTAATCCACAGGAAGGGGATGCATTTCCTTGGCTTGAGAGAGGAAAGGGAAAAAAACCCATCGCAGGCTGCTTCCGAAAGCAGCGTTACAAAAGCATCTTTTATTATTATTTAAAAAATCCCCTTAAATCATATTCCAAAGTGATTAAAATTGTCAGTTTTTGATCATTTTGTGGGTTTTCCTTAGAAAAAAAAAAACCAAAGCAAGTTCAGCTAGGTCAGCTCTGTGTCTTAACGAGTTGATTGTCTGAAAAAAAAAATAGACATTCACATTTACATCCATTCTACCCTGATAAGAGATTTTTACCCACAGTTCACTGCACTTGTTATGCATACAGTCATCTGGTTGGGTGGTAGAGGTGGAGGTTCCCCCAAACTCTGCAGGCTGCCATGCTTCTGATGCCGCTCCTGTCCTGGCGTCAGACAAAGGAGGAGAATCCTGTGACTGGAGTCCGTGAGCCTGGGGCAGGCTGACCTGTTGGGGTGTATACCCCTCCTGAGCTCTGTGTCGTGATCACAGTCTGGAAGTACGGCTCTGTCTCGCTGGCCACACATTCCTCATACCTGTATGGCACCGGGTGCTTTGTACCCTTCTGCTGCCGTTTCCATGAGTTGTAGTACGTGGGGTCGCTCATGTAATGGTTGACGAAAGAGTGCTTGGGCAGCTCGTCTTCGTAATCTGAATCCGTCACCTGAGGTTGGAGAGAGAAACCGTCAGTGAGGGGATGACGGATGGGTGTCTTTTCCCCAGCGGTCTGTTAGGAAAAGTCTTGCACCTTCTCCGCATCCGCCCCGAGCAAAAAGGCGGTGTGCGCTCTCTCAGTCTTCCCCAACCTTGTGCCTTCCGGAGACGTTTGGACTGCAACACCCAGAACCCTCAGTCCATGGCCCTGCTGGATGGGAATTCTGGGAGGGGTGGTCCAAATGCCTCTGAAGGCCACCAGGTTGGGGAAAGGAGCTCTGCTGAACTGCAACCCACAGGATGCTGTTGAACTGCATTATGTATTATGTACATATCTGTATTCTGTTTTATTTTATTTATGTAAGCCGTCCCGAGGCTATGCGATGGGACGGCATACAAATGCTTTAAGTAAGTAAGTAAGTAAGTAAGTAAATAAAATAAAATAAAATAAAATAAAATAAAATAAAATAAAATAAAATAAATAGAAACATAGAAACAGAGCGAGTCAGAAGGGGCCTCCTGGGCCATCTAGTCTGACCTCCGGCACCAGCCGGCTCCGCTCATGACATGCCCACCATGTGCATGTCCAGCCTATCTTTGAACACCCTCACCGATGGGGCCTCAACGACCTCCCGTGGAAGCCCATTCCACGCCCTCGGGGTCCTAACTGTCAGGAAGTGCTTCCTGGCATCCAAATTGAACCTTGGCTCCCTGAGCTTTGCTTCATTGGAGCGCGTCCTGCCTTCCTCTGCAGGGGAGAACAGGCCTCTCCCCATCTCCATGTGACACCCCCTCACATACCTGTATGTTGCCAACATATCCCCTCTGAGTCTCCTCTTCTCCCGGCTGAAGAGACCCAGTTCCCTCAGTCTCGCCTCATACCCCATCCCCTGCAAACCGGCCACCATCCTTGTGGCCCTACGCTGCACTGACTCCAACCTGGCTATATCCTTTCTGTAATGAGGGGCCCAAAACTGAACACAATACTCCAGTTGCGGGCGCACCAGAGTCGTGTAGAGTGGAAGTAATACCTCTCTTGATCTAGAAGCCACACTTCTGGCTATGCAACCAAGGGTGGCATTCGCCCTCTTGACCACCGCATCACACTGCTGACTCATGTTTAGCCTGCGGTCAACCAGTACCCCGAGGTCCCTTTCACAAGTGCTGCTCTCCAGCCACTTGTCACCTAACCTGTACTTATGACAGCTATTCCTATGCCCCAAGTGCAAGACCTTGCACTTCTCCACATTGAACGCCATCCTGTTGTCTCCTGCCTACTTGCATAGTCTGTCCAGATCCTTTTGGATCTGGAGTACCTGCTTCTCAGTTGTGGCCACTGCTCCAGTTTTAGTGTCGTCTGTGAATTTGATCAGCAGACTGTTCACCCCTTCTTCCATGTCGTTAATGAAAAGATTAAACAGGATCGGCCCCAGGACAGAGCCCTGGGGGACCCCGCTTGTCACTGGCTGCCATCCCGACGATTCCCCGCTAATGGTTACCTTCTGCTTTCGGTCAGTCAGCCATGCCCTAATCCACCGGACAGTGCTTTGGTGTATCCCAAAACTCCTCAGTTTCTCCACCAGGATATCATGGGGCACTTTGTCAAAGGCCTTGCTGAAATCCAGGTATACCACATCCACTGCATCCCCTCCATCTAGCCATCTTGAAACCTTGTCATAGAATTCCACAAGGTTTGTCTGGCAGGACCTGTTTCTGCGGAAGCCGTGTTGTGTGGCTGTCAGCCTCCCTTCCCTATCTAGCATCACTAGATCTCTCTCTATTATGAGCCTTTCCATTGTTTTTCCTACAATGGACATAAGGCTAACCGGTCTATAATTCCCCATGTCCTTCCTACTACCCTTTTTGAAAATTGGGACCACCGATGCCACCCTCCAGTCCTCTGGAACTTCACCCGTTCTCCACGAGGCCTCAAAAATGGAGGCCAGCGGGCGTTTTATTTTTTGAAAATAAAATGCATGCCATCAATTCTCACTTTGCAGCTGCCACAATGCAGAGGAATCCCATGTCCAGTGTTCGGCTGGGGACAGGGGCCTCGCTTAAGGAGCTACAGTGGCCCGCAACTATGTGGGAATGGAGCGTGTGGAACAAGAGCGGGGAAAGCGGTGAAGCAGGTATGGGAATGGCAAATTGGGACAGGAATTACGGCTGCCTGAAAATAGCTAAGGGGAATGTGCCTGACTGTCAAGGCACCCAGGATTGTAAAGTTAATGTTCAAAAACCTTAAAGAGCTGCTTATAAAAATACATAATGTGCTTGATAAGGTACGGCTCTGTGTCTGTAACTGTCATCGGGCTAGTCTGTTTCCATGCAAGCCTTAATCAGGAAATTGATTGAAAATACTGGGCAGAGGTCAGCTCTGGGAATGAAATCCGAGCACGCTGTAATCAGCGGTGATTTTTCATCGAAATATTCTAATGGAGATTCAAATAAAGTACATTGGCAAATGATCACATACACGAGATGTGGCAGCTGGAATGTTTAAGGGCACCTCCCCCCACCCCCGGCATCCGGGATGCGCAAATTTGTTCAAAAATGCTACCAAAAGGAGCATTGTGGCCTCTGAACTCCCCGCAAAACAGAAACTGAATCTATTAATGTTCTTGTCAAATTGGACTGCATGCCGCACATTGCCTCATCTCTGGCTGGGTTCAGCTTTGGATCCCCTACTTTGTGTTCCTTCCTTTGAAGGTCAGAAAGTGGCTTTTAATGGTGGTACCATGTACTCAACAAACAAATTAAACTTTGTTTTCTTTCATTGTGTAAGGACCTTAAAAAAAAAATCTTCCTAGGTCTTTTAGATCTTTGCTGTATGGAATGCCACTATAAACTGGTGGGTTTGGCTCCTTTTTCATTCCTTGGTGGGTGTGAGGTCTCAATTTTTTCCAAATTTGGATGGGTTGACTTTGTCAGGCTGTGCTGGTTTTGTATTGCATGTCCATATTTTTCTGTGTATTTTGTTATTACTATTATTAAAATGATCACACGCTGCCTAGACCCCATATGTTCATTTTGGAAATACAAACGAAAGTAGGGCTTTTGTCACGATGCTTCTGGATGGTTCTTTTAATTTCATAGGACAGAAGATAATAATGCATCCCAATGACAGCTTTTGGATCACACCCTATCTTCTTCTGTAAAAGCTCTCCTCGCTCTCCACTGTTTACATGGTTACACACAGAAAATGGGCTGAGTTCACATGTAATGACAATCCGTGGGTTGTTTCACCGTGGCTTGTTTCACCTGCGGATTGTCTGGAACAAGTGAACGCACTTCCTCCCACTTGCCTTTGTTGTTTTGGTAGGTAAGCCAGAGGTACTTCAGCGCCACGTGCAAACTTAGATTGTTGCAGGGGAGTGTGAACCCCTGACTGCTTCTTGTTGGGTCCTCTTCCCGCCACTCTCTCCCACTCTTCATGACCAAGAGATGCACACACACACAGCATGGTGAAATGAAGCAAGAACTCTCCTTGCCGAATACAACAAGCTACTTCCTTACGAAGTGTTACCTGCGCAGAGACTCTTTGGTGAATGGCCATGATATACCGTATTTTTTGCTCTATAAGACTCACTTTTTCTCCCCTCAAAAGTAAGGGGAAATGTCTGTGTGTCTTATAGAGCGAATCTGTGTGTGCAGTAAGTCTGTCAGATGTGCAGCCCATGGGGATGTGATGGGGAATGTGCCTGTGATGATGTGCCCATTTGATTCAGAATATTTTTTTTCTTGTTTCCCTCTTCTAAAAACTAGGTGCGTCTTATGGTCAGGTGCGTCTTATAGAGCGAAAAATATGGTAGGTGCCTGGGAGCAGGTGCATTGTACGCAGGTGCGCAGCTTCTGAAAATGTGTGGATCCACCCCAAGCTGGAGGCAGAAGGAGAATACAGATGGTTGTGGAGGATGGAAGTGGTCTGCCGGTGCACCGGTGGGTGCAAGTACCAGTCGACTGGCAAGAAGAGTCCAGATGGTGGATTCCCCAGATAGGTCCACCAGGCCAAGACCTTTTTATGTAAATGTTATTTTAACTGTTGGAGCTATTCATTGCTTTTAAAATGTTGCCAGGATGTCGGCACTATTTTATGTATTCGCATGGATTATATTTTTTTATGCTCGGAAGCCTCCCTGAGGCTTTTGCGAGTGGGGCGGCATATAAGTTGGCCCAATAAATAAATAATAATAAATAAGATCTCGGGCAGGAGGCTTGGACGGCGAGCCCCATGTGCACCAAGGAAGGCTTGGATGCAGTTCTGGATGGGCTCACCGTGGCCAGAGATGCCCCCTCCGCTTCTGGAGACCACGTGCTCGGTGCTGTTCGCCTGGGGACTCTTGCCGTTGCCATCCTCCCACTGCCCCCCATCATTACACAAATTGCTCCTGCGACTGGATTATGCTTTAGAGTGGCCACATTATTTTTAATGATTCAGAACTATTGACGGAATGGAAATGCTGCAGGGCCGTTTTCTTCTCTGCCGTGTGGCAGGCGCATTTACCGCAACTGCAGGCTGGTTGCCGAGGCAACCGCCGCGGCCCGGAATTTGATTGGGCGCACGGCTAGATTAGAAATTGACAAGCAAAGGTGCACGGATGCCTGTGAAGCAGCAAAATAAGAGAAAATGCCTGACAATTTAAAGTATTTTTATTGGTAAGATGAAAGAAACAAACGCTATTAGGGGACAAATTAGGAACTAGTGGGCTAGTTTTAGTTTAAGGCTGGCATTACGGGGAATTTAAAAACAGTTGTGGCTGTCAAATTTCCTTTTGAGAATCGTTGGAGGAAAGGAATTGTGTACATTTATTTATAACTAGCAGTGAAGGGAACAGGCGTGAATATACTCAAGTTCTTCTGAAAGGTTGCAGAGGCGATACGCCCGACTTGGTCGCCCACCTCAGCCAGCAGGGCAGGGGCTAGCCCCTTCCCATGGGTAGCACATGGCTTTGCTCGCATCCTCTTCCCCGTCGGATTCCTCCCCTCGGGGTGTCCTGCATGGTAGCGGTGGCAAATTCTGCATTAGTTTGGTGTCGCAGAAGCGAGAAGGCAACTCACCGTCCTTCTGACCTCCTTAGTCTCGAAGATGCCATTGAATCTCTTGGTGGGTTTCTCTGTGCTTTGCTGAATCCGGCCCTCGGCCAGCCCTCAGCCCACCTGTTGGGGGCGGCGGCGGGGGGGGCAGTGTTGTCTGCTTCATGCAGAGAAAAGTCATGGCGCTGGAGTGGTGAACTGGTTTAGGAGATACTGTGAAGTTAGGGCTCCTCCAACGCTCCTTTCATCTAGCTTCACTCCCGCTCTTGCTCTCCTCGGCTCTTTCCAGCTGATGGGAATCAACAGTGTGGCTGAAACCTCATTAAAATTCTCTGTTTATGTTGGAAGGCATCCAGAACTTTCATGCCATCGAGCATTTTGGTCTGAGCAGCCGCGTGACTGCCATTGGGTCACGTGGGGTCACTTACGGGTTCAGGGCAGAACGACATAGGTTTGCGGTACCAAAACTGTGCCACCGATCCCGGGGGTGCAGAGGCCACCTGAATGCATGAGGGGATTTTGGAGGGGAGAACAGGTAGACAGAAGGTTACGCGAGTTTCCCTACCCCTGCGGATTCTCCTTTGAAATCTTCTTCCGAGCCGTTCCTCTGAAATCGGGTTTATTCCTGCCTTCCGAGCCTGGCTGGGGCTGTTAAAAAGGGCCTGGGAGGTGTGTGCAGAGGAGAATTTCAGAAGGGGCAAAGGTAAAAACCTTTGCTTGTGAAGTTTCTAATGCAAATACCTTTCTGCTGTTGCCACATAGAACTAAATCAGATACGAGGACACACGTGGGTTTTCTCTCCCTGCCTGTCCGCCTTCAGCCAAGCCTCACGCTCTCCACGTCTCCACCAGCAGCCTTTCAGATCTATTCTACGGACAGCATTCAGCCCAAACGATGTTCGTGTGTGGCCCTCCATGTTGTGCTTCAAGGCAGTTCCCTCCTCCCTTCAGGATTTCTCAGAATACCGGGTCTGGAGCAAAGACACCTGTGTATATGCAGGGTGAATTCCGCCTTTGAAAGACACACCAACAGGGCCAGGAATCAGGCCCAGCCTCTCATGCATGCATTGTAAAGTGGAACATGTGCCAAAGGTCCGAGAACTCCACATCAAAAGTTCACCGGCATGGCTTTATTCTCAACATGGGCAGCCATACAGTACAAAAAGCACAGTCAGAGAAGTCCGTAGTCAGACCCTAAAGCGTGAAGTGATCCTGAAAGTATGCGCCATTGCTAGCCGGGATGTTTTTGCTTTGGCTTTGAATTGGAAGCACTCGCATAATGCAGCTCCAGGTGAGGAGTGTATGGTCATCCGCCTTCCTCCCTTGGCCCCACGGCTGCATCAGGCACAGATTGGCCACTGATGTGATGCAGCTGCCAGAAGGGTAAATGCTGTGTTGGGATGCATTAACAGAAGTATCACTTCCAAATCACAAGAAGTAGTAGTTCCTCTATACTCCTCACTAGTCAGACCTTACCTGGAATACTGTGTCCAGTTCTGGGCACCAAGATTTAAGAAAGATGCCAGAAAAGTAGAAAGGGTCCAGCGGAGGGCAACGAAAATGATCCAGGGTTTGGAAATGCTGCCCTATGAGGAGAAACTGAGAGAACTGGGCATGTTCAGCCTTGAGAAGAGGAGACTGAGGGGGGACATGGTATCCCTCCATAAGTCCCTCAAAGAGGAAGGTCAAGATCTCTTCTTGCTAATGCCAGAGTGTAGGACATGGAGTAATCAGTTCAAGTTGAGACAACCCAGATTCAGGCTGGACATCAGGGAGAGCTTCCTCACTGTCAGAGCAATACGACAGTGGGACCAGCTGCCTGGAGAGGTGGGGGGCTCTCCCACACTGGAGGCATTCAAGGAGAAACTGGGCAGCCCTCTGAGTGGGATGGTGTGACACGGTGTCCTGCAACAGCCGGGGGTTGGACTCGATGGCCTTCATGCCCCTTCCAGCTCTACTATTCTATGATTCTGTGATTACAATGCCCGGGTGAAGAGTGAGTGCGTTCAGCTTTGGAGCCAGTTGCTCCAGCCACGTCATGGGTCAGTGGGGATCTGTGGAAACAACCCTCCTTTCCATCTTCGGTGATGCTGCAGCACCTGAAAGCACAAAAACGTCGAAGGAAAACAGTATTGGGATGCTCTTGGGCCTTGGCTTCTCTGGCTTGATGGTATCCTATTCACAAGATGTTTTGTCGGAGGAAAATAACTGCCTGACAAGCTCAAATAGGTGCGGCTGCACAAGGAGAAGCATCTGCTGAACGGCTTCCTGGAAATCGGAGGGGCAGCTTTCTGCATCATTCTCTTCTTTCCCCATAAAGCTGGAGCGGCTGATATCCTCGAGAAAGCAACAGGGCATCTCTCCGGAAGCCTCCGAAACGAAAGGAGGGAAGACCCCATGACAAAACCGGACAAGGCAAACAGATGGGCCCGAGATCCTTAAAGAGAGAATTGTGTCTTGCTAAAACCTCAGAATGATCAACAAGAACTGGCAGACTTGTAGGGCAACCACTGCTGTGCGAGTCCATTAATATTTCCTCCAAGTGCCTGGAAGCAAGCGGGCGTCAAAGGATCCATGGGAATTGACAGGACGGCAAAGCTCTGAAGGAAAACGGGATTTATTCTGCTTGCCGCAAAACCGGGACTGTGCCTTTGTCAGAAGGCTGCGCTTCTTGCGCAGGGAGCTCCGGGTTTCGCACACCTTGACATCAAGGGCAAGGAAAGAGTGTGATGAGAGAACAGATACAACTCGGCTGACCTCTCTTTGTACTGCCTCCGCAAGCTGGAGGCGCCTCAGGCAGAGGATGGTCATTATGCACTATCAGGAACCAGCACATGGAACGCCTGACTCGAATAACAAAAAGCGGCACGGCAGAATTCATATTTATGCCCAGCACGCTCCTCTAATGGCAGGTTTAATTCCAGGTTGTCACAGAGAGGAGAGCCGAGCCACTGGGAGTGTAATCTCAAGATAATGTGTGTACCTCGCAAGAAACGGCTGGAGAGCAATGCCGCCTCCCCGGCAGCTTGGTCAGAGGGCAACACGACACAGCGGGCGGCCCCAGGTAATTAACAAGAGGTGAGCAGGTAACAGGGTGAAAGTCTCTGCAGAAAGGCGAGAGAGAGAGCTATCTCCCTGCCTGCCCCGTAGGCTGATCCGGGCTCTTCTTGGATTCTTCTTGCTGAAGAGTCGCGCTTCGACGTGTGGCTTTCTCCAATCCGTGAGCCGAGTCAGATTTCAGAAGAGGTAATGCAGGTCAGAGCAGACATTTCCCACACTGTACACTTTCTGAATGCCCCTTTTAGAGCTCATCGATTATCTTGAACCTAGCCCTGGCCTTCTGCCAACTACACGCATCAGCAGGACAAGCCAGTGAAACTGGAGGAGCAGCGCATCTCGCTCGGCGGAGGAAAAAGTCTGGTGAGAGGCTAAGAGCCTTTCCCCAATGTTATGTTCCATAAGCAGCTTTGCTCCCATTTGTTCTGTGAATCCCCTGCTGGAAATGGAGGCAAACAACTGGGAAGCGTAAACGAAAACTGAGAGTAACCTCCGAGATGAACATTCTGGTCGCGTAGGAGGAGACTCGTAATTCATGCTTTTCCTCTAGTTTTTCACAATGTGTTGAAAATTTCCCCGTGACCTAGGTGGCTTTTTGAGTCTAGTTTTCTCGTACAGATTCTACCTCCTTCCCTGCTCTTCACATTGCTTGCCTGGATGAGGTGTTAGGGTCAAGCAGGAGTTGGGGGCTTCTGCTCCGGGACAAGGTCTGCCTAAGCCACTTTGGTCCAGGCCCCAACCAGTCCTCCTGCCCCCATCCTCCTCTCCTTAGCAGGGCTTTGGGCACCAGCTGTACATGGTGTTTCATATCCTCACATGGTACTCATCTTGGATCCCTGGGTTTGCCACCCTTGGATATAGTCGGACATCCTCTTTGCCAGAACTCTTAATGCCGGGAGAGTCCTCCTTAATATATGAGCCGTGTATCTGAAGCAAGTTAATTATTCCTCCGAGTCTGGGCTCCTCGATACATCGGCCATGCAGAAGGCAGCCTGGATCGACCTGCTCAGAATTCGGAAAACAGCTGGAGGGGTCCCGTGGCAGCTGAATTTCCCCTTCACTCGCTTTCCAAGCCGCTGATACGCCTCGGCCTATTTTGGTGGCGTTCCCTCTTTCCTGGGAATAAAGGGGAAGGGAAGGGGTGAGCATGTCCCACCTCTGGCTTTCTTTGCCTGTGGGAAGGAGCCTCGAAGGAGGCAGAGCCGAGGAGGTGCTTTCTGTGCGAGGGGCATGATGTGCTCTCAGTCTATGACTCGAGAAGAGTTGCCTAATTCAGGGATCGAGCTGCAGGAAAAGCCCATGACATTCTTGGCCCAAGAGCTGAGGATGATCCCCAGGAGCAAAGCTGGCTCCACTGCATGGTCACTGGTAACAGCTGCGGAGAAGGAGCTTCATCTGGCAGCCCATGGACCCCACGCTTAATTTCACTTGGTCAAGGGTCCTTTGGGAAGGACCTTTCCATGGAGAAAGCGGTCAGAAGGAGCTGGTGGTGCTCCAGCCTGTCAGAGCTTCCTCTGCAAGAGCTTCAGGCCAGGGAAGCTGCAGTAGCAGGAGGACAAACCTGGCACTCCCTAATCAACGTGTCTCTGACATTCGCTTGGATTGATTGTATCTGCGTTTCTCACCGTGGCATTTCAGATGCCGAGATAAACACATGCGTTGTGTCTGGAGGGGAGGGGTCACCGAAGCTTGACAGTCTGAAGCGCTCGAGATAATATTGTGCTGCGCGGAAAATGGATCGGAGGAGTGGGAAGGAGGTGGCCGTGAGCTTTTCAGACTCGGGTGCAGCCGTGTTGGGATGGGAGGGGCTGGGAGTGGTCCCTGCTTGTTTAGGGTCCATCCAGAATTCAGGTAGTTCACCAAGGCCCCCGGCCCCGAAGGGCCCTGGGGAAAATGTGCCAGTGACCCTTCGGGGATGAGATGCCTCGTCGCTTGCAGTCACATGGATCCCAGTTCCGGGCTGAATCTGTTGGCCACTTGTTGATGTCTGATGTGTTGAGAGTCTATTTCCACGCAGAGTTAGAAGATAAGTTTCCATTGTAATGTGGAAGAAAAAGAAGGACCGTGGAGAAATCTACCCAGGAAAAGCTGCGCCCTGCTTATATAATTTTTCCCACAGAGAGTCTTGCCTCCTGCCTGTTTTGTTACGCATCAAGTCTCATGCTATTTCGGGATTTTAGATTTCACTCTATTTTAGCCCACTGTTTTGTCCTGTGCATGTTTGTGCTTGTATTACGTGTTTGTATTTTTTTTTTTCATATGAATTGCCCTCTGATTTGTTTTGTTTTTTTTATGAAAGCCAATATAAAAAACCTCCGAAGTAAGTAAATCGCAAGCAGTGGGTGAGAAGGGATCAAGGTGTTCTGTGCTAGGGGTCCCCCAAAGAAGCAGGAAAGGGTGATGTGGTGGAGGGATGGGGCAGCCTTACAGAACTTCCCTTAAGAATCTGTAGGACTCGCTCCCATATGTGCCCGAGAGCTTGCTGTGAGCTAGAAGCCCATGCCATATTTTAAAGGAGAAAGTGTGACAAATTCCCAGAGTTGGACAAAAGCCCCAATGTAGTGCCTGGTTAGATCCCAGTGCAGCAGCAGAAACTTTGTCTGGACTCTGCAAGAGATCACCTGTGGACAACTCCAAGCAACATGCTCGGTGGAATTCTCTTCCCTTTCTTATTTGAGGTTCTGTCTGCTCGACGACGAAGAGGGTTTCCTGAGTGGTTGGAACTGCTGCTTGTTCACCGGGGAGAACACCCCACCAAGCTGAGGCTGGCCCCCCGTCTCTCTGCCCACCTCTTCTCTGGGTCCTCCCCAGCCCCCTTCTCCCCTTGAGATGCAACACCAGCTGCGCCCCCCCCTCCCCAGTTTGGCTCCCCACCCAACCTCAGGGCTGCAGACTCACTTCCGATTCCGAAGCATCCAGGGGTTTCTCGCTGAGCGCAACGCTCTCCGTCAGCACAGCTCCGTTGTACTTGCTGCAGGTGTCTTCATCGGAGTAGTGCAGCCCCCCAGGGCTGGGGCGAGGGGGCGATCTGGGTGCAGGAAAGGAAAGGTAAAGCGTCGTCCTCTATCAGACGGAAAACACGCCCGGCAGTCTTGCCTAATAAAAGCAACCTCTGGGGCACTTTGGGTGGCTGATGTGTGTTTTTAAGGAAATCATAAGTTATTTGCACATTCCAGCTGTACAGACTTGAAAAATATGATTTGCAGGGAGATGGAAGGAGGCAGGCAAAAAGAGCACAATTTCATTTTCAAACAACTTGCTATATAGGTGGTGTGTGTGTGTGTGTGTGAGGGAGGGAGGGAGGGAGGGAGGGAGGGGTGATCAAATTGTCCGAGGACTTGGGTGGATCCCTGCTCTCCTACAAGGGCAGTAAGCCACCTGCAGACGACTTGTGGAGCCAACTAGGGTCTAGATCCCTCGGTGGGATTTCAGAGCCCGGCAACATGCGGTTGCGATGGCCAGCGTTGCTCCCACTGGAGGCTTGGCCCAGCTTGATCCCCAGTGAGGGACGTTGGCATATCTCACTCCAAGTGTCCGGAACGAGAGGCGCACCCGGCGAGGGGGACACGTGACGGAGGTGCGCAGGCCGGGCGTGGAGCATGTGTTTGCGCAGAAAGCAATTCCAGACGTGGCTGGGCTGCTGAGCGTTTGTGGATGCTGGAGAGGTGGCGCCTGGTGCACAGACCTCTTCCTGCCTGCCCACTTGACGCCAAACTCTTCACGCTTGCTTGGCCCACAAGTGGCAAAGGGTGAAGACACCGTCTCGCTGGTTCTCTCACCCATCGAAAGCTCGCCCTGAGAAGCCTCCCCTGAACCTCTGGGCGCCAGGAAGAAGAGGCTTCCTCACCGTACGGAGGGGAGAGGGAACAGGGAGTTCTGCCTGCTTTGGCCCATTTGGCCCACAACACATGTGCAGAATTTGTATAGCGAACTCTAAAAGTGACCATTATGGATCCCACAGGCTGGGATGGTTCTGAAAGTGGAGCACATAAGCATGTTGAATACATCCCTCGATGCTCAGGACGCCTGCCCCCAGCCCCTCCCCGGACTTCCTGCATTCTGTGGGATACTGAAGGCCGAAGCCCCTTGCCCAGGAAGCACGTGGCTGGGGCTGCCTTACCTCGTCCCATTCTTCTTGGAGAAAGTGTTTTTGAAATTGAGGTGCCGGCTGTTGAGCTCCAGGGCTGTGAAGCCCCCGTTATCCAAAGTGACAGATTCCTCCACGTTGGCCACGCTTTTTCCTGGGGACAAACGGCGACAGAATGAGCGCAGGCAAAGGCCCTGCCCTGGTTCTGCGTGAAGAGAGAGAACCACCATTTTCAGATAATCGCCTTTCCTTTTAACAAGGCATTTATTAGAGGATAATGCAGGTTGTCTCGGGGATTTGGCACTGCTCCCTTGTTATAGTAGCACAAAGAAGCAATTTCTGATTCACAGTTTTACAAAGAATATCTAAGATGCTATCTTCTATTCGAACAACCTTTGGTCGTTTACATTTTCGTTTTTTACAAGATTTTGTTGTTGTTGTGGGAGGGGGTGTGGAGAGCCTTCAGATGGTTTCTTCATCAGGCATAGATGGTCCGGAGCAAAATTTAAAGTAAACAGGATTAAAGGCTCTGATGTTTTAGGCTTAGCCGCTCATCTCACCAGTGTGCCTTGAGAACACAAAGGATGCTTTCAAGTCACATAAACCCAATCTTATTCAAGTTACCTTGAAACTAAAGTACCATTGATTTCAATGGATTTATTCCCAAGGAAGTGTGCTTAGGATTACAGTTCTGCAGCCTGATCAAGTCTGTGTTGACTGAGAAGTAAATTCCACTGAATTCACCCGGAGTGAGGCCTGTCCTGCAGAGGCATCCTGGAATGGTGGAACCAACCCTGCCACTTTAGACTGGAGGCACAGAATTATATCCTTTGCACACAACCTGCTCCCACCCCCACCCCCGAAACCCACAATTAGCAAAGTAGCACAACGGGGACTGGATGGGGCTAGAAAAGCTGGAGTTGTGCGTTAAGATGTATTTCTGGCTCTGATTCTACATGAGCTGCGCCGGGATCCTCACAGGAAGGGAAAGAGCTAAGAGGACTTCTGTGGCAAGAGTTTGATCCTTCTGCAAGGTGCAAAGATGGGATGGATCTTTTCAAAACTCCAGCATAAAAGAGGATGCCAGAAGCTCAGCAAGGAGCAAGAGCAAAGGCTGGGAAAACATTCTGGGTCTTCTCCTGAGCAGCCAAACATGCCACCATTCTCTAAGCACGCAGCATTGGATC
Source organism: Varanus salvator macromaculatus (assembly GCA_023646645.1). NCBI lineage: Eukaryota > Metazoa > Chordata > Lepidosauria > Squamata > Varanidae > Varanus > Varanus salvator. Next base: position 4,811,476 of record JAIXND010000852.1, on the reverse strand, counting down.
ATCCAAACTACACGCTTGCTTATATTGTGCAATCCAGAATGGAATCCTTACTTGGTTGTACGCCAACAGCAATATCCACTAGGGTTGACATCCAACCAACGGCCAACCACCAAAGACACCGCTGCCCTCTAGCCAATGCTCTGCCCTGCCTGGGATTCAGTGACCTGATCTGCCTGTGTGACCCGAGACGGGCGGCAAAAACTGGGAGACTCATTTGGCCCCTGCTTGGACTGAACACCATCCACGGCCGCAGAGCTGCCTTTGTTTAGTGGGCCACACCTGGCGCAGGCCGGCCATTAATTCTCTGGCATGAGGGATTTAATGAACTCCGTATCGACTGATACTGCATCTGCCCCCCAAGGAACTCGAGGGACGTGCCCCCGCTTTCGGCTTGGCAACCCCTGCCCCGAGGGCTTAGCTGAGAGAGGGGCAGTGGCCCAAGTTGCCCAGAGAACGCCATGGCCAGGAGGGGGTGTGATTCTGGGTCTCCCCAGCCCGGGTCTGCCACTAATCCTAATACCGCGGGGGCATTCCCTGCGGGCCACAGCCTCGCCTGGGACTTCTGCTTGCTGCTCCTTCTGTACGGCCCCAGAGGAGTGGTGTGTCTCAGCACCGTCCTTTAACGAGCTTCCTGCCACCCGTCGCTGGCTATAAATCTCCCCTGCTTCGAGCAGGTAGTTTATCTCCAGCTTCGGCTGCAGAGCTGCATTAAGGCTTTGCAGAAGGTGCGGGTCAGACCTGCCTTTTCATGCCTGTCCTCCAGACAAGGAGCGTGAGGAGGGAGATGAGAGATCTGTCTATGCGCCGTGCATAGGAATCTAACAGCATTAGCTCAGTAAAATGCCAGGGCATTCATACATTTCAAATCTCGGGGGAATGAAACCTGATTTACTAACACTTGTTAGAAGTGAATTTATACTGGGGCGAAAATATAAATCCTTTCCTTGGATGCGGAATTGCTGAGTCTTCCGAAAAGGGAGGAGGGGGAGGCGGCCCCTGGTGGGGGGACCTTTCCTTCTGCCCTGCCTTGTGCCAACGGTGCAGCGTCACGCAGGGAGAGAAGACCTGCCGTCTGCGGCACCCACGTGCTGCAGGTCCGGGGAAAAGCTCGGCTTTCGGCATCGGGGAGTTAATGGCTTTGTCACAGATGCTTGCAGGTTACCAAAGCAGCAGACACCCTGGCCGCACTTGAAAGGACTCCGCGTCTCAGGAGGAGAGGGCACAAAATTGATTTGAAAAGCTCTCGAAGCAGAGTTCAGGCGCCGAGTGATGCATATTGGAGCACCCCCGCAGCAGACCTGAAGTCCAGACTCCGAGGAGCAGGCGGTGGCTTTTGCTGGCATTAGAAAGGGCCTGAGGGCTGAGAACTCACCGCAGGGAGCAGATGCACTGACTGGCAGCAGGCTGGCATTATCCGGGGCAGCCCGGAAACTTGGGCACCTGGGTTTGGGCACACCACACAAACCTCCTCCTCATGTAATGGCCCACGAGGTCATTTGGTAGTGCTTAGGATGAAAGGACTGGGCCGAGAAGGGAGCAAGCAGGGCGCTGATGCGGATGCGTTTTCCAGCTGTAGGATGCTATCTAGTGGCCTCATGCCCCCGGAAGGGCAGCGCTGCTGCCCTCCACACCTGAGGGATTTCAGGGCAGCCACACCGATGCCTTTCCCTCGTTTTTAGTGTGCGTGCCGTCTCCTGTTGGAACCTTCCAGAGGCACCCACCTTAGCCCGCTCTGCTATACATGCAACAAAACAACTGCAGAATGCCGGGCACCCTCTCACCTTGCAGGCGGGACAATCGCCTTTGCTTTTCGAATTCCCTGCAAAAAGAAGCCTGGAGTAGCAGGCCAAGGTGGAGTGACAGCGTTCCTTCCCCTGCCCGCACGGTGGAGGTGCGACCCATCTTGCCATCTCAGCATTGGACTGCCCGCATCCCAACGAAGAAGAGGGACGAGGGCAAGTGGGGAGATGGAGTCAGGTTGCGATCTTTGGCTTTCTGGGGCTTTTCAGGCGTCCCACACAGGCAGCGGGGACAGTGCTCGGTGTAGGATGGAGGGCGTCTCACCTGAGCTGCAGCTCCGGTATTTCTTGGTCTGGCTGTGCAAGATCAGGGCAAACACCACCAGCAGTATGACCAGAAGGGAGCACAGCGCCATCACAAGCAAGAACCACCACTCTTCATAGAAAGGGGGCTCGGTGTGAGCTGCAAAGGAGAAGAATGGACCAGACGCGGCGTTAGGCATCCAGAAGGCCAGGAACAAAAACCCTTGCCCACTGCGTCCCTAGAACCACCCAGACTTCCTTTGTGTTCAAGGGGGAGTTTCTTGGAGGTCAAGGGAAAGAGAAGCTAAGAAAGATAATACTGAGTCTAGGCGAGAGATACAAAGGGAAGGCGAGCCCTCCTGGATCAGCCTGGGGCTTAATTAGCCCAGTGCTCAGCCGGAGGCCTGCAGGAAGCCCGGAGTAGGAGACGAGCAGAACAGTTACGCTGCCACACGGGCTCCTGAGCAGCTGCCTGGGATGATAGACTGCCAACAGATGTCTGGATATGCCGGCAGATGCCGGCTGTGCCAGCAAAGCTTCCAGGCCTAGACTACTTGTTTCATTATTATACCATCCAATAGCCAAGGCTCTCGGCTAACCACCGTTCATTAACTTATATGCTGCTTTCCCACTAGATTGTGCCCAAAAAGCAGCTCAAAGCCTATCAAGTGACCATCAACAATTATACAGTTAAATAGGTGCAGTTATGAATAATGCTACACAATAAAAATATTAATTCACCTGTAACATCTTCCAAAGAAAATGAGCTGGCCCAAATGGTTAAACTAAACCATGTCCTACAAAGATAGATTCACATAGAAGGACAAGTGTGTCTCCACACAGAACCAACAAGATCTCCATTCCAGAATGGGAACATGGGGCTGTGTACAATGAACCTACACAGCGTTGTTGGCAGCCACACCCTCCCGGGTAGCAGACTTCCTCCTAGTCTGGACTAGCATCTTCTCTCTCAGTCCCTTCGTCATCTTCCACCCGAAGAGGTAAAGTTTGCCACATCTCCTTCAAGGCCCGCGTGGACTCACACCTTCACTATTGGTCTCTCTTGGCCAAGTCAACCCTCCCAACATTATATTCATTGCAGCACTGTTGTTCTAAGATCACGGCATGAAGCAAATGGAAATCCCGGCCTTGAGAACAAGCCAGGATCTGAAACCGCAGTTTGGTTGTGGCGCACTCACTAACCATGGCTTAAACAAAGCTGGGCATCATGACGGGCTGCTTCACAGCAACTGTCATTCTGTGAGTGGCCATCAGTGCATTCACACATACGGCCTCTGCACCTGTGCAGAACCTTGCTTTGGGGAGCTTCTGCGGCTGAGGAATTTGGGGCAAGAGTCCTCCCCGCCATTGCAGCGTGCATGTTAGCAGGTTCCTTGGTGCAGGGGGCACGGCCTAGTGTGGATTTGGAACCAAGAGAATTTCAGTGCCAGCCTCAGTACTGTTTGCAACACCAGCCCTCGAGCCCGAAGCTGGCACTGAAGTGGGCGCAGAGACCGCAGAAAGAACCGTGCTTGGCTTAAAGCGGAACACGACGGCCTCAGATCTCTTCTGGTGTTCACAGAGGAGCATGGGGAGGTGAGGGTTAATCCATGTGGTAGGGAGCCACGCGTTCCCAAGACCTCTGAACCAGGTTGATGTGTGCACTGATGGGACAATGTTTTCCTCCGGACGGTGATGGGAAGCTCAGCTTTTGCAGACTGCCTTGGTGAAGGACTGCATATGGCAGGGAGGCATGACATCTTCGGGACAGAACGACAAATGAGAACGGAAAGCGATTTGGACAGCCTGTTCCTGGTACCTTCCTATTGGAAGAGTTACATTTTGGTTTTCGGCCGAGTGCTCCGGTTCTAATGCAAATGCACTTTGCACAAAGAGGTGGGCTAGCGATGCTTGCGCTCTGCTTTGGATGCTTCCTGAGAGCCACGCTTCCGCTTTCTCCTGCAGGACACGAAGCCCGGAGCCCCCCAAATAACCATTTACCATCTGCTGAGAATCTGACAAGAACCAAAACATCATCTCATCAGCAGTGGCTGAGCTCAGCCGTGGCACTGGAAGCAATGGGCAACACCGAGCACTGGTTTAAATGGATTGCCAGGCCCCTCGAGCCCCAGATCCTCTTCCCGAGCAAGGCGAGCCTCGCGGTGCGTCGCACCTCTTATTCCCACAACTCCTAACGGAACCCTTCTGCCGTTTTTGTGGCTGGTCTGAAGAAAGCACTGGAGCGTCACCAGAAAGTGGATTAAACAGTTCTGCTTAAGTGGAGAACATATCACTAAGCAATTTATTTACAAGGAGTTGCACAAATACCTGGGAGGCAGCGAGGGCAGCTCAAAGGAAGGTGGCGTTTGCGGCAATGGCTGCAAAGCATCTCTCAGGGTACAAGGACAGGTGGGGGCCACTGAAGCAGCTGTCCTGGCACCCGCCCCCTCCTGCCAGAGGGGGAATGCAAGAATCGGAGCGTCCCTCTGGAGTGGGAGGCCTCCGTCCTGCAGGGACGGAGCAGCACATGAAGGTGACGGCAAAGATGGCGTTTCATTTCTAAGTCTTGATTATACCTCTGCTAAATTGCAGCTGAGTGTCTCACACCGGGAGCAAAGAGAGGGAGAGAATTAAAAGAGGGAGAAGTAAAGAGAACAGCTGGAATCTCCCCTTAGGTACCAAACTTTTGAACCATGAAGGCTCGGGTTGTTATTGTTTTTTTCCCTTTGAAATGATTTTTCCATCTTCCGCTTTTGCTGAAGCAGCAAAACCGATCCAAGAATTGCCTCCCTGAAGCAAGTCAGAGTAAGGTTCTCAGCGAGCGCAAAGCAAAATGTACGCACTGTGTCTCACGGGACTTTGGTATGCGCAAGAGGAGACCAGTGGCTGCCTCCGAGGAGTCCAGCTTCCCTTGGTGGAACGCACCCATGCAAGCGGATTTTCCTTTATCACTGGGGTGGAAACCCCAACCTTGGAGGGCCTCCCTTGCCCTCCACCGTCCAGCTGAAGTCCCTCCCATCTCCAGTTCATTTGGACTGCTCCTACCCCTCTTTCCGGGGTCTGCCTCATCATGAGCAGCCCTGCAGGGCATATCAGGCCCATACAGGCTTCCTGAGCAGCCCAGCAAGATGCAGCTCCATTTCTCCCCCTGGGCATTGCCTTGGGGACTTGTCTGGTCAGCATTTTGCTCTCTAGCACAGGTGTTGTGGACCCTGTGGGATGGACCAGGAATGGGGCAGAGGGGCAAAGGCCTCCTTGCTCTACCTATTGTGTGGAGTTGCTTATCACCTTTCCTCCCAGGCACTGTGGCTTGGCTTCCCCACATTTTATCCTTCGGGCTATTGGGCAGGATCGAAATGTAAGTAACAGTGACAGATACACATCCTCACAAGAATCCTGGCAGGTAGGCCAGGTCAAGAGGGTATGCCTGGCCCAAGGTCACGCTGAGCTTCATGGGGAGCAAAAATTTGCACTGGGGTCCTCCTCCACCTTCCTCTACTTTGGACCGGTCTCTCCCAAAGCCACCTTCCCTTTGGAAGGGCCATTTGCACCTGTCTGTGTGTCCAATTCAGCCCCAAGAAGTGGCTTATTCCAAGACAGTCTGGAAGGGAGAAGAGGGGGCAAGACCAGAGAAACGCGTCCTTTTCCTTCCCTGCTTGGAGACACATGTGAGTGGGAGGGAAAGTGAAAATGAGGCCCGGGCATTTTGCCAGACATTCTCTTGGGCCTTGGTGCCGAACATTCCCACTGCTTGGATAGACGGTGAAAAAGGAAATTCTTGGAAGATTGAGACCCACGGAAGACGTGAGCTCAGGGAACATGCCTAATACTGTCTCAGAAAGGGAGTCCCTCTTCAGCTCGATTCAGCAGATGCGGGAGACCGAATGAGGGAACCTGTGCGCAGGAAAGACGCGCTCTGTCCGGCTCAAGAACGATGGAGGGAGGGCCAGGAGGAGAGGCGGTGGAGGGGTCCACAGGAGGCCGACGGAGGGATACGGGGGCTGCACCTCTTGAGGTGGGGGGAGAGAGCCCGAGGAAATGATGTACGAAAGCAGGCAGGAGAGGAAGGAGTTGTCGCCAGGCCTTGATGTAAGGAGGCGGGGACGTTAACAGGGCCAGGAATGGCGCCAAGAAAAACACCGGCCAACGGCACGGCTCGTGTGAGTGAGGGCCATTCATCTCCAGCGAGGTCGCATGGGCAGATTTGTCGTGGGAAGGATCCAGTCCAAAAATGGGAGAAGGGTCTCTGTCCTCGGGCAAAGCGGTGCCCATGCATTAACCCTTGCATGGTGGAGACCTGGAGGTGCCCCATCCCCTCTCAGTTTACGGAACAGGCTCCCTGCTTCTGGCAGAAGAAGCAACGCTGTTTGGTGCTTTGGTCCCTGGAGGGTCGTCCTCCACCAGTAAGTACCTGCCAGAGACTCGGGGAAAGCGCTGAGCACAAGCCACCCACCTGACACCGCGACGGACGGCGCGCTGGGTTCTCCATAGCCGAGGTCATTCACTGCCACCACCCGGAACTCATAGCTCACTCCCTGCTTCAGCCTGTCGAGGCCGACCGTGTAGGACGTGGCACTGCGGGGAATGTCCTTCACAAACAGGTCCCACAGGCCTTCATCTGCAAAGGAAGCAAGAGGGGGAGTTTGGGGAGCATTCCTGACCCTTTTGCATTAACCATCCTGCAAGCTGCTGCAGAACGGAGCTTTGCCACCAGAATGAATGAGGATTACCTTGTGCCGCCTTAGGACTCTGCCGATTGCTAGCGCACAATCGCCCCCCCCCCCCCCCGTGAATGCGCTTGGCCTTCCTATTTAGAAAAGGAATATAGCGGAGAGTGGAGAACGTGCTTGGCACGCAGATGGCTCGGGCCGAGTTTCTGGCATCTCCAGTTAAAAGGACCGGGAAAAGAATGCCAGAGAGCTGCTGATCAGATGAGCCAGAGGTTGGGCTACGAGATGACTTCCTTTGTCTCAGATCTTCAGATTCCTGGAGCTCAGCCTTTTTTTGTTGGCATGTGGACACAATCCTGCAGCAATGAAGCGAGGGCCAAGCTTCCTATCGCTACAGCAGCCCTGGTGGCTCGAAATGCAATGCGTGGCATGTGCCTTCCAGCACCTTGTCGCCTCTGGGCCCCTTGCTTGCTCCAGAAGACCAGCTGGTGAAGAGGCCCTTGAGATGAGGATCTCACAGCTCTCCTGGAGCTTTTGCTGACACCAGGTTTCAGGGGAGCAGCTCATGGGGTGCTGCCTGCCCTGTGCCAGGTACACTGACTGAAAAGCACCTCAGAGGATCGGGTTGGCAGCCCCTGAGTACACCAAATATGTCTGGTTGGCTGAAGCCACCTTTTTCAGGTTGCAGGATAATGAATCAAAGCCTGTAATTTCACTATGGGAAAAACAGGGCAGGTTGCTCTTTGGCGAGCAACAGAACGCCACCATTTGCGCATGAGAATGCATTCCTTAAAGGATATCAAGGATTATATAAAAGTCTGTCGACATGCTAATTTTGCAATAGAAGAGGGAAAGCCTAGAGTTTCATCTGCTTGAAAGAGAGAGATCCCTCTCCCGCGACAGAGAAGATAGCTCCGAGTACATAAAAGCAAATAAACCCTTTATTTTATTCTGTACAACATCCCTGTAATAGACGGGGTTCTCTCAGTTAGCGAATGCCAAGGAGAATTTCAATTTCGTGCCTGCCTGTATCTTCCGCTGCCTGTTTTGGCATCGTAGTCCTCTCCAAAGACAAAGGTGGGTCCAAACGAAGCTTTGATCATGCTTTGTCTCCCTTGCCGAGTTTTATGTAACCAACCCATGTTTCTCCACTGCTTCCCCGACTTTCGTCTCTCCACAAAAATCCCTCAAAGCAAGGAGAGGCAGAATAGCTGCACGATGCCTTGTGAGTAGGAGTCCTTTGCTAAGATGCAGCCCCCAAACTCCACTAGTGGGCCCCATAAGTAAAGCACATGGGAAGTACAGCCACTGCTTAACTAGGCCTTTCCACTATCATTGAGTGGGGAAGCCTACTCACAGCTGGGCTGACTCTTGACCTACAGCTCCTCTTCTTTAGATTGCTCTCAAAAGCCACTTCGGGGAGCCCTTTGGACTGCCATCTTGATGATTCAGGCGATGGGTCCTTTCCAATTTACGATAAGTTCTTTGGGGATTATGCACACCTATGGTGCTTCCTTAAATCGAGCCAGGCCATGTTGGTCTGTCTCCAACACTTCTCCCCCGTCACCTGCTCCCTGCAGAGGTGGAGTTCAGAGGTAGCCCACTAGGGTGATGGCCTCAAGTCCTTCACTGGGTTTCCAGGAGCCCCCCATCCTGGCCGGTGTTTGGCCCACACGGGCTTCATCTCCTGCCCCCCCTCGCTGAAATCCCCTTGCTTCAGCTTTCTTCTGAAGGCAAACGCCCTCCTGTCCATTGTCTGTACAATTCTTTTTGCAAATGGGGTGCCCTTCGCAAACAGGACCTTTGGCCCACACACACGTGTGCGCACAATGTTTAGAATGTATATAAATTGCCACACACAGATGCGTATGTGTGTGTGGTGGGGGGATGGTCCCGTGGGCAGAGCCCTAGATTCTTCCAGCCCTAGATTACTTTGCATAACCCTGACTTTGCCTCCTCCAGATTGGTTGCTCAAAAAGGCCAGAAAATGCATCTGGAGAAGGGAATTTCCTGAGTCAGAGTGAGAGAGAGAGCAAGTGGAACCTGCCTTTGACATTGACCAGGGATCCTTGGTGAGCGGCCCCCTTTTGCTGGCGCCTGGGTGGGGAGCCTCACAGGCAGAGAACTGAGATGTAAATTGATCGTTTCGAGTGCAGAGAGAAAGAAACCGTGCCTTGCTAAATCGCACACCCCTAAAACAGGCCGAGTTACTCCTCGTCAATTCTTGCTTAATGTACTGTGCAATGCAGCCCAGCTGGCTACGGGGTTACAAGAGGATTGCTCTCAATTGCTTTTTGCTTTGGAAACATCTGTCCCTTTCTTTCCATTCCTATTGCCTTGATTGGGCATGTGCATTTGGAAAAGAAAGGCAAAATATTGACCCTAAAAGGGAAATTGCTTCCTTGGGTTTTGTTTTTTTTTAAACATCGATGTTACGAATGCCCCACTGCTTCCTAATCCATCTTGGTTACCTGTAAGTGGGATGTGGAGGAAGGCGCCCTTTTGTCCACCGGCTCTGACCCTTTTATCAGATCCTGGAGTGCATGCAAGGCGTCAGCACCGAGGATGCTAGCAGCTCCTACGAGGAGTCGTTCCTCTTGGCTCAGAGGACCTCCCACTCGCGTCTGCACTTTATCCTTCGGTGGGGGCGAGCGGCCCTGCGCACTGCAGGTGTCAGAACAGACGCCGCACTAACGCAAGAGCGCGATTTCATGGGCAATTACCCAGGTGCTGTGGGCTGAATCAAGCTGTCCGTCAACCGGCGGCAGCTTCTGGGCCTGATGGCACACGGGCCGCTCGCAAACGCCCGCCACGTCCGAGCAGGGGCCGGATGGAAGCCTGCCACGCGTGGCTCCCGCCTGTAGCGCCAGCCGCTCTGCATCCTGCGCTGTGGGGGGATGAGGGGGGCGAGCGAGCCGGGTTATAAAACACTGTCCTAATCGCATGCCAGTCAACACGGGCAGCCGAGCGAGCAGAGGCTTCCCCCGAGCAGTGCCCGACGAGAACCAAATTAAAATGTTAATTTATTTTTAAGGAGAAAAGGTTGAGGTTGCGGCACAGACTAACAAAAGGACAGGGATGCGGAGCGGCAGCTGACAAACTCTTGCTGTGCGGCCCGCCATCCAGAGGATGGAACAAAAGCCGAACGCCGGGTGGCAGGGATGGGCCGGCAGCTGCAGACTTCGCTTTGAATTTGCCAGCTTCCACTGGTTTCTGTCTGTGCTCAAGATGGAATGACCAAGAGCAATGAAAATGTAGCGTAAGGGGGCTGAGGAGATGTTGCTTCTTGGAAGCCTGGGTGCTAATCTCCCAAACTCATCTTTCCAGTGGAAGATCACAGTCCAGCCTGCATGCCCATGTCCGTATTTATGGAGGACTCAGACTTGCTGCTGCTGCTGCTGGGGTCATTCTGACACCCCCCTTGATACTGCTTGGTCTCCACTGGACTGTGGGGGTTGCTCTGGGTGTTTGAGGCCCCCCTGGACATTGATCCAGGATGAGGCACTGTGGAAACAGACACACTTCCCTGATTGCTGCTTCACTTTAGTAGCGGAGTTCATTATCTGGAGACGTAATTGGGCTGTTTCTGGTGAAACAGTAGCTTTTAAAAGCACAACTGGCTGTTTATATCTAGGAAAGAATGAGCCGGTTTTGTCTATACGGTATGAGCCCCCTTCTGTCTGCCCTCTTTCAATGCCCTCCAGCTCCTGGAGGAGGAGGAGGAATAAATGGAGATGAAGGAGAACGAGAAAAAAACCAAAGGAAGCTACAGCCTTGATCTCACAAGAGCTGAGCAGAACTGTCAAGGTCAGGCCACGTGGCAACCGTGCACCCCTAGGGTCACCTTGCGTCGGAGACAGCTTGGTGGCACCAGCACCAACATACTGGTCCAGTCTCCTCATTGTCACCAAGCAGAGGCAGGCCAGCTGGTGCTCCTCAGGGGTTGGGCCTTCCCAGTCTGGACCTGGTGGAAAAGTTTTCTTCTCTGGGCCGCAGCTGACTGTTAGCGGGAAGTAAAACCAGTGTGGGCATTAACATGTAGACATTCTGTGGTTGTTTATTTCTGTTCAAATGCATTGTTGTCCAACCAGACTCTCTGGTACACACACGTTTTAAAAGAAGGCACTGGTGTTGCATGAAGCTGTTCAGACAGGTAAGTGGAAAGATCCCTTTGAACGGGAAGGGGGCTGCAGGTGGAAGCGACGCAAGCAATGGCTGACGTGCATTTCACAGTGCATTTTAATTCCTTGGCTGAGAGCTACGACAGCAGGAGGAGAGCGGAGGGAAGGAGATAGAGGACGGGAAAGAGAATGCGGCGTTTTGTGCCGAGGGTAATGAGCTCTGTAACAGATGACAGCTGAGATGCAAAACTCGAAGGTGATGGTAAGCTGCTTGAATATTGCCAAAGTGCGACCACTTTTCATAGGCCTATTAAGGTGTTGCGGTTGTGGTTGCAAAGACACGGAGGTCCTTGTCTACCCTGCCACTGCAGCGGCTTTGTAGGTACACGGCTGGCTGAGGGTCACCAGCAGCCCCTTCCTAAAGGTCGCCATCATCAACACACCCCTGTCCAAGTGGTGGGGTGCACAGTGCCTCCCCTTTAGCACTGGCTGAGGAAAGGAGCTTCCTGCACGTCTGCGGCTGAGCTCTGAATCCAGAGGGAAACCTCTCCAAAGCACAGGAGGAAGAAAACGGAGCGAGATACGGAGTGTTTTAATGAAGCTGAAGCGTGCGTGAAATAAGCCTGTGTTCCAATTACTGTCCTCCCCTTTGCCTGGATCATATTTCACGCTCTCTGCAGATTCCACCCAAAGAGAGAATAGGAATGGGAGGTACACAAATGGCCCCGTTTGTTTATTACAGCAGCATTGAATAGGATTAAAATAATCTGCGCAGGAATTAAATGACTCAGTGGTTAAGGCCCGGCAAGCAGAGGTGGCGAGGGGCAGAGGGGGGCCAGGCTGCCAAAGCCACGTCGGTGCAGCTGAAGCCTCCATGGGAGCCCCCTCGGCCCAACCCACGACCTGCCGGCAGGTGCCACGCCGGAAGTCGGCTCTGCACCCCTGTGCCGCTTCAGCTGAGCGGTCTCTCTTCAACACGTGGGCTTTGGAGGCAGCCGCCTAGGCAGGGCCAGCTCAGGAGGGGTTGGTTCTGAGGCGGACCCTGCGGGAGCTCAGTCCCTGTCCCTGACAGCAGAGTCCTCACGTGGGCCCAATCCACTGGAGGTGGGTGCATTGCATTCATTTTGTATGGTGGATGCCCTCTCCTTGTTTCAGGGAAACGGTTAATTTATCGAAAGGAGAATGTTTAGATAGGAAAGAACATGGTAGGCAGGATGCCCAGTCAGCCAGACTGGGAGTTTTAGGGGTTTTTTCCCCTTATGTAACACTGAATAAGATTATATGGCGTAGAAGTTTTCCTGGTCTGGAAATGCATAGAATTGCACCTTAAATGGATGGAAAAAGTTGCTTAAAATGACTACTCCTTCTTTCTGGAAGCTGCAATCCCTGAAGAATAAGCACATTTCATCAACGTTGTTGTGGAAACTTTTATCAGGGCCACATCGTGAAAATTACAGAAAATAATGGAGTAACAGAGATGAGCAATGGAATGGAAAAACTTCCATCCTCAGCAAAAACGGGAATTTGTAGCTGTAGGAGATCTTTTGTCTGAATGACTTTGAGGGAGAGAAACATGCAAAATGCTCCAGAAGTCTTCCGAGACGGCAATTAATGTGGGCTGGGAGTGGGGGGGGAGCGAGGGGGGAACAAATCAGTTATTTCTCAGGATTGCCGATCCGCGAGGTACACAATGCTTAGCGAGGCCTTCCTAAATACGCAGCTTTGGAAGACTGCACAGTTTGCGTGTGTGTGGCAGACTCACACATTCCCCACAACTCATCCTGCCATTCTTGTTTCTTGAGTGGGGAAAGGAGAAAGACGCTGTCGAGGGGGAATGAGCAGCTTGGCAGGGAGTGAGGGGGCTCTGGAGCTGCACGCATTCCAAGAAGAAGACCCCCGATAGAGAAAGAAGTCGCTTGCTCTGATGCTCAGCCCCGAAATTTAGTCCCTTCAGCATGTTTTCGCGCAGGCCAGAAATGGGCTGAGCAAGAGAAGACCCTGGAGCGGATGCTTTGGGAGGAGGCAGGGCAGATGGTGATGGTGATGATGTGGTTGTGATTGTATTTGTGTTGGTGTTGTTGTATTTCTAACCCGTCTTAACTACACGTCTCTGGACAGCTTGTATTTCTAATGTTGTATTTCTAACTACGTCTAACTACACGTCTCTGGACAGCTTAACAGTCATCATTCAATAAATACAACATAGTAAACTCATCATCACCATAAGCCAACATAATAATAATAATAATGACAACCCACAACTGCAATAAAAACACGATTAAACTATTTAAACTTTAAGTAAATAAAAAGGTCTTGACCTGGTGCCGGAAAGCATGTAACTGGAGCCAGGCAGAATAAACCTCTGGGGGAGAGCAGCGGGTGCAGGAGACCACAGAGAACCAAGGAGGAAAGCCGGTGTTTTGGGGTGGGGGGCAAGGAGGGTTTTGCCCCCCCACCCTTTGTCCTTGGCTCTGCGGATCCCACTGCTGCACTCCTGCGGCAGCCGACGGCTCGCGCCCGCCGTGCTCTTACCTGACGGTCTGGTTTGTATGATGTAGCCAGTGGTGGGTTGGCTTCCTGGAACTCCCTCGGCCCAGTATAACGTCAGTCCGGAGGCGGTTTTTGAAACCAGGACGTGCTGAGGGGAGCCTGGAGATCCTGGAGGGGTCAAAGCAAGGGAGCAGAGGTAAGGTGGGCCTTTCCTTAGGACAAGATTGTTCACATCACGTCGTCTAATGACTTCAGAGACAAGGGAGCAAAAACCCAGCAAGCTTCTGTGGAGCAAGGAGGCCCAGTCCTGGCTGCGAAACCACCATTGCCTGGAGAGGTGGGGGCTCCCCCACCCTAGAGGCATTCGAGAGGAGCCTGGGCAGCCCTCTGCGTGGGATGGAGTGACGTGGTGACCTGCAAGAGCAGCGGGTTGGGTTCCTGGCCCCTTTCAACTCTGCTCCTCCATGACCTTATGGGCTTCTTTGGGTGACTGTTGTGAGATCCAAGGAAGGGCATTTGCCACCTCGTTGTCTAGGTAGGACTGGACCTCAGCTCGTTTGTACTGCAACCTTGTCATCCTTGTAGCACGGGGACTTTAGGAGCTGTAATGCTCATCGTGCTTTGGTGAAACGTCTATCAGACCATCAGGACAAAACTAATTACGCCTCCGTTGTCTTGCGTTTCCTGGCGGAGACAGTTTCTTTGATGTATCTCACTGAGCAGCAGGCTTCTCCCCTGTAGTTCCTCCAAGGTTGCTAAGTTTGGTCTCTGCTGCAGGTAAGCTGAAAGCCCAGATAAACTCTATCCTGGGTTTGCCCAGCACGAGTGGCATATTGCTCCATATGCGTTTGTGCAAAGTACCTTCTAACTCCTGATGGATCATAATAAACAGATTTTATTTTCCTGAAGGCTCCCTGGAGGTTTGTCTGGCAGCCTTCTGGGCGTCCACCCCTTCCCTCCCCAAGACTAGCAAAGGCGGAATACATTACAGAAAAGGTAAACACTAGTGATACTGGGAAATATGCCAAATTATACAGCTGCTGGAATTCAGCCCTTTTTGCCAGGGGTTTGGGGGTGGTGGTGGGGGGGGGGGGGCTGAAATCCAAAAGCTCTAAGCAAGAAATACCCTTAAGAGGAACAACCAAAATGTCAAAGAAAGACATTATTGTGCTGTGAAATTTGATTTTTCCCTAAGAGAGTTAACAGAGCTACCCATGTTTTTTGAAAGGTTTTTGAGAAGACATTTCTTTTTAGAATTAATGCATATACAGCCTGCGCCTGCTGTGCAGAGACACCTCACAATCGTCACTGCCTGCTAAGAACTGCACTAAATCATGCCTTGTGGCTTAATTCTGCTTTCAAAATGGGCATTTTGAATATGGTCTTTGCTGCTTGCTGCTGCAACGGACAACACGCTTCCTGTTTCTTTTTGGCGCATCCCTTGTGACTCGCTTACCCTCCGCTGGCCCGGCCGTGATGTTGGCCTGCAGCTCCGGGCCGTAGGCGAGGGTCCTGGCTTGCACACGGAACAAGTAGGTCATTCCCTTAGTGAGGTCCCTGACTTTCAGCCACCGCTGCCAGTTCCCCTTGATGTCCACGGTCACCACCTTGCTCACCCCTGGAGCAGGCCGGCCAGATGGAAGAGAAGACAGTGTGTTAGTACTTGGAAGGAGAGGAGGCAGGAGCAGCGGAGCTTATCCAGTCTAGATTACTAGTAAAATTATCTAGTCGTTCGCGAAGGAAGGATTTCCTACAATTAGTGGGAATTTAAGTAGCAATAATGGCCAATTTTCAGCACAGATAAGTGTAATTAGACTTTAAGCTTGATAAGTGGGTACTGACAGGGGAAAAAAAAACCTTGCAGTGCAATGGGGAAGTTACCAATTACTGGAAGGTACTGATTATACTGGGACAGGGAACAGAGGTGAGCAACAGAGGACTTTTCCCAACCTGTCCCCATATGGCACCTCAGGCCAATAGCACCATGAGAAGAAAGCTACATCAAGTCCGTATTGACCACTGCCTCGTTTCTTTGCAGCAAAACAACACGGATGTACATCTGCCCGTTCACTTTGGGCTCATTTTTTAAAATTCACTTTTAAACCTGCCAACCACAGAAAAAAAATGAATGGAGTCCAGTCAGGTGCAGAGGAGATCTTTAGAGACAAATATTCTCAAAGAAAGCCACCCTTAAGGAATCTCCTGCGAGACTAGCCTCTTTTAGCTCCTCTCCCTCACCCATTTCCATTTTGCGCTGGCTATCAAAAAATCCAATAGCTTCTGGGGCTGGCATCCAAGGGCTTACACCCCTCTTCTGCTGCATCCCCTTTCCTCGCTGTGTCACGTCTTTTAGAGCCGATCTTACTTCCGACACTAACAACGTGATTACTAATCATGCTGCTGCTTTTGGAAATTAACTGCAGGACTGTGGAGGACAGAAGTCACGGGCGCTGCAGAAGGAGGGGAGGGGAGATGTTAGCATTTTCTCTGCAGTCGTGATCTTAGTAAAAAGCACACGCACCGCTCAGTGAGACCACGAGCAGCAGAGAAAATTCTCCAGTTAACACCCACGGGAGTGTGGGATGTTTTGCTAAGATTGTAGCTGGGGCGGAAGGCTCAGCACCCATGTTTCCGTGTGCTGCCGTGCCAGTGATGACGGCCGCCCCCTCACACACTTCTTGTTTAGTTTTCAAAGAGACGGTTGCCATGAATAGTCGGGCTTTAGACTGTTGTCTTTGTTGTTGATCGTGAGAAAGCTGCTCCAGATGTTTTGCAGCTGAAAAAATGTGTTTAAATTTAGATACTAACAATAAAAATGTGAGTAAATTTAGATATTGAGGCTGGTCGTTTTTGGCAGAGCTGTCAACCATGATGGTTATGTAAAATATAGTAATACAGGCGAGTCACTAAAATATCTTGGCATTTATTACATGTTGAAAGTAGTTCAAAGGCACAGTTTGAAGTGATGCTCTCCTGGGGTGGGAGCATCACTTCAAGAGACCAGGGAGTCCACAGCTCAAGCACATATCTTGCTGCGGCCCAAAATAAGGACTGAGCCTGCAAGATTAATT
Organism: Varanus salvator macromaculatus; assembly: GCA_023646645.1. Classification (NCBI taxonomy): domain Eukaryota; kingdom Metazoa; phylum Chordata; class Lepidosauria; order Squamata; family Varanidae; genus Varanus; species Varanus salvator. The sequence continues at coordinate 4,795,082 of JAIXND010000852.1, read as the reverse complement.
AAGGCACAGTGGCCAGCAGTGGATGCTGGCGGCCACTTTGAATATTCAGCCCCCTGCAGGGGAAGCCAAGCTTTGTCCTCTGCACCTGGGCAGCAGGGGTTGTTTGAGGGCTAACCAACCCTCAAATAGCCTGTGGTTTGTTGAACGGACTGTCGCATGCAGCGGATCTGTTCCTCCGAGGCTGGAGACAGTGCTTTGACCTCGGAGGAGCAGATCTGCTGTGGGACCTGTCCAGGCCCAGCTGCTGATAGGTGCAATGGGAAGCAGGCTGGAACTCTGCTCTTAGGAAGGGAGGAAGAGGGAGCCTTGGCCATGGATCGGCAGGATCGAATGGCCACTCAGCTCCCTTCCCACCTGCATCCCTCCGTAGCAGAAGGAAGGAATTCGGTGGGATCTTCAGGTGGATGGAGAAGCCACATGCACCAGCCTTTGGCCTACCCAGGGCTGTCTGAACGCACGGGCCTGATGGGCACTTGCCCGTGGGCCCCATACTAATCTGTGTATGTTAACCCTTGGAAAATGGGAAAACTTCCAAAATTAACAGTAGTTGTAGTTGTTGTAGGAGCCCCAGGACACTGCTTTGCCCGGGGCCCATCATGCTGTTAAGAGGGCCCTGGGCCTACCTTGTGCCTTGTCGGTAAGTGGAAGACCAGAGCCTGCTGGTATTCAGGCTGGGAGGCCGGAGGATCGCACCCTGAGTTTATCTATATACTGCATTTACTGATGCCTCATAGAACTCTCTAGGCATTGTTGAAAAGTTTTAAAAAATAATTACAGCAGGATAAAACCGCAATAACGTGCGAAAATCCAGTTCTGTGCAGAATCCGATCACACACCTATCAACACGGCAGGATAAGATACAACCCAAGCTAAATCAATCACCAGGTACGGAAGGCAAACTACACTAAAAGGATTAAAATAATGATGCGTTAAAAGCCAGGGAGCACAGAAAAATCCGACCTTGGCTCCGAAAAGACAACAAAGTCCTCATCAAATAGCGCTCCGAAGGGACAGCACCAGCAACATTACTGGCTTAACATTAATATTGCTGTGATTAATATTAATATTGTGAATATTCGCCTTACTTATTTATAATTCTTTTATACCATTTAATACATTACATTCCTTAGCAAGATCCCCAACTCATGAATGTTAACAGTCACATTATTCCCCTAAAATTCATCAGTGAGTGGATTTTTTTCAAGGACTTGTCCATGATGAGAAAAAATATATTACTGTGCATATTAGAACAAGGCCAAACATTCGGCCTCAGGGTCAGCCGGCTGGGGGATGCTGGGAGGGCGGCCCCACACACCTGGGGCCTACCGGATGCTCCCCCCGGTCCTGCCCTGCGCCAGCTGGGGAAGCCAGCCACGCGTTCCCGTTCAGGGTAAACCAGGGCCGTTTCCCTCCCCGAGCTCGCTTAACCCCTTAGCTGTTAGGCTCAAGGGTCTGCGTTTGGAAACGACTCCCCTTGTTTCATTCTGCAATGCCCATCGAATGTGCCTCACCCCAAAAGCTGCTCCAAAGGTGATGTTTGCATTTGTAGAACAGCGGTTTGTTTAAAAATCTGTCTTTTCTATCCCTTTTAAAACACTCTCTAACAGTATATTTGCATCGATGGCTGCTGTGTGACGCTAAGGAGATGTTTGTATAGGAGAATGGTAAGCCTGGAATATCTTTCCGGGACGGTTCATTTTGAACCCAACCGTAGCTAGTAGGACGAAGCGCAGAATGCATTGCTTCTGCCACACTATCATCCATCTCTTTAAGTTTATTACTAAGGTATATTAAAGATATTTATCTCAGCTTTTATTGGCTAAATCTAAAATATGAGTTTCCAAAGCAGTTTGGTTCAAATTTTCTTTGCAATTGCTCTTTTAAGTTTAGAGACTTAGATCATTGTTCAATGCAGAAAAGACCCAACACAGGGAAATTACATTGGATGGCATTCATTTAACTTGTCCGAGACAAATCTGGAGATAAAGAAAACTCTCAAATAATGGACATTTCAAACTACTGCTATTATTTTAAGTGAGCTGTGAAAAATAGCTCCAGGGTTAGTTTGTCATCATTGACTACTAGACTGTGTGGGGAGAGAAGGCCTGATAAAAATTCAAGAATCCTTAAAAAGGGATTTGAAGTACAAGTCAACTGAAGTGAAAGAAGCAACGGAGGAATTCATGAGAGATTCTGGTTTTCGAAGGGCACTTTGAGACTTGGGAAATGAGGGGCAAAAGCTGCAGGCAGATGGGGCATTTCTCTTAACAGCCCAGAATCCTGGTAACTTCTTGAGTGCATGCAAGCACATCTGTGTTTCTATGTGCAGGCGCTTTCTCCATTTCTCTTGCATGTGTCCGTTACAGCTCTTTGCACTGCATCAGAGATAACTTCCAAAGCTTATGTGAATCATGGCAGCTTTCCGTCAGGGGAGAAGAGTGGTTTGGGGTGCGGGAATGGCCACAGAGCACCAAAGAAGAGCACCTAAAGCATAAATCTACACATAAAAGCAACCGCATAGAAGCGAGTGCAAATTTAGAAACAAAGACCATGATTTAAATAACGTGGGGATGCATCCCATCAGGACTGGGGGATCTGCGCTGCCTGCTGTCCAGGTGTCATTGTGGAGGGGCAGATCCAAGCCCTCTGCGCGGCTCTCTCAGCTCGCAGTTCTTTATCTTTACACTGGGCAGCTCTTCACATAGAGGGACCTTCAAAGAGAGGACCGTCCTCTGTCAAAGATGACTGAGGGCCACTCGAAAAGGTTAAGTCTCCCTCCAATGTGTTCTTGTTCAGCTCTGTGATCCCCTTGGAAAGAGCCGGGCAACCAAGACAGATGACACATTTCCCATCTTACCCCGGTGGGCCCTCAGGATCATCTTGCTAGGATACGCCAGTCATGACTGGAGGGCCCCAGTGAGTACACCGATCCTTCTGGCTGTGCTCTCTCCAAATATCACCGTTTGGCTGTCGAAAGTCTGGCTTTGCCCAGGCAAGTTCGTGTCTACGAACGGAAGCTCCCTCACAAGCTTGCCTTTCCCAGGGCGCCATGCTTTCTCGCGATGTATCCGAAGTAGGACAGATCACACAACGGAATTATCCCAAAACGTTTCAGACCTTTTTCCTTTCCGTGTCTCCTGATTAAAATTATACTCTGCTTCTGAGGTAGAGCTTCATGCTGAAGCTTTTGCCGGAGCTGAATAGCAAAGGTTCTTTTGTTCTCCTGCTTTTGCTTAGGAGTACAATGTGCTCAGTGCACAAGGCATGAGAATTCACAGCCTACAGGCAGCTTCCTCCCGCTCTTCTTCCCTACTCCCTGTTCTACTCCCCTGCCTGTATGAATAAAGAACCCACATGATACGAATGACTGATCCCCTCTTTCACTGAAGCCAGCACGCATTCGCTGAAGTCAACGTCTAAGATCTGACCGGACCACTGGCAATCCACCAGAAACAGAAAAGGAACTGTGAACAACCAAAGAGCAAAAACTTTTAATCTTTTCCAGATTTACCTTTCGAAGGGCTTTATACGCATTTGCAGGCGTTATCAGGGCATTGTCCGCTGCTGTTTTGATAAATGAAGGTGTGATCCGAGACATGTTTAGACAGAAAAAAGGCCCACGGTTCCCAGCATGCCCAGCTGGTCAAAGAAAGCGGGCCGACAGAGCCTCCTTTGCTTTCTGAAGCGGAGGGTCTAAGAACCTGGCTTTCTCTGGGGCTGCACCCACTGAATGGATGTCCACGCCAAAACTGGGGGTCTCTTCCAAAATGACTGATGGACAATGAACGGTGAACTCCACTCTTCTCAGAACACTGCCCTACCTGGACCTTCTTACCTTGGACAGGGGCCAGAGGCTCATAAATCACTCGGTAGCCCTTCAGAATGCCGTTGGCTGCAGCCGGCTCCCCCCAGGACACGTTGAGCGTGGAGCAAGTAACTTCAGAGAACGCCAGGAAGCTGGGGGCGCTCGGGGCTGAAACGGGCATGGACAGCAGAGCCGGTGCTTAGTGCTACGCACATCGTCACCCTTCCCTTTCCCCACGAGGTGGCTTCCAAGCTGTGCCCGGAGCCTGCAGGAGAAATCCTCTCCCGCGTATCTCTGACTCCCCTTTGCAGCGTTGGCTGCGCACAGCAGACCCTTCCCAAACAGCCGCTCCCCAAAAAGCAGGGCACAACAGCAGGGCTTCAGAGTCTGAAATCCAACCCCCTGATCAAGTCCATATTTGGACTCTTTCGAAAGAAGGTACCAAGGAGCCCTGGGCCTGCAAAAGCTTTTAGCGTCTGGGTCTGCTCCAGATCTTACATGGCGTGTGCAGCCTCCACACGGGCAAAATGCAGGATCGGCCCGATGAGGGCAGTGGGAGAGCGTGGCATCCAGTGGGGTCAAGTCCAGTGGACCTGGCGGGTATGGTCTTCTCCCCGCTCGCCACCACCATGCAGCATTCCCTGTGCATGTCGGGAATTGTAGTCCAACGCTTCTGAAAGACTGCATCTGGGGAGGCTGCCACCCTGCTCCACAACGGCACGCGTGTTTGCATGTGGCTCGGGCCGGGTGCTGTGGGTGGCACATTTCTGCTTCTATCGAGGGAGAGTTGGGAAAATGGCCGGCGTTGCAAATCTGTCATGAATCGTTCAGGTCGGAATACCCGTCTCAAGATGCTCCTGGCTGCTTTGTGAGATCCTAGTGGTGCTGAGCTTCCAAAGACGTGTCCCCTGGGCACTCTGCCCTTTACAACACCGGGAGCACAAAGCTGCCTGGCCCAGGGAGTCGTCTTGCGCATGGGAGCCGGGCTCTTACCTGCCTGGTGCGTCCTGCCCTCTCCGGGTCTGCTCTTCGGCCCGTCCCCTGCCGCGTTGAATGCCGAGATGCAGACCAGGTACTTGGAGTAACTGGTCAGGTTCTTCAGCCGGATGCTCGTCTCCGGCAGGAAGAGGACTTTCACTTTCTCGGTATCATTTTGGCTGCCTTCCTCCCAGTAATAAACCTAAGTGGAGGGAGAGGGTCGGCTTAGCAGTGGAGGGAGAGGGTCGGCTGTAGGGTGATTACCTCACCCTAAAGTTACTGTCCCCTTGCTACTGCTTACCTTTCCTATACATCAACAGGGGAGAGCCCTGTGTGTGTGTGTGGGGGGGGGGGCAGTGGGCACACCTGGAATCCCAACAGCACGTTGTGGGCATTCTCACAAAATGGCTGCCATGATGGGGCAGTTGCCCATTCACAAAATGGCAGCCACACTGGGCATGGCCAGCCACAAAATATCTTTCCCAGGCAGCACGCTGTGGAGCTGAACAGAGAGCAACTTGTCCTGGACACAAGGCGGGGGTGGGTCCCCCTCTTCACTGCTGTGGCAGTGCAGACAAGGCTTTGAACTGAGAGTTGCGAAAACTCCCCAATGGACGGGGAGGAACTCTTCTCCCTCTGGCAATAGCAGAGCTTAGAGCCGTCCCAGTGAACCTCAGACCCGACCTGCGCAAGGATGGCCAGCTGAAGGCGTCTGCCGCTTCCAACGCCGCTAGCAGGTAAACCACAGCGATGCCCCATCCCCACCCGCACACACGGACACTTGCCTTGTAGCCCTGTATGATTCCGTTCTGGCTGTCCACCGGAGGGGGGTCCCAGGTGACCTCCAGCTGGCTTGCAGAGAGCGCGTTGATCTGGATGCTCTGCGGGGCCATCGCTGGTGCTTGAGAGAGAGGGAGGGGGGGAGGGTTAGAAGGGGACACCAAAGCCATGAGCATGAGCAGGCCGGAGAAAGCCTGGGGCAGGCCAGGGGCGCACAAGCTGCCTCCCCAGAGCCTTTGAAAATCTGCCCCCCCCTCCAAATGCACCCGGCGTTCGCAGCCCCCTTCTCCTTCCCGCTCTCATCTGTCTTCGTTGTCCGGCTTGAGGTGATCGACGCCTCTCACTCCAAAGCTCGTGCACGCTCGGCACAGCGCCAGGTCGAGTTTGGAGGAGCCGGCCATTTTGAGAAAGGACCATGCCAGGTTTCTCCCCTGGAAAGTGCCCAGCGAACGGCCCGGAGCACCAAGGGGCAGTTCCTTAGAGGCGGATTCATGGAAGGGCGTGTAGCGTTTCAGTGCGGGTGCCCCCACAGCTGGGGGACTCGGGGGTTTTAATTCGGCTGCTTCATTCTTCCGGTGTCCGTCTGCTCGGGTTTGGACAACGGTCCCCGGTGCTTCCCAGTCCATCCGTTACTTGGCCGGAAACAGACGCACGCACCCTCACAGTGTAATGCTAGCCTCGGCTCGCTGGTGGACAAGGGCTTGACCTGGAGGACTTGTGCAGGACACACCTGCCGGGGGCCCATACCAAGTGGGGGCCCATGAGCAAGAGCCCCCTCCTCACCACGGCTCCCCCCTCTGGCTCAGGCAACAGCGGCAGTGAACAGGGAAAGCGGGGCAGGCACTGCCCACTCCCTGTGGATGGTGGCGGTGATGAGGAAGAGGTGGTGCGAGAGCTGCTGGGGAGCATGGTCATGAGAAGGGGGCTCAGTGAGGGTGGAGGACTATGGTGGGCTTCCAGCCCGAGGCTCCTCGAGGGCTGTGTTTGTGCCCCACACTCCATATGAGGGACCAATTGGGGCATGTGTGAGAGAGAGACAGAGGGAGAGAGAAGAAAATCAATTAGGTTTCTGTTTTGAATTGTGTGGGAACTTCCTGCACAAAGTTCCACGGGAACCTCTTTTCTTTGGATTGCCCTGCAGAGCTTCCACTCTTTGCTTCACGGCACCAGCAATTCAGCCTCCCGCTCTCCTGATGCATTGCAGGGCGGCCTTCCCCCACCGGCACAGTGCTCAGCTGAGAAGCCAGTCCCATGCCTGGGTGCTTTCAGCGCGGACCTCACATGGGGACCCCCACGATGGAAGGCATGCCAAGCGAAAAACCTTCAAGTCCCCTGGAAAGTCTGGCCCGGCCCGGCATCCATAGAGATGCATCTTCATGGGGGAGTGTTTCGCCACGACGGCCCCCACCCACAGCCCAAACATGCTTCGGGTGGACAGCACCCGGGGCCATCGATGCCAAGACCGTGGGCTCTTGTTCTGTCTCGTCCCCTGTAATGTATTTGCTATGGCATGGAAAAGACAAAGTGCTGGGAAGACCGGGGTGGGTGTCAGAAGCTGCCCTTCTCTCCCCCTGCAGAAATGTTTGTGGATGAGGTGGAGCAACAGCAGAATACAAACTGGCTCACCAGAAGGTCTCCCTGAAACGGTGCAATACGGACCTGGAGAACAGGACTGCAGCCCCCCCACCGCCGCCCTCCGTGCAAGTCAGCCCCGTGCAAACGGAAACTCTCTCGCCACTCTCCTTTCTCGCGCCAGGTGCCTGCGCCACCAGCGGTGGTGGCGGCAGCTCCCAACTGAATGCTTTCAGTTCAGTTTGCCCGGAGAATGCCCATCCATCCATCCCTAATCTCCTGACAGATGTATTAGAGAGAAACTTATTCCAATCCCAAATTAAATATCAGGGATTCTGCAGCCACATCTTTAAGAGTGCAAAGACAGAACAGCTAGTTAATGGAGCCGTTGGCTTTCGGACGGTGGCGTTGCCCGGCACGCCGCACTCAAGGGTTTCTCGGCGGACGGCACCCCCACCAACTGGAGGCTCTTGCTGTGCCCAGCGTCTGTCGTGCCAAGAGCTTGGCACTGTTGGGGTGGGGATAGTGGGGAGCTCTGGGTTACGGGGCTCTGCTATGTATTGGGGGTTACCAAGGTGTGGGGTGAGTCAGGCTGCTCCAGGCGCGGGACAGCACCATGGAGAGCATCCAGTGCTGCTGAGGCTGGGAGCCGGGTGAGCCCGTCTGAGTGCTGCCCTGGCACGGAGCGGACGGTGCTGAGTCTTGCCTGGCTCCAAGTGGCAACAAGTCTCATGTCTTGCCTGCCGATGGAATGGCGGTCACCTCTGCCCAAGGAGCTTGAGCTCAAAGCCTCGTCGTTCTGTGCCCGTTGAACGGACCACAAATGGAAGGCGTACAGCAACTACCATCCACGGAAGAGGCAGGCCTGGTAGTCGGTGAGCTCTTTCCTTACAGCCTATGACCTTCATAAGCCACATCATTATATATTTATATCTCTTTACTCTCTTCCTCTCTGGGCTTATAAAATAAAATAGTAATTAACACCTACTCAGCCTGACACCAACTATTTATTTTGTTCTAACTGTGCTGTTTCCATATTATCACTGCCCACCCTGCCATTAATGGAAATGTTAATAACCAGCGCCAGGTTGTTGTGACAGATGCTTGGGCTCATTATCAGAAATTCTTATTTACCGCTCCATTAAACGACAGAATCACACACCCAAAAGGAAAAAAAAAAAAAAAAGGAAGAAAGGAAGAAAGAAAAGGAAAAGAGGAGAAACAATTCCATCACAACCGACTGAAATAACTTTAAGAATGGCATCGATAATTCAAAACACTCATAAATTTAAAAGTTGGTGTGTTTGCCATTGGCCGCTCCATTGCAAAATTATGATGGCACAATTAAAAAGTGAAATGCGAACCCGAGCCAGCCATTAGGCAACTGTTGTTAAACGACAGCAGCAGCGACCACAGTCAGGTGGACAAGCGAGGCCAAGTGCCTCACCGAACACACACGGAAACACACATCGTGGCATAAAAGGAGTCCATCAAGCTACAAAGGTCTCCTGTAGATTTCATTAGAAGCAAGCTGATCCGCGGACCTCGGGCTGCCTGTCACCGTATTACACCTGCCCTTTTATGTGGAGTAGAGTGAATGTGCCTGCAGGAGGGGGACTTCGTCGTTGCGTCAAGGCCCGCCCGATCCACTTGTGTCCCTTAGAAGATGCGCAGAAGCACCACGCCGAGGCAGGACGCATGGAGGGCTGGAGCCACATCCTGCCCTGCACTGATGTCTGGAAAGGGCTGCTCGAAGCAGCAATCGGAAAATCTGAGCCTCGTAACTAAAGGCTCAGTGAGTCTCCGCAAGAACCTCATTTCATTTGCTATTTGTTTTCATCTGGGGTGTGGTGCGGTCCCGGGGTCCCCGGCCTGCCACAGTGTTGGCATCGCACTCTGGGGCTTGGAATGAGCTTCAGGCCCAGCCCGGGGAAGACCAGCTGTCCAAGCAGAGATGCATTTGCTCCTCCTCGGAGGGCTGTTGACTCCAGAGGAGGGCCATGGCACTACTGCGCAAGCCCAGGCTGTGCGTGCACACAACCCTGTGAGCAACAACCAGTGCGAGGATTGTCTGGGACTCGGCGGCGCCTCTGCCAAAAACATGTCCAGCCTTTGCATCCTCTTTCGCTGAGTTGCAGACAGCTAAGCTGTAGCACCTCTCGCCAGCGACTAATGCGGAGAAGCTGCCAGCATTTCCACCCGAGTGTCAACCAGCCTCGTTTCAGACAACACCATGACTAAAGCGCCTCGGGCCGGAAGCACGCCCACGATGGAGCCTGGCTGGCTGCAGTCCCAGTGGCGGCAAAAGCCTGCAGAATAGCTATGGGCCAGGAACGAGGAACCCGACCTCCTGCACCCTGATTTCCCTGCAAATTATGCTGCATTGTTATTTTGCATTTGCTGTTCTGGCATCGTCTGAGTTTCCTCACACTGTTTGGCTCACAAACACCCAGTGCTTGAACTCTCTTGATACACCGTCATCTTGGTGGATCCCCCAAGACGTGCATGTCAGGGCAGTGCTTCAGGATTCTGTGTGTAAAGAGAAAGCCGTGCCAGTCGGGAAGAGTTCGGAGCAAGGACCCTAGAGAGGGATCCGAAGGCTGCCTTAGCAGGACAGATGGAGCAGGCAAGTGTGGAAGAGGCAGGCGCTTCGGTGCCCCAATGGGATGGATGCCCTTAATGGTGGCAAAACCAGACAGACTGACCGACCGACCCACCCACCCACCGACCTGATGCATGGACCACCATCCCTGAGGAGGATTTCTGGGTGTGTGTGGTTTCCACAGAGTTTGTGCTGGAGGAATTTGTGGTGGGTGGTGACCGGGGAGGGGATGCTATTACTGGGAACGCCAACATTCTGGGCCCATGCCCAGTGGACACCAATCTGTACAGAATCTATATGCGCTAAGTTATGTGGCTATATATGCAAATTCAGAAATAATTACCAGGATTTATTTCAATGGCACAGCTGGTAATGCCAGCCAATTAACTGTGCATCCAAATAATCTCAAATAAAATGCATCCTGCAATTAATATGCAGCCTGATCCAGAGCATCCCAAAGCAATGGGGAAAGGGCTTTAAAAAAAGCTTAGTTGCCCTAATGGGAAAGATGCGGGGGGGGGGGGTTGTAGCATGTGGGAATGGGAGCTTTCTCTATCTCTTGCCAGCTGCGATCCTGCTTGGAAACTGCCTCTTGTTTGTCAATAAAGCGGAGAAAAAGCACCTTTCTGTCAGGGCCGATGGGGGCTCCAGGCCCTGCTCCTGGCCCCGGGCAGGACTGGGACATTGCAAGCTCAGACCTTGGGTGCTTTTCTTGGATGTATCTCCAGCAGCAACATGCTTTTCTTCTTGACAGGCTCCAGGTTTGCTCTAGTCCCCATTTACATTTCCCATAATGCTCTGGAATGATGCCACATCAGGAGCATTGTGGGAACTTAAAATGGTGGCTAGGCCAGGGAAAAGAGAAAGGAAATGAATGGAGCCTCTGCCAGGATGCCAGAACCTGTCCAACATCCAAGGGTGGCACCCTGTCTCTTGAAAATCATGAGGGACCTGCCGGATTATCCCATTTGTCAGAGAAGGCCTGTATTTTAGGAACAGCTTCTAAATCAAATTAATCACAGTTTCATAGAATACCACACAGGCATGCTGTTTCAGAATGCCAAAGCTCCGTTGAAAATCAGCAGATACTGGTATCGCTCCTCTGGAACAGAATCTCCTGCCCCCAAAATCCTGATCTGGGAAGCAGAAACAGCTTGTCATCCTCACATGGGCAGCTGCAATCCAGCCCTTGCCAAAAAGACCTCAAAAGTTTCCTGACACAAGAAAGTCGGTTTGGCGTGAACAAGGCCAGGATAAGGAGATCAGTACGTCTGAAAGGCAGCCTGATTTTCATGGGATATAGCCTGAGTCTCTTTTGGGAAATACTGTGGTGGAAGTGTTTACAAAATTACATTCGTAGCACAGGCATTTCTAGTATAGGGTTGCTTGTGTTCCCATGCTAGGATCCACCCTTGACCCTAGTCTTAAAACAGAAAAGATCTCTCTCTCTCTCTCTCTCTCTCTCTCTCTCTCTCTCTCTCTCTCTCTCTGACTTTCTGCTGCTTATTCATCAAATTTCTGAAATATGTCATTTAAAATATAAACAATCATAGATGACAATAAGGTTGTAGTGAAAACAATAGTAAAATCTGAAAACAATAGACATACCTACATCAAATCAAATATAATAAAGATCTGAAAGCTAAAATTAGTATCAGGTACAAGGGTTAAAACCACATTCCCAAATGGAAAAAAAAAGGATGCATTTTCCCCCAGACAAAAATGTATTCTTCGCCCCATTGGCTAATGTGTGAAAATGAGGACGGGGGATTAGCACGGACACACTTCCAAGGATGTGCAAGTGTGCTTTTCCAGAATTGCACAAGTGTGCAGTTTGGAATTTAAGCACAAGTTCAGGCAATTGCAATGGGTCAGTGGTTCTGAATGAGACGTCCTTGCACGAATTACAAACACGGACAAGATACCTGTAGATCCCGAACTGCGGCAGCCATAAAAAACGCAAGAACCCGCCTGCTGCATGAGGACAAACACCCACCCAGCTGGCAACTTTTCTCCAGTGTTGTCCAGCCAGATGTTTTCCCACCCGGAGGCCCTCCAGATGTTTTGGGCCATGACTTCTCCCAGGCCCAGCTAGCATAGCCTGTGGCCAGCAAACCTGCCAGCTGGAGTCCAAAAGTTCTGGAGGGTACCAGGATGAGGAAGGCTGAGCTAGGGCACCTTTGCCCCGATGGACAAATACTCTTGCCTCTGAACATGGAGGCTCCTTGGGCCTCTCATGACTAATAGCCTGGCCGCCAAACCCACCAGACATCACCTGATAACCACTGTTTTCATACATCGGTTGGAAAAGCCAAGCATCCAAATCCGCAGATGATTCTCCAGAGATTACGTTAAGCTGGAAGTGCAGTGCGCTTGTAGAAATCATCGACTTGAAGCATTTGGCAGGCCAAAGGAATTGCATAAATCATGGGCGAAGTAGGGTGAGAAACCTTAGAAGTACAGGCAGATCTAAGCTACAGGCTGAATTGGAGGCCAATGTGCCACCCAAAGATCCTTAGCGCTTTGTTCCTTCACGATCCCTTGCCATCCCTTGTACATGCTGGAAAGGTGCCTCTTCCATGGCTTTAGGCACCAGGGATAGTAACAAGCAACAGGTTCAGCAAAGACTCCCAAGGACCCCAGATCCCTTCTTGGCACGCAACAGGATGCAGTGGCACCACCACCAACATTTCTCCCTGTCAAAAGTGCTCAAGTTCTGCTTTGGGGCCTGGGTGCCGCCCGTTGCCATTGGTTGTTGGCTTAAGGAGGGTTTCCTTTGCCTTCCAGCCTGTTCCTGCATCCCCTCTGAACTCGGGAAAAAAGAGAAGATAGGAAAAGTGGAGCAAGCTGTACAAATAATGGTGTTTTTTTAAATTATAAACTACAGCTGTGTAGCAGTGCCAAGAGCAGGGAACACAAAGGCAGGCAATCAATTAGCAGTACCATGCCGACAGACGCAAGCGCAGGCAGGGGCCGGTGCCAAGAGAAGGCTCGGCTTGCCATGCTCCTGGTGACAGAATGAGTTTCATGGGGTGAATCTGTATGTTCAATGGAGCCCACACAATTAGCAAAGCAGAAGATCGGTAAACCTTAATCACAAACAAACAAAATACATCAAGGTCAGGCTAAAACGCAGCCGCTTGGTTCATGCGTCGGGTTGTATTTTAGAGCAGACCCACTGAAATTGATAAGAGAATCTGTGAAGGGAACGTTTTAAGCGGAGGCGGGAAGGGATTAACGGTCCTCACCAGCATGGACAGAAGCACCTTGCCAGGGGCTGGAAGAGTCAGCCCAGAGCGACGGCGCAATGTAGCTGCCAGGCTGAGGAGAGGCCCTTGCGCACTCCTGTTCGCCACTGAGCCGCTGAATGGCCCAAGGAGTGGGCAAGCGCCTTGTGCTTCGCTTTGTTTTTGACCCTCCATGCCTCAGTGCTGCCGCCGGCACTGCTTTTGCACTTCCATCAGAGATACGACGCTCACATTTTTTTAAGATTCCACTTTCCAGTTGAGGAGCTCAGGGTGACTTCATGGTCCCCCACTTTATCCACTTTATGGCTCTTTTCTCCAGGTTTTTAATCTCGCTTCCCGAGAGCCTTGCTTCTTTGCGTGTAAGTGGCCTGGGCACCCTGATGCGGCACTGTCGATCGTGAGGAATGAGCATCCGCGCTTGCGTCTTCCCAAACGGCTGCTAATCCGTGAGGCTTTCTTCAGCTTATGGAAAGGACCCCTTGTGACGAGCCACTTACACGAGAGGCAGAGATTGCTCCTTGTGCCGCTTGCTGACTAGATTGACAGTGAGCGCTAGTCAATGAATGAATGATTCAGAGAAAGGGAGATGAATTGATGGCTGATTTTCAGCATGAATCTCATCGATTCTACAACCGTCCCATAATAGGGTCTCCATTATGCAAGCATGCTGCCATCACCATCATCATCATCATCACCCTCTTCATCGTCGTCATTCTTTTAGGTCCAGTCTTGTCCCAATTTGCCACAGAGCCGACATCCTCAGACGGGCTTTTCATCTACGAACACAAAGGACTGCTTAAAGGTTTCTTTTTATGCAGGGTGCAGATGATGAAGGGGAAAGGAGTCATTCTCACTTCAAGAGCGTGGCATCACGGAGCGTGCACAGCGCATTCTCCAAAAAAAGGTGTCACGACAAGATGCCAAGCAGATGGCAATGGGCTGAGGTGAGGGCGGTGCGATTTGTTCGTTTCGCTGGTCCCATCCGCCTGCAAGATGGTGCCAGACAAACTCCCATCTTGAGAAATTTATAATTAATATGTGCCAGCAGGGAAATGCATCACTTTCAATATTATTAGTATCAATTATAATTTTCACTTCTATGCCACCCAATAGCCAAGCTCTCTGGGTGGTGTATATCAGTTCAGGAAGGATTACCTAGCCTTATATTTCATCCACGTCCAGCAACATGATGTTCCAGATACCATCCTCACCCCCTGCACATCTGCGTCTTAGGGAAGCTGGCCAGCCACAGTGGCAGCCAGAGCTGAGCACTGGTTGATCTGGCACGTTCGCCTCTTCCTCGAGAGTAAGAGCAGCAGCCCATACGGTATGGAAATACCTGTGCAAGTGGCCTGCAACTTAGGTGTAACACATGCCGGGCCTGAACAGTTGGAATCAATGCAATTAGTTAACCGACTGAGCAGTTTAACACAGCTGCCCTCTTCTTCAGGGAACAGATTTTGGTATCAAAGGCTATTAATCAGACGGTGATTAAGGGGAGCCGAGTGAGTTCACGCCGCCATGACCTACCTACACAACAAGGAAATCCCAGTGTAATTTGCCAGTGACTTCTAGGAGAACTCTTGATCAACACCCGGGAGGGGCTGAGAGATGGGGCTATTTTGAATTACAGGGTTTTGGCAATCAAGAAGCGTGGGCTAAGCAGCAAGGAAACCCAAACGGATGAACGTAAGGATATTTGCTAGGCTATGTGGATTGTCTCAATGGCTAAACAAAGCTCTGAGCAACTACAAAGAGACACGCACATTTTCCCCACATTTGTGGGCAAAAGGAGAAGGACATCAAACAGTCTTTGGAGAAATTTCCATTTGATTTTAATTATGACACGTGGAGCTGGGAAACAGGGTAATGAGGGGTAAAGGCCATTTTAATCCTTCATTATCCGAACATCCATTGCAGCGGCTTCAGTTTCTGAAGCAGGGATGACAACTGAGGATCAACAAGTGCTCGGCGTGCAAAATAATTTGCCACTGCTCATTCATTAGCCTTTCCCTGCAGAATCCGTCTTTCCCCCCCTTTCCTGTCACAAATACAAATACACATTTTAAAAACTGGAGGGAGGGACGAAGGGTGTTGTGCATCCAGCAATCAGGACTTTATGGGGAAAGGGGCAAAATCTGTCTATAGGACATTTTATACTTATTATGCTCCTGAAATACGAGGAGTCCATAAAATTATGGATGGATGGCAACCCTAGAGTTAAGCACATGCTTAAACCTCCCATTAAAATAAATGGAGCTTAAAAGTGTTTAACCTGGACTGTATTGTCCCCATTATTGCTGTTATCCCAGATAATACTTGGCTTATGAATCTTCATCAGTCCAGCCACATTCCAGCACAGATCCGTGCCTTTTAGCCCTTTAACTCATTCGTTTGCCAACAAGATGGAAGCGCATAGATGGGTGTCGTGCAGGGAAGCAGAGACTTGGCTATCAGAAGCAGGAGGGCAGTGGGCCTGGCACCAATGCAATTTGCAGTCGTTTCTAGTTTGCATCCCGGTGTCCTGGGCCTGAAAGCCAGCCAGCCCTGCTTCCTGGATTTCACTTAGTGCAGCATATGGAGATATATTGCTTTCCTCTCCTAGTGCAAGCCGTAGGGCCCCTCAGGACCAGGAGCATTACATTAAAGAGCAGCTCCAAAGAATCAGCCCTTGCGCATTCCATCTGTAACAATTACCCAGCACTAAGGAGCCAAGCAGGTAATACCAGGTGAGATGCAGCTCATTTATCCAGCGTGCCTGTATGACTGTCCGACATGGCTGGGTAATTAAAAATCCGTATGCCGCGCTTTCGTGCCTCCTGGCCAACGAAAAATGCTGCCATGGGAGCTCGAAGCCCTGCCACAGCTTCTGGCTCGGTGTCTTTGCTGAGGTTCTGTGGGTACAGTGTCCAGAAGCTTCCTTGGTTTCACTGCACAGGGCCCTGGCTGTGTCCATCATTCGCTTCATTCCCTAGCAAACAGAGCCAGCCTTGCGCAGGTGCGCGTGGCCCTTCGTTCGATGCAAGGACTCCAAGCCAAGTTGCTCAGATTGTGTGCACCTGGTCCGGGTGAGGCTGCAGAAGGTGGCCCTCAAGGCATGGCCTCTGCCGTGGTGCCCCAGAGAGAGGAGGGCCTTTTCAGTGGTGGTGCCCCAGCTCTGGCACGGTCTTCCCAGAGGGCCCATCTGTTGCCAGCCTGGGACTGCCCAGTGCCGAGGGAAGGCCCTCGTCTTCTGCCAGACCTTCTGCATGCTCCTTCAGGTATCTCGTTCTGAGGGATACCAGGTGTGTGTTGTGCCGATAGATCTGGTCTTTCGGGCTTACTTGGAGTCAAGAGCTGCCTCTTGCCGTTCCCCAGCGCTTCCTGCACACTGCCTGCAAAGCACATCCCCTGCCAAATGCTCAGTTTCTCCAGTAATACAAGCTGTGCATCAATAGAGGGCCGCCCGCCTGCCAGATCTCGCCACCTGCTTTGTGTTCCCTGCGGGGCTGCATGCAAAACTGCCTCATCAGGACATGCATTTGTGCCTTGGGCAGGCCGAGTGCAGCTATGCTACCTAGAATACACATCTTCTCGTCAAATCATTCTTGGTTATAATGGGGATTTTTGCTTGTTTGTGTAAAGAACTCGTGTTGCTCTCGAATTAGCTTGGACGGAGAGTCCAGATCCATCTCTGAATGCCACTAGGGGGAGCTAAAGCTGCTGCCGGCTGGAGTTCTTGGCACTGCTTCCTGAGAAATCAAGGGGAAATTAGTGGACAATTGCTCTATTACACTGTGGCAGTATATGCATTTCAAATTGCTAGTTTTCTGCACTTTCCCCTTTCTGCCCTTTCCAATGAAAGTCTCCTTCCATCTCCTCATCATTTCTGACCCTCTCGTCGAGGAAGCCAAGGCTACAGGATGGAACCGAAAACTAAATCGGGGAGAAAACCCGCTCAAACAAAATGTAAGACTGCATGTTTGCAAAGCAGTGTGGAAAGCGCACACAAAGATGTCCTAGACAGCAAACTCATTTGCTCTGTCTGAGAAACGTGTTCCACTCAGAACCGAGCCAACAGCCCTGGCCTGCATTCCATTTCCATAGACGGGCGAGGAGACAAAACCCAGGAGCTGCCTTTTAAACGCGACGGCATTCCTGTATCCAGAGCTGCAGCCTCCACAAGGGCTCCAAGTTGACAGAATGACGACTTGTGGAAGGTGTGCACACAATCAGAATAACCGGGCAGGTGAGGAAGGGCTGGTTCGGGTTCCCCCCTGCCATGACCACCCTCAACAGCAGCAGAAGTCATTACAAGTGTGTGTTTGTGTGTGTGTGAGAGAGGGAAGGAGGGAGGGAGATGAGAGATGGGTTGTTTGGCCCTAGGCTGCCAGGACTGCAGATCCCGTAAGTACCCCACAGGTTTTGTGAGCCAGGATGTTATCATCAGCTGCCTTTGGCAGGAGGGTGGGATAGAAATGTGGCGTGGAGAAGGCAAATGGGTACGGCTTCTCATGGCAGAGTACTATGATGATGGGACATGTGGTGTCTGCCAATTAATCACACTCTCACCCGTAGCTGTTGGAGCCTGGGGACTCGCGAGTGGGCGAGAACAGAGCATGATCCAGAAGGGAAGGGGCCAAGGAGCCTGGAGCCATCACTGCCGCGCCAAAGGTCATGGGAACTGGATCCCACCACGCCAAGTCATGCAGAGAAATTCCCGACGGGATGCCAAAACGCTGGTCTGCCCGGAACTTGCTGATTTTTGTCAAGTGGACCCGTGGGCCATGAGGAAACGGCTTTTTTTTTTTTTTTTTAAGGCAAAGTATATGCTTCCTTCCAGCTTCGCAACATGATAAAGCAAGGCACTTTGCTAAGAATTAAACAAGGAGCCGCCGCCGTGCCATGCAACACACTGAGTCATACAGAGAACTGCTTATGAGTAATATTAACAGCTTAATGAGCTGTTAATGAGGCGCTCAGTCAGCTGCTTCAGTATGATGAAACCGGAGCAAATTATCTCCCTGCATTTTCTGCCTTACCAATGGAGAATTACGGGCAGATGAGAAGCCAATCCAACATACGTCTCAATTTGGACATCTTCCCCTGCTCAGTGTTTCATTGTAAGGGTTGATGCCTTCTGTGGAAGATTCAGTTGCTCTGCCAGCAGAATCTGGGGGTGCTTAAATAAATAAATAAACAAACAAACAAAAGCTTCTGTTTCCCACTTCAGTTTGGTCACTTTCCACTTCCAGGGCTGGACTGCAGCCTTCACGGGCTTGCAAGAACACCACTCTGAAGCATTCAGATGTGATCAGGGCACCCTTCCACTGAGTCGCAAAGGCACAGCCATGGGCCATCTTGCTACGGACATGCCATTGACCACAGAAGCGTTGCATTCATGTGCCTTCTTGAAACATTATGATGCACGAAATCGCACCTTCACATGGACTGAAAGAAATATGCGAGCCGAAACAAAGTAAGGAGAGAGGTAGGGGGAAACCAACCAACCAACCAGGAACAGGTTTGATATTTGTTTTTTTAAAGTTATTTTTCATCTTGCCTGATTTTGCTGTACAGAATTCAGTGACAGAGAGAAAATTAACACATCCATAATACCAGCATAAGGTGCATGGTATAGATAGACACATACTGTCTACTGTCCAAACTCCAAAACAAGGGGAATTTGTTGCCTCGGTCTACGGGTTCACGATCCATGGAAGTGGCACTGGATGTACATAAATGAATAAGAGAGATTTTAAACAAATGCAGCGCAATCTGGAAGGGGATTCCTTTGCGGTTCGGGCAGTCCTGTCTCTCAGGTGGATTCAGCTGTGCCTGCAAACACAGGGCAACGCACTCCATGGGCAACATTTTTCTCACCTTGGCAGTGTCTGGATTTTGCACAGAACTCAGAATATTTGGGCAACGAGCAATGAAGAAAAGGTGGCCCTTTGACAAGGGTGTGCTGTCATGCTTCCACCTTCATGTCAGTGGGACTGGTGCAGCCTAGCCAGGCAAAGCATCTTCAGCCAACAAGAATTGCCGGTGGCCTGTGTGGGGGCCGAAAGAGGGGGTGGTGGGGCATGAGGAGTGCGGCTGCATTGCACGGCTCACCCCCCAACCCCGATTTCCAAAATGACTGTCCTATTCTTCAGGCTTTCTCCATGAACATTTATTTGATGTCTCTAAAAGGAGAGATTCTCAATCTCAGAAAACAGAATTCTCTGCTGGACTCCAAGGATCTATACGATGTATATGAACTGGCAAAGCACCAGCATCCAGTAGACTCTGGCAGGCAAAATAAAGCCGGGAGTGGTTCCAGTTCGACCAGGCTCAAAGAAGACAGGTGCTTGCAATGTAGTTTCTCCCCGAAATCCTCTCTTACCCAGAGCCACTATCCATGCCAGGTTCCATCTGTTTCTCTTTGTCGGAACTCCACTTACTCAGTTGCCAGTGTGTGTTCTTCGCATACCTTCTCCTTGTTCCTAGCATGCCAGTTAAAATCCAATGCCTCCCCCCCACCCCCCCACCCCCAAAAATCCAGAGTTGTTGCTCCCGCTGCAGCTGTCAGGAGAACAACGCCTTCTGGGATGAGCAACCGATGTTTCAGACACAGGTGGGGGAACAGCTGACGAGAAATAATAGGTTCAGCCATTCCTGGGGACATATGTGCCAAGCGCCAGCAGGGAAGCAATGGGAAATAATTACTGTTAGCAGTGGGAAAACAGGTTTGCTTCTGGCTTGTTCAGAACAGGAGCAAAGAAGCAAATTCACAGCCTGGAGAGGGGACAGAGGGCAGCTTCCCCCTTGCCCAGGGGGAACAGAGCAGAGAGCGGAGCTGGCTCTCCTGAAAGGAAGCGAGACGGGCATAGCAGGAACCAAATGCCAGGGCCGCTTTCCTCCAGCCACTCTCTTCCTGTGCGCATTACTGAAGCCGCCTTCGGAGCACCTTCTAATTTCTTTTAAAAATTAAAGCGGGGCGGGGGGAGCGTTTTCCAGCTGCATCAGCTCCCGTGAAGTGTGAAGGCAGTCGGTGTCATCATCAGTCATAATGACATGTGTCACTCTTGCCGTCTCCTTCGGACCAGAGCATTTATCATTTCATTGGAAGCAAGGTGCCTCCCCGTGTGTTTCTACCTCCCTCTTTCACCTTACACAAACACACCTGCTTCAGACATTACGTATTCCATTATATTTCCACCAAAGGAGCTCTCCAGGACAGCAGAGAACCGGAGGAGCACAGGAGCTTGTTAGGGGAGGGTTTGTGCTGCCGGCTTGTGTTTTATTCACCTCCCTAAATGAGGGGAAGAAAGAGAACCCCATGCCTGTGATGTCTTCTGAATTTCTGTGCATCGGCTGTCACCTTCCCCAACACCACAGCCAGGAAGCAAGAAGCAGACGTGCTTGGTCGTGTCTCACGCAGGGCGAAGGCTGCCTCTGGAAGCACACTGCCTGTGGATCTGGATTAATTCCTGCAGCCAAGCTGTGTTGCTTTTCCAATCAAGGCTGTTAAATGGATTGTACAAAGTGAAAAGGGCAGGGACGGCCAACGGTGTTGCGTGGCTCCCTTTTGACGCTCCTGGCACTTGGCAAGCCCGGTAAGAAAGAAAGCAGAGCAGCAGCAGCCCAGTCTAAACGGAGTTGAACCAAGTCTCCCTGCAAGGAGGCCCCCTCTTTACTGCTTGGATTTGGAGTTGCTGGGGTCCCATTGAACAGTAAAATATGTCTTTAAAATCACACAGTGTAGAGGAGAGAAGGAAGTCCAGAGTCAGGGTGCCATCACCAAGGAGTCCCTGTCATGTGGGTGACACTCTTCAAGGCACTGCAAGCAAAGCCCCCCTAACCGATCTTTAATCCCAGGTTGGTTCGCACTTGGGAAAGCGACGCTCAGCAACCACGTGAACCAGTAAGGACTTGAAACATTCGTTCAAAAGCAGATCGTTTGCTGCTCAACATATGCAGAGCGATGTTTGCATCGCCGTCTTTTTATTTTTTTACATGCGGAAGGTAGGCTAGCAAGGAGGTGATACGGATGATACCACGGCAGTACGAACTGCTCCAAAGCAACCCTGAGAGGGCACAGTGATTAATTTACGGAGTTTTAGGGAAAGATAACAGAACATTACAGTAATGTTTGAAATGAAAAGGTCAGGAAGGGGCTAATAGCTTGTCCAAGGCCCAAGCCATCTCGAATTTAATGAAATTGTAATAAAATGATTCCAGATCTGAAATGAAACCTTTGCATGTTAAATATGAAATGCCAGGGTAACAGGGGTGAAAGAAGATGGAGTTGTACCAGCGGAGAGCATAGATCAAATCTAAAGCAGGCCCCTCCCTCAGTAAGGCAAAGCTGGAGAAAGGCAGCTACTGGGAAAGAAACTCCCGCAGCCCGGAAGGAGACCCACGTTTAGAAAACCTGACAGGTGAAAACGTGCGTGACGGGAGTTGTGTCAGACATGCGGAATGAACACGGCTCTCAAGGCACATGTCAGCAGCCGGAGAGCAGTTTGATGAAATCCCTGCCTAAGGCTGCAGAAACAGGGAGATGCTCAACACCTGGAAGGCCACAGTATCTCTTGTGCAGACTGTGCTCTCTTGGAGCATCTCATGTTTTTCCAGGTTTGAGCCAGTGCTTGAATGACCAGGGAGGCGAACCTGTGGGGCCTGTTGGGACACAGCTGTCCCGTTCTAGGATCAAACGGATCTGAAGA
The DNA here is from genome assembly GCA_023646645.1 of Varanus salvator macromaculatus. Classification (NCBI taxonomy): domain Eukaryota; kingdom Metazoa; phylum Chordata; class Lepidosauria; order Squamata; family Varanidae; genus Varanus; species Varanus salvator. The sequence continues at coordinate 4,773,404 of JAIXND010000852.1, read as the reverse complement.
ACATCCAAAACACCCGGTGGAACTAAGAGACTAATCTCAAGGGGGGTTCCCAAGTAGTTAGCAGTGGGAATTGTATATTAGCCCAATCCTCTGGGTTTCTACCCAACCTCCATTGATTCCAGTGGCTTGAGTTTGGTCAAATGCAAACCTCCATGTGTGGAAGCCATTCATTCATACAAATGCTACATTACCATCCTACCCTTCTTCCAAGGAGCTCAGCAGGGTACTTATTTCATCCCCCCCCCCGCCCCACCGGCCTTTATTATTAAGCTTGCAGCAGCCTGCAAAGATGAAGCTGCAAGATGGTGACAGGTGCGGTATTATTGCTGTTCTGCTTTTCCTGTAAACATTGTTTTACAGAATGGCTTTATCTTCTACTGGATTTATAAAGATATTAGCATGAGTTGAGCGAAGTGCGTTGCTGTAAATCATTAGTCAGTCCTTTCTGAGCACAGCCATGGGCTCTCGGTCTGTTGGCTGGCAGAAACTGGACCTTGGCTTCCACGGCCAGGGTCCGGTTTCTGGCTGCCACACTGCACTTGGTTCCCCACTGACAGATCAGAGGAATGCGCTTGCTCCTCCAGCCTCTAAAGCCAGAGGCCTTCTAATGTCCACACATTTACCGGGTCATTTACAAAGAGCCACCTAGATGCGTATGAGCCTTTTCTCTGCCATCCCTGCAAGTGTGAGAAATCTGTGTGTGCACACACAGGGGGCACGAGACAACACTCGTGGGCTCTGTGTCCGCTTGGCCAGACTGCCTCGCTTTCAGAAGGGTTCCTGCTGCATCGAGCGCGCAAGCGAGAGCCTCAGGATTTTAGCACCCAGCTTACTTACCAGCTTCACCGACAAAGACTTCCACTGGCGCGCTGGCGGGGCTCTCCCCAACGATGTTGTATGCTGTCATTACCACTTCATATCTCTTGTATTTTTTCAGCTCTGCAAAGGAAAATAGTCGGGTCAGAAGCCAGCACCATCTTTAGCGTTGCAATTAAAGGCCCTCAGCGAACCAAAGGAAAAGCGGGCAAGCCGCAAAGCATTTAATTAGTGTTGACGGTGATGGTCTAGAGGCAGCTTGAGCTACAAGAAGAACAATTATTTTGTTTTTATGCCCCTTGACCTGTCGGGGCTTTCTTTCCGCTGTGGGAAAGGTGAGTTGGTGTAAGTCTGGAGTAGCCTGTCCTAGAGAATCCTGGATACAGGTACAATCCCCAGAATCTGGGGAGAGAAGGGGGCGATTGAAACTATTAGAGGGCTTGACCACCTTCCTTACGAGGAAAGGCTGAAGCAGCCCTCCATACTTGGTGCCCTCCACATATTTGGGACTACAATTCGAATCCTTCTCAGCTCGGCTGTGAATAATGGGGATTTTCATTGCAATCCATTTAGAGGAAAGCTGAGCTATACTTTTTGATCTGTTTCTCTCTCAATCTTGGTTTAGAAAAAAGGCAACTATAGAAGAGCATGATGCATATTTACAGAATTATACACGGTCTGGGAAAGCGGCTGGAGACAAGTTTACATGCATCTCAGGCTCCTCCAAGGATTCTGGGCAGCCAGAGAGCATTTCTTCCTCTTCCTCACGCAATGCATGCCCTGTTGTATTATTTGCTGCCCACAAGCGGTGCTGCTGGCCATCGGCTCCGACACCCTAAGGAGGCGATCAGGCAACACCATGGGAGGGAGAGGATGGAGTCCCGCAACGCCTTGCCAAATGAGGCCTCCACGCCAGGGGGAGTTTGCTGGAAAGACAATGCAGGGTCAGAGCATGTCTGCATGTCCCTAACAGGAACACTGCAGCAGGAGACCTGTGGCATTGGTAGAAGGCCAGACTGGGTGACCTCAGGTCCCTCCCAGCCCAACAGGTCTTGGAGGCATGCGCTTGGCACATGGGAGGCCAGCCCAGAGAGACCCTTGGTCGAAGCAGTATCCCTTCTCAGCCAGGAGGGCCCAGCATCTAATAGTGTGACCCAAGAGCAGGATACACAAGAATCCATTCCCAGAGGTTCTGGGGCTATGGGCAACTGGTAGAGAACTGGAAACTGGAACTCCTATTTTTGGTGGGGGCGGGATTTTCTTTCCCCCCGTAATCTCAGCTTGAATGCTGCAGAACACACAAAACCAAGGAGAGCACCTGAGGTCGCCGCCGCCGTGCTGGGCCACAGGGCAGCCACTTACGAGCTCAGGCACAGGAGCTAGCATTGACTGGTGCAGGGACGAAAGGACAGCAGGAAGAAATGGGGGAGAACGGAAAAGGAGAAACGCTTCAGTGTGAAGAATACCCGAAGCCATGAGGAGGAGGAGGGGCCCATCCCTGCACCACCATCAGAGGCCTCTGGATACTCGCATTTCTAGGATCTGCATATTCAAATCAGGCCACCCATCTTAGAAAGAAAGCTGATCATCCAGGGCAGGGCACCAGCAAATTACCTTCTGGCAGCTGGGTCAGAAATGTCACAAAATTGCGCAGGCACCACTCAAAGGTTCTTTACTTGCCAATCAGTTTTCCTGCTACATGCAAGGTACCCTTCTAGCATCGGTGACGCTGTGGTCACTGAGATTAATAATAACCCTTCTAATTTCAGATTTCCTGAAGTATTTACAAGTATCCTGCCCACATCTCTGAATCAGAGACCAGTGTGTTGCCTGCTGGTTCCAGGCAGACAGGCAGCTGACAGGATCTGATTTATGACCTAAAGTTGGTCAGTATAAGAAGTAAAACTTTCGGATATACTGTAGGAAAGTGACATTCTATGGGAACTTGACGCCCCTGCCAGTTCATACACAAGAACTTGCTTTTGCTGTTGCAAAGGGATATAATCAGTTCTGAAGCTGATGTGCCAGCGCATGGCACAATGCCGTGCCATGGACTCTCAGTGCACTGGGAACAGTGCAGCAGGATATGGAGATGGGAATCCCTTGCCTGGTGGGGTGAGTTCACGCAAATTCAAGAGGGCTGGAAGCGGAGCGTTATCGGAGGGCGAAAGAAAAGGGGAATCTCAGCTGGAAATGGTGGCCTTGAGCCCTAGGGAGCTGAGGAGGGCAAGCAGTTACCCCAAACACAAATGTAGTCCCCCAGGAGAACAGGGCCTCTGGCTCGAGCTGGGCAGAGCGAGTGCTTGCAATGTCAATGGAAAAAGGGAGGTTGGCCGGTCAGCCAGGGAGACGTGTGCTCAAGAACGGCAGAGGAAAATCGCTTTGCGGACTCATTGTCCATCTGTGGCCATGGTAGGGAATCGCAAGGACCAAGTGGCCACCCACACAGCCAGCAGGGGAACCTTCAGCCTTGGGCAGGTCGCTGGGAACGAAGATGGTTCCAGAGAGGGCCACCTGAATTTCTCATTATTGTGCCTTCCTGATTTTAAACTTGTGTTGGTTGGATAGCTGCATTTGTTTGCCCTTGTGTATTTGCCTGCAGCTGTGTTATTGGTCAAGAAGCAGGAACAGGAAGAGGGGCAGAAATACATCCAGCCATGGGCTTGCTGTCTGTTTCGCCAAACTGCCGCTGCTGCTTTGCTACGGATTTATTTATTTTATTTATATTGCGATTTATATCCTGCCTTTTCCCTACAAAGGGCTCAAGGCAGCTTCCATCATTCTCCTCCTCCATCTTATCCCCACAACAACCACCCTGTGAGGTAGGCTGGGCTGAGAGTTTGTGACTGGCCCAAAGTCGCCCAGTTGGCTCCATGGCAAGCGGGGACTCGAACCCGGATCCTCTGAGTCCCAGTCCCATGCTCTTAACCACTATGCCACACTGGTTCTCACACACTGGCTTCGTGTTGCTTTTCTGGGTCATTATTGCCCCAGGATGCAGAAGCTGGAGGGGTGCGGGGAAAGCATCTGGCAGTAGCCTGACACTCCTTTCGTAGCAGGGGCTAGAAATTCAGAGAAAACCATGCTGGGACCGACGAAGGGAAGCAGAGCGTGTGTGGCCGTTGCTTTGGCAGGCGTGGACGAGGCGGGCCTTCTGAACTTTACTCCATGCCTTGGTGTAAAGCGGACTCAGCAGAACCCGCCGCACGAGAACACGACTGCCCTTTGACGGCCCAACGGCATCCCCTTCCTTTCCAGCACGACACTCTTCTGAGCTGGGTGGAGCTCTGCCCTGGGCTACTTCTCCTTTAGTCTTGCGCGAGCCCAGCCGCTTGAGCATTCTCAGCGTTCAGATACAGAAAGGAAAGATGTGGTCGGGCTACATAAAACACATCGGCTGTCCTGGGAAAGGTGAACCTAGCACACCCGAAGGCATTTTGTGGTCAGGCCTACCAATCTGTATGGATCAACAGCTATGCTTTGCTAAAATGGGGGGAGCGGGGGAGATGGGGACGAAAAAGGCCCCAGAGTTGTGTCTTTAGGGTTGGGAGTGATGATACGGATAAACATTGTGTGAGAACACCCTTTGATATTTCTGATGCACGTGTGCTTCTAAATTGTTTACCTGGTGAATAACCTGGTCAGTGTAAAAGGATCTGCCATGCCTTTTGACAGCTAAAAGACTGATCTTGCAAGAGAAAAGTTCTCCTCCTGCAACCCACAGGGACTCAAAACTTAACAGTCTTTCAATATCTACACCATAACATTCAGATTCCACTCTCGGATGGAGAAAGATACAGATATTTGGCCTGTCTTTGTTGAAACGTGTGCATAATTGATACATTAGGATTTGTGTTGTTATTCAAATATCTTCTTCCTCTTCCTGTTTCATTTGTTAATTTTAGCTCCTCCCTATTTCTTTCTTTTTGCTTCTTTTTGTGTTCACTTGTTTCATTTTGTTTAATTTTCTTTTGGTGAAATGCACAACAATATATACACAGCAACACAAAACATAACAACAATAACGAGGGGCGGCATAGAAATTTTTCTAATAAATAAATAAATAACAAAATATACAACTTCCCTTTAGCCTGAAGTGCTTGATCCTGCCTAATTTTGGAAGCTACACAGGGTCAGGCCTGGTTGAAATCTAGACGGGTGACTTAATGCTGGGACTCATTCAGAGAGCTTCAGCTACAGGTGGTACAGAAATGCAATGAATAATAATGCTATGAATGATAATAAAAAAGGAAGGAATAACCTCCTTCTGTCATCAATGCTAAAAAATAAAACAGTTCGGAAAGCAGGGAAGTAGGACGATGAACTGAACAGCTTCCCCGCTGCCTCAGTGGGAGAAAAGGTTACTGGGAGCTTCCCACATTCTCAGGTGTTACGAAGTGATGCATCTGAACACCTGCCGTGTGTGCATGTGGACTTACGTGTTAATTCATACGTCGTTAAGACAGAGCTTCTGTTCACTGTCTTGAAGCTGCTTTGGGCTATTCGGGGTAAGCAAAGCAGAAAGTTGTTAGAGCGCGAGGGAAACAGTTATTGCAAATGATGCACGGCACCGGCGACGGGGGATGATGTGGGGCACGCGCAGGCAGCTTCCAGCACAAGGAGCGCACCTTGACAGGGCAGTAAAGGCTGTCTCGCTTCCCAGACAGCGCGCCAGAAGAGCATCCGTCACGAGGGCTTGCTTGGCCTCCTCGCCTCATGGAGAAATCACACCAACAGGCAGTATGAGGGAACGTAAAACACGGAGTCATTGAGCGAGCAAGCCTGGGGGAAGCTGGCGCAGGAAGACAGCTCCCTGGGATCCGGCTGTATCCTCAGTATCAGAACATGCAGGAAATGTGTTACAGGGACTGAATAGGGACACGCAGGCACGGAAATGGACATGCACACACCGGGAGAGCCCTGAAAGTCCAGATGGGGGTGGCATTTGCTTCACCCGGAAGCCAGCCACCTGGCACAAGTACTGTGGTCATTCTATGGCACAGAGGAGTCTTTTCTCCCTCATCCTTTGTTCTCTCCTGCATGGAGCCTGTAATCTGATGGACTAGGCCAGCTAGTTTTAGATGCTTAATTTACTCCCATCGCCTCCCGATAGGCATGGAAGAAAACAGGACACCGTTGAGGGTGGGGTAGATCGAGAGGAAGAAAAGAGGGAGAAAAGAGCCAGCAGATAGATCATAAATCTATCAGCCAGTTGTAGAGTGAACTTTGGGGACTGTTGGCTAACCATTTGTAACATCTGCCCATCTTCATGCAAACATTAAATAGTTCAGGTTCTCTTCTAAAGCACCCCCCCCCCCCCCAATGCAGACTGAGTGGGTGGCAAATAATCAAACGGCATTAAAATAGTATAAACAAAATCCATTGACTACTCACGTGTAAGCTCCGCTCGTAAAGCTGATGGGTTTTTAATGATTTTGGATTCTGGACCCGGTCCTGTGCTTTCGTATTCCAGCTCCCGGTAATAAATGCGATATCCCAAGAGGAGGCCGTTCAGGCTCTCGGTTTTTGGAGGCTGCAAGACGTTCCCATTAAAAACAGATTAGGTAAGGTACAACTCAAATGTTTACATCAAGTGCCGAAAGTGCTGTGCAGCTGGATTTGGTTTGAGATGATATGGATACATGGAAGGGGTTGTGCGAGGAGTCAGGCTGCAGTGTAGGATCAAAGAGGCACGCTCTGGGTTCTCTTACAGAGCCAAGAGGGCTTGGGAGAGGAGATCCCAGACTTCTTGGGCTGCAAGGGTATGCCAACGGCACTTGGCACAGTGCGCCAGCTGCGGGGAGCAGCAAGGACCCGCTCCTGTGAGAGAAAGGAGGCTGGGCACAGCTCCGGCTCCTCGTTTCTGGCTAGTATCGGCCCAGCTCAATCCCCCAGACTCTGACCCACCTACCGAGTGTTGGGACACAGTCCTCTGCTTTTAGAGTAGGCCATGACTGGCATATTCTTCTACAGACAGAGAGATTTATGTAAATGATGGGCCACCATTTATTTCGGCGTCAGGGGAAAACCTTTTTATTCTCCCAGTATTTTAACTGTTAACCTGTTTTATTTAGCGGTTTTATATTTTAACATCGGATGCCGTGCAACTGTTTACTCTTATTTCTATATCTATTTTATTGTATTCAACTGTTGTAGACTGCCCTGAGACATCTGTGAAGGGATGGTATAGGAAAGTTTTAAATAAATAAATAAATTTGCATAAATCGAGCTGCAATTTGGGTAAATTGCAGCTACGCATATCTTGTGCGAATTGTGTCTGTTCTTTATGCAAATTTCCCTGCTATTAACAACAACAATGCATGAATTGTGGCCTACTTTTAATGTGTACACTGTACCCCTGCCACCACCGCCTACTTGGCTTTTGGCTCTAGAGTCAGTGAGGTTTGCCAAAGTCCACGAAGCACCAGAAGGCTGAGTTCCTCAGTGTCGTCCATGCCTACCTGCGGCTCAAGAACTTGGATGTGACCTGAGAATTCCCTCCCACTTTCCTGGAGGATATTGCAAGGAAGTCTCTCCCTGAATGCCTTGAACTCCAGTGGATTTGTTTGGAAGGAGAGCATTCACAGAGAAGAGCTGCGCTCTCCCAGCACCATCTTCTGGAGTTATCCCATGAGATAGTAGCGGACAGGTGCAGAAGAGCAAGGAACCCACAGAAGTGGTCCAGAAGGACAGTTGCCACTAGGATCAAAAAGCCAGAGGAAGACCCAGGAAAACCAGCAGGGGCAGGTGCCTTGCTGCTGTTAAGCCACCACTCAGGATGTCACCCAAAGGGGCTTCCATTCCATATCCCATTCATAAGCCACACTGAAAATCTGTTTCCTCCCATATCTCAGGGCTTCACCCAACCCTCCTTGGCCAGTAATCCAAGTTTGAGAAAGGCCCATCATTCCCCAAGTCAGGAGATCGAGCGAGGGCTCCTTGAACAGAGAACCTGCCGTCCTTTCTTGCCTTTCCCCCCTCACACGGAGATGTGTCAAGGAGAACCTCAATGGGTACGTAGCAGAAGCGTCACAGCACGACACTGAGGGAACCAAAGCACCGGGAAGATATCATCTCAGGGCCTCCTATTCTTGCATTATTATTTTAGGTGTCCTAGACTTAGACTGAGGGTGGTGGTAAGCCTTCAAGGAAGCTTGACAATAACATGCTTTGGTGCAGAGCTACGCCATTTGCCTGAGGCCAAATTTTTCAATCTCCTGGGAAACATCCACAACATTTGGTTAATTAGGAATCGGAATAAGAACGAAAGCTGTTTACACAGGTCTGTCTTGATGGAAATCTATGTGAGGGAATGCACGGCCATTTCAATTAACTAGTCATTTGAGATAATCAAGGTTCTGATAACGAGGCTTCCACAGCATTCTCCAAATTATTTTTCTCCTTGTCCTTTATAAAAGCTTCCTGATTCACACCAGGTCCCTATTCAAAGGCAGCAAGTTGGATTCTCTCCGGAGCCTGAATCTCATATCGGAATCAAAAGCTATTAAGATACCTGGCACAAAGAGGCCTAGGAGATAAATGGCACAGAATGATCTCTCCTCTTTGCCTTGATAATCATACACCTGCCTTGGAAAAAGCACTTTACTGAAAGGTCAGGGTATCCTGCTCTTATCTGTCTTTCATGGACAAAACTCAGCTTTTGATGTAATGGATTATTTAGGATTTTCCATCTATTTCTAAAAGAAGCCCAGAGGAAGGGCAGAGGCGGAGTAGGATGTTTGTGAGTGGCAGGCAGCGAGAGCTGGAGAAAGGATAACAACAATTTGTTTACACTGTGAAATTTGGACAAATTCTTGGATCAAAGGCGGAAATAGACCAGAACAAAGCATTCGAGTTAACTTCAGTGCCAAAAGGAATGTGGAAATCAGCCCTGAACTACAGAATTGGTGGTTTCTTCGATGCAGCGGCCTCTGTTCGTTTTAAGGTTTCAATGAGCTGAGAAGCTTAAAGCCCCAGCATCTCAATCCGCGTTCCTCAACAGAGCTTTAAAACGTCACCTTGCACAGGAACTCCTGCTTCAGCGGTACTTTCAAAGCGTTTAGCTAGAGTATACACTTATTTTATATTTTTAATTGAAAACTATAGTGTGTCTAAATAGCTCAGCACCCAAATAAGATAAGTATCATAATGATGCGTAATTGCCTTCAATTCCCTGGATGTGGCTCGGGTGCAACTATCCTATTAGGTTTCCATGAAATAAAAAGCACCCAATTATCTAAACTACCACCTATTTCACATTCATTATTCCCTCCGAATCCATCAACAGGATCGGCCTTTGTCTCTGCGCTCGCCATTGTTCTCTCTGTGCGTATTTCTGCTCGGCTTGTGGCATGATTGGCGGAGTCGTTGGCCACCGATTGATACCTATATGCAAAGCTCTTTGGGGGAAAACGGGAAACACGCGCCACACTTGTGCAGTGTTTTGTAACGGAGAGTGTGACTGTGGTGCGAAAGGGGTGTTCTTTGCGCTGCTCTCCCATGCAGGCCGTGTCCCACTGCAAGAAACAGATGCAAGAGTGGCAGCGATGGGACATTCTTCCAACCTGGAAAGAGACTGCGCTTTGTGGTCGTGGGGAAACCTTGAATTCCGGGGCTTAGGTGAGAGCAGCCTCCTGTAGATTTTGGCTGGAGCCAGAGACGCCTGGGAGGGGTCAGCGGGGAAGAGTAAACGAAACCCCCTGTTCAGGCCTACAGAGCTATCTATGGCTACCGGCCAGAAACCCAGCCCCAAACCCACATCTGACCTCTGAGGGGTCCCGATCCAACCCTCCAGGGACTCTTTCCCCGGGCCACTGTTGGCTCGCTGCTTTGTGCAGTTCTTCCCCATCCTAAACTGCTTAGACGCTTCTCCTGGGGGGTTCAGCTCCTGGACTGGCCTGCTTTCCGTTAGCACAACCTGGCAGTCTTGACCTATTGAGCCCTGTTGCAAGTGCTCGGACTTTGCTTGGGACTTTCCGCAGGACATAACGGGACAAGGAAATGAAGCATCCCCCCCAGGAGTAACTGGCACGTGCGATGAATCTTCCCGATGTCATCATTATTTATGACATCTCTCCAGTGCCTGTAGCCGAAAGAAGGTGTCCTTGTGCTCCGAGGCACCAGAACAGTCTTTTAGGGTTTTTATATTCTACTAACCTTCCACTGCACAAGAACAGAGGATGTTGTGTGGGGCAGCACAGACACTGAACTGGGTGGTTCTCCTGGAACTGGAGGGAGGGAGGGAGGGAGGGAGAGAGCAGAAAGCAAAGTGAGACATGAGCAGAAAGTTGATTCTGCCTGCAAATGCGTCTTCCTTCTGCGGTGCAGCTTTGCCGTACGGTGAAATGGGGTAGACACGGGCCTTCTCTCCCCAACCACCCACACCTGTTTCCGGCAGCTATCCTACCTGTGCAGAAAATGCACAGGCTGAACCAGGAACAAAGCTGAAGAAGCTTATCGGTCTATCCCCAGCTTTCCCCAGGAAAATGCTTCACCACAGCGACGGGTTTGCTTGGCAAAATAAATCCCTCGAGTTTGCTGCTTTTAGTTAATTGCTTTTGCTACAGGGGGGCCAAGGGGTTCTCTACAACTTAGTCCAAAGGGCATGTGTGAGGGGGAACCACCTGGAATTCATGGGAATGAGTTCCAGAACATCAGCTGTGCGAATCCTGCTGCACAAAGAGAGAGAGCGAGAGAGAGAAGCACTGGGACCTTAAAGATAAGGCTGAAATTCAAGGTGTAACTTCTCACATAACCAGCACCTGGACCAAGAAAGGGTTTTCTCTTTCTTGCATGGAGCAATGGATGATCTCCATTCCTTCATCTGCTTTTTTCAACACCATCAGATCCCAGGCCCATGGGATGTGGGGCTGCAATGACAGACACATGGGCCTGGTTGTGAGGCCCTGCAGATTGGGATCTAACTGATACACCCTGGGCAGAAGGATATTTGATCCCAGATAAAGATGTGATCCTGGCCTTCTTTACATCAGCGAGGGCTGATTTACATAAATGTTCCCCACTCCTGTCAGCTTCAAATCAACAGGTAGTTCTATAAGAGATACTTGATGTGTCCAGAGAGCAATACAACATGCATTAAAGTATTTCCATGTTTCTGAATCTTTTGCACGCTTTTGGAGTCTCTCATGAGTAAAGGCTCAGTGCCCATCAGGCTGCTCTGCTTTCTTCTTTGCTTTGCTGGGTTATTACTCTGCTTTTGGCCGGGATCCCTGCCTGACTTCTCGCCCGCCCTCAAATCTACTTCTCTACTTCCTAGTTTTGACAGGGGTGCACCTCTAGAACCCCAGCTGTGACTTACCCATGTTGCATCGAACAGGGAAGATTGTGTGTGCATAAGGGCATCCTAAGGGACACAGAACTGAGCCCTCTTTTTGGCTTCCTCTACCTGGAACAAAAGCACCGCAGGCTCATCTTGGACACAAAATGCACATTGCAGTCGTAAATGGCTTTTTGTCCGTACCAACTGGCAGGCTAAAATGTTTGTGCTTGCCGGACCTGCAGGCCTCTCTCTCTCTCTCTTTCTTGCTCTCTCTCTTTCTCTCTCGTTCAACCACTTAGCACTGCTGCAGCCGAGAAGTGGATTTCGAATGAAAACAATCGAAAAAAGTACAGCAAACATACGCTCAATTCCACATTCATTTTTAATGTTCCTTGGTAAATTATTCAATTTCAGGAAAGATCATGGTTAGTTAGCATAGAAACTGGAAGGCAATCAAACTGGGCTTAATTCAGTTTGGAGGCTCCTGACAGCAAGATTCATTATCTGGAGGTGCTGCAGGAAGGCTGACTACGGAGGAGGTTAACTATGTCAACAGTACAAAAGGGGGCGGAGGGGTGCGTTTCACAGCCCTGATCCCAGTGGGCAGAGGTGGGGATGAAGGAACCGGGGCATGGCCTTGTGTGCGTGGCTGCCCTCAGTTTGTCCCCGAAGCTGGCTGCTCGTCCCAGGCCTTACCGTCTTGCAGCGTAGTGACGGCTTCCGTCTCAGCCCCGAAGTCGCTGTCCCCGATGTCATTGGTCGCCTTCAGGCGCAGCTTGTAGGAAGTGAATGGGTTCAGCCTGCAGAATGGAAGAGAGAGCAGAACAGCACTAAATGCCTGTTTCGCCACTGCGGCCCCAAGCCGCCTGTTTCATGAACTCCTGGCCTGAAAGAACAGCGCAGCATGGCTTGGGGTGCCCGGGCTGTCTTCCTTTTGGCGCAAGTCATGCTCAAGCCAACAAGAGAGTCTGCTTTTCCCGCCCCTGGCTCCGAAAAACTCTCCACACTGGAGGAGTGTGCGATCCCTAATCAGGACAGGAATACCTGGGATTTATGAAGTTGTGTGCATTTTGTCAGCACTGCAGCACTCAAAATATGGGCTCTTCCCAACCTGAGGGTGCCACTTGCACGCCAAACCTCTCCGCGGGGAAACAGGTTAGAGGGTAAGAAAAGAAATTAAAGGAATTCAGCTGCTGCTGCTGCCGCCGCCAATGGGTGAACCATTTAAATTTCTGCTTCTAGTTCAAGATTATCTCAGGCTGTTCCCAGGAGTTTCTTTGAGATGAGGGGGGCAGATTCTCACAACTTTTTCTTTTTAATTTTCAGATACAATAACACTGTTCATCAGTGTCCACACATAGCCCCGTAGTGTTTGGCGAGAAGTTCAAATCCAAAAGCAAGAACACACTTAGAGGTTCCGGTCTCCTCGAGGGCCAGGGATGCTCTTCCTTGCAAAATTGTGCGAAATTCCTTGCTGTGACCCCGTATCAGCCACCGCCGCCACCTACACGGGAGACATCGGCGGATTTATCCAAGGGCAACTGGAGAGCCGGAGGGACAGCGGGCTTCCCAGCTTCTCGGATAAGCTTCCAGGCAGCGTTGCCGGAATGCTCTTTCTCGCTGCTCTTGCATTCCCGGCTAATACGGTTACTCAGCTTATTTAGCGCAGACAGTGACAGGGGAATCCCTGCAGGTTTTCTGTGTACTCAGTGACTTTAAGATATGCAAAGACTGAATTCCAGCTGAGGCAACTTCGGCAGAGCTTATGGCAGCGCTGGGGGACGCTCCCCTTTGAGCCACTAACAAGGTCTGCAGGAGTTCGGAGTCTCATATAATAGGCTTAGCTAATTAATCGGTTAAAGTCAGTCCAAGGCTTGGTCCTGTAGGGCCAACCAGCAATCCAGATAAAACGGCTGGGGACGGGTGATTAAACATGGCGGGGTGAAGCGCAGCATGATGGGCAGCATGCTCAATTGCTTCGAGGGAAGCCCGGGGTGGGGCGGGGGGGGGGAATGCGCTCTGGAAGAGACGACAAAGGTCTTCCTCGGGTTGGGAGTTTTGGCAGGGCTGATCCTGGGGAATAAGGCCGGGCTGCTCCGGTTCACACACGTGTGCACTGTGCAGGTGTGGAAACTGCAGCGGGAGAGTTACTCTTGGGTTCCTGCGGGACATTTATTCCCATGAAGGAGATGGAACGATTGCTTGCAAGAAAGAAAAGGCAGCTGGTTGCGTTTGTGAACCGGCCTTATGCCCTGGGAGAGCACTGCTGATCCACCGATTTCTTTCGGTACACGAATATGGAAGCTTTGATGCAAACAGAACAGATGAATAAACAGAACAGAGAAAGGCACAGACAGACAGGCAGGCCCCTCTTCATTGGGCAGGATGAAAGGGCAGCGCACAAGAGGCCCATGAACTATGAGCGGAGTGTGTTGGGAGCGAGCCCCAGTTCACAGGAGGACTGCAAAGGGCTCTCTGCAGGTTGGAGATCAAGAGGCTCAGCGCATTCAGGATGAAGCAACTCCAAACATTCCTGCTTGCGCAGGGAAGTGGCAATGTGGCGGGGCTTTTTACAGGGGCAGCCTGTCACCTCCCAACCACTGGCTAGGGGTGCCTTGGACCTGCAGTCTCAGCACCTGGGGGGCCCAAGCACCCCCCCCCATGCCATCTGCGCATGGGAGACTTCTGCTCCACTGCCTTTCCTATTTCTCCAGATGCAAGAAAGCAGTTCATGTGTCCCGGTCAGTAACAAGGACTGGGGGGTGGAGGGAGGGGGGTTAACTCTCCCAAACACTACTTTTAAAAAATGCACCTGTGAGACATGTTAGGAAGCTCAGCAACACTGGAAGCTGCCTTGAATCCAGTCGGCCCCACGGTCCATCTAGCCAACACGGGCCGGCAGGTTTTTTTCTAGCCGTAGCTGGAGAAGCCGGGACCTTCGCCTGCCAGGCGCACGCTCTCCCACTGGCCCAGAGGCCCCCTCGCGAGGGCACGGATACCCAGAGGGGCATACATACACCGCATTCATAATGTGCAGCATGCATCTTCTAACAACAACAATAATCCCAGTGAAGGATGTTAGGAGACGGCCGGACCAAATCATGCAGAAAACAGGAGCCCATGGAAAAAGTCATCTGTCCCTGCATTGCAAAATGCTATCGAAGATTTTCACCAGAGGGAGCAATTCCCCATGCTGGACCATGCTTAGAAACGCAGCAGACTGTGCTTAATCCGATCCCCCAAACCCGTATCCCAGGTCTCGGCCTTCTCTCAAAGACTGCCAGCTGCGTTTTCAAAGCAGCACTGTTTCCCGCTGTGGGTTGGCTGATGCGGAGGGCAGGGTGGAGATGAAGGGCAACAGGCAAATCTCCTTGCAGGTACCGGGTGGCTCTGGCAGCCACTGCTGCAAAAAATTTGAATTCCGACACAAGCTAACGAAGGCCGGATAGCACGGTTTAAACAGGGCAATGCGATCGCTTCTTTCCTCAGCATGGCAACACAGATAAAACTGCCCTCATTTCATCTGAAAACAAGATAGATAAGGAACTCACAGAGGCAGAATCTCGGTGGATAGAGGGGGCGCATTTCAACAATGGAACCAAAAAGGGGGGCTTTGCAGTGGTTTGGAAATTCCTGCATGGCTGGTAAGAAAAACGGAAATTTGCCAGTTGCCTCCTGAGAAAATCTATTGAAGGAGTTGAAGTCTTGTCCTTCGGTCCAACAAAGATTTTTCCCACAGAGCCTGACTAAGAATGGGACCTGTACCTTGCAGTCTGTCCCCAAAACTCCGGAGGAAGCGAGGGATTTATGTAGGCAGAGAACGAGTTACACACCCACTGAGACTGGCTAGAAATATCCTTCCCTACTGACTTATCAGAATGTGGACTAGCTTCCGCCTCCCTCCAGACAGTGTGGGAAGAGCCTCTTTGGCACTCTCTGCATCAAAGTACATCGTGCTTTCTTTTATTTCCTGCTCCGTGTGTCAACGTGATACCTGTCGATTGTGCAGGAGGTGGCTTCATGGCTGACAGATGAAGAATAAGTTTGCCAGTCACCGTCCGGCAGCTCCTTCGTTTGCACAGTGAAGTAGCGTATTGGAGAAGACCCGTCGCTTCCAGGAACCCAGTGCAGCCGTAAACTTCGGGACGTCACTTCGGACTGGGGGATTTTCAATTCCCTGGGAGGAGCTGGCCGTTCTGAAATTTAATAGGGAGACTTTATGGTTCTCGGAGCAAATTTACATGAATGGGGACTTGAGGCATTAATGGAACATTCCCAGAGAGAATACCACTCGTCCCCGTGCAGCCTTCTTGCACGTTGAAGCTTCGCTCCTGGGGAGGGCAATTTTGTTCAGTCTGGAACAAGCCTCCCTTCCCTGGGCACCAGGGCCGCTGGGCATCTGCGCCCTTAAATCGCTCAGCGGCAAAAAGGAAGCTTCGCAGCTGCTGTGCTTTAAATGTCGCCGAGGTTAGAGAACACCTGCAGTTCCCGTTCAGAGTGAAATCAATACCTGGCTGAGACTAGCACTCAAACAGACGCAGGGAGCGTTGCCTGAGAAGCCCCAAGCCCCGACTCGAACAGAAAAGCGTGAGGCTACAACCGCTCTCTTTTCTGCTGCCCTTGTTTCCCCCAGAGTGGGAGGGTTCCTGTCCGGGCCCTTGTCTTGGGCTGCATCTCCCACCAGCATCCCCACACACTGGCCTCATTCTCCCACTTGCTGGTGTGATCTAGGCAGAAAGGGAGGAAGGAGGCCCCCGGAACGTGGGTGCCCGCAGGCGGGGGAACAGAAAGCTCTGCCTAGAAAAGGCCAAATTCTGTCTGTCTGTCTGTCTGTCTGTCTGTCTGTCTGTCTGTCTGTCTGTCTCTCATATTCATTCATTTGGAACACTTATATGCCGCCCCATTCGCCAAAGCCTCGGGGTGGCTTCCAATACAAATAAATAACTATACAAATACATAAAAATCTGGAGACATTCCAGCATAAATATAAAATCAATAAATAAATTCAACAATTAAAATAACGTTTAAATAAAAAGGTCTTGGCCTGGCGCTGAAAAGCAAATAACGACGGCACCAGGAGGACCTCTCTGGGGAGCGCATTCCACAGATGGGGCGCCACCGCAGAGAAGGCCCTCCTCCAGGTACTCACCCTCCTAATATTTTTCACGGAGGGTTCCCAGAGAGGGGTCTCTGCCGCCGATCTCAAGGGGTGGGAGGGCAGGTACGGAAGAAGGCGTTCCTTTAGGTATCCGGGTCCCAAGCTGTCAAGGGCTTTATAGGTGATAACCAGCACCTTGAATTGGGCCCGGACGTCGATGGGAAGCCAGTGAAGCTGGTAGAGGACTGGGGTTGTATGAGAACAATGAAGAGAAATTTTGTGAAGAGAAAGCTCAATGGGGGGCCTCCATCCATGCAATGGGCACACACAGTCCATGTGTCTGCCAAGGCACTGGAACCTGGAGCCCTACCCCCTTCTGAGGGGAGAGACTAGTTCCACCAAGGAGCCAAGCTGCCTCCCCCTTTCCAAGCCCTTCGGGGGCACAGGAAGCAAGGGAGGGCAGGCGTGGAGCTGGTGGAAGCTCTTCACGCAGACGTACCTTGCAGGGAACCCCAGAGGGCTCCTTCGCCTCGTACCTTTTCAGAGGAAATGGGACGAGTGAAGCAGCACACACGCAATCCATGTTCCCCCTCTTGTGCTCAGACACGCGAAAGGCTTAGGAGTCGATAAATCGGCCAGCCCCACCGCCAGCAGCGAAATCTCCCGGGCCAGTGAATGGTTAACCTTCCGCACATGGGATGTGAAGGGGAGCAGAGGCACCTGTGCTCCCTGAAGACGGGGCTCTGTGTCGGCGCTGTCTCTCAGCACCCATTGATTTCAATAGAAAAACTCAATAGCGTGCGGAATAATTGTTTAATTGTTTATCATGGAGATTATCGATTCTGATTAAAATGTGTGGCATGTAATAAAGCAGGCATTGATTGGCGACACCATGGCGACTCGCCTTTGAGAAACTCATTTGAGTCAACTCTATCAGCCCCCGTTTCTGTAAATACACACCTCCGGTTGCCTGAGTCTCCAGCAGAGCTCCACAAAGGAGAGGCTTTGCTTTCGCTTCCCTCCCCGCAGTCCCCCCTGCCTCTCTGAAAACATTTCCTTTCTAGCTCAGCATCTCTTCGCAGTCCTGCACGGCTTGATGGTGCCAGAAGAATTGTAAGCCATTAGCCTTGGAGAATCCTCGACACCGACAGAGCGAGTTGTGCGAGACAATGCAAAAGGTCAGCGCTAAAGTGCTGAGGGTTATTCCGCTGGAGAAAGCAAGTGTTTGTTGATGCCCCGAGGGAATTGGACACTTTCTCGTCTAATGTGTGTATCTAAAGCAGGTGGAGGATCCTATCTCGCATTCACTTGCTCCCCTGTGACAGAGTTTTAGTCTGTTTCTTCCTAATGATTTCAAAGGTCTCCCTCGTTGCCTGCAAACTCCCTGCCTGCATGTAGGAGACCATTCTTCTTGGCTGTGCAGAGTTCAGAGCATCCGAAGAGCAATTATTTTTGGCAGAAGGCCAGCTGGACCCTGTGACTCAAAGGAGAGTCCACGCGCAGGCAAAGCGAGCCTGTGAACGCACGAAGCGGTCTTGTTTTGTGGCAGCATTTTGGTCCGCCAATTACTGACTTGATTGTTACATTTATGGATCAACTGACCCGCATCCCTGAGGGATCCCGGGGCCATGTATGCATCATTGGAAAGCACAAATCCAAAACGACAAACGTACAAGCAAGAACATATTAAAGGCAAATCTAATGTTTGAAAACACAACAGCTCTTCAGCCCACAAGCTCTTCAAAAACTAAGCAGGTCAGTTTTAAAAAAAGATGTTAAAATGCCTGAGCAGAAAGGAAGGTTTTAATTTAGTGTTTGAAAGGCAGTGTCAGTTGGCTCTCCTTTGGAAGAAAATTCCAAGTCAAGGCACTGCCACAGACAAGCCCCTTCCCGTCGTAGCTACAGACTGCCCACTGGGGAGACCCAGAGAAGACTTCGTGCATCGGCAGGGTAGTAAGAGGCACCCCAAGCAGTTCCTGTGCTTAAAACCCTTTAAAAACCTTTTAGGTTTTAAAAGTGATGGCCAGATCCTTGAAATGAGAGCCGTAGTAAACACCGGGCCAGTCCTGTCCTGGGATTCCATCTAGTCCCCATCAGGCCTGATTGGCAGTGGCTTCCCAGGATCTCCAGCTGCTACCGCCTCTTGGGTGCCATAGGATGGCAAAGGAGGGGGCTTTCTTCGTGGTGGCACCGCAGCATTGGCACGCCTTCCCTAAAGGCTCATGCCTGGCGTTAAGTTATATGTTAAGATATATCTTGTGGCCCGAGCATTTCAATCTGCAGAACTTCTCAGTCTTCCTTTGTAAATGATTTTATTTTAATGCCTTGTCTTTTATTTTGGCTGTAGCATGGGTTCTTAAAAGGTTTCCTGATATATCATAGACTATTCTGGACTCGTGTGTTGAAGGCTGGTATAGAGATGTTTTAAATAAATAGGCCGGAGATGTTCAAGTCTAAGACAGGCACCCTCTGGTTGTCAAGCATACTCTCCAGCAAGACGCTATGGCCTTTCCCGTGTTTTTATGGGCATGGATCGCTCCTGCCCTTTATCTTCCAAAGGAGGGGGGGAGTCTCCAGAAAGCAGTTTCCTGCCAGCAGGAACTGCGGTGCAGAATCTCACAGTTAGATTCCAGCCAACTTGTATCAAAAGCCTAAAGGGCAGCAGGAAAGTCGAAAATCCAAAGGATTATAGAAATTCGGTGCTGCTTTGGTTTTAACAAGAGCACCTGACACGAAGCTCAGGAGAAGCTTTGTATTTCTACTTACCCATTTGACACATAGGTTGTTAAAGGAGCTTAAGGGATTATTGAGATGCCCAATTCTTATTAAATGGGAACGAAATTCAACGGTGAGTGGCAAACTCCCCAGCGCTCATTTCGCAAAGCCTGGCCTGGGGCGGGAGCAGGGTGACACCATGCCATGACAAGCAGCGGTGCTCCACCCAGTTCCCACGTCTCTCTCCGTGGGGCAGGGTGGGAAGCAGGAGGTGACGGTCTCGCGCCAGAGGTCTCCCCTGGCCCCCTGCCGCACCAAGAATGTGGGACTGGCAGGGGGCAGAGGGGACGCGCCGTGTGAAGATGCCGTGTCATGGGCTTCAGTTTGCTCAACGTCTTGGTGAGAGCAGACGGCCTTTGCTGGAGCTGCTTATGACCCCGTCCACAGGCTTGCTGCGCTCGCTAATCAGCGCGACAGTTGCCCTCACGTCGGAAAGCGGCAAAAGCTTTTCACCTACTTCTGACTTGAGCAAGCCCAGGGTGCTTTGCACAGCGGTATCCCACGGTCCCCCACCCCGGCGTTGATCAGAGCTGCGCTGTGTTGCCTTCAGCAACCGGGGCGGTGCTTAGTGCCAAAAAGACCTGGGTTCCAAGCCCGCGGGGCAAACCAGCAGAGCTCCATATGCTCTAAAGTCTCTCTCGCTCCCCTTCTGCATATGCTTGCACATGCAAAAAGGACGCAGGGATGCTCACAGGCCCCGCACTATCAAGCACACGAGCGCGGACGCTAAGGGTTAAGGTGCCCTGCGCCTGGCCTGCAGCCAGTCCGCTCTCAACGCCTTTCTGCTCCTCTTCACAGAAACGGCCGTGCTTTCTCTTTCCTGGCTCAGCAGGAGAAGATGTAGGTGGGACACACAGGCATGCACGGGCGGTGGGGGGGTTGTGCTTTGCACAATGGCTCTTGTATGCGGCATCACCCCAAGTGCAGAACAATAATAGAGCTTATTGTTATTGCTGCGAGAGAGAAAGACGTTGTGCGATGCAGCTATTACGGGCCCAGCGGTTTCTCCTGCTCTGCCTTGTTTAATTGGCTTTGCCGTGGCCAGGGGCGGCGGGGGGCGGGGGGCGGAGAGGCATGTTTTCCAGCCTCCAGAACTTTTGTTGCTGATTTGGGGGAGACTGCATGCTTGGGAGGGGGTCCCACTCCCCCAGCGGTGCTTGCAAAGGACCGGATCCGAGCCCCAGCGGGGCTGCTCTGCTGCCACATGTGCTTTGCCATTTTCAGGATTTCGCTGGCTGGCTGACCCAAACCCTTCCCCTTTTAGTTGTTGTGGAGAAGAGGGAACTGTTGTGTCCTGGATTTTTATATGTATATGTGAAGGGTGGGATATGTACTAGAGCAGTAAGCGAACAAGCAAGCTTTTGAAGGGGCAGGGACTCTGTCCTGCTTCGCATCTAGCCGTGCTAATTACAGAGGTTTTGGGACGTTGCAGGCAGAAGTGGGAGCCACGGACCGTGTGCTAACCATCTTTCGAAGGGATGCAGGCAAGATCCCATCTGCTCACCATACGTTAGGACAAAGAGCAGAATAAATCTCCAGCACTCCCTACCTGCCAATGGGCAGCCCTGGAGTTTCCTACAGCTATGGGTACAGAAGGAGCCTGAAATGGTGCGAGGTTTGTAGGCGATGCAACCAGGCAAAACCCGCGCAAGCTCAGCAAGGAGCTCCTCATTCTGCCTGCGATCCCTTGTGGAAAGATACACAAAGACGAGTCGCTGGGAATTAAGCATCGTTTACCCATGAGTGGCTGCACCCGCACTTCCGCTGAGCCTAGAGGTAAGCCAGAAGTGCAAATGGATTCTTGGTTAGTACCCACCATGCTTTGCTTCCCGCCTCCGTTTCATGTACAGCTCAAACAACTTTCTCACAGAGGGAGCTGGAGGTATTTTGCAGGTCTGGATTCAGAATCTACTTAATAGCTGGGCAAATTATGGGCAAACAGAAGATGGCTTGGGGAGACAGGCGTCCTTGGAGAGCTGTTGAAAGAGAACCGATCAGTGCTGCTACAGAACTGCCAGCAGCCCAATCCAGCTCTCTTAAGTTTCCATCACGAATCATTTTCAACAGAGTGATTCCTACATTTGCTTTGTTTCTGTACTGAAATGTTAAGTGTCTTATGCCGTGCCGGTTGGATCGAGCGTCTCCACAAGAAAGCAGACTATAAATCTAATCAATCAGGGAGCAAATAAATTATGCAGATGTAGGATATGCATATAATATTTAAAGCCAGTTCCCATAACTCAAAATGAAATCTGCTCGATGGTCCATCGCGTTCCAGTACGAGTGGGAACCAAGGGTAGGCTATACGGCCAGGAGCAAAATTTGTTCTATACCAGGAGTGGGGTCTCCTTTGGCTTGTGGCCCAATGCAAAGCAGCTCCAGGGGCTTGGTTCTAGTGGGAGGCGGGGCTGAAAGAAAAAGGGGTGGAGCCAAAAGGGAAAGACGCCCCAAAATATATAGCAGCATGTTGTAGCTTGAAGCTCTTGGGGCCAGGAAGGAGGCTTCAGGACAGGCGCAAAGACCTTTGAGCTCTTAGCCAGGAAAGCTCCAGGTACCCAGGGAAAGGGGGCTGAGCCAGAGGAAGGGGGCTTGGCTATCTGCAGAACCCCAGAAGGACAGGTGGGGATGCTCGGGGGGGCAGATTTGGGCCCTGTGCCTGTTTGCCACCTCTGCACTAGAGCCTTCGCGGTGAACGGCCGCTGCCCACAGGGATTTCACCTGATACGAAACCCTGGAACGATACAAACCCTTCCCCCACTCCTGGGGACACCATGGCCCAAAGAGCCTTTTGCCAGGAAATGGCAACACACAGCAAGGTGGTGCAAAAGAAACCACGAGAATCTGCCCTGACCCATCCGTGCAATCAAACCGTCATTTCCGTTTCCTTGTTGGTGATGCCCCCTCCCCGTTTTTTAAAGGAATGGGAACATGTTGTAGGAAATGGCCCACCAGTTAGGCTCATGCCTGAGCTGATAGAATAAGAAAAAGAAGGAAAGAAAAAGGGAATTTGGGATGGGGGGACCAATCCCAGCAGGCCTGGGTAATCTCTTTTAGTCTAATCCATGTGAAAGCAGCATCCCACCCCCGATGGCAGCCGTTACCTCTCTTTTCTGTGGTGATGACGGTGGCTTCCAGGGGCTCCCCCCAGCCCTGTCGAGTCTTGGCAGAGGCTCGGAAGATGTACGCTGATTCGGGAAGGAGATCGGTAGCCACAAACTGCCTGACTGTGGAGCCAACTTCCACCGTGGTGAACTTGGTTGGGCTGCTGCTTGCCAAGCGGTATGCGATTTGATATCCTGAATTCATGGCGACAAACAAGAGGAGGAGGAGGAGGAGGAGGAAGAAGATGGTCAGAGGAGTCAGCCTTGTTTTTCCCGTCTCGTAGTGGAGGAAAAGTGCCAAGGCTGTTACTGCGTCCTAATCGCTTATTCATCTGGAGGCCAAGCAGAGCAATTTGCCTCCTTTAGGGTTTACCAGCTGAGGCTGAAAGCCCAATACAGCATATTATCTGGGAAATTACTGGCAATATGATGCATGCAGAAGGCCTTCTCGGTGATAATCCACCATGAAATGTGTTTCACGTTTCATTCTTCATAAGAACGAGATGTGAGCACAGTTTTGTCTTCCTGGAGCACAGGGATGCGCTGTGAAAATGTGACGGATATCAAAGGAAAGGATACGTGGAGCATTTTGACAAGGCAAGGCCATCCGACGCATGGGCCCACCCCCCCGCCCCCCCTTCAACAGCCAGGCAAAGAGCGGGGAGGCTGTGAGGATGGGCATCGGAGGCGAAGGTTCTTTCCAAGCTCGAGCCCCTGGCCCTTTTGGGACCTGGCAAGATGGAAGCCTGCATGGAGGGAGACATGCCACCCCTTTCTTCCCACAGGCCTTTGCGGTTCCGTCTGAGCTCCTATTTTTGGGCCGGTTGGGCAGTGGGGGGGGGGAGCCTCTTTTCTACCAGAAGGAGCTGGCCCAAGGGAAGGTTGAGCAAGGGCTGGATCTGAGCATGGGGAGCCGGAGGTGCAGCAGGACTTTCGTCCCTTGTCACCTGCACGTCTGCACAGGTGTTGGGGAGGGGGGCCAGGCATCCTCCTTGGTGGAGGGCCGGCCTCTGTTGGAAGGCATTCCCTCGTCACCACTGGGCTCTGGCACAGGCGGATGTGTGGGCTGCCTGGTCGCAATAGCGGGAGACAAACTGCATTTCTACTGACTGTTAAATTATAATAATCATTTCTCGATTTATTTCATTGTGATGGAGCTATTGTTCAGAGGAGACTTGCTTTAGCATTTTTTTAATTTTGTCCGAGGCCCTCCAAAATATAAATAAATAATTGCTCTTGCAGGCGCAACCTCAGATCACAGCTTTTGCTAAGTGATGGACGGGGAAAGCTTGGTGGAGCTTTCGGGGATGGGTGGAAAGGATTGATGCATCCCTCATGCTCTCATTTGTTGTTGTTAGTCGCAAAGTTGTGCCTGAGCCATCACGACCCCATGGACAACATTCCTCCAGGCTCTCCTGTCCTCCGCCATCCTCTGGAGGACACCCAAGCCCACACCTACCACCCCAGTGACCCCATCCAGCCACCTCATCCTCTGCTGTCCCCTTCTCCTTTCGCCTTCAATCATTCCCAGCATTAGGGTCTTCTCCAGTGACATGCTCTCCTACCACCGGGTAAAGGATGGTCAAACAGAGCAGATCCAGGCAGCTGCAGGCTGAAATGTATTTTATTTTATTGACTTCCACCATGGAAGTCCAAGTGGTCCAGAAGCCTTCTGGGCAGTCTTCCATCCAGGCACTGAGTCGCTCTGGACCTGCTGAGTGGATCTGAAGGTACTGCAAACTCAGTGGGGAATAACTTGACCTCTGCGCAAGTCACTTCACCGCTTCTCATTCTCTGAAGTGCAGTCATGTGGGTCAACGCATCCAAGGCCATCGTCCTCAAGGATGGCGCCACACTGACTGCTCACAGACTTGCTGAGAACCCTGTAACCAGGTTTGCTTTCTTCTGGTGCTTTACTGCAAGCCCAGGCCAGCTGCGACGCTCCAAAATCAATTTCTATCAGAGATGGCAGGCACGGCTTTGTTTGCCGCAAGAACGGTTAAACGCGCCATCAAGTTAGATGGCCGGGAGCTTGGAGGATGACGGCCAAATCAACCCAGAACAGGAGCAGCTGAACGCAGTGGTGAGAGAGCCCTGGCAGCCCTCTGACCATCCTCTGGACACTAAAGAGCGCTGGAAAGACAGGAGACGAATTTACCGCCATCGCTCCCTTTATGTCCCCGCTGCCGCTTGGAAATTTGTGAGATTCAAATGGCAAAAAAAGAAAGGGAGAGCAAAATCGAGAGGATGAGGGCAGGGGATGGAGAAGGATCCTTGTGGCAGTGGAGATCCATCCGTCTCCAGCAGAGACAGGGCACTGACAACTCCATACATGAACAAGGCAAGGGACAATAAAAGTGGATTTGGATGTTCCTCTGCAGAGCCAAGTCTGTTTGCTCTGCGTTTTCGCACATGGACTTTGGCGTTTAATTGGGATACAGATGGTGCTAATTGTGTGCAGTGGGGCTAGCAATGCTTTTACAGATAACCTGTCTTCTCCCTATATATCATTGTCTTTCCCCCCACACTCGGGAGGAAATGGGATAATTTGCCGCAGCTGAATGGGAAAGAGGCTGCTCCTTTCGTCTCTCCAGCCAATGTGTCATTGCCAGTCACATCTCGTGCACATTGCCGCTCCCGAGGTGCCAGTGGAGAGGGCCCCCGTTTCGCGGAGACTCAAATTATAGCAGACAAGACTTGAGCATGAGCCCGGTTGCCGAAGCCTGCCTTGGAACTGGGACACAGGCAGATGAGCATGTAGCGCGCACGCACACACGCACACTCTCCGCCCCACAAACCTGGCTCCATAAAATCAAGAATCCAAGTATCTAAGTGTCAGCTTTGCCAGAGCACCTGAACCACCAGTGGGAGCCTGGAAGAGCTGAGAGAAAAATAATCCCACTGCTGCTTAGGCTGATTGTCCTTAGATATGGACATACGGCCTGTGTGTGCGCGTGCACGTGCACGCACACACACACACACACAACCGAAGGGCTGGAAAAGAATCAGCCTAGACACAGTTTTCACAAAATCCCACACTAGCAAAGTCTACGGTTACATCCAATGCGCTCAGCGTTTGTGCAGGAAAAAGGCACTGTTCTTGGGCGGTTCTTCCACCAGTCGGGATCTGGGCTGTCCCAGGCCCTGCTGCAGCTCTCAGCCTTCTGAGGAGCACTCGGGAGGAGCAAGACCGGCGACGCAGGCCCCTCTGGGTGTTCTGTGTTTGCACCTTGCCTGACCCTTCCTGCATCTGCCGCGCATCCTGCATGGCCCTCGGGCCTCAGCAGCTCAGGTCTTCCCGTTTGCTGCAGTGCCTGCACCTGGCTCGCTGGCTCCCCTCAGCAACACACGTCCTCTTGCTGGCTTGGGCTCTGTTCCTTCCGAGTGGATCCCGCCCTGCTGTGTTGCTGCAGCAGTGCAGCTTTGCCTGCATTTTGCCTGACCCTTGCCAAACACCCTGCCCGGTTATCCTGCCTCCAGGTCCCTGCACCTCTCCTTGCCTTCCTGGCTCCTGACCTCAGCCTGGACCATGGTGGACGGCGAGCTGCCCTTACACCTTATGCTTGGACGTTGGGACTGGTTCTCAGCCCAGGTTCGGCTGCCCTGGTCCCAGTGCCTGTGTCTTGTCTCTGGTCACCCACCTCCTGGCCCTGAACCCTGGAGGCTGTGGCACTCTGCTTAAAGATTCAAGTTTGCAGCCACAGGTCACCCGGGAGGTTGGGTGGCCTTGGAGGTACACCACAGCCTCCAGCTGATATACTGTAGATACACAGAGAGCGGAGCTACCATTATCCACATCCACATAAGCCAATCCTGCACAAGCTGGCAGACAATAACAACATTCCACACATTACAATAATGGGCTGAGCAACACACAGTAAAACCAGCAATTTGAATGAGTTCACCTGAGCCCTTAAGAAAGGGATTGACACAAAAATTAAGCAAATGCAGATGTATTTCCTGAGTTTAAATACTTGAATGCTGGCAATCTCCTTGCGAACAGATCCACAGCTTGGATGCTTTCTCAGTTCTGTATGATTTGTATAATTAAGAATGCTGGCTCTACAGTTTTTAAAAAAAAATTGCAAGGAATTTATGGTTGACTTGGAGAGGAGTGGAAAGGGGTATCTCATTATTGGATGTCTTTGAAATCTGGAACATTAGAAAACACTCTGCCAGCCGGATGGTGTTCGGCGTTTGCATGTCGAAGAGCCTAATTTGCAGGGATCTTTAACTATGCACAGCTCATAAAGCAACCAGCGTGAGAGAGAATGAGGGACCCAATTCTGAATATATTTAGCTTTACCTTTACGGATATTGTGTAGACTGCCAAGGTATATGGTGTACACGGCACACTGTGAATTCCAGGCCCGATTTAGCAAACGATACAGCATTTTACTTAACTAGTTTTAAAGCCCAGAAAAAGAGAGCACATCAAAGGATACATTGGAGAGATGTGCTCTGACCTTCCCCAGTCTCTGTACATGTGCAGAAAGGAGAGCCATAGTTAAAGCACAGATCAGCTGGCACGAAACATGGTGGGGAGGCAAGGGGGGCGGGGGCGGCATCGGGGAGGATGCTGCAAAGAAGAAGCCAAGGGGAGTGGCAAAGACGGGGCGAAGCATGAAACGAGCACAGGCACCAAAGCAAAAGCCTGGAGGGGAAATGCAGCACGTTGAGTGGAAATCAGCCTGGGTCTCTGGAAGGATCCAGGAGTAAGTATAGATGAGGAAGCCGGTCTGCATCGGCATCATTCCTTGCTTGCCTCCCTCCTGAGCGCAATGTCTCGTCAAGCCGAGCTTTTGTGGGATTGATGGGCTGAGGTGCTAGTGCGTTCCAAGGCAAACCCACCTGGTCCATCAGGAGTAGCTGTGGGAGCTGGGACAGTCAATGACACCATGCACACCCCCTGCTCATGGCTCAGTGTGAGGGAGGGGATTCCTGCTGGGAAACCCCCACCCCCACTATTGAAGGAGAGCCTTCCTGGTGACACTTGCAAAGGACCGAAGGGGGAGCCCATCAGATGTGCCTGGTGTGTGGATTCTGCCCTCGAAGGGCTCCCGTAAAACCCCTGTAGGGGACCCCTATGGGAGAAATGGCTGCTCTTCTTCGGGATGAGGAACAGGAAGGCCTTTCTTGACCCACGCACAGGCTGAGGACGGGCAGAAAAGGAAGGAACACGCAAAGTCTCCGTCGCTGACGTGTCACATTTCGTAATAGCGAGACCTACTTATGTGGCGTTAAAAGTGAGTGGCCGTCAGCCTTGGATAACAGGCACCACGCCCTGAAGCAACTTGTCTGCTGCAAGGCCGCCCGACATGGGGATGCAGCGGGCAGTTCCATGCCCCGCTGGTTTCCTTGCAGGGGGCCTGGGGCCAGGGCTGGCCACCAGCAGTGGGTACGGCTGGGCACACACCGAGGGCCCCCACCCCAGCAGGGCCCCCCAGAGACAAGACCCTGGAGTTGCTCCTCCGTCTCACCCTTGGGGCTGGCTTGTCCCCTTGCCACTTGCTGTGGCCCAGTCAGTGGCAGTGGGGGTGGGGGGGGAGCAGATCGCCTTTTGCTGGCTCTCTGCCTGTTGGCAAGCAAGCTGCAGTGAGGAGGAACAGCAGCTGCAGGTGAGGGAGGAGAGACTGGGGAGGGAGAGCGCCTTGCCAAAGACACGGCCTCCAGCCAGAGGAGGAGCTGAGGCCAGCTGGAGGCTTGTCATGGACGGGATGCGAGTGGAGTCGGCTTGCCCAGGCTGCCCAGCGTGTCCCCTGCCTCTTCCCCCTGCTCTGCCCAGGGGAGAAGGAGGGGAGGGGCAGGAAGGCTGCTTGCTGCCTCCACGCTTGTTTCGCGAAGTGACCAGGACTTCGCTTCCCAGTTTCCCTAGTGGGACAATTACACAACTTGTGTCCATTTCTCCTGGTGCCTTTCCCATGCAGGAACGGACGTTGTGGGAGTCCATTGCATCGGTCTCTGTTGGTTAGGCCCCTTTCCCCTTCCGAGCTCAGCTTTGTGGGAAGCAGGCGGCACCATGGGGTGCTTTGCCCTCTTCTGCCTGGAATGCCGAGCTCATTCCCGATTTGGGCGGACAAAGGTTCCCTTATGCCAAGCTGGTCTTGAGGAGCAGCGGTAGTTCGTTCGACATTTGTGAACTTGCCCCAACTCTTCTCATGGAACATTCTCGCCAGTCTACCAGTACATTCACTTGGGAGCAGGTTCGACTGGACTCTGTGTGGCTTGCTTCTGATCTTTTATTTACTTACTTAGAAAATTTGTGGGCCATCTATCACTGTCGTCTCTGGACAGCTTACAACATTATTTCAGTCCTCAATAAAATAAGTTAGCTGTTCCACACTGAGCAGAAAACTAATCTATTTGAAATAAATTAAATAAATCCAACACAATTAAAATTACTATATGTTAAAATATTGGTCAGATAAAACTGTCTTGACCTGGCACCGAAAAGCATATAATGATGAAGCCAGGCGGAGCTCTCTAGGGCGCGCATTCCTAGTGCAGGCATTATGGGCTCTGTTTGTCCCTAGTCCTCAAAAGAGGGCAGGGAATGCCCTTCAAATGGTAGCATCCATTTGGAATTCCCCCCAAACTGGAAAACGCAGCACAGGATACCAGAAGCAACACGATGGCTGCTCCTATTCTTTTCCCCTAAAAAGAATGTCACTTGATTGCTGAAATACAGCTGAAACAGATAATCGGTTTTGAGGCGAGAGAGAGCTAAAAAATGGAGCTTGTCAATTCAACGCAACCATATCCTAAGTCACTTTGATTTAAGCCCAGGGGAGCAAATGCCAAACCAAAACCAGCCAACCAAACACCAGTTTGCCCCATAAATATGGGAAGTGTAGCTGGGAAAGCTGGGAAAATAACAGACCCAAAGTATACTCGTGCGAATCAGCCACAAGACCAAAATAATGTGTGAGATCATTCTGTGGGGAAACACTGGGACGCGAAATTCCCACAACAAAAAGAAGAAAAGGCCGGGGAAGTGCTGAGTGAAATCATACAAGAGAAATCGATAGAGGTAAATGGAAAGTGTTCAAAGAGAAATTAATGTATGCCCTGGGGCTATAGAAGCAATAAATGCAATAGGCATTTTAAAGGCCATTAAGACATGAGGAATAGAAACTCAGTATAAAATGGAACTCAAAAAATTGCTGAACACAGTAAAGAACATCTCAAGACAAAATATGCAAGGATATTCTTAGAGGAGAATAGAGATTGAGTATGAGGTTGTCAGGAAGCGGCTCAAATTTAGAGAAAGAAATGAACACAGTTAAAGCCACCTTACAAGAGACGTATTCAGAGAACTTAGAAAAATACTTCAGTACAAAGGCAGATACTGCCGTTTCGGGCTGATTCAAAAGGCTGTCATCCTGGGATGCGGCTCTCTTCTTCTGAAAGGTTTGCATGAAACACATGTTTAGGTGCTGCCCCCCCCCCCAACCCAATGAGTGTCCCAACTCAACAGACATCCAAGATGCAGCAAGGCGGTCAGCAGCCACACGGAACAGCCTTTCTGCCTGGCCGATAGCACAGTGAGGTTGGGCGATGTGCTAATGGGTCAGAGCAACCGGGGGGCTGAGAGGGCTCAGAGAAGGGGCGTTGTTCTCAGGGCGAGTGGTCTGCTTCCAAGGCTGTGCCAGCACCTTTGGCAAACTAGAACAAAGGGACTGCCCGCCGGAGCAGGAAATCCTAGCTCCCAAATTCCAGCGATGGATACCCAGAGGCCCCTGGCTGATAGGGGCAGATAATGCCTGACCAAATGCAGTGGCAGTCAGTTTTCCCGACACTTGTTGTCAGCGAGAGGCGTTTGGAGGAACTAAACACAAAGGTGTCGTTTCGTTACCGTGCTTGTTAAGAGACTTGCTAGTCTGGATGGCAGAGAAATTCCAGGCAGGTTTACTGGGAAGGCATTTGCGATGCATCCGGTGGGGCCCGTGAGAACGGGCCAGTCTCTCCCACGCTGTCCAGGGGGAGCCATTGCCCGGTTCTGAACAGGCGAGCAGGCACGAAGCTGGGGTGGTGGAGCCCTGAAGCTCCTTCGACTGTGCCGGCTGAAGCCAGGCATGAGGATCAGCCTGTTTTTGAAGGGGGGAGGGGTTTCGGGAGGGGGGGAGCAGGGATGGGACCCAGGGATGGGACCCAGTCCTTCACCCAGGGAGGAGGCCCTGGAGGACACAGGCTGCCCAGTTGGAGGGGTGGGTGTCCGCATTTGTGCCGGGTTGCTCTCCAGCAGCGGGAGCTGCCCTGACAATGGAGCCAGAAGCTTCACTGAAAGTGGGGGGACCATGGGGAAGCTTCCAGTTAGGATTCAACTCTTTACATGAGCAGAGGCTTCTCTTTCCAGCTTGGGTAGAAGGCCATCTTGAGCAAGAACTGCTCTGTGACCTGTGGAGTCTCAGAGGAAGAGCTCCACTTCGAAGAATGTTTGGTGCTCTGAAACCAGAGGGAAGGAGGGGAGGGAGCAGCTCCGGACAGCGCCTAGCATGGCACCTTGAACCTTCTTTCAAAAGCCAACCACACGAGTGATGGTTGCCACCCCAACGGGTGCAGGTTCCACAGATGGACTCCCTGTCGTACAGTGGAATGCTTCCTTACTGAATTTCAGCAGTGGCTCTGGCTCCAATTCCCAGATGAACCGGAGCCCACCAACTGTGGGCTTCAAATAACTCCTGTGCAATGCGATGCTGCGGCTGTCTGGACCAAGAAAGAGGCAGCGGTTGACTATGTCTATTAAATGTGAGGTCACCCGAAGGCGACCACCTCTTCCCCCGAAGGCAAAGAGGCAGCAGCTGCGCTCTCCACGCGGCATACTAATGCTGCTTTTATGCTCATCGCTACGGAGCACCGCCCGTCAGAACCAGCAGCAGTCGCCCTAGGAAGCTGCCGCGCATCTGAGCATACAAACACGTATTAATTTGCCGCAGCACTGGGAGGAGGGATCCAGCATAATGCTGAGAGATTAAAATTGTCCCCGTGCAGTTTGCTGATTTTTACCACTTAGCATTTCAAAGGCTGAAGGTGTACATGAATGCAACACGAGATCAAAACACCAATTTGCAAAGTTGGGTTGCGTCTAATTCTGAACCAGGTTCTTGAGGGGGGTTCTTCTAATACAGAGTTATTTCCAGAAGCACGCTAGACTTCAGGGGAGAGAGGGATGCTAGCTCAGCTGCAGGTTTAGTCTGAAAGCAATCTCCTTTGTAGAACGGAGGGAGATCCACCCTTAAGCAAAAGGCCATTTTGGCCACAGTGTGAGGAGCTGCATGTGGGCCTGATGATCTGCAAGGCCAGGTATCCACCGTCACCCTCTCTGAAGCAGGAGTTAGACTTAACCGGCAGCTGTCAGGAAATACGCCATGAAACAAAGGTTCAAGCCCAGAGGTCGTCCTCAGAGACATCCCTCCAGAACTACCTGCCAAAGGAAGGTAGGGAAGTGGCTACTACAGGGAGTACTTCCTCGGTGGTTGCACCTTACTTATGGGATGGTCTCCCTGGAGAGGGTTGCCTGGTCCCTTCCTAATATCCTCAGCAGGTCTACGTGTAATTGCCATCTTGCCTCAGAAGCTTCCCAACTGTTAAATTTAAAACATGGAAAGCTTTGCATGGGGGAATAGGGATCGACCCTCATTATTGGTTGTAGCAGCTTCCGAATTCTCTCCTGATTCCGCAATTCCAAATTTCTTGAGCTTGGTTCCAAGCGGCAGCCAATCAATGTACTACGAGACTTCTGTTGCTTTGGTTTTCAAATGTTGTGCAGAAGTCTGTGATACATAATTTACTGCAGTCTTGAGCTCTTTCATTTCTCTCCCGTTTTCTACATCGGGGTGGGCAGATGGTGGATCTCCAGATGTTCTAGACTTCAAGTCCCAGAAGCTCCTGCAGCAAGGCATGATGGGAGCTGAAGACTCAAACGCCTGGTGAAGTGCTTCCAGCCTAGCCCCGCTCTGCATTACAAAGGCACATGTACAATTGATAACAGTGCTGGAAAAGCCGTCTCAAAATGATAACAAAAGTCAAGCAGGACTCAGCAATGCAACACTGACGAATGAGTGTGACGGACAATATTTCCCGACCTGCTGATGCCCCGTATCCTGCAAAGGACAACCTAAAAAGTTGCCTCACTGAACAGCCATGTTTCATGCAATGATATAACGAGACGGGAGACTAAACGCCTGTAGGTGGCTTTGTTCTCCCTTCGCTGATTGGCTTGAGAATGGAGACATGGATTTTTGAGTTTCACGCTCCACTGGCTGGAAGGGATTCTTAGTTAACAACATGCGTTGAGAAATGCCTCCCTTTCTCGCTGGAGTGGAGCCTCCCGCTGATACTTTTTCACTCTAGCAGGCAACGCTACTCCCAGACGGGTGGAATCCTGGCTAGCGATGTGCCCCATACAACTCCTAACAGGCCTGTTTCCTGCCTAAACACGCAGCCCCTCATGCCCTAAAAAGCCCGAGGCATCCCTGAGGATGGGAGGTACTTCTTTGCTTTTTTCCAAAGAGAATTCCAAGTAGATGGGATTCCCCTGGCACATGAATTCCTCATTTTATCTCCTGACTTTAACGTGATAGTAAGAACACAAAGTACAGAGTTCTGTCTCAGATAATATAAGCAACTCAAGTGTAAGGAATACACAGTGGGATTCTGCCTGTGACAGATAACTGGGTTCAAGACCAAAACAATTCCTTCCTTCCGTCCGTCCGTCCTTCCTTCCGTCCTTCCTTCCACTATGTAAAGGACTCTAGAGCAGCTGCTTTCAGATCCAATCTACTGACACTCCAAGCCCCTCGAGGGCCCTATTACCATCACCAGAGTATTTCGGGCTACAACACCCTATCTGAGGAAATGCCATCGACAGCTAGTGATTCCAGACTTTAGTTAACATAAAATCAAAGTAGCAGGTCTGCCTTAAAATAAAGAATCCCGTATCACTGTGGGGACTTGCTGGGTTTCCTTGAGAAGAGCCCACACAGGTATTAGCTATGATTAAACAAACAATCCTAAAAGGATTTACAATGGAAAGTACTTAGCATTATTGCCTTAGAATTAATCAGAAAGTCTTTGAATAGTATCCATTGTTAATCCTGTGCAGAAAAGGCCCATAGAAATGAATGAGAGTTAAGTCCCCATTCATTTCAATTGGCCTCTTCTACATAGGACTAATATTAGATACTACTGTGAGGGCGCTTGGAGAGATGAAACTAATCCTGCAATACACAGCATATTCCAGCCAATCAGGAGCTGTAGGACTTCTCTTTATCTACACATGCATAGGATTCCACCATATTAATTTATTATCGTTATTATTAATTACATTTATCTTCTGCTCTATTAGCCAAAATGGCTCTCTGGGTGGGTTGCAGGATATAATAATACACACAATAAAATGAATAATATTAAATTAACAAATATTACAACACTAAAATCACAACAGTCAAGCAACAAAAACACCTCAGTAAACCTTCACAATGATCTCAATTCTTACCAATAAAGACACAATAAAAGGCACAATAGCACTAAGGTGTCATCAACACCATAAAATACTATGAAATGTTAAAATTATCTTGACACCTTTAAGTCTTTAGTGTTCCAATGCTGCCAGACTGATAATTTAATCAAGATGAGTTGCAGAGGGAGGGAGGGAGGGAGAAAAGGAAAAATTCTACCATAGTAACACTCAAACTTCTATTGCTTGGAAAAATGAGACCTGTTGAGCTAATGACCCAGAACTTGATATCCATGAGCTACTTAATGAGATCCGTGTGTGTGTGCCATATGTCAAACCAATCCAATAAAAGTTGCCACAGACACCGCAAGTTTACAAGTGCCAAAATGGGCACACTTACTCCTTTTTACTCCACTTTTGGACAGGCATATTACAGCTTTCTTTCCAAGTTTGGTGAAAATGACTCATGTGCTTTATTCAGGCTTGTCCTAGAAGGCAATCTTTGATTGCTTTGGTGCAGTTTCTAAGCAGCAGTTCAAACATTATTAACATTTTCCTGCCCCATTAAAGCCCAGGGCAGCAACTGCTGGCAAAGTTGTGCTGTGGATGCTCGATTTCATTCTGAAGCTAGAACTCTGCCAGCACTTTGGTGTTTGCACAGGGGATGTAAATGCAGTGCCATTGCTTTCGTCATGACATGTGACGTGGGGGAACTTTCACGCTTACTCCTCTTTCTGGCGATGCCCTGGGGAATTCTGAGGCAGAGCTTTTAATGCAGCTGTGCTGAGAGAGGACAGACGATTTGGGAGAAGACCGCTGCCATAGGGAGCAGCAAAAACACATCTTCCCTGCAACCCATCCAACTTCTGCATTTGTGTTAAGGCAACGCGATAACACACCGTGAAAACCGTACCAACTTCTGGCACTGGCTGCTTTTAGAACCAATGCTGCGCCACGGATTGGCGCAAGGAGTTCCCCAAACGCTCTCCCTGTTCAAGCTCACACAGCCCTTCCTTCCCCCTCTTTTGTGCACACCGGTTCCTCCTTCCCCTTCCTGGATTTCTCCAGCCAGTTTGCTGGGTGACACAACGTGGGTTCACCAAGTCATGCGTTGGCATCGCACCAAGGCCCTGGTGGAAGCGTCTGTGACCTGTCCTGACCTGGCAGTGCTTGGTCTCGTGCAGGGTGTTTGTGGTTCGAAGGCTAGCACAAAGGCAGGCTAGGAAACGGGAGGGCGAGGGAGGTGTTTTGTAGGATTCCTGGTTAATTGCAAAAAATATTGCAGATGCTTCCACCAGGAAAGCTTTAGAGGAAAACCTGAGTGCTTCTGAAGGTTCATGATAGCTAGAAAATCAGACTGAGAAGCGGTCTATGGCTTCTTGGCTGTGCTAAATACCCTGACCATCTATTCAAATTGTCTTCTAGTTATCAGAAATGATAGGTAGCTGATACTTTTCTGGTTGAATCTTTCAGATCTGCCAATTTTGCTTACCAAGAAGAATTCCATTTGGCTCTTCAGGGGGCTGCCACACGATGCGCACAGACGTCAGCCTCACCTCGGGAAACACCAACCGCACCGGGGGTCCTGGGGCTAAAACAGACCCAAAAGAAATGCCCCAAAGGCTGTTATATACCCTGAAATGCTGAAGGTAAACATGCCCAGTCTCCAGTTTCCTCTGTGCTTAGCCAGCATGCACCCAGGTTCCCTGGCTGCCTCCCCCAGTTTTTGAAAAAGGATCAGCTAGCAGGTGATGGGAGAGGCCCTTCCCTACCTGGGACCTGTTTCCAGAAGACACTGCTGGGATAGATGGAGAAATAATAGGATCGCGAGGCATGGTCCAATGTACCTGATCCCACTTTGACCTAAACTATGGGTACCAACACAGTTTTGAGAAGAAGAGGCTTTGCTGGCATTCTCATGGTTCACTCCCAAGGGCTTCTGATGAGGGTTGAGGTCTCTACTTCCCTTTGCATGACCTGGTGAGAAACCCCCGGCAGAAAGGTCCTCAACTGGTACCTTGGACTCACAAGTCTTGGCAAGAGCAGGGAGAAAGCTTTTAAATGCTGCCGAACTGGTTGCAGATGAGACGAGACGAAGCGTGTTGTTTAATATAAAATGCAAGCTATCTTTGAGGGTCAACATCCCAATCAA
This sequence comes from Varanus salvator macromaculatus, assembly GCA_023646645.1. Lineage (NCBI taxonomy): Eukaryota > Metazoa > Chordata > Lepidosauria > Squamata > Varanidae > Varanus > Varanus salvator. The sequence goes on along the minus strand of JAIXND010000852.1, from coordinate 4,737,725 downwards.
TTCTTGCAATATTGCGACCACAGACAGATGGTTTACTGCACCAGTAAATATATTTACAATGATGAGTAAATATATTTACAATGATGTTTTGACGAATGAGGTTTGGCCTCGGAGGGGATGAACATGCTGCTCCCTGTGTGTCAGCTGGAATTTAAAGACATTTCATAACTCTGGTTATTATATTCTACATCATATACCAGGGAGGTGTTAAATTACCCCAAGAGGGAGAGGTTATTTTCTGTGTCAATCCGTGGCTGCCAAAGCTGAATAATATTCTCCAACCATACTGCTCAACTCCCAGGGTGAACTGACTTATAATTTCACATATGCATTTCCAGCCCTTCGGTTTGGCCTTAAGAGTCAAAGAGGGAGCAGGTGTGGATTTTGTGAGGCGGCTGGCAGGCAAGCGGATTGCCTCGCTCAACGTCATCAGGGGGAGCTCATGGTAATTTGCGGATCTGCAGACACGGATGTTCCCCTTAAGCTGAAATCCCTCTACTATTTTCACGAAGGATGCTTTTAATTAAAACGATCAGGAAGGAATCAAGCAGGCTTATGTTGGGTGGGGAGGGGTGGGAGAGCCACGCACCCTTTGTCAACAAGTGGTTTAGGAAGGGAGAACGACGGGACGGGTTGCCAAGTCCAAGAGCCTCTCGTTACATTATGCATAATGTGTGTGTTTTCCATCCATCCCAGTTGTATCCAATGAACAGTATAGATACTAAGCGATCCCACCTAATCCTTTCAGATCCTGAGAGGTGTTGGGCTCTTCCAAGGGCTACTAAGGAAAGGGGGAATTTTACGGGCTCAGCGCTGCCTGTTGAGCCCTTGGGTACCCAAACTGTGGCGTTCTCCGGTCAGGAAATGATGCCTAGCCTCCGAAATGACTCTGCCCACTCAGGCTAGCCACAGAAGAACGAAACAGACTTCATTCTTTAACCAAGAAATCAATATTCATAAGAAAGTGCTTAGCAGAAGGCTGCCTGCAAATCATCTTGAGTGGCATTTTTGTGTGATGCGGGCTTGGCCTTTTGTTTCCAAACAGTTTTAATGTTGACAATGCCCTTCTCACTTCATCTGGCCTCTTTTCTCCTCAGGCCATCGGATTTTCTTGGGGTGCGATCCTATGCACATTCGGATAGAAACGTGCCTGCATTCCCAGGATGCCCCCGATTTAAGCTGCTGGTCTTCTGCCTAGAGATCCCTGCACAGGATTGCATGGTCAGACCCTGAGCTGATCTGGGGCAAAACCATTGCATCTAGACAAACTGCCGAAAGCTGCCTTGAGCCTCTACGATAGGGTGGGATCTACATCCAACTGTCCAATAGATAAATAAATGAAGAAAATATGGTGCATCCCCATGGACATAGTATTTGCAATCTGACAATCAAAACCCCGTTCTCCTGGAAACTGAAATACGTCCTTTTCCAGTCCACTTCCCTGCCTGGTGATGAACAGATGAATTTATTTCCTGTCTCAGTCACTGTTACAAACATTCCTTTCTAAATCCATTCTGTTTCTGCATTAATTTGCATTTTTAAATGTCTGCACAAAACAAATATTTAAGTGTATGTCTTTAAGTGTATGTATATGTATGACATATATTAAACACGTGTTGTAAAATATTTATTTCTAAATGTGCCTGATCCTCAAGTAAGTGTTTCGTGCCAAGAAATGCAACATTCGGAGAGTCGTCCTCTCACAGAAGCCTGGGAGGTGTGGCTCTGGTTGGCTGGTATCAGAATCCACGCAGGTCAAATTCTGTCCTTGCTCCCTGAACTAGCACCTCTTTTCAGGCTGCCTCAGACTGGGAGAAGCGGGTATGTGGTTCTGCAGAGCAACCAAGAGACAAGCCCTAAAGCTTTGCATCGCTCGACACCGGTGTGGCTAATGAACACACATCCCTTCAATCAGGCCGCCGAACAAGTCACACTCTTTTCGATATGTCAAACTCTAAATGGGAATTTCTCAGGCTTATGGAAAATGTTTGAGAGGAGCTCAAAATAATGTTGATGCACTAATTTTTGCAAAGGTCATTTTATTATTCTTTTGTTCAAGGCTGTGATATAGGAGGACTCCTGGGATGGGAAACACCGCGTCTCGCTCACGTTCGGTCACAGCAAGGTTTGTTTATCACGTCCCATTATGCTGTAGCTTTTTTTATTGCTATGATTGGATTTCTGTAGGAGTTCATAATTGGGCTGTAAAAATTTGCTTCAGGCTGGAACTGGCTATAAAATATACGGTTTTGGAGTGAAACGGTCTTTTTGTCAATTACTGGTAGGGGAGAAAAGGCTGAGATTTGGGGAGTAGATTCTCAGCTAGAAGTTAATGGGACTGGGCCTGTTTACTTTAGGTGAGGATCTGGCTCTTTAAGATTAAAAATGTAATCAAGCTGAGATGCTGCTAATATATTCTCCTTCAAAGTGTGCGAAATGAAAGCAGTTCTCCTTCCAAACTAGAAGGTTCCAGGGATGCACAAGCTCACTCACCATCATCCTTGGTGCGCTCGAGGACTGGAGGGGAGCTGGGAACTCCGTCCCCAATGCGCGTGAAGGCCAGCACCTGAATCTCGTAAAGCACGTACTTCCGCAAGCCGGCTAGAAGGAAGGAAAGGCTGAGGTTCCCTCTCACGACCTGACTGCTTAATTTGCTCTCCGCATCTTTGGCTCTGAACAACACCTGCAGGAAAAAAGGGTGAGAGAGCATGGGAAAGGGAAGAGGACCACTCCTCGCTCCCTTCACTAGCAAGGCATTCCAGGAACAATGTTTGTAGGAGGCCTAATTCTTTGGGTTGTTTTGCAGTCTTAGATATTAAGACCAAAGTCATTTCATTGCTCTGAGGCCCAATATGCTAAGCTCTCTGGGCAGTTAGTTCACCAAAGTAAAAGCCAAAATACAATGTAATAAAAAGAAAGGATAAGCTATTTAACATAGAGATTTAAAACAAATTAAAAGTGCTAAAAATGATTAACAATAAAATACCAGGACCCAGGGACACCAATGGTCATATGAACCAATCCTTAGGTAGCCAAATGGAATCCTTCAGGCAAGAAGAGGTCTCCTCAGTGACTGCGAGATTTGCAAAAATACCAAAAAGCAAACAAGCAAAGCAATACGAACCCCAAGCTGTGGATTGGAGCTCAAACCAGCCTGTTCCATAACTACAGGCAACTTTTGGTCCTCCAGCTGCTGTGCCTCGCGACTTCCATCAGCCCCAGCTGGCATTGCCAAAGGCTGGGAGTGATGGGAACAGTTGGCCAGGACAGCTGGAGGAACACAAGTTGCTGATCTCGGCACTACGGAAAGGTGAAGGACAGGGAGGGACCTGAGCCGTCCTGTGGTCCATCTGAGCAGAAGACACGTCCTCCCACTCAATATTTTGCTGCAGTTCCCGCTCAGACCTGTGCAGAGGGAAGCAGACCTCCGGACAGACTCCGCGGCCCCCTGCAGCAGCACCGGTTCTTGCTCAAAACAAGCACCCAGTCCTCTGCTGGTTGCTCGCAGGCCCGGAGCTACTGTGTTTCCTTAGCCAGACACTGACAGGAGAAACATCCGCATTGCTGTGCCCACGGTATGCCATGCCCTGTAGCTAGCAGGCATCAGCCTTGAGAAACAGCAACAAGGCATCGAGCGTCCTCTGGCCGTCAGCACCTGCTTGGAAAAGCCCTGAGTGGAACAGGCAAGGAGGCTTTGCACCCGACAGTCCTCATGATTCCATGTTTCTGCTGATAATCCCTAAAATTCCTTAGGAGACAGCCCGTTGCATGAGGTATGGGGAATCCTTTATAGCACTGTTTATATGGAACATACTTCACCCTCTCTTAGTTCGACTGGCAGGATTCCACACCTTAACATCCTAATGCAATGTATAGATGGCAACAGAATCAGGATAGGGTATTCCCGTATGAAGGGCACGAAGAAATCAAGAAGATTTGGGGAGGTGCAAACCTTGTAGCCAAGAATGAGCCCGTTCTGCTCAGGTTCAGGCACCGCTGCCCAGGTCAAGAGGATCTGCGTGGAGCTCACCGCCTCAGCTGACACATTTTCTGGGGGAGCCGAAGGAACTGGAAAGACCCAAATTTTCAGACATTAGAAGCTAGAGAAGCCCTTGACTCACTCGCACACTTCTAGTCCCATCTCCAAGGATCGGCAGGCATATATGAACGTTAAGCATGGGGAAGGGGATGGATATGAAGTCATTCATAAAACCATGGCCCTTTCTACCAGGGGTGGAGAATCTGTGACCCTCCAGAAGTTCCTGGACTACAGCTCCCATTATTGACCAAGTTGCCTGGGGCAGATGGAGACTCTTTCCAGGGGATTCCTTTTCAAACTGTGTGGAAGATAGTAGCGACCCCATTAAACTTGGGCCTCAGTGATTCATAAGTGAACAGGCCAAAAATGTGCCGTGTTTCAAATAAAATCTTCTAAGGAGGAGAACTAAACAAACTCATCCCTTTTAGAAGAGAGGGCTGTAATTTAAAGGTCACAATAGAATTACTGTCACTAACCTTTGTGTGACAGGGAGGAATTCAACGTATTTTGGCTGCATTTCGTTCCCTCCCTATGCCTCGAAGCACCTTTAGGCAGGTTTAACACCACACAGTTAACACAATTAGATTTAGAAGCTGCTTTAAAGGTCTCCGAAGAGGCTTCACTTATTTATTTTGTGGTTTGTGCTTTTGTCGCCTCACTTCATGTATCTCCAGATACCTGATGTCCAAAGGGCACAATTTCTCAAAAATGTGGCCATGCGCCTGCCAAGGTACAGAGACCGCTGGAGAAAGAAGGATTTTTTCTAGGGGCATTGTGAGATGATTAGGATAAGCAAAGGGTTTTGCCTATTTATCACATTTCTGTACCGCCAAATAGATGAAGCTCTCTGGCTGGCTCACAATAATTAAGCTCGTAAGATACAACATAAAACACACTAGAAAAGTTTAAAACCACAGTATAAAAGCCAAAGTAACATTTGCACTAATACAAAGATTTAGAATGCAGCCAAGGATTTAAAGCAAAAGGGACGGAAGGACTAACATTCCTGGGAAAAGAAGCATGCCTTCTGCGGAGACTGGGAAGAATGTGGTGTAAATGCCAAGCAAGCCTCTCTAGAAAAGCCGTTCCACAGCTTGGGTGCCACAGTCAAAGTGGCCTCTTCTGAGGAGCTATCCAGCTCACCTCCTCTGCCAGGGAGAAGACAATCCTGGCCACAAGCTACTTGGGGCTTTGAATGTTAGCGCCAGTGCCTTGAATCGGGCGCAGATACGGGCCGGTAGCCCCTGCAGATGGCAGAGTATGGCTTCCATACGATCCCACTGGCCAGTCCAGCTCAGCTCGGTTGCTGTCTGGCTTTTGCACAACTGTGTGGGATGCGTCACGGGAATCTTGCCAAGCGGCACGGCCAACTTGAGCTAGGCCCCCTCTGTCCGAAGAAGGTGCTGGGTGCACTCGTCTAAGCTGATAAAGGGCGCTCTGGACACCATGCCACCCTGGGGACAGGGTGCAACCCAGAAGCACCCAAACGGCGGACGGGCTCCTTTAGGGAGAGCGCTAGAACAGGCTGGAGACGGCTGCCTGTCAGGGGAAACACCGCCAAAGTAGCATTAGCCCTGATCCAGAAGCACGGTCCCTGGCAACGGGCAGGAGAGGTCGGGCTGGGGCCTGTGGACGAGGGCCCCAGGCTGGTCCTCCTTTCCACCACTCGGCCCCCTTGCGCCCTGGCCTGGGTGGAGCACTGCTGCCCGCCTTCTCGCTCCCTGGCTCTCTGCCTGCCAAGCAAGCCAACAGTACCTATAATGGGGGTGGGGGGGAAATGAGGCGCAGGAACAGCTGGCAGCCAGGGGGGAGAGACATCTAGGTGCACTGTGGGGGTCCCGTGGAAGGTGCTTTTTGTCCAAAGGTCCATGAAAAACCTGGAGCTGGGACTGGGAGCGGGAGGGGCCCACTCTGTGGGGAGCCACTTGTGGTTCTGCACACAGGGATTTCTGTGTGCGGCTCTTTAACAAATGCTCTCACAGCAGGACAACTGTGCACATTGACAAGGACCAGAACAACAGGCTGTGAAAGCCGCATCTGGCGCGCAGCTCTAACAACGGGACCTTGCATGGAACGGTTTCCGGGTCTCGTGCTGCTTGTGGACGTCCGAGAAGCATCTGGCTGCCTCCTGTGGGAAAGCATTTGGGTTCGGGCCCAAATGGACCACTGGCTGCTCTTAGGTTCTCATATGAACTCCTGCACAGATTCGTTGCATCTGAGCCCTGGATCGGTTACAGGAGCCCAGTATTCACAGAAGGGCACTTGGGGTAGGGGGAACAGCAGCCGTGATCTGGCCTGCAGCGATAGGATCCCCGGGTGACCAAAGAATTTCGCTCTTACCAATTAGCTGGGGTGTGGGAAAGGGAATGCCGGCGCGATCGCAGGCATCCCTCCCTGCTCCCCACCACACACAGCCCTGCTCCTCTCCAACACGGGGCGTTCTTCCCCACCGGTTCTCCTAGATTTATCCCTCACAAGGATATAATTATGTTAAAGGAATATGGACTGCCAGCAGTACCTTTGGACGGCTGCCATGGCTTCTCCATCGCTCTTCACAAACAGCGGCTCCCACATGAATCGCTTCTCTTAGAAAGGCAGTGCACCAAAAGAGGTGTGCCAGATTTCAGGGTAAAGAAAGCCAGCCGTTCCCCAGTCGTGCGTATTCATATTTTCATTTGTTTGATTTTACGATGCAAGAGGAAACCTTCCCTTAGTCTTGCAAGGAAACCTTTGCTGCTTGTTTCCCGAGCTGAGAAAGCAAAGCATCTCTCCCCACCCCTCGTCAATACCTCGATGGCTCAGATGAGGCTGCGTCTAAAGATGCAGAAGACTTTTTTTTTTTTAATGTGCAGAATGGAAGATTGCGGGGGGGGGGGGGAGTCTGGACTAATGAGGAAAATAATGCGGAGGCGGAGGCTGTGCAGCTCAGCTGCTCCGCAAGCGCTTGGCATGCCGGAGGGCCGAGGTTCAATCCAAAGCCAAGAAGAGGCGCGGAAGGCGGGAAGGGGACGCTTCTGCAAGATTTAGCAAGGGCTGCCTTGGGACCTCTCAGACCCGCAATTAAATCCACAGGAGTTACAAGCCTATCCACTCGGGGGTGTTTTAGGGCTGTCATCCAATGAAAAAGCCGTAGTCAATTAATTAGATCATCGATCGATCCGTTCATTAATAATGTAGGCTGCAAATCTCCCTAGAAGTTCTCTGACCTCTCACAAGCCAGACACTCCCCACTTCGCCACTCGGCCGGTTAATATATTCCCCAGCCGGTGCTCGTGGCGCAGCATCCCTCTATCAGCCTGCTCCAAACCAGCGCTGTTGATCAGAAAGCACGCACTTCTGTTTCTGGAGCGCCCCAACCCAGAGCTGACAATGTGCGGGGAGGCCAGCGAGTCCCCAAGGCAGATGCGAGTCCTTTATTGCTGTGGTTTGTGTGGATGACTCTGACAGGTGGAGAGGACGTCTTGGGAAGGCAGCTCAGAGATAAGGCCAGGAGAGCAACGGCATTCCAACAGCAGGAGAGAAGAGGAAGGCTGCAGCAAACAACAGGCACAAGCCCAGGAATTTGGGGGGCTGCCTTTTACTGAGACAGACCCTGGCCCTGGCAGCCCAGTTAGGTCAACACGGGCTGGCAGCCACCACCCTCCAAGGGTCCAGGCAGGACCCTTTGCCAGCCCTCCTTGGAGAAGCTTTTGCATGCAATGTAGGGGCTCCGCGGCTGAGCTAACCTCCACGAAAGCCCACTTCCTTTCAGGAACTCAGGCACAGCAGGTGAACTGAAAAAGGGGAGCAAATCATCTATGGCTCCCCCCGTCCCCCCGGGAGGGTTGCTTCCATGGGCTTTGCACATCTGCATCGCTTTAACCTCAACCTGTGCTCTATTTGCAGGCCACCTCGCCAAGGAAAGGCGGGTGCTGCCACCGGGCCTCCTCGACCTTAATGCAGGCTTGTGCTGCTGAGCTCGCTCGCTAGCTCCCCCCTTCCCTCCCACTCAGTGTTTTAGAAGCAGTGGCAATACCACCCTGCTCCTCTTTATCAGGTAGTTGTTTCGAAAGATGAAACAGGAGGTGGGCACTCCATTCCCAGGAAGAACTACCTGTGACGTTAACTGGGTCGCTGTCGGGATGGGTTGGCCGTTTTTCAAAAGCGAGGGAACAAGCGAGAAAGCCCGTGGTACAGACTCTACGGCTGGTAAGAGCACTGGGCCATCAAACTTTGCTGATGGGAACTGTAGTCCAAAGCATCTCAAGAGCATGATTTTGGGGAAGGCTGCCTTAAAACTTCCTTATGTGTAAGAGTGATTGAAGTCCGCTAAGCTCAGATCCTCCACTGCTGGATGCAGAAAAAGCTTTGGCAGTGGGTGTTCCCTGTAATCCACTCAGAATCCAAAGGAGGTATGGGGTGGGACGGAGCAGCAACCAAGAAGAGCGGGATCCTGGCATCTCTGTGCAGATGAAAGCAAACCAGTTTTCCCCAACTTGGTGCCTTCCAGATGTGTTGGACTAATGCGCTTCGCCTCACACTAAAGGTCAGCTCACTTCCGACAGATGGGTTGAGAATGCGGGTTGAGTTCAGCATGTGGCTTCAGGGTTCCAATTTATTTAATTAAATGATTTATATTTTAAACAGCAGAATAATCCTCCAGGCAGCTTGCATGAGGTGATAAAACAAAACATCCAGGCAGCTTTTCATCTCTTGGATGCGGGCAGAGCGTGTGTTCATTCCCCTCGGCTGATCCAGGGCGACCGTCAGTATTTTTTGTGGCAGGGAAGGGGCAAGCCAGACTCCCTCCAGCTGGCCCTCCTGAAGGGTTGGCTACGGGACCTCCCAGTGGCCCCTGGTCCCCCCTCTCACAACTCACTGAGCAGGCTCACGCGACACAAGAAGCCATGGTGAAATTAGTGGACTGCTCTGAGGCTTCCATGCCTCACCAGGTACTCACCATAGAGTCCCCTGGCAAGAGCAGCCATAAAAGCAGCTGGTGCTAGCTTTTGATCTCTGTTGTTGTCAACTTGCCAGCAACAGATGCAGCATGGCTTGCTTTATTCCCATTGGCCAACTGATGTGCCCTCACACTTTTGGAAGCAGGGAGACAACATGAAAATGCATGGAAGGAAGAGCGGGAGAATAATGGCAAAACGGTTATGTCCATTTAATTAAAAAAACCATCTGTGGAGACTGGAGCTGCTGGGAGGCCCTGCAGACATGCAGGCACCCTTGGAGTGGGGAAGGGGGAGCCCGCTTCGGGTGGCAGTGGGCCAGTGGCTGCCGTGGTCCACTGGCAATAACAGGGAAAGGATGGAGACGTTGCTCCTGGGGACTGCCAGGGTGCAGTGTGATGCTGGGAGGAAGGAGCAGGCCGCCCGGAAACCGCGCATTTAAGATAACCGCGTGGTTGTCTGACCAGTCAGTTCGGACAAAAATCCACATTCCATGGAAACAGCGCAGGGCTGTTTTCCATGTCATGTGAACCTGGCCAGAGGAAGGTATGGGCCACATGAAGTGGTTACAATTGAGGTGCAGGTAAATTGGATTGCGCATGCAACCGTGCACGGGCTTAGACAGAAGAGCTCCGGTATTCCCCAACCAGCATGGAGCTGTTGGGGATTGCTGTGTCTAGACAGGGTTTGCGCAGCGCGCGGAGGCTGCAAAACGGTCCGTCAGCACATTGTCCGGATAATAATAATCACCGTCGCCCGCCCCCTCCCGCCCCTGCTCGAGAGTAAGCATCCTGCCATGGATTCTTTGGCTTTAATTGATCCCTTCCTGCAACAGTAATGAAAATATGCAAATTTGAGGATGCCAAGCTGTTTATAACAAAAAAGGGGCCGAAATCCCGTTTAAAGTGATAAATGGGACCCAACCTCAGCCATGCAGCAGCAGCCAGCCCTGTATGATTATGGAGACAAATTGCAAATACAACCCCAGCTCATTGTGCAGGTTAGCTAGGATGGTGATTTACCTTCACTATTGAATACTTAATTCGAGAAAGGTCAGTCCGCTCAATTATTCACCCACAGGAGAAAGGTAAATTACGCTGGATGCATGCATGTGGGATGGGGACTGAGAAAGGAGCCTTGTTTGAAGTTATCTAGATAACAGCTTAATAACTACCTTCTGCAGATGCTAATGAGCATCTGGGCTTGCCGCTGCTGAAGCTTTCTTCTCCTGGCAGCCCGAGCCCGGCCGACTGCCTCTACTTGCAGAACGGGGACCACCCAGTTCTGATTTTGAGCAGAGGCACGGCTAGCGGGGAAAGGGCTTAGGCACAGCCATGCGTGCCTGCTCCAGCACAAAACCTGAAATCCGGAGGCTGCTTTTCGTTTACAAAACACAACCGTCAGGGCAGCCTTTCAGGGAGCAAGAGGTTCACACTGGATCCTCCTGGATCGGGTCAAAGCTGTATCTGGTCTGGCATCTTTGCTCCCACAGTGGCCAACCAGAGACCTCTAAGACAAGCCAGACTCCCTTTGAATGGCAAGAGCCTGCATAGCTACCAAGCAGCAACAGCAGTTAGAAAAACTTCACGAGCTCATATATTTCCAAGGGTTTCAAGTAACTTTCAGCACCAGAGATACTAACTCGGAACCATGAACGAGACGTACCGATTGCGTTCCAGTGCAAAGTCTGAGGATGCTCCTCGGAGCGCCAAAGGAACGCCAGATACACTGCATTCAATCTATGCAGCTTGCCCCCAAATGTGTCAGCTTACATCAGGGCCAGAGAATATCAGAAGGGAAGGGAAAGGAAGAGAAAAGAGGAAGAGAGGAAGCAACCCCACAGATCCCTTTCCTACAGGTTACCTGACTCGCGTGTACGACCTCGCACGACCTCGCTCCAGGGTCCTGCCCCAATGGCGTTGAAGGCCTGGATTTGCAGCTCGTATTCTGTCCACTCCTCCAGATCTTCAATCGTATGCTCTCTCTCCAGCCGGTCGCTGATGACCTTGGTTAGCACAGGGGACTGCATGTCCAAAGACCAGTATTTGATCCTGTAGCCGACTGACTCGGGGTTCCCGTTGTACTGAGTGTCTGGCAGAGGCTGGGCACAGAGAAAAGGTTAGCGATGAGTAGAGGGGTCACCTGTGATGCTTAAGGCATGTTTTGTGGGCTTTTCCACCACCACCACATCTTCACCATCTCAGCAACAACGCTGCTTTCCCTTTCCGTTGACATTCCAGGTCCCTCAAGGTAACCTCGAGCTTGTCGCTGGCTTGCCTTCTGGCCCTGCTCTTGGCACAGAAGTGCCTGGGGAAATGTGCCAGTGTTAGAGGGGAGAAAGGCCCGTATTCAGCCCTTATTCAGTGGGGGCAAGATGGAGGTCGGGCGGCCGAGCAAGCCCTCCATCTAAAGCCAGTTATGCACACAACTTCACCGCAACTGCTGTGTGTGTTGCAGATAAGTACATCTGGCTTTGCCTTGAACACAGCAAGCACAAAGTCTTCCATAGCAATGAATTAGACCTTAATTTATGGGTGTCAGAACCTCCAGAGTAGATGGTTCTTTGAGGATTATTATTAAAGTCATATAAACGCACCTCACTGGGGTAGCAACAATATTAATGCAGTTAATTGCAAAGCCACATGGTACACGCCTTTCATCTTTGCCTGCCTCACTGGCTCGCTGCCTATTAATCCATTTTCCACAGATAGCAACATCCCACCTCTTTGACTGGGATCCAGAGAGCTACTTTAAGCGCACACAAGGGGCTATGGGTGCATCTGATGGGATTTGTGTTTTGTTTTTCCTGGAAGGGCAGATGCTCACAGCATATGCCAAGCTAGAGAAGAAATTAATCCCTTGTTATTCCAGGAATGCCCTGACGATTTGGAGAATTCACTGCGGGACTGGACATTTGGAAAACATGTCTGTTTGTCTGTCTTTTGTCCTTCTGTCCATCCTTCCTTCCTAGGAGAGAGCGCTATGGCTGATTAGATTTTACCCAGGGAAATCTGCAGCCATATTAGGGGTGCTATGGAGAGAATCGGCAAGAAATGTCATTGGGAAGGCAGCTTGATGTGGAACAGTGAAGGAAATGTAATACCTGGATGAATTCCAGTCAGATGGGGTGGGGACAGAAGTCAAAGAAACATGATCAACTCATTTATCAGGGGCCCTGCAATTTATCACCCCATTACAGAGTTAATCACTTAGCTTTGTAATCAATCTTGTGGATATAACCTCCAGGTTGGCAGTATCTTCCTAGGTGAAGGGAAAAAAACCCTTTGCAGGTGAAAACTTTATACATGTTTAGGCAGGGAAAAGTCCTTCCATCCCATCATTCCCCAGCCAGACATGTTGGCTGCACGATGTTGAGAGATGGAGGACTTTCTCCAGTCTTCATGTCCCTAGAAGCACTTTTAATAACTTTGAACGAAAGGACTTTCAATGAACTGAATTTCATGACCTTTTTATAGAACTGGGTGGCCAGAAACAAGCAAGTGGCACATGAACTGTCCTGATCTCATCACCCTGAAAATAGCTTGCGAGGGTTTCAGTAGCTGCTCCATGTCTGAACACGCGTTTTCCAACAATGCAACCAGAAATACATCACTTAGCCCATAACTTGCCCAAGCACTGACAGGAGATTGTGGGGACCCCAAGTATTGGGGTATAAACCAGTGGGGAGGATACTGGTTTTGCTGCCCAAACACACGGAAGACGTTTGTGGATCCTGGATTCCTTGGCTAGGGCAAAATCACAGTGTTCCCAGTGGCTCCCAGTTGCCAGTGACTTACCACCCAGCGGACCCACAGGCTCGTCTCACTCGCAGTCCGCACCGTCACGCTCCCTGGTGCAACATCGGGCGGTGCCTGCAGCGTCTGGATGACACGAGACGGCTGACTGAGTGGACTTTGGCCAACGATGTTCACCTGCCTCATCCTGAACCTGAAGGGCAGAGGAGGGAGCAAACACACAGTGCAGAGGTTGAGAGGGACAAGTGTGCTCAAGTACAGAATCACGCGCCGTTCCAGTCCGATGGTGCGACTTGCACAGCTGCGCTGAGCATGAGGTTCCGCCTGTGATAAAGGGCGGCTGAGCTCCACTGCAATGGCAGGACTTCCCGGACAACATGTTACGAAAGACTTTGATTTTGCTTTGCTGACTCAAACAGGGAAAACCGCCATGATGGTCCACCAAGAGCATGAGCCAAAACCGTAATTTTGCCAGGGGACGGAGAACAGAGCAGAGGGCCAATGACCTGCAATTTGCTTGGTGGGGAGGAATGGAAGAGTGGAAAGGGCAGGACACAGAAATGTCCACGCCACCTCTGGCTGGACTGCCACTTCCCCATACGGAAATTATCCCAATGAACTGCTATGGGGCTTGTTGTGTTTGTTTCCAAACTTTGCCTGTGTATCTAAGAACTAGTGCCAAGTGCTGCGCTTTCCTCTCTGCTCCTACTTCCTTTTTCTTGTGTCTTTTATTCTTCTTTTTCTCCTCCTGTCCCTGCAGATTATGAACCTAAGGGCAAAGGTAAGCTTCTTGTTGCCTTTTATAAGCTGCTCCAGAAGCTGCCCTCGGCCTGAAATGTGGCCAACAAATGCTTGAAGAAAATAAGTAAAGAAAGAAAAGTTAAGGAGAGCCCAGCTAGAGCGAAGCAAAAGTCTACCTGGTTCAGCGCTGCGGTTCCCACAGTGACCAGTGGGATGGTCCCCAGGAAGGCCTCAAGCAGCACCCCAAGGCAATGGCAAGGGGTCCCTGCCACTGGCGCTGGGGAGAGGCCACCTGCCTCCGCTCTTTGAGGCCAATGACCACCATCGTGACCAGCAGCCATCCATAGCGCAATCCTGCACAATCCCCTTGTGAAAACAGCTAGGATGGGACCACCAGCAAAATCCATGGTTGAACTATGCATTGGATGAAGAACGTCTTTTCATTCATCAATCTGGAGATTAACACACACACACACACACGAGTAACTAGCTTTTTGAGATACTGAGAGCAAGCTTAATGCTCCGTGAAAGATTTTTGTTGTACCAGTATTTTTCTTAGCCACCTTGTGTTATGCTGTAAAAATAGAAGATACGAATGTGGCTGATAAAGATCTATCGCAATTTCATACCAACCCCTTGCACTTCAACAAAAGATGCTACTTGCCAGGAGGAGACGCTTCCTTTAATACATTCCTTTTCATTCATTACGATTCCATTATTTTTACAGAAGGACCAAAACAAGTTCGAAAGGTGAACGAGTGTGCCCTTAGTTCTCCCGCTGGTGGACTAAAACTGGCCACCCCCGGCTGATGAAACCAATTACGGACGGCAATCCTGCTCTTTGCAAGCATTGTTCTCTCATATATACATAACCTCATATATAGATGAGGTTCGCCGGGGAAAGAGTTAACTGCATTTTTAAGTCTCATTAGGCACAGTTAACTTTTTCTGGGTTTGTATCCATTATCAAACCTTTCCTGAGCAATCAGCTCAAAGATGATTGGCAAAGAACAAACAACTTCTTTCTTGGTGCAAGGATGGAAGGTTTATAAATATGAGCACTCAAATAAAATGGAGTCCCATTTGTTCCAACTCATCTCCTTTGCATAAAGAGTCCCCCTGATGATGACAACAGTTTGGAGAAAGTGCCTTCCAGTTCAGGGAGAGAGAGAGGATGTGTAGCAGGCATCACACGCTAATGACTGGAGAGGCTCGTCACCCTCATATGCAAAGCAGAGGCTCGCCGTTAAAGCTTTCTTGTGCTAACAAGTTAGCTGCTCAACTTGCTTCTGCTAAACACTAGATTTCTGGCAATAAAAGGTTGGGACTGAGGGAAGGTTGAGTGAGCTTATGTAATGCCATTAGTCTATCTGCTCAGATCTCGTTAAGGAAGTGCATTAAAGGAAAATGCATTAAGCAAAACAAACCCATTAATTTCCCCAAACACTGACAGCACACAGAAGAAAAGAAGCACACTTGACAAAGATGCCGTCTAACTCAAATAATTAGTGCTTTATATTCCCCCGCCCTGCCTCCTGCTCATCACGCAGGGATGCCGTGACAGCTCCAACGGACATGATTGGGTTGACACGTCCAAGTACCTTGGAGATGCATCTCATCACCTCGTCTTATGGACACCATGGTTTCTCAGGGCTCTGAAGGAGTGGAAGCATCATGGACACACAATTCACTGAAGCATCACAGAGGGAAGGAGTCCTCCTGGTTATTTGCCCATATTATGGAAGGGCTTATAAGATACCCTCCACTACAAACAGAGAGGAGCAGAAGGATATTTCCGGACAGCTGATGTCTTTCAGCGGCCCACCATGGATATCTTCACAGAGTCGTCAGGACCCAGCATGACGGACAGGCCGGAAGCACCACCTCACTGAAGTGCTGCAGTGTGATCACATGCAGAAGACAACTGAACACCAGAGCCAAGCTGAGCGAGATGGGCTGTTGCTGCACTCCTTGGCAATCTCCAGCCAAACCAAGAATTCAAGCTGCCATCACACGGCGGCATAGACGGAGTAGATAAGTGCATCAGATGGTTATCTGAACCGACGGACATGCTGGAGTGACGTAGCCTAGCACAGACGGTCATTCCGCAGACCCTTCCTAGTGGAGAGCTACATACGTGGAGGAAAGAAGGGACTCTCCAAGCGCTCGGGGAAACTGAAGTGCGATGCTCGTTAGACCGACAGCTGCTTTCCTCAGACCTCCCTTAGTTTCCTAATTCACTGCGGGGAGGGCCTCTCTTGCCATCTCTATTATTCTCCTCCACCGAGTCGGACTCAGGACCTATTCTCGGTTTCATCAGGAAGACGTGTGCTGCAACAAGGCAGTCAGGTAAACAACAGAATCTCGTCCAGCGGGTGCTGTGCCTGTTGTGTGAATCAGAGCCACTTAGCTCGCAGAGCAATTGCCACGAACACCTCTGTGACTCAAGGGTTGCTAAACACTCCCCGGCAGCTCTGCCACGTCGTGAAGGGCACACACAGTAAGTGCAGCACATTACAGATCTTTGCCCCCATTCCTCACTTTTTGAAGGGACTGACTTCAAACGTCTTGTCAAGAGGGACACATTAAACCGGTGCTGGAGAAGTATGAACAGGGGAAAATGTTAGCAGCCATCTGGTTGTGCTTGCACACAGCCTGCTAGGAGGCTCCAAGATGGCACTGTGGCTTGATTTTTTTTTTTTTTAAAGATCGGAAGGAAAAAAGAGCCTTAAAGCACCGGCGCAGAGCCTCTTTCAGCTGGAGGGCTGAACTCCATTCCAAAGAGGATTTTGAGGGCTTAATTCCAGTGGTGGAAGTATAAAAGGGATGGAGTCCACATGTCAGAAGTACCTGCATATTTAGTTTCAATTTTTCTTCTAAAATTAAATTAGTTTTAATTTTTATATAACACCCCATTCCTGTAGACGTTGGGCAGTTTACAAGAGATTAAAACTAGTCATGATCAAAATGGCAACTAAAAACAAGCAGAGTAAATATAACGACTCTGGAAAGTAATCTAGGAAGGCCTGTCCAAAGAACGTGTCTTGGGCAGTAGCAGTCTGGGATATCAGACACATCTTTCTTGGCTGGCCATTCCAGAGTTTGTGGGCAACCACTGGAAAATCCGTTGGGTCGTTGATATTAATCTTACAGAGGCAATCTTTAGGAGATTATCCCTAGAGAACCTTAGCAGGTGAAGCAGAATATATGGGCAAAGGTGCTCCTGAAGGTATTTTAGACCTGGCCATGAAGGTATTAAAGGGAACTACCAACACTTCGTACTGCAGCTAGAAACGTTTTGCCAGCCAGTGCAGAGACGTCAGCACTGGTGAGACGTGGCGCCTCAAGCGATGCCCCAGCGACCAACATGGTCACCATGTTTTGTACTAGCCGCAGTTTCCGGAGCAGGCACATGGGTAGCCCATTGCGGAAACTGAGCCTAGGAGTTAGTGGGGTGTGTGTGCTGCAGTTTCTAGGTCATCCTCCTCCAGGAAGGAAAGCAGTTAGAGAATCAGCAGAAGTTGATAGCGGATGCTCTGCACCACGGCTTCCATCCGAACTGATGTCTGAAGGGCCAGGTCAAGCGGCACCCCCAGACCACAGACGCAGTCTTTCAGAGGGAGTGCAACCCAGTCTAGAGCCAGTTAACGCCCTTCTAATCTTGGATTTGGACGCTTAGCTGCAACTGCCCAGATTCAACGTCAATTTCAAGTTGAAAGCTCTGGCTGCCAGCCTTCGCGGAGCCATTTCACCCTTCCTGAATGGGAGAAACTGCACACTGAGCCAGGAAAGCACCGGATGGATCAGTGGGCGAGGAACAGAGAACTCGGTGGGGGGGGGGGGGCAAGATTTGGCCAGAGATTCAGCACCCCCAATTTAAAATGTAACCCACGGTGCACAGAATATTGAGTTAGATGGCCATAGAAATGGTCGGAATGACCTGGTGCGGATGAGGCCGTTTGTCACGTTCATCGGAACAATCTCCCACCCACCCAAACCCACACTGGCCGGGCAGCCCCACCAGGGGCTTTAAAACAGCAGTGCCGGTCCTGCTATTAAGCTTCTCAAAGATGCAAACAGCAGAATTTACCAAGGTAGGGCAGAAGAGGAGGCACCATATCGCAGTCAAACCAGAAACAGGTTATCCATCACCCTGGGCACTGGATGTCTGCCAGAGCCCGGTTTAATCCCGCTACATCACGGGAGTTCCTCTAAGTGTAATGGAGAGGATGGTACGAAGGGATGGAAATGTATGGACTTGCCTTACAGAAGGAAGGCAGTGTGATCTAAGGAGCATTCAGCCCATTTCAGTGCAGTTTTCCCACAAATGAAGCAAGATCAATTTTAATTAAACCGGTGCAACTTTTCAGTCCAGACAAACTCGCCGTGTCAGGATGTGTTAAGTTATTCAGTAGCACCGTTTGGCAGTGCACTTTGCCCCCTTCTCCACTTTCCAGATTGACTAATTATTTTAGTATGCGGAGGTGACAATTAAAATACATCATACGGGGTCGTTTAAGTGCAAACTCTTTTGAGGTATAAATTGTCCTCCTTCAGTCCTCCCACCAGCTGCTGGTGAGGGCCAGAAGCGCCTCTGGCGGCCGCCGGCTTGCCTGTAGATGCCGCCATTAATTGGCAGCTGTTCTCACCTGTAATGAGTGTAAGGTGTGAGGTTTGGGATCTCCAGCAGCTGAGCATCCGACTCTTTCTCCACTTCACACAAAGTCACCCACTCTTCCTCCTCTCCTATCACACCAACCTGTGGAGAGAACAAGAAGCTGTTTTCAGACACGGGAAGTGCGGCTTAGGAACACTTGCATGTTCTGTTCTTGTCCACCCTTCCCTCTGTCCCCACTGGCCTTGTGCCAAATTATAATGTGTAGGCTCCTCAGGGCAGGGAACTCTCCTCTTGTTCTCTGCAAAGGCCATGCTCCATGGTGGGGCCATATATAATCAAAAAAGAAATATAGCAGCACTTTATTCTAACATCAACATCACTTTACTTCTATTTCAATTTTCCCTTCCTCTGTAGTCAGGAATAATCATTTTTCCTATATGCCTGGTCCCAGGGCTGCAATCAAAAGTATTTATTTATTTGAATGCTATTTGAAATTGTTCTCTCTAGCTTTTCAATTTCATAGTGGGTTACAAGACTACGAATTAAGCTAATCATTCACACCATTATAATTGATGATATAAGCCAAGCATTGCAAAAGAGCAACAAGGGAAGTCGCAGAGAAAAACAGAACAAACCAGGTCATTCGCAAGACTTGGTCACATCAAACTGCTTAAAACTGGTGCCTAAAATTCCAGAGAAATGGAGTCTGTGGAATGGTCCTGAGAGGAACATTGAAAAGCTGGCCGCCCCGGCCAAAAACTGGTCATCATCCACCTAAGCTCCACAGACAGGAGAACATCTGCAGAAAATTTCTCCTCCAGGCATACGTGGCACGAGGGCAAGCGGTCCTCAAAAGAGCAGGGATTCCACCCACCATTCGAGCAAGCAAGTGATTTTTGCCAAGTGAGACTGAACTAGCGGCAGCCTGATCCTGAGCACCTTCACTGTCTCGTTCAAGCCATTCATCAATGCACCGCTTGGCAAGAGTCGAAGCACACCAAGTGGCAGCTCCATCAGTAAATCAGAGGCATGCTGCCAGTGTGAGCTCTGGATTTACCAAGGAAGAGCCGCTGAGAGCTTGCTTCATCTTCCCCTGCCAGAAAGAGCACCTGGAAGACCTCGGTAAGGAAGGATGGATGCTTGCGCTCGTCCGTTTCCTCCTTCGTCCCCATCCCCCCTTTCGTTCTGTGTGATATCTTTTAGACTGTAAGCCTGAGAACCGTGGCTATTTTGTTATTAATCTTCGGAAGCTGCTCTGGGAGCCCTTTCCAGCTGAAGTGCAGGGCAAAAAGAATTTGATTGAAATGAATTAATAACCTGCAACATCAGTCGCGATGGCGGAAAGGCCAAATAACTTTAAATGTGAACAGACCCATGCCTTGGTGTCCAGGTATCCTTGGTAATATGGAACAGAACGGGGCCTTGGGATTTGTTTGGAGGGCTCTCCAGGGAAGAACTATGCTTACCACTCAAAAGTCCAAGGAGCCAGTTCTGTATGACTAGCCATATACAGTCGTCTTCAATAGCAAGATGAATGTTTTGTTTCTTCTCCATTGTCTGAGTTATTTTCATCAACGTTCTGTACTGTTTTGTGAAGCCACTCTTTGGCCACATCTCCGATTCTACAACTACAATGTTGTGACTTTGGGAAATCTATGCAAACCATTACAATTGAGATGGTGTCATTTGCATGCATCACACAAATGGAGCAGTTGCATCTCCTATCTGCATAATTTAAAATGTCATGCTCCTATTATTTTGCAAGGACTCCATCACAAGGAAGTCACATGAAAGTTTGTTTTCACAAATTCCGTGATTATATTATTTACCAGGGATCTGGCTAAATGCATCACGGAACTCACAGAAAAGCACGGGGTGTCAAGGTTAGTATAAGGCTCCCCTTTTGGAGAAAATGCCTGCATTAATTTTAGCCATGGGGACTAGAACCTTAGGGTGTTGGGTTTGTTTATTTCTACAGAAACTCAGCTGCTTCGGCATTTGCTCCAATGCCTGGAATTTGCATCTACTGTTATTCTTCATGTGCAGAATGAAACCAGCTTGTATTGGTTTCCAGAATTGAAGGGTTTTGGTGAATCATGTTTCAGCGCAAAGATTTGAAATGGAACAAAAGGCAAATAACCAAGGAGCTTTAGACATCCCTGCTGGCTAAGCAGCACAGAGACTATGCAGTGCTTTGTATTAATTAGCCAATGTAAGTGGCCAGGAGCCAGCTCAGCAAACCACATCTCCAAGAACCGTGCCAGCAGGGTCAGAATGCTAATATGGATTTAAAGCATTTCTTTTCACATGCCACGGTTAGGGGAAGTGCTGGCGGTACTTAAGGAAGAGGTGACGAAGAATGCAAGGAAGGCCAGGATCTGAAAGGAGCATGACGGATACGGTGGAGCAAAAATTCACAGAAATAGAAATGCCTGTCGCCAGCATATTGCAGCAGCGATAGAGGGAAACGGTTCTGCAGTGCCCCTTTCCTCAGTGAAGGAAGCCGGTAAAGTGACATGCAGCTTGACTCTCCAGCACTGAACGGACTGAAGGCTGTTTTCTGCAGGTGTTTGCAGGAGCTGGAAGCTCTTTTCTGCGGATACACTCGTGTGTGACTCTACTCTGCCTCTCTGGGGCAAACCTGTGAGGCTGCCTGTGGCTGGAGATGGAAAGCGTTTTCAGTCTGGTAATGGGTGCTTGCCAGTCCAGACTGCAGTGGCTTAGGGTCAGGCTTGGGGCTCCCTCTGGCTCTTTCAGCCCTCCCCCTTTCCCTCACCAGCACCATCTGCAGCAGGCCTCTGCACGCCTTTGGAAGGCATCCCCTGCCTTTTCCAAGGGACCTTCCAGCAGATTGCAAGAATGCACAGAGAAACACACAGGCTGAGTTGGAGGGCAGGGACTTCTCTCCCCTTCTGTCCTGCAGGCCCAGGGAGACATGCAGATGGAGGAGGAGGTTCTGTCTGGCAGGAAGTAGGGCAAGGACGCTTCTAGGGTGGCCAGCATCTTATCTGGCAAGGGACAGTCCTCTTATTGGAAGGACTCAAGTCTGGCTTAAAGATAAAGAGCCATAAGGAGGGAAAAGCAGAGCAGAGGCCCTGAAGCTGCTGCCCATCGAGTTAAGCACAGCCAGGCAGGTCCTCGGGGCAGAACCTGGCCCAGTGTGGGGAGGCAAAAGGCCAGGATCGGGGGCAGAGTTGGCTCGCTGCCAGCTGCTGCATGTGCTCAGCACATGCTAGCGACATTTGAATGCTAAGCCTCTGTGGTGATGCAGGCATGGCTTAACCCGCACATAACACCACACTTCAACCCCCTGGTTGCCCCGGTGGGGAGCTACTTACTGAAAACAGCAGCCCCGCCTGGCTGGTGGCTGCTGCTGCTGCTGCTCACTGCAGATTAAATAGCCCACTGGCTGGCCTTGGTTCGGTCAATATCCCTTATCTTAACCGGGTTTTTCCAGGGTTGCTATGAGGGTTAATTGGGGTTGGGGGAAGACTGTGCACGCAATACTAAGCCATTTGGAGAGGGTGCAGATGAAATAGCGCCAATGTAATGGAACAAGGACATGCAGAGGAAAAAGCAGTAAGGAGCTTAGTGTTTCTAGAGGAGACAGTGAATGCTGATGACTTCCTTGAATATTATTTTATTTCTAATGGGGAAGCAAATGCAAAAGAATTGGCACGCACCAAGAAGGGGTGTCCAGCTAAGTGCTCAGACCAGAGGGCAGGTTTTTATCATTAGAGGAGATGATTGGTATGGTCTCAGAGGGGCTGGCTAACACAGGTTGCATCTGGAATGCGGGAAGTTTCCTCCTTGAAAAACCTGCTGGATGACAGGTGGCACACAACCTGCGCAGAGACCTGGGAAGCGACAGACACAACGGCTGCTGTCCAGAGACAATCACGATCTCTCATGTGCCTGGAGATCGCTGGAAGTTTCTCCACGAACCCGACAAGGGGGAGAAGAAAATGCAACAGAGCAGACTGCTTTTCTTGCAGGCAAAATGCCAAGTGAGTGTCCAGGGCAGAGCTAACTGGTTGCCTGCTAGGTGAAGATATGTTCGATGTAATGCCCAGTACACAAAGAAAGCTTCAATCTGGCCCCTGGGCATTTCCGTTTGGCCTCTGATCGAAACTCAAAGTCTCCTTTTATAATGGACCTCTGCTGCAAAAGGCCTCTTCTCCACAAAGCGGCAAAGGGCGCTTGATGCTTTTCAGAAGCTCTGTCTGTTCTCTCCAGCACCAGCATCGCATGGCTTTTACCTCTTCTCCTTTCTTCCTCTTGCAAGGGACTCAAGGTGCTAACAAGTTCTCCTCCTCACATGCATGACGATGATCTTATGAGGCAGGTTGGACTGAGCATCAGCCCAGGGTCACCCAGTGAGATTCCTGATCGAGTGGAGATCTCCTGACTCCTGGCCAAAGGCTCTCAACCACTACACCTCACCGCTTCCCGCCCCGGCTGCTCACTTGGATAGATCTACCAGGAGCAAGGAGCCATGCTTGGAATAAAAGCAGCAGCTGGCCACTGGATGGATCCTGCTGTAGTGGCTGGGGAGTGCCGTGGAAGTGGACGCTGGGAGAAATGTAAGATGTTCGACCACCGGCCTGCTTGAGCACTCCATAAGATATACTGCAGGGAAATTTCCTGACTAAACATGCACAGGATCGTGTTTTCAAGAGCTTCATCTTGCCCCTGTGTCGGACACCCCGAATTATGCATTCATAATCTGTCCTGCAAAAATCATTCATTTCCAGTGCTTCTGTGCTAAGGGTGGCATGACCTCATTTAAGGTAGTGGAAAGAAATGGAAGGGAAATGTCGGATGCAAGGCCTAATGTTACATCCGCACTTCAAGAAAAAATATATATTTAAGGCCCATAGACTCAGAATCCCCCCGACACAGCTTCATACTGAGTGGACATTCCAGAAAATAAATGTTTGGCTTATGGCAGAACTCACAATATCCAAGAGATTTTTCAAACACAAGAAGACAAAGTATAAAACACGAGCACTTCTTTCCTAGCCTCAGTAACTGCAGCTGTACAGAGCACTCTTTATAAAAATCAATGAAAAGTTTCATGTAAGCCAAAAGCGTTTTCTCCCCAAGAAAACTTATAAAGACATTTCTTTTACACCAGATGTGTGAAACCTCGCTTGAATCAGAAGTAATTGGTGCTCACAACACGGTAAATCGACCTTGAAACATTCAACGCGCACCCGCATTGGTAAATTTTCGTGACAGTTTTGCAAGGGTGCAGTAAATGTCCAGGAGGACCCTGATATATTCGTCCTACTCTGCTTGGCTTATGAGCAGTATTTTCAATTCGTCTTGATCATCAATTCGTTGACGAGGATGGCATGGGAAAGAAATAAAGTTTAAAGCCGAAAGAAGTTTGGTAGGGAAGATGCTGCGAGCTGGAAGTTCGCAATGGCCTCATCCGGGCTGCAGTTGTGTAAAGCATATTCGCCTGTGCTTGCGAGTGCATCCGGTCTGAGCAGACACGCATGCGAATACAAGCTGTAAGAAAGGGAGCAGTTTTAGTTCTGTTTCTCCTTCTGAAAACAAGTTTTACAAGGAATGTGCATTTTTCACTGGCACGGAGGTATCTTGATCTTGGGTTCGGGGACCTGTAAGTATAATGACTGCTTCAGGCATGGAAAGTTTCTTAGTTCCATACAGGAAGGAGGGGAGCAGCTGCATCTGATTTCTGTACTGTTTACTACACGCAACACGGATGGGACAGAAAGCTATGCACTGCTTCCCTCTACATGTGCCTGCAGTGTTGGGAATGAGCCTCGAGTCAGACGTCTGGCAAGGTACAGGGCATTTCCGTGCATTTCTGGAAGCGTACGCGGCATGGCTGTCCAGTCTGAATTAGTCTGACAGGCTGAGTTATGACTCGGTACAGAGAAGAAATGGTCTTTGGCAGCTCTCCCTGAGGTCAGGTGCAAACACCGGTTTGGGTATAGAAATACAGACAGGCCCCTGGGAGGCGCGGGAAGCCAAGCGGGATACGGGCCTGTTGCACAGCTGAAATATGCGTGTATCCCTCCAGTGGAATGGCGACTTCACCTGCAGCTTTTCAAGAGCAGGCAAGGTAAGGGGGGTACAGCAACGCCAAGGGCAAGACTGGTATGGGTGCACCCTAGGACTCCGTGTTGCCATCAAAGGCCCTTGGGTAGCACCCAGAGGGGCTTCTCTAGCTTTGCTGAGCTGCCCCACTCCAAAAACACAAGGTTCTGGCCTTTGGGATTGTCTTTAGCAGTACGAAAGCTCCTTCCTGCAAGTCTGCAGACACTCCAGGACACTAGTCCTTGAGAACCAGATTGGGTTGAACGGGAGCAGGATGTGAGATTTTGGTTAAGTATACAAGACATGGAAGCTCCTGATGTATGCAACTAAATGTTAAGAGAGAAATAATTTCAGCCAAAGATAATTAAATATCAGAACGAAAAATTAGATTCACCTCTTCTTCCCCTCAAGAAAAATGGTCATGCAAAATGTGGGGGATATTTCCAAACCAGGAAAGAGTTATCAGTCGCTAGTCACTTCCAATGGGGGCACAATGTTTCTCCGTTGTTACACGAGCACCCTATGTTCTGCAATAGTTCAGGCGATGTCAGTGTTTTCATTACGGGGGTTTATAACTCAGTCATTTGAAATCGCTTTGGGATGAAATTTGGTACACTGCCTGTCAGACTGGATGCAATTTTTTCCTCTTACAAAAGAGTACTTAAATCGATTCGGCTGTTTTTGATTTAAAGATCGGCAAAAGCATAAAATTGTCAGAGTCTTAGGCACTTTATTTACCAAGCTCTAAAGTGAGAGCGACATCAAGAAGAGTGCCTTCTACAATGGACGAATCCTAATAGCTCTGTTGACATTGAAAATCTGACTTAACCCACAGAGCAGGAGAAACTCATACAGAAGTTTGCCAATAAAGTCTTGAACTGTGTGCTCCTCAGGCTAAACATGGGGGGGGGGGGGTGAGGAATTTTCCAGCAGGACAACCATATGTATCATCTGCAGTTTTTTTTTTAAAGCTGGGTTCCTTAGCAGGGGTCCCATGGGGTGCCCAGGTGGGTGGTGCCTACAAAGCTATCCCCAGTTGCCTCAAGCGTATTAAAAGCCTTGGGAAATGCTAAGCCAGGTTTTCCCCCTGCTATTTGAACTTACCTGTCTTGCTCCCCGCCCGCCCCCAGTATCCCCTGCTAATTTGACTCTGTGTGTGTGTGTGTGTGTGTGTGTGTGTGCGCACGCGCGTGTGTGGAATGTGAAAGCCAGTGTGGTGTCGTGGTTCAGAGCGTGGGACTGGGACTCTGGAGATCTGGGTTCTAGTCCCCACTCAGGCTTGGAGCTCATGGGGTGACTCTGGACCCCAGAGACCCCAGGCTCTCTGCCCAGCCCACCTTACAGGGCTGTTGTTATGAGAATAAGATTGAGCGAAGGAAGAGAATGGGGACACTGCCTTGAGTTCCTTGGGAGGAAATCAGGCAAGATATGAATACAATAAACAAATGTCACACACCACAGATGTCTGTAGCAGATCGGTATTGAAAAATCAGCAAAATGCCAGAGAAAATATGTGCTAACCAAGGATTTATGAACCTAAGTTTGGGATTCCTGCAGTGACACACAAAAAGTGAGTTATTGTGGTGGATTAGCAACAGGTTGCAGCAAAGTTTGCGTCTAATGCATCTGGCTCACTTCAGGTTTTGCCTTTGTTGCTTCTCATACCTCCCTCAAAGAAATGGAAATGCTTTTTAATCTTTATTGTGCAATTCCCTTGATTTTTTAAAAGAGCTTCATCTGCTTTTAAATCCCGCTTTGCTTTATTACACTGGGTTCAAGCATACAGTCTGAGAGGGATGAAAAATTAGCACTAATAAATTTTAATAGACCTTTTAAGAAGCATGTCATATGGCTCTTTTATAAATCAGGATGAGAGTATTGCAAGGTCAAGAACATCTTGACCTGTATGAGGTAAGGGATAAAGAACCTGATTCGCCTTTCACTTAAGACGGAGGAAAGTGAAGGACCCCACTGGGCTAAAAATATAGGGCTTTGGATAATGCAGTGGCTTACACACGAAAAAAGCAGGCAGGAAAACAGAAACAAACACGCAGGACAATGTGATGGATTGATAAGCCTATTCCTGTGACATTTCAAACACCATCCACTGCTTCTTGACTGCGCTTCCAGGCACAATCCATTTTGGTGCAAGTCCCACAAAAAGGACTGAAGGATGTACAAGTTTTTTCAGGTTATCCTTCTGTGTCTCTAGGGTCTTGTGAGAAGAACCAGAGAGAGCACCAAGCCCTGTGTCAGCTCTTGGTGCTGCCAAGTCAAGACACAATTGCTGTTGTTGAGCATTTCCCCATCACATTTTTTGCTGCTTCTCCATGTTGTTGTTGTTGTTAGTCGCGAAGTCATGTCCGACCCATCACGACCCCATGGACAACATTCCTCCAGGCCCTCCTGTCCTCCACCATTCCCCAGAGTCCACTCAAGCTCACACTAACCGCCTCTGTGACTCCATCCAGCCACCTCATCCTCTGCCGTCCCCTTCTTCTTTTGCCATCTATTGTTCCCAGCATTAGGCTCTTCTCCAGGGAGTCCTTCCTTCTCATTAGGTGGCCAAAGTATTTGAGTTTCATTTTCACTATCTGGCCTTCTAAAGAGCAGTCAGGGTTGATCTCCTCTAGGACTGACCGATTTGATCGCCTTGCGGTCCAAGGGACTCGCAGGAGTCTCCTCCAGCACCACAACTCAAAGGCCTCAATCCTTTTGCGCTCGGCCTTCCTTATGGTCCAGCTTTCACAGCCATACATTGCAACTGGGAAAACCATCGCCTTGACTATACGCACTTTTGTTGGCAGGGTGATGTCTCTGCTTTTCAGTATGCTATCTAGATT
Source organism: Varanus salvator macromaculatus (assembly GCA_023646645.1). Lineage (NCBI taxonomy): Eukaryota > Metazoa > Chordata > Lepidosauria > Squamata > Varanidae > Varanus > Varanus salvator. The sequence continues at coordinate 4,710,720 of JAIXND010000852.1, read as the reverse complement.
TGCCATAGCTTTCCTCCCCAGGAGCAAGCGTCTTTTAATTTCTTGGCTGCAGTCCCTGTCTGCGGTGATCTTGGAGCCCAGGAAAATAAAATCTCTCACTACCTCCATTTCTTCCCCATCTATTTGCCAGGAAGAGAGAGGACCGGATGCCATGATCTTAGTTTTCTTAATGTTGAGTTTCAGGCCAATTTTTGCACTCTCCTCCTTCACCCGCATCAAGAGGCTCTTTAGTTCCTCTTCACTTTCTGCCATGAGAGTGGTATCATCTGCATATCTGAGGTTGTTGATATTTCTCCCAGCAATCTTGATTCCAACTGGTGATTCATCTAGCCCTGCCTTTCTCATGATGTGCTCTGCATATAAGTTAAATAGGCAGGGTGACAGTATACAGCCTTGCCGAACTCCTTTCTCAATTTTGAACCAATCAGTGGTTCCGTGTCCAGTTCTCACTGTTGCTTCTTGACCTGCATATAGGTTTCTCTAGAGACAAATAAGATGGTCTGGTACTCCCATCTCTTTAAGAACTTGCCACAATTTGTTGTGATCCACACAATCAAAGGCTTTAGCGTAGTCAATGAAGCAGAAGTAGATGTTTTTCTGGAACTCCCTAGCTTTCTCCATGATCCAGCGTATGTTGGCAATTTGATCTCTAGTTCCTCTCCCTCTTCGAAAGCCTGCCTGTACTTCTGGTAGTTCTCGGTCCACATACTGCTGGAGCCTAGCTTGTAGGATTTTGAGCATCACTTTGCTAGCATGTGAAATGAGTGCAATGGTGCAGTAGTTTGAACATTCTTTGGCATTGCCCTTCTTGGGGATCGGAATGTAAACTGACCTTTTCCAATCCTGTGGCCACTGTTGAGTTTTCCAAATTTGCTGGCATAGTGAGTGTAGCACTTTAACTGCATCGTCTTTCAGGATTTTGAATAGCTCAGCTGGAATGCTGTCACCTCCACTAGCTTTGTTGTTGCTCAGACTTCCTAAGGCCCATTTGACTTCACATTCCAGGATGTCTGGCTCGAGGTCAGTGACCACCCCATCGTGGTTATCAGGGATGTTAAGCTCTTTCTTGTATAGTTCTTCTGTGTAATCTTGCCACCTCTTCTTAATCTCTTCTGCCTCTGTTAGGTCCCTGCCATTTTGGTCCTTTATCATGCCCATCTTTGCATGAAATGTTCCCTTCATATCTCCAATTTTCTTGAAGAGATCTCTGGTCCTCCCTATTCTATTGTTTTCTTCTATTTCTTTGCACTGTTCATTTAGGAAGGCATTCTTATCTCTTCTAGCTGTTCTCTGGAATTCTGCATTCAATTGTTTGTATCTTTCTCTTTCTCCCTTGCCTTTTGCTTCCCTTCTTTCCTCAGCTATTTGTAAAGCTTCCTCAGTCAGCCATTTTGCTTTCTTGTATTTCTTTTTCTTTGGGATGGTTTTAGTTGCTACCTCTTGTACAATGTTGCGAACCTCCATCCATAGTTCTTCAGGCACTCTGTCTATCAGATCTAATTCCTTAAATCTATTTGTCACCTCTACTGTGTATTCATCCGGGATATGATTTATGTCATACCTGAGTGGCCTAGTGGTTTTCCCTACTTTCTTCAACTTAAGCCTAAATTTTGCCACCAGAAGCTCATGATCTGAGCCACAGTCAGCTCCTGGTCTAGTTTTTACTGACTGTATAGAACTTCTCCATCTTTGGCTGCAGAGCACATAGTCAATCTGATTTCTGTGTTGACCGTCCATGTGTAGAGTCGTCTCTTGGGTTGTTGGAAAAGAGTGTTTGCTATGACCATTGTATTCTCTTGACAAAATTCCACCAGCTTGTGCCCTGCTTCATTTTGTACTCCCAGGCCAAACTTGCCTGTTATTCCAGTTATCTTTTGGCTTCCTACTTTAGCATTCCAATCCCCTATGATGATAAGGACATCATTTTTTGGAGTTAATTCTAGAAGGTGTTGTAGGCCTTCATAGAACTGGTCAACTTCAGCCTCTTCAGCACCAGTGGTTGGGGCATAGACTTGGACTATTGTGATGTTGAATGGTTTGCCTTGGATTCGAACTGAGATCATTCTGTCATTTTGGACATTGTATCCCAGTACTGCTTTTCCTACTCTTTTATTGACTATGAAGGCTACTCCATTTCTTCTGAGGGATTCTTGCCCGCAGTAGTATACCTGATGGTCATCTGAACTAAATTCACCCATGCCTGTCCATTTTAGTTCACTGATTCCTAAGATGTTGATGTTCAGTCTTGTCATCTCTTGTTTGACCACATCCAACTTGCCTTGATTCATGGATCTGACATTCCAGGTTCCTATGGAGTAAAGATCTTTGCAGCATCGGACTTTACTTTCACTTCCAGATACATCGGCAACTGAGTGTCCTTTCGGCTTTGACCCAGTCGCTTCATTCTTTCTGGCGCTACTAGTACTAGCCCTCCGCTCTTCCCCAGTAGCATATTGGACACCTTCTGACCTGATGGGCTCACCTTCCGGTGTCATATCGTTTTGCCTTTTGGTACTGTCCATGGGGTTTTCATGGCAAAGATACTGGAGTGGGTTGCCATTTCCTTCTCCAGTGGATCACGTTTTGTCAGAGCTCTCTGCTATGACCTGTCCGTCTTGGGTGACCCTGCATGGCATAGCTCATAGCTTCATTGAGCTACGCAAGCCCCTTCGCCACGACAAGGCAGTGATCCATGAAGGAGAGGCAGTGATCCATGAAGGAGCTTCTCCATATTGGACCATTATTATTACAGTTATTGCATTATATTTATACCACACCTTTCTTCCTTTTGCAAGACCCCAAGGAAACTTACCTAGTGCCCCTTCTCCCCATGTTATCTTCACAACAACCCTGGGAGGTGGGTTAAGTGGGTTGAGTGCAGACTTGAACCGTGGTTTCCTGAGTCCCAGTCCAGCACTCTGAGCCCCAACACCACACTGGGCTCTGGACCGCTGATGACAGAATTTGGATCTATAGAGCAGCATCCTACGGGGTTCTGTTCCTCCGCTGAAGCTGTCCTGCAAGCAAGACCTCCTGCTGGAGCAGTGAGATTCAACCTGTCTGGGAGCTACTGAAAACGAATAGAAATGCCTATTTATAGCACGGGGCTTGTACGTGTGCTTCGTTGACCCGACCAGATCCAGAAATTAGCACCTCCACCCATTTGGGGGCATCCTGTAGAAACTGCTAGGTCTCCTCTTCACAAGCAACGTGTCCCACTTGTGCATCTTGCTTGTGTCATGGAATTTGCTTGTGCAAGAGCTCCTTTGGACACTGGCCTCCAGGAAGTCAAGCCATGCTTCACTGATCACTAACGGGTTCTCGATGCACAAGTTGTGGTCCACGGGTGAACAATTCATAGCCCTTCCGAGGTTTAGGCTACAGCTCAGCACTGGTTATGCTGGGAAGGGCTGATGGGAATTCCAGTGCTAAACATCTGGAAGGCATGTGCTGACCACCCCCGCTGCAGTCCAACAACATCTGGAGGGTTTGGCATCCCTTTCCAGAATCATTGGCTTTCAGCAAAATTGTAAGCCATCCAGAGATGAACCTTATTGGACGGAACAAAAATATCCTGATAAACAAACAAATAAATAAATCTGCTGATAAAGACCTGCTTTCTGAGCACAAAATGGGCCTTGAGTGCCGTATAAAAACAACGGATGATTTAAGAACTGTCCAAGCTATCCAAGCTCTTTGCCTTGCCAAGATAAGAGTGCGGTGGCATTTTCCTAATTTTACAAAAATAAACGTGTTTGATAAATGGCATTTTTACTGTGATGAATTAAATATATTTTGGCTGGAGTCTTGTTGGACATAGTCCATTTTTGACCCGCAGACTCGAAGCGGCAATCTCTGTTTGTGTTACAACTTTGAGGACAGTAGAACGAATTCTGTTGTGATGGGATGGTTTCTTTCGGGAAGGAGGTGGCAACTTTCGTCAGATAAAGACTAGGGAAACATCTTCAGCCTGCACACGAAACTATTCCCATTCAAACTGAAGTGAAAGAAAGCTGTCCAGCCCCTCTTCACACTGAGCGATGACAATCATCGCACAAAAGCTGTGTGTTTCCCACTCATTTTTCTGCCTGGGAAAGCCAGAGGAACAGACTAACGCTGCAATCTACACTCTTACTTGGGAGTAAATCCCATGGAGCCCAGCCAGGCTCACTTCGAAGTACACATGTCCGGGATTGCACTGCAAAGCTGTTTGTGATGCTTTGTGTTTAGAATACCAGCTACAGTGGCACAGAAAAAGAGCCGCTTGGGTTTCAGCGCTGGTGCGGCAGAGTGGCAAAGTCGTTGATGTCACTACAGGGACCTTGAATCCTGGTTCTTCTCCAAGTTGTGCTCTCCAAGCGCCATCTGTCAACTCAAAAGCTGTAAAGGCCATTTGCAGTTGATAAAAGGCTGCTTAACACATTTGAAAAGGTATTCGTGCAGCTTCCCATTTCGGAGGCTGAGATAGCGGTGCTGTTTCAAGTGTACTGGGAAGCCAAGCCACTACGCAGAGGCCGTCTCGGCCGTCCTCGCAGTGTCACTGCCACGCAGGCTGGGCCAGGCACATCTCCACCTTCACTACTTGGCAGAGATAGGAAGCAAAGAAATGAGCACCCTGGTTCATGACCTTCCTGGGTCAACTAAGACATGTATGAACCCAGGTAAACTGAGTCTGTCGCATCACAGCTCCAGACTGCACATTCTGTCCACCTAGAACGGTTACTGGTCTGAAGACCAATGTCCACTTTACATTTTCGGTCTGGATATGGATATTTGTGACACAGGGATATTTTGGGAAGGCCCATAGATCAGTGGTGGAGCACGTCCCTTTCCCTTTCAATTCTTGCCATCTGCTGACAAGAGAAGATCTGGAGAGATGCTGACAAGAATGACTTGAATGGATCACCACAGAGACTGGAGAAGGAAGCATCCTGTGTGTTTATCCTGTGTTTTATGCAGAAGGGACCTTCTGCTCCTTACCAAATGGGACTACACAGGATTCCTAAGGCAGTGGTTCAGTATCAGAAACAGGTCGAGGGATTGTGAAACATCCAAATCCTAGGAGAAATTTAAAGGAAGAATATTTTGGAAGCATCCTTGCAAGTATGAACAGTGTGGGCACCAATGGTTTGTGCAGGTCCAGCTGAAAAATTCAAAAGCAGAGCCCAAAGTCTCTTCCTGACTGCAGCTTCTGGGTATTTTAAAGTGACATGTGCCACATTTTGTGTGTGTGCACTCTTAATGCTTGATGACGCAGGGCCTGCAAATTTCATGCCCAGGCTGGACTATATTGGACTAAGACATGTAAAATGGGAATGTTGTTGAGCCGCCCCGAGGCTTGTTTGCAAGGGGGCGGCATAGAAATATAAATATGTAAATAAATAAATAGGTCCTGAGAATTCCCACTCAGAGAACTGCTGGATGGTGGGGGAGAGGCGTACTTTCAAAAATATTTTTATATCACAGGGCATTCAGTATATTTTCATTCTCCACTTAGGAAAAATTCTATTTTTGTTGGTGAAACATACTACGCTTCACACAAGTATTACGACAGTGTGTACTCAGAGGAATTTTGTGCTATGACTGGGAAAAACCAAAGCCCAACCCAGATGCCAATTCTGATTCTGCCTAATGAAGCACAGCAAAAGCTTTCAACTTGAGAATCACAGGCTGTTTCCAAATATACTGCAGGCATATGATTTAGAATGACAAAAGAAGAATCCAACTTTAAAATTGGATCCTTGTAGCAAATGGGAAGTCTGGAAGAGCTGACCTATAAAAAGCCAGAAGCGATGGGGAGATTAACAGCTATAATATTTCATGCTATTGTTTCTGCATCCCGGGATTGGTTTATATGGGGCTTCTGCTTGTTACACCAGTCCTCCTCCCTGTAATTTAAGAGTGATGCTTCTTAATACAGGTGTACAGAGCCCCTTTCAACCTGGGGCCAGACTTCAATTTCAGAGATTCATTCAGAAGCCACATTCCAGAGGCTGAAGACAACAGAACCGTGGCCAAAAATAGAGTATTTTAACTTAAAGCCATTTCTGCCTGAAACTAAGCCTTAGAAGAGCCGTTTCAACAAATGAAATGAATGAAGCGAAAGGGGGCGGGGCCCGGGAATGGACTTGGGCATCTGGGGAACCATCAGGGCCTGGGCTGGAACCCAAGGAAGGTTCACCTGTTTTAATGGACTAGCAGGATTTTAAAAGCAAAATTTAAAACAGCTGCAGTCAGGTAAATGAAGAGAAGGGGCAGAAATCCCAAAACCAGTGACAAATACGCTGCCAGATATTGCTGGAATGCTGCTCTTGGAAAGGGGCTAAGTGAATCTCCAACTAGATAAAACCGTTCTAGATAAAACCAATAAATAAATAAATAAATAAATAAATAAATAAAATTAATAAATAATTCTGGGACTCCATGCTCTGTGATTCAGTTCAAGGCTTTGGACTTCTGTCGAGGAAAGCGCAAGCCACTGCCGGGATGGAAACATTACAGCTGAAGTAAGATGAGAGCTCAGTTAGCAGGGAGGCAAGTGACTGTTCCCTGAGGATTCAGTGTTGAGCCACTCCACAAAGCAGGCACAATTATTTAAAATGAGCTTGACATGGAATTGACTACCCACCTTGGAATTCTTATTTATTTATTTATTTATTTATTTTTCAATTGATATCCTGCCTTTTTCCTGCAAAGGGCTCAAGGCAGCTTCCATCATTCCCCTCCTCCATCTTATCCCCACAACAACAACCCTGTGAGGTAGGTTGGGCTGAGAGTCCGTGACTGGTCCAAAGTCACCCAGTTGGCTCCATGGCTGAGCGGGGACTTGAACCCGGATCGCCTGAGTCCCAGTCCCAGGCTCTTAATCACCACACCACACTGGCTCTCCACAATTTTGCTAGCACATTGCTTGTTGGGAGGTTCCATCACTGCTTCAGGTCTTCCCTTTGTTCATCCAAAGTTTGAGTAAGGCTCAAGATGGAAAAGGAGGATAAAACCATCCAGAGCGGATGCCGTATCACTTATTTACTTATTATTTATTTCATTTATTTAAAACTTTTCTATACCGTCCCATCACAGATGTCTCGGGACGGTTTACAACACCATCAATAAAATAGAATAAAAAATAGAAATAAGAGTGGGACTGGCACAGCATTTGATGTTAAGTATAAAACCACCAATTAAAATAAATGAGCAATTAAAATATTGGGGGAATAAAAAGGTTGTCACCTGATGCCATAAGGAAAGAAGCGTAGGCGCCAGGCAAACCTCTCCAGGGAGCGTGTTCCTCAGTTGGGGTGCCACCACAGGGAAGGCCCTCTTCTTCCTTCCTTAATCATGATTATGCATTCCAGAGAACACAATGGGGCTCCCACTGACTCTTCCCCTTTCGGATGTGCGCCCCCTCTTTTAATTTCTGAAGCTAACCACAGTTAGATCTGAGCCACAGTCCTCAGCCATGGTTAGGACCACGCTTGCGAGCTGTGCTTTGAGAAGAGCATCACGAAGACTCAGATCAGTCGGGGAAGCGCAGTGGCGAGCTCCGAGGAGCTTCAGAGGAGGAGCGGTTGGTGAGAAACCCAGGAGGGGGAAGGTGCATGAACCGGTGTGGTTCTTCGAACCCCTGGCCACGCTTACATCCGCTCAGGGCCTCCACCTGTCAGCTACGTGACTTTTATACACCTCTTTCAAGGCCCTGCCCAGGGACAGAATGTGAAGACATGGAGGGGGAGCAGAGTTTTGCCTGCTGCAGGGCCCCTTGTGGTTCCGAGAGGTGGAGGCAACAGAATTTCTGCAATTCACGGCAAGAGGCCACAGTTTATGTACTGAGTGAGCTGTATTTCAGCCTGACACCCTGGGATACAGGTACTGTTGGGCAATTACGCACCAGGAGAGAGGTTAAATATAATGTTCATATCAAACACTCAATGAGAGCCGACAGCTTGAAGCGGTCTTGCTGCCAGGCAAATGGCCTGCATCAAGGCATGAAAACTGCAGAATCTGCTTTCAGAAACTCAGCGTTTAATCTTAGAAGTACCTGGCGCTGTTATTTAGGAAGATCGGCAAGTGGGAAGGAAACGGCGCGCTTTGCTTGACAGGCGAATGAATGAGGGATGGCAATTTTCTCTAGGACGGGACAGGGAAAGTGAAGGGGGACTGTGCTCAGACCTGGGGAAAACTATTTCTCTGAGGCATGCTTAAGGACTTAAGGTAGGAAAACCTGGGAGTATTTTATTGCAGCATAACAACCTGCTCAGGCACATGAATGATTGGAAGGATATTGTAAAAGGCAAATCATCCTACACTGCCCCCTTGTGCCCTATAATTTAATCCCTCGCACCCCCTCCCCCCAAGAAATTCTGCTTAGCATAGAAATTCATGCAACATAATCTAAATCAGATTCCTCCACTGAGGGTAAGATAAATTCTGGAATGAGCTAGACTTCAGGTCTGGTGTCTGTGCAATTTATGTTGTGACTTGCTTTCTTTTGAATGCCCTCACAAAGATCTGTGTGAATTACTGAGAAGGGGAGATCTCCATGCAGCTATCATGTAATACGGTAGGAGCCCGACAAGGAAGCCTTCCAATTATCTCAATGTTTCCTCTGTGGCACTGCAAATGGTTTGGGGGTTTTTCTTGGTTTTTTCTTCATTTTTTTTAAGCAAAGAGATAAAACTAGAATCTGAACACACCAGAAGCTAAAAGCACTGAAGCCAACTTCAGATATTGCTGATTGTCCATTCTCTGGATTGTTTTGCTTTTGTTCTTCTAATTAGCAAATTCTTAGACAATGCATAAAGACAAAGTATTGACGGTTACTGCCCAGAAGGTCACTGAGTAGCCATGTGACACCGGTGCCCCCTGGACACCATTCTCAGTTGCCCAGGAAATACCCTATGCCTCCCAATTTTTAGTTTTTGTTTTAAATAACAAAGTTTCTTACTGGCAGTTGGAACCATCTCAGAGTAAAGCCAGTGTCTTTAGCCTTGCCCAGAGCTGTTTTTCCATCAATGTCTCAGGCCACAAATGGGCTTCAGAGACAATGTCAGGAAACAAAGACAGCTGGTGGATGCTTTCGGTGCTGGGCACCCACTCTTAATTTCCCAGATGCAACCATGGGCCCCAAACCCTAGCCCTGTCGGGTAGGATCAGGCTCACCCTTTCCCCTGACAGATGCATGACTAAATCCTCCGAAGGTACAAAACCCCAGAAGGTGCAGGATGCTCCACCATCTGTGTGGAGAAGCAAGAGAAAGCTCGGCCTTTGGAATTCCTGCATCCAGGGCTGGCATGAAAGGCTCAAATTGGGCTTTATTTGGAAATAGCTTATCTTTAGCCGGCAAGTCGATGGGACAGCCAATTTTACTTTTCAAGTTTTGGAAGAGGACCTGGCAACTCTTAACATGCCCAGGAACAAATAAAGTACAGACAGCATCCCTCAGTCCTATGCCTCTCACCTTCCAGGAAGGATGATTGTCCGAAATTGTAGAGACCAGCAGTATAGAAGCAGTCCTGACTAAGCACTAACCCAATCAAACCGGAATCCTTCTAAGTCTAGAGAGGAAGAGGCATGTGGTGAGCAGGAGAAGAGAGCCAAGGAGCAGCAGAGACGCTCAGGACTGAAATATGCCCCTCCCAGCTCCCTTTCCCAGTCAGGATGGAAAGGGCTGGACACTGAAGAGCAGCCTTGAAGGGCTTGGAAAGAATAGGGGGCCCGCCTAGGCCGTTTCCCCTCTAGGCTTCCCTGTGCCTATTTGACAAATGTGTTCAGAGCGGGATCAGACCATTCTGCCTCGGTCTCCTGCAAGAGACCGAGGCAACTGCCATGGTTTTACTAGCAATTCAGCAATCGCAGGTATGCTGACTTTAATGGGGGTGGGGATTTAGTTTGCCTCCTCTCTTGAAAAGGCCACAGCCAAATATTGCCAAGGGCATCCAAAGTTAAGGCACAGTGATAAATCCTTCCTCAGCGGTCACAGGACCTGTGCAGGTTAAACTACGAAACACAAATAACAGAGCGATAATGACCATAAAAGTTTCAATTTATCCAGTTTAGCTAATGCAGCCAATCAGTTCAGCTCTGGCGTGCACAGCAATTAGGAAAAAGAGAGTCATTGGCTAATTTATGCATGGAATACTTATCTGAGAGATAACACAAAGCTACTTTTTAATCTGGATGCCCCTGTAAAACAGCCCAGAGAGTACAAATTATATGATGAACCTTCACCTTGATTAAAAGGTAAATGTGATGACACCAGTATCAACCCTTCACCGAGTGTTTAGGCAACAGATCTTTTGATATTGCCAAGATGGAAGATCTAGATATTGTGTAGGTATCTGCTCTCGTGGCTGCTTTTGAAAATGGCCTCCACCTAACAGCATCTCTCATAATAGAGTATGCACTCTGTCACCTTCGTAGATGAAAAGGCATCGGCAAATGTTCTTACCTTTGCCCCATTCTTTGAATGGAATTGAAGACTAGCCTTGCTCTTTGCGTGCAATTTCTGCTCTGTATTAATGGAGAAACACATTTCCTCTCTTTAAACACTTCCCTGTAGCCGAAGAGCCAACCTTTTAACTCTCCAGCAAACCATGCAAATCCATTAGTTCAACTGCTAAATATGCTCATTTGGTGCATTTAGTCAAATCCCTCCGTTACAGAGGCTTATCCAAAGGTTTACGACACATCAGTCTTACCGAGTGAGTTTGTCACAACAAAAACAAATGGTCTTGCGGCACCTTTAAGACAAACATGTTTATTACAAAAAGCTTTCATAAGCTGTACTTCACCTCATGAAGTGCATGAATTGTTTCTCCTAGTAAGAAGGCATTCAAGGGTGAAGAGAAATAAACATTGGAAACAGTGAGGTCATATTGCAAGAAAATGCAGAAGAAAGCAATCTATTATTAGTCAGTTAGTGCTTTGATAGAGGCAAAATGAGCTTCTCCTACCCACCCCCACCCCATAAGTCATGTCCACTACCACAATATCTCAAGAAAAAAATATGGGCCAGTTGTCTCTTAAAATGACAATCACTGTGGAAACAGGACAGAACAGAATCCCAGGTTGATATATGTAAAATTGCCATAGGCCAGAAGGACTCTGATGCTGTCATCTCTAACCAATGAGCAGAGACCCTCAGATATCAGACCCTGGAACAAAAACAAGTCTGTCTATCTCTTGCTGGTCCTTTAAGTCTAAGAGGACCAGCTATAAGATCATAAGAGCATAACAAGAGTCCTGGTGGATCAAACCAAAGACTCATCTAGCCAGGTGGAACCTTATGGAATGTCCAAAAGCAGAGCATGAAAGAAATGCTACTCATTCTCCAACACTGATTATGCCAGTGGAGTGGCAAAAAGAGGAAAGGACAAAATGGCAGAAGTAGTAATTGAAATATGCCACAGTGAAGACACATTGTACGCATGGACACTTCTGTTCCATCAAAATTAGTACACACAAATCAGATTTATTGTATACCGATCTCTAGAGGCTCAGCTGAACTACAGGAGATTTGGAATGCATTTCATCATGTATTATTGTTCAGCTGAGTTATCATCCATCTTTCTACACAATGATTCAAGAACCAACAGTGCAAACCCAATAGAGCTTCTATTCAGAAACAAGGCCCAGTAAGTTCACGGGACTTATTCCCAAGTGAGTGAGTGATTTCAGCAGCCAGAAAAGCTCAGTTAAAAGCAGACAGGTAGGAGAGGCATTTAGCCCAGAAACAAGCAGGTAAGCCAGGATGCCTTGTATACCAAAGGTATTCTGTCACTAATGCAAAACACAAATCTTGCTCAACCAAGAATTAAGCAGTCTCAGCCTGGAGAAGAGGAGACTCTGAGGGGAATCTGTTGGCAACATACAGGTATGTGAGGGGGTGTCACACAGAGGTGGGTAGAGACCTGTTCACCCCTGCAGAGGAGGGCAGGATGCTCTCCAACAGAGCAAAGTTCAGGGAACCAAGGTTCAATTTGGATGCCAGGAAGTACTTCCTAATGGTTAGGACCCTGAGGGTATGGAATGGGCTTCCACGGGAGGTGGTTGAGGCCCCTCGGTGCAGATGTTCAAGGATAGGCTGGACATGCACATGGTAGGCATGTTGTGAGCGGAGCCAACTGGAGCTGGGGGCCAGACTAGATGGCCTGGGAGGCCCCTTCTGACCCGCTCTGTTTCTACGTTTCTAAGCAGGTTTCAGTGATACATGTTTCGTATTGCATTTGTATGAAAGCTTTTTAATTTTTAATAAAAATGCCAATCACATTTGGAATGCTTTTACCATACCGTTGCTTACAGTGAGGGGCAGCATCCCCACATCTTGGAACAGGAAGCAAATGATGCGACCAGAAAAGACACAGCTGGATTCTTTCATTTCATTTCATTTCATTTCATTTCCTTTACTTATTTACTTACAGAAGCTATACACTGCTCCATATCTAGGCACATTCCAGAGTGGTGAACCGCAAAAAGCTTAAACAGACGAAACTATGTTTTAAAACCCCATCTATTAAGAGCAAGGTAGCATTAAAACTGCGGCTGGTCAGCAAAAAGCCCTTGCCAGAATAAGGATGCCTTCTGTAGGCATCGAGAAAAGCAGTGTTCCGTTATGGCTGACCTCCAGAGGTAAGGAATTTCCCAGGAATGGGGGCACTGCACTAGAAGTTCTTTTCCTGGCCACATCCAGGTGGGCCATGGGTCGACAGGGGACTCCCAGGAGGCTGCCCTCCAAGTGACTGCCCTCCTCACTTGTTGGTTGGGGAGAAGGCGATTTCTCATGAGCTAATACTCTAATGATCATGCTTCAACCTCTCGGAATCCAAGCTGATTTTAAATTAATTCATCAGAGACATTTAAGCAATACAGTGATTAAACACTTATCCAAAATATTTTACATACCTGACCCTCTACTATCCAATTAGAGATAGATGTTTTTCCATCATACCCAGGTCGGAACTGAAGCGTGGCGGAGCGAGGGCTGATGTTAGAGATTACTAAATTGGACGGCGCACCAGGAAGCTCTGTACAGGCCAACAAGCCAAGGAAAATAAAATAAAATAAAATAAAATAAAATAAAATAAAATAAAATAAAATGAGGGAGGGAGGGAGGGAGGGGTAGAAAATACAGAGTTGGGCTGTAAAAGTCAGTATTACAAAGGCTTGTGCATTTTTTCAGTAACAGATCTGTACACAAAAACAAGATGATGAGAAGAGCTCCACAATTGCACCAAAGGCCCACTTGCTGCTTCTAGAAAGTCCAAAAGCAGCATGTGACGTTAGATGCCTCCTCTCTCAGCTGCTCCTCAGCAACTGGGACTCTTAACACATGCTGCTTCTCAACTGGACGCAGCAAATTGGACCTGGAGATCATACCAAGAGTTCTAGAAGCAAAACTTCTGGGTACTGAAAGACATTTGCCATCTTCAAAGGCTGCATACGTATGAACAAACTGGCTAATGCTTCAAAACAGGTTATTCTGGGATTGCCAGTAAAGGCAAACAATTGCAGTTTCAATTGTAAAACCCAATAATTAATGCACAGAGGCAAAATACTGTTCCTTATAGGTGGAGAGCAAGGCAGAGAAGGGTCACCTGGGTGAGTGAGCAGGACCAAATGGAGGGTATGAGTTGGCTAGACCAGCCAACTCTTTCCACCTCTCTGACCTCTCAGCCTTGCCTGCCCCCAAGAACCCTGTCCATATATCGGCTATCATCTCCAGATGGTAGGAGAGTGGACAGGAAGGAGTTAAGAGACCTATGCCAAGCCAGCCTCTGCTCCCAGTCCTCCTTGTCCTGATCCAGTTTGTTGGAGTCCAGATTTCTAGCCTCCTGAGTAACCTGCATTGATGTCAGTCCAGAGCTGGCTGCATTCTAGGAGTCCAACTAGACTCTTTTACCTGAATGCATGCCTGTTGTAAATCGTCCCAAGACGCCAGTAAAGGGATGGTCTACAAAAGCTATAAATAAATATTCATTCTGCCAGTAAAATCAAATGCCCCAGTACCACATAGGCAGACAACTTCCCTCCAAATCTTCTGTGAATCAGAACTACCCTATAGAGCACTGCCACATCTCAGTTTTCATGCTGTCTCTAGCTCTTTTGATCCAGAAGAGTTTTAAAGACAGATGGAGAGAACGAGAGAGAGAGAGAGAGAGAGAGAGAGCGCGCGCAAACTGATTATAAACAACCCCCTAATATTGCTTGGGTTGCTCCTAGTACTGTTTTACTAACCTGGCGGAACTCCTGATGAAATCGTAGATGAAGTGACCAAGCCGGTCCCCTTTGCCGTCATTGCAGCTACCTCTATTGTGTAGGTGGTGAGAGATGACAAGCCTGTAATTTTGTACTCAAGGGTTGTGTTAGCTAGTGTGTGAGCGAGACGCGATTCATTCCTGCTATACACCTCCCAAGAGATCTGGTAACCTGGAGAGAGAAAAATGAGAAAAGGACAAAGAGAGCAAGCACATGTTATCAGTGGTGCCTTCTGCAGATGCTCCCTGTGCAGGCTCCAAACACCATTCAAAGAATGGCTCGTCGGCTCTCCCATGTTTGTTTCCCTTGGAGAGAAAGCCTCTTTCCTGAAAGCCAGTGTCTGTCCAGCAATCTGAGGCAAGCGGCCTCAAAGCAAAGGGTCCTACCTCAAGAGGGAAGCGGGTCCTCCAGGATTCCAGCTAGCCATGGAGGGTGACTGCAAGCAGGGCTTTGGGCAGGAAAACCCTACAGAGCTTGCAGCTTTGTTTACAATCTGATGGCCGCTGAGCCTGGTGCCCACTCCCCCGCTTCAAAGACACCACAGGCATCAGGAAACACTCCCTCTTCCCCCCTTCCACTTCCCCCATCAACAGCTATTCAAGTACCCAATTAAGTTCACATGCATCTGTTGCCAATTTCCACATCCAAATGTCATTTCTCCCTTCTCAGAACCTGAATACAAAGTTAGTTTGCCCACCTGCAGGCATGCATAAAACCCAGGACTCTTCCGCTTCAGTCATTTGGCTCATAGCTGTCCAGCACCGTCACCTGATACCAGCAGCCTCATTTCCGAAAGATCATGCCAAGCGTCTTGTCAACTCTTCACCCTCTCTGATCTTATGCAAGCATGCTAGGAAGGCATGCTCTTGCACGATCCTGCCGTTCCCTGGATCTGAACACCACTAGAGGTGAGGTGGACAATTACCAGGAGAAGGTCTTCCTTGTGTCACCTGGTTTTGGAACTCTCTCCCCATGGCTGTCCTTCCAGTACCCGAGGAAGGGCTTTTTATGTTCTCGTGCTATTTTAACTCTAGGGGCCTGGTCTGGTCAAGGCACTTGGCTTTAGATTCGAGGATAGTTAGGATGAAACAAAACCATCTGTGTCAAAGATGATACACAGTTTATCGAATGCAGAGATGAAATATGGAAGCAGAATATAAAGAGGCAAAAGAAAGCTTACACTCCCTTTTCTGCAGCTCTCTTGGTTCTTCGAATAGGCCGGGGAATGTTCTGTCAACCCCCAAAGGGGTCTGTGTGAGTGATGCAGTGACGCTGCTCCCCAGGACTGATCAAAAGACAATGCCTCTTGCCATGCATTGTTCTGATGTTCCCCATTCCTGGGAGGAAAGCTGCTGCAGTAAGGCAAGCTATTTTGTTCCCACGGCATAAGCAGCCCTTGGCTACTGAAGGTCCGGTGAAGCCAGTTTCAGGATAACCATCTCTGGCCCAACAAGCTGCAGCCATAAGGCTCTGTCATGCCTCCAAAAGGGAAAGCTTGCTACTCTGCCTAAATAGCTTCCTTGCCCTTCTTCTGGTGCAACCCATCCAGTACACAGGCCTTCTTGATTCGTCGTTGTTGCTGTCCTGCTGATGTTCTGTTTTATTATATAATGGTTGGTTTTTACCTTACTGCTTCATGATGTTTATTAAAGCTGATTGGAAACTCCTTATTGAAACGTAAGATGTCCGTATGTAAACAAACACCATTGTTTCTTCTTCTTTTTTGTATCTAGAGACCCTCCCAATTTCCTTTGCAGCATTGTCTCTTGAATTAGTTTCCCAGTCTATGCATGTATTTGTATCATGCGTTGCCGTCACTTCTTCACACTGAGTTGCTCTACAAATCCTCTCTGATATCTTTTCATTAGTTTTCCCATCCTATCCAACTCACAGGACAGCCGCTGTTGTCGTGACAGAATCCTGGGATAGCAGCTCATTCCTCACAGAAGCCCTGTTTTGACAACGTCAACTCTCAACCTCAATTCACTCCTGAACAGGTTGCAGCAGTGGGAAATGCCTGCTTACCCGTCTCCATAGCAGAGTATACAAATTTCTTAATTATACATATGACCCAAACAACTGCTGTACAACATATTCACAGACACTGGAAAAGCTGCAGGGATGCTTCTGATTCACTCTATCAGTTCAATTTCCTATCATCCAAGGCAATGGGAAATAAACCCACCTGCAAAAATGTATGGACCTCCAAGACATAAAGATTGGAATTAAAATAAAGTGAAGACATTGTGTTAAAAATGCATTACATTGATGGAAAACTGATATGCCAAGGAAAAATATTTGTGTGTGCATATATAGGAGATATTTCTGCTAGGCAGAAGCTTCTGTCCCCAGTGAAACGGAGGAAACAGTTACAAATGAGCTGCTAATCAACCCAGGGGAACATGCTGGGAATTTTGAGAAAGGGGTGGGGGGATTGCTCTGTGCTCCAGCTGCCCTTGCATAGACTTTAAAGCAAGGTGAATCATTTTATCTTGTCTTTTCAAACCTTGTGCGGCAAATCCATTGTCCTTATCCATACAGCATCTGACCCTCCACCTCACTTTTCTGTGTGAGAGACTACCTGTTCAGCTCTTCATGCCTTTGCTCTTTATCATTCTGTCTGTCTTCCATGAACTTCCTCCGAATTTCTAAAACCCGGTTTTCTCAATTTGCCTCTGATTTTGCCGATGCTCTCCTCCCCCTCCTCTGAACTCCTGGTGACCGTTTCATTCACTCTGGAGCACATTTGTGGACCTTTCTTGTGGAAGCATCCAGAGACTTGGTTGGGAAAGGTGGCTTGATTACAACTTCCCTCGCGATTAAGAACAAGGCAAGAAAGTACTCTTGATGTTAGATTTGGAAAAGGGCAACCAGAATGATCAAGGTGTTAAAACTCCCCTAGGCGGAAAGGTTATAACATTGGGGGCTTTTTAACTTAGACAAAAGGAAAGGTGGGACGGAGGTTTGTAAAAGTAGGCAAGGTATGGAAAAAGTGGATATGGAAAAGTTTTCTATTCTTCTCAAAATGCTGGATGGAGCCTGGGGTTACCCAATGAAGCTGAATGGTGGAGATTCGTGACAGATAGAAGGGCTGGCTTCTGCATGCAGTGAAAGCTGCCAGCTTTGATGGCTTTAAAGGGTGATTGGACAAATTCATGAGGAGAAGGCTACTAGTCAAGATGACTGCATTCCACCCATAAATGCCTGTTGCTGGGAAACAGCAGAAAGAGTGTGATTGCCATCAGATCCTTCTGCGGGGCTTCCACAGACATCTGGCTGGCCACTGCTGGAAGCAGATCAGTTGGACGAGAGCAGATGGCTTCCCATTTGTGCGCATGGAACACTCGCTCAAGGAAATAGCCAGGCTCCCATATCAAAGCACCAACATCGTGTTGACATGTGGATCCATCATGGGTCAGATTGAAAGATCAGAGCAATTCTCCTCCTCATGCGATGGACCAAATCCCTTATCAGGCAGGGCTTGCTTGTCCAAGAGGAGTTCTAAGATGCAACTAACTGAAAAGCTATTGGGAAGACATCCACGTCAACATTTTTATGGCATTTCTGGAAGAAGGTGATGTGTTGGTGAATGGTTTTTGCTCACCTTTCTAAGCTTCCTCAGGAGGCAGTCTCGACTTTTCTTGAAACAGTCACATTTCATCATGTTGCTATATCCTAGTGTTTCTGAGAACGGGCGCTGCAGAAGCATCTACACCCACCAAAACTATACCAAATATTCTACTGCTAAAAAGAGATGACACCCCCCCACCCCCAAAAACACACACACACTCACTCTAAACCAAGTGCTGAAGCTGATGGCTCCAATGTAAGTGGAGTGGTGTATCCAGTCTGGGGTTCCGCCTAAGCTTTCAAGGAGCTATCCATGGTCCTGACTGAACCTGCAACTAGATACAGCACCATGATACATTCTCTACAAGTTCAGATGAAAACCGATCGACAGTGGAGCCACAAACCTTCACTAAAAACCACCGAAGAGCAAAATATAGATAGTTTATCCCATTTTATCCACACAACCAGCAACCTGTGAGGTAGGTTAGGTGGACTGACTGACCCGAAGTCACCCAGTGAGCTTCCTGGCTAAATGGGGACTAGAACCCGGATCTCCTGGATTCCCAGACTAACACTAAAACCACTGCTCGACACTGGCTTTCAGTATGGGCCCCCAAAATGCCCTCAAGTCTGAGCTAGGAGAAAGCCAGGAAGAAACCTGGGACATACCACAAGTCTAAAAAATAGTTCCTAGTTCCAAAGGCACTGAGTATGCTGGGTAAGTACTTAGAATAATCAAGCAGACAGAGAAGGGTGGGTTCAATCTGACTCCAACTGAGGCCAGCAGGAGAAGCATTCCTTACGCTCTGCATTAGCACCTTCTCCATAAGCTGCAACCTAACTGAAACTAATGACCAGGAGAGTTTCAAAAATAATTTTCTGTTGATCTGGAGTAAATTCTGTATGAGAAAGCAGTACATCCAATCACAAACTGTCCGTCTGCATCCAAGCCCTCATAAATCAGAGTTTACCAAGGGAGAGAGGAAGATACTGAAATTTACAATGAGAGCAATGGGCAATTTACCAAAGCGGGCCTGTTCCCTCCTAAAGCCGCTTGCGCTCTCCTCTCTTCCCATGCGCTAGAATTAAAAACCAAGTCACAGTAAATGACATCCATGCGCCCAAGTGATGCAGCAGGGGCCTCCTAAGCGCTCTTACCTTTCTAAGCAGCGTTGCATCAGCCTCTGAACCATTAGAGGGAAATGAATGATTTTGCCGCCTCCCATCTTCCAACCTTAAAGGAACTTTTTCTTCCTTACAAAGCTTGCCCGGCATGTCTTTACCCTTGCATTTCCCATGCATGAAAAGGATTCCTTGGCCTGGAGGAAATGATCGCACCATCCAGGCCATGACCAAGCCAAGCCGCTGTGGCGTGCAGGTTGAGGCCCTGGGCTGAGACTTGGGGGACTGGCATTCTGGTCCCAGCTCAGCCATGAAACCTGCAGGGTGGCTTTGGTCACTGGGCCAGGAGCCTCACGGGGTGACTGGCTCTTGGCCAAATCCACCTCTCAGGGATATTGTGACGGGAAGAGGGATAGGAGGATCATATGCAGCACCTTGGGCTTCAGGGAAGGAAGGTGGGTATCAAGGTAGCAAAAGGAAAAAAAAGGACCTTTGCACTGCAGGGCCTAAAGGTGGTGGGACTTTTCTACTGTCTGTGTCACACTGTGGCAAGCAGAATGGACCATTATGATGTGTGTGTGTGGGGGGGGGGCAGTGTTACACAGGACCCCATTTCAGGGATGGGACTCAGAATGTAGAGGAAACTGGTCTTGTCCATCTGCCCTGGGAAGTCCGCTCTGGCTGTGACCCGCCAGGTTCTTTCCCAGCATCTTCTACCAATCCCCCCAGCCTTTAACCAGAAGTGCTGGGGTTTAATGCTGGCACTTTCTGCATCAAAACATGAGCTCCCCACAGCGCCTTGCTCTCTCCCCAGAAGGGCCTCCGGGCTCTTCTTGTCCTTGGATGATGTGGCAGTTTGATGCAGGGACTCAGTCATGAGATGCACATGAAAAATATGGTACAGGCAACAGAGGAATGGCGCCCTGTCAATATTTCTGTCCAATACCCTTTAAAAGTGGCATAAAGTTCCACTGATATCTCACCTGACTATGGATGATTTTACATTGAGTTCTTTTGTAACACAATATATCTGAAAGGATTGGTCTGTTATACTTCACAAAAATTCTCCAAACTCCACTTGGCAGCTCCATGGGGATTGTTCCCATTCTCAGCTGTGACTCTGTTTGTTTGAATGGGAAAAGTGCACATTTTCAACTGGAGTTTTCAAAAGTGTGCGCTTTATATTGCACTGCAATGCACTTTGCATTGACAAAAGTGCAAATGTGCGTACGCTTGGGGAAAATCTGAAAGTAAAGTGTGCATTTTTCAACATTCACTTCGCATGCAATGGCAAGGTCGAGAATGTGTGCCCCCCACACAAAAAGTACACATTTTTGTTTGCCTTTGAGAGTGTGGGTGGGGCAAGTCAGATGAAACTGAAATTTAATTGCAAACCGAAATTAAATCCTCAAACATCACGAGTTCCAACTGGAATGCCTGGTCAAGGGAGAATTACCACGGTGAGCTCATCTTTCGTTTGGGTGATAGAGACCAAGCGAATAACTTTAGTCCGTCATGATGTCCCAGTTGCGAATTTAGTGTCCACATTCCTACTACCTGAGCAGTGACCATCTAACCTCTGAGGGGCTGCAAAAGAGCAGGAACGGGGGAGCATGTGAGTGCACGCATGCGTGGGCTGGAGAGACGTGCGATTTGACAGGCTCACAGCCGTAGCGGGTAGCTGATTTCCTCCTTCCACCAAATTTCTTCTTGCCAGAGGCCACGGTTGTGAGCTGGTGGCCACTGGCTCTGTGACACCTCTAACATGCTTCTGTTGACTTTTTAGCTACAAGGAAGGAGCAAACTTGAATTCTCAGCCAGAAGCTCTTGTGAGAAGCTGCCCTGCTGATCTCTGCAATATGATGCTTGCCCTCCATATCACTTTCTCTCCTCTTTGCATTCCCTTTCCCACTTCTGCAAGGACTTTTATAATGGCTACTTGCTGGTACTTGCCTGTAATGATGCCATTTTTCTCGGCGGGTTCCTGCCAGCTGACCTTGAGCGAGGTGTCCAGAATCTCTGTGAAGCTCAGATGTCCCACTGCTCCTGGCGCTGGCAATCAGAAAGGGAGATCTGTTAACCGGGCAGGCTGCATTTAGTTGGGATCGGGTTCCGCTTGGCAGTGCTAGCGCTCAAGAAATAAAACAGCCAGCAAGACTAGCTAGCAGGGAGCACTGCCGGAACGATCGAGGTGTTGAGGACGACTCCGGTTATCCTCTGCGTGACTTACTCTGCTTCATCCTTGCCCCAGCTATTCACGTACCTAAAATGACTGACAGGGAGAGAATTCTGGCGCATTCCCAAGTAAGTGGGTAGGCAGTTGCAGCTTTCCTATGTATCCCTACCAGACCGTGGAGATTTTCTGTTGATGCCCTTCTACAAGAGCCCCACCCCCTAAATAAAGGGGGAAACAACAAAGAAAAGGGCCTTTTCTGTGATTACACCTTCCCTCTGGAATACCACTCCTAAGGATGCGCAACTGGCACCCTCAGTGTTTAGCTTCTGTCACCAGGGGAAGACATTTTCTGTCGTACTTGTTTTTAATATAGTTATGATTTTATTAGCTTTCTTACTGCTTGGTGTTACTTTGTCGTGTGCATTGCTTCCTGTTCCCATTCTAATTGTTGTTTTCAGATGCTGCTATTTTTTAGAAAACTGCTGATTTCATTGTGCATGCCATTGTCTCTGTGAGCCACCCAAAGAGCTCTCAGGCTATGGGGCAGCATACAAGTGTCATAAATAAATTACTTGTTCTCTGTTTTGGCTCTTGATGTAATGGAATCAGGAGAGTCAGGCAGGCTGAATCCCAAAAAGCAAGTGCCACTGCTGTGGCTTCTCAGCTGTCTAATCAAACCTGCAGTCTTTTCACTGGGGAAAGACTGCTGCAGATGCTCAATAAGTCGGCCGGGCTTGCGCAAGGAGCACACTGCATTGCTAAACACACACTCTGGGTCTGCAAGTGCACAAGCAACTTTGCAGTTTTGTAGGAGCACCTGAAGGTTGGAGATGGCCACCGTACTCATCCTGGGAGGGGGAGCCCATCCAAAAGCCTCTCTCAAAATACCGTGCAAGGTAATGAGCTTCAGGGAATGCATGCAGCAGGGTGGAAGTTCTGGAGGGATTTTTTATGGCTTATGCTCAACAGCTCTTAAGACAGTATTCCCTGGCGGGTAATAAAAGCGTGTAAAATAGCAGTGTGGCAAAAACGTGCCGCCTTTATTCAGCCCTGATCTTCAACTAAGGCTCCCCGACAGATTTGTATCACTGCTTGCTCTCCACAGATACAGTGCGGAGAGGAAGGTTTTCTGCTGGCTTTGCATCCAGAACGCTTTTGTTACCTGGATCCCTGCCGGCCTGGGCTGCCCTCCTGCTCTGCGGACACCATTTGGCCGCTCCTGTTTTGTTTCCTCCTCACTTGATCCAGTTTCTAATCCCCCTCCAGCTATGGAGGAGGAGGTTTGCCAGTAGGCAGCTCTAGCCAATTTATGATTCTGCACCTGCAGTCCAGGGAACACAGTCGAAACTATATTCTCTTGCATCCAAGACTCAAAGTGCTATTCAGGGAGAGATCCTTATCTAGGACAAGCTCAGGGTTCTCAGGCAAGACAGGCCACCAGGCTCAAATCCAAGCACCAGTTCTGGCTTTAAGGAAGCACATTTGAAGTGAAACAGCTTCACAGAAAGCTAATGGTTCAACAGCCGGACTGCAGTCTGCTAACACAGAAAGGTCCTGATGGTACAAAATCCGAATCGCCTGTTTTTCTTTGCACAAGTCTCTCCCACGGCCCATCGGTCAGCATGTGGGACCAGACTTCTTTAATGCAAAAACCGTCCATGAGATCTGTCATTGCAGCAAGACCAACGAGCAGATGGCTGATCTTGAGGCCCAGGGACAGGAAACGGCCGCATCAAGAAGCTGTCCATGGCCCCTGCATAGCCTGGGCTTCTCTCTCCAACAGCAGGGGCGAGATTTCGAAGGGGAAGCGGGGAATTGAAGGGAGGTACTTGTGCTGCAACCAAAGAAAATGTTTCTTCTCTGTGCAGACTTTGATAAATTAGGCCAGCAAAAAGAACCAAAAAATAATCTAACGCACAATATTACAAACTGGACACACTATGCATGCATTTTTCTTTGTTTATTTTTAGGTAGGATTATTAAATTGCTGAGAAGTGGCCATTTAAAACATGGTCTTAAATAGAGGTTAATTTGGAAGAACATAGTTAAGCTTCATGATTCCATTTTAAATCTGGTGCAAAGTCTTTCAGCCCCAGCTAGGTTAAACTGGTACAGCTAAGCAGAAACCTAGAAACAGAGTGAGTCAGAAGGGACTGCCTGGGCCATCTAGTCTGACCCCCAGCTCCAGCTGGCTCCACTCAAGACATGCCTACCACGTGCATGACTAGCCTATCCTTGAACAGCCACACTGATGGGTCAAACCAAGTACCTCCCATAGCCTGCTCATTGCATGCCTATTGCATGGGCAAAAGATGATGAAGGAGTAGCAAGCGGAGAAATCTCGCTTTTATTGGGCACCATCCAGAGAGACGTTCTCTTGCAGAAACCCCATGGAAGTGAATGAAAAGCACAGGGGGACACAGCGCTTCCCAGCTTTCCTTCCCTAAAACAGCTACAGGGTAAATAGCGGGTGCATCTGATCAGGGAGCTGGTGGACATTCTGGGCAGAGAGACTCACCCCTTGAAGGCTGCAGGAGAGGTGCTGTTAGACCCGGGTTCGCCCTTTCACGTGGGCCCTTCCCTCTCCTCACAGGGGAGGCAGGTGACAACGGAGGGCAGAAGCTTTCGGGCTGTGGCACCCTGCCTCTGAAGCTCTCGCCCAGAAATTGCATCTGGAGCCAGATCAAATATATCTTGGCAGCAGAGCTGCAGGCATTTTATTTGCGGAGGCTTTCGAGAGCTCTTTTATTTTTTCCCCCCTTTTTTATTTCATAGTATTGAATATGCTGCTGCTCTGGTCTTTGTTCTTATTTATGGTTTTACTCTTCACTGTTTTGCTGTTTACTTTGTTTTAAAAACTGGTAAACCTCAGCGAGTCTCTTTGGGGATGGAAGGACGGGGTACTAAATAACACCCTCAAATGAATGAATGCATGAATAAATGAATTAAAACCTTCCATGGAGCCTGTGGAAAAGGATGTCCCTGTGAATTATGCCCACTGTGATGACAAATCTTCTATGTGTTGACAGGCAGACAGCATGTTTCTTCCTGCCAAAATTCTGTATCTTCCAGTCTCCCTGCCACAAACATAAACTAAGATATATGCTTGTAGAAGCCGGCTGCACGTCACCCTCTCAGGACTTCTGCATTGGCAGGCTGCAAGGCCACTGCGCTGCAGAGGCGGCAAAAGGCCGGAGCGCTATTGAAGTAGGCAGGCTGCTTGCTTGGTACATCCAGCCCATGAAGCACAGCCAGGAGCACTGCAACGGGCCCGGGGCTTGGTGAATCGTGCACAAGAGTATTTGAGTGTCAAGATAGCTAAGCCATCTACGGCTGCCAACATCTTCTGGACCAACTCCTGGATCCTCCGAATTATGGGAGAGTTGCATCAGCCACTGAGCCGATCTCTTCCTTGGAGAGTCTGACACCCCTGCTTAACCCACTGACGTGTGTTTATTTGGCCTGCTCTTGTTTCAAGGCAGCATGGAAAGGCTGCTCCACTGGTGTCCAGTCTGGGCACTGGCCAGACCCCCTTCTGCTGAGCTTCGCAAATCGTCTCGATCGTATCCCTTGGCTGCACCCTAGCACCAATTTTAGGGGGTTGAAGAAATGCAGGCCGTGGGGAGAAGGTTGCCTCCAGAAGGCCGCAGGGCGGATGGCTGCACGTTGGCTTCTGAGCAGAGGCAGGATGCCTGCGTGGCCAGGGTCCTGCGTGTGGGATGCTGTGTGATCCCGTGGGCAGGTGGCTGGCCCAGGCCCCTCCCATGCACTTCGCAGGGAATTAGGCACTCAGATGGTGTGTCTTTCCAGCTGACCAACCATTTTGTTTAAGCAAATAAGCACTTAGAGATCTGAGCACTCTCAGAATCTAAGAGCATCTGAATCATGTGCTTTCAGTTATGTATCCTTGAGTCAAACGACAGAGACCAATGGGAGACAAACACAAATTCAACTCTCGCACATTGTGCAGTGCCTCTGGTTTATCAATTAAGTTAGTCAATATAATATAGCAATTTATTAATAGTTGATTATTTAGAAGCAATTTAGGGAAGTCAGCTACTTACTATGGCTCAATTATACTGAGGAAATGAGCTTCCCCAAGGGAGAGGTAGACAACATTTACAATATGGTACCAAATATCCTTCCAGCGGAGAGCTGCTTGTGTTGTTAAAGTCTGATTAACCAATGCGGTTGTTTGCCCTGGTTAATAAACTTGGGAACTGGTTTTGGCCCAACTGGGAGGGCCATTCACGGGTGCACAAGCTCGGCCATCAGCAGGCCAAGCACCTTATGGAAAACCAGGAAGATTTTAGAGGAGGGTAACAAAGATCGTTAGTGGTGCAGAAAACAGGTCCAATCAGGAAATTCTGAAGCATTTAGCATGCTAAGTCTGGAGAGGAGAAGACTGAGGGAGCGGAAAGGGTCATTCTAGTCAAAGGCCTAAAGAGCTGCCACACAAGGTGGGTAACGCTTTATTCTTGCCACCTGAGAAGACAGGATGAGATCAAAGGAGTTGACATTACAAGTCAGAAACATTTGAAATGGATTCACAGGACTTTGGATGGCTGTGAATCCAACCTGTGGATTCCACATCAGGCAAGCACCTTCTGAGTTATGCGGACTTTGTGGACTTGTGGATTTAAAACAAAAAACAAAAAACTTTCCAGAATTGTATGCAGATTTAGCTGTACAAAAGCAAGAACGTTACTAGAGAATATGCTAATATATAACATTAAACACACACACACACACAACACGTTTGCGATCCCTTTCCAGTCTCCATTGTGCAGCCCTCTTTTTTGTGTGCTCTGCTTACTGACTGTTTGCTAAGCTAAGGAAAATATCCACAATGTTAAATACCAGTTAACCATGCATAAATTGTGGTTGCCTTCCTTGCATGCTTTTCTGAAGGGGAAAAAAGACCAGTTCCCGGTTTCATTCATGAGATGGGATAAAAGCCTGAGCAATAAAGATGGAATAGATTCCAAAATCTATACATCCTTAGCTCCAGGAGGGGCGATTTCCGCAGAATCTTAGGAAGGGGGCATTTGGGACGAGAGCAGTTCAGCAATGGACCCAACTGCCTGGGCAAATTGGTACAAGTCTGACGGGGCACCCATTTGAGGATCTCTGTGGATTAGCTGCCTTAAACAGGTTCCGGCAGATTTGCTGCCTTAAGGAGAGGATTTGTGGATTTGCTGCCTTAAGCAGTTTCTGGACTCATTCCCTCAAGTTTCATGTGCCTGAAAAATGGCCTGCAGACAAAGCCTACTTACTGTCTTCGTGTGTCCGGAGTAGCTGTGGTGGACTTTGTGGCCCATCCCCTGGGGTGGTAAAGCAGAGGACGGATGTGTAGTAAGCTGTAAATTTCTTCAGATTGGTGATGTAACCGCTGTGAACACCATGAAAATCGGGAGTAATGGTGACTGTGGTCAAGGTTTCTGGTGCATCGACTGGCCAGGCCAGGAGCTAGAAGGAAGTCAATTTAGGAGGAGATTAAATTGCATTAGAGATAGTTCCCGTTCACAATTCAATACACTTAACTTCTAGGATCTTATTAGCTCAACTCTAAAAGTGCAAACATCACCATTAATGCAATTTTCACAAAGATGGGTGTATGTATACAGATTTCACCTTGTTACTGTTTGCTGGAAGGACTTTCATCTTGCATGCAGCTACAGATGGGGCATTTAAAGGTGCGCCTTTTGAAATTTAAAGGGACACCTTTTGACCTCCCCATTCAGGAGTTCTCAGAGGCTCTCGAATCTGAGCGGAGTGGGTGCTTCGGACCCCAGAGGGAGCTGTTCTTGTGTGTAGCAGACTCAGCCGGGCCTGAACGGAGTACAGAGGGCCAGAAAAGCCCCCGGGCACGGTGTAGCACAGCCCGCACGAGGCCGGTGCGGGGCTGTGCCCCCGCCCGGGAGGCAGAGACATGGCTGCCCCATGTGAGAGATACTGGGACAGTGGCGACCCTTCGTCCCTAGCCATTCCTGTCCCCTGAAGTGGCACCTCAGCAGCAACAAGCGTGCTTCCTCATGGCTGGCAGGTGGAGTGGCCACACGGGGGATCGGTGCGGAAGAGCCTTCAGTGAGTGGCCACCCAGGCTTACTGCCCAGTCCCCCAGCTGGTGCACATGCACTGCCTGGCTCACGTGGG
Source organism: Varanus salvator macromaculatus (assembly GCA_023646645.1). Classification (NCBI taxonomy): domain Eukaryota; kingdom Metazoa; phylum Chordata; class Lepidosauria; order Squamata; family Varanidae; genus Varanus; species Varanus salvator. Next base: position 4,683,443 of record JAIXND010000852.1, on the reverse strand, counting down.
GTGGCCCCTGTGGCTGCTGCATTGTTTAGAACGGTCTGAATGCACCGCTGTTGAATGGGCAACGAGCTACATGTTCCAGGCGGTCCGCCCTGTGCTGCCGAAGCAAGCCCGCCACCCTCAGGAGCAGTGGGGGACAGGATCCTGTCATCAGCCGGAGCTGAAGTCGGAGTCCCTTGCCTGTCTGGATGGCACAGGGAAAGGGCGGAGGGTCCTGTCCTTGGCAGGTCGCGAAGCACCTTGTGACAACTCTGCCCTGAAGGAAGCTACCTTGGCTCCAGTGCACGTGTCTTTTAAAGTCCTTCTGGCAACTAGAACTGGTGCTAAACAGCAAGCAGAATGAGCCCTGCTTGGGAAAGTCCTTTAGAACTGACTTTAGAACCTCAGAATCTTGCCCATTAGAAGACTAATCACTTTTTCCAGCAGAAGGCCAGGAAAAGGGCAGCAGGCACCCTGCCCATTTTCTTCACAGGGGCGGATCAGTGCCAACTGACCCAAAGAGCAGCAACACACACCTAAAAGGGGCAAGGAAGGGGGAGCTGCTTCATTTCTCTTTGGGGACCTTTGTTCTGCTGACTATTTTTGGTAATCAACACATGAACAAGGGTTTTCCCCTGCAGTGGTTCTGCATGTGAATTGACCTATTCTGGACATCCTTGCAGCATTGAAAGGAGACACGTGTGGCTGACTCTGGGAAATATTACCACTTGTACCGCTGAAGTTACACTTTCAAAGCATTTTGCTTTAATTAGCGGCACTGGGTACTATGGTACTGGGTCAAGAATGAACATGCTCCTGTGATCGGCAAACACCACTGAGTTGAACCACTGAGCATCAGCTTGTGGAAGGGTATGGAGAAGTCTTCTGCTGCAGCTGTGATCTCCTGGAGCATGGCCCATATGGACAGAAGCCTTCACAGCAAGCTACCAGAATTCACACTGGTAGCCCAAGTGCCAGGCCACCGGAACTGACTTCACAGCGGCTTCACAAGGGAAGGAAGGCTGATTTCCTGCTCCCGCTCCCTCCACTCATGGAGTTGTCACATCATGCTTGGAAGAGTCACTTGCATTCTGGCAAGTTTCAAAAGGAAAGGAAAGTTCATAATGGCAAACAGAGAGTCTTGCTTCTCCTTTTTAAAAATCATGCCTATGAAAAACAATGCAAGTGTCCAAATGTCAACAACTGTGCTTTTCTATTCCCTTGCTTCCCAAGAGTTTAGCATTGTACAGTCCCATAAAATGAAGCTGGGTGCATTTACCATGGAATGTATGCAATTGGTGGCATCCGTTTGGCAAGCAGACACAGAAAATTTTGATTACTGGTAATTTATAAACCATTACGCAAATTATGCAGTACAAGAAAACGTGATAGAAATGTTCTCCCCACACTGTACACATTACGGTTTAAAAAGCTGTAAGAGAAATGCGAACTGCACAGATGCTCCAGTCTAAAGGAATTAAAGAAAAGGGAGGGAGGAAGAATGCTGACAGTTAAAAGCAAGGGTATTGCTACTGCTTGACAAGTGCGAATCAGCCAGTGAATCATTTCATACGCTTTCTAAAAGGAAGCATGGTTTAAACAACAAATTGGTTATAAAAACAAGCTCCAATAACAGCCCAGCAGTAACGGTGGAGCTGAACTTATTTTTTTAAGCACCCCAAGCCCATTACTGAAAAGTCATTCTGGTCTCAGTTCCCAGGCACAATCCCCTTTAGGCCCGGAGGATCAATTCTGTGGCTAGCAAATTGGATGCTGCAGCACGGAGACGCTCAGTTCTCAGAGCCCCTTGGGCCTGCCAGAAGGAGCCCTTTGAAGAGTGGCCCTTGTCAAAGTCAGCCACAGTTTCCATTTGATTCCAGGAGAAGCAGTGTTCTGACATCATGGAACAATTGGGTCCTTTCCTCAGATGTCGCTGGCTTTGCGTGGTGGGGAGTTGGACAGGTTCCCTTCGCTGTCACTCATCGAAAATGATCATGACGCGCATTTGTCACCTTCTCCTCTCCTCACCCCACCAAGGAGGGAAGTGCCATCCAAACAGCTGTGATCATGATATATAATTTGCGAGCATTTGGGAAAGCCAGCGAATCTGCGCCCCTTCTATATGTCAGAGACCAGTCCTCGCTGCGGAAAATCACCCAGTCATACTGTCAAGTTTCCAAATGAGTTCATGGCTGGCTGTTTATTAACCAGGGCATTTTTAGCCCGCTGTGCAGTCCTTAGTCTGTCGTAGGACACGCCACAATAAAACCAAAGCGGCCATTAAAACCTCAGGACCAACAACTGATTAAACCACACCAGTGTACAGAGCACCAAAGGGCTCTGATTGGGTGGTAGTTCTTGTTTTGCAACTCATTTTAAAGCCATTACTGAGGGGACAAGGCGACCATTGTGAGGACAGCTGGTGCAACGGAAAAGGTTTCACCTCTCATTTTCACCAATGGCAATTCTGATGTCAAGGCAATGCAGAACATCTGCTTGGTCATAGATCTAGGTTTGCAGGCCAGGATGGAGGTTATGGATGGAGATGACCTTTCAGGCCCATTCCTAAATTTTGCGTAACTGCAGCACAATAAGTTATTGTGGATATGCTACATAATGTAGAAAGTATTGATCCAAACCTTGTATCCCTGATTGATCCCGTTGATGAACTGCTGTGGAGGGGGGTTCCACAAGAACTGGATGGTGGTGGAGTTCACCGCTTCTGCTTGGACATTCTGTGGAGGTGCAGTAGGCACTGCATGAGGCCAGCCGGGAAGAAGACAAAGTAGGATTGATTGCAGCCGGGGCGAACAGGTGGAAGAAAAGAGAAGTGAGAAAGAAGAACCTTTAGCAGCCACTCACAATTCAAAGGAAATAACAGTGGTGTGAACAGAGATCTGTGATTTATGTTTCTGATGCTCAGAGGTGACTTATAACGAAAGTTAATTGGGTTATTTCTCAGTTTCTATTGGAGAACCCTTCAATGGCCAGAGGAGGGGATGAAATGGTTCTTGTGGCTTATTATTCTACAGATGAGCTTTTCCCCAAAGACCTAAGGCAGACACACAGAAGATGGGTGAATAGTTTTCTCCCAGTTATCCATGGGTGTATTGGGAGACTGCAAAAAAAAATAATTATAATACTTTCTTCTGTTCATTAAAAATTGGAGGAAACAATCAAGAGGGCAGCAAATAAAAACCTATGGCATAGAGATTGGATCCTAGATCTTTGTTCTTCTTTTGAAGGGGGCTACTCAATCCCATTCATGTTTACTTGAAAATAAATTCCAGTGTAAGCCCAGTGGGTCTTGTTTCCAGGTGTATCTACACAGGATTGTAGCCTAAATTACAGAGCCTTCAACAACAGACCTACTAAAGTAACATTTTGTATACTGGATAGTTAAAATCGTATTTCATATAGCACTTCATTTGCAAACTATAAAGATCATTAACAAGGTTATTTTACCTTTAGTCAATTTACTTAACAACCTTTAGATCCAAAAATTAAACTTTCATTTATTCATAATTAGAAGCAACAAGAAAGAGCCCAAGCATAGCAACCCTGTGCAAATGGGCAGTGAAGGATCAAGGGAAGCTTTGACAGTGGCTTCCAGTCAAAGAAAGAGATCATGTCTCAAAAGGAAAAAAAGTTTAATTTTATCCATTGACTTGGATTGTTAACTCTCCCAGTTCCACAGTCCCTGAGAACCACCATTCCAAAAACACTCATAAAAATACTTTACCTGCAAATATTTTTTCCTGGTTCTATATGAGGTCATATCTGCAAACAGCCCATTTGTATAAGTGGGTGGCTCATTTACCTGGCTAAGTGATACCCAGTCTGTTCTACAGGGGGGTGTGCTCCCACGAAGTGATGATGCGGTTCACAGATTGAGATGCCTTTGAATGCAGTGTTGCCACTAGAGGCACAGCTGGACAGGTGGCACCTTTATCAGTTTCGACCAGCATAGCAGCTCCCTTAAGTGGTTTGGGGCAGCCTAGCTACAGGTGTCTGCTCTCTGGTAAGTACCTGGCTGCATTATTGCAATGTGTTATATGTGGGACAGCCTTGGCCAATTGTTGGGAATCATCACCTGGTCCAAAAGAGGGCAGCCGGGTAGTTAACAGAAACTAGCTAATGTAAGCATCTAGACGTGTATCTTCCATAGGTACTGGTTACCAGTCTACAGCTGGACCCACTTCAAGGCGCTGCTGTTAACACTCAAAGCCCTAAAAACCTCTGGAATAACTATTCCACTAGAGACTTCCACAGGGGAAGAGGAGCAGTGGCTCCTTGCTCTCTGCAGCTGAAATGCTGGTTTTGTCCCTCTGCTTTGACACCAAAGACGCGATCCCGGCACTATCTGCAGGTGCCCCGTAACTGATACACCATGTCCAGGAGCAGCAGATGGCTTCTTGAGCCTTCCAGCAGTGTGTGTGGAATAGGATACAAGCGGTTTCCACAGAGGAGGAAGACGTCCCTGTTGCTATCAGACTTCTTACACACTTGCTGGAGCAACCTATCAATTCCCTGCTTGTCCATTCTCTCTGTGGGTAGCGTGTACATAAGCCTACAGAGAACTGTCCATGGTGCTGATACTTAGGAAACACTGAGGCTTGCTTAATTTATCCTCGGGAAAAGTGAGCGATCGGCTGGATGTGTGTTGCAAGGAGGGTGCTGATCTGGACTGAATTGAGACATTTTAAATGCCTGATATGGAAATGGAAATTCACAGAGTTAGACCATGAATGTTGTAACCACGGATGGTTTAACTCGGTGTGCTGAACTGAGCAGGAATTGGACCTGATGGCCTTCTGCTCCCTTCCATCTCTATGATTCTCTGAACAATGGGATCCTTTTGCTGTCGGCTTACAAGCAAGTTCCAGTGAATAGTGGGACTTATTCCCCAGGTAAACGTGCAAAGGAGTGCAGCCTCGATTAACATAGGGCACAATCCATTCCAACATGTTCCTGTGCCCATTGATTAAGCCTGGCCTGGTGGTCTTCCGCAACTCTAACATCTTATAATGAAGTCGACATGGAAGACGTTTCCAGGGGCTTCTGCCTATGGTCCATACTGATCTTCTGGGGTACTGAGTGGGCAGGTGAAGTGGGCAACATGCTGGTGCCGGGAAAGAGGATGACTGTGGGAAGCCCGCCCTCCTTGGCGAGGCCAGCTTCTCACTTTGGGAAGAATAGCGGCTTCCTGGCATAGGCTAGACGGAGAGTCCTGGAAGTGTTTCATGCAGAGTGTGCCTACTCAAGTCATTCTTAAACATTTTCCTGCTGCACAACTTTGCAGATCATCTCTTTGAAAGACTCTGAAAGACTTTGAGGAACAGGGGATCTGCCCTTAGGGACTGAGACTTGCATGCACAAACATAAGGGTTTCTGCTCATAACCCACATTTTTTGGGAGCCTTTACAAAGGCTAGCCAAAGATGAAGAAGCACTTACTGACAACTTCCAAAGTAATGTGGCAACTCCATGCTGGATTTTTCTTATTCCAGAATGGAAAACATTCTATTTCAGCAAAAGCACGATGCTTTTTAACCTGGAATAAATTACCGCAGCATAAAAGGTAGCTGCTGCATAAGGGAGGAAATGATAAAATCCAGACTTGGGGAAAATGCAATTCTGGAAATCATTATTTATGGCATAGTTCATAGAGAAATGCAACTTCTGAATCTCAATGAAAGCGCTTGCTCTGGGGATAAAAAAAAGACTGACTGGGCAGTGTGTGGATGTTTTGCATGTGTGTGCACGTGTATTAAAAATCAGCATAGATGAGTAAAGGTGTTGCGTGAAATTGTGCCTTGTTGTGCTTGAAGTTGTTGCTGCGCATGGCACAGAGGGAGAAATGGGCCAGTAACCGGGCTCACGCTGCTCACAGATGCTTCCCGGCACAACATGGAGGCTGCAGATAGCTCTGAACCGAAACAGACTCCTTTCCCTGGTGGCGCGCAGCCTGCAATGCCTTCTGACAAATCTGAGGAATTCCCCGAATCGCGCAGCAAAGCTGGTGTGAAAAAACCAACCTTTACGTTCTTCTTGGTAAAGTTCACTTAGCTAGAAATGCATCAGAAACTCAGGCAGCTAGATCTGCAAGTTAATATGTAGCAATCTCAAAATGCTCTCAGCAGAAAAGGTCAGAAAGGCAGCATGAATGGAAGCCATTAAATGGGCTCAGGTGGCTCGGTAATGGGAAAATGAGGAGGGATTTAGGCTAAACAGATTACCACTGCGACTAGCGATTTGTGAATATGCAGAGCCAGAAGATAAGGGGCATGTGTAGCAAAGGCTTGGACGCTCTTGCAAGAAGCTTTTGATATTTCCGGATGTTAGTTTCCATTCCCAAACATCGTGGGCCCTTTGGCATGCAGATTGGACTGTTTCTGAAGATCCCGTTTTTCTTTTGTAATACTGGTTTAAAAAGTGGCTCTGTGATACTTAGTTCTCAGTTGGAAGCAAATTTATTTCATGGATTTCACTGATTTGGGTTGACTGCCTTTCAAATCAGCATGCGTGTTGGACTGAAGGCTTAGAAATGGACAACTGGGCATGAAAGAAGTGTTGTGTTCCAAGCTGTTTCTTTAGGAGACCAAGGAGCCATTCCAGGTCGTCTGCCTCCTAAGCCGATTCCCTCTCTTCTGTCATTCAAAGACGTGAACGAAAATGCCTCCTAGCCAGGAGATCATATCTAGGCATTTCTAGACTGACTGAAATCCCTTTAATTTGCATGGTTCACCCCTCCTTTGGAATCTAGCAACTGCGATGTGCTACCACCCTCTACAAAACTGCTGTTCCCAGGTGTCTTTTGGGTTAGGGAAATTATCATAAAAATCAGTCTTAATGCAATTTTAAGCTATCTTAAATGTGTAGCTATCTTGCTCACGGGGATATAAATTGAAGTGAGATAATTCACTTCTTAACAGAGGAACCATAAGCCGCATAAGCCAGTTTCCCATCCCCGCTGCATTCTGAGATCCAGGCACTGTATAAGACCAAGACAGACAGACAGACAGACCCAGGAAGAAGGGATTGCGTTTGAATCGACACAGCTGGCTTCCTCAGCTTAGCTCGATGTCTGTCTGGTTTGTGAGTCACAACATAAAAAGCAGTGCGCACCTCTTGCTCATTCACTTTCTGCTGTGTTCTTTACCCGAACGGCTTTCTAAGGGATGATTCACTTGCTCCCTGTTTATGTGCTGATGAAGAGATTTCCATACATTTTCTGTGCAGGTACAAATATTCTGTTTCCTAGTCAGCTTTCCGTGGCTGCCAAATCACCAGGGAAAGAAGACTGCAGGAGTGATATGAATGTCCTGATCAGTTTGCTTGTCCTACAAGCTAGGCATGGAAGAATGATAGGTGCACAGGCTCGTTCTGAGTGTGAGCAAAGATCCAAATCTGCTTTGTCATCAGAAGATGAGCAAGGAAGACGTAAATAAATGAGATGTTTGAGTTTTGTGGGCATGCAGTGAGGAAGAGATGGGCATCTCCGACGTGCAGATGGGCATCTCCCCAAGGTGACTGTAAGCTAGTGAGAAGTGAGCGCCAAACTATCGTTCTGTTCTGCAAGCTAACAAAGTGATTCTGCCACTCAACTGCCTCCTTGCAAAATGGCTGGAAGGGGACAAAGCCCGGCTCCTGCTAAGGACCCTCGTGGGACAAAGGACGCTTGGTGGTGGTGTGACCTTCACCTTCCCTCCAGCCTATTGTTCACAGGTGGCCTCTCCCTCTCTCCTCTTTATAACCAGTGGTGCGATCCGTCTACTGGTTTCAAAAGGGAAAGAAAAGCAGTGCCGCTATAAACCATTGCTAGCTACCGATGCCATGCTCTGCTGGTGGGCAGCCTAGAGGCGGTTGATCACTTACGGCTGGACTCGATGGGCCTTTGGTCTCTGCTGCAGGTTCTTAGCCACTGGTTTTGTGCTCTGAAGTCTCCATCACTACAACTGAGCTGGGAAACAACCAGGAGGTGAACGTGCCCGTGGCTTTTCCTGCACCAGAGTATGTCATCATCTTCTAGCACAATTATTAGAATGCACAGAGAAGAAAGCCTGAAGAGAAAGTTTCTGTTTCTTACACCCCCACGAGGGATTTAGGAGCTGTTTATATTATTTGGGAGTGAAAAATGGTCACGAGCAGCAACTGCCTGGATTTTCGCCAACTGCAGAGTAACAGAGGGAAACCCATCATCTCACTGAGAGGCTCTGACATTAATAATCTCTCAAATGCGATGGGGTCCAGGAAAGGCTGCCCTTCTTCTGGCAACTTTCCATGGCAAATAAGAAACCTTCAAAAGAGAAAACCTAATCATTTACAGTTCAATAAAACCCACATTAGCACATCGCTATGTGGGTCATCTGTCTAGATTATGAAGCACTAACATAAAAATAGGCTACAAATGTCCAACTTTTAATCTACAGCCATTCACTGTCTATCACACAGTTTCAGCTCCTTGCTCAAGAATGCAAGGAGCCTTAAGTTCTGTAATGCAGAATGGACCTCTTTCAACATACGGCATAGGATTTATATGTATATAAATGACTACAGACAGCTGGTCAATAAAAGATGATAATAACATCACGCCATATCAAACAACCTACATTAGAGCCAATTGCTGGGATTAAGGAAAGGAATCAAAGATCTGAAATCTAAATAGATGCTGAAGGAGATGGTTAAAGTATCAGCACAACATGAAATACCAAATGAAAGAGAATGTCAAGACCTTACAGGCAGCAGAAAGAATATGATTCCAATCAAGGTAGGAAAGGAGTATCAGAATGCGTGCCACTTCAGAGTGAGACATTGTAGAGAAGAATATATCAGGACTCTCAATATTTTAGTAGGCTATTCCTTCCTGTGCAAACAAAAGGAAGCGGCTGCACCAATTGTAGAGAAAATGTAATGGGGGCAGCCAATTAAATATACCAATAATTTAATGAATAATTCCCGGTGCATTTCAAATATTTCCATCAGGGGATATAGTCCAATGGTTAAATAGAAACAGCACAGATGGAATTCTAGAAGGAGGTGCAGCTTTCTTTTAACAATATGCCTGACTAACATCTCTCTTGACAAAGATATCTGAATTGAATGGGGAATCCTGTTATTTGTTAAGTAATGATTGCCCTTAATTGGCTTTGTCTGTTGCATTTCATTTTTCCAATGGGGTCTTTAGGGGAATGTGGCAAAGATTTGAAGACGACTGATTGTCAAGGAAAAAGTATTTCCACTTCTAACTTAAAACTTTGTTTTTGTACTGAACTTTTTGTGTGCTTTTTTGTCCTTTTGCAAACTTTGAACAAGTAACTTTTTTCTATATCCTTTGAGAGCGATGTGCAGAGGCGATGGTCGAAGGAAAAGCTATACTAGACCCTTCAAAAGTGGTGGATCCTGAGCCCCAAACAATCATCCAAGGACCCCGCCTCACGCATGTGGCCAAAGAACAAGACCGAGTGGTCCCTCAGCCCTAGAAGACATCAGCTTTAGAAGGAGAACCCAAAGTCTGCCACACGGAGGCAAAGCATATAGCTCAAGAACAACAGTCATTAAGATACTCTGGAATGAAGGGCTCTCCATGGGCAGGGTGTTCACTGACTGGCTCCATGTCTCCCAAAATACAGCATCCCAAGGTGGTTTCCTCAGAGTCTGAATCTGAACTCAAACACAAGCCAGGGACTGACTTCTGAGCTGAAATGCCAAGCACAGAAAGCCAAGGGGTTGCTGAGAATCAGACCGTGTCTGCTTCCAAGGAAAGCACTGCAGGACAAGCCAGAGGGGGATGGAAGCAACTTGATCATGTCTAAAATCTTACATTCATGACTGCACAGGAAGATATAATATAGTTAAATTTCTTTATCTATATATCACACATTGCTAGAAAAAACACTGGAAGTAAAGCTCTCAGTTGGACCGCAAGGCGATCAAATCGGTCAGTCCTGGAGGAGATCAACCCTGACTGCTCTTTAGAAGGCCAGATAGTGAAGATGAAACTCAAATACTTTGGCCACCTAATGAGAAGGAAGGACTCCCTGGAGAAGAGCCTAATGCTGGGAACAATAGATGGCAAAAGAAGAAGGGGACGGCAGAGGATGAGGTGGCTGGATGGAGTCACAGAGGCAGTTGGTGTGAGCTTGAGTGGACTCCGGGGAATGGTGGAGGACAGGAGGGCCTGGAGGAATGTTGTCCATGGGGTCGCGATGGGTCGGACATGACTTCGCGACTAACAACAACAACAACAACAAAAAGCTCTCAGTAAACTTAAAAGTAATGGCACACGAGTGGGAACACTTTTCCATGTGTGGACTCAGAGGCAGAAACTGTGATGAACTCTAGACACTTCTGGAAGATAGATGCACCTGTTCATTGCCCAATGCACAGTTGAACTGCTCTGTTTTACCATGCCTGTAATGCTTGGCGTGCATTTAGGGTGTTTATGTTGCAATCTGCGTATTTCCAGTGGGAACCGCTTCTGCTGTACTTTGCACATATCATGAGAGGGCAAGACTCCCTGGAGAAGACAATCACGCTTGGGAAAGGCAGAGGCAGGAGGAGAGGAAGACCAACCGTGAGACGGATCCGTTCCATAAGGAAGGTGCAACCTCGGGGTTCCACGGGCTGAGCAGGGCTGCCCAGGACATTCTGGGGGGCTTTGATGGCACATAACAAAGGCAACACACACCACTGAGAGATCTTACGATATCACACAGTGTCTGTAGAGTTTAAATAAAATAAAATGAGCTTTAACGACGATAATTAAATCCACTGTGCGGCTTTCCCCTGTACCTCCTGCAGTACATCCAAAGCACCTATCGAGAGCTGACACTGGTGCACTCAGAGTCATGTGGACCACAAGAACCACCCTGTTGAGCCAGATCAAGGATGTGGGCATCCATCTAGCCAGATCCTGTTTCCAGTGATCCACCAGGGAACATCATGTGTGCATACACCAATAGTACAAGAACCATCTCTATTTCTTACTCTCCATGAAACGCCTTACTGGAAACTACTTCAGCTGATTAATTCTGAGCTAGTTTCTTGCCAAGGAAGTGCCTGGGAGAACACCTGGAGAAATCAGGTGTCTCTTTTACTGCCCCATCTCGCTGCTGCTGAATTTCCCCCTTCGTCTCTAACCGAGTTATGCAAACCTTCTCACAAAGGTGCACTGTATTTAATCATGCAGTAATATTACTCTCCTATTCCCAGTCAGCAAAACCATTGCTGATTATGGAGTAGCTGATGTACCATATCTCAGATGGGAGCTCTTAACAGTTCTCTTGCTTTTTACAACTCACTAAAACTAAAACCACGACACTCTCTACTAAATTTGGCAATGGGATGCAATTTGGGGACATCAATGGACACGACAATGGCTTCATTTTCATTCACAAGAGGCCTTTTACAAATGAGCAAAGATGATACTCTGGAACAACGAGGGCGAAAGGTCTCAAAACTCTGGTGCCATTAAACTATCCTTTTGCAACTGCTGTAACTACATGGAGGAAATATTCCCAGTATCAAATACAAGCCTCTGAGCTAGAGCATCAAACTCAAAAATGTTCTGTACCCTGCATGGTTGCCTGTATCAATCAAACACATGTTTGTATCCTAGCAGAGCCTTGCTTCTTCCCACTGTGCTCCTTGAAGGTGCCGCAGCCAGTGCGGAAAGCACAGTACTAGGTGTGGGGATGGAGAGAACGTTCTCCAAGCTTGGAGCCATGGCTCTGAATGCAAAGCACTCTCACAGCGTTGGTGCTGGGATGCTGACGTTTCCTAAGGCCCTCTAGCCACATCCAGTAGAATTAGGCCCATGGGACTACCCTGCCGTTGGATCCTCCAGTCAAGATGAGCATATGAGCCAGCAAACTTTGGAAGGGGGTCACTTGGTACTCCTGGTTAGGCCAAACTGTACTCACGGAATAACTCCTAAAACTGTATACTTGCAGAGCAATAACAGAGGTCCAGTCCAGAATATAATTTGGCCCATGTTGTATCTGACTGTATCTTGTGTCAGATACGGAGTGGGATTCAAGCCAAGTGGGAAGATTAGGCTGCCCAGAAATAAAACAATGGAGGATTAAACAACAAAGATGAATGTTTGAACATGGTAAAGGAGGGAAAGGCAAGGCAGATGTTGGCCCTCACATTCCTGAACCCCAAAAAGGCACATCAGCCCCTCCTGCTTTCCTCCCTGCTCACATTATGCTTCTTCCCACACTCAGCATGGTGAGAAAGAGTCTCCCCCACGTGCTTTCAGGAGCGATCCCACCAACACCCATGCGGGCATTTTATGCTCAAGCAGCGGGAGGAAAGACGCCTTGCAGAACTCACCTCCTTGCAATGTATATTCTGCGACTGCCCTGCTGAAGGCTCCCAGACCAGCTCCATTGTAAGACGCCACTTGGATCTCATACTGAGTCCAGATGATCAGGTCTTTGACCAAACAGTAGTTTATCTCTGCACTGGTGATATTCTTGTATTGGTACTCTCCGGGGAGGCCCGCCAGACGATACCTATACAGAAAGAGGATCATTTGTTGAAGCTGGACACACTGGCCACCAAAATGGCTTCCTTTGAAAGGAGGAAGCTGTCAGATCCCCCCTTCTGCAGCAACTTCCTGGGGCTAGATCAGAGCTGGCCACGGCTTCACGGGGGGAGGAGGACAGCTTGGTTGGCCCCAGCGCTTCAGCGGAGGCAGACCACCTCCGGGCAACAGTTGCTGATCTGAGAAATTGCCCCGGATGCCCTGCAGGATGGTGTCCCTGAGGGACATGGGCAAAAAGGGGTAGGCTGGCCCAAGGACTGAGCACAAGGCGGAGGCAGGTGCTAAGACACAGCGCGCCAAAGATCCTCTCGGGAGCCAGCTGTGGGTGCCCACAGGAAACAGTATCACAGGAAGCAAAGGGGTTCCTTTCTCCTTCTCTCTGGCCTGGCTGGCCAGCTTACCTTCCCATTTCATTTTCTCAAACACTCCCATCAAAATGCCTTTATTTGTTAAAAATGAAATGTGGAAGAAGTAGAGAATCTTGGCAGGTACCAGGGAAGGGGCCTGAAAGTAAGGAGCCTCATGTTGCCTATCCCAGCTTAAAGGGACCCATGAAGATGGCCAGCGGCCTCCAGCCGGGATCCTGGGGGAACCCAGCACATTGTGACTGTTCTCCAGACACACAAGTACAGCCAGGAGTCCAGGGCAGAGGTGGGGGGGATGCGTGGAGGTCCGGGCCATGCAGCACGGCGGTCACTGGGGAGAAGAAACTGAGCCGCACAGCAATAGCAGCACGGATGGGACACACTCTCCCAACGATTTTACAGAGGAACAGCAAGAACATTGGGAATAATATTGGCATTAGAAAATGAGTCAATACGAGGAAAAGAACATTAGCAGCGGCAGAAGTGGCATGCCTTCTGCTTGACTGCCCTGATATTTGTATTCTGAACTCCGTGAGACGACGTGCCCAGGGCTAAGCAAAACTTGTGTTTTATCCTGCTTTATAGCTGTAGAAAAATTACAGCTTGTCTAATAAAAATGATGATTTAGAGTCCAGCTTCCCTTTCCATGCCCCCTCCACTCCTGACACTTCTAGACATTATTTTTTTGTCAGGGTGGAGCTGTAAATCAGCTTGAGCTGTGTTTATCCCTTAGACTTCTGCCCCCTAAATGAGAGTTCAAGAGCAACCAGCCGATTACTGGGATCCATGTTCAAAGAGCAGCAATGATCATTATGGGAGTAACAGGGCTTTATTGGGAATGACTGGATGAAGAGCTCTGGAGTGGCTACAAGTGAGTAAAGGGGTCATTGTTTCACCTTACAACTAATCGCTACAGCAAATAGTCTTTATGGCCAATTGCTGCTCCAGGCCATGCAAAGGCTTAATTCGTGGTTGCGAATGGACAACAACATCTGTCCAGCCTCCGAGTGCCCATGGCAGCCATCACGATCCGCTTTGCCAGCCTGCATAGGTGCTCTCCTTTGAGCCCCACAACCACCCCATGGGGTGGTTCGACTGGGAGAGAGGCTGCCCCACTCACCACAATGGCTTAGTGGGCTGAGTGGGGGCTGGAAGATACACCTCTGCTCTCCTAGTCCACCACTCTCTCGACTGTACCTCACTGATTTAGTTCCGGTTGTGTAAGTGTAACCTTATACCTGTAGTCCCCTAAACATAGCTATGCAGGAGTAAATCACACTGGATTCAGTGGGACAGCTGAGGGGTTAGTAAGTATGGAATTGCAGCCCTGTTCAGTTTGTAACCTGCCTTTCTACAAATAGGTAATCAAGGTGTCTAACAGAAGCTAATACCTACAATATTCAGCAGTCAATAAGCAATGGTCAATGCAAAGGAGAAAGCTGTAAAGCAGAGACAAAAAAGCAAACAAGTGTTTTCGGGAAGTAGTCGGACAAATGAAACCAGGATCTATTAAAAGCTTGAGGGAATGAGAAGGACCGCAGGAGATCTGCAGCCGCTGAGAGAGATGCAGCCAGGTGAGCCAGCGGAGGGGCAAGCTCCAAAGGGCAGTGCCATTCCAGAAAGCCGCCTCTTCTGTATAGCCTCCCAGTTGTCTGTCTTGCAAAGGCACCAGTACAACCATTGCAACATTTAGCTCAGAACTGTCTTCCTTGCTCGGCAGCCACTCACAGAGGTTCCGCCAGCCCTATCGGAAGATGTCAGGGACTGAGCGTAGGACCTTCTGAATTCAAGGCACACCTTTGCCTGAGCTGCAGCCCTTTCCGGCCTGCCATCCGCATCCTCTCCGTGAGCCTGTGGGCTGATGCAGGAGGCAAGTCTGCTTGTACTATGCAAATCCCGGATCATTCAGAAGGTCCAAGGTCAAGAGCGATGCCTTGAACTGTGCCCAGGAGCTCATGCTTCACTGGCACTGCTTGTCCAATAGCCATGTAATGGGCTTGTGGCAGCTTCTGCAAATCAATATTTGGACTGTTATATTCTGTGCTAGATGCAGCTTCTGGACAACCTTCAAGGACAGCCTCACAAAGAAGAGGTACCTTATCAGGACTGCCATTTTGCTTGGGCCTGCAGACTGGCAGAGGTTGTCTGTGGCCTCAGGCAAACTCCCCCATCCTCTTTAACGGGGGGCCCTTAAACTGGAGATGCCAGGCTGGCAATGCTAAGCTAAAGTCCCTTCCATCAAATGCCACCAGGGCATGAAAGGAGTGCCCCGGTGGAGAGCTGGCTGCTTTTCAGCTGCTCTTCTTTGCAGTAGGCACAAGAGTGGAGTCTGCCTATTTCAGATCTCAAGCCCTGACTACAGGATGAAAAAAAGACAGCCACATACACACTCATAAGCCACTAGGCATATATGGTGATGAGCTCTCTTCCAAACACAAAAGCAATGCAAGATGCTGCAGAAGAGAGACTGAATCAACATCTCTGTGAAGGAGGCCTGACCTGGAGAGCCAAGGCGTACGGTCACACTCAAAGGAAATAACCATTATCAAAACCGAACGGTGATTGGAGGACTGAGGGCTTGAGGAGAGGCGGGGATGAATGTTTGTTCTTTCTTCAGCAGGAAAGACACTGTGCAGGGGCTGCTCAGAACATGCTAATCCGCGTATCCGAAATAAGTACACTAAATACCAGTCTGACTTGCAAATGAGGCATTATGAGTCAGGGAAAAGGCAGACATAGAAATAGTTCTCTTGCTCGCACCTCCACTTACCCCTAAATTAACACGCCACAAATATGGAAAGGGGCTTGGGCGACAAGGCAGGTTCTCCTTGAGCTTGCTTGTTGCCAGCCCTGAACGCTGCATGGAGACAAAGAGCACGCAGCTGGTGCCGAAAACAGCAGTTTGCGTCAAGTTTCCCGAGTCTGTCTGCAGCGTCTGGTTTGATTTATTCCATGTCCTGAAATCATTTACAGTCTGGGCTTCTCTGCCCTCCAGAGGTAGCTGGTGCAACTGTGCAGGGGCGGGAAGAACACTTTGCACTGATATGAAGACACAAGTCAAATTGAACTCGATGTTTTGGAAGGGGAGGGATTGGATATGGGGGCTGCCATTCTGCGCATCGGCCCAGTGTTCTTCGCAGTGCCTCGCTCTTGCCACAGGCAACAGCTGTGGTTGACAAGAGGTTGCTCTGAATCCACACTTCAAAAGACTAGCCCAAAGCCCGGGTGCAATTCTATCACTTTCCTGCTCCTGCCCCACACAGCCCCAGCAGGAAACCCATTATCCCCCACTTTCCGGGCTGATCAGAAGGCTGTGGGGGAGCCACCTCTCTGTGCATGCAGAGGCACCAGGTTTGACCCCCGGTACACCCGCATTTGGGGGCTATTTGGGCATCAGCTACATGCAGTGCTGAGAACATCTTTGGTCCCGAGGAACAAAGCTCTGGATGGCCTCCCCTCGGCAGTGGGGGGAGGTACTCCTTTGCGCACATTCCGTCTCTCTCTCATGCATGGAATTCACACATGCTACCACAGGGGCTCACATATACTGAGTGACACGCACCTTGTGCCTCAGGAGTGTCTTGGGCTGGTGGCTCCCTTTCCTTCGTCCGAGCCTTTCCCATGAGGAGAGGCGACTGAAGGGAAGGGCTGCCTCAAGTGGGACCGTGGGCTCGGAGCAGTCGCTCTGCAATCAGCCCGCCTTGTTAGATGTCCCCGTCCCTGTGCCCGGAGGCAGCACCCCTCCCCAGCCCCACAGCGAACTGGGAGGGAACTGGTCCTTACTGGAGGATTTCACGGCTGGGTGGGGAACCAGGAGGGCCATATGCTTGGGCCTGAGACTCTCTGCCTGTGAACTTCCAGGCCTCTGACTGGATAGGTGCTGCGAGGCCATTCAGACAATGGCCGGCTTCGGTGGAGGGACAGCCGGGTTCTCTCTAAGGCACTGCACTCCGTGCAGCTCGCTGCTCTGCTTGCCTGCCCGACCGAAGGCCGGTGAAGTGTGCAAATGTCTGTGACGGTGCTGCTGACTTGCTGCGAAACCCTGGCCCCCAAAATGCCGCGTGTCCCTTCGGGGCAGGAGGAGGGCAGGTGATGGCCAGTTGGAAATACCGCGTGGGCTTCCCTCAGCGGGCCTTTGACAAATATCACTGCTGAAGGCTGGGGAGACCTTCGGGTATTCTAGCGGCCGGACAGCCGAAAGGCAGTCCGCTTCTGAGCCTGGCAGTGCCTGTACCTGACAGGCACACAACACACGGCCGCTCTCTGGCTTGAAATATGCAGCCACGGAGTGTCGGCTCCCGGCTGCAGGCATCTGGACGGACTCCAGCTGGGAAGAGGGGAAGCCCAGGGAGAAGCTTGTGGCCTGCGCTGGAGCCGCGCCGAAAGCAAACTTTGGCGGGGGGGGGGTCGCTTTTCATCAGGCCGGTCTGTTCTGGTTGGGCAGTTGGTGTGCGACAGGTCTTGCGAGGGCAGGGTTAGAGCAAGGAGGACCAACATCTCAAGGTCATAAAAAGCAAATCAGCAAGATTCTGTGAAAATTAGCAGAGAGAACAAGACCGTTGGGACTAGATTAGTTCAGGGCCCAGCCCGCCATTTTCTGTTCCAAGAATTCATCACCGAGCGTCTAGTACGAAATGCCAAGTAGAAGTACAATGGCCTACACTGTGTACGCTCAGTTTGAACTCACTAATTAATAGATATTAATTCACACTATTATTATGCACATACCATGAGAGTTATGTGACAATTTGAATACTGGTACCTTCTGTTTGTTTTTTATTGTGTGCTGTGGAACAAAATCTTAACAACAACAGTGAGAAGGGGTGGCGGGAAGGAAAAAAGACAAAATAAAGTGTTACGGTTTTCTTACATAAGATTTAAGGGTAACACTAAAGGCATGTATGATATATATCCCTGCATATTTTGTATGAAGAAAGCTATTATTGAAAGTAAATATATGTAAACTTCATCAAAGGCCACTCAAATATTGATATATTTGTCCATTCATAGACTATGCCAAAGGCACTTTTCAAAAATCAAAAGTTTCCTTAACTCCTACACCCCACCGTGTTACCACTGGTGCCCATGCATCCTTCCAGTGTGGTAGTAGTAGCATTTAGTTGTCAAAAGGGCATTGAAAATCCATTTGCATTGACCTTGTGCTAAATTCCAAGGGACAGGGAGATAATTAAGAAGAACATGTGCATCATTAAATATTAAAGAACTTTCCATCACCGAATTTATCCAAATTATTACCTTCTCCCAAAAGAAAGTAGCCACTGGGCATTGGCAGAACATACGAACAAGAGAAGCATGTGCTGCATTCATCTCCAACAACTGGCCATTTAATCAAGCCCTTATCAAAAAGACCTTGTGGTGTCTACTATACACAAAGCATCCAAGTTTGCTAGATTAGATGTAACATAAGATCCATTACACCTTCTGAAATAGATGGCAATAAAGTGCTGCTCTGGTTAGGCAAATGGGGTGCCCCAATTCATTATACCAATCCAGCTGAAGGCCCTGTATATCATATTTATTCACTGATAATAGATATTTATAGGCATAGATTGTAGGCTGATGTAGCCATTCAGCATCAATCAATACTTCCGATGACACCGGTGGCTCAGAAGCTGTGAAAACAACAGAGCCAACCTGGATTCTAAAAAATGTTTCAAATGCCATTCAGTCACTCCTCATCAATTTATAATTAGCACACAAAACAGAAAATGACAGGATGTTATTTTCAGGACCTATGAGCTGATCGATGCTCCACCAAGTAAGTGTTTTCTTGCTGATCTTTAAATCCAGATTTCCCCAAAGTGTTAATTTTGCATGAAAAATGTGTCCAGTTGCAACAGATACAAAAATATGTGCTGGACCTGTCCAACTACTGTAATGGCAGGATGCATCCTCTCTGTTCTGGAATAGTGAGAATCCAATGCAAACTATTTATTTATTGTCTATTTATTGTCTATTTATTGTCTGTCTATTTGTTTATTTATGTTATTTATTGTATCCTTACCTCGAGATGGGCCAGTTTTTAATGTTAATATTAGTTTTAAATAAGGTACTGGCTGTTGTTTTATTTATTGTTGTGAGCCGCCCCGAGGCTTGCTTGGTCGCAAGGGGGCGGCATACAAATTTGTAAAATAAAATAAAAAATAAATAAATAAAACCAGTTCCAAAAGGATCAAAGCATGACGATTACAGAACTGACCAGGCAGAAAAGTCTAGTCTTTGTGGAAAAGACCACAATCTAGTACTGGTTGCCAGATAAGTCCGTGACCATAAGCAAAGATCGTCTACTTGAAAGCTGCATCCTTTGCAAGGATATTTACAGTGGGGCAGAATCCATAAAAATGATGAATCAAAATTATTAAGCTTTTGAAAATATTTGCTAGGTATAACTCCAGGAATACCATGCAAAACATAATCAATTTGAGGTGTAATATTCATTTTAAGTGTGTTCACCCTATCCTGTGAACTTAGCTTTAAGGATGTCCATCGGTCGATGAGATCTCATCAATCGACCGAACACAAAAGATCTGCTTGAAACATTGGTTAAAATAAGATCAATTGTCAGAAGGATCAATAGCCATAAAGCATAAACTAGTTCAGCGTTGCTACTACCGGTTCTGCCAGTGAAAGTAGGAAAAAGAACACGAACTACTGCTGTGCTATTGGGGAGTGTTTGAATTATTTCAGGTATTTTCTCGTGCTGCTGTGGGTCCCAACACAGACAAGAACATGGACCAACAGTTTTTAAAACCCCTGGAACAAACTCCTTCATTCCACATTCGACTCAGTTCAAAAGTGGTAACCGCCGTCCGACATGGAGGAGTTTCCAAAACTCTCCTAATATTGTCCTGCTTGCCCAACAGCACATTCCTTAGAGCAAAACAAAAAGGCATGGAAGGAAACCCCCTGTCAATCTAGTGATCATAATCCCTAGATTCCCATAATCCCATAATCCATTATGATCACGCATTTCTTCAAGGCTCTCTGAACAGTATTTCTTTTTTTTACCTTTACAACAAACCAGGTTAGGCTGAGAATTAGTCACTGGCCCAAGATCAACTGGGAGCTTTGCAGCTGAGCAAAGATTTGAAACTGGACTTGGCCGACTAACTGTAGCTCCCACACCATTCTGGTCTTGCAGCTTCTCCAGCCTGCTGCTTTCCAGATGTGTTGGACTGCAACTCCCATTATCCATGGCCATTCAACAACTTGGTGAAGCCTGTTGTAGAGAACATGTGATAGGAAGCTGTTGAGTGACCGCTGGAGAGGAGGAAACTCCACTGAACTCTGGTCAGCCTGGTGTGAAATTATGAGTTAGATGGCTAAAAGTGGGAAATAAATCACTCCAGGAACTCCTCTACAACTCTGACAGCGATTCAAGTTGGAGAACAAGGCAATCTCAGAACCTCTGTTCCAACCTAGGCTTGAGATTCATTCCATATCTCTGAGGGTAATCCCTTGTGGGAAAATTTGGTGAGATCTATTAACGCCGTCTCTTTAAACTTTGATTTGCCTGGTGTCATCTCCGCTTTACTCACAGCTTGCGTTCCAGACTTCTTGCCTTCGAGGCACACGAAGGCCACTTACCGCAAGATGTACCCATGCAGCACCCCGTTGTGTTCGCTTTCAGGAGGGGGTTGCCACTGGACCATGATGGACTGATTGGTCCTCCCACTTGCCACAATATTTTTAGGTGGGGCACTTGGTGGTTCCTCGGGCAGCATCAACCTAGGTGCAAGCAAACACGAATCAAGCTGGTAAACCAACTTCTGCGTATCTTGTCTCCACTTGAAGGCAATCTAGTTTTGTTTACAGAGGTCTAACTAGAAAGTAACATAGCTCAGTTGCTGTAGACATGCTTGAAATAGTTGTAACAAATCAACATAATAGAAAATCAGTTAAGCAAGCAACAAGGAAGACAGCTGCTGTGCCGAGCTTATTCTATCTGAATCATCCAGCTTGCCACGATCCGTTAAAAAGACTGCAAGCCTGAGTGAGTTCACATGCTGTCGCCCAGAATCTGTAATTCTTCTCAAATGGTTTCCTTCGGTTCCTTCCATTCGCTCCCCCAACATTAGACACCCACATTAAAAAACTGGTTCAAAGTCCCCAGGAAGTCTCTGGCTCGGATAGAAGCGCTAATACATTTTTAATCAAAAGCGGTAGTCATTTTTAATGTCCTGTGCAGATGGATTCCAAAAGGAGGACAGGTCAATGCCCCCGGGACACACTGTAGCTATTACACAGTTAACCCCACAAACAATTATTTTAGGCCTCTGCAGCTGAGCAGGAACTTGAACCTGGGCCTGGCCAAAGAAAGGTGACCACCCTAAACTTTATGTTGAGGTGTAAAGACCTCAGAGGCTGGGCCCAACTTCTTGAGAGTCCACC
This sequence comes from Varanus salvator macromaculatus, assembly GCA_023646645.1. Taxonomy (NCBI): domain Eukaryota; kingdom Metazoa; phylum Chordata; class Lepidosauria; order Squamata; family Varanidae; genus Varanus; species Varanus salvator. The sequence continues at coordinate 4,662,138 of JAIXND010000852.1, read as the reverse complement.
ACCATTCAGAGATGCACTGAAAAGCTCAGCAGATAATTTATGAGACCTTGAAATCGCCCCAAATGTTTAGAAAATTAAAGGAGTTATTGGGGTGGAACTCCCTGTGGCAAGAGAATGAACCTGGGATCGGTCCAGCATCTCCCATTCTCTGTGCCTGCAATACACCTAATACCCCTTTCAACTTCCTGGAAAATTCACCACACAATCAAATTATGGAAACATGTGCAAGGGACAGCAGCTTAAACTCGTCTAAGGAACGAGTGTGAGATTTCTGTCCACAGCTGTCGGTGGCTTGAAGCAGGTGCATTACTGGGAATGGCCAGGTGTGGTGGCCACATCAACGCAGGGGTCCTCCTTTTCAGACTACCTAGCCGGATAAATAATTTTGCCCCCAAAGAAGTGCAACCAATGGGATATTCACAGAGGGATTTCATTTAACTGTACCTGCTGGTTTCTATGCTGTACTGGCCCCTGCCCACTTGGTTAACTGCACACAGTCTAAACTGGTAGGTGCGGGCTGGGGTTAGTCCACTCACAGTGATGGTGGTCATCTTTGGATCAATGTCAGAGAGATGCACTTTCCAGGGGGAATCTGATGGAAAGGAACAGAATTCCAGTCATCCCAATTACGTCCGCATGTGACTAACTTAATACCCTCTCATTGCAAATCATGAGGTGAGGAGGAGTCAGGAGACCCAACAAGGGAGAGCTCAATTCCCTGTGTAGCTTTCTTCACGCTGCCGCCACTGTCTTTTGTTCCCCGGTTTAGTCTTGTATTTCAGCCTAACCCATTCCGTGTGCCACCAAGACCCACAGAGGAAAGCATAAAAGGCCTCAAAGAAAACTCCTGACTCATGATTTCCAAGTTAGGACAATCAACAGAGCAAAGGTTTCTTACAACTCAATCCATAAACCCATTAAACCATGACACCGGGCAAACTTATTTAGCCTCATTGGCTCTGGTTTAATTACGAGGAAGAGAGAGCAGTTACACCCCAATACTTAACACATTTACTGAGAAAAAGCAAACTCAGTTCAAATCAATGGCCCTTGCTGGAAAGTAACTGCTCTTAGGGCTGCTGGTCAATTAATAGTCTTGTTTTCACATTATTAATCAACTGCTTAGCTGATTAACATAAATATGGAACTAGTTCAATATTGGGGATTTTTTTGAGAATAGTTAATGAAAGCAACAGATTGCTTGACTTCAAAAATGCTTGCAATTTATTTTTTTGGAGAAACTGTCATTTCTTCTTCAGTTGTAGAGCAATGTTTACCACAATACCGTCATTAGCAATGGATACCTTTTCAAAGAAGAATAGATTACAGTCCAATTAAAACACATTTTTTGAAGCTACCTTGTAATTATTTTGTAAACCCCTATCACAACTTCCCTTAGCTGTCCTTTGCTAAGTTGAAGAACCTTAATCTTCTTAAGGTTGTTTTCTGGCATTACCTGCTAATGATATGAGTGCCTTTCTCAAGTCATACCCATTCGCAGAAGTATTTGAAAATGCATTAAAGGAACCAGGATTCATATATTTATCATTGTGTTAACCTCCATACACAGCAACATTCTGAAAGCAGTTCAGAAGTTCACAGACCTATTTATGTTACAAGCTTGAAATGGTTTTATTCCATCTAGATTCACTGTTTGGCCAATATAGTCCTAGAAATTGCATGGTGCAAATGAAGATTTTTTTAAAAGTTCCTTTCTCCAAGAGTGATGCTTCCCAACGACCAAAGCTGGATCATGCATCCTTCTCTTCTGCAATACCCGCACCTAGACTCGTTGCTTAACACAGTAATTCCATTGCCAGAATACCCACGTTATGCTGCCTCTTCCTCTTTTGCTTCCTATCTCAAAATCCACTTCTTCCTTGAAGTCTTTGGCATCACACCCTAGCCCACAATGCCAGCTGGAACTGCATTCGCTTTATTCATTCTTGGGAATATAGTTAAAGGCTAGTATAAAAATACTGTCTGTCTATACACACACAGCATTGGTTTACAGAGGGGGATTAAAACACCCTCCCTAGTCTATACTTTTTCCTGCCCCCTTTTAAACCAGTCTTTTAACATTCCTGCCAGGGATAAAAGTTGTTTTGAACTGGCAGCAGTTCTTTTAACTTCTGCAGGAGGAAGTTCCAGGATAAGTTTCTCCCTGGGAAAGGAAGACGCTTCCCCTGTCAGACCACGTGCTCCAGCAGACGGCACATTCCTCCACTGAAAGGGGATGCTGTACATGTCACTGCATAATAAATAAAAACTATATTCATTAACATTTTAATAAAGGAGGAAATGAGCGTGATAAAGACAGATGGGCTGTGTATTGCTCAACCCATCTGTTTGGCAGTCCATTTGCAGTACCACACCCATGAGTAACTCTGGCTGAAGACGCCAACGAAATTCACAGCTACCCTGAAATATCGTCTTCCCACAGCTTCCATGCAGGTACCAGACAGCGACTTTCTCAGCCAAATCGGCTCATCGCCGCCGCAAGTCTGGTGGGGAACCTGCATGCCTGGAAGAGCGTCTGTGTGTTTTACTTGTGCTGAGAAAATTGTTTGCCTGGAGATTTCGGAGGGGGAATCCCCTGAAGTAAGAGAAAGCGAGTGGAAGTGCCGACAGCCACCCCATCGCTAGCTTGTCTGTTCCATGCGCTGAGTTTCCTAACTCCCCGCATTGGATTCGCAACGGGAAAGCCTGAAATATTTTGGGAACACAATGTGTGCTCTCTCCTTTCCATCCTAGGATGATGCTATTAATAAGTTGAGGAGGATGTGGAAAATATTCTGTGGGTGTTGAAGGAGCCTTCCACTTATGGATTGCTGTAAAAGGAAAAACGCCAGGCGGGGGGTGTGTGTGGCGATTAAGAGTGTGGGACTGGGACCCGGGGGACCTGGGTTCTAGTCCCCGCTTGGCCATGGAGCCGACCGGGTGACTTTGAGCCAGTCACAGGCTCTCAGTCCAGCTGGTCTTACAGGGCTGCTGCGGGGATAAGACTGAGAGGGGGAAGAGGTGAAGGATGTAGGCCACTTTGAGTTCCCTGTAAGGGAGAAGCAGGATGTAAATTTAATAAATAAATAAAGTGCTTGCCTATTTGGGAAGCCTTGAGTCAGGGCGCAATCTTATGCATGTTTGGACAGAAGAAAGTCCTACATGGCTGGCTGGAGAAAGCTTTAGGACTCCTTTTGCGTCTAAATATGCCGTGTGCTAGAGCAGGTTTCCTTCATCCCTCTTTCTGACTGGAGCCCCGTGAGGATGGTCCGGGCAGCCGTGATTTCAGATCAACACTCAGTGCTGCCGGTGCCCGGGGAAAACGGATTAGCCAGGGAGGCTGTGACATCATCCTGCCACTGTACAGCTCTTGACTGGCTGCAGGCCACACAGTGAAGGAGAAGCAGGCTCCAAGGAAGTCTCAGGGGGGCTGGAATGACCCTGCAGCATCAGCCGCTGCTCAAGGGGACAACAGCTGGGAATTGGGGTGAAAAAAGGCAATGCGTCTCTTTTTGGGAGCGTTCTCATTAGGCATTTCAGGCCCCTGGAAAGTGACAGTCTTCACAAAAAGGGCCAGAGTGGGGCAATCTTTCCTAAAGCTCCAAAACTAAACTGATCTTTAAAATGTAACACAGCAGTTGGGGTAGGGAGTTGCTGGGGAGCAGGGGAGAGAGTGCTCATTTGAACTTCTGTTCCCAGATGAAAAAGCAACTTCAAAGACCTTGCCAAAAGAGAATCGCATCCAGGTATCGAACCCAGCCTTGTATTGCTGTCACTTTGCGGTCACTATGAGGAACTACTAATTATGTGTGATAATGAAAAGAAGCTGGCCAAAATCTCTGCCAGTCTGGGGAAATTTCTCATCAACATATAATCACTGATTCTGTGCATTACTGACTCACTAAGAAGCAAGCTAAGTGTCCCCTGGGTCACGCTGCTATTGGAACGACCAAGGCTGTGTTTCTAGGCTCAAAATATATTTTATTATAACGAGTTTTGTGACGAGAAAGGTTGATTGCTGGGGGACTAAAACGAGGAATAGTAGAACCGAGGATCACTTGAAGAGGAGTTAAGTGAAGCCTGAAAACTTGCAGGAAGCCATCTACTCAAAGCTGGCCTGACAAAAGATTCCACCTTATCTGTGATAGCTAAGATTCAGTGATGTGTGCATGCTAAATCCATCTGGATTTATTGGACTGAGGGCTTTTTCCCTGGGAAATCACACTACCAAGCCAAACATCAGCTTTCTAAACACCCCTGGAAATGTACTGTAAGATAACCTAATAAACACAAATGTTGCATTTGCCTTCCTGTTTTAACCCCAGGAATTAACCGCCTGGTTCAACCAAAGCACCTCACGTTTGCTCTGCAGATACTTAGAAAGAAACAAAGCTACCTCTGTCAAAGATGATGTACGTTTATATAATGATGAAATATGGATACAGAACATAAATGAGTGAAAGGAAGCTTACATACCCCTTTCCGGGAGCTGTATTTGGAATCCTGAGCGGAAAGAGAAAACCAGGTTGCCGAACAGCAGGGTGGCTAGACGCCATTAAAAAGGATGTGGGCCAGAGCATAGTGCAGCTGAAAGAGGTGGCACGAGATTGAAAAGTGTGGCCAGATTTGGCCCATAGGCGATGCTTATAGTCGAACACAACTGAACAGTTGAACAACAACATTTGTTTCCCGAATCAGCTGGGAGATGCTGCATGGGCCTCTGGGATTGCCTGGGTGAGCAACACATCAATTCCTCTTCCCAGGCTCCAAACAAGACCGTGCCTCCTGCCATGGCTTTTACGAAGATCCCCCTTGCCTCTCCTGAAGAGTCGGCCAACGTACACAAACTCTCGGCCCCCTTCTGGAGAGACAGAGGACGTGAAAGGGCTTCAGTAAGGCACACAGTCTCATTTTCACAGCAAAAGCAGCTCTTCTCTACAGAATGACTGGGGAAGGCAGCTCCACAGCAATTATCTCTGGTGTCCTTCCCAACAAGCTGAAGGCCACAAGACCTTGGCATAGTGTCAGGAAACTATGCTGGCGTTTGGACACCGAGGAGGAGCACTACGTGGCCTGCTGAGCCCCAGCGACTGCTTCACCATTCTTCCGGTAGAACCTGTCCAATACGCTTGTTAATGTCTGAGCCAGCTCAGCTGGGTGGCACCGCCAAGCCGTATGCATAGTGGGACCACTAAATAAGGAGGAAGGAGATCCAGTGACTGACATGAGGGAACAGGCACAGATGCTAAATGACTATTTTGCCTCTGTGTTCTCCCCAAAGCAGGACGGGGGATATCTGTATAGGAGATTGGATGAGGCTGGGGACTTAGGGGCAGAGATTAGAGTCACCCCCCTTGAAGTCGAGGGGCTCCTCAGGGCATTGGACATTACAAAGGCGCCAGGCCCTGACGGGTTACACCCGAGAGTACTTAGAGAGTTGGCAGGGGTTCTCTCACGCCCGCTGGCCTCCATTTTTGAGGCCTCGTGGAGAACGGGTGAAGTTCCAGAGGACTGGAGGGTGGCATCGGTGGTCCCAATTTTCAAAAAGGGTAGTAGGAAGGACATGGGGAATTACAGACCTGTTAGCCTTACGTCCATTGTAGGAAAAACAATGGAAAGGCTCATAATAGAGAGAGATCTAGTGATGCTAGATAGGGAAGGGAGGCTGACAGCCACACAACACGGCTTCCGCAGAAACAGGTCCTGCCAGACAAACCTTGTGGAATTCTATGACAAGGTTTCAAGATGGCTAGATGGAGGGGATGCAGTGGATGTAGTATACCTGGATTTCAGCAAGGCCTTTGACAAAGTGCCCCATGATATCCTGGTGGAGAAACTGAGGAGTTTTGGGATACACCAAAGCACTGTCCGGTGGATTAGGGCATGGCTGACTGACCGAAAGCAGAAGGTAACCATTAGCGGGGAATCGTTGGGATGGCAGCCAGTGACAAGCGGGGTCCCCCAGGGCTCTGTCCTGGGGCCGATCCTGTTTCATCTTTTCATTAACGACATGGAAGAAGGGGTGAACAGTCTGCTGCTCAAATTCGCAGACGACACTAAAACTGGAGCAGTGGCCACAACTGAGGAGCAAATACACCAGATCCAAAAGGATCTGGACAGACTATGGAAGTGGGCAGGAGACAACAGGATGGCGTTCAATGTGGAGAAGTGCAAGGTCTTGCACTTGGGGCATAGGAATAGCTGTCATAAGTACAGGTTAGGGGACAAGTGGCTGGAGAGCAGCACTTGTGAAAGGGACCTCGGGGTACTGGTTGACCGCAGGCTAAACATGAGTCAGCAGTGTGATGCGGTGGTCAAGAGGGCGAATGCCACCCTTGGTTGCATAGCCAGAAGTGTGGCTTCTAGATCAAGAGAGGTATTACTTCCACTCTACATGACTCTGGTGCGCCCGCAACTGGAGTCTTGTGTTCAGTTTTGGGCCCCTCATTACAGAAAGGATATAGCCAGGTTGGAGTCAGTGCAGCGTAGGGCCACAAGGATGGTGGCTGGTTTGCAGGGGATGGGGCATGAGGCGAGACTGAGGGAACTGGGTCTCTTCAGTCTGGAGAAGAGGAGACTCAGAGGGGATATGTTGGCAACATACAGGTATGTGAGGGGGTGTCACATGGAGATGGGGAGAGGCCTGTTCTCCCCTGCAGAGGAAGGCAGGACGCGCTCCAATGGAGCAAAGCTCAGGGAGCCAAGGTTCCATTTGGATGCCAGGAAGCACTTCCTGACAGTCAGGACCCCGAGGGCGTGGAATGGGCTTCCACGGGAGGTCGTTGAGGCCCCATCGGTGAGGGTGTTCAAAGACAGGCTGGACATGCACATGGTGGGCATGTCATGAGTGGAGCCGGCTGGTGCCGGAGGTCAGACTAGATGGCCCAGGAGGCCCCTTCTGACTCGCTCTGTTTCTATGTTTCTATGTTTCTATTTGAGTTGTCCCCACAAATCAGTCGGTGGTGAGAAGTTCTTTTCTCCATCCCTCCTTGGCTTTGCAACATCCCATTGAGTATCCCTTGGCTTCTTCAGGGCACACATTGGATTTTCTTCTGTTCTTGTTGCCCTCATGCCAAATATCAGCGTTCATTCATATCACTGTTGTACCCGACTATTACAGTTGATGACTTGGGGTTAAATGAGCTAGCAGACTCCAGTGAAGAGTCTAATGTGGTCACGTTCTTCTGGCATGGCATGATGCTGTTTGCAGTCATCCAATGATACACTTCTGTGTGGGTGCCAAATTTGGGGATAGTGGGAGTGAGAAACAAGCACATGTTAGCAGGAAGACAACTTCTCAGCCCCAGATGCAGTCGCTGCAACACAAGTGATGCATTTGTAACCTTTGAAAGAGCCCCGCAAGTTTCATTCTTGCTAAACTATGATTTCAGTTGGAATCCTGAGCAGAAAAAAAGTTTTCAGTGAAGACAGTGGGGAGGAGACTGAATTCCATGTAAAAGCGCTGAGCACCAAGATGTGGGGAAAACGCTGTTTTGGAGCTGAATGGAACCCAGGGCTATGCAACGCAGGGACGGAACACAGCAAAGGCAGTCCTTCCCCATCGCATGGATTGCTCCTTGTAGCACTGTTGGTTATACTTTCACAGACGTTCTCTTATGAATCAAAAAGGTATTTGTTTCTCTAGTGTCCAAAGAGCATGACAAAAATGAATGGGAAGCAGACACAAAGGCCGGGCTGAATTAATAAGCAGCCTGAAGGAGTTTAATCAGGCAAATGGAAGAGCAGACACTAACTAGAATGCGGAATGTCCACAAATGAGCTAATTGTCACCCGTTTGTTTCCTGGAGCAATTCTGTTCCATTTGTTTACCACAAGTGTAAACACCACTCAAGAGTGCTTAACCCAAGCCGTTCGATCTAGTGAACAGTTTGATTCAACAACGGAGCCTATTAATCTCTCCACCCGCTTAGGGTTGTGCTGTGTTTATATGCTGCATCTGTAGAATACTTTATTTATTCTTTTCCCCTTCTCCTGGTAGAAGATAAAAGATCTGGCAGGAAGAGAGATTAAACTGAAAACTAATATAAACGAACCCTATTCATCTCCTGGGCACTCTGCTTTGCACAGAAAAAACTGGTTTGAGGGGGAGATTTCCCTTCTCATGGAGCCAAGGATTCAGCAAGTTCGCAGCGTACCTTTAAAATTTAAATAGCAAACCTTCTCTTGACAATCAGACTAAACCTTTTCAAAGGCTGCTCCTCCCTTAAGCACATAACAAAAAGGCTGAATAGTAAAGCAGCTTGTTCCACAGCATAAAAAAGGACAAGAGGCTTCCATGTGCCACATCATTTTTGGGTGCCCTTTTCTGCCCTGCTTCCAGAATAGGAAACATTCCATAAAAATGTCAACACCCACCTCCCCTTCCCTTGAGGATTACTGTCACTTGCCTGACCCAGAAAGCTTGGAGAAGCTCCACAGCACTGAGAAGAGACGCGCTGGGTCAAGCTATTAAATGAGCCTCCATTATACTGAACAGACAGTGCTAATCTTTCATTTTGTGTAAGCTACTCTAGAATATATTCTCAGGCTGTGCTTATTCTTTCTTGGGCTGCAACTGACACGGCCTGAAATAGCTTCCATTTTCAGTTGTCAGCTTTCAAAAATATAATGCCTACTGTGGATGGATATGATATGAGATGAAGATCAGGTCCCTAGAAACAAGGAGTTCCTTGGCACCATGCTAGGAAACATTTGCAGGAGCTTAGGCATAGCCAAAGTTGCAGAGAGGGGACCATTGGATCAGGGCCTGGCCACCAGGGCCTCTCCATGCTCCACTCCCAAGAGACCCCTGGCCCTCTTTGTTTCTTCCTTTGGTTGACTTCGGCTGCCTTTTCTAGGGTTGCCGTGAGATATGAATTCTCAGGACCCACTGACGCTGTCTCAAAGGAGAGGCAAGCTTTTAAGATCCTTCTCTGGCTCAGATCACAAGAAAGGACCCTCACCCCAAGCTCAAAGTGCCATTCCCAGCTTCCCTGTCTGCAGTCATGTTATTGCTTTATTTTTATTGTAGTGGCACCACCAGAAAGATATGAGAGGGGGAAGGGAGATTTCTCAATCTCTCTTGACATGACTTCAGCACTCAAGGAGCACTGCTCGGAACCCCTGCTGTGTTCTGCACTACAACAGAGCAACAGGCAAGGAAGGAAAAGCAGAAAGAAAAACTTTCTTTGTTCTCAATGTGCCCTCAACGCTGCTGCCAGTGTGCTGTATTAATTTTACAAATGAGTAATTATTGAGGGAGCAGCTTTGGAGAGGTGAGGTGGGGGTGGCTCCACAGACTGTCTCAAGAAATGAGCTGATCTCTCTGTGATTCTATCTGTCTATCTATCCATCCATCCATGACCTACGCTTGTGGGTCAAGGCAAAATAAATTCCATTTATTTGTCTTCTCTAGTGTTTCCCTGCTGCTAGAAAAGTCTAAGTGGCCAAACATGGTGGTCACCTCACTAGATGAATGAACTAATTAATAGTCAACATTATGCAATACAAAAAGATGCAAAAGATGCAAATGTTCCCCACAGAATGATCTCCCAGGAGAACAAAGTTGTTCTGAATGATGCTGAGGGGAGAAGCAAAGCCTTAGAACATGATATTTGTGGGTCATATCAGATGGCAGTCCTACTTAGGTTAGACCCAAAGGACTTAAATTGGAGTAATATTGGATGGAACCCTCCGGAAACAACCTATCATTACTTTGATAAGGTCATTTCCAGGCAGCATTGCTAATGAAATATATCTCTCCAGGAACTGAAATGTCAAAGTCCCTAAGAGACAGATGCAGACAGACACTGGGGGCTTCTAAAACAAGCCCCCAATTCTGCCTCATTCTGCCCCATTCATGGAATTTTATAGGTGTGTGTGGGGGGGGGGGGGTCCAAACGTCCTGGTCTTCAATGTGAAAATCCTCTTGTGTTTTCCTGTCCTTACTTTAAAAAAAAAATCTGTTGAGGAGGAATAGGCAATCATTGCAAGGTGCCTTACAATCGTTAGTGCTGGGAGCTGTCCAAGGTACAAGGGTGTCGTAGGTCTTCTTCCTGAAATGAGGACATTTGCCAAAGGAGATGCTTCTTTCATCTTGCAACTACTGGTTCTTTGAAGAGGGAGCTCCCAGAAGGATAAGACCATCCTGGCTTAGAACATGGGACTGCCCCTTCCACTGCAGCGGGTTCGGCTGTCCAACATGCTTTATGGTTCCTTTCGTCTGGTTTCCAAGTTGGAATCCTTGTGTGTGACTGTCTTATCTAACAAAAGCAGGAGTTTGTAGGTAGACATCTTGGTTGTGTTTCCTTATAAAGTTATAATCTACTTCACCGGAGGCAGTTGCTAAGGGTAATTCAACGTTGTTAGTTTTATCTTGTCCTCTTTATTGCTAGTTTTATGTAGCTGAGCTATCTTAGTGTTGGGTCCCTTAATATGAACCGTCGCATGACTTGCTTAATGTGGGAATAATGTTGGTATTACTGGGATTAGACATGGTTAACTTTTGATACATTTTAAATGAGTTGTAATTGTTAAAATGCCAATGTTATATTGCAGTGTACTTTTATTTGCTATGGTTATTGTACTTAAATTGTCTTTTCTGCAAACTGCTTTGAGCACAAGAAATCTGTGGAAAATGTGGTATATAAATACTGGTTATGCATAAGATGGAAGCAGGAGGAGAAAAGTGGCAGAGGGCTTCCAGGGAGGCAGGTACTCTGACAAAAATCTTTACTGTGAACTGCATGGAACTAAAACGATACTGAACCAAGGATTCTCAGCTTAATTTTTATTATAACGTCCATTTCCCCTTTTCTTAGCTGGAGCCTGGCTATTCCCATAGTGTACTCAGGGAACAGAGAAAGCAGGTGCTTCTGCGAGTCTCATATTCTTAAAAATAAACCTCTATGAGACCATTTCCAAACAGATTATACTCGCACAGAACAAAAGCAACTGAAGCAGTAGCAGCAAAATCTGATTACTGTCCTCTTGAACACTGGGGCTCTTAGAGACCTGTGTTTGGCATCTCATTGTTTGTTCACTGGTATCCCCTTACGTGTGTGTTCCTTTTTCACAATGAAATTATGCTGAAGGAAAAGCATATAAATGTACCTGAGGGCAAATTACTGGCTTGTCATCCACACACCAAATAATATGTCTGCTTAGACTTGCTAAAATGGACCTTCTTTCACTGTTCTTCAGCTAAAGACCTATATTTTAAGGGGTCTTTTTCTGCCAGATTGCACAGTCTATGTAACATATGCGAAAGTTCCTGCAAAGTCATTCATTCCTTAACAGTCCAAAGGGGAAACCAATGAAGAAATACAAAACACAGCCTGGCATCAGAGACATTATGGACAAACTCCTTCTTGATGAAAAGCCCAAACAGTATTACAATTCCACAGCATCACATTTGTGAATACACCCTGGGCCACTGAAAAAAATTGCACATAGGATACCCTCTGCTTCTATCTGCATAATAGCAAACATGAAGTAACATGCCTAAGACATGTGCCAGGAAGAAAACAAGGACAGCAACCCACAAAGAGAGACAATGAATGGAAATACCTGTAAGAAAGAATTGGGAGATTTGTCAGGTAGGAGAGAAAAGCAATCCCCATTACGTGTAATATCAAGTGCCGCGCCAGAGAAGAATGCTGGCAAGTAACACCCGACATGAGACCTACCCTGCTTTATGGCACAGGGGACAGAAAATCCATAATAGCAGGCTGAAAATGAAAGCGCTAATCCTGTGCTTAGATTGCATGATTCCAAAGATTTTCTTCTATTACCCAAACACACAGGCATGCGCTCGCTTCCTTTCCTGTTGTCCCTACGTATTTTTCTTGTTTCATTGGTGAGACACAAAGAAAGGAAGTGCCCACATATTCTTGTACCTGTAATTGCAGGAAATAATGAATATTTAAATGCAATTAAGAATATGCAGGGAGGCAGCTAGGAGTTGTGGGCTTGTAGATCTGGGACACCAGTGGCAAACCATAGAAGACTATTACCGTATTTTTTGCTCTATAAGACTCACTTTTCCCCCCCTCAAAAGTAAGGGGAAATGTGTGTGCAGTGAGTCTGTCAGATGTGCAGCCCATGGGGAAGTGATGGGGAATGTGCCTGTGATGATGTGCCCATTTGATTCAGAATATTTTTTTTTCTTGTTTTCCTCCTCTGAAAACTAGGCGTGTCTTATGGTCAGGCGCGTCTTATAGAGCGAAAAATACGGTAATTCACCTTGGAATGTATACAGATACTACACAGTATTTGATTATTTTACTTTTTTCTGATCAGTATTATTAAAAAGGATTGCATTTCAGCCAGTAAGAGACATTCCATACGTTATGCACAATACAATTGAGATTAAGGAATCTGGAATGATCATACATCAGAATTTGGGCAGGGCCTTGTGTTTTTGGATGCTTTCACACATTAAGGAGCCCTGTATAAATTAGCACAGTGGGTCACTAGCACAACCTGCTGTGTTATTTCCTTCATGGAATGCAGAAAAAGCTTTGCTTGTTTTGCGGGGAGCCCACAAAAATACAACATGCAACTGAAGTAGCACCAGCCAGAATTCTACTGCCTCATTTGACCTTCTGTACAGAACAACCCTCCATGAATGGCAGCCTTTCTCCAAAAACATTCAAGTTGTTAGTGTGTTCCCTCTTCCATCATGCCCGAGGTAGCCTACATCTGTCCTGTGGGAATGATTGCCTATAACTGTCTTCTTCTGCAAAGGCCAACGTGCAGGACATTGGTAGCATGCTTTGAACCCACTGGCGTTGGGAGCAGGAAGGATGACGGTCTTGGGCAATGATTCCCACAGACTGTTGGCTGCATCCCAGATGACAATTTAGAATTGGAAAGTAAAGAATATCTCAGTGTGAATGCAGCAGATAGGATAGCTCAAGATTTTGGGATGCAGGAGGAGGAGGAGATTATCTCAAGGCCAGGTGCTTTGCCAAGCCAGGCAGTTCCTGGAAATTGCCAAGATGCACAGCTAGCGGGAAAGGTCTCCGAGGATGAGAAATTCTCCAGTGCAGCCAGCGCTGAGATCAAGTCCATGGCATGGCATCAGTGGAGACAGGAGGCCCGTTCGGATGGGCAGCACGTGGAGAGGGGGTGTGCCCTCTTCAGAGAGCCCCTTCCAAGGGTCAACAGGCCGCTCTGTGCATGCTCGGAGATCCGTTCTGGATGATTTGCACTTGGCAGCAATGAAGACAGTTGCAAGGAAATGGTCTGTGGCGGGCGATTGTTTGATAGGAGAACCTTGGTTCGTGGCAATTGGGGTACATCCTGTTGGTCAAAAATGGTCCGTGTTGTCCACTCGTGCCCAACCTGGGCGGATCCCCACTGCTGATGGTGTCCCACTCTCTGAATTAACCCACGACTGCATCATCAGCCCATAATTTCTAACTTGTAATGAGCGATGTACCGTTTGTGAGGTTCTGTGGAGAAAAGAGTTGCCCAGTCTTCACTCGGCTTATCCTTACTGCAACCCTTCGAGATATGCCATCGTCCTTCCTTTTTTCTTTAGATGCAGTGGATGCAAAGCGATATCTCGTGATTTGCCTCAAGTGGCCCAACGAGTCCATGGGCAGCTAGAAGCAGAAACCTGCATTCAGGCCGGAAGCTGGTCCTCTGAATCGTGGGCACCCCTGGAGGATTAGACCGGTCTAGCGAAAGGGAAGGTGCTCGGACTTGTGTGCTCACTTCCTGCGCTGTGTCTCTTGTTGCTTTCTGTGCTTACAGCTACAAAGCTGAGTGAAGTTCATGTATCTGATATGCACAGAGACCTTGTCTATGGCAGATTACAGTGCCATCAGCCAAAATCATTGGATTTGTCTGACAGCGTGTGAGAGTTCAGAAAATCCCTTCGTACTCTCCAGGATTATCGAAGCAATTTCTGTAGCATGTTATCAGATCTCTGCTGAGCTGCTTACAGATTTTTAGAGGTGAATTACTGTATTTTCCAATTGACAGTGTCATCCTTATTTCCACGAACAGAGTCCTGCCAACCCCGATACTCTGGATGATATTGGAAAAGCCACTCAAAACTGCATGGACAAGCCCACCTTTCTAGACACTGAATACTGAGGTTGCATTTAGATTCTGGAGTACGTCTGCCGAGAATGGCCAGAGAAACGACGACGTGACTGAAGTATGTAGCACGGCGCAGTGCTACAAAAGGTCATGGACCCCGCAGCAGACCAGACACAAAACCCAGAAAGTCAGAATCTAGTACATTTAAGTACATGCACACTAGGCCTTTCCATTTACCATGAAATTCTGTGTATCCGAAGGAGAAAACCCTCCACTGAGATGACCTCATGGACTCACATGAACCTCCCTGGCTTGGCTGCATCTAGCAGATGGGTTGTGTGGCAGTTGTGTGTGATAAAGGAAGAGGCAGGGGAAGGAAAGCGTAAAGGGGTCAGAAGTGGGGAAAGACTGAAAGGCACAAAGGAAGGCGGCCTCCTTGGAATGCAACGCTTCCCCTTCTGTCTTCCTGGAGTTGCGGCTTCTCCAAGCGGTTCCACCACCTCCACCCTGGTTCCTTTCTTCATCCCTTCCCCTCTCCCCGCTGCCAATGGCAGGACTCCAGAGCTTCCATGCAGATGATGGGACAGACACAGATGAAAGCAGGGGGAATTAGTGGGGGAAGCCTTGCCCACCCCATGTCCTGGCCAACAGCAGCAGTTGTGGGAGGGGGGAGATATCCTCAAAATGCAGCTAATGCGCTGAATTTTAGAAGAAAGGAAAGAATACGCTTTCAGTGGCGCGTGCATTGATGGTGACGAAGGGCAGAGGAGCAGCAGCATGCAGGGACAGTGAAGCCATTTAACTGGGCTCTGGTGCGAACCAGCCCTGACGGTGAGATGGCATTAGTTTGTAGAGATTGCATTTCGATGACAACAGACACAACCCAAATGCCAGAAGAGTGCCAGGGCTACCTATCTGCACCTCCTGCAGCGAACATCAGGGAAGTCGGCCCTGGCATATTAAGCTCGACGTAATGCCATGCGCAGCAGCCTGAGCAGCAGACGGGCGCTTCCAGTCAGATTCCCCAGGTGTATCACAGCAAGGCAGCACATGCTGGGGGGAAGCATTGTCCTTCTCAGAAGCCTATCTGCACCTCCTGCGGAGAAGAGAGGGCTAGCAGCTTCGTAGTGGGTGAAACAGCTCGAGAGAAAGTGCGAACAGGCCAAGGGCACCAATGGGCAAGGACAGTTTTGCCACACTTACTGTTCTCGGATAGTTCGACGATGTAGTGAAGAACGGGGCTGTTTCCATCAAAGGGACGCACCCAGGAGAGGATCACGCTGCGGCTGAAGGAAGAGTTCAGTGTGGCCAGAAGGTTCTGAGGTGGGTGAGGCAGTTCTCTACGGGAAGACCAACAGCAGAATATCATGAACACAGAAACAAACCACAGGGGTCGGCACGTTATTACTTAGGACGTTTACGAGCAGTCAACACTTCAGATGGGCACCAGGATGGATACAAATGCCCCAGCTAATAGAACCGTGGAAAGAAAAATAAAATCTCCAAAGGTAGGTCGAATTTTGTCTGGTTTCTAAAGGATAATTTATGTGGAGATTCCTGAGGTTGACACTTAAACAGCTAATGGCACTGTTACTTAACATGGGAAAAAAGCCAATTTTCAACTTTGTTTTTTTAATTGAGACAACTTGGTCCATAAATTTCTTTTATAGCAAGTTCCTAGTAATGGAATAGCTGTAAAACATAGGACTAGGAGACCAAAGTGGGGGAAGGACAGGTGATTTAGAGAGGAATCTTTCATGCGAAGGCACGCAGGGTATGCTGCCGTCCGGGCCGAATTCCCAACCAAATGCCTGCGTGCTCAGAAGCCCGTGTACTGATTGGTGGATCCTTTCCGTAATAGGCAATTAGAAGCGCGCACACATTCCCCAAGCAGAACAGGGGGACCTGCCTGCAAGAAATCACAGAGCAATTATAAAGTGAATGCTGAAAAACTGAAGAAAGCATAAGCTTCGGAAACACACAGCTTTTCTGAAGCATGCCAGTTACAGAAGGCAAGTCCCTGCAATGACTGGCCGAACGGTGTGCGGCACAGACGGTCTTTTCAAGTTACGGTCAGAATACAGAAGCCGAAGCAGCTGCCTTTCAGTGAGTCAGACCAGCCACCTGCAGATTGGCAGTGAACGGCTCACCGGGGTCCAGGCAAGGGTCTTTGCCAGTCCTACCCAGCAATGTCGGGGACTGACCCTGAGCCCCCTTGTCGTCACAGCCATGGGACACACTAGTTCAGACAAAGGGATCATCCGGATAATCCCATTGTGCCACCTGGCTTAGCATCATCTACATGGGATGGAGGCAGGGCCTTTCCCAGACCTACCTGGGGATGCTGGGAATTGAACCTGGCACCGTCTCCCTACCAAGCACGGGCGCGGCCCACCCACTTCCCCCGAGAATGAATCCAGCGATCGATGAGCCGCCGACATTCCACGCTAGAATGATACGTGCCAGTGGATTGAGTCAAGCGCTAGGGCTGGCCTTGAGCAACACAATAAAGTGGAATGAAGACAACTGGCCGTGGTAGGGGAGGGTGGCTGCTTTCTCAGGGTGGTGGGGAAGGGGGAAGGAGTGCTGGATTTTCCACGTAAGGAGGTCTTGAGTTAGGCCTGCGTATAGCTAGCAAACCTGGGGTTTTCTTGGCAGTTCTGATCAGAGTGGAGCCCAAATCTATCACTCAGCAATGGGGAAATGCAACAAAGCCAGCCATTTGTCACTGGCTGCTTGCTGGAAGTTCTCTCTCAATATCAATTATTGCTGACCCTTGCTGGTCAGGCCAAAAAGCAGTAATTGTACTTGACATTCCTTAATTAAAAAATGTACTCATTTCTTTTCATAATTTATTAAGCTGCTGCACACTTATCTCTGTCGAAAACCACAACAAGTCCACATTCATAAACAATCACGATTCCAGCCCTGGGATGTGGTTTTAAATCAGAGCAGTAAAAAGCATGCTCTGAATTTCATCTCCATTCCTGTGGTTGATGTGAACAGAGGAGAAATGAATTTAATTCTTTATTAAGTTTGAAGCATAGCCCATAGTTTATTGCAACCCGTACCAGGCTATAACCTGAACTGAAAAACAGTTTTAAAATGGAATTGGTGGAAGTGATTACAGAAGGGGGAAAGGGCTGCTTGGACACTGTTTAATAAATGCCAGGTCAGAGGGGCTGTCTTTCTCCAGGCTCAAGCCACAGATGCTGCGGAGGAATTCTACAACAGGGCAAAAATAATAGAGATGACCCTACAAACTGTGGGGACAGAGGCAAAATAAATGGAAATCCAGGAATATGGGAAATTACACTTTCTCAAGCTGTATTCTGTCCAGACCCAAGATATGTACTAGGATTGTACCAAATGATTGTCTGCTTTGGGTTTTGGTGCAAACACACTGTTTTAACTCACCTTCACCCTTAAATGTTTTCTTTTGTTTTCCCTGCTACTCAACAACGGATGGTCTCTGAACAGCATAGAGCAATTCATAATAAACAAAAATACAGATAACACTCAAATTGTAAAATGTCATTACAGAGGTTTTAAAAGGGACTTGAACAACTGAGACCAGTTAAACTAAGACTACTAGGCCTATTAGAAAGAGCTAACATAATCCACCCCTACATATGTGCTCTTCAGAGCTGTTAAATGCCTTGGCACTGAAGGCAGACTTGACCTACTGCCGAACGCAACGTTGGTGCCATATGGGTCCCATAATGGGGCTTCCAGAGACAGGGACCTCTTGTTTCCACCAGCCAACCTTGCAAAAGATATGACGAGGAAGGTCCCAGATGTTGAGTGTAACGTCCAAGAAGATGGTGGCTGGCAGAAGTGCTTTGTCAGGTATCCCTGTCACAAGTTGCAGAGTGAGAGTGTCCATTTTATTCGGGCCTGTTTGCGGCCATTTGTTTTCCTAATCTACCACTATTTCAGCACTTGTCTTCCCTGGTCGCAGCTTCTTTTACCCTCCTCCTCAAAATGGACATGATGTTGTCTCCGAGAGCAGATTACGCTGAGGTATAACGGAGCGAAACATAATGGACTGTCACAGAGAGAACCTCGACGGTCAAGAAACGTGAACGGATGCCATCACTAGGGGGCAAACTAAACCCGTTCAGGGCAATTCTCCTCCCTAAGTGGCACATTTCATTTCCTTGCTACGCTCTGAAAAAAACATTTGAAGGGGTGGAAGATGACATTTAGACTATTATGAAAATTGTAAAACTCCTCACACTGTCATCTCAGCCCTTTTTATGGTGTTTATATTTGTACTGTTGTGCTGATGGCATCCTGTGTTGATTTTCGTTTACTCCATTGTATTAATTATGGATTTTTGTATTTGTGTCTGTAAGTCACATTGAGAAGTCACTTTTTTGCAGTAGGAAGTGATGTGGTAATTTCATTAATAATAAAAAGAATAATCATCTCTGTGGTTGCACTACAGAGAAGTCAGTTTCTGTGTTGACTGGTTGGGGCTGGTTTTTTCCTATCATTTTAGAAGTGCCTGAAGTTACTTTGCAGATACTGGAAACTGAGCTGTTAAGCAAGGCGAGGCCCATGTGCCTGACCTTTTGCTTAAGTAAAAAGTTGATCTAGAAGGAAATTGTTTCTGCCTATTTCAGATTCTTGTCTTTAGTGGAAGTGTAGAGAGACTCCATGACATCTGAAACACTGAATGTCAGTCTTGTCTAGGCTCATTAGGAAAAGAGGCTTGATCCTCGTTTGCAGAAGCATTGCAGAAGTTAATGTCCCTTTTGGGTCATCATGAGTTTAAATGCAAGTTCTTGTTTAGGATTTGGCTTGGGCTGATTATCTTGCAAGAGTTCCTACAAATTGGAATATTAATGTGCTGGAACATCAATCAATTTTGACTTCGCAGTCTAAAGCGATCTTTAGCACTCTTCATTAATAAAGAGTACACTCATTAAAATGGATATGTTGTCACAAACTCATTTTGTTCCTTACATCAATTGCACCGTATCAGCACTAGCTCAGAGAGAACACCAATACAGGCCAGTAGTTAACCGGTGCTCTTGGCTAAATTGCCTCATGCACTAATGTGTAAGGCCATGAAATATATAAGTACAGTGAGCTGTTGCCCTCAGTAATCTGTAACTGCCAGAAATATATGATGCTTGCGTACTAATATCCCTAGAGGCAAAGCATGCAAGAGTCTCTCTCACTAGAAAGGTTCAGAACTGAAGAGGAGTTCTTGCATGAGAAACTATATCGGCCTCCCATTTGTACACAAAGGTGGAGATTAACAGTTATTAATCTTAAATGAACAAATGCTTCTACACTGTGTAAAGGAACAGAGAAGTTATTGAGAGTGCAGAGAATGAGAAATACACAGTTGCATGTTCATAAATACTGTAACTCTCTCCTCTCTAAAAAAGAGTAAGCCTTTTGCCTGTAAGACAATTTGCCTATTAAGTGGATCTCAGAGTAAAGTCAAATGAGCAGACTGGTCAAGTAATATAGTGCACTCCCACCATCTGGCACAGAAGCAGCATGAACCTCCCTGAAGGTGGTGCTTGTTTTGTTTGGAGGGGAAGGGAGGAGGGGAATTTGGTTCGGAATCAACTCCAGGTTTGGGCAAAAATTCCATCCACAATGGGAGAGTCTTAACTTGATGGGTGCCTCTTGCTAACATGCATTAAGTTACTCCCCTGCATCACATAGTCAGTCCTGGTTGGGCAGCTTCAGCATAATAGAGATTGTACATACAAGCCTTGGGACTGCAGGTGGCGCAGTGGTTTAAACTGCTGTGCTGCTGGGCTGGTTGATCAAAAGGTCGCCAGTTCAAGTCTGCACAACAGGGTGAGTTCCCGTTGCTCCGTCCCAGCTCCTGCCGACCTTGCAGTTCGAAAGCATGCAAATGCAAGTAGATAAAAAGGTGCCACTTCGGTGGGCAGGTAACAGCGTTCCGTGCACTTCGGTGTTTAGTCATGCCAACCACATGACCACGGAGACCGTCTGCGGACAGACGCTGGCTCCCTCAGCTTGGAAATGGAGATGAGCACGGCCCCCGAGTGTCAGGCATGACTGGACATAACGTCAAGGGGAAACCTTTACCTTTACCTTTTCATACAAGCCTCTCCTTGTGAGCTTGTACAAGGAGGTGATGGCCACCACCTTAGTTGGCTTGGAAAGGAGACAGGGAACGGATGCAGCATGGTCTATGAATGTCTTCTGGTTTTGTCATGGTAATGATGCTTCTACGCTACTTTCTGGTTTGGAAGACCATGTTGCTGATCACTGGTGAGTAGAGAACAATGGGGTAGCATGGGAACTGAGGTGCAGGCAGTTGGATTTGATGCATCTTTGGTCTAACCCAGCCAAATCCTTCTTAACATGCCCAAACTACACCCCACCCCTTTGCAAAGTAGAAAAATCACCCCCAGAGCACTGCATGGATTGAGCAGCTTTGCAAAATTCACCCCCCCCCCCATTTTGGTTCAGCTAATTTGTCCAAAATAAACATAATTATTTGCCCAATAAATAATCTTAAACCAGTCTCAAATAGTGAAGGTTAATGGCACGGCTTAAATGTTATTTACTGTGCTGTCTCTTTTGCCACAACCATGTCAGATCTGGAAGAAGATACATGGAGGGCACAAATACCCTTATGTTTAAGAAACAGTTCATAATTACCAGAGGGCAGCAGAAAAAATTCATTCAGCAAACATCCACAGAATAGCTCACAAAATTAGCTAAAAACAAACAATTTGCTAAGGGAAATAAACCAGACATGTTTCTGGAAAGATTTCTCAGCGTAGCGGGGTGGGGGGCAGGGGGAGAAAATTAAAAAGAACCCAACAGCAGGTAATTAGGGAGTCTGTGACTGAAGAGAGGATTACCAAGAAGGCAAGAGAGATTAAGCAAACCTTGTCAATTTATTTGAAAAAAGAAAAGAAAAGGCTTTCCTTCTTGGTCACAAAAGGCTTCCTAAAGTAAGCCTGCCATGAAGTTTGACTTGCGGTAAATGGCACAGTTCGAGGAAGGAACGCTAGGCTTAAAGAGCTAATAAACAAACAAGTCCTGATAACTTAGGGCTGCGTTAGATATTTGATGGCAGTTTCCCAACTCTGGTGAAGTCAGCGCAGAATGTGATTCGCGGTGGAGAAGCAGCAAGTGCGCTTTGGCCAAACATTTGCAAGCCAGCAGCGTGGGGGTTGGGATTCACGGCAGCAGCGAGTGGGAGGGGGACACCAAAGCTGGCCAGCTTTCCCCAACAACCCCGCCAGCAGCCCCAGATCCGGGCTGCAGGGCTTGCTGCAGCACACGACACATGAAAAGCATCGCTCCGCTCCCCTCACCGGTCCCTTCGGCACTTCGAATCCCAGCCTCCCCTCTTCTGCTTGGTGGCGGTCCCAAGAAGGCCAACCTGCACCTGCCGCCAGGTTCTAATTCAACCCTCGGGCGCCAAGGCCAAGCATGCTGACCTGGGAGGTGGTCCCACTGACCTTGGGGGAATGTATACAAGGTGAACGGCACTTTTGGGCTGTGCATCAAAAGCGTTCAAGATGCTTTTCAGGGGCTTTCTCTGCGGTGGTGCCCCATCTGTGGAATGCGCTCCCCGGAGAGGTCCGCCTGGGGCCGTCGTTATTTGTTTTTCGGCGCCAGGCTCAGACCTTTTTATTTCAATGATATTTTAACAACTTTTAATATCATCTATAGGTTTTAATCTGCAGCCAGGGTGAATCTGGATTTTATTTGTACTATTTATATTATGTTTATTTATTTATGTAAGCCGTCCCGAGGCTATGTGATGGGACGGCATACAAACATAAGAAAGAAAGAAAGAAAGAAAGAAAGAAAGAAAGAAAGAAAGAAAGAAAGAAAGATGTTAGAAATGTTCTCTTGGTTTCTCCTTTTCTGAGATTGAAAACTCATCTATGCAAGACTCTATACTGTGGGGCGATTGGTCCATGCTTTTCAGCACTGCCTCCATGGACTGACCGCGGCTGCTCAGGATTCCAGACTAGGGTACCCTCCCCCCCTGCCAGCCCCCAGTTGCCAGGGGTGGAGACAGCATGCACAGCAGGGGTCTAACCGCAGAGCCATGCGCCGCGACAGAGTTCATGGTAATAACAGCAAAGCTCTCCATCATATTGGACCTTTCATGGTTATACCTTTGTATCATTTTACATGAATACAGATTTAAGCGATGTTGTAGAGAAGACGTTTCCAGTTTCATTTACATGACACTAGCTTCTCCTCCGCAGATGACATAAGGGAAAGAAAAGGATCTGACATTTGAAAACATGGGCTCAAGATAAGGTTGTGCGTCTGATGAGAAGAGACTTCCCCCTTTTCTTTTGTGTTTGTGCATGTGTGTGTATTTCCCCCACTGCAGGTAAATTTGGATGCAGCAGTAATTTTTCTTTCCTGGATAATAGCCCACCAGAGAGGCTGGAAATTACTAAAAACCTTCTCTATTGTGTGGAAAAGATAATCTGCTTTCTGCCTCACTTCTTCCCAATTGTTCTCACTTAGATGAAACATGCAAATAAAAAGGGTACAAATGGTAAGAGGCCGTCGATGCAATTTGAGGAAGAGAGAGAGAGATAGAATCCACAACAAGACGGTTTTTTAACAGGGTGTCATTTAGAGTTTTGCTACTATGCATCTAGGACAATCACTATTATTAACTTTCACTTAATAATGGAGAGATTTAAGCTGACATCATTCACGTTGCTAACACTCTGCTCACACCTGGCCCTCTCCTTTTTCCGAGACATCCTTGGATGCAATTCTGTGCCTGTTTAGGCAGGAAAAAGTCCTACAACTCCAAGCATTCTTCAGGCAGCAGAAGAGCGAGCCCTTGGGGATACAGATGGGTGCAATGGTCCCCGTCATTTGACAGTGGTGCAGGTAGTTTTAGACCCTGGCTGTAAAGGTTGTGCAAGGGTGGACAGAATTGTGTCCAGACAGTCATGTCCTTCCCCTTCATCCCCGATCCTGATATGCTAGAGCAAAAACAAAGCAACAAACAAAAATCAGAACATTTGCCAGCTCTGATTTCAATGACTCTGAGGACGTGCATCTTTTGTTTCAAACTTCTGGATACCCATGCTGGTTCTCGTGTGGGCACCAGGCCAGGTAGCTACTATCACCATCACCTGGCCCTTTCTGGGTGGGCACTGGAGGGCTGGGATTAAGGCCCCCGGACTTTGTCCCATTGATCACCATTGTTTGCTTTACTTTTAGGATGTTAAGGAAGAAAATACATAAGCTAGAGTGAAAACTGTGGGCCACGGGAGACAAAGGAAAGCCACCTAGGGCCATGCCGGGCAACGACCCTGAAAGCTCAAGCTATGGGGCGGTACAGCCACAGCTCGGTAGTGGGAAAAAATGCTTGGAAGCAGAAGGGTCCGGCTCTGCTTAGCATAAACCCAGTTGGGAGGGCCCCAAAAGTCACCTCTAAGGCCCCCGGTCAGTGGACCAGAAAAGAAGATGAGAGTTCAGGAGAACCTTCACATTTATAAACATTTTGTCATTTGTTTGCAAATCAACACACAACGGCATTCTGGTTACAATGCCGACATTATGAAGCCACACGCAGCTGCTTCTCAAAGTCTACAGAGAGACCCAGAAGACAACAAATTAAGCACTGGAAGCTGCCGTGTGTTTGGAATTGCCTTCTTTGCTTTGGAGTGCAACCAGGAGTATGAATGCACTCCTGGAAAAGAGCTGAAGGAGAGAAAGTAAAAATAGATGGTTTAAAACAGAATTCAATCTAGGCCTGGCACTGAAGAGGTGATGCTGTAATAAAACCAAGATGAATGCAACAAAACCCAAGAAATGAACATGTTATACAGCAGGGTTGAAGAAGCCGCCTCAGGCATCTTCTCAAGGAAAGATTAAGTGTGATCAGTGAGCAGAAACCGATGCTATATCAAAAAATATTAGCACGCAGGTTTACTGTAAAATATTATTGCATTAAAATATTACCGTCCCTGGCTCCACAGCACTGCCTGCTCTCTTGCACTCCATTTCCATCAGTGCCCGGGGATCAGTTCAGCCCGAGAAGAGCAAGCAATGCAGCCGTCTCTTCGTTTCATGGGGAGCAGTTCATATGGGTAATCACGGTCAAGCCCAGCTCTTCATGAAGAGAAGGGACGCTTTGCTCCACCAAGGAGCCCTTGGCTTGAGCTAGGCATATGCAGGAAACACAGCCTAATGGGGTCTTGCTTCATTTCTTCCAGCGAGGCAACTAGGGGTGGCCGATCCTTGACTCAGCCCTGGCCTCTTCCATTCTGGCCTGTCGGGTCCTTGCCCACCTCTCTTGGAACTCAACCACAAGCTGGCTTGGACCAAGGCTTCTGCCCTTGACCCCACGAGGTCCTTTTGATAATACGGAAAGGAATGTGTATTAAGGAAAGCAGCAGCCGTGGACAGAAGGCCACAGAGCACCTTGGAAGCATTTTGAGAGACACTCATACCAAGCGCTCGTCCTCCTGCCTTTGACTGGTCAGGAGAACAGAGTCTCCTGATTCTGCCTCACGTTGCCCCAGGTTCCCTGAACTTTCAGCCATTTCTCCAGGTGTGAGCTTTTGCTGCATTATCAGGAGAAGAAGGAGAAAATGGGCGAAGATGCAACTCATCATGCTGCCAGGCTTCAATCTAACACATGTTAGATTGTGTTACTTATGCTTACTTGCTCCTTACTTATGTCACCATCGCATGTAGCTGTTCTCAACCTCTGTTATTGGAGAAGGCAACATCACACATACCTTGGCCTTTGCTGGCTTCCTTTACAGCTGAAATCAGAATTCGAGCAGCACTGTATGAGCTGGTATGGAATTTGGCCAGCTACAGCAAGATCAGCTGGACAGGATAAATGTGTTTGTGCAATTAACATAATTGATCTGAATCAATGGAGAAATCAAGAAATCCCATAGACTGTTTGTAATGAGCAGGCACAACCATTATTACACATTCCACCAAGCTAAAAGGAAACCTTTCCTCTGAAAGGTGCAAATGTACGGAAATCAAGAAACTAATTAATATCCAATCAGAGGTCAAGGTTCAGCTATTTAGGCTAATTGGGTTGATCTAGAAACTCATTCCTTGAGAATTCTGCACTGAAATGGCCCGGCTGGCATGTCCCCAGGCCATCTGTGAATTGGAATTTAGAGGTTCACTGAATTTTGCATTTCTCGGAGTGGAGCACCACAGTCTGTAGCGCTTCACATACGTACGAAAATAAGTGTTTTCCATGCAAGTGAAAAAATATATGGGGTTTCAGCCTTGAGACTGGTTAAGAAATGTATCTTTGTACATGTTCCCATGGTTGGGTGCTATTTATTTCTTTTATTGCCGTGCTTAATTTATTTGCCTTTAACTATCAGATTCTAATTAATTTTTAATCTTTGTTCGGCTATGAGCTCTTATTAGTATTGAGTGGCATTTTTGTTGTACAAATGGGAAATAAATGAAAGGAGTGTAGCTACAACCCTTACATAGTATCTACAGAATTTCTGGATTCCCCTCCTGAGGTCAGAGACTGTTATCTGCTTTCAGTGCTGGGAGGTGGGCCTCTGTCCCCTGCCCCTTCCCCTCCCAACTAGCATGGAACGGGTGAGGGCTGAGGTCACTTCCCCAGCTGTTCTCCCAGGTCAGGGGAGTGACATCGCTGAATCACGAAAGGGGCATTTTGGAAGGTGGGGAGGGAAGGAGACTGGGGGATAGCAGATGTTCTGAAGTTAATACAGCCTCCTTCACTGCCTCTCCAATGTGCCACAGCTAGACTGGCAAAGGAGCCCAAGCAGCAAAGATGCAGAGAGGGGAGCAGGGCTCCAGTAAGGCTGCCTTTACTGGATGCCTGCAAGTCGATGGGCCTGTGCCCTTAACTGAGAATTAAACAAAATGCAGAGAGGGAGGGGGGCAAACCACGCCTCCAAACCTCACAGTATTTGGGGCTGAGTATCACATTCTGAGGGCAACTTAGAAAGAAAGAAAGATGATTAATACTGGAAGACAGTGGGTCAAAATCATAAGTCAACCAAGTTAAAAATTAAAGGCAGCAGTGGGAGATGGATTCACACGCTGCAAGGATGGAGGCAACTTGGTTCCTGTGCTGAGGGAGGGAGAGTGCGCCAAAGCATTATTTGACTTTATACTCCTACCTTTCAGCAAAAGGGAAAAAATAGTGAAGAAAAGAGGAAAGGGGCAACAAGTTGGGTAACAATGATTAGACCCATGGTTGAAACAACACAAATCAGCTAGATTGAAAGCACAATTGAAATAAATAGCAAGTTCCAGCCTGGCAGCTCCAGGAGCAGACAACTTGCATGTCCCAGGCCTGCCAAGCGGCTTCCCTCCCTCGGCTGGGCAATTCAGAGGCTGGGACCCCTCCTGTTGACCGGCTGAGCCACCCTCTAAGGGAAGCTGAAGCAAGGGAAGGGCCCCCACGGAAGATCCCAAACCCTGGACAGACTCCTTGGGGGTGGGGGGGGGGTAGCTAATGCATGACAGCTTGGTTCGTGGGGCTCTTCCCACTCAAAAGGTGGAGAGGAGGGAGATGGTGAGAACCCAGCTATGGCATGTGCTGATCTGTGCATGGCGTTCCCATGTCACAGGTCACTTTGTGTGTGTGATGCAGCCAAGGGTGGAACTGGGCCCACCTCTCCGCCACTCCCAACACTGCCATCCAGGTAAGTGCCTCTTCTGTGAAGTGGCAGCATGGAGAGCTGTAAAGAGGTGGCTTAGAGCACATCACTCATTGTCTTTCTCCGGGCATTGCAAATTCCAATTGCCAAGGGTGGATGGAGATGCGCCCACAGGAAAGGGCCCACAGGGAAACACTGGAAAGATTGGTTGCATGTGGTTACAGGACATCATGGCACTGGGAAGCCCGAGAAGGGACCCAGGGTTCCCGGGGGCCACTATAATGGCATTCAGCAGCATGGCAGGCTCTTGGTTGACCTTCCCCATCAGCAGGGGAAGTTGGAGTGAAGAGGGTGCTGGCAGATCAGGTCCCGCCACTGCCTGCATGGGTAGAATAACCCCTGAGGAGTGGCTTTAAATCTGACGAATCTAAGTTGAGCTTAAATGCCACTGGAGAAAAATATATTATTGCCAGTAAGAGAACTCAAGTTGTGACGTGGTTGGAGTGCCAGAGTAGGATGGGGGTGCCTGAGTGAAAGTCTCCCCTTGGCCGTGAATCTTATGGCATGACTTTGAGCTGCTCACTCACTCTTGGCTTCATCTGCCTTGCAGAGTTGCTGCAAGAATAAATCAGGGGACAGGTATTCACACTTTGGGGTTCGTGGAAGAAAAGAGGATACAGCACATGTAGAAAATAAATAACTGACTGTGTTTCTCACGACAAACAAAAGAGGGGATTGTTTTTAGAAAGAGATGCAAAATAACAGGCAAATATCAACAGTAAACAGTATTACACAAAGCTGCCTGCCACTGAAATACTCACATGACTTCCATCCGAGCCACCCTGGAATCGTTTCCTCCAAAGGAAGTCACTTCGCATGTGTAGTCTCCGATGTCACCGGACCACGTCTGGCTAATTATAAGGGTGCCATCTTTCTCAATGGTGATTCGGGAGCTGCTAGATGGATTTATGATAACGTTGTCCTTCTTCCAAACATACCTGATTGTCACAGTATTTCAGACTGTTAAACTCAGCTGTCTGTTTCATTAAAAATGATGAAATATCAAGCGTTGAAATTATATGGTAAAAACAGAGCTAAATAATTAGGTACAACAGTGATGCTGGCTAGCAATCTTCCAAGGGCTCATTTGGATGCAGTGAATGTCTGACAGGGCTGCCAGACTAATAAAATGTACAATAGTTCAAGATGAAGGGTACAGTCCTATTCCTTAGAATCAATGGAAAATTTCCCATTGATTTTTTTAACAAAGCAGGTTTGGAGCCTGGATTGCCAGTCTGAGCCAGGCTGGTGTTCTGCTTGCTTGCTTGCTTGCTTGCGAGTTCCACAAAGGCAAGGGACAAGGACATGTCCCTCCTCAGCTGTGTTGTTGTGGCTCTTAGCACACGCCCTAGACTGGACTTCCCCACCCCACAAGCTTTCCCTGTACAAAACAGCTACAGGGCAGCAGGCTGGGGAAGACTTTCTTAGACGAATAAACACAGTCTGTGTTTGGCTCCCCAAAAGCTTTCTGAGCAGCCTGGGCCTCTGTTTCCAAAACTGCCAGACCTGGTGCTGGAACCCAAATGTTTATTCCATTTCTTGAGGATGTAGTTCACCAGGGACAGAAAAGAACAGCTGTTTGTACAGTACCAACACCCGCCCCCCACAGATCTTTCTTCTGTGTCCCTTTGATGATCAACAGCATATCCCATTTCCTCCCGATGTACCTTCCTAACCCTCAATCCGGCATATATTGGCCCCAATCCACTGAAAGTTGTATTAAAGGTGCCATTTCAAGACTCAGGGAGGGTGGGAAATATTTACTACAAAGGGCAATGAATCAAGTATATATTGCAAGGAACAAGCAGTGCGTTTGCTGTGGTTATGGGACTACATCTTGGACCAATTTACACAGCTGTTTCAAGGATTATGAAGGCAGTGTACGTGAAACATTTCCAACACCTGAAGAACACTGTATAAATGCTAATTATACTTAGCATTAAATAGTCCCAGTATTTTATTTAGGATCCATTCCATGTTTTTCCCTGAAAGTGATTTCCATGTTATGATTTCTAGAACAGAACTACTTAATAGCATCTGTAGCGGAACTCATATTCATAAACCTACTGGCACGTACAAGAAAAACATCTTCTAAGATACTGTTCTCTTTATGCAAGTTGAGATGCATTTCCTTTCTCCTTTACACAAATGACATTGTTTAACATTTTCTAAAGGGAACTGTGGCACCTCTTGCTGGGTTTTCTCTTTTCCATCTGCGCTAGTTTTCATTTATGCACATGTTCCTCTTGTCAAAGAAAAAGAGGAGGGATTCCTCTAATTCCCAGGTGTAGAGTATGACAATCTAAAGGAATATTGTCCTTTCCATTCTTCAGGGTTGAATGTGGTATTTTGTTATTTTTTTTCAGGAGCCGAAATGACACTTCCAGGAATGTTCAGGACCCTCTCCATAACTGCTCCTACAATCCCCTTAAATTGCTTCGAGTTTTATTCTCATTAAGTATCAGCTTTTGACAAGTCACTTTTATTGATATTGTATTAACCTTGACAGTAAATCATGGGAAGTTGTATTGAAGTCATGAAGTGGAACGCAGCTCATTGTAAATAATATATAAGGTTGAAGTGGAAAAATAAAAAGGGCTTGGACATGATTAATGGTGCCACCTACAACCTTAGGACACTGTCACTGGGAATACCGGTGCACATTCTGGCACACGGAAGGTGCTCACCTCACCCCTAAGCTGGTGGCTTGTAAAATTGAGTTCAAATAAAGCACACGAGCAACAGCAGACACGACTAACCTGACTGAAATTCTTGGGTCATGAGCAGCCTCACACTGCAGCATCGCCGTTGTTCCCTTAATAACAGTGCTGTCCTCAGGAGGGCGGACGATATAAGTGCGATCTGAAAAGAACGCGACCCACAGTTCAGCTGAAATTGCCAACTTCCACCTCGACTTGGGGGTTTGCCCTCAGAAGGCGGTGAGGGGGGTAGTTTGTCATTCCCCCCGCCAGCCCCCGTGTCTCGCACACGCACGGAAGTGCCACGTTCTCTATGGCTGGTGCTTACTGGAAAAGCGTCGGGAGGAGACACATCCTTTTCCCATATTTAATTTCCCATGGGAGTTCAATGGTGGGGCCAGGGTAATGTCAGGAAAGCAAATCTGAAGCAAATTTTATTGCTGAGGGTTCATCGTATGTTAGAGCGACCTCTTCACTGGGATTAGGAAATCGAGATCCAGCAGAGATAGACTTTCTTGGATAGAATCCTCCTCCTCTCACCTCAGGCAGGGTTTGGGGAAATGGTGCAGTAGCCTTAATCCTAGTTAATGCTAACCTGGTTTCCCTGTAATCAGGATGTGGAACTTCAATTTAAACAGGGGTTTAATCTCTGTTTAATGTCAATGCAGATTAGTTTGTTTAACTGTGTTTAAGTTGGGAATGGACAATGCAGTCCAGAGAATTGAGAAGGTTGGCAGAGAGAGCAGAATTTCCCAGGGCTTGGTCTTGATTTCATAAACACGATTAGGAAGGAGCTAATGTAAGTTTACTGGGCCCTTACTTGTGTGTTTCATTTTAAATAGGAAATGACTCAGAAGAATTCTATCACTTAGCATTACAAAAGTACTGCACAGTTTCTCCTTGAGAAATGAGCATTCGTTACCCTCAAAAAAGGTTTGTAGAACTGAATATCCATGGTCACGAATCTGCACAGTGCCCACAATCACTTGCATTTTTCTAGGACAACTTGTCATTTGCAACATCAAAGTGACCAATTCCCTTCCTCAAGCCCCAAAGGCCCCCTTGCCATCACAAGCCTCTTCCCTTGACTCCCCAAACCACCCAGCTAGCGGGGATTAGCTTTCATCCCTTTGCTTGTTTTTTGGACGTGGAAATTGAGCTGAGGGGGAGTGTGATCAGCTACCTGGATTACACTGTCAGAGAGCACCAGAAGCCATGTGATGGCATTGGCCCAGGCTGAAAGAACCATCAAGATGGCATCATAGTAAGGGGATGATGGAGCATTTGGCCAACTAGTCCACGTAGAAGTAGGGACCAGCGCCAGCTAATTTCTTAAAAAGCCCTCGTCTTCGACAGAAACTAGGGGGGCTCTAGTTCTGGGCTGCTTCACCGGTGGTCCTTCTCCCATACTTCGTGGCAAGGAGTCCTTAAGACTAAGCAGGGTTTGAAAAGTGGCTTGATGCCACAAGGAAAAAAGTCCCGGCCGTTCCAAGTCCGAAATATTTGGCTCCTTCAATCCCAGCTTTTGACCGAGGGCCTCACTGGGATAACTTCCTTAAAGTGTTAACCAGGGATTCCAGAGCTTGCTTCATGTGTCCAAGTTCCATAATATGTTCTTAGAAGTACACAGGAACTGGGACAGCTGGGCAGCACCCATAGCCATTCTGTGCAGCCATCCTGAGGAAGCTTCCAGAACACTTGGCTTGCGGATAGGAACTATTTCACAATATCTCATGCAGCTAGCAGGTGATGTTTACTCCAATGTTATTAAAGCTCTGGGAATAGGCCCATAAAATCGAAGTCACCGCTTCAAGTAGTGGAGACACAAAGGACTCTCCGGGATGCCTGCACAGCGCGTTGGCTGAGACGAGGCACAAAAGGAGGATAAGTAGAAAATGGGAGCACAGTCTCATTTCTCCGAAGCCATAAGCCACAATGCCTCAAGAGAGTTCGATACAAGAAGCCAGACTCAAGTGCTAAGTGTGAACATCAGACACCATTAAGCGCCATGTCTAAGAGTGCTGAATATTTCTGCTCTACCCTTCAGGTTATATAGCAGTGTCATTCTCGCTGCTGTGCATCCAGTGTGTGATGAAATTAAATCAAATTTTAAAGATTCAGTAGGGCATTTCAGTGAACTGGCAGCCCTGAATGTGTTATATCGAGCTATCTAGCTATCTATTCCTCCTTATTCAGAAGGGAACTCCCAAAGGACAATTATCAGCCTCTTGTACTCTTGCACTTCACTGACACAGCCCTAGATAACAAGCAGTCCACATCCCAATTCATCTACCAACCGGGTCTTGTTATGCCAATGCTGGTAGAACACGTACGTGGCAGCTGGGCCTTGTTGTGCAAGCATCGCCGAAGCTATCTGTGGCTATCTCCAGTAATCTACACCGGGGGGGGACTGGCGTAGCTTAACATGCATCTTGGAATGCAGGAATGTCAAATCTGCTGCCCAGAAAAATCAGTCAGTAGACAACCGTTCATGTTTAGGGAGAGAAGAAAATAGACAATGGCTTGGAAGCAGGACCATTATTGCCAAGGGAGATATTAAAAATAATTCTGCTCTTAACAGGGGCCTATGCTAATTCTTTTGTTTTGAAAAGCTACAATGACAACAGCTGGTTTGAATCACTTCTTTGAAAAGGACAAGGTCGAAATTAGTGAGATTTGTGGATTTAGGGGAAAGATTCAATGCAAAGATCCAGGGATAAGCTCCCAAGAACAACCTGCCTGATCACATCGGCCAAAAGAAACAGAATGGCCCTTCTTTGGAGAGTTCTTCAAATCGTTCCATGCAGAGCGTTCCTATTTAATTATTCACACCCCTCCCCCTGATATGGAAATGTTGTAATTGGGTTCCTGAGGGCACAATGAGAGTTGATTAGGCCTTGATTAATATTCAGGTTTAAAACAAACACAGCCCTTACTCCATACGGTGAGCGCGGCAGATGCATGCAGGATCCCTTTGGAGTTGACTGCCCAGCAGGAATAGTTGCCAGCGTCTTGCACGAAGGCCGGTGTGATCTGGAGCCCTCCAGACTCGAGGAGAAGGAATCTGGGAATTTGAACGGACCCACT
Organism: Varanus salvator macromaculatus; assembly: GCA_023646645.1. Taxonomy (NCBI): domain Eukaryota; kingdom Metazoa; phylum Chordata; class Lepidosauria; order Squamata; family Varanidae; genus Varanus; species Varanus salvator. The sequence continues at coordinate 4,629,617 of JAIXND010000852.1, read as the reverse complement.
GGCCAGAATCTGGTTCCCTGAAACACAGCATGCGGGGACAGCGTCAATGCTCTGAGGAAGGCGTTGATGCTGCGCTAATTCCTCTTGGAGGACAAAGGCAATTGTAATCGTTCCCCAACCGAATATGAAGGTGTTACCCCGTTTCCATGCAATGGCAGGCTTCGGTGCTCCGGAAACATCGCATCTTAAAACCGCGGTCATCCCTTCGGTAACCGTGGTATCCGCTGGTGGCTGGGAAAAGGTGGGTGCAACATCTGGAATGGAAAGCAGGTGTGGGTTTTTACAGAGGTCACTGGATCAGCCTTCTGAGTGGTCACTAGGTTGTTGTCCATTTTTGTGTCCATTTTTACCATACTAATGTGGCCATGGCAATACGTAAACCTTTCCAAAAGCTTTTTTTAAACTTCACGTTATCCATCTCCCAGGAATTCTCCAACTTGGATTATTGGCTAAATGAAGAATATAAACTCTATTAGCACCCCTACAAGGATGAGCAAGAGGACTTTGAAGTAGAGCAAGCTGGTTTAAGAAGAGGACTTGGGAGAAAATAAACAAACTGAAACAAAAAGAACTATTTGCTTTCATCCTGAGGATGTGCTTCAGTGAGATGAAAAGCCACATTAATCTGCAAAGCCAAAAGATTCCATTTGATTCTCCTCCAAGGCATTTCTGTGCTCCCACCTACCTGTATTTCCTTGCCATTACATCTGCAAAGATCAAATAAGGCCAGCTGTACTATCTCAAGCCCAGGAAAGATGCCAGATGTTCTAAAAACACCGTATGTGTTTCAAGGGAAGCCGTGATAAGTTCTGCGGCAGCCCAGTGTTGCTTCCTGGAGATGCCACAGCCAGTCTCCTGCCTCCCTCAGTTCCAGTTGACTCACTGGAACTGTGGTGAGTCATTGCTGAGATCGAGGGAGAAAAAGAGGCTACGACTGGGCATTCAGCCATCGTGCCTGTGACCAAATTTATGCTTCATATGCAGCAGGGAATAATTTCTCCAGATGTTCTGAGTCTTAGTCCGGCTCTGTGATTAATACCCAGTTCCTTGTTGCCAAGATACCTCCAGCATAGCCTGTAACTACAACGGGCAGCCCCAGTGCCCCTGTTCCTTGCTAGGGCTTCATGTGGAAGAGCCTCAGGTGGGAATGGCTCTTTCCATATGTCATCATCTCCTTTCTTTCATTCTCATACTACCCAACTGCCAAAGCTCTCCAGGCAGTTTCCAAAAAAAGTACACCAAATCTTGTCAGAAAACAAACATTATGAAACAAACAAGCGAAATAAAAATGTTTAAAAGCCCCAACTAAAAACCACATATAACGCAGAGCAGCCATGTAGAAAACCACATGCAATGAGGAATACTCGTGTTAAAAAACCCAAGGATGTCTACAAAAGCTTAGGCATAAAGGACCATCTTAAGCCAACACTAAAAAGACAATAAACTGGGCACCAGCCAGGCCTCAGCGGGGAGCTCATTCCACATTGGGGAGGGGGCAGGGCAACACGAAGAAAGACTATGGTGGTCATTCTATGCCACTGTGACCACCTGAGCCTCTGGGTGCTGTGCTCTGAGCCTCCCTTGGAGCTGGCTCTCCAAGGAAGGCCCCAGGTGTTGAACAAGGCTTCAGGATAGACCGCCTCTGGGAGAGGTGCTCAGTTAAGTATTATGGTCCCAGGCCAGGCAAAGTTTTATAGGTAAAGCCCAACACCTTAAGCTGGGCTCAGAAGCACAAAGGCAGCCAGAGCTTCTTATACATTCAGACCTCCCGGTTCCGGTTATTAGCCTGGCCATCACATTTTGCACAAGCGGCAGCTTCTGAGTGGTCTTGAAGGGCAGCCCCATTGCAGCAATCTAATCTGGCACTTACCGGGGTGTAGATTACTGCAATTGGGCTACCCCTGTCCAGGTAGGGGTGTAGCTGGGCCATCATTCTATGCCACTGAGACCACCTGAGCCACAAGTGACCAAGATGGGTCAAGGAGAACACCCTGCTTCTTCAGGGGGAGAGCAACCCCATCCCTTTAAATCTCCACGTAGCTGGGCCGACTGGCAGGCCACTGTGCCAGGGAAGACGGTGTACTGGGGTGACTCCTCCACTCACCTTTGCCGGCACACCTGTGTCGTCAGCAGTGGTTCAGCAGGGAGGGCCTCAGGAGGGTGTGATGGCAGCCGGTCTCCTGCCCAGCGTGGGCTCTACAGGGAGCCTTTTGAGGCATGGGTGGTCTTGAGGACACTGGCCACTCATATGCCCCCTGGGGTTTGATGGGGCTTCGATTTAACACCAGCTGGCCCAGGACTGGTGGGGCTGCACGCAGATGTGGGAGAGGTGGGTTGCGAGCAGAGGTGGGGCAAGAGGAAGTGAGATGGGAGGCACGTGATTGGATTTTGTTGTTGCTTTATTGATGGGCAGGTAATATATGGGGATGAATGAATGCAAATAAATTCTGCCTGGCATTGTGTCAGGCTTACAGGGCTGACAGATGTTCTTCCAACTCCATTTATGAAAGGCTGCATTTCTCAGCATCCTCAAGGGCAGCATAATTCTAACAAAGTTGCCGAGCGTTGTAAAATGATAAAATCATACCGTGACAAAGAAGGGTCAGACATGTGCTTCTTTTGGGACACAACATTTACAACGCAGAATCTTTCAATCGGGTCCTTCCAAACAATATTCTGTCAGGAGCAATTCATGCACAATGCAAGATCTTTTCCCATAGAAAAGACTTCTTGAACTGTGCGAGCCTGTGGCCCCTGGATACTGTCCAGAGGCCAAAGGAAAAGTTTGCACCTGCATGTCCATTGGCAAAGCCCTCCGAGGCTGGAGCTGGGACGCTGCCTTTGCTGCCCCCTCCCTCCACACTTGCAGCTGGTGTGGCTCTTTCTGTGCCAGTTGCAACTCTGACGTTGCAAGGTCAACTCTGGAGCTGCCACTGGGGATGGGGAGGCGGGGAGTGGGGAATGGGGAGGAGAGGAATGAGGCCCGCTGGCTCACGAACTGGTGCAAAATGCTTGGAGGGCTGCAGTCCTCTGAGGTGAGCCAGAAACCTCGAGCCGGATACCAGTAGGCAGAGACCCTAAACTGGGCCGCCCCTCAATGTACCAGGCAGTAGGCACTGATTCATTCTAGGTATTTGGGGCGAATCTGTTTGTGTGTACATTATATAACATGAACCAAGGTATTCTTCCAAAGAAATGTAGCGTGTGCATTTTTAGAAGCTACCTGAATTGATTTTATTTTATCCTTCTTCGAAAGAAATGAGCCACTTGAAAACTTGCGAATGGTTGTCGGTATAAATGGGTTCCTGGAAAGAGTTAACCTTTGCAGGTTCCTCCTGGGTTCTCGCTGCATGTTTGAAGAAGTCAGTCAATTCTCACAAGAATTTCCTCCTGAGAATGGCTGGTTGCCTTGTGTTTTCCAACAATGGCCTTTCAGGGATGTTTAAACAATATGTACAAACACAGGTAACTGTCAAGGCTCCTTTCCACAAAGCCCCAAGAAATGTAGCTCTGTGAGGAGGCTGGGAACCTTTACTACAGACCTTCTGGGTTTCACCCTATGAGGTTTCCTTAATTGCTTGAGCAGAGCTTTAAACATTGAACAACTTTGTGTCATGCTCTACGGAAGTCCCTCAGAATGTCCCCTGCACGCCAAACACTCAATCCCAAAGCCTTTTTAGGAAGAATGCAATGTGTGATGAGCCATTTTCCCCCCGGACAAACAAAGTGAGATGGAGAAACTACCACCCCAGAACTTTCCCTCCATCTCCTCTAGACTTGCACAGGTTATGTGAAGGGCTGGACTTACTAGTGACGTCCAGGACGGTACGGCTCTGCATCTCCCCAGCCTCGTTCTTTGCAAAACACTGATAGATGCCAGAATCATCAGGTTGCACTCCCTGGATCTGAAGACTCCCGTTGAGCAGAACTTTGTAGCGTGGATTCAGGAGTGTGTGGACAGGAACGGCATCTTTATACCAAGCCAAAGTAGGCGGCGGGGCACCTATACAAAACAACAACATGTTCAACGTATGGACACGCAGAAGTCGTTGCTTTATGCAAATGTCCTAGTGCCAATTAGAGCCCTTTTATATACACCATGCTCCGTACATAACTGCTAGAAAGCACACATTATGTTGTCACCGAAAAAAAGCATGGCAGGGAATACACAAAAGGAGTTCTCTTATCCTTTTATTTGCCTCAATCAAACTGCATGACATGATTAGACAAGCCTTGGATTAAACATTTCAGTTGAGAAATTGAGATAATCACGTCAAATGTGCCTTTGGAAGGCCAAAGGACATGGCAGTGAGTATTGGCAAAACCCAAGCTGTATTCCTTTACACTCTCACTAGGACATGTAACCCATTGACCTGATAAGACTTATTTCTGAGAAAAATGAGTGACTGTTTAGGGAGTATGCAGAGAATTCTGCATGTTATCTCAGCAGGCCCTGAGTCGAAGCACATGGGAAAACAGAAGCTGAGAGATAGTGACTTGCTTAAAACCACCAGGCGAGCAAGACTGAATGAGCTGGGCTGGGCGCACACGTGCATGCACGGGCACATCCATGGCCATGGCTTCACTGTTCTCACCCATGTTGCAAGGTAGGCAAATTCTCCTTCATCCTATCGGTTAGGAGTGATATATGAACACCAAATAATGAAGGACAAAGCAAGGTTAGAAGGATGCAAGTCAACGAGCCTTATCAGTGTATTCCTAGCTAGATAAAGTAAACTTAATTACTTCAGTAGAGGAACAGACTGGCTTCTAATTGATCAAATAATTGGACAAGGAATGGAGACCACGCAGGACTTCCATTGCAACTAAGAACTCATTTGCAAGGAGTTTGATATGAACATTGGGTTGGCCTACCCGGAATCACTCCCGGGTTCAGGTTAGTCTAAGCAGCTGATCCATGGTCCCCTGGTTTTGTGGGTTGGGCAGAAGAGTCCTGATGCTAACGCGTCTGCTTTTTGAACTCAGTGTACTTCCTGCCCCAGGCCGATGGAGACAGATGGAGAATGCAAGACACATTCTCAGTTGCAGAATGTGATTACTCCCCTCAAGAACATAACAAATGAGAGAAACACTTTTAAAAAGCGAGGGGGGGGGGATATTTGAGCGGGTCATGAAATTATATTTCTGTACAAGGAAGTAATCAGTTTCCGAAATCGCATCTGAGCTTCTATTTTGCTTGAATAATAAAGCTATTTATTGCTGAAGAGAATTGTCGTTGGAGTGCAATGTGTGTTGTCTGATGCAAAAAAGATGCAGTGTGCCACTGTGAAATAAACACAATTTAAAATTCATATGAAAGGCCCATTCATAGAATTTGTGTAGAGTCTGATTGTCAGAATTTTCAGCGCAAATGTTCTTCATCCCATGGAAGCCCCTTGGGCAAATATAAATTGCCACTGAATAATGAGGAAATATGGAGCAAAATCGGAATAGTCCTCTAGACAGAGGACAGGGGAAATGGCGTGTTGTTTAAATAACAGCATTCAACACAATAAAGCAAAATCTGGCATTTCACACATTCCACAAATCCCCTCTGACCGTTTAAAAAGTTAAGGAAAAAATAATAATTTTATCAGAGATAGGTGTCTCTCCAACTGTAACTGAAGTAGCAAAACTTACTATTTTCTCTGAAGTATTTCTGATTCTTCAGCCCAAGTGTGATTGCCAAGTTGTCCCACTTTCTCAACATTATAGATCCTGACAGGGAAGTCATACATTGCTTCATGCTTTCATCATCTTCCTGAAGAAAGCCATGGAGCAGCCCTCACATCTGTGCGAGGTAAACCCCTCAGTCCTTAACTGAGAAGAGCAGACAATGGGAAACCTATGCACAATATTTTCCCTCTGAGACTTCAAGAGCTTGCAAAAGATTCTGAGGGTTTTACGTCTGCAAGTCACATCATCACAAATAGAGGGAAGGTGCGTCACAAAAATCTTTGCGAAAGACATCAGGGAAGAAGTCTGCTGGTTAGGCCAGATGTGCCACTACTGCAAGTCTGAAATGACGACGGATGCTCAAGATCACTGCAGGTACACATGGCACACAAGAGGTGGCTGTCACAGCCATCAAGAGGACAAGGGACTTCAGATCTCGAAAGCAGCTTTACTAGCTCTCCCACCCACAACTCAGGACACATTTTTCAAGTACTGTTGTGTACATGCACGTGTGTGTGTGTGTGTGTGTGTGTGTGTGTGTTTTATCATGGCAACCCGGAAAAATATACAACTGGACTTTTTTTTTCTTCTCAGCTGAGAAAAGGCAAACAATAACACTTTGAAAAAAGTCCATCTAGGTAACCTGCTTTCACAACCAATCAGCACAGTCAATACCTGGCCAGAGGGACCCAAGGCCTCTCAGAGTAAATTAGCTTCCTACCAAGAAAGCTTTTTTCTAAATTTCCAAGCAACTGTTTTTCCTCATATGCAAATTCCAGCAGCCTTACCTGACTAATCAACTGGAACGCATGTGATTAACGGAGTCAGATTTCATGAATCTGGTGATGGGCCTGGTATTGCACCTTGGAAGAGCAGGCTCAGCCGGCGAGTGCTGACATGCATATAGCTGAAACTTGGCAAATGAGAAACTGGAGGTGGGGGTCCACAGGTTTTGGAGAACTCAGAAGCTAGAGAAGCGCCAGAAATCCTTAACGTAACTACCAAAGAACCCGCAAGGGAGAAGGGACAGTGAAAGCAGCAAAATGAGAACTGACCGCATTCAGTGGCTGCAGGAGGCCAAGTGAGGCTGGAGAGGGGAAATGGAAAATGTTGTTGGTGGCAGTAGGGGAAAGAGCAGTTCCATGCAGGGCTGGCTTGCTGGCTGGAGTGTTGGGCGAGCAAGCGGGTCCGGCCTATTAATAATAGCCTGGCTGGAGTATGTGCCATGGGGCAGAGCATTCCCTGGATGCAAAACAGCGACGGCTCTGAGGAGGACCGTCCAATGCCATCTTATGGCGCTCAGGTGACATTAAGAAGCAAGATAAATTATTTGGGGCAGGGGGAGGAAGGGGCAGAGCAGGACCAGCGGTTTCCCCTGCATCACAGCCTCCATCCCTCCTTCTCAGCAGAGGTTCATCTGGATGGCCGGATGAGATGCAGGGTGTGAGATGCCCAGCCGTGGAGCCATGCAGCTCTGCCGTCCCCTCCATCCTGCCCTCGATGCACAGAAGCATCCACGTCCACAAGCTTCCATGCATCAAGGGTGGGGGAAATACTGGCTCACATCCTTAGCCAATTAATTTAGATTTCCTGTTCGGCACATTTAATTTATTGATTCCTTAATGTCAAGTTTCTTTGCTGGTGGTTAACATTTTGCTTGGACAATCTTAGCGAGGATTTATCCATCCTCTGCTAGGCAGTTAAGGCTGCAGTCAGTAGGCAGAAAGTCCCACTGAACTCTGGGGGACTTACTTCCCAGTAGACCTGCGCAGGATTGCATTGCGAGCCTGCTCTCCTACGCAGCCAGTCCCAGTGAACTCGGGGGCTTGTACTTCGGGATACGTATGTATAAGACAGCGCCGTTAATTGCTCTGATGTAATAACTGTGTGCAGACCTAGGCTGTATTACTTCTGTAATTGTGTAGGGTTTGTTTCAACAACTGCTCCATGTTCTTGGAGAATTATTGGCTCCACTAACACTTTTTTCCCAACCGCACTAGGATTCCAGCGCAGGTAATTAAAAACCCTTTAACCCCACCCCCCACCCCATGGCTGACAATATATAAATCCAGATAATAAACATCTTCTAAGTGATTCTGTATTGTTTAAAATACCTGCAATAGGAATTGTCTCCAAGGAACTTTGTTCCCACAGAAATTCCATTTACAGTAAGGTAAAAAAAGCCATCCCTTACAGGTTGTAATTTTATTTATAGCTAATCTAGTTGCATCGAGTAAATTTAATCATCCTCTTTCACACTCGCAGTGCACAAAGAGGGAATAAATAGGTTTTGTGCCAAAGAACCCCACAGGAGTTGCAGCGAACAGAGGTTCCCCGTCTGTTCATGGCCAGGGCTGCTCCTCAAGTGCCTGTGCTGGCCCTCCCTTGTCGCCTTTATGTCCTTCTGGAAGCACTGCATACAGCAGGCGCTGGCAAGGGGAGCCCTTGTTGCACCACCAGGAGCCTCCGCGTGGGAGAGCTGGAGAGGCTGTGCCAATCCAGACGGGGTGTGAGATAGGTGAGGGCTGCTCGTTCTCGTTGGATGGTTCTCATTCCTTTTTATCCGCTTTGTCCAAGAGGAAGGAGGCTCCTGAGGGAGGGGGTGGATATGCTGCATCATTTTTGAGGTGTCAGAGCTGAGTTTTGCTGCCCCCCACCCCACCCCGCTGCACCTCCTCTTCGCCAACAAGGCTGAAGTGAGCCTGGCGTGTGCACCGTGTGCATTTCTTGAAGGGAGGCGCTTGAAGGAGCAGGCCCTTCTCAAGCGACTCAGATTACGGCGCTTGCATGGCAACTCCCACCATCCCTGCCTGCTGGCCATGCTGGCTGGGGCACTTGGAACTCAAGTCCAGCAGCACCTGGACGGACACAAGTGCTGAGAACTTGTTTCACGAGAGCACAAGCCTCCCCTTAGTATCTCCCCCACCTCTGCCGCCCACCTCCTCCCATCCCTTTAGCCGGCCATCAAAGCAACGCAAACAGTAAAGGTCAAAAGATACGATCACCAGCAAAAAGGAAACAAATATCATCATAAACTGGAAAAATGAGGTGCTCCAGTAAAATAAATCCAGAGAACCAGCAGGCTGCTGGCCAGAGCGCTGTGCGGCGTGCTTTGTTGAAGAAAAAGGTGGCATACAAATATCGTGATCAAGAAATGCTGCCGGGGGAAAGGAAACTTGTCTCGTCGGTCCCTGTGTTTCTGTGAGCCTTGTCCTTTTGTGTGCCTGTTAGTGTGAATCACGCGATAATCCCTCTCTTTTATTTTCCTTTGGTCTGCAGGCATCAGATCATGGCTGAATAATTTTGTAACTCATTGGGGTTTAGTTGAGGAACCTTGGGAATTTGTCCAAGGGGTTTTTTGACATTCACACCTTGGTCCCCTATTTATGAAGCCAATTAGAATCATGCAGCCACAAGAGGAGCCTGCAGCTCAAACTAATTAATGCCGCGTCACTGTCTCTATATTATCGGACGGCTTTACAGCTTGGAGAAGAACAGGGTCGGCGGCTTCATGGGAGACAGCATCAGGCACCGGTGGATTCGAGGGAGGGAATTGAGAGTCCAGCAGAGTCCAGGCCATTCCTGCCTTTGCCATGGGGACAGCTCACAAGCAGCAGCAAAGGCTGGACTGACCTTTCCCTGCCGTGCCACCCTGACAGGGCGGGAAGGGAGACTGATGTCCGCTGGCCCGGAGGAACCTCCCGACCCACACGGCTGGTAGCAGAGGCTCCCGCCCTGGCTGTCGGCCTAACTGGGACCATGGCGCCTGCCTTTTGTCCCTTGGACCGCTGCCTGCACGTCCAGGAACTGGACCCTCGGCCTGCCTTGGCCTGCGCTTGTTGCCTGTGGCTCTTCAGACTGCCCTGCCCTGCCCTGCCCTGCCCTGCCCTCCCTGGGGCAAGCAAGGGAGCCAGAGGCTCGCCCTGTCAGATGGCGCAAGCACACAGCTTGCCCCAACCAAAGCTGGAGGTTGACCGAATCCAGGACATCCTGCCTGGGAAACAAGAAGCAGAACTGCACCGCAAACACGTTTTCAAACGGCCAAGTGAATCAGACGCAGCAGCAACCACCCTTCCGCCTAGAACAGAAAACACGTCCAAGTGGACGCTCTGGGAAGGGCACGCCGTGCCTTCCACATCACCACTGATGTGCTCATATGGCAAACGGCGGACCTGCCAGTGCCAGAAATCTGGAATTATAGCAGCAGGTTCACACAGCTAGAGTAAGAACACATGTAAACTGCTCAGGGAAGCTGGTGAGAGCTTTTTTGGAAAGTTTTATCTACATCTATGGCTGTGTGCCCTGCCTCCCAGGCTGCAGCAGTCAAAACACCCAAGCAGGGCCAATCAGTTCAGTGGGTTTACTCAAGAAAGCCTTCCATTTCTGACAAAGGCCAAGTTCACACTAAATATTCAATAAATGTTTCCTCTGGGCACCTGTGTCTGACTGTCACAGCAACAGCAAGGTATCAGCAGCACTCTAGAGCCTAACAAATTTATTCTGGAATACATATTCAAAAAATTTTGCCAAAAGAAAATTGTTAGCCTTTAAGGTGTCCTAAGACTCTTGGAAAACATCTAGGTGTACCATTTACAGCATTTTAGCTGTCCACCAAACCATAACGCAGCTTGAAACCAACCACTTTGAAACCACTGGGAAAAGGTAGCATGCAAATCTCTTGAATACATTTATTTAAGCTGTGTCTCACCTTTCTGCCAAAAATAGCACTCGTGGCATCTAAGAATAAAATACTGATTAAAGTGAAATCTTAATTAAAGCATAAAACAAACTGAGTGAAATATGCAATTAAAATGCATCAATAAAGGAAATACACAACTTCAACCATATAAAAATCCCTCCAGTAACAGACCGGCTTACATGCCACAGACCCACCTGAATAAAAAAAGTCTTTGTGTGCCACCAGAAGGGCAAGAGGGAGTTAAGTCCAGCTTAGCCACCCTTGGGAGCGATTTCAGCCCCTGGGAGAGGCCGTCAAATATGCCCTCTCCCAGATCCCATTAAGCATGCTCTGACAGTGAGGGCACTGAGAGCCCTTCCAATGTTAAACCCCAGGGAGTTTGGGATTAAACCAGACGGGTATTATCTATTTGCTAAATAAATAAAGCAAATAGAATAAAAATGTGTGAAGAGACCTAAAGATGGGCTCAGATGTCTACTTAACAGCAGAGTAAATTCTAGTAACATTGCAGCGCCCTGCTTTAATAAATAGATTACACTTACTTTTTAAAAATTAGCATGCTAAAAGGTAGTGGGAACCAGGTAACTGGAATTACTCTTGGAAATAGCATTTCGTTTTATGCGGACGTATAAATATTTTGAAGATTTTAGTGGCATTCAAACTCCTTCCAATTAAAATTTGAATGAACAAGTGCAGCTGCAGAAGTGTAACTACAGTTGAATTTTCCTGCAGATGACGTTTCCCTCCCACTGTAAAAGCTCCATAACGTTAAGAAACAAGGAGCAATAACTATTCCCATTATTGATTGTTTCTCCACAACCCAAGTTATGGGTCCCAGAGTCGATGCTTTACGTCCATTAACGCACTTGACTCAGGGCGCTAATCCTTTATAGCCAACTATATTCGTTGGATGTACCTTTTCAGGCAAGGAACATGAGGAAAGGCACGATGCGGCAATTTGCCCAGCCAGCAGGACATGATTAATCTTTGCGTATCTTAATTTTCCTCTCCTGTTGTTGTTATTCAGTTTTATTTTTCATATAAGGCTTTCTGAACTGTAATTTATGGAGTCACTAAGACAGCAGTGCTACAGTCCTGCACACATGGGTAGAACTTTGGAAGGGGAGATCAAGCAAATCCACTCGGGGCCCTCCTCTGCTCCCCTTCCCATTCCTTTGCAGCTGCAGCAGGAAGAAATTCGGTGCCTGCTTTCTGAGATCACAGGAGTCGCCCCAGGGGACCTTGCAGTGGCTGACAAGAGGGGGCTCGGGAGGTTGAGCAGCAGGGAAGAAAGGGTCCCATGGCCTCTACAGTCCCCACCCAGCCACTGCCAGCATGGATGGACCCAGGGGAGGCGTGCAGGGAAAAGGAACGAGAGCAGGACGGAAAGGGGAAACGCCTCTGCCAGCCCTTGCCTGGCGGGCAACTTCCTCATGAGGCTTTAGGTACCGGGAGGTTTCTGGCGTTGGGAGGCTTCCACATCACAGGGGCGCCAACCCATGGATTGTGGCTGGTGAGACAAGCAGAGAAGCAAACCAACCGACCATTGTGCTCACATGCAGCTGTTGCTTATCACGGTCAGCAAAGAGCCAAGGAGCAACCAATGTCCCCTTGTGGTCATGTACCACTCACCCATCGCCTGGCAACGGAGGCGCACCGTCTTCTCCACTTCAGCCAAGACCCGGCTTTCAGGTTCGACGGTAAAATACGGTGGCTCTTTAGAGAAAGAAACCAAAATCATGTAAGAAAACGCATTTGTGTATGTAAAGTAGCGAAGAATCATGCGCTCACGCGCACTGATCAAGCATGCACAGGGACACCCATTCATTTCAGGGAAAGGAGGCAAGTGCTTCTGCACAACCCGCCTGTGAACTTGGATGTGTTTCACACACTGCCGCAAATGGCCTAGTTTGACTTCTATTTTGGGTTTATGGTTTCTTTTAAGTGATGGCCTCATAAAACAACCTCAACAATTATATATTATGATGAATATGAATTTCAAAGAGCACTGAGCAACTGCCAATTTATATTTAGAGTTTTACACAGCAAATTAACATCAGAGCAGGGGCTGCGATTCATTTTACAGGCATGAATTGAAGAATATTTTAATTCTCAGCTAAGAAGGGCCATCCCGGGAGGTCCATAAAGGTTTTTTATTTACAGCAACACATTTTATGGAAGGGCTGCTTCAGTATCAATCCACCATCCCATGTAGCTTTGGATATAAAGCACCACAGCATGAGAATAAATCTGCATCAGAAACATAACACAGCAGTTTTAACAATAACCTTAACAAGGTAGCAGTAAAGAGTATAATACCGTTTTTGAAAGTTAGAGATTTCGAGTAAATACTAAAGATGAAATTAATAGAAGGAAATAGATTGGAGTGATAGTGCCCAAACTTTCAATGTTTATAGCACACTTCAGAAGTCGTTTTGTGAAACATTAAAAGGAGAGTTGTGTACTTAACAACCTAAACTGCTCCAGTAAGAGAACACATTTCACCTGTTCTGTAGTTATTCTCCTGTGGGACAAATTTAGCAGGAAATGCAATCGATTGAATTTGTAGCATTAAGTAACACTGTCTCGGTAGGACTTAAGGAAAAGATTAAAGATCGTATCAAATGGCGTGCTGGCTTCGGGAATCTCAAAGTTTATTCACCAGTATTCACAATGCAATTGTGAGCCTTCCGAATATGGCATATTCCATGTAGGTTTGGATGAATTAGTCTACAGTCTATGTGCACGTGTGTGGTTGCCCTGCATTTGCTGCTGGAATTCAACAAGGTCTAAAAGGTTTTGCAGTCATGAACTACACACCATCCTATCATCCAAGCACACACACTTAGAGCTGGCATCAACCAGGTATGGCAAAATTCTGTATTGGTGTCTTGCAAGACTGGGCTGTCTTTCATGCTGTGAAATACCTGGCTGGTTCTTGCACTGAGTGCACTGCTTTCTTCAAAGCGCTGAGTGTTTTTAACCCAACATTTGTGGCAAAACCAGCGTTTTGCCTCTTTTCCATAGGCATGGCCCTGTGGTTTGGCGTGTGGCTTTAAGCTGCAGAGAGAATAGCAGCTGCACAAGGGATATGCTGTTCCCGTGCACTGATATTACAAGCAGAAATAAATCCCCCTGCCCTTGGCTTTTCCCCTGGGCCCACGTGGCAGAGCTGCTCTCTCAGCTTTATGGCCTGTACAGAGCGGTGAAGGCCAGCAAAATTGCAAAGGCTTTGGCTTGTCGTGAGAGATGGGTTCATTAGCAAGGCAGTCCTAGTCCCGGGTTGGCAGCTTCAGCCAACTGAGGTCCAACATTCTTTCTTCATCTGTCTTTATGTAGGGAACATCTGCTGGGAACTTTCTCAGCTGTAGGTGTGAAATAAAAAAAAACGGCGAAGAAAAAAGGCGATTGGGCGATCCGTTACCATCTAACGAAACAGTCCTCGGTGGTCTGAGGTCAAGGATAAGGGAGGGATAATAAGGTCCCTTATCTCAGTGGTTTACTGGTGTGACTTAAGTCTGAACAAAGGAGTGGATAAGGACACTGGTCATCAGTAGAGTAAGAAAGAAGAGACCGGCTGTTGCCTCCCTGGTAAACAATGTTGAAAACCAAGAAGGCAGTGAAATGCAGAATGCAGATAACTGAGAATAACTAAGCTGACTTCAGGCCAACTAAAGTTGATTGCACCAATTACTTCAAAAGTCTGTGGGAGTACTCTAGAACTGCATCAAAGCAGGAGCTTGCATCAAAGGGAAACGTAAAACTGTGTTGCGGCCACTTTAGCCCCCTTAATATAGCCAAGCGAAGCTGGCTACCATCTGGAGTGATCTGCGCTTTTCCAAATAGGTTTGCATATCTACCTGGGCTGGGGTCATCTGCCATAGCTGATAGAACAGCTGTTCATTGGTGGCGATTGCCTGGTATTAAGCCACTGTGTCCCAGGTCCAAATGGGTGACCTAAGATGGCGAGAGGTGTTGCCATAAGGCATTACCTCCCTCTTGAGGCATCTGCTTCACTGGCCATGTCTTGTCTGGGCCAAAGGCTGTCCCAAAGGACCGTTCTAATACTCTCCGAATGCATGGCGGGCTCGAAGGGCATGGGATACTTATTGCACAGAATTGCACAGAAGGCAAATTTGAGGAGTCAGATCAGTGGAGAATCAGCCATACAGTGAAATTGCAAATCTATACATGTTGATGACAAAATGGTCCAGAACATTCAGAATAATGGCAATGTCTTTATGGGATCAGGCCAAATGATTTACAGCTGTTGCATTCACTGAGGTTACAAAGAGAAAAAAAAATATTATATTAAAACTTACCAGAGATGCTAGGAGCTGAATCATCTTACTTCGAGAGCAAGATGCGACTTGCAGACCGCTGGATGGCATCTCCAAGCATCAGGGTGTGAGGACCCTACCCATTTGATCTTGCTTAGAGAAAGCCCACTGAGATCAATAGGACTTCAGTTAGTCATATCTAAATGGTGCCGGTAGGTCTTCTCTAAGTCAGGGATGTGTACCTCAGCAAAACAAGTTTGAATTTTCCCAGATTACTTCTCAAAGCTCGTTCAGAGAAGCTTTCTACTTTGTGCACGGAAATCTGTGAGCATATTCATGTGTGTTTTCCCCAATTCATCTAACATCAATGCACATATTTGAAAGGTATGCATTTTTCCATGGATTAAAATGTACGTGTGCACATTTTTCAATGCACCTTCTTCAAATGTACACATGAGCTGAACACATTTTGGTCTACAAATCACATTCCAAGCTTGGAAACCTAGAAGTATAAGCTGGTTGAAACCTGATCAAAAGTGAACTGGAAGGAATTTCTTGCAGATCCCCATTCTAAGCATGACCCCGTCGGAGGACGCCAAACTATGAAACATGTGACAGATGCCAGCTTCTCAAGTTGCTTAGTGGTGGCCGATGGAAGGTGCCCTGGAGCTGCCTGAGAACTTTAATCTTTATTCATTTTGAGATAAACAGTTCAGATGCAGAGTCGTGTAGATTCTGTGAGTACGTGGCATTTCCCCCTTTATCATACAAGGCACAGTTGATGCAGAAAGCTGCCTGGCTTCCCACGGGGTCATTTATTGGTCAACATGTTGTGGCATGGCTTCAATTCCACAGAATTCTCTGTCCACACTCAAATCTGACCATCCTGTCGCTCATCTGAACCCCTTGAGCAGCCTCTGGACCTCAGGTGTTAACAGCCTGCTTGATCAATTACAGCAAAAGCAGTCCCCTCTGCTGTCGGGGGGACACCAGTTCCCTTTTGTGCCCTTAAACAGACTCCTTTCCAAACCTGCTGCTGTCTGCTCTCACCCTGCACAGATCCAGCACAGCTTGCATCAAAGGGTCTGAAGAAAAAGACGTGTGACACGGCTCCTTCCTGTGATTCCACCTCATGACACAATTTGTTTCCAAAGGAAGAGGATGCTTCCAGCGTACAAAAAAAATGGTGTTCCTTGCCATGGAGCAAGCAATGCCTACAGCCAAGAGCTACCCAACGGAGGGTGGTTAATGAAGGCTAATGCAGCATCCTGGCAACTTCAGATACCAAGATGTAGGAGCATATGCTGTATGTTCTGCTGTTTAGCTTTGGTTTTTCAAAATGTGCTCAAGGGTAGTGACCATCTATTCTCAAATTTAGGCTGCATAATGTAGTTACCTGTAGCTGAGCTAATGTGAAGTTGGCAGACACATTTTGGACTAGGACCAGGTAGACCTGGGTTCACAAACATTGTTCAGTTGCGAATGTCAAGGAATAATCTTGTTCAATCAAGCTTCCTAAGGAAGAACATACAGATGTAATCCATAGTGTTTGTTTCAAATACCACTCAACTACTGTGACCCAGTTGTTTAACCCAGGAATGGGCAGGGTTGAGGGCAACAATGACTGCACTGTCTCCTGTGCGCTCATTGTTGCTGCTTTTGGTTAACAACTCTGAAATGCAAACACAGAAACTCTGGCTTGTTTGTGGATTAAACAATGTTAACCTAACAACAAACCACAGGCAAAGATTGAGTTGGCTCTGGATTATTGAAGCCCTACAGAGATCCTGAAATTCTGGACAGGAATGGGCATTCCTACATTGCTTCTGTAAGTGGAAGGGGACCAGTGGGTGGGAACCAGCATGTTCACTCACACTTGAACACTCATGTGCGAACCGAGCTATGTTACTTAGGTGAATGTTTGCAAAGTATTCCAGGGTACACCCACAACTGCTGTGCGCCTAGAATTCCTCACAGTCTAAGAAATGCAGAAACTCTTGCATAACAACATCACTCCATATGTGCTTTTGAAGAAGGCTCTGATGAGGGCTATGAGGAAGAACTGGGTTGGGGATATGCTGCTTCTAATGTGAACCAATGTAATTACCAACTATGGATCAAAAATTGAGGAAGGTGTTTAATTAAATAGGGACTATTCAAGTCAAGGAAGTTTTCTTAGAAATTTTCTATACCATCAAACCTAATCATAATGAATCTTAGTAGATCTTCCGCATGGCAGGATTCCCTGTCTATTTCTCCTCCACTATTTCTGTCTTCAACTACTCTCATTGCTCTCACTTTCTTCTCCGGCCCAGTGATCTTCAGTTCCAGCATTTTGCTTCGGACAGAAATCCCAAGTAAGCCACTTTGTTAAAGGAACATGTCTGCTTGTTGGTGTGCGCTGCTACTTTTCAATGACAGGAAAGGAGAATTCTCCACTGTGCCATTTGCCTCTGCTCCGTCTTGTCACGCTCCTCTCCAAGTGGTCATTGGCAATGAAGCATTGCACCTTCTCACTGCCGCTGTGTCCCACCAGACCCTCCTGATGTCTTTGTATCTTGGCTTTTCTTCCGACTTCCCTTTGTCTAAGTTTTATTTTCAGCCATAGCATCTGCCTTAAAGCACAAGTGTTCCTTCTCCAGTGGATCACGTTTTGTCAGAGCTCTCTGCTATGACCTGTCCGTCTTGGGTGACCCTGCACGGCATAGCTCATAGCTTCATTGAGCTACGCAAGCCCCTTCGCCACGACAAGGCAGTGATCCATGAAGGAGTCATTTGGTGTAGTGGCAGGATTTCATAAACTTCCACTGAAATGGCAGTATAAAAATAACTACTTAGAGCTGTTATATTAAAGGACCTCCAAGAACTTGAGGGAAAGACTGTGGGGTTTTTTGCTTTTGTTTTAAATTAGTCCTATTTTCAAATGAGTGTGATGGCAACACTTAATCTTCAGATGGCTAGTAGCACAACAAATACATTCTTATCTAATCTGCAGCAAATCTTTCCCCCACCCACTGCTGGGCCAGCTCAGAAACACGCCATCCTTTAAAAATTTATAACAACTGCAGCTAATAAAACCAGAGTTTGGAACCACCTTCGTTTATCTTTGTTGGAACTATATGAAGACATCAAAGGGAGCTTTGCCACACTCGTCGGGAAATTGCAGCGTGGCAATAGGTTAATAACAGGATAGGAATCTTTTATTTCTTGATGTGGTGCTGGCACAACTCTCTGAATATACAGACTGGGAACATTTATGGGAGCTGCTGATGGGTGTGGATCTAGCTCGCGTAGGAGTGAGAGACCTTCAATTTCGATCGGGACAAAAGGGTGGACTTCAGGACCAGTGAGGTCAAGACTGTTTGCTCGTGTGAGCCTTCCAGCTGCCTTGTAACCCACAGGCCATAAGTTGGTGTGACAGGGCTGATCATCACCAGGGTGTGAAGCGACGCTGTCTGTGTGTTCTCCTGCCAGGCTTCTTTATGAGGTTGTGTTGCTCAGCCTCTCCAGTCTTGGACTGGCTCAGCAAATCTTTAAGTTGAAGCCATTTTAAACCTCTTAAAGATTTAATAGCATTATCTTGCCCTCAATCTCTGCTGCTCTAGGTGTAACCACGGGATCTGCTCATCTTAATGAACTATATTTTAACAGAAGGTCATCTTGTCTGCCCGTACATCAGAAGAATGTGTAATTTTGGCTCAGTTATGCCGCTGTTTTACTCTTTTTCTGCTGTATGACATTCCTGGCAATTGAGACTTTGCAACCTCTCTAAGTATCCAAACATATAATCAGAAGAATCGTATTTAACCTTTTCTATCTATTCAATAGGAAACTTACATACTCAGCTTTTCTAATACATTCTCAGTATTTCTCTTTAGAAAACCCACATTTCCTCTTCTCTGTAACATTACATCCATCCATATTTATGGATAGACTGTTTTAAGCGATAATTTCTGCCAACTGGCCTTTTTAACAGAGTATAATTAGTGTCTGCAGATTCCTGGAGGAATTTCCTCAGATTCCTATGTCCTTGCTCATTTAACTTTATTTAACCTGAAAGCATAGACTTATATGAAGCAACTCTCTGCTGTTCCAAGCTCTGATCAATACTCTGATGTATATTACTTGGAAAGAAGGTTCACAACACCCTTTTCTTCAATATCCAATGTTGTGAAGTCTGCTGGAAGGAACGTCTATTCCAAAGGAACTTTTATGTCCGTTTTAAAGGGCTCCCCTAACACAACATTCTGTTCTAAGCAGGCTCCAGAAAGTTTTTTATATCTCATTTTTTGTAGCATCCTTTGTGGTGTTATCTACTTGTGTACCCTACAAATATTTTATGCGCACAAATGGACAAGCATAATTGAGTCCTTAAGTGCTACTAAAATAGTCTTTAATAATGTAGGTTACAGAAGGAACACCTTAAAAAGAGCTCAGAGAGAATGATCCCTTTTTATAGAAGCTCTTCTATCATTTTTTATTCTTGTCTACACCTTCCCTTAATTCTGTTTCCTCACTAATTAACAAATGGACCTGCTCCATGTTGATGCTCCAGCCTTTTCATGAATTATTCTACTGCTTAGTTATCTCGGCTTCCTGTTAGAGAACCTTCCTGCTGTTCCAGAAATTCAGAAACTTCAAAATGCATCAGGCCCGTCTGACACTGGGAGTAAACACTCAAAATGAGAGTAGCTTGTTGCATAAAAAGGGGCAATAAAAGTAACAGATAACCAATTTGTTGCTGATTTCTTTTCCTCTGCTTCTTCATAGCATGGGCTGTTTTCATAACTTAGTTCACTGCAGCCCTATAAAACTTATATAAGAAATAAATAAAACATCCCAAATAAAGGCTACTTATGTGTATAGGGCCACTAATCAAAGTTGTCATTACAACATCTAAAAGCTTTCCCCAGGGTTCATTTTCCTGTTTTATCTGAGCTCTACTTAAGTACCATCTCCATAGGCAGAAACGCTGCTTGAGATACTGTGGTAGGCAGAATCTGATGGCACAGCAGCCAAATTAAATTAGTCACAATAAAATTGTGAGGATAAAGAAGGGCTTAAATCAAAACCATAAATAATTGAAATTGACTCATCTTTTAAACAAAAAGAAGTGGGAAGATAATAATTTGAAGAAATAAAACAAAGCAAAAAGAAGATGCTTAAAATCAGCTTTCATGAAGTGCAGCATAAAATGCAAGAGTATGATGAATACAAATGTAACACAACTTACGTAACCTACGTAAAGGGGATCAGGAGAGTATTTGCATATAATGGGGGTTATATCACATGTTCAGACTTGGTAAACATTTTGGCTTTCCACGCAGAGGCAGAAGTCTGAGTGCCTATTTAGTGACCCATCGTGGTGGCAATTCCTGGGATGCTTAACCCAAGAATTATGGGGACAAGTGGAGCATGCAAGCCACTGGTGCTTTTAATTAACAACTCATCTGCCTTACAATGATGCTTGAAGGCTTCTTGTCGCAAGGATCAGTCAATAGTGCCAAGCCACAGGGAGAGACGGCAGAACCCCTTGAAGACACTCAGTGATGGTAACATGGCTTGCCTGCAGGAAGCCTTATAGGCAGTGCCACTGCAGTGTTTAGACGCATGGCCAACCTTTATGTTTGCCACCCAAAATGCTCACCCACAGCGATTCGCATGGTTATTGTACAGGTGCACTCGACTGGAAGCAGGATTGGCAGCAGTCGTTCCCCCCGCCCCGCCCTGTAGCCATGCCAGAAGGGGGGGGGGAATGCAAGATTCTGTGGCGTGTGGCTTGTTCACATAATGCGAAACCACTCAATCATGGTGTCTGAATGCAGCTAACGTGCAAAATGGCCCTTAATTATGTGCCATTTGCTTGGCAGTGTGCTGTACTTGAGCGCTGCCAGACGCTGGGGCGAAGCTGCCCCAAAGCACAAGTCTCCACATGCCAGCTAGGCAGCAAAGATGGCAGAAAGAGAGCATGTGCCATGGACCCGTGGAGGCGCCAGTTTCTTCCCACCAGCCTTCCAAAGCAGAGAAAACAAGGAAGAGACTTGTGGCACCTGAAAATTGCGGCCCGCTTTGTTGTACGTGTGCTCTGGGCTGCAGCAATAGATTCACAAGGGGGCAGGGAGGGGAAGGTCATACGTAAACAGTGAGGTCAATGGAAATTTGATGCACACAGTTCCGATGGTGATAATAATGCTATTAAGAGCGGCCATTCACAAAAGTGCTGTTACTCATAACACAAATGTCTTGGCAAACCAGTTAGCACATGCAGAGTGGTAAAAGTTTGTTTTTCTTTTAATCACACTACATGCATTAATTGGCTTATGCAATGCTAAGATGTTTGTGGCTTCTGCATCAACTTTTTATGGATGCCACCATTAACATAATTATCACTATCTGTAATTTCTACATTATATCTTCATCTGATCTAACTTACAACACCAACACCCCCTGGTAACTCTTGTGCGTACGTGTGAGGGGTGGAGGAGGGAGAGAGAAATGAAGGACAGTGCTTCATGCATCTGACGAGGTGGAAAGTGGCCCACAAAGGCCTGGGCCATCAGCAATGTGCTAGACTTCACAGTGTCACCAGGTTCTTCATTTTCCTGCAAAAGGCATGTGGCTTCCTGCCTAGAAACCATCAAATGTAGAGCATGATACAGACACATTCTGAAAACTTCCTCCAGGAATAAGCTGGCTGAATCGGAACTTCACACAGACATGCAGGCTGTATGTTAAGGGTTCTACCGGCTCCATTACTCCTAGTTCCATGATCACAGTTTTACAGTGTATTACGCAGAGCATCGCTGCTGAAGAAAAGAATATTCCTGATGAATTTGTATTCATGAAGAAGAAAGGCCGAATTAATTTGGAAGATAACCCTACTTCACCTCTTTTGTTCTTTTTCCCAGAGAAAAGTTCAACTGTAAGGTCATTGACATATTAAAATAACCATTTCTATTTCCTATTGTACTTTGGTTCAAGGCGTGCATTACAAAAATAGTATATTACCCAGGATAGAGAGGAAAGCTTTGGCTCTCTCTGGCTCAGCAGGGCCGTCTTTCAACTGCGCCTCACAAAGGTACATTCCAATGTCAGCAGAGGTTGGGTTGGCAATAGTGAGACGTCTCCCAAAACTGCTAACTCCGCTGGTTATTTTGATTCCGTTCCTCTTCCAGGCTACACTTAATTTCTCAGCGGGCCTGTGAGGGTAAAAGTCACACCAATTATTACCGTGAATTATGTTATCTGCAGTAATAACACAGTGAACATATGACTCACGTAACTCTTCCAGGACTGCAGACACATTGAGCACTGGACACTTCGAAATAAATCCAGGCACAGCTCTGAGGTCTTACGCAAAAGCATGCATCAGAGAGAAGCAGGGCAGGGGAGGCGGAGAGGGGGAACAGAGAGGCTCTGAGCAGGCCTGGCTACCCACTGGAGCAGTGGCACTTTTAAGCGGTAATGATTTGCTTTGCCTAAGCAAAGGATGCTAAAAATACACACCACTCAGGGGACACAGCTGTATGGGAGGAACTTTAATTATAACTCAATTTTGGAGACTGCATTAAGTGTTATCAAGAATGTCTGTGCTTTCGCGGGGAAGGGGGAATCAATGGGTCCTTGAAAGATTTCAGATCCTTCTCTCTCTTCCAGGGGTACCTCCCCACCTCCACTGCATCCACGGGTAACATTTCAGATGTCTATTTTTAAAGAAAGCTACATTAAACATTATTGTTTGGCCTGAGGAACTGCCAAGCAATTGTTGATTGACTTTTCTTGCTCAAACTCATTTGGTGACCATGGAGACAATGTATAAAAAGTAGCCCGATTAACAGGGCTAGGACTGATGCTTAAACCTGCTAGCATGGGAGACGTCATGTCTCTAATAGTACCCAAGACAAGTTACCTGACTTTGATGTTCTGACTCTTCTGTGGTTCTATATGAATAATATCGACCCAATCCTTTTCCTGCCTTGCAACCCATTCCCACAGCACAGGGGGAATTAACCCTATATCACAGCAGAGCAAAACTAAACAAACAAAAAGCAAAGCCCTTGCACTGTTCTGGGACTCATCTGAGAGATGTGCTAATGACCAGGGAAGTGGCAGCCAGGAATAAAACTGAGCTAACTAGACCTAGATTCCCGGCTTCTTGAGAGAAAAAGCAAAAGGCGTCATCCACTATGAATTCTCATGCTTTGGATTGAAAAAGACATTCTCTCCCCTGTTTCAGGCTTCATGCATGCCTTAAAACGAGCTTTCAGTTTGCTTTGGCTATTTCACATTACCTGCCATCAACCACACATTCCAGAATGGCTTCATTACTTCCGGCCACCACGCTGATATTACGTGGAGGAATTACGATCACAGGAGCCATGGTGGCAGAGGTGTCAGCACCTACAAGCAAGGAAGCAAACACTCAGTGAGCATGTTGTGGGCCTGGCCTAGTAGCCTTCAAGACATGCTTTTGGGACCCCTCCTGGGACATCCAAGCATGTAGGGTGGCCATGTGTCAGAGGAGAGGCTCCCAGTTGAATGGCTGCTGGAAGACTCTGCTCTGCCACGAAGGCATCCTCCGAAAACTTTCCAATTCCCATCTAGATTTGAAATAGATAAACATCAGAACATAAGGAAAGTCAGGCAAAGGTGCATCTGGCCCAACATTCCACACACACGGTGCCAACGGAAGGGAAAAAGGAGGAAAAGCTGAGCCTTGAAGATGACTGCCAAGAGCTCCTGGCCAGGAGACTGAGCAAGGCACACAGATCTCGTGGCCATAACTGTCCACACCAGGGCTGGATGGTCTGCATCTCTGCGGTGGGCCTTTCTTAGCTGCTTAGCTACAGAACGCCACGCACCTCAGAGCCGTCAGTCCAGAGAGTTCATGTTGCCCAGGCTGCATCTACTACATAATATATATAATCAGGTCCATGAGACTGAGATTAAGGTCACATTCCCATGGCTGCTAGATGGGGTCTTGAGATGGTGCTCAGAGCTGGGATGTGGGACTCCACATTTGGAGCACCTTCCTTGCACCCTTCAGCCAACCCAAAATGGGCCATGAGGCTCCGCTGGGATGAGCAGTGTCCTGGTGGTAGCTCAGCCTGCGCTTGCAAACCTCTGCAAAAGATGTGGAGGTCCACAACTGACCATCTAAGGTGGAAGACAGGAGGAGCCCAGAGCTGACCTCTGGCTCCCTGGTCTTCCCACCACCGGAATCCTCTACGTGAGCCCCCTATTCATCTTTGTTCTCCCTCTCCGGTCTTTTATGGCCAACACTTGACATGCTTGTTTCAGAAATCCATACAGGTCAAAGGTATAAATACAAAATATAGGTGACAGTAGGTAGACAAGACCCGTCTGCAACCTCCAGTGCAGGTGTCTTGCAGTGACTCATAACACAAACATAGGGGTGTTACGAGTACTGAACCATCCATGTTTTCATTGGGAAAAACTGGATAAACTAGCCAGCTTTAAGATGCCACCCCAACCTTACACAGAGAACATGCTCTTCAATCCAGTCATTTTCTCTTGCTTTCTTTATGCTACGCCAAAACCTTTTATTTCAGTAGTTGAAGCTTCATATCAATGGAAGCAAATGGCTCATATTTGCTCCCAAGCAAAATGAAGGAAGGCCCCGTTCCTAGAGAACAAATACATTGAGCTCAAACAGGGTTTTTTTCCCTCCACTACCAAGCACGTTTATTTTTATCAGACATTTGCTGACTTATATTTTTAAGATCGTTTCATGTTTTGTTTAATCTTACTACTTCCACACAGTTTCAAAAGAGCCTGCCAGTACTTGAGTTCTTTAAAAAGATTTTTATACACCAGGGAACAAATATGAAATTAACAAAGCGGCATATCACAGCAACTTCAACCCTCTTCCCTTATCAGGAAAGTAAATAACCCAAATCCGCTTCTCTTTTGTGAGTCTACAAACTGTAAATAATTTAGGTTATGCAACTCTTGGAAAATGCTAGGAAAAATCCCACACACACACACACACACACTGAAAAAAGAAACTTGCCACCACAGGCTTGTTTCTTTTTAAAAATTTCAGCGCATTTAACAAGTGAATTAAAATACCAATGTGTTTTTGTTTTGCTGCAAGCTATTCATTTGGGAAAAAACACAGCATTGTTTTCCCTACATAAAAAGAGTATAATAAAAGATTGCTTAAAAAAAAGAAAAAGAAAGAAGGATTGCAATAAAAGAGTTACAGGGGGAAAGAAAATTAAACTACATATAAACCAATGAAAATCCAAACGGGTTCATCAAACACTATACAATAAGGTGGCTTAGCATTATAAAATTTACCATTATGAGCCAATGCAATTTAGAACTGGCAAGTATAAAGCTCCTTTTCTTTCAATCACTGGCACCAAGATCTGTCATGAAACAGCAGAAACCGGAAGGAACACCTTGGTATGTGTCGCTCCCTGATCGTGCACTCTCTCTGCTCAGAGGTTCTGTTAAGACCAGTGTGGCTTTCTTGAAGTGTGCACTCAGTGGAAGCATGTTTCAAAATGTGACTTGTGGGTGAAAATAAATATGGATAATGATATATAGCACAGGACTATTTTTGGTTTTATTGTGGTATCAATTTTAAGGATGAAACAATGCATTGTAAGGGGGGTTGGACGCGATGTCCCTGGAAGGTTGGAAGGTGAGTTGGAAGGAGCCTTCCAATTCTACTTGCAAAGGTCCTATGAAAGAACAAAAACCAAGGCCAGAATTCAAATAGCTGGAGGGTTACAAGTCATAGTTTTCTTACTTCTGTCTTGGAATGAATGCCTGCATAGCTCCACCTGCCCACCTACCTAGCAAACCAGTTTTTCAACTCCTCAGCATCACAGCAAATGCAATTCTGGTGTGTGTGTGTCAGGATGGGTGATGCTCCAAGTCCACCCCTGCCCCCCAAACCTAAAATTAATTGTGAGGTTCTTCAGATCCCTGGCAGCAGGGATGTGAATACCAGCAGGCTGCTGATTAAGGATCCGGTGAGAGGGTTTGGCACTTATGAACGGACTTTCATGAGGAACGAGCCATGCACCGTGCTTAGGTTTTCCGTATTTGAATTGGGTTATGTGATGGTGATGACAAGAATAGCAGCACAAGCCCAGCCTGCCTGGTTTAATGCCTAGCTTCTTCCATTTGCAAGGAGCCCAGGGGCGGCCTACAAGATTCTCCTCCCCTCCCAGTTTGTCCGCACAACCTCAACCCCTTGCAGGAGCGAGGAACGGACGCCACAATGTCACCCAGTGGCTTCCATGGCTGAGTGGGGGCTAAAGCTCAGATCGCCCGAGTCCCAGTCTCACACTCTAACCACTATGGCACTGCGTGGTGTTTGTGATCCTGAGTCGTAGATCTGTTCCATTCGCGATAGTCACAATGGTTAACAGTAGTCTCTTTATCCAAAAAAAATTAAGAAGAAATAATGGTATGTATATACCATACTGATACAATGAAAACAAAGAAGGCATAAGATACAGGATTACAAAATACGTGGAGGGAATAGGCCTTTATTCAAATTTTCATCTTCTGTACTAGGTTAACTGGGATAAAGCAGCTGAAACTATAGAATGCCTGGAAGAGTTGATGATATGGGGAATTTTTTCTTCCTCACAGAAACTTGGAATAAGCGAAACTAAGCAATAGGAAACTTGGCGATATTGTTTGCACTCAGAAATAACGTACTGTAGACTTAGCCGCACATTATTATACACATAGAAAAGAAACATGCATTTCTGGCGAGGCAAATCCTTTTTCAAAAGGACACTGCCTTTACCAGTTCATTATCCTCCTCCTCCTCATGTTCATCTTCACTTCCATAGCACACAATAGCCAAAACTGTCTGGGCAGTTCACCACAATCCATGAAAACACAAAACCAAATTGCAATGAATACCACATAGGATTTCCAATGTACAACATTTAAATAAAAAAAATTAAATCCATTTAAGCAGCTGAAACAGTTTCTCCCAACACAACTGGGCTGACAGCAGAGTGCCTCTCCCCCGCCCTCCCTGCAATTAAACGCCACTGAATGGTCACAGAAAAGGACAGCCTGCATCTCCAGTCCGTGGGGCCTACCACCAGAAGGATTGCCTCTTTGGGTCTTAAACAATGAGAATGATTAGAATGAAGTGGCAGACGCTGAAAGGTCAACGAAGTATTAATCTGGCTGGAACGCTTGCCTCCAACCTGCAATGCCATGAAGACTGTTTCTCAAGCCTTCGAAGCCTTCAAAAGGCGGCCAGTGAGCACATTTGTGGTGACCTCCAGCAGTTCAGTCTGGAAGAGAGCCTCTTTGTGCAATAAATAGATAAGCGCAGGAGCTGGGCGGCCTTATTGTGCCTGCAATGTGCTGGATATAGGCCGGGCCTCATTTGCCACTCATTGCTAATTGCAAAGAGAACAATGGCGAAGAGCATTTGTGCTTCCTCTCAGTTTCATTCATACTTTGTGCTAGAAGAAGCCTATTAGCAAAATTAGTCATCTGATAATGGTTTCTAAACATGTGGGGTTAAGATGAGGCTGATAAAGACCTAATATATTTCCTTTGAATCCTGACATAACAGCAGAATAACACTAGCTTTTTAATCTAATGGAGAACTAATGTGCTTAGGCTACTAAAGAGTGTATAATATGTTGCATTGTTCAATTCTATTAAACTCAACCAACTGTTCCATGTGGCCTGTAGGACATCAGTTGAAGAAGGTAGTTATTAGCAAACATGTAACAAATACATAAGACTCCACATTTCAGAAAAGTGTATTGCCAGCTCCTTTTGGATGAAAAGGTCATTTGCATGACGAACTGGTTACAAGTGCTTACTAGAGGCCCATTCCTAGCTTAGCCTGAATCGGCTTGTAGGACGTCAACCATACATTGGAGGTTGTTTATTGGCTCCAAAAAGGCAGCATTTAAGTTCATATTTGCAAGGCGTGATGGCCAACATGGTTTTCGCCAGTCCCCACCCTATCCGCACCCTCTTTCGAAAGCTACAGATATTGGAGAAATCTGCACGTGGTTCAAATGAGCTTAGATTTCTGTGAAGTTACCTGTAGATTCTGTAGCTGATTGGTTTTTTTCCAGTCTGAGGATCTGAAGAGAATTTATTAGATTTGCGGGGCGGGGGGGGGGGAGATTTGGGCAATGTACAAAAACACAATGGCACAAGTATGCAAGAGTGCTTTTGCACTCATGTTCATTAGCACAAATGTGCATTTTCAAACAGGAATGGCATTCACACAAAATGCTTTGATGCCATCAAAGGGTGGGTAACAGAGCAGAAGGCACCTGACCATCCATGGAACACAGAATGGATTTAACAAGAGCCGTCCTTCCCAAGGTCCAACGCTGTCCACTGGTTGTGCGAGCAGAAAAATATTCAGCGTAATGAGATGAGGAGAGGCCAGAGTTACATCCGCTGGAGCTCCGCCCACCTGCGTAGCATCCAAGTCAGCAGAGACGGGAGCCATGCTACCTGCAAAGGTCTGCACAGGTTGGCTGATAACGGGCTGCCAGGTTTCTTCAAATGGGCCAGAATTAGACCCCTTCACAAGGCTTTTGACCCCCACGAAAGAGGTCTGTTGGGTGACTGTGGGCAAAAGCAATGCTCGCTTGCTCCTCCACCATCACCCCGTAGGCCTTCAGTTGGGCCATGGCTCATTTTCAGCCAGTCAGCCAGTGTGGTGTGGTGGTTAAGAGCATGGGACTGGGACTCAGAGGATCTGGGTTCAAATCCCCACTCAGCCATGGAGCCAACTGGGTGACTTTGGGCCAGTCACAGCCTCTCAGCCCAACCTACCTCACAGGGTTGTTGTGGGGATAAGATGGAGGAGGAGAATGATGTAAGCTGCCTTGCGCCCTTTGTAAGGAAAAGGCAGGATATAAATCGAAATATAAATAAATAAATAAATAAATAAATAAATAAATAAATAAGTTTCCCATCAAAGTCAGGCTGGCTGCCATTCCACACAGTTCATTGCCTCCAGCTCCACAGGAGACCAGGGAGCCCATCTGGAAGTACACAGTGGGAGAACACCATCGAGAGCAACTCTGAGGATGCACAGAACATCTGAGGACCTCTGCTGCAGACATCTTTTATATCTTACAAGGGCCATGCTATGGACTGCTGAGGAATAATCACGTGTGGTCTGAGACGCAGAGGTGGGGAAGGGGCTCTCTCCCTTGCTCAACAGCCTGTCTATTCCAGAGTGCTCTTCAGTGCAATCGGATGTCAAAACCCTCGGGCACACGTGCAGGTTCCAGAGGGACTCCCCCTGAGGTTAGCGCCTCCTCTCTGCGTCCAGTCTACTTGTGTGCAGGGCCAGCTCTTCAAAGATCTGATCAAGCTGACAAAGTCGGTGGCTGCTTCCGCCTCTCCCTCCCCACCTCCTGGCAGGGATCTTTCACAAGTGAGATGTAACATGCGGCAAATGCACCTCTGCGGCAAGACAGGTTTTGTGGTCTGAGTGAAAGACTGATTGTGTTGCACATTTCCCAAAGGGCACAAACCCCTGGCAGAGAAAAGCTCGGCATTCTACGGATGGATGGTACTTGGGGGTAAAGAATTTTCAACATT
This sequence comes from Varanus salvator macromaculatus, assembly GCA_023646645.1. NCBI lineage: Eukaryota > Metazoa > Chordata > Lepidosauria > Squamata > Varanidae > Varanus > Varanus salvator. The sequence goes on along the minus strand of JAIXND010000852.1, from coordinate 4,600,367 downwards.
TAAGTGTTTTCTCCTTCTACAGTCTTAGTGTTAAGTAGCCGACAGGTTTAAATGGCATACATTTAAATGAATCTGAAACTACTTTTGTGATGCTTGGCTACACCTTTTAGCATTGTGATGACTGCCACTTTATTATTTTTTTTCCTTTCAAGTTCACACTAGAGCTAACCTCTCACTTCAGGAACTTTTGGGGGCAAATTCTAAATGGCGCAGTGTCGTCAAAATGGAGCCAGCATGTTATTATATACAGCTTTCCAGTTACGGCTCAGCTCAGAAATGGAGGATTCTGTTCTCTACTCTGAACTTGCCTTCTGACAACTCTTTGTGCTCAAAGAGCAATTTGGGAGTTCAGACTCTGTCACTGACCTGACCTTCCCCCCAAAGCACAGCGAGGGTCTTCTTTTGGCAAAGAAATACATGTGACACATCATCTGAGGTTTGTACTTGGAGACATCCCCCCACCCCTGTCGGTATCTATCTATAGCCGTGAGTCATTTTATCTAAAGAACGCTCAGGTAGCTTTTCATACTCTAAAAAAAAAATAGTCTCAGTATCAAATAGGTGGCTGGCAGGAATGCATAATCTCGCTCAATATTAGTTAAAGGGGCCCAGCACCACAGTTGGGCAACATTACCAATTAGCCCATCAAAGCTACGCAACAAACACCAGGCGCTGTATCCTGCCCCAGCAACCACCAGGGGGAGCCAGTTAGTTTAAACCATTTACCCAGGCGGCAAAGCAAGATCTCATTTTGTTCTCTTAATGATGGAATTTGCAGTATGACAGCCCACATTTCAGTAGGAATTTTAAAAAGCTGATCACTGGCACAGATGCTGAGATGGGCTATATATTTTTATGCAATACTGAAGCAAAAGAAACATCTTTGTCGATATGCTCAAAGAAGCATTCCCTCAGGAGGAAGGGGTGGGCAGGTTTTGTGAAAGCAGAAAGAGAAGTTACTTGAAAGGTGCCTTCCTGTACATGAAAGACCAGTGGCAAAGATCAAGGGCCCGTTTTCTGGGGAAATGGACAGAATTCTCTCTTTGGAATCTGTTGCGCAGTTGATGTACAGTTTTAAGTCCCTCGGCGAGCAATGCGTACCTGACAGGGAAAGAGCAGCTTTGTGACAAGGTACTTAGACAAGTTCATAAGCATTGCATGTACCGAATCCTCGTCTCTCTTGGCTTATGAAAGAGGGCAGGGAGGGAACAGTGAGCAAGGCCAGGGCGGAGAGCAACGCCTCGTTCTGAGAGGGAGAAGTTCCTTGCCACCCGAAGCAAGTGAGGGCGCTCCCAAAGCAATCCCCTCTCTGCACCTGAAAGATGCCCACCATTTCAGGCCGGTGGCAAATGCCCCTTTCCTGGGAAATGTTCGTGAGTGCGATGGCCAACTGGCCCTGTGCGCTCCTGGGATGCACTGATGATCCAGCCGCATTGCAGTTTGGGTTCAGAAAATCTGAAGGAAATTCGGTTTAGGGATGGGGCCTGATTTGGTGAGTGAATGCAAAGGGAAATGAATGTCTGGGGAAATTCTCTCTTTCTCTCTATACACACATATGTACAGTATTCATCCTTCTCAAACCTGATATTTATGCTTGTGCATGAATCGTGGATTACATATACATTGCTGACATCCACATTACTAATTTGGATATCTGAAGTTCATATATTGTTGCACCCAATGATAAAAGCACCTTGCTCCCTCCCTTGTTCTGGACACATGTCCTTGGGAAGGCCATTTTTCTCCCTGCCGGCCAGCACTCTGCTTCTGCGTACGTTCCGAACATTGCAGGCCTTCCCTTTGGCTATCAAGAATGGAGAAGTGGCGGAGCTGGCAGGGGGAGGGTGGGGTGAGCCGGAGGAGGACAATATGGATGCAGCTCTTTCTCCCTACTTGCATTATGAAAGCTCTAGCCATGTAGCAGAGGTGCGAAGAAGAAACAGGGGCATCATCAAGGATGGGAGCCCTTATCTGCCATGACAGGCCGTGGCTGCATTGATCCGAATTATCGTACCCCTTGCCTAATGATTCTCTGAGGTCCTGTTATGTCCTCATGCTCCCGTGGCCAACAGCACTATGTGGGGATCCTCAACGGGATGACAGAAATCCACATGGTTGAGTAGCTCTTTCTATACCTCACAGCCCATTTACCAAAGGGAACTGTAATGCATGCTCTGGTGCTTTGTTAAAGTCTGAGCAGTGGAAAGCTTTAAACGACAGGAGTAGGTTTTTGGGTTTGGGTTTGCTTTTTTTTTTTTAACATGACAGGAAACCAAAGAAAGGACTAAGGAAGAGGAGTGACATGAATGATTCACAGCAGAGTGATGGGAAGAGAAAGCTGCTCTTAGCAGAGCTGAGAAATGACAGGAAAGAAGGATAACAGGCAATCTGTGCAACAGATTATACAATAGGAGCAAGAAATGGATTCTAAATGTTGGTACAAAGAAGAAAATATGGACTTTGGAAGGTTTGCAAAGGAGGAAACTATGCGATTTCGAGATTCAAGAGCTTATGAATCAGACCAGAGATGTATCTAGCCCAGCTCCCATTCCAAGAAGGGTCAACCAGATGCCTCCAAAAAGCCCAGAAGAACAGCAGGGCACTCTCTCAGTCATACTTTCCAGAAATTGGCTCTGAGAGATGCAATCGTCATGGTATTAGCCGTCCCGAACTTTCTCCTCCGCAAATCTGTCTGATCTTCTTCTAAAGCCACCCAAGCTGGTAGCCATCGCATCTTACGTAGTAGCTCCCATTGTCTGGTTCTGTGCTGCGTGACTTCTTTTATCTCTCTTGATCCTCCCACCATTCATCTAGATTGGGTGATCCTACATTGTTCAAGTATGGTGAAAAACAAACTACCCAAATGACAACGACAGGCAAGGAATAAGGTCCCTTAAAAAGGTTGCACAAGAATGTTCAAAGTTTTACCTGCAAAGATATGACTGCTTTCAGACTTCCTTACTCTGACAGAATATATAACAATGTGACAAACAACCAGGGTGTTCCTTTCTCCCCATCTTCCAGCACACCTCCATTTTGAAATGAATGGGAAATAACAGGGAACACATTCTCCCTGGCCTGCTATTAGGCTTAAGGGAATGAAAAGTGACAAAGGAAGGCATATGCAGGAGAATGATGTTTGAAAGAGGCATTTCGAGGTGAGGAAATAGTTTTGGATAAAATTGCATAGGAAATGGCAGCGACTTCAGTAACAGCTTACCTACAGTGAGCGAGCGTGAAAGCAACAGCTGTGATCTGTTTACGCAGCTGAAAATTGTTCCCCTCGCCTAGCCACGGGTTAGCGTGGTAATCCTGTAACACGCCTTCCTGGAGCATCTGTGCTCGCAGACCTATCCATGGTGCTAGCGCAATGCTTCACGGCATGATGAGAAGCCGGCACGTCAGTGGGCGATCTTTCCTCTATGCACACGTGCAACTTCCAGCTGTTCTGTTTGGTCAGGTATGGTATGTGGATGCCAGGCAATGCACATCCCTGCCCTCTTCAGTATGCAGGTTTCAGCTTCTGACGAGGTTTAACTAAGCTGAGAATCCTTTGCGGGGACAGGCACAGCAGTAAGGCACAACTCCTGAGAGTTCCGGTTTATTGTGCATGTGGCTGGATCACTGCTACTTTACTCTTCCTCTTACACCCTCACCCAGGTGCACTCCTGGCTTGTTACTTCCCCAACAAAGCAGTGCCTAAAGCCATGAACTGCAGTGGTTTCCCCATTCCTGGGTTGAATGAGCCACAGTTTGGGTTGAAATGTCCCAATTTCTGGTTAGCTCAGCCACCTTTGCTCAGAGGGGGAGCCAAGCAGGGGCAACGCACTCACAAAAAGCCAGAATTTCCAGCAATTCTAAACACAGCCAAGCAGCACTGTGACACTACAATACCCAATCAACTAGCCAAATTAAGGCAGATCTGTAACATATGGACAATAGCGGGTGCCTAATTCTCCTCCTCCTCCTCCAGAGGACATCCTCAGCCCTATCCATGATATTTCCACCTAAAATCATTACAGGTGCCACCGGTGGGAAACGCTACCAGCCAAATGCCAACCAGATGAAACCATGGGTTGGCTCTGTAGAAAGGAGCCAGCAGCTCTGTCCTGGTATAGTGATGCTGGTATACTCAGCACTGCTGAAATAAAGGGTGCAGGAAGCCCCAAGAGGGAGACTTTGCAAGGATCGTTGCCCTTCCATCCGATCACTTGCTAACACAAGAGGAGGAGACTGGAGAGGCAGCACCCAAGTGCAGAAATGGCAGCCCTTTTCCCTTCCTGCAGATTCCTTCTCCCCAACCCACCCCGATGAACTTGCATTAATGCTTCAGCTTTATTTCTTCCAGCTGCAGAAATAAAACTGCAAAGAATCATGGTACACTTCACATGCAAATCTGGGAGAAGGGCCCAAGCCCAGCAAATGTCAGCTGGCAGTAATCAAAGGGTATTAGCGCAGGCAATGAAACTCCACGGAGGAGTGTGGCGGAATCTAAAGAAGTTCCGCTCTCAACGTCTAGAAAATTTCTTTCCTATCTTCATATACAGACTGACACGCATCAACATCTGGACCTGGAAGGGGGAGCAACCCTCGCAACGTAAGTCCATGCCTGTGGATTCAGCAGTGGCCCCATTGTGTTCAGTGGGGCTCAGTCCCTCGCAAGTGCAGCCAGAACAGACGCAGTCTCGGTCTGATTTCAAGGGTTGCAGAACGGCGGCAAATTCTCAGACACCCAAACACTTATTAATCTAGGTGTTCCTGTCACATTGTGTCTGTGCTGCTTCTCATTGTGGTATCTACATGTCTTTGATGCGGATTATTTTAGGAGGACAATTTTATCTAAGGGAGCATAATGGCCTACCGATTCTATCACCACCTCCTTCCACTGGAAGACCCAGGAAAGCCTCTTGATTCCGGCCTTGAGGATAACAGCCTACTTTGCCATGCAAAAATATTTTTATGTCACTAATGTCTAAATGGAGCAACTGCTTAAGGCTGCAATGCTTCATTTACATAGTGGGACCCACTTCTTATGAGAGACGCATAGAATTGCACTGGAAGAACTCCAGCGAGGCTGCATGCAGCAGGTGCTAAGGAGCCCACGCAGGCGGAGGTCTTGCACCCATCCACTTGGGGAACCTGTGAGGTGCGCATGCAGTGCCGAACTGGATGGAGCTTTGGTCTGAACCGGCTTGTGTTCGAAAGTGACTGCCTATGATCCAACATTGTAAGTCTAATCAGTAGGGCCACAGCATTCTCTCTCTCTCTCTCTCTCTCTCTCTCTCTCTCTCTCTCTCACACACACACACACACACACACACACTCTAGCAAGAAGGAGAACCCTTGGCTAGCCCAGACAGTGAGGCCCCATGGGTTGGAAATGGCGCATGGGGCAGGAGTTCGCATTCCTGTTCCACAGAGATGGAGGCTCGGCTGGGCGTGTGGTGGAAAGGAAGGCAAATACATGTGGATCTGCATTGGTACAATGCGGTTGCCTTAATGCTCAGCACTAGAAACATTTTACATGTCACATTCCCACTAAAAGCAGTACTCAGAAGTCACTTTGGATAATTACTGATACAATCTCCGAAGAGTTCAACAGGGCATAGCTCAGGCTGGGGGCATTCCAGGAGCCATGAAAGCAAAGCCATGCGCCAGGTTGGAATGATCAGACATTTCTGAAACTGGCTGAACGGCCAGAGTCTCTCATAACTTCTGCACAATTAATCTAGTCATAGTCATTTCTGATTGCTGTAATTCCTTTCTAAATATGATACCATTATGATTGTTGTTATTGCTCTTACTGGCTTACAAAGCGCTTACAATTGTGTTAGGTGTTGTGTACATTAAAGCAAACCAAAACCAACAGTGCTTTACAATCAGTGCTTTACAATCTAACATGATAGTCCCACAAGGAATGCATGTCACATAATCCAAAAGGGAAAATCAGAATGCTTTGCCAACCTAAACTCTCCCCAAAAAGTCCATTCACATGTTCGTGTCGTGAGCGGAGCCGGCTGGTGCCAGAGGTCAGACTAGATGGCCCGGGAGGCCCCTTTTGACTCGCTCTGCTTCTATGTTTCTATGTTCCCAGAGATAATTATTTGCATTTAATAGCATTCTTACTTGGGTGGGGGAGGGCAGAATTCTCCAAGGGTGTGTGCAATTTTACAAGCCCTTTCTCTGATTTCATTTTTAGAACTGCAAAAGGGAGCTTCTGAAATCCTTGTTCACTCCAAGCAGTACACAACAGTACAGCTTTTTAAGCTCAAGGTCGACTATTGTTGGCTTCTATTTATATAGTTATATGAGAAACATGCTTCAGGATCCAGATGACTACTTTAGCTCCCAAAGGTCTGCTGTTTCCAGGGCTTTTTCTCATCATGGGAGCAGAAGTGAAAAGCGGGGATCTCCCCCACAGCCCTTCCCCTGCAAACAGCAGAAACAAGTACACGGGATGGCTTGTCACAATAACACATGAAAAAAACGGAGCTGCAGTGGCTTCTGGTCTCTCCATGGACGTTTCCCACCCACCAGATCAAAACACCACTTTCTCTTCCTTACTTCCATGCAATCAGGCATTTAACAAAGGGAGGAGGAGGAATTGTGCAGGTCAAAGAGCTCAAAAACAAACAGAATGCTTTTCATTTGCAAATGTGGTACAATGAAATGAGAAGGAAAAGAAAGGCGATGGAATGGGATGAAATGTAAAAGCTAATTACAGGGCTGCGTCACATCCAGAGCTCCTGAAATCTTTATCCAGTATGAAATAAACGAGAGGAAAAGAAACAAGCAAAAAGGGGAGAAAGCACCAACCCTTCAAGCGTGGATGTTCTTCGAAACAAAAGTAAGAATTTCTTTGTACGGCGCTTTGTGATTATCAATCTTATGGATATTTTATATTATAAAATTGCCTCAAAACTCAGCAGGGAGAAGAAAATGCAGAGAAGTGTTTGGCTGCTGAAGGAAAAAAAAAATAATGGTAAATGCAGAGAATGTTTCCTGACAGTGGATAATGGGCTGGCTACACAAAGTACACACACTTACTCATTCATAAATAATTCCACAGATGGAAAGCATTTAATTTTCTAAATTCACAATAACATAGCATTTCTCTTGCAGAGATTGGAATGGGGTTTTATATTTATCTATTTATGTGCAGCGCGGAGTCACGGCCAGGCCTTTAAAAGGAAAGCTGGAGTGGGGAGTTGTTACCCAGGGTCTTTTGGATGTGACTTTTGTAGTGCAGGCAGCATCAGCATTGTTAAAACTAAATTGTGAGAGGCCCCTTCCTTGGCCAGTCCTACTGCTCGGATGGACGCAAGATCCTCTATTTAGTGTTCACAGATAAAGTGTGGCTCAGTCTCTCTTGGATCTTGTCTTGACTTTCTGCTTGCTGTTAAAAACAGAGGTCACTTGGTGGGGGGAATAGTTCTCTGTGAACAAAGCAGGGGACCACCTGTCTAGTGGCAGGAGAGGAGCTTGTAGCCAGAAAGAACTTCTGACAAGCATTTTATTACTCTGACTCCAATGCTTCGGAAGAGAAGGGCAAACAAATAGAATATTCTCAAGAACCACATTTAAAATTAAGCAAATACATCAAGGGAGTGTATCACTTGTTAAAATAAGCGTTCTGGGCATTTAATTCACAAACTGGGTCACTCAATCGTCGGATTCTACTATTGTGTTTCCTTGGTCTGCAATGGACAAGATTGTACACATGAATTTAAAACTATCACTTTTGCGAAAGATTTTTATGTTCTTCTGAGAGTTATGCAGTCCTTGAGGACGGGGAGTAACAAGTAACCTTTAAAGCAGTGTTGGAAGGACAAACCAACTCCTAAACTGCAAATATGGATGGGGGTTTTCCTTGTCAACATTGGCACTGGTTCTTGTCCAGAAAAATGACGAGGAGGAGGAATTCTAAGCCATTGGATCTATGAGTTCTTTGCTTTGCGAGAATGTATTTCTAGACATTTTCTATCTTCTCTTTATATACTGTATACTACATATGGCTCCATATAGGATATTAGGATTCCAGTCTTGGTTAATTTAGATTATCGTGTTACCTTGTATTTGTAATATATTGAACTTGATCTATGCATCTCTTTGTTCGTTCTGCTTTTTGTTAGTAAGTTTGATAGCTTACATGGGCTATGCTGGCTAGGGCTGAGAGGAGCCCTGGGCAAAAACTTCTGGCGGGACCTGAGTTGCCCACCCCTGCGCGTAAAGTAGCCAATTTAGCATGTTTATTTCATTTGCATTTATTCAGCAAAGTTAAAAAGTACCCCATGATAATTTTTTGTCCCAAAACACCATAAGTATTTGACATGAAATATTTCAGGAAATCAATTAATACATACTGAATGCCATTTGAATGTTAGATCATGGAAAAAATCTTATAAAAGATTAGACAAGAGATTACATTTCCCTTACATTGTTTACATTTAAGAAAATAAACAAAGTTTATTTCGAGTTACTCAAACGTTTTTAGTAACTCAAAGAAATGTACATGAGAAGTTGAAAAATATCAAGTCTAAAATAAACAAACCACATTATTGTGTATACATCCTAACATACTGGAAGAAAAATGAGCCAGTTCCTTTTAATCTTTATCTGAATTGTGTTTCAGATATAGATTAAAATTGTGACCGGCAGTCTGAAATTTTACAGGTGACCATAATGTAAAATAGAAAGCCATCCTGTTTTCACTGACTGAAAAGAGTTCAGTCTGAAGGATAATCTGTCAGCAGCACGGAATTTTTATTTATTGAGCTGTTTCAGTCTGTGCTATCTTTTTAAAATGCGACACGGCATTTACATTCTGACCATTTCTAACTGTTGGGTATTACATGAGTTGAGCCGGCTGGAGCCGGGGGTCAGACTAGATGGCCGAGGAGACCACTTCTGACTCTCTGTGCTTCTGTGTTTCTATCTGCTCAAGGTAGGGCACACAGAAGGAGCAGAAGACATGAAAGCCTGAAGACTGGCGCTCTAGTCCGCCCAGTGCTGAGATGCTCTTTCAGCCGAGGGATGCTTTGGCAGCAAGCAGGATAAGGTGGCTGTAAGTGGAAGGACCACTGCAGCGAGCCTGCCAACTTCCACTTACCCTTTAGATGACAGCAGTTTGAAAAGAACCTTTGGGATTGTACGGTGGCGTGTGTGAAAAATGCACACTCAGTGCACTTCTGCCTCACACCAGTATAATTTGTGCTTTTCTCACATAAAGTTCCATTCCAGGACATGCAGAGACCTTCGCGGCATGGCCAGGAATGCTCCCGGTTGAGAATCCCCGCTAATGCAGGAAAGGGCTCTACTCAAGCTCTGTGTAAGAGGCATCAGCAGCTCTGCGAAGCTTCAGCCTGGAGGGAGTGAGACTGAAAAGCCAAAGCAAAGAATGAGGAGGAGTGTGGAAGAACCCTGAGGATACACACACACACACACACACACACAGAGTGCAGGAGGCCTGGAAGCCTCCGCTCACACCCTCCTTCCTACACAGATGACTAACCCACAAGAACTACTGACCTCTTTAAGAAATAGTGAGCATTCTACATATTTCATGCTCCAGAAAGTCGCGGTGAGTTAAAGCTGTGCAGAGGTCTGCATATACACTGTCATTTTTTTTTTTCACTCTGTTGTCACTTTGTATGTCATCTGACAAAGCAGAACTTCTGTGTGATGTGCATTTTTAAACTACGCAAACGTTCCTTTGAAAATGCACACTTTATGGTACAGGGGTAGTGTGGTGTGGTGGTTCAGAGTGATGGGCCGGCAGTCAGGAGATCTGGGTTCTAGTCCCCGCCTCCAGGAGTGCACTGGGTGACTATGGCGCGGTCTCTGACGCCGAGCCTGACTTTCCTTACAAGGTTGTTGTAGTGAGGACAAAATGAGGGAAGGTTAACTTGTAAGCCACCTTGGTTCCTTGCAAGGGGAAGAAAGGTAGGATAGACATGCAAGAAGACAGGCAGGCAGGCGAAGCCTTCAAGCTGATCATTTAAGAATCAGTCAAAAAAATTCAGCTATTTGTATAACATTTGCTTGTGCTAAATAAGGGGCACCATTGTACGGTGATGGCCCTTCAAATAGACAGCCCTTCTCTGTGAAGTGGCACAGGGACTCCAGCGAGCCAAGATGGCTCTTGGGGCTCTAAAGAGAGCTGAGGCCAATCCACTGTCTCTCAAAAGTATGGCAAGCTACATAAACATGATCCACGTAAACCCCTCCCCTGAGTACTCCAGTCCTAATCTGGATCAGAGTTCTTGCAGTAGGAATCGCTGTTTCAACCGCACTTATGTTAAACCCTAGAACAAATTTAACAAACTGTGTAGTTTAACCTTTCACATTTTAAATAGAAAAATAATGCTGTTTTTGATCAATATGTATTATCATTTTACTTTTGCATTTAAAAGGTTATAATTTACACAAGCTGTCTTCAGGCTATGCAAATCTTAATGGTTTTTTAATTTATTTGCTGAAAGTTCCCATTTCTGGAACACACCAATTTCTCTAGGTGGAATCATTCTTTGTTCATACATGTTGGCTTTTGTTCAAACTCCAGAAATAGTTTACTGAGAAGACTTTCTGGTCATGTGCTGGGTTGCCAATTCTAATTACTTAAGTAAATAATCAAGGCGCATAATAAAATTGCAGGAAATAATGATACGAGCAGCTGAATCTTAAGTGCTGCCTCTGAAAATTTGAAGGGTTATACCTCCCCTTAAACTAGGCTTCATTATGGAGAGAGAGAGAGAGAGAGAGAGAGAGAGAGAGAGAGAGAGAGAGAGAGAGAGAGAGAGAGAGAGAGAGAGAATTACAAGCATTTTGTTCCCCTTTCAAAGTGTGAAACATGATAATAGCTATTGCGGGCATAATCAAGGGAAGCAATTAAAAAAATGAAAAGAAGTTTATTTTCAAACACCGTGCATTTTCTTGCCCTTTCACAATAAGGTCTATCTGTAGGAATGCAAAACATGTAAAATAGAGCCAAGTAGTAACGTTAAACATTTAAGCAGCTAATCTAATTATGCATGAAGTCCTTATTCCTTTTTTGCAAGAGAGAAAGAAGAGAGTGTAAGTATCATTCATTACCAGAACGGAGTCTTAGAAGCCACAAAAGCCCTTGGCAAGTGCAAAGCAGGCAGCATACCTGCCTCATCTTAGAGATACAAATCCTAGCTGTACCATGCCAACAATTACTGATTTAGCTTAACTGTTTCAAGACAGTTGCAAGACAGTTCTTGTATAAAATACAAGATTTCCTGTATTTTATAATGAAGCAGGACCCAATCTGTAAGAATGAATGGACAAGACAGACAGAAAGACATCACAATGAACACGTAGACATATATTAATGCCAGAGAAATGACAATATGCCAATTATCTCTCGAGTAGGGAGCCCATTAGCACAGCTACTGACTCCAGATGCCTTGCTTTAATGTTTAGTCAAAGTCTGAAAGCAAGGCATTTAATGATATTATGAAAGTTTAGAAAGCAAGCAAGCAAGCAAGCAAGCCAGCCAGCCATTAACTCCCAGCATGCCCAGTCTTTTTTTCCATGTAAGCTTGGACAGAAATCCATCTTGAGTCTATCAGGTAGGATAGTGTAGACACTAGTGAATGGATGCACTCAGGCCAAACCTGACCTCTTTGTCACTGTTGATAACCAGCAGGCTGTTCTAGTGATGGGGATCTAATCCATGGTCCATTCCATTTAAAAGGTATTTTAAAGGTACTTCCTCCCAAAATAAACATTTTTCCATAGTTTTGAAGCAAGAAAAGAGTCAGAAAACTTGACAAATGTGAAAGTCACTGCACACATAAGTTCTTAATTTGCATATGAACAAATACATGTGAGCCACAGCAGTTGAAACTGGAATCATGAAGATCTGATTCCTCCAGCAATCCTTCCTGTGTTCTGCTGCAGCCAGCAAGCCTTGTCACAGTGAAGGCACAGCATTGCTGGGCATTTTGTGGTCCAGGTTATAGAATGATCCTTGGAGAACTGCGCTTGGTTCACCTGAACTCTGACCAAGCAGGTGCCAGGAGGAGTCATCAACAGGAACAAAACAGCATCACGGGGAGATGGAAGCAAGGCAAGCTTGCACGTGTCTTCCTCCAGCAAGCATCAGATTGTGCCGGAGCCTTAAGTGTGGCTTTGTTGCCATTCAGGATGGTTTGCCTCATCACCTTATGGATGAAGGGTTCTTCCCTTGGACGGGCCTCCCACATCCCAGCTGCCTTGAACTGCAACGGCAAGGAAGTGGCTACAGAATGGCAGTAGCTCATGACTCGAGTCCTCAACAGCCGAGGACTGGAAATGCTCCAAACACAAGGAACTGTGGAAAGCTTTGATGGAAAACAAGATCCTAAGAAGGTGGAAAATGCCTGATAATCAGGAAAACCTCCCTGACTGGCTAAAGGATAACGGGGCCCTGGTCCAGGGCAACCTCTAATGTCGCTGCCTGTTGACTAGATCATTTTCTTCAGTGCAGGTTTTTCCTTCAGATTTCAAACTATTCGCCAGGTGTGTAACAGCCTCGCAGAGGAAAATAGGGACGAAGGTATAATATTTCTGTTCTTCACATTCTGATGATTACTGCTGGAGGCTCCCCAGTCCCATTATGAACTGTTGAGGTCTCTATTCTGTTTGGAGCATGCGGCATCCATCAATTCTGCCACCGCGATGGCCTGTGGTCGACTGATGTAAAAGTCTGGGCAGTGTGACTTAAAGAGGCACTAGGCAATCCAAGTTGCCCAAGAATGTGCTATTGTGCTTTGAAATCCACTTGCTTTTGTGTTTTACACTGCAGACATGTTGGGTGTCTTGGCAGAAAGTCAGAACTGTAAATGCATTAATACATAAACCCTCTAATCTTGTCAAAATACTTTGATTCAAAAAGGTACAGCTTATGTTTTTTTTAAGCACGCCTAACCACATGCTAAAAAAGGACTGCCTAAAATTGGCCACTGTTACACAATCTGTAAGAGAACACAATCTGTAATCTGTTACACAACAGGACCACAATCTAACATTTTCTCCAACAGTATCACAACTGTGTTAAGAGAATGAGAATGCCAATAAAAGCAGTGGAAGGGGGAAGTTAATATTTGAGGGACTGGAAAACAGATCATCATTTTACGCTATTCTTTAGTAAAATTGCAAAAATATACATCTGTTTGGCAGGTGTTTAGGTTTGCTTCAAACATAGGTTTGGAAAATGAAATACTAGTCTCACATAGACAAATATGTAAGTGAGAGTTGCATATAATTTTTAGACACAGCAGGTACACATACCAATCAAAACTAGAAATATCACTTCATAAATCCACATAAGACGACCCCCAAAGCAACAGTGCTAAACTGATGAAATACTTCACTAACATCTAACAAACTGCCTCGAACAATGTAGGAAAATGGAGCGGGAAAAAAAGGCAGAGCAATTCAAAATGGGCAATTTCGCCCCTGAGATAAAAAGTTGGATACAGTATTGAAATACGGCCCAGGATTATCCAACAGCAGTTTTATGGCTCCCTCCACCCCAAATGTGCTGCCACTGTGACACCTTGTTTTAATGAAAATGCCTTGAACATACAGGGGGTTTTTGAAGCCACAACACTGAAATTCAGTGACTCTTCAGGGGCAGCAAGTTGGCAGCCAAGAAAAGTTTGGCTTACCTGATCCTTAAAAACTTTAAACTGAATTCTGAAATCTGCTTGTTTCTCTGAGACATAAGCAGATGGACCAAGTATCCAATACATGAAAAACCAGACTAGTCAACAAAACCAAGTAGCCAAGTATAGAAGCACTTTCAGCCAATTGTGGAGCAGCAAAAAACCATTCAGTACCTAATGAAACATCAAGCAACCCATGAAACCTAAATAAGCTTTCACCCTGGATAAACGGGACTGACCGTATGATTTGCAATGTGATCACTGTTCAGCAGACTTGATAACACACACGCACGCTCAGGGAAAACATTTATCTGCCTCATTGACCTAAAAAACCCCAGTTCAATTCCATCTGGCATTCATAACCTACTACAAAGTGAATCAGAGGAGAAATGTTGATCTCACCACACTGATTCATGAAATTCTTAGTAAAGCAATGATGACAAAGAGGAATTTAGCCCTGTTATTCCATTTTCTATCCATATGTCTCAAATATTTCCATGTCATATTATACTCAGCTAGGAATGAATCCAGAGCAAAGTGTCTGTTGTATACAGAAGACTTAATCATCTCATACAAAGCAGTATTAATGTGCATTCACAGTTAAATATGTGTAATCATTTGGAGTATCCCATTCTAAAGCCTTTTAGGTTTTAGGATGAAGGGAAGGAATTACCCAAGACCATGGGCCACAGTTGCCATTTCATGTGGACAGCCCACAGCTTATGGGGGGCTGGAATGAGGCCACGGTGAATTAATTTGTCCTGCAAATTCTTTCCACCCAACAGCCAAATTTTGCATACCTTCCCCTTGTGAAGAATTTACCCTTCCACTTGTCAAACTTGTACTTGGCAGGCTGACAGGAGTGCAGAAGTGATGGGGAGCAAGATGCATGGGAACGACTCTCCCTGTGAGACATCCCAAAATGAGCCCTGCTGGATCAGGCCAAGGTCCGCCTGGCCCATTCTTCTGTCCCATGGCGCCCAACCAGCTACTCTGGGAAATCCACAGGCAGCCCTGAGTGCACTGGTGCCTCCTGCTCATGCCCCCAGCACCCAGCACATAAAGAAATCCTGCCTCTGACGTGAGATGGCACAGAGGCCTGCAGACAGTCCCACATGCAAGTCCCCAGCGGGGTGGGGGCAATTCCGGCAATGTGTCGAGGAAGTTGTGCCTCATGCCTGTGGTGGGGCCCGTGGCAGAAGTATCTTCTGTGTAGTGAACTCTCTCCCTGATGGATGGCAGTTAGTTCAGAGTTGCTCCTGCTTTGCCACTCTGGCAGCTTCACCCTCCAGGAATTTCTCTAATCCCCTTGAATGCCATCCAAAACTGTGACCATCACATCTTTTGGAAGTGAATTCAGCATAGAGGAGTAGAGTTGGAAGGGGCCATGAAGGCCATTGAGTCCACCCCGCTGCTGTTGCAGGATACCACGTCACACCATCCCACTCAGAGGGCTGCCCAGTTTCTCCTTGAATGCCTCCAGTGTGGGCGAGCCCCCCACCTCCCCAGGCAGCTGGATCCCCTGTCGTGTTGCTCTGACAGTGAGGAAGCTCTTCCTGATGTCCAGCCTGAATCTGGGTTGCCGCAACTTGACTTGATTATTCCATGTCCTACACTCTGGCATCAGCAGGAAGAGATCTGGACCTTCCTCTTTGCGACAGCCTTCGAGGTACTTATGGAGAGACATCGTGTCCCCTCTCCACAGCCTAACTGAGTCCCACATACAGAAGTACATCCTGTTATCTGACCTTACTCTCCCACCAATCAGCTTCGTGGCCCTCCTGGCCTCCACCTGCGCACATGCCTTGCTCATTCAAAGGCCTCCCCCCAGGTGTGTCCTCTGGAAGAGGTGCGGAGCATGGTTACGAGGAAGAGGCTCTCCTTGTTGTGGTCCATGAACTTCCCTGGCGCCCACACTATCACCCCTTTGCCACCGGGTTAAGCCCTCCTTCCGCTTTCAGATACTTGGCGGCAAACGACGAGGTTTTACTCAGGCTATGGGATTTCTTATTGTTAAAATCGTGTAGCGGTAAGTGTCTGTGTGCGCAGTTTGTTTATATGTCTGCATGTGAATGATTTTTTAAAACCATGTACAATAATGTACTTTTAGTATTTGATCTCTGCAAATCCACCAGAGAGCTTTGACTTTTGGGTGGTATGCAAATGTCAGGAATGCAATGAATGGGGTGACCCCAGATTCTAACATTATGAGAGGAGAAAAATACTGCCCTTTCTACGTTCTCTACACCACACGTAATTGTACGCACCTCGAGCATGTATCTCCTCAGTCGGCTTGTTTGCAGTGAAAGAATCCCAGATGTTGTAGCCTTCCCTCACAGGGGAGCTGTTCCAGCCCCTCCATCATTTTGGTTGCCCTCTCTAGGCCTCCCCGGCACAATCACTCTCCTCCCAGCCTGGCTAGCAGCTGTTTGGTGCACCTGGAGTTACAGCAAGGGGAGCAACTTTGAAATAATTGCGTGCAGCGGGAGGTGTTTGACTGCGCAGGATAACCTTCTGCTGCAGATCCCGTGCCTCGAGGCACAGCTCCTTTCACACCCTCCCCGGCTGCGCCAGTTGTGTTCAGGGCTAGCTGCAAGGGGTGCTGGATCACCAGGTGAGCTGCGGTGGGTTCCAGGAAGGAGCAAGAGCTGGGTGGGTTGCATCGCCCTGCATGGGGCGGCACGTGCTGCAAAGCACAGAGGGTTCCTTGCAGGCATTGTGCTTCTGACCTGAGGCTGGAGAGCCCCCACCCAGCAGCCACAAGAGGATGGACCTCTCTCTGGGAGTCCCGTGGCCAGCCCCACATCCAGGAGTCTTCTCATTCCTTCCCCCCTTCTGCCTCATGGGTTCCCTTGTGGCAGGCTGGATTCCCTTCCCACTGACTTCAGTGGGCCTCCCTCCCTCCCTCCCTAACTGCAGTTTCTACTGCTGTTGCCTTGACTGATGTCTGTTAAACGCCTTTGGTTTTCCTGATCTAGCGTCTCTCACTTTTGCATTCATACCTACGGCTACCATCTTATCCCCTTTACCTGGGAATGAGACCTCCTGAACCCCGTGGATGCTGAACTGACACGAATAGAGTTGCACCGTGCACATATTACCTGGGTTATTTCCAGCTCAGGCCCACCAGCAGGTAACCTCAGACTACTGGCGACCTGCAGCCCTTGAGAGGGTGAGCCACAACTGGCCAATGCCATGCGACAAGCACAGCTCAGGGACATGCTAAATGATCACGTCCCGACACCCCCAAGTCTCTGCCTGACACGCCTTCCTTAGGCACCTGAGACTTTCCAAAGCCCGAGTGGGCAAGACCACGTTAAGGGCTGCATGGCTGGCCATCTTGGAAACGGGAGTGAGCAAGTGAGACTTGCCAATGGCCAAAACCGCACCTTCCCAAATTAGACTTGGATCAGACGCTTCACGAATGCCTCGGGGAGTCTCGGACGAGCGATCCAAGTGCTGCAAGAGGACTGTGAGCTTCTCATGCGGTCAAAGATCCACAGATGGCAAGGAGTCTGTCATCAGGCCCTCCAACGTGAGGGAGAAATCAAGCAGAAGACCCCTGAACTTAAACCCTCCACCTCCAAAAAGCTCTGGAGTAAAACCTCATAAAGAACCTTTTTATCTACTGATTTCACAAATGCATGTTCTGCCCACCTGGATTCAAAAAGCCCTCTGGATAGTTCATCCTTTAGAATAAATACACAGCAGCCTGTGAAATAGGTAAGAACACACACACCAGTGGCCTCAGCCATGGGGCCTGAGAAATCCTTGGGAGGGGGAAGTATGGTCAGAGTTCATTTATGAGAGACATGATTCTACACATGCCAGGTTTATAAAATGCATGGACCGCCTTTCCACTACAAAGAGTGCTCAGAAGTGCAGATCCTGCCTTTCAGATCAGTTGGGGGATACCTCTAGGCCTTTGTCCCAGCAGTGAGCTATCTCCACAGGACACCTGTGCCAGGTGTTGCCAAACACCAGGGCAGCTGGTGATGGGCCTGGGATATGTGAGCTCACGGACTTGCTTCCAGGGTTACGAACCACATCACATCCCTGGCTGATGCCTCAGGACGGAGCTCGCCTGGTGCGACGGGGAGCTGCATGGCGACTCCACCCACACGGGCCTTTCCTGCGGATGCTCCTTAACCCTTCTTCCAGCCGGCAGGAAGGTGAGCAATGCCCACCCTTAATATTGCTACACATACATAGAATGTGGCTGCATAAGATCCTGAAAACTTTCTTGTACTTCCCTGACTTGCTGAGCACAATCAACAATTTCTAGAGTACGCCGGTTTTCCTGACCAGATGCAGAAGCGACAGCCATAATTCTCCGTGCCTCATTAGTGCTCTATGGGAAACACCACCTCCACAAGGCAGAAGGCATGCGACTGAAGAAAATCAGTATGTTGCTATTATGAGGGGACCTGCTTCAGGAATAAGCCCGTTTACCTTGTAGGCTGCATATTAAGAGCAATAGCTTCATTTAATGACGGAAGAAATGCCAAACCCCCTGCCAATCACAACCTGAGCACGGAATAGGTCACTACAGAATATGCTGTTTATGCATCACTGGCTGCCATTTCTATGCAGAAACAGTTTTAATAGACCCCTTTCCCCCCTCAGCAAGTTCATGTAGCCAGGGATTTATGATTGCATTATCCCTCGTAACTTGACTGATTTATCGCATTATTCACAGTGATACATTTCAGAATTCTAATGGTGCTAAAGGGCTTCACTCCCGTGCCCGTTCTCATCTGTATCTATATATCTATCTACATGCAACATTGCAACTGCAAGTGACAGAAAAGGAAGAAGGCATTTATTTTGTGCTCAGCTCTAACGAAGAACTGAGAAAACTCATTGTGAGCTGAAACAAGGAATGTTGCCTCACCGATGGGTTGGCCACGTGTCCCACTTTACAGAGGGTGCTCCTCTCGTGGAAGGTCCACGTTTGCTCTCAAGATAACGAACTGTGCAAAGGGAGTGCCAAGGCCTGTGTTGTCCATGAGCGGCGCCTTGTTTCGGAAAGCAGGTTGGGCACAGGTCAGTCTTCTCCACTACGGTGAAGTCCATTAGAGCCGTGATTTCTGAGAGAGCAATCCAACGGCCGCTGGACAGCTCCAGTGTGTCCCATTTCTTCTTCCACAGCCACAGAAGGGAACGCAAGCATCTGAGAGGAGATCTGAGTGTGGAAGGCCTTATGAGGGTCTCAGAGAGGGAGAAACCCAGGTGGGCTGGTGGGCAGGAAGTGGGGTGGAGCGCTGCGGGTCACGCAGTATCCTGTAATGCCTCCGGTCTCCTCTCCTGCCACTGAAAGGTAAGGCAGCAAGCTGGCCAGGTACGTTCTTCTAGCTGCTTTTTGTACTTTAATTGAAGGAATGCAGGTGGAATGGCCTCTCCCCTCATCTTGCCCTGCTTGGCTTTTGCAGGCAGGGCTCAGGAGAGGTGAGGGCTCCAAATTCAGAGCATGACACATTCTACACACATCTTTGCGCTCATTTATTAGTGATGGCTGACCTCTTCCTTGATGGCACATAAGCAGCCATCCTGACTGCATGTGGATCTGATGGCTGCAATGGCAAGTGAGTAGATTAAGACTTGAACGGAGCAGGAGCCTGGGGAGTCGATGGCCCAGGAAATGCACCTGATAAATCCTGAAAGGTAGTGCCATGCCGGTGGTGGTGGGGTGGGGGGATCCTGCTGTTCCAGGCCATATTACTTCTAGACGGCTTCACTCAGGACGACTGAGGCAGAACACGAAATGCTTGCCTTTCAAGGCAACGAGATCAGTCTGAGAAGTCATGTGATATCTGACCAGTTTGCTCCTTTGGAGTTTTTTGTTTGCTTGCTTGCTTGCTTGCTTGTTTTTTGGAGAGGGGGGGAGGTTATATGTAAATGGCTATAGAGAAGCCAAAGGGCCCAATTGCAACTGGAACAATGGACTAGACAATGGTTCAAGAAAAATAGTAAGTCTAGAGTCCTTGCCAAATTTGAGGAGATTGTGAGGAATAGCGGGAGGCAAGGTGGTATGCAAACAAGGGGGAGTAATAAGTGAGATATATGAACTGGGAGAACATATATGATCTTTTTTAAAATTTCATGGGAAATGAATTTAGGGAAGGATTTAGAAGGAAGAATGGGGAAAATATGGGATAAAAGAATATTAAAAAGTATGTCAATTAGAATTAAGGGAAATTTTAATAAATTTGTATGGAACTGGTACATGAGACTGGTAAAACTGAATTTTGGCAGCCTGGCAGAGCTCAGGGCATGGAAATTGCCCAGCTCCTGCTCTAGGTCTTCCCTTGACTTCCTGTCCTCAGCAGCCCATGTTTCGGCAAAACTGTTTTAATGAATGCTGTTTGAGAACAACCAGAGATTTTACTTCAACATTTTTGAAAATTCTAAAGGACGAATTTTGAAAGTTTTATAGCACTACAGGAGACTTGGACTCCTAAATCCCTCCTGTACTTTATCACATTAGGTATGACTATCTTAACTCAATCTGCTTATTTTAAGAAAGTCCCTGCATCCAATAAAGCCTAAGACTATGAGAAGGGCATTGCTGGATGAGGCCAAAACTCCATTTAGTCCAGGTATGACGAAGCAACAGTTTGAGAAAACCAGCTAGGAGGACACGGCTGCTACAGAGTGTTTTCTAGCGATTGGGGTTTGCAGGCTGTGGATAATTCAGCATTGGACACCCATTCATTTGGGCAATCTAAGGAACATGCTACGGCATGAAATATGTACATGGGGAAACATGAAATTTATGGATGAACAACTTAGTAGCTTATTGGTTATAATATTTGTTCCAAATTGTACTTCATGGTGACCCCATATGAATTGTCACCCATGCAAAAATTAAAACATAAAATCAAATCCTAAGTGCCTTAAAGCTTGAAAAGTTAAAACAAACAAGCCCAGAAATTGCATGAATTGATTCTTAACATTCTATTTAGCTTTTAATTACCCAATAGACAGTAATAGCTCCTTTGGAGCAGTAACGTTTTATCGTGTCAATTTGTCTACCACAAATGCACAGCTAAAAATCATTATGAAATTATTCTTGGAAGAGGTTGCTTGGCATGTTCAGTGCAAAGCTTTTCAAATTCTATACCATAGATTGTGGTGGAGTTTTAAAATTGCTTTTATAAATAGCTAAAGAAATTAGATTGCAGTTAGGAAGCAGATGAAAACCCTTTCTTTCACTCTAAGATAATCTAAGATTCATGTGCATAAACATTCTCTTATGCTGACAAGATTTCCTCTCTCCCCCTCTCTGCAAGACTCTCATGTTTTATCTATGGCCATACATGTTCCCCTTTTGAATCCCTCCATTTTATTAAGTTAGTCACAGGAAACATCACAAAATATTTCAGAGCAGGGAACAAACCAGGACCCCTCAGAGATTCGAGAGAATGGTCCACAAGCCAAATCAACATAAGGAGATGGAGGGAAGCAGAAGAAAAAGAGATTAATGCAGAGCATTAACTACAGCAGATGAGCTGTCTTGGACACTAATTACATTAAGAAGAGATGGAAAGGAGACAAGAATGTGAGAAGGAAAAGCCAGATGAAGCTTAATTGAATTCGCAGCCTAAAAATAATGAGCAGGGTTTAGGGGTGGAATACAGGGACACTGAGAGGCTGAGTTAAGTGAGAGAGCCCTCCCACCAAAACCTTGGCATCAGCACTTGGCTGCGTTGCCAATCCACAAAGGCACATGCAGTAAAGAGAAAACGGCAGAACGACTCTGCTGAGAGTTTCCTGGACATGTTTGCACTGGGATATTGTAACACTCCTAATTGCATTGCTTACCAATATTATAAAACAAATTCACACTGGCAGGAAGAGGAGAGACGTTGTCATGGAGGGCACCTTTAGTTAGTCGACAGTTTTGCTCAGATGCAGAATGCTGTTGACTGTCTGGTCTATAGTTGTGCCGGGATTGTTGCTCCTCCGAGATGCGCACTTCAGGTGCACCAGGGAGCCACACTAACTATACAACACTTTCTATTTAAGAACAACAACAACAACATTTACTTAAGACCACCTCGGGAGATGCTCTAGAAAAAGAGTACAAGTGCTTCAAATAGCTTTTAAAAACACGTAAGTGCTTAGTGATGTTGTTGAGCTATAGATCATTTTATGCAATGTGATTTCCTTGGTGTGAAACTACCCCAAGGGGTTAGCACAATGCCTGTTGTGTTCACCATTCAGTCCTTTCCAGGAGATTGTGTCCAGGTACACAAATTCATAACAATACAGTAAGTCTACATCCTAGACATCTTAAGCTTCTCTACCATTCATCTTCCCTCTTGCTGTTTCTTGAACAAACTAACCAGATCAAATGCTCAAGGAGAAATATTCCTTCACTACAGTTTTCTCAGGTTTAAGTCAAGCCTTGTACTGCTAAGTAAACCCATATTTCTTTACACAGAGTAGTAGTTCCAGGCCTGCCTGGAATCTGGCAGCTCACTGGATGGAAGACTCCCTAACCTCTGCATCCCATGGCTCCAAGAAACCTGGTGGGAAGAACCAACTATAAAGCCAAGACAAGATGCAGGCACTTGCAGCTTCTCAGACCCCACCCCAAACGGCTTCTGTGGTTGTTCCTGCTGAACTGAAAAAGCGAGAAAAAAATAGGGCAGGTGGATTGCCAGCCTAAGCCAGCTGCACCCATCTTGTGAGAGGGCTCTTGGCTGCCAAGACCCAACATGGGGCCACACAGCGCAAGAGAAAGAGGAAATTGGCTGGGGCGACACACTGGTATGCAAGCCCCACTTGCCATCTCCCAAGCTGGCATTATTCCTAACTGGAATAAATGGAAGTAAGGAATGAAGGAGATCTCAGAAAAACAGCAAGATTACTTAGTTCTACTATAACTTAGCTGCAAGAAGAGAGATGTGCATCAGTTAAGATTAGAAGCTGAGAGCTGTGTTTTAAAACAAAGATGTTAGATTGCTTTATAATATGGTGGAGCGAGGATTTAGAAAACTGACAGATCTGAATGAAAGCGACAAGTGGGAAGAAGACTTGATTTTGTTGAACTGATGTGGGATTATTCACAAGTCAAGGTGTGCAAAGTGGTGATGTACAAGGGAGCGAGGTTCATGACAGACACACAAGGCTACTTCAGGGATGGTGGTACACACACACACTAGCATAACCCTGGAAGGACTCCCGGAACCTATCTGCATTGCCCCCACTTGTTATGCATGGGTCAGTGTAAGCCGGAGTGTGTGGGGCCACAACAGAAGCTGCAGCTCAAGAGCAAGATGGAGTGATATTTTGCACCAAGCACTATATGTGAGGCATGGATTCCGTGATTCCATTCAACGAATCCCTGATTCCATGTCCTCTGGTGAGAATGACACTCGAACCTCATTCCAAAGGCCCACAAGCTCCACAACTACAGGCCTGCTGAAGGCTCTTTCTGCATGATTCTGCAGAGGCCTCAGTAAGGGCTGACAAGCTCGTGCACAAGGCACCTTCAGTGGCCCCCTCCCTCGCCATCTGTAATTGCTGCTCAGCCTCCATCTCATCATTGCTCCCACTAGCTTGAGGTGCAGAGAGGCAGCGCACAGGTCAGTCCTGGCCACGGCGGCTGCTGCTCCCCGCCACTGTCGTCACCTGGACCACAGCAAGAGACAGGTGAATAAGCAGGTTGCAACGGAGGCTGAAGGCCCTCAGGGAGCACCCAGAGTGTGCTTATCCTCAGTGTCAGCACTAAATCCTATCCAGAAAATCTCCAGTAAGACTAGTGCAAGACCCTTTGCCCCTATTTCCAAAGGCTACATGGGAAGAATGTTTAAAAGATGGATGTATAAAGCCAGATGTAAAACATCACATCTCTGACTCTCTCTCTGTTTGGTATATCGACTTCATTGAAAAGGAAAGGAAAGAAAAAAGAAAAGAAAAGACTAGTTTAAACTGCCTGACAAGGTGCATCTTGCCTTCACTTTCTCACCTTGTTCCATCACCTATAGACACTTTCTCTATTTCACTAAATTAGGTGAATTTACCTTGTATTACAGGGTCTAGAAAATTGTACTTCCAAATCCATGCAGACAGTAATATCACCATGGTAATGCAAAGCTGCAGAGAAGCCTCTCATTTCAAATTTCCCTGGGCCCTGTCGATTTATGGTCCATTAATGGGGATTTGGATATGCATGCGATACGTCTGCACATTCCATTTCACTGATCCTACCCTATGAAATGACTACATCACAGACAAAATAATAAAAGAAATGCTTTTGTAACAAAAGATATAGCAATATTTGAATATTGTAATGCAATCACAGTGTAACAAAATATTCATTTATCCTAACGTTTTAGATTCTGGTATGTACTGAGCTTTTATATATGATGGAAATTTTAAATCCACCCTGAGAATAAACAAAATAAAATATGTAAACTGATAGTTAAAGCAACAAGAATTGTGACTGGCTTTTTTTTTTCTAGACCTTCCATCTTTCATAAGAAAAAGAGTTCAATAAATCCATGAACAATTTGGGTATCTCAAAGCATAAATATAACTAGGAAGATTTTATTGCATTCTGTAGAATCTTGTAATCTTCATGCAGCTGCACAAGCAATAAAAATATTGTATTTTAAAAAATGAAATACCATGATATATGTAGAAATGACTTCTGAGATTTAGTCTCTTGCTTGATCTGGGGGTCATAGAAGTTATGTTTTACAGAACAAGGTTAATACAATAATTTACCAAATATCAGGCACGGTTCTGACTAGATTTCAATGAGATCTATAAGGAACCATGCAAAAAGAACATTCCCCTTTGAGACCATTCTACAAAAAAACCTTCTCTGCTTCTCTAGATAGTTAACTATTAGAATGCAGAAAAGCCAGGGCCCAACAGTGGCTTTGCATCTGATGGAAAGTTCCTTGAGAAAACCTTGAGCTGCTGGGTATACAATGTTCACAGAGATACAGAAACAGTTCTGGGGAGTCCTTTCTCTGGAACTCTGTTGTGCATGGCATGGAAAACAGGGTGCAGTTTCCAAACCCAGCTGGCAGATTTTATCATAAGTTGCTGGGATTGGTGATAAAGCTGCATGGAAAGACAACCTCCCTTTTGCCTCTCTTACCTTTTTTAAAATGGTGAATTAGAAGGGCAGCAATTGGATGGTGAGACAAGACAGGTTCTGCTGAGAAGGGTCCCAGCTGAGGGGAAAAGAGGGGAAGAACAACTCAGTTTTCCCAGCCAGCTCTTGTGTGTAACTTGGGTTGTTCAGCAAACCACCCATGTGCTACGGCTTATTTGCAGGATGGCCTGATATGACCCGGGAAGCTGCCCACTGTTCCCCAAGTGAGCTCACGGCCAGACACACCCCCTCGCTCAGCTGTTCCGCACAAGAACCTGCTCGTAATTCCCACACTGAGGGAGCAGCCAGGGCTCACGGGATAAACTGGTCATAGGATACATGCACAAAACAGGTCTGAGTCAGCTCCACTGCACCTCCCACCTAGAAATGGGCTGCAGGCACGGGGGAATGGGGCAGTGGACAGAAAAGACAGGGCTGCCTAGTCATTATCACCATGACTGATGGTTTAACACGTTCTCAGTTTCGCCATTTTTTAGCAGCTTTCCCATCACAAGAGAGCAAGATGGTACACAAGGATTAGGAAATGATGAAAGCAATTTCATAATAGGATTGGGGGCGGGGGAGGGAAATCCTATTAAGGAGCAAGAAAGTAATAGACCCTCGCTTACTGAAGCATGCACTCAATTCATAGTACATGCACATTTTGGTGAGGTTAAGGAATTAGATATATTCATTTCAAGAGTTCTGCAATTTAATCATCTAGCTAGCTTTTCTAATATAGACATGATTAGTACGATAATGAAATTCTCCAGAAAACACACTGCGTGTGCCTGGGCAACAAGCTGCTTTATAAAAAGCAGCCACCGGGATGCCAGGGTCACACCAAGCATCCAAGGCAAATGAGAGCCGCCATGCCAGATCGCGCTCGGAGCAGCCTGAGGACTCTGGCTAAGAAAAGACGAGGAAGCGGGTGATGGAAGGATGTGTTGCTTGGGATCTTGGAAAGCTAACAACAGTCGGGGAGACTGAGTGGCACCAGGTGGACCATGGGTGGAACGAGCCTTCTGAAGAAAGCTGGCGTGAGTATAACGGAGGCAGCGACGCCTGTGATGTGCAGAGTGCTTCGCTTCTTGCCCACACTCGTTTCCACTTCCATTTTTTAACGATTTGCCAGAGGTGTTTATCCAGATGAATGCTCCTCGCCCCTCAACGCCCACCAGTTTCAACACTCAAGGGAGAAAAGAAGAAAAAATATTCCTCATTTATTGATAAATAGTTCTGGGTATCTCTCTATCTAGAAAGCTGGTTCCTTTCAAGTCAGCATGTGCTAAAAAAAGAAAAGGAGAAATTAAAAGAGTATAACAGAAAATTAATCTGTCTGCAGGGACTGTTTCTTGGACATCAAACATGATTAAAATATAGTTTGCAAGCCCCTATCTGGAAGTTGGGATCTCGAAGTCTGTGCAACACGCATGCAACTGCTTTGAGGATGGTGCAGTTCATGCCCACACAAACCTTTTAAAAACAAAGCTGCCAAGTCGTTTCTCAGAGGTCCATTCTCTGCCTGCTTTTATGCATTCACATAACCATTCATTTCCACTCTTCAGCTTTATGTAGAAACTTCCCTTCATGTAGCACCCCCATTATGCTCTCTGAGCTGCTGGAAGATTTCAACAGAGCACAGAATCCCTACAATCTGAAATATTCATAGGCTTCACATTTCTGGACCTTCTTATCTTGATATCTTGCCTGCGAGATCAAATTCAAACAGGGGGACATGATTTGGATTCACATGAACATTCATATTGCAATCCAATTGTGTCATTTTAAGGAGCACACAAAAGCCTTAACTGAATAGAGCCATAACACAATATGCCACATCTTTGTGGTAGATTAGCATCTTTCTCAACGCACCTAAATGGGAGGAACATTAAAGGTTTGAAAAGTTTTGATGATACTTTCTACATATGCACAGAAAGCAAACAAGCAGGCAAAGTAACCACAGTTTATCTTGTCAACATCCCTTGCAGTGTTAATTGAAGATTGACAACTACTATGCAACACTGCTGCTCTGAGTCCCCAAGATTTAGGATTGCTAAAAAGCATGAGATTGTCAGTGGACAGAAGTGATACGAAAATAATAGTTCACCATCCCAGGTAACATCCGTCTGCTACTAAATGTCTATTCAGATAAATGTTAACATTATCTTTGGTACCCTTGATGAGAAATAGGTGCCCCACAGCTTTGAAATGCACCCAAAACTTCCCCTGGATCTGGGAGCTTGTCACAACTATAGCCCAGGTATATAAATCCCCTTCTCAGGCAAACCTTTTGAGAGGGCGGTAGCTGAAAGGATGGTTTGAAGGCACCCAGAGGAAGCGGAATACCTGGACCCATTTTGATCTTTCCTCAGGTCCAGGGACGGCACTGAAATGGCCTTGGTCACCTGACGGATTGACCAGGACAGAGTCGGGGGAGTACATCCCTGTTGGCTCTCCTGGAGCCCTTGTTGGCTTTTCATGCTGCTGACTATTTTGATACTATAATAGGACTGATCCCCTGGTGTCTGACTTAGCTACATGGGTTCAGGATAATTTCCAGAAAGAGGCACTGGGGGACTTCTCTTTGTCATTATGGATTGTGCCATGGTGTCCTCCCAGGTCCTGATCTTTCCTCCAGGCCTCTTAATGTCTCTATGAAGCTGGTGGTGGAGGTTATCAGGGGACTAGGATAAGTTGTCACAGGTATGCGGATGACACCCTGGAGCAATAATGGATAGATGAGGGTAATAGATCTGACTGAACTCCAACAGGATGGGGGTGTTCTGTGGGCGCACAATTCTCAAATCCAGGAACTGGGGCGCAGCCCGTCTTAGATGGGATTGTTCCACCCTGGAAAAGCAGATGCACTGCGTGGAGGCACCCCTTGGTCCAGCTTCATAACAGGAGATCCATGTGGCCTCACATGGGAAGAACCTTGAAAATGATCCGGAGGCTGCGACTCTTGGGAGGGGAAGGCCTTGGAGGAGTCACGTGAGGCCAGCAGGCTGCTGCTGTGCACAGAGGTCTAAGGGGCTTGTAGTAGATTTGAAAGCCCTCCCCTATTGTATTTCTCCAGTCTCACACTATATCACAACACAGAACACCACCACTTTTCCCCAGCAGGGAGGTTTAGGAACGGGGGCAAGGTCACAGAGCACTGGATGAGCATTTTGCTTACCCATCATTAATGGAAAGCTAAGTGGAAAGAGTCCAGCCA
This sequence comes from Varanus salvator macromaculatus, assembly GCA_023646645.1. Lineage (NCBI taxonomy): Eukaryota > Metazoa > Chordata > Lepidosauria > Squamata > Varanidae > Varanus > Varanus salvator. Next base: position 4,572,358 of record JAIXND010000852.1, on the reverse strand, counting down.
GGCACCATGTCAGCTTCTTGCATCCAAGTGGTTTTTATCTCTCAATGTCCAACTAACATTGTGATCATTAGCAACTGGCCCAGGGTTCACACAGGGCCCTCTCCTCCTCCTCCTCCTGTCGCCTGTGTCTTGAGGCATCTTCCAGAAATTCCTCTTGTGCTGTAATTTTTCACTTCTCCACTAAATCTTTAGGAATGCATTACTGATGGCCCCAGGAGCCAAAACAGCAAAGATGAAGTAAAACGAGAAGCAGAGCTGTCTTGTTTAATCTATGAGTGTTCACAGCCAGGGTGCTGCACAGAAAATTTGTAATCAGGTACTTCACTGGTGACGGTGGGGAACTTCCATCAAGGCTAGAGTTTCTGTCATTTGCAAAACGTATAAAACCATAATTCACAGGCTTCTGCCACTTCTTTTCTTTATTTGAGGATTCTCAAAAAATCTTGTGACATTAGTCCTATTCAGAATGTATTGCTCTTACAGTATCCATAGAGTGACCTGCTTTAGTAAGGCTCTTTCATGAGCCTATCGAATCTATAAAATCGAATTTGGTAATTCCATGGAATTGTCAAGAATCATCAAGAAACAGAGGTGGGAATTCTCCATTTCAATCGCCCAAGTTCCTTCATTCCTGCTCTTTGTTCTGCAGGCAGATGGAGTCAGTGCTTTCATCCCCAGAGCCACTGGGAACATGCTAGGAGCCCTGTGAATCGAGCACCAGCCCTCAACTCTCTGCTGCTGAGACTGCTCGTCCCAGGAGCAGCGCTGCAGGAAACGCACCCGGAGCAGCAGCAGCACCGTCCAGAATCCACCTCCTCTCAGCAACCCTTTGTCCAGCGTGCTGTGAAGCGCATGGGGTTTGCTCAGTCCGGGCAGCCACCAAGCTCTCCCTCTGCACTTTCAGGCTGCTGGCAGTGTCCTGGTTGGCTGGTGGTCTAGCTGCTTGGCAGCACCCATATCAGCTCACCTGAGAGCAGAATCCCTGTTCAACACCGAGCTTTGGTGGAAGGCTTTAGGAAAGTCCCACTAACATCTTACCTGGGGAGAGGAGTTCCTGTGAGGACCTCTCAGAGCCACCTGGGATGACACCTATCTAAGTGTAAGTAGGTTATTTCTGTTTCTCCACTGTTATATTGTTCCCACATCTTGCACTGATTTAAATGCCACCCTTAACCCAGGTGCATTTGGATTTGTGGCATGGTGTTGTGCCACGCCGATCTTCTGCCTGTCTCCCGATTCAGGCAATATTTTCTGACCACTTCCAGCATTTCTGGAATGTCCTGCTCACAGCTGCACAAGTATGTGCAAGGAGCTCCACCTTCCAGCTTAGATTGGCCCCCACTTTAATTCCCACTGAGGCTTCCCTTTCTTTAAGGAGATCTCCTACTTGGCATCTAGGAGGGTGATCCTGATGGTGCCCTGACAGTCCCCAGAGTGCCATAGCATCATTCGTATCCCCAGCTCTGGAAAAGAACTGCAGCCACGGGGCCGGGGATCCTCTCCCCATCACGGCCCGCAAAGAAGGAACTGTGCCGGCTGCATTCCAGGGAGAAAAGAAGAGCGGGAGGCTGGTGTCGCCAAGGGGTGACATGCCCTGGCAGTGCCTCGGTCTCATCCTTTCCCCTACCACTGAAATGTGGCAACCAGACATTTGGAACAGGCCCAGTAACTGCGCCATGGAGGCCGCCTTCGCCTCGGCGCCCCTCCCGCCTTGCATGGGGTGCCTACAAACCTCCAAGTCCAGAGGGCTGTGGGCAGATCCGTCGGACTGTTTCCCAGTCATTATGGGATCCACAGCAGAGATGACTCTGCGGGAGCCATCAGTAGGGCAACGGTATCTAACTCAATGTTTTTCTAATTTATAGAGCCATTAAACATACCTAAGCCATCATGCTACAACCTATAAGCTAATTTAAAGCAAACTTAAAATGATACTGATGTCGCAAAAACCAGCAAACAAAATCCATCGTCTAGATATAGCCACTGAGTATCTTAATCTACACTATCCTGCCAGTTCACTGGATTCCCTGCTTTCTTAGATACACACAACCTGCAAACACTGCTCTGGGCATGGATCCACAAAGCTGTGCCGCCTTTTGAGTCTTGCCTTGATTTAAATTCAGTTTCTAGCATAAGGCGTTGCTTTATTTTGCCTTGAAAGAAACAAAAGAAGATCCACATTTCAGCTCACCCCTTATGTTGCAAAACACCCTGAGATAAATATTATGAAGGAAAGCAGATGAATGTCTTAAATAAATAAATAAATAAATAACAATGGAAGGTCACCAACAGGAAAATATAGGGATGTGAGAGGAAGGCAATATTTATTCATTCCTACAGGAAAGCTGCACCTCTCTGACACACACACAGATTGGAACTTAGCTGTTTGCCACGTTTTGCACTTCTCAGAAAATCGCAATAGTTTTCAGGCACTGAAAACATATAAAAATACACATTTAAATTCTTCTTTTGAGAAAAAACACATATTTAAATATCTTACCATATGTATTTGGAGATTATTTTTTAAAATCACAGTTTAAGTTAGAAGAATTAAATGAAGCACACACACACAACTGAAATGGGCCAGAAACAGACACAAGCTACACCCCGCAGGAGAAAATAGAACTGAGATGCCGTCGAATGCCACAGCCGTTCACACTGTCTTCTAGAGACTGGTTCTTACTGTCAGAGACTTTCCCTATCTTAAGCCTGCTTTCTTTCAAGAGTCACATATGGCAAAGCAGATGGAAGAAGCCTCAGCGCCATACAACGCCAGCAGGGCACGATACACATTTGCACACAAAGAAACAAAGAAATAAATGAATAAAAAGCTGTGGAAGAAATATTTATACCACACACTAGACTTGTATAGTCCTTGGCTCATACCTGCCAAGTTAGAAGCTACTTTGCCCCCCCACCCCGACTTCCCCGCTTTTTGGAAATAGGATAGAAAAGTGTTTAACTAAGTTACATTTAAAAGTGCAGATAAAGGATTGGGGAGGCTTCTGTTTTAAACATAAAGCAGCTGACAGGAGCTAAAACCTACTCCCTTTCCACCTTATTTTTTCACTCCACTGGCTCAGGCACTGGGGGAGTACTGGGCGAGGAAGAAAATGGCTTGAGGTATGAGGGCACTTCCAGCAGGGAACCTGGCCCAGCTCAACCTCCTGGATTTTGGTCCATGGACCCAGCATGAACAGCAACTCACTGCAGTGACCGAGCGTGGAGAATGCAGCAAACAGAGCAACGCGGCACACATTCTTCCTCATTAAAGTGGGTTGTGATTTATTGCTGTTGTTTTCAGAGCCAGGGAAATTTGTGTAATATTCAGCCACAATCTGTGCTGTTTGTGTAAATAGGGGCTGTGAATCGTGCAAATTGCAGCCAAACTTCACACAGATCTGCCTAGCTTAGAAAAATGCACATTGCCGCGGAAGTGGAGCACACATGCACCCAGCTCAGCTGGGTTTGGGCTCTTGAGTCAGAGGGGGGCCAAAACTCCACCAAGCACAAGGGAGTCACACTTTTTCTTCTCTGCTCAAAGCAACAGACCCCAGTAAGGTATGAATGCACCCCGCTAGTTTGGCCTGCAATGTCACACACTTTTTCTCCTCTTCCGTTAGGAAGGCTTCCCACAGAAAGACCAACAACACCACTCTTTCCTGACCTTGCTTGCATGTGCATGCACACACACACACACACACACACAATTTGCCTCAGCATCCCTTTGTCCAAGCCTTTACTTTCCTATGTTGGGTTGTAGGAGCAGGAGCAGAAGTTCTGGGCTCTTCTAAACAAGGCAACTAAGACTATCCTTTAAGTGTGAGTTAGCTTGCACACCACACACCAAGCTTAAACTGCCCCTCCAGAGTAGAGATTAATGTCATGTATTTCACGTTAATGACCAGCTAGAATTAAATCTGCCATGGAATAACATGCGTGGTGCATTTTGAACTCTTTATGAAGCGGTATGTGTAGAGCAGGGAAGCCAAGGCTGCAGGCCAGCAGGCGCCGAACCACTGGAAATGTTCACAGCGTCTCCATGGCAGAGTTGTTTCTGTTAGTTAGAAAGGGGCATTTTGCCACCAGCCAGTGCAATCACTGGGTCATGGTTATTAGCCTCTCTCTTTCTCCATGTACACATGCCCGTTTTTTTAATAAACAAACTCCTGGCCTGCGCAGCCCGTTGAACACAGTACGGCTGCGTTATTGCTGGCAGGCAACTCTGGACAGTGATTCTAGCCTCTTAATAAAAAGTCACAAGTTCTCAATTCTAGAGGAAAATGAAAGGGAGCATTATTTATTAAAACAATAAATCACTGTACCGGCAAAGGTAGCAAGTAACGCAGGCTTGCATGAGGTAATTTGGGGGTAACACAAGGTTATCAGCCAGCTAATACTCCATGGGTCTTTCACAGCTAGTCAGTTTAATAGCTTTTAAACAACCACTTTCAGGACCCAATACACTGATTTTCCACCACCCTGACTTTTATTCAGCTCTTTAGTCTCTCGGGTCCGGGACAGTTTCTGCATCTAATGCGCATGCTGAAAAAACTGTGACATCAGAATTACCAGTAACTTCAGAAAGCACTTTAACGGGGAGATCGCTGGTGGACTGATTGCCAAATAACTGAAGGTTGCTTGCCATTGAAAAGCACAACACCACCTGGTGAGACTTACAGTTACTATCCAGTCTGAAAAAGCACTTAATACACATACATTTTCTCTCATCTGCTGCAGCCTAATAGGCCTTGTGAAACACTGACCTTGCTCTTCTGTATTGATCACACCGAAAGCCGTGGTTCAGATCCTTTGGCTGACTCAAGAGACTTGCCTTTCACTTTCTCATTCTGACTGGTTCCCAAAATATGGATTCTCTGATCTCCTGTATTTTGCTAGGTATTTCCCACTGAACTCCTAATTATGTTTTCATTAAAGAAGAGGGGGAAATAGAGATCAGCATAAAGAAAAACCCACTGAGTCAGTTGGTTTACGTAAAGAAGCAGTTGGCACGAAATCGTCCTAATCCACCCTGCACTAAGTTTCTTAAGGATTTCTTTAGCTGCCCTATTAGCTTATTGAAAACTCCAATTTCTTTAAGGTCGTGTGTGTAAGCACACGTGTGTGCATGAATGGATGCACGCACAAGGTATATAGGAGGCCAATTTCCATTAACCATTGAAGGAATTGCATCACTAAATCTCCTATCATGCACTGGCTCCTCTCTTTTCTCATTATTTCTAACATTTCATTTCTGAAGCTGTATGTTTATTTTCTGTATATTGCTTAGATTCCTTTTGTTAAAAACAAGCAGAAAAACACTGTTTTCTTCATCATACAGTGACTGCTTGTGCAGATAAATTGAGTGCCACAGGGATCTTAGTAATATTTGTTGCTACTTCATTTGCTAGGCAGGTAAAAAGGAACCTCAGATGAATGAAATGACCTTCCAACCAAATACTCCTCCAGCTCACCCACCCTTTGCCCGCACTCTGCGGCTGCCTCAGCAAGCCAAACCCAGAAAATGTTGGGAGACAGACTTGCCTGACAGTCTGGTTCTTCTGGGAGTGGAGGGAGAATTTTCTGGAGGGTCTTCAGAGAGATAAGATCTCCAAACATGTGGGAGGCTGAGGAAGGGGGCAGAGAGTGCCAAAGGGATGAGGCCTGGCCTGCGTGGGAACCCATTAGCAAAGCTTTCTCAAACCACTCCCCAGTGCCCGGATTCACGTAAATCCATTAGCCCAGGATGATAATTAGTTCTGGATGGAACTGCCAGCAAAACTTTGTCCTCTCCGGGCAGCTGTGCACAATTATATCCAGCTTCATTTGTGCAAAACTATATTAAGTGTGGAGGCTTTGCCCCAAGGAATTTGGGGTTTTGTTCTTTACCCCATTCTGCCATTTCCCTGGTCAGGTCAGGGGATGAGGCATACCGGTCTCATTTCCAATTAATATTAGTCTCATATTTTATTTATATTTATATTTATGTATATACATATTTGTATGCCGCCCCTTGCAGCAAGCCTTGGGGCAGCTCACAACTAAAACATATACAATATGTGCTCACTTCCCCCATTGCCACTTCAAAAAACACATTCTGTGTATTTAGATGCTCCTTCTAAGTGCATTTTCTTTCAGAATACACGTTTTCAATGTATCTTGATACTGGGGCTTGTTTTTAATAACCTGAGAACTATGTTGAAGCATTAGGGTGGGGAAGCTGGCAGGTAAAGACAAATCCCACATACATGAATGGAACTGGCACCTCTGAGTGGGCCCGGGATTGCAGCTGAGAACTGATCAATCTTTGCCTAACATTCACCATGAGATCTTCTCCTGACATAGCAGCAGCCTTAAAAAAATAATCCCGATCTATTTTAAATAGAATCATTAATCTTATGCTTCATGAAGACTCTGTCAGGCACCTTCAGTCGCAACAGCTAAAAATGCATTAGATTCAGAGTTACAAAACTGATTTAAGATAGTTCTATACTGTCTTTCAACCACAAAGTAGTAGGCAAGGTCAGGAGGCTTAACAAATATAAAAAAGCAAATCCAGCAAAATGTAATTATTGATTTTTTAAATTTCTTTGGAAGAACTGCTATGTCAATGTGGTGAAACAGCCGCTAGAAAAGTCGGTGCTGTGATCTGCCACTGATTTTCTGCCCGTTATCAGAGACTGTTCTTATTTCTGGGAGGCAATAAAACACCTTTGGATCCACCGATGGAGGAGGAAAAAATGCCGGGTACATTCAAAGCATATGTTGCTTGTTTGCATTACTTTTGCTTCCAGATCACATCCGTGCTAGCTGGAATACTTTTGTGTGTGTACTGAGAAGGCAAATTGAGCTCAGCTTATCTCAGAGTAGATACATGAAGCTAAACCCATTAATATATATATAAATCCTTGGCCTTTTTTTTTTTTTTGCCTTTGATCTGAAATTCTTTAAGTTATGGCTGTGTAGCACAGAGGGTTTTACTTAGACCACGTATTTCAACTAGAATTTTTAGCAGGCAAACAGTGCATAAATAGCACCTGTCTGAACCCATGCATACAGATTTCCTTAAATTAGATCCACATTCTAAATAAAGCATCCTTTTCATGTATAATTTATCTGAGGCATTTCCACTGTGGTTATGCTGCCATTGTTTTGAAATGAGATGCCGGGCAAACAATCGTCATGGTGCAATTTTGCTGAGTGAGTGAAGAGTGAAGCTGCGGCCAGAATATTTCTGCTTTATTCACCAAGAGGCCCTTTGCCTAGCGCACAAAAGCTTCTGGACACTAAACCACAGTGTTTATTGCTACCTGTAAATTGATCACCTCCCAGTCATCAACGTTAGAGCCTCCCCCTCCCCCGTCAGTAGCTGTGTGCTCTCTCCATTCTGATTCTGTCTCTCCCAGGGCTCTGGAGAGCAGCTTTCCACTGTGCTCACTGGGATGACTCAGCACTCCCTCAGAACTGGTGCTTTTCCTCTACTACATAGAGAGAGAGAGAGAGAGAGAGAGAGAGAGAGAGAGAGAGAGAGAGAGGCTTCTTCCTTTTTTGTCTAATCAGTAGCACTCTCCGGAGCAACCTTATAGTCTGCAGATCATGTCGAATCACACCCCTAACTTCTCTTTCCCAAACCACCCAAGCACCTTTGCAAAGGTAACCGTTCCTGCTGAGTTCAGTGGGGCTCCCAAGGATGTAAGTGCAGAACTGCAGTCTTAGGCTTGCCTTGGAGGAAGCCCCCCCGAAACTGATGGGACTTGCTTTTGGGAAAACTCGCACGGGATTGTGCTGCCCGTCTGGCCCTGGCAGATCATGCACAAGTCTATTGCAGAAATCAATCTATTCCAAGGTAGATTTCTGCCGAGACCTTATTTATTTATTTATTTATTTATTTATTTATTTTTCGGTTGACATCCTTACATCATTCTCCTCCTCCATCTTCTCTCCACAACAACAACCCTGTGAGGCTGGGCTGAGAGTCTGTGACTGGCCCAAAGTCTCCCAGTTGGCTCCATGGCTGAGCGGGGACTCGAACCCGGATCGTCCTTGAGATCTTCAGCTCCTGCTACCACTGTTTGCTTTGGTGTCGGGTACCTTTTTAAAAAATATTGTAGCAACATGGCTAGATAGTCACTATGGTGGCATTTATCTATCTTGGGGGGCGGGGGGAGGGGAACTGCATTACTGCAAGGGGACAACAATCCGCATTAAATGATCACACACTAATTTATTTTGTGAATGCAAAATCAGAAGTATCTGCTATACTTCCAGTGGTTTGTGAGGTCGAAAGCCAAGAGGGCAGGAAAAAAAGGAGAAAGGGGTGGGGCTAAAAAGCAAAGATTGCTCACAGACTCCAGTGCAAGCACTTGCTGCTGGTAGCAAAGTCTGGGAAGAAGGCATTTCTCCAGTTAGGGTGCAGGAAAACCTGCACCAAAGCCAGGAAAACCCTGGACAATCCCTCCAAGGAACCAGAAGCCTGGACTTGCGTTTCCCCAGGAACGTCCGGTTTGCCTCCCGGGCTTGAGGTTCCTCACCCCTGCTGGAAAAGCCAATTTGCCACCTCTGATCTGTGCCTCTTTGCTCAGCTACTCATCTCATTTTATTGCACACTGCTTCAAACACATCGTTTTTCTTTATGACATTTTAATTTGTTCCTCTTGATTCTTGTGTTGAGTTGAAACTCTACCATCACCTTGTCTTCTGTGACTTAGCCCTTCTTTGGTTTCTTTAATGTTCTGTTACTCTTACAAAAAGGGGTGGAGGGAATTACTTTTTTTCCTTTGACCTCCCTACCAATAATCTCTCCTGTTTTTTCCTCGTTCTTAGTTCAACACTCACATTTTCCTGTTTCGCTCTCATCATGATTTCAATCACATCTGATTCTGCCCTCCTTTTTCTCAGAGTCAAGCCTGGTTTCTGATAAAGTCCCCCCCACCAGGTGCCCCCCCCCTGTCTTCTGTTTTTGCATCGTGTCTGCTTGGAATGTAAGCCCACAATCAGGGATCTGCTCCGCACTTAGTATGGAGCTTTATCAATATCTGAGGATGATCCAGGTTCGTTGATTTTTTTTAAAGGCATTTAGAATCAATATATCACTTCCACAGCACATCACGGGTGATGATCTGCAGGGAAACAGGATGCTTTGCAGGGCGTATGATGCAGGAATCAGCCTTCCTGCCTTCAGCTGAAAAGTGTTTGGGGAATGAAGAAAGGATAAAAGGGTAGAGGGCAAAACGCAGAAGATGGACTCTCACAGCAGTGAAGTCCAACACTGAGACCCAGGTCATAAACTGGAGGATCACCAGGCCAAAGGCCACCGGAGATGATGCTTGTAAGACAAGAAATGAAAAACAAATACTAACAGGCAGACACTGAGAAGAAATAGTGCGGCAGTTTGTGAGGCAATGAGAAAATTGCAGCCCTTATGGGGCTTAGATAGCTACATGGACAATAATATTTCCCTTCATATATTATCTCTTTCAGGAGCTAATCTGTCCACCATCTGCTCTGGGGCTGCAAAGTGTTGCCCGCTTCAGCAAAATGACAACACGCAATGGATAACCTTAGCCATCTTCTGTGGGTTTCCCCTGATAAAGCAATGCCTTCTGTTTCAACCACTTGGCTTAATAATGCTCTTTCAACTTTTTTTAAAACTTCAGAAATAATTCCGCTTTGCCTTTACATTTATTTAACAGCTGGAGTCCATTACACTGTGACAGCGTTCCCTTCCAATAACTGCAGTTCTTAATCATCATAACCCCAAAATTTAGGCTGGAACTGAGAAGGGAAAGAGAAAGAATATGGCTGGTAACTGGAATGTCAAGTAATTATCTTCTAAATCCCCAGATTTCTACGACACCATGTTCAGACTGATTGTACTTGCAGCTCTCAAGTGTAATAAGGACTCAGTGGAAATGGAAACAAGTTCTTCCCTTTTGTTTTGTTTCATTTAATAACAAAACAAATGACTTAGATTAGCATCAACAACTGTAGCCTGAGGCATTTCTTGGGAATTAATGAGCAATTGGTGCATGCAGCCAGAGGCAAAACTTCTCCAGTTGGCCATAACTTCTAGAAAAGAACCAAGTCCTTGACTGTTTCTACTAATGCTTTGACTCTTCATAAGCCCAAGTCAAAACCATTTTTAATAAAGCAGTGTTCATCCTGCATTTTCCTAAGAAAGTATTAACTCCATCACGTTTGGAGATTTTCCATGTAATCCTTTAGATAGCAATAGATAATATGAGCTGTCTTCGCTTCAGATTAATCTACTTCTGTTCATATAATAAAACAGATTATATGCTTGATGGTGAAAGAAAATTAAAAAATAAAGCACGTGCGATAAGAGCTTACTGCTAGATCAAAAGCTTTAACCACAACTTGAAATGTAGCTATTAAAACAAGGACAAATGGAGTGGATTTTAGAGAATGATCCCTACAATATTGTTGTTATTCATGATTTCTACAAAACATTTAATGAACAATTACATTCCTGACTTCAAGCATTCTCAGAATAGCCCTGTGAAGCAGGGTGATCTGGCAAAGGCCATGTAATAAATTGATGGATGAGCAGGGACAAACTGAACATTATCCAGTTGATTCAATTTCATTAATGGATGTATAATTTCCCTTAGAGAAAATGATCTAGGAGTTAACCCAACTGTTCCTTCAGCTCTGTCTTGGATGGTTTCTGCCCTGTAACTTATTATTCAAATATATATGCCAACTTTCTGTAGACAGTCACCAAGATCACTAACAACTTTAAAACTTATTAATAATGAACAAAGGTAAAAGAAAATGGAAAGCAGGAAAAATGCAACAAATACAACAACAGCAATTAAGAACCTACTGAAAATGAGCAGCAACAGAGACCCTTACAAATTAAAGGAACTTTAACTTATCAGTGGAGAGCTGGGGGAGCAGATAAAGTCGGGCTGAAGAAAAATGGATAGAATTTGGATGGATAACACAGTTGACTTGGGATGGGCCAAGCTTTTTGTTCCAGTTGGCTGGAATAAAATTAATAAATAGTTCATGACACGACTATTCAGGACCGTTCTTTAAGTTACAGTGGCTTGCCTGATTGCACAAGCTGGCGCATTGTCTCGATTCTTTGCGTCACACATGCATTGTTCTCGACTGAGGGAAGACGACGGACTGGACCTTCTTGGGCCAGTTCACAGGATCACAGTGAGAGAAATACGCTGATTTCCCCCACCGTGTTTGCCAGCTGCACATTGGTAATTTGAGGGTTGCTGCCCACTCAAATGAGCCATGCCAGCTGGGTTTGGATGACATGGTGAGCAAGGGTGATCAGAGAAAGCTGCCCTTCACATTAGTAGCATTGATTATGTAAACTGCCCAGAGAGTCATCTTGACTAACAGGCAGCATGTTAAATAAATAGATAAATAAGCAAATAAATAAATGTGCAGAGGGGTTAACAAGCCACTGTGGCTCATTTTAATAATTGTAAACGGTCTGGAATAAATAACGGTATAGAAACGTCCTACATCAATCAGTAAATAAATAGCCATGCAACAGTTATGCACACCTGGCCCAAGTCTTGCAGAGACAGCATCTTAGAGGGTGTTCCTCTGGAGATGCACTGCAAAAGAAACAACTTAATCTAAGGTATCCTGTCGTCCTTAGTTCCAATGGCTGATGCAGCACAGTTTCTGGGCCTCTGTCTCTCTGCATTTTGAGCACACAAATCATTACTGAGTCCTTCAGGCCTGTCACTCTCCCTTCATCAAGCATGAAGAAATGAAGCTCATGCTGTGGCCGTCAGAGGGGTGGACTGGGTTCCTGGGCGATCCGGGTTCTAGTCCCCACTCAGCCATGAGGCTCACTAGGTGCCTTCGGGCCAGCCACTAATTCTCAGCCTAGCCTCCCTCAGAGGGCTGTTGTTGTGAGGATAAAAACGGAATGAAGGAGAACTGTGTAACCTGCCTTGGGCACCTCACAAGAGGGCCGTCCCCTCTTTCCCTCTTTCTGAAGAGTCTGTCTCCACCTTTAGGTTGGGTTCTGTTGCTGGAGGGCTGGACCGCAGGATCATCTGATACTTATGCCTTTTCTCTCCTTGAACCCCCAGCTCTGAAATGCCTCCCTCCCTTTCCAAGAAGGGCCTGGGTGTGGTTCTCACACTCTGTCTGAGCATCTGCACTGGGCAACCACGAAGCTGCAAAGTCACCTGCCTCCTCCTCAGAATTAGATGAATCCCTCTGAGCAGATGGCAATGTGAGAGCGCTAGATCCTCTCTCTTCATGGACTGCAGCTACTGTCATTCCATTATACCCGTCCCCTCTAAACTCAGCAGCACCTGAAACACTCTTGGATGTTACACTAAAATCTGTCCTTTCCTCTCATTCAAGCCTAAAGGTAAAAATGGGCAGGATGAAGGCCACGGATCTGCTGGCACATCAGTGTGGAGGGTTGGAGAGCTGAGTTCTTGCCCGTCTTAAAGCATCCTAAGCTGGTCATGGATAACCAACCCAAAGCCCTTTTCATGTTGCTTTGACCAGTGCAATGAAATCTGAAGCACAGGTGAGCTGAGCAAAGGCAGATTATTATGGCTTTAAGATCACATCAATGAGAAGGGTACGAGAAGGACAGAAACTCTGTCAAGCATTACCCTAACTTGTGATGGTTGTTGGTTATCAGATCAGATACCATGACGAAGAACATGCTTCCCCCAAATGGTCTAAACTTGATGAGGAACCCATGGAATGAGGATATAGAATGGGGACTTCCAGAATACAGGTTTAAGACAGGAGGTAACCTTGGATGTTGATCTGGAAGTTGGCGGGGATGGAAAAGTAAATGACTAGCTGAAGGTTGATCTATTTAGTAAGATAGCAGGTAAGCAACAAGCTAGACAAGAGTAACTGAATGGTTGTTTTAATGCAGCTGAAGAATTTATAAGGAGAAAAATATGCTTTTATTGGCCATAACCAATGATTGTGGCATATCCTAGGCTCTGAATGTTGGTATAACGACATAAAATGGCAGGGAAATATGTGCTGGAACTGCAAATAATGCTAATGATTAAATGTCACTAAAGGAATGATTCTTGAAGCCTTTACAACGGGAGGATGGAATCCATGATTAACTAAATAAGGGAAACACATCACCAGTGCTAAATAACTAAGCACTACAGATCATGCCTTTCTATCACCTTAATCTGGCATGCAGGAGCCGCCAAGCCATCCCCACCTCATGGCAACTCTAGGAATACGTGCCTTCCAAAATGCCCGTCCCTTGACAGCCCTGCTCAGCCCTCAAACTCCAGGCTGTGGCTTACTCTATGGGATGCACCATCTCACATTCGTTCTTCCCCTTTCCTTCTCTGCCTTTGACTTTCCCTAGCATGATCTCTCCCTTTGATTTTCTCTTAGAAATCATTTTGGAGGAAATGCATTCTAAATACTATTTTGATTTGTATTTAAATGTGATTTCTATGCAGACATATATTTTAAGTTGCAAATTAATGTGGAAATGGGACAGAACATACGCGAAAGGAACATGAAATAAACTGATTTGTTTACCCCTAGTATCCCACCATTCTTATATTATCGTCGTATTTCAAAATGTGAACACATATTTATACACATTCTACATTCGTATTTGTAATAATGCATCCTACTACTCTTACCCAATGGAAAAGCAAGGAGATGCGAAGCAATGAGAAAACATGAGGCAGAAATGAGGAGATGCCGGTGTTTTTAAAGCAGGTAATGCTGTGGCTGAAGGCACATCTAACAGGACGCGTGCAAGGAATGCATTATGACTCTTAGTCTGAAGGCCACGAGTATAACTTTTATGTGTGCCAGGATCTGGACTGCTCCAGTGAGCAGGAGCAGGACCAGAAGCACCACTGCCACATCTGTGGGATCAGCCCCAGGCCTTACTGGAGCTCTCCGCTTCCTAGCAACTCTGGGGGAAGACTTATCCAAGAGCAAGCTCTTCCCTCCAGCTTTGCCGGCATCCTGCCCAACCTTTCTTGCTCCTGCATCTGGTGGGGTAGCCTCCCTCGCCCTGTTGCCTCGCTCTTGCACCTGCCCCTTCCCTGATCTGCACTCTGCCTCACTGCTTGTTTCTGGCCTCTGCTTGCCTCAGCGGTGCAGGCCTGGCTGCCAGCTGTGGTTCAGCTCCCGCACCTCGCCTGACGCTTGCCGCAGGCGGTTCCTGCAGGTCTCCTGCATCTTGCCGTGTCCCCTGCCCAGTTATCCTGCCTCCGGTGCCCGCATCCTGCCTGATGTTTGCTGTGTATCCTGCCCTGGTAAGTACATCTGGCTCCTAACCCTGGCTTGTTTGGATTGTGCCATTGGACTTCCCATTAAACCTTCTGTTTGAACCCATGTTCTGTTGCCCTGCTCCCAGCGCCTCCATCTGGTCTCTGGCTGCCCACGTCCCAGGCCTGGGCCCTGACAATTTGCCTTTTAAAAGTCCTCAATAGAAATGTTACGAAGCATTTTGTGTCAGTACAGTTGGAACGGTTTGATTAAGGGTTTAATTGCACTAAGGGATTGCTGCTGGCACCTTGCTGAAGCTTTTGATTAGGGACCTTTTCATACACGCTGCTAAATGCTGATATGAAATGCTGAGCATACTCACTAGTCGCTACAACTGGGAATCTAGTCAGGGATGCGTGCAAGCCGCTAAAGGACACTCCAAGGTATGCCTTTCTGCGTTAACTTGCTGTTGCCCGAAGTCACCCCTTCTGATGATGAGGAGCGGATGGGGCCAGGTAGCTTTCCCAGCCTTCTTTGAATAGCGAAACCCAGAGATCTGCATTTCGGTTCAAGCACCACTGTGGGTTATGGGCAACAAGTGCAGCTCTACAGAACTCGCTGAAGCTGACACTCTGATCTGTGTCACCTGGGGAGCAAGTGAAAAGCAGACCCAATATTCCTATCTCTGCATTTATTGCTCTTCGTTCAGTGACGGGGCAGGGGGCACGGCAATAAAGCACATGGAGCAGGAGACACTGCCACGTGCGGCGCCGTTTTTCAAGCAGTCCATCCACACTTCCCCATTTCCCTTTTAATGTGCCCCTTACAAATAAATAGCCATCGCTGGTCTGTCATGCCTGCATGGGATTTTTAGAGCCATGATGGAGGATGGAGTCAAACCACCAGGCTCCAGAGAGCAGCCTCGTCCCCTCTGGAAGACACATTGCTTTAAAAGGTCGTGCCTTCCACACAACCCTCATCGCCCAGCATGTTTCGCTAATGGAGTACACAACTTCAGGGAAATTCTGCCGGCCTGTGCATCATCTTGGCAGGATTTCACCAAAGGGACCGAATGTTAAGTGATGTTATGTTTCTGCTTGCCTGTCTGCCACGACCTTTTGACTTTCTTATGCTCAGGCGGATCACCTGGGACACCCATTTCCTCTCTCCCCTTTCCAAACCCCCACCCACGGCACTGGCTCCACCTGGCCTTGCTTTCCTCCTGCATTTTTCAAGTGCACCTTTGCTAATGTGGCTTTCCTGCGGCTTGACCAACTGTTAAAAGCTACAACAATATTTTCTCCATCTAAGCCTCTGCGGCAGAGTGATTGCTTCCCTTACCCTGCTTAACACGCGCGGACCCTTTGCTTTGCAGAAGCCAACCTGCATGAAATACGTCCCTCCCCACCCCAAGATAAAAAGGAACATCGTTTTCATTAAATAATCTTTTTATAATTATGACATCGTTAATATCAAAACAGCTCAAGAATGATTGACCTTGGCATCCACGATTAAGGCAGCATTCTTTCCCTTGATTATGAGCAGCCCAATAGTGGGGGAAATTATAAAGCTATTGAGAAGATTAGAGCCGCCTTGATCTCCCCCACCCTGCTCTCCCGCCTCTTTATCTCAAGTGATTAAAATTCTTGAGGGAAAAAAACGGGTTATGTAGCATACGCCGGCTGCCATGGATAGATACAGTATCGGCTAAATGCATCAGCTCCCCATGACAGCCAGCGCAAAGGTTAATTATGCATGCTGTATATAGTTTTAATCACTTTAATCAGAGCGCCGTTCTGCTCCATCCCAGGCTATAACTTTTCAGAAAGCAGGAGAAGCACTTCAAGCACGGGCAGCATTTGTTTAAGGAAGGAAGCGGGGAAGCGTTAGGAGAGAAGAAATATGGCGCATGAGTCACAGACAACAAAGATAATGCTGAAAGCTATCGACTGAACAAGACCAGGGTTGTGCGTTTTGTTGTGAGTGCTGCTGCGATGGCTGAGGGGGACTGAAGGACCTCACGGGTCAGCACCTCTGCCCGATCGGTCTCAGCTCATACGCTCTTCACTCTCAGATCACTACGGCTGAGCTTTGACCAGCGAACTCAAAATGAGGAGATGGACTTGCAGCCCCGCTGGGTCCCGGCTAGGCCGCAACTAAACAGCTTCTTCTAGGAGAGGTTCGGGTTTATTTAGAGGCTGGGACTTGTCCTGATGGAGTGCTCTGCTTGAAACCAGAAGGCAGCAAGGGACAGCAGGCACGGCATTCTCCAGGCTGAATCACCATCAAGAGCAGAACCTACTGGGGATACCTGTCGACCCACGCAGAGACTCCTCTCAGTCAAGCAAAGACCCAGAGGTCACGAAGGCATTGAGTTTCCCTTGCTATCCAGTCCAAAACCGAAACTGCTGCGGCAGTTTCAAACCTTTCTTTTTCAGTAGCCAAAAACGGAGAATATGGAATGCACAGGGAGTTCAGTTCAGTTCACCGTAACTGAGAATTGACAATGAAATATCCTGTCCTACAAGATTTCTTCACACATTCTCCTTCTACCCTTCATCTACAACTCTCATTTCTGATTATAATTCTGACAATGCAAAATGAACAACAGAAATGACTGAATGCATGCAAACATAGTTATAGCGATACATTACGGGCTCGTTACAGTCTCCTGCTGTGACATGAAAATTATGGAGTTGCCCATTTAGAAGATTCATGTTCTGCAGTCCTCATTTTGAGTGTTGAGCCTACAGCATGACCTCATTTCCCCCCACAAATATGATTTGGAAAAGTGAAGAAATGAGGTGTGATTTGCTCTCCTCTCGCTCAGTGAAAAATAGGAAGAGTAAATTGTAGACCTGAACAGGTACAAACGTCTTGGCAATCATGGTTGCTGGGAATACTTACATTTTTGCAATGCCTAGTGTCCATTATGATGTTTAATTTTGAGTTACTTGTTCTTCCTGCCCAGATTTATTTATTTATTTTTGTATGCCATCCCATCACATGAGCCTTGGGACGGCTTACATGCAATAAACAAACATAATACAAATAGTGCAATTAAAATCCGCATGGCTTATCCTATTCATCCAGATGACCTTACAAGGAATGGCTGCCCACTCCACCATCTCCACGCTACCCAAAATCTCATTTATTATCCACTGAAGAATCCTTTCCCACCAAAGAATCCTGCCAAAAAGAAATCTCTTGGGCTTTTCATGATATTGGGAATTTTTGAATCCTCTTCTCATGAGCCTGTCTATACTAGAATTACCTATCAGCAGTACTCAAGAAATCCCACAGTGCAGAGTCCCAAACCATAGACTTCTAATAGCTATGGCACCATTAAAACTTTTGAATGGAATGAAGCTTCAGGGAAGATACAGATCAGGAGCAACAGCACCTAGAGAGAATGAGACCCGAGTGTCGCTTCGTGTGCTTCCTTGCATCGTCTCTGAGTTTTTACAGAACCACAGAGGAACTTCGTTTGTGTAATCACTTAACTATTGGACCATTTCAGCTTGTGCTCAGAGATTAGCTATTACACTTAATTTACTCATAGCGGATCTGGAGTTTATCAAACGATGAGAAGCAAGTTGGAAGGTGAAAGCGAAAGAATTCGGTTTGCTATTGTTTCACAGAGTAGTTACTGTTTGTCAGTGGAAACTTTAAGGAGGCCCACAATGACTTATTGGTTGTACATCAACAAATCCTATTTCTGGTCTTGAGTATGTATTTGACCTGATTTTCATTGATATGGCATTACGACATAGAAATCCTTACAAATGGGAGAAAATGTGAGGTCCTGTAGGTCAAACATACCTCTTGATGAGGGTCAGAAATATTCTAAAACTAAATTATCATGCAATGAAGAAGTCACTCCTCATCTTCACACTGCACATTTTAGATGGTGACTAATAACTTTTGTCCTTCAGAAATTTAATAGGTGGCTAGCCTGAGTCCCAGAGTCTTCTCACAGGCTTTATTTTGTAAGGAGTTCTAAAATGATTTTATCTTCTGGTAATTCGCTGTAGACCATAAATTAATGTAATGGTGGGCATATACCTATCAACAGAAAAGCATAAAATGAGCAAAAGAGAATTTATTTATTTCAATTCCTTTTTAAGCTTTAACACCTGGAGCTAAGAGTCCATTTCCTGAATTGCGCTATAAATGTGGTGCCCAGGTTAAACCATTTGCAAGAAATGGATACAAGAAGTATGCTCTCCAGCTGCACGCAAGCAGTGCAAACTACTGTCTGAAGCTGCTTATTTGCAAGAATTCCTCATTCGCTTTCAGGTCTGCTGGATCAGACCAAGAGTCTGTCTTGTCCAGTCTGCATGGACAGATATCCATTGTGCAAAGTCCACAAATAGGACAGAGGTGAAGCAGCACCGATCCTGCCCAAATTCCCCTGCAACTGGTGACCGTAGGAATACAGGCTGTGGTGTTGGAGGGGCCCCATGGCCGCCTGTGCTAGGTCAGAACACAAGAGGAGTCTTCGATGAGAGCCTCAAACTGGAACCTGACTAACTAATGATTTTTTTTCAGACCTGATAGATCATGTCATCTTGTAGCAAAAAGTTAAGCACTTAATTCCACTGCAATTGATGTCTGTAATGCTCCTCTGCCGCACTGAAAGCAAGAGGACATAAGGCGCTTGACTCTGACTGCATCATATCCCTAGGTATTATTCTGCCTTGCCTTATCTATGCTATGCCTTACAAGGACTTCTGAAGCCAAATGAAATTAGAGATAGAAAAATACCTTACGGGATGTATTTTCAATTGCTTTAGATATTTGTTCCATTATCTCTGGAGCCCTTATCAAATGTCTGAGTAAGTTCTTTGGGCAAAGAACAATCAAAGCAACACTTCTAAACTAATTAGGATGAATGCTTCATAAATGATCTGGAATTAGGAGTAGTGAAGTGGCCACGTTTACTGATGACACCAAATTATGTAGGGTAGTTTGAAACAAATAAGATTGTGAGGAGCTCAAAAAGAGCTCTCCAAAGTGGGAGGCTGTGAATGTTGCGCATCCAGTTATACAGTACAACAGCGAAGCAAAGGAAGTTATAGACCATTAAGTCTCCCAAGTCCACCCTCTCTCATTCTGTGCATGTATAACAAAAAGTGCTTAAGGTTGCTTCCATTGTGCTTAAAATTCTGACCCAAGGCCATTAATTAAGAATGCAACTTGATTTTTCCCTTGAAATTTCCCAATGTCAATTGGAAAATGGTTGCTCTGACTGCATTCTTACAAAGTCATGAGGTTGGTGAGCCGGTTGCAGTCTCTTGCTCAGATCAAGGCAGTGTGGGCAGGGGGGCGTTAAGTCTTTTACCAAACAAGAATCCAAGTTCAAGAGGAAATAGATCTGAAGCCAGCCTGGCCCAGCCTTGGAAAGAAGTTCAGGGAGCTGCTACAAGAAGCCCCATCTTTTGTATCTGCCAACCTAGAAAGGGATTAAAAAACAGTGCTTTGTTGACTACAGATGCTTCAGCCTTCATATAGTCAGTAAAATTAGGCAGACAAAAAAGGTGCACCAATAGGACAATGAAGGCTTCTAGAGAGGGCCTTACGCATAGGTATCACAGCCTACAGTATGGCAGGCACCATATAAATTTTACTTAAAAAAACAGGAATAGGGTTCCAGCATTAAGGTCTCCTTCACTGGAAATTTCCTAGAAGTCTGGAGGCACATTAGATTCCTGGGACCGAAAAACTGAATCCAAATGATGAGGGAAGCTCCGTGATCCAAAGTCAAATATTTCAAGAGCAATATTTTGATATTGCTGTGCCAATCATATACAACCTGTACATTAAAAATAAAACCTAGCTGGGCTACATTCTGCTCAGAAGCCAGGATATGATCTGCTATTTACAAAGCATTGCCGCTTGAAATGTATTAAATAGCAATTCAAATTAGTCCTCAAAACTGGATAGTCAGCCCTTAATTAGGTGTCATTGGTGATGTAAAGTCAACACTGATGAGGCAGGCTTCACTCTCTCGGCTGCAGTAAAGTTTAGTTTCCTGATGTAGACAGTTTCAATCTCATTACACTGAAGGTTTTGTTCAATGGTTTTTAATAACCCTAGTGTTATCAAGAGACACATCCCTTTGGTAGAAATGATACTGTTTATTGGAATAAATTATACAGCACATTTCCCTGGAATCAATGACTAGTGACAAGTTTGTTTACTGTTCATTAACAAACAATAAAAGGGATCACTACAGCTGAATAGGAATGATTACATTCCCTTCCATTTATTGTACCTGACCTATAACTTAGGTAAGAGCCGGGCATTTATTCTGAATGTGGTATAGAATGCAGCAGACGTGCTTCACTGTAGCGGATAAATATGCCAGGCTTAACATTTTGTTCAGCGTTCAAACAGAACATTAGACCATGTTTGTAAGGTGTGCGTGTGGGAGCACAGATGTGATTACAGGAGAGTTTTGTGCATTTTGAGTAAAATTCCGACTGACTCCAAAAAGATACAAAGGACACATAATGGTCCACATGGAGTTGATATTATCTCCTCTTAAACAAATACGCCCAAGTCTGATAGTAAAAAGCTTCCATCTAAATTATAGCACTGTTTAGTCAAAATTGATGCTATCTGAGATAATTATAGAGCAAACAGATACTAAACTTCCTCCAATTCCTTTGCACGTATAATATTTTATTCTGTCAAAAAATAAAACTGAGGGGCACAGCTGCATTTATTTTATTTTATTTTTGCTCCAGGTTGAGTGCAATACCTGTCTTTCAGTAGAGTGGTGCAGATCTGTTTAGCTGGCATATGCAAATACTAATCCTTTTCATCCTGGTTAGAATGGTATTTAGTGGTGCATCCAGTTCAGCATGCTTGGTGCATGAGCCATTTTCCTACATGGCATTTCTGCATGGTCCCAAACAGCAAAGTGAACTAGGCACATCTCCAACACTATCTTGGAAACTTCCATTTAGATGCGTTTTTGTTTTTTTGTTTTTTTTGAGTTCAGTTATTGTGTCAAATTCATACATATAAGATCAAAATTTTCATCTCCCCATGTCTACATAGCCTTGGATTTACCTTTGATGCCTCTCACTCTCCCCATCTGCTTTGCACCCCATAATTAATCTATTACCAAGTTGGGCCACTTTGCCCGTTACAACAGTGCGAATATGTAGTTCTTCCTTTGTGACCCCATTGCAAAATCTATGGTTCATTTCATGGTCATCTTGTACATTTTCCCGCTCTGTCTCTGGTTTGACTCACCTTGCCCCCATTCCATTCACCCAACACTCTGTTCCCACCTGATCACATGGTTAGATGTGAGAGCCCTCCTTAAAGTACCACACTGGCTTTCTGGCTGCTCTGGGATCCAGCACAAATGCCTTTCCTACAGTCAAAAGCTCTCTGTGGCATTTCCTTTCCCCTCCTGCCCCAGTCTCTCTGCACTTCTGTCCCTGAATCGTTCCTTTAGCTCCACCACCCTCTACTACCCAAAAATCTTCTTTTAGTGATCCTAGATCACAGAGGTTAAAGGCTAGCATGGCTTTCTTTATTTTCCCTTGCTGCTGTTCCACTCAAAAAGACATGGATCAGGACTGTGAATTCTCTCTGTCAGTGAACATAAAGGGATAAGAATCTAGTTCCAACTTAATACTTAAAAGATGGACTACACGACTGAAGTAATGATTTTAGCAAAGCAAAACACACATTATAAAATGATATCTGACCTGAAGAGTCTCAGCTACTGAACTGTTCCTATAATTGATCCTGAGAAATATATATAGTCTCATGGATCTTCTCCTACAAATTAGAAATCCACAAACATTAAATCATGTAAAAATGATTCAGTGCACAGTAGTTAAGTTGATGTGTAAAGGTAGGGGCTAAATGAGCTAAGTAAAACTACTGCATTCAGGCTGAGTGTTCTCTTTTCCCTTTGGTATTTCACATGCTGAAATGATTTCTCTGGAAGTCTGCATTTAAAAAAATATTTTGGGGTGATAAATTGCAAATTCTTGGAGGCAACCTGGAACAGGCAGACTGGTGGGTTCATATAATGACTGGAAATCTTTCTGTAACGCACCTTAAGATGACCATCATGTGCTTTTGTGAAATTATTGTTTTAAATTCTATTTTGTTCATTTTGGCATACCAGTTCTGGGGGTACAAAGGAAGAACCTGGGGTGGTTGAACCATTGCAATTGATGCTGCCCTTCAGAATCCATGGCCTAAGTTGTCCTGCACAGTTGCAATGCAACGTCACTACAAATTCCAACCGATGGCTCACCGAAAGTACCACAAATTTGCCTTTTTCACATAGTCATATGATGCACACAAGTTATTTTTATCTTCCTATTGCAAAAGAAGTTTATTGAATGTCTGCACCCAACACTGACAAGATCAGTACTTCAATAGCTGCCTGAAATTGTATTTTCAAAAGAAGATTTCCCCTTTTACCCATAAATGAAATAAATACAAACTCTTCTTATTCAGTAATCAGGAAAGATAATTACACCCGATGAACTGTTTCCCCCTTTTTTCTTGGTTAGATTCATGTCGATTGGAGATGGTAAAATTAGTCCAGGGGCCATCTGAAATTTGCTGCTTGCTGATTAAAGCCCTAATTGATTCAGAATGTTTTACAAATCAATCTCTGAGAATCACTTTGGGATCACAACAAAAACACATAAAGAAACATTTAATCAAACCTCTCTCCTTTCCCAGCCATCCTGACTAGTGAGCATAAATCTGACCTAGTAAAATGTTGAAGCGTGCTCCTGCAAGGCACCGCAAGCGGTTTGCCTCTCTTTCGGGGCCGCATGTCAGACTCCTTGTTCATTTTCAAATCTGGAAAAGCAGCCACAGCCAGACTAAGGCAGAAAGAGGAATCATTCTATACCAGGGGCAGGAATTCACAAGCCATGGCATGCCCAGAAATACGAGGGGCTTTTTGACAGAGCCGGGGCCATGGGGTGGCCGACTGAGAGGAGGTGGGCCCAAGTCTAGGACCCTCAGAGGAACCTTAAAGTAAAAATGGTCACTGCCCATATAAGGATGACTTTTGCCTTTTCTGCTGCAAAGCAGGACCAAAGGAAGCACCAATAGCCCTCATTACACTAAAACCTTTTCACACTTTAAAGACAACCAGACTAGTTTTTTAAGATTTAATCTCTTCTTAAAATGGATGCTTTTGAGCGACTCTCATTCAATGAACTTGGAATGAAGAACATTATGGCATTCTAAAAAAACAGGGAGAACATCTGTTCAAAGTGCACTTATATGGTATGGCTGCATTTAACCATCTCGGAGCTTAGCTGTGGTCCAGGGTATGGTCTGAGGGCACAGGGGGCATCCACCATGTTGAATCAAGGCAGGTTTGGGGCTGGCTTGGAAGGGAGACCACCTGGGAACTGCATGTGGCCACCTCGAGTTCCACAGTGGGAAAAAGGTGGGGTACAGATAGAATAAATGGATAAATTATCTTAAGCAAGTCAGCATCATATTTCTAAGTCCTGGAGCATCTGATTTGCTTGGATAGGTGTCTGTGTGTCTCATTCCCTTTGTGACCCACCTGGTGGGCAGATAGCTCCCCTTGCTAGCTGCTTGACACTGGTGTGTGTGTGTGAGAGAGAAGGGGGTGGTGTATGAATGAGCTCAGTTTCCTGTCTCGCACCAGTATGCCAACTGTGGATTCACTGGTCACACAGGCAGATACACTATTCTATGATTTGCAGGTTTTCATCTTCTCCCTCACTGGTTGGCTTCTGAATCATCCACTTCAGTGATTATAGAAATTCTCTGGGAAGATTCAGATATGGCACCAACTGCTCCTGTGTCATTATGCCTTTCGGGCAGTCCTGAAACCAAATAAATGGTATAACATCCAAGGATATTTAACATGGTTAAATATGGTTTTTGGTAAACATGGAATATGGTTTTTGCTTATGATATTATGCTCTTTATTTTCATGCCCTTTGGTGAGTTTTAGATGTTTTCTTCCTTGTTAATTTTACTGGCATGTAAACTCTGATTTCCTTAAATAAATTCAGTATTAGTTGTTACTTATCATTCTTTGCCCTTACGTTCATTCACACTCAAGCTACCGCCTTGACTAAATATTATGGGATCTTTGGACACCCCCTAAACAATGGAGTTCTCCTCTTGTTGTCTTTTAGGGGCACTGACAGACTCAAACAACCAAAGGGTGGGGGGGACGAAGCCAGAAAAGACCTCAATGGAGGGCACATGATCTGCACATGGTGTTCATCATGCAAGGGAATGATGCCTGCAGAGTTTGTTAAACAACAGCAACTCTCTGCCGCATTTCAGTCGCTCTGTTGTATTTTGCCATATGACACAACTTCTCTGCATAAACTGTAAGCCAGAGCGCCTATTAAAAAGTGGGATTTTCAAGCTCCAGTGATCTAAGATGAAAAGGAGAGGAGCGTTTTACATCTGCTGTTTTTAAGGACTCATCAAAGCAAGCGGCTGTGGAGCTGAGGGCGAGGTGAGCCCTTTCATATTCCTGGGTTTGCTAAGGTCAGGGTCTGTACAGGACTTTGTTGATGCTGCCCCCTCCCATTCTTCGGCAATGATGATTCATTCCAGCCCCCTCAGCTTCCAGCCGGAAAATAACACACTTGTCTGTATGGAAAGCACTTAATCCAGACCATCGCACCATTTCTCTAATAGAAAAGCCCGCGTTTCAACTGATATTCTAAAAAAGAAAAAAAAAAAAAAAGGCGGGGAACGTCATGCCTATCACGCATTAAATTTAATGTTAGACCGCATTGAATAATTGGCTTTCTGAAAGAAATGTAGGCTTGTGAGTCACGGACAACTTAAACTCTTTGGCATCTTCTCATTTATCAGACTAGGCTGTGCGACAACCAAAGCATAACATGACTCATGTGTGTCTGGGTAAATAAACACATTCTTTCCACTGCTACCTGGACATGGGAAGGGATGGCGGCTGATGGGTACTTTCAGGACATCATATGCGTGCCATTATAGCAGTCAACCAGTAATGGGGATCGCCCTTGAGATATTTTAACCATGATAGGAAGGAAGGAAGGAAGGAAGGAAGGAAGGAAGGAAGGAAAATCCTCAGCAGCTTTGACTGGGGTTCGGAAGGAAACAGCAGTCTTGCCACTGCAACAGTGCAAGGCCAAACCATCATATAAAGCCGAAATCATAATCTAGTGTTCCAGCTGTACCTCTGCATGGGCAAACATCTTGATGTTGCTCTCCTACCCTCACCTCCCAAGCTGCACTAATAGTGAGGCGAAGGTATGCTGCCCACAAATATTTGGTACAGGAAGACTGCGCTGTGCTGTGACCAACTAACTAATCTAGGAGCCTTTGCTTCTGAGAAAGGAGTATACCTGGCCAGCCGGATGTTTTTCTCCGATGCTCATCATGACCTGGCAACCCTGCTATTCAGGAATGCTGAGATATGCATGCAAGTTTAGGATTGCCATCTGTAAGGTATGCGATTCTATCCATACTTTATGGTGGAGGGTCCTCTGTGTGAAAGCACCCTTCATTAGGAAGGGCTCTTCAGACCGCAACTGGTTTAAAGATGAAGAAGCAAAAGGGAGAGCAGCATTCCTGATCCCCATCAATAGATACTCCTGGAAAGCTGACAAGGCACACAGGCAACCTACACACACACACACAGTTTCCAGTACATGCACAACCTCTGTGGGGGTGACTGTTTTCCTTCTGGGGGGCAACTCTAGCACCACTGAACAAAATGAAATTCTGAGCAAATGTGCACAGGACCACATCATAATGCCTAGAGGTCGTCCACTTTGATTGGTTTGTTTGGCCCTTGCTCGGATGTATACATCCAGGCCCCATGGACAAACCCAGTTTTTGCATGCATTACTTCAAAATGGCTCTGGATTGTGTTTAACAAAAGGCTGGAGGAGGCATTTGAACTGCCACCCACCGTGCCAAGACACAGGGCTACTAGTGCACCCAGAACAACATAAGAGTACATAAGAATACATGGCTGCATGTATTCTTAATAAGTGCTGCTTTGTGTTTATGTATTTCTTTTATTAGACTTTAGATTTTATTCGACCCTGCCTTTTCATTCTTTTTAAGAACTCAAAATGGTTGACATAATTCTTTACCTCCTGTTCTACAGCTTATCCCTACCACAACCACCCTGAGAAGCAGGATGGACTGAGTATCTGTTATTGGCCCACCCAGCTGGCTCCATGGTTGAATGGGGACTAGGACCCAGGTTGGCTGAGTCCCAGTCGTGCTCTTCACCATGAGGGCACACTGGCTCTCAGTCAACATGGCCACAGCCTTGCTTCCAATCAGTGTGCTAGCTGAGAATTATTGGTTGCCCATGTGTCCCCCTGCGATAAAGCTGTGCGAACGGCTGAGTCGGCGGTCCCATCTGACCCACCCAGGAGCTCCTCCGACTTCCAGGAGGCTCAAAGAGCTGACCCTGTGCATGACTTACGAGAGGAGAGGGAGCCGGACTTGGATGACATTCACAAATCCCGACCCGACTCTCCCCTCCCGCACATTTCAGCCAAATAAGCAGGCCCAGGCATCAGGGGTCAGCCACAAGAGGTAACTGAGGCAGGCGACTGCTGGCATTCGGTTGGCATCATTTGCATGGGCTTTGGAGGTGGTCAGGGCACAACTCTGAACGGGTCCCATTTTTCAGGGCCTTTGCGGCACAAGTTCCCTAGGTCAGAGGGGGAGTTTGTTGCACGCGGCTCCCTTGAGCAAATGCCTAGTCCACACGATGGGTCATACTTGCGTCCCAGCCCTTCTTCCAAGGAGGGTGGGACAGCCTTCACAGGCCTTCCCCCAGCCCTGCAAAGCATCCCATTCCTACACCAGCACGTGCTGGAGGGCTGAACTTACCTCACAGCTAACCTTGTGTGCAGTTCCATCTGTTTGGACTCACTCGACCTTATCGTTACTAAACATTCCTAAAAATGAATGACTAAAAGATTCAAAGGGGTTTATGCATGCACTTTCCGGGCTTAGATAAGATAAATTTTGAATCATATCTTTGAAAAGATAACACTTTACTCAAAATTTGCTAATGGAACATCAGCCTATACTTTCTTTTAGACATCTGAGGATCAAGCTTTTTGATGTATGTGCTTTGGACAACCATTTCTGCTCATGAACTGATATGCAATCTGGAATAACTTTTGACCAGGAATAATGGTATCATGATTGTTTATTACAGACTAACTCTTTGGCCCAAGCAACAGAGCTTTAACTCAGCCCTTTCTGTCTGGATACCATCCAGGTCATTACGATAACAGGTTTTTTATGCTAGATATCCAGAATTCATGGTGAACCTGGCTTATGTCTTGATAGGCTTGCCCTTTCATACAATTACTCCTCATTCCCCTTTTTATATGTAAACATTATTATTTTTTCTTCATTAGTATTTGTTTTAAGAGAGGTAAGTCCACAATTTCTTAATAGCCTTCTCGGCCAGTTCAAGTAAAGAAAAAACAGCAATTTTCTAAAAGTACAGGAAGCGTCGGCTGCTCAAAATTAACCTGAAAGCACATCAGATAAAATATTCTGTGGACCATGGCCTAAGGTGGCAAATGCAACTAAGTGGTAGAAATATTTCACTGGAGTCCAGAATTTCCTCAAGCCCATCTGGAGTAATGAGGGCTGTCTGTGCAGAAAGGTTTACCGATGTGCGGTGAATAATCAGTCATAAAACTGCCTATAAATCACATATGTTGCACTGCAGGTTAATCCAGCCACATTTGGAAGGCTGTTATTAAAAATATGATTGGCAAGTGTTCACATCAAATATCACTAATCTAAACGATAGTTCACTAGGGATTAATATTTTGAAAATATTGTCCCGTTAAAGAGAACTGCTTATGACAAATCTAATATCTATAACAGATTAGTTTTGTGCTTCCAGGCCTACTGATAGGTTGCATCACAAAGCGGGTGCAAATGTTGCCTCTAGAAATGGAAAACTGCTTACAAGATTATTCACAAGAAGTTGAAATGAATTACCAGCCAACACCACAGTATAAAACAGGACAACTGCCTCACTTAAAATAAATAAATAAATAAATAATCAAGAATTGTGCTAGTCATCTGATTCCATAAAATGCATATTTTAAGGAAAGAGTACTCAGATCAAAGTTTTACAAGTCTAGATTTACAAGCACAGAACTGTGCATTCTGGCGAAAACTTTATCCACTACCATCAAGAAATCAAATCATTTCTCTCTTAGGGTAATCGTTCAGGGCTCTGCACAGAGCCATACCAAGGCAACCAAGGTAACAAATTTGGTGCAGAATATATAGATTTGCCAAAAAATAAAGTCAACTGCCTAATACAAGATTATCAAGTCAGGTACAGTGGAAAACGTGAGGAAAGGGGAATGAGATAAAGGCAATTCTCAGACTTGGAATAGGCTACAGTTTATGGTTCTAATGCTTTGGCTTCAGATGACAGAAATGAGTCCTCTTAGCATCTCTCTCATCTACAGGGGCACTACAGAAAGAAGCAGATAAAACAGTAAAAAAAAGTTCAAACAGCCTGGAAAGAATTCTTTGGTGGCAACGGAGGGGTTTTTTTCTTTTTCTTTTCTTTTCAACTAGATTTGTGATTGGTTTTGTCAAGAGAATAGCCATGTAAAATGACTACAAAAGAAAACAGTAATCAGCATAATGAACTCTAGCTGGAATCAATAGGTGCACCTGTCTGAGTGAAGAGGCAGCCCATCCCTGGGAAATATCACACACACCCCACGCCACAAATCTACATCCGTCTCCTGCAGTTCTTGACATACTATATAAAAAACACAACTAAGTTACGATTTCCAGCCTCCTGCTCATTTATAACTGTGCAGACACATGTAGGCGCTGGATAACAAACATTATCCTACATCCTCTCCACCATTTCTGCACCTACATGCCCTCATATTTTCTGCAGCTATCTGGCACAATCCTAAGGGACCCAGCACTTCATCCAATAGAGATTCCTTCTAAAAGTGATATTAAAGGATAACTTTTTAAAGACAGTATCAGCAACAAATAGCTGCGCTACTTGATCAATCAGCTGCCACATCCAATCGACAGGGAGGATGTATAAATTGCCCACGGCCCTCATGAAAAATACAATCAACATTATCCTTGTGCGCAGAATTCCACGGGTGCCATGCAGTCCAGAAGAGGTCTGTCAGGTCCCATAATATTGCTCTGCATTCGTCTCTGAAGTGCAAATAGCCCTCTCCTCCAATGAGTATAACATCTGATCTCTCAGCCACTGTTTAACCAAATGATGTTACTTTTTCTCCTTGCCCTTCCTCATCTGGCCTGAGCTTGTATCGGAGCCCCATGGCACTAAATTGTGGTTTGAAGTGTTTGTGCACTTCAGTTCCTAACAAAACAAGCAGCGACTGAGCTGTGTTTTTGAAAGGGGGCATTTAATGCCGCTCATCGCAACACCTACAACGTATCAGTCACATGCTGACATTCTTGCAGGAGCCCTTCTGTTCCAAGCAAGAAGAGGTTTCTTTATAGATTAATATTGGTTTTATCTCTCTGTTGGTAATTTGACACTGGTAATTCTTTTTCTTTGAGCTTCAGTTGTCTGGTGTGAAGTCTAAATGAAAAGCCGTGTATAACAGCTGACACATTTCTGCATTTTCACATCATGCGATTCTATCTCAGCAGGGCTTGTGCCTCTATATGCTTACTAATTCTATCTTTCATGCTTTTAATCAATTTACCTGGACAAGATATTAAGCTACCTGGCCCAAAATGTCCCAGATTCCCCCAATGCCTTTTCAACATCTGTTGTTACGTCGGCCATTTTACAGTCCTCTGGTAGAGGGGTTGATTTTAGGGACATGTTGCAGATTTTTGTAAGAAGAGTAGCAATTTCATATTTGAGTCCTTTCAGGATTCTAGGATGGATCCCATCTCTCGCTGCTGATTTATTAACTTTCAGTTTGTCAATAGGGTTGAGAACGCTTTTTTTGTCATCATGTTTGCCTCAGTTTCTCAGATTCCCTTCCTGAAAATGTCCATTCAAGCACAGGTTTCTGTCCTATAGGTTCTGTAGTGAAGATAACCATAATTTATGCAGCTTCTCTACAATCTCCTTATCTGCCTTGATCACTCCTTTAATGCCATTGTTGCCCAATGCTCCAACTGTCTAATTGGTTTCTAGCTTCTGATTTTTTAAAAACAAAACATTTATTGTTAATTATAAGATCTTCAAAGTTCCTTTCCCCCCTCTCTTATTGTCCACTTGCATTTCTTTTGTACACCTTTCAGCTCCCTTTTTTATTTTTTATATTTTGGCTTGGGCTTGCACAAAGCCTTCCTTTCTTGAATACCTTCCTTGACACTACTTTTTAACCACAATGGTGACCTGGATTTGGCACTATCTTTTCTAATCGGTAGTATATGTTCTAGCTGAGCTCCTTTATTCACAACTTAATTCTTGGATTTGCAGTACTGCTGTACTATAATCAAGGGGAGTTTTGCCATGGATTTCTGAGAAAGTGGAATTGTACCTCTCAGCTTGTAATATATGGCTAGGAAAAGAATAGCAAAAAGCTTTAAAAGAGGGGAGGGGGGAAAACCTATTAACACCACAGCCTCTCCACTCCTGCATATTTAAAATGTTAAGATGTTTGCCAAAAGATAAACTATATATGCATGTGTTTACATTAGAAAAAATGGCTGTCTCAGCTATTTGTCATATATCCTTTTAATGGAAGGATTTGGCTTACTTAAGATGTTTCTGTCTCGGGGCTTTGCAACACGCTTCTTTGTTAAGATATAATGAGCGTGTAAAGAACAAGTAAGTGACATGTTTATAAGGTGCTGCAAACTCTGCCAACCCAACAGATTTGCTTTATGCGAGTCAATCACAAAGAATGTACAGGAAATGAATCCGCCTCGTGCGCAGAGCATGCCTGCTCGAGCCATTCTGTGCAAGGTGTTACCTGTGGCCCCATCCTCCCTGGCGGCCCCCTGCAGATCTCTGCCTAGAAACGAAGCGGGGCCATGCCTCTTCTGCGGCGTTGCAGCTCTCGCTCATTTTAACGAGCGGGAGAACCGCCTGGCAAAGTCGCAGTACATCAGTAGCTTACCTCACAGCTGTCATCACACCATCCTCTCCCCCTGCGCCCACCCACCCAACCCTCGCACTAGAAGGGAGCCAAAGCTGGCAGTGTCACACTGGCTTTAAAAGGATCCTCACCCCTTCCCTATGTTTTGCGTGGCAGAGATCCGAAGGCATCAGACACTGCCTCTGAGGGGAACACGGCCAACCAAGGACCATGGCGCAGCACTTTGCCAGCGGCACTGGCCGGTCCCCTTTGCCATCCCCGCCAAGTGGCAAGAACTCCAGAGGAACGGGCTTGATGGGCAGGTGATGACAGGCAGGCAGCTTTGGACTGGCCCATTTGGTGGCCGCACAACTGCAGAATAAGCAAAAGCCTGTTTGGATCACTGGGTGCTTTCTGAACATGAAAAAAGCTAGTCGCCCATACAGTTATCTTTCTGAGCAAGGGATATATGTGCATCATCATGTTTCACATGTCAAAAGATCGCATGTTGGCTCAAATTCCTCGAAGGCAGGAAACTGGAAACTTGGGCTAATGGACTGACTTGTGCCTGCCTGTGGCTTGCAAGCAAGCACAATTGTGATGTTGCACAACAACTTTCCTGATTACAAGACACACTTGTCAAAGCACTCCTTGTCACATATGAAAATGTATGCATAGGCTATATGCCATTCATTTCACAGAACTGTTTTCCCTTCTGTTGTTTGTGGAGGAATTTAGAATGAACACAATATAAATCTCTCTTTTTATACTTGTAGTTGCTGGAGTTATCAGAAACACGAAAGATCAATATAACAAAATATCAGCAAGAAATATCAAAAGTGGGGATATTAATATGGACAATCCCAGTCACTTTCTCGCTTTAATACCCTACAGAATACATAATTCTACATACATACAAACATATTCACTGAGCATTTTTCATATTCAGACTAGTATAAAATGTTTGCCTAGGGTTGTGTGTTCTCTTTACAGAGAAACAATAGTTGAGATAGAATTTTCAATGTAAATCTAATTAAGCTGTCTTATCATTGGACCTTAAAAAAATCTACATTATATTTACTGCTTGGGTGGATATGCGGCACTGGAAGAAATTGACAACCATTTATTAGGGGTTATTTATGGTTAGTCATCTAACAACCCAAAGAAATGGGCAATGTGGGATATTACTGTTCAACTTTAATGAAATCTCTAGTCCAATAATGGAATGAAAACTGTGTATTTACCTGGGATTTGTAAACATTAACTATGGCCTTGTAACTACTCCAGGAGCTGCAGCCCCACAACAACTGAAGCTATTTTTACAACCCTGCTGTCAACAAATGCCAGTTTCCATTGAAATAAATGCTACTGGTTAGCTACCTGTACTGGGAAACATGCATCTCCTGGAAAAACTACAAACAGGATCTGTGATCATGCTCACTCCTGTTTTTAAAATCAGACTGGTTAAGGACTAGCTGTTTTACTCTCTCATACCCCAAGAGAAAATACTTGCCTTTTCCTAACCCAGGAAAAGCCATTGCTTCCCGTATACATTGCAGGGGTTGGTGCTATTTTGCCTTGCTGCACTAGAAGTTAGAAGAGATTTCACTCCTTCTCTTCTCTCTTGCCATTTCTTCCCCTGCTGATAAGGAGCAGCAGGACTAAGGGCCTAATCTGCAAAAAATTCAGATTATGCACAAGAGAGTGGCTGATTGGTCCTATAGGTCCAAAACCAGGCATGCAACAAAGCAGGAATCCTCTGAGTCTGGAAGTCAGAAGTCACTGAGATATACACCAAAGGGAAGAGTAAAAAAAGCTCTGCTACAATTGGACAAAGCAGTAATTATGATGTAGCGATTAGAGCAAGGATGGCAAAACTGGGGACCCTCCAGATGTCATTGGACGACTCTCAAGCCTGACTGGTTGTTGGAGGTGATGAGAGTCCTTGGCAGCATCTGCAGGGTCACGAGTTCCCCATTCTTGGGCTGGAGTGTTGAACTATGACTAAAGAGAATCAGGCACAACTCCCAACTTATCCATGACAGTCACTGGACAACTTGGGGCCAGCCTTTGTCTCACGCAGCATAACCAGCTTCACACGGTTGTTGGGATAAAATATGTGTCCAGTTACGCACACTGCCTTAGCCTGCTGGGGGAGTGGTTTCAGGAAAATTATCATGATGGTATTTCAAGATATCATTACAGGCATTGCAAATGGCTGCTGTCCTGAGGTAGGTGTGGTAACTGCAGGTGGTGGCTGCTGTTTTGATAATACATAGTTTTGACACCATAGTTTTACAAAACCTTTCTAAATGACAGACAAACCTACAGAGGGGATACTTATGAAATGTGCAGATGGCACCAAGCTAGGATAACTAAAGCCTTTGAAGGCAGAAACAGGTTTGAAAATGGCCTTCACAGGTTGTAGAACTGAGTCAAAACTAACAAAATGAACCTCAGCAGAAATAAAAGCAAACTTCAGCATTCAAGTAGGAAAAATCAGTGACCAAAATGCAAAAACTGGCAGCTGGCTGGTCAGCAACACATGTAAAAGGATTTAGGGGGGTTCGGGGTACTCTCTGATGGCTCCCAAACATTGTTGTGGGGGTGGGGAACAGGGTTATTTTGGCCCCATCTCCAAGGTCACAGGACCTTAGAGCTGGGACACTGAATGTTGAGTCTCTGCTCTGTCTACTTAGCCAGCAAGCAGGCTAAAGTATTTCTAGATTAAAAAAAAAAAAAAAAATTAAGATGTTGTCATTGTGCTAGACGTCTACCAAATCAGCACAATTTGTTCAAGACTGCATCTCCCTGGATGACATGCATAATTGATGTATGACACATTTTATGTAATGATTGCAAGGTAAATTCAATTTCCTATTTTCCTTGTGTCCTCTAAGAAGCTCTTATCACCACATATCAACTCTAGTGCAGTGACAGAGATAGGAAACAAATCACTCCAATGAAAGTAATAGCAAAAGTGATTAGAGAGAGAGAGAGAGAGAGAGATTAATTGCCTATGCTAGATTTAAATAAAGGAGTTAGGTAGAGATCCCACCTAGCTTCTGAGATGCAGTGCAACCAAATATGGCTATTCAATTATCAAAACCCTGCTAATTTAAGACTCAAGTTAAGATTATCTCACATTGACTCAAGATCCACAAAGCCCAGAAATTGGAAATTAAGGTTGCTGCCTTGAGAAATGTGCTCTGAGATCTTTCATAATAATGTGCAATACCCTAAAAGGTGCTTGCTTATAGTTTGCCCTCCACAATCTCACATTATTCAGATCCAAGTCCAGACAGAAGGAATGGAGTCCTTGGGACCAAAGAAGGTCTTCCACATTGCCCAGGCCCCCTATTGCTTCGTGAGGCATCAGCACCGCACAGTTTAAGCAGAGAAGCCTTCTATGCGCTGACCTGTGCTTGTGAACAAGTACAAGCTGTGGCAATGTACAGCATGGTTACTAATCACAGGGCATGCTCATTAAAGCACTAACCTTAACTTCAGATTTAACTGAGCCAGACTTCACTCTTAAACTAGCACGTGTTTATCAGTGGATTTCCTTGTTCTAGATTTTTAAAGGAAATTTATTATTAGTATATTCTGGAAAGCAAGAAAAAACAAAAGACACAAACCAAAACACACACACACACACGTCGCAAACTGCATAGATGCATATATGTGACTAGATAGGTCCCTGTATGTTTAAAGTAGTTTTCCTCTGAGGAGGCCTGCAGAGGAATCCAGCAAAGCTGCTCCCTGTCCTCCCCTCTCCTTCATCAGTGATCTGTCAATCAGGAAGAATGATTCTCCAAGCCTTCAAAATTACTTCTCTTATCTCAGTCGACAGCTTCCTGCTACCCTTCCTCCAACTGTCAGAATGCTGACAGCAACAGTGGAATTCAAAACACTGGAATACTGGCGGAATTCTAGCATCAGAGTGAAACTGAGCATGCCTGATACGACTGTGCCGAAAGTTGTTGCCATAAGATTTTGTGGAGCAGAAAAAACCTTGGTAACTTCTAAGCTGCTGCTCAGAATTTCAACAAATTAAAGGCACACCTCCTCAGCAAGGCTGCATAAAATGCATTAGTAGTTTTCCCCCACAGAAGTGAAAAAGGTGAAAGAAATATATGATCTGCCAAGCAATTTGTATTAGATTGGTTTTAATGTTTGGACAGCTGTATAGATTATGAATGCTAATGTTATTAGCTCAAGTATGTCAGTTTTATAAGCAGTAGAAATGTGGCAGCTTATAAAAACTTGAAACTTTTCTGTTTTAACTCTCCTTAATTCAAGAGACATTCCTGTGTCCCTTTAATATGTCTGGAATGCCATATGCATCATGTTTTAAGTGCTACATTTAAAACATCTACTTAACACAAACTCTCAAAGCAAATTTGATTCAGCAATATGAAATAACAGATTGGATGCAAGCAATTAGGACCAGAGAGAAGAATAGCCTCCACCCTTGCTCTGCAAACACACACACACACAAGACTTTGTGAATGCTAGAATGGTTTACAATCCAGAGTAATTCTCATGCTTCTTCCACAGGACATTGTGCACACACAGAAGAATATCTTTTGATGTAGCTCCACTATTCTCACACAGTGTTCCAGCATGAGATGCAAGGCAGGTTTCCCACGAACCTCTTAAAAAACATGGTTTCAACATGTATAAACAGCTTTCTGGGTGAAGTCTTGATTCGAGGACGGCATGGATCTGAAAGGCTGCCCTGGTTGCCACTCTGTCGCCATTACGAACGGCTGAAAATCACTCAACATGAACATCCTGGTTGTGAGTATCAATATGGGCTCCAGTGCAAGCCAAGGAGGAACCCAAATATTTGTCCATGTTGGATCTGCTCTAAAGAAGTACCCCCCACCACCACCACCGTAGCTGAAGTTGGGGGCATAAAGCATCACTTGGGCTCTGTAGTGCCACATACAGCTTGGGACTGGGATATCTAAAGGAACGCTTGCATCCATATATGCCTTCCCGCCCCTTGAGATCAGCAACAGATGCCCTCCTCCGGGAACCCTCTGTGAATGATATTAGGAGGGTGAGTACCCGGACGAGGGCCTTCTCTGTGGTGGCGCCCCATCTGTGGAATGCGCTCCCCAGAGAGGTCCACCTGGCGCCGTCATTATTTGTTTTTCGGCGCCAGGCCAAGACCTTTTTATTTAAAACTTATTTTAATTGTTAAATTATTTGTTTTTATTGGATTTTAAATTTTTTAGCCGAGATGCACCGGGGGGTTTTAAGTAAATTTTTTACTGTGATATTGTTATTTATTTGTGTATTTTGTTTTGTTGTAAGCCGCCCCAAGGCTTTGTTGCGATGGGGAGGGATAGAAATGTTTTTAAATAAATAAATAAATAAATACTGTGTTAGCTAGTTCTCATGATGGCTGTGCTCCACGGTGAGATGACACTGGTGTCCTTTCACCAGTTTGTGGACCCTTTTGACAAACCACATGACAGCAAGCGACATGATGTGACTCTGGATCTTCTATACCAGAATCCAACATGTGGCAATGATTCAATTCCTCAAGCTTTCATATTTGTTTAAGGCCTGAAATCAAGACTCATGGGTGGTAAATTTCATGTTATGCATCACATGGAGGAATATATAAAAGTCTGGCTGAATTAATAGCCAGACACACAGAGATTGTAATTTAGCATTAGTGAATTGCTTTTTCAAATATAAAACCAATTGATGGATTCAGTCACTCATATTGTATGTGCATCAACTCCCTTTGGAGTTGAAATGCCTCAGTCCTGAGGGACCTTTTTTGTTTAACATGCCCAAGTGTTACAAACAGTGTTTATAGCAATGCTATCCATACAGATCCAGCTCAGCTCCAAAACACTTGTACAGGTACTAGAAATTAACTTTCTGGATGACAAAAGAATATTGAATGATTGCTGAAGCATAAAGCAGATATTCGTCTTTTTGACGAGTGCCACAGACAGAACAAATCGCTGCAGAATTTTTTCCTGGAATTTTGCTTGACAGGAAGAAATCTTGAAGGTTATCAGGAAAGGGAGCAAAACGAAATGCCATTAGTTTGAAGATAGATTTAAGCATGGCATAACTCATAAAGCACTTTGATTTCGGGCTGCATTGGATTCCCATCAAATTTTTTGAGAGAACCAATGCTATATAAAGTTCAGTCACACAGCAAACGAATGCAATTCCCCACTCAGTGTCTATTCTGTGTACCTTTCTTTAGATGAAAAGAAAAATCTAACTGTGGGAATAATTTCATTTTAGACAAACGGATCTAGGGAGGTCAAGCAACTATAGAATCCCTATGGCATGGACTAAAAGCACTTTGACAAGCTGGCATAAGTTTGACCCAACCATTGCAAAGTCCGATCCGAGGAGGATCTGGCTCGCTTTGTTCTGTGTCTTTCCACTCCCTAGCCCCGAGCTTCTAGAACTCCTCAAGAAAATTAGTGCAACAATATGGTTCACACATCCCCATCTGTATATTTGGCATCTGCTGACTCTGCCTCATTATTAAAAACTCAAAGCGAAATCCTTTCCCCACCTGCCAAAGCCACTTTTGAACAAGTTTTGATGGAAAACAGAAATTATTGTTTAGCAACACTTCCTTCCTGTGCTGAAAACATCATCTTTGACCCAAAAGTTATGATGAAAGAAGGCCTGTGCAGGGAAAGGAAATGTAGCTCAAAAGTGGTGAGGTTGAAAAAGTAGGATAGCAACTTGCAACAAAACTTGGGAATGGGGTTTAAAAATGCAGCATGTCAACATTTGGCTAAGAATCGCCATAGGAATCTGCCTTATGCCTAGAAATAAGGCATAAGGCATGTAAGAACAGAGCTTTGCGCACAGTCCCGTCAGGGGCACCCGGGGATGTTCTCTGGCAGCCAGTCAGAGGCGGTCTTTGACCTGGAAAGGCCCTTTGTAGGTTCTCTGGAGACCGCAGAATAGGCCCTCGGAGCACCATCTGTATGTCTATACAACTGTGACGCACGCAGGCACCAGGCAAGATGGGTTCCATGGACCAGTGTAAAGGCTGCTGCTTTCTGGAGCTCAAAGTATGATCTACCCAGGGCCATCATCAAGGGCAGGCAGGGCTGGCACCCTGCAATGGGCCCATACCCAGCAGGGGCATCTTTCATTCATATGCCATCTTGGTGGCTTTTTTTGCACAGACCAAAGTATATACATGTTAATCTAATAATTCAAAAGTCTGCACTCTTGAATTGCTTCAGTGCTTTATTTGTACACCAATCCTCCAGAACTGCCAACTGGTCCAAAAAGGAACAACAAAGTTGTTAGCTAGGATTGAATGATAGAATTATATGGTGCCGGTGCTTTCCCAGCCCCCTGGGTTTCCAGACCCATTCCATGCCAGGCTGAAAGTACTGGTGTTGAACGCAAAGTGTTTGCACTGGGCCAGGTTCCCTAAAGATCAATCTTCCCGTGCCCTAAAATGATGGTTAGAGTCAGCTCTCCAGGTGCCCCGGCCAAGGAAGCAAAGCAGGTGGCTATCAGAAGAACTGGAGGGTTACCAGCCAAAGGGACTGGCTCGGGGCCTAGCCTGTTACTTTGCCATCAGCTGACGATCGTTCTATTTCTCCAAGACTTTCAGTTAGTTTAGCACTTTTCACATCTTTGGCATTCTTGCTGTTTCCTGCTGGTGGTTCTACTTCAGCTTTATTTTACTGCTGCTGTTTTCACTGTTTTAGATGTGTGTGTTTTATTCATATGCTTTATGGTTAGGGTTTTTTTTTACTGGGCAGCATCTAAATCATGCAAATACATGTATAAAACACACTAAAAGAGAGAGGCTGCTAACAGGCAGTGGGGCGAGCCATTGCCCAGTTGCGGGAGACATGCTTTGCATGTCGAAGGCCCCAGTTTCGGTCCATGGCATTACCAACACCAGGTGCCTTCACTGTCTTAACTTTCTTTCCCTCTCCATCCCCCTTTTCCTTTTGTGATGTGCATTTTAGACTGTAAGCCTTGGAGGAGGGCTTGCCTTGTTTTTATCGATCTGTAAGCTGCCCTGGAAGGCTTTACAGCAGGAGAGTGAAGCATAAGTACTTCCAATTAAATGCATCTGCAACTGGGTTAAAAAGCCAGATTTAAATGCTATTACTACATAATTTGAGAGAAAACATTGATTAATTCTTGGAGTTTCCAACTGCAGATTTGATCTCTGCAGAATCATGTGACTAGTTTAATTTCTTTCCCTATATATCTATCTCATTCACACAGACGCACACACAAATATGGTTTATGCTAATTTCTCCTAATGATGTGGGGCAGGGCTAAGTCTGCAAAATGTTAAGGTACTTAGAAGTTCAGACAAAATGAGTGCTGTTGGCACAGGAGTAAATCCCATGGACTATACAAGCAAGCAAAGTACAACAAAATTAAGTATGGTAGAACTTCTACTATTTGCTTCTTGGAAAGTTGGATTATGATTAAAGACTAATTTCATAATTAGACATATTTGAGCAAGGAGCTATTTAGCAGAGTCTCTGCACTGTTCATACCCCAGGACAAAATGCCTTGTTATTACAAATGGAAACTGGCCAAGCCAACATGACATCCTTATATGTCAAATTAATTACAATATAAGCAAGCCGAGGATTTAATTTTAGTCCCTCACTACTTTAATCTTATCAACAGGACAATAGGTTCCTTCCTTTACACTTGCAATGCTTGGAAGGACCATTTATCTTCGTTAAATAATAATTGGCTTTATTATCTTTTGACTCTTCAGAACCGCTGGCTGGCAAGGTTTTAAAAAAAATCATCAATCTTATTTTGTGGTTTTCAAAGCAGGCATCAGAAAAAAGATGTCAAAGTCTGCAAAACACATTGTATCGCCCAACATTATGAATTGGGTTCGAGAATATATAATTTACTAATATATCTACCAAACTGACATGCACCTCTATTTTTCATAACTTGAACAAGGAAGTTCAACAGCAGGGACCTAAATTGCAGTTCTGGATGATTAGTATTGTGCAAGCAATCAGGCTGCCAAAATGCGTATTGTTGCTCACCTTTGGCCAACTTGCCTTTCAGTCATTTACTCAGGCAACACGCTTTGTGTCAAATAAAGCATTTGGGGAAAGATGCAATATTGCATTGTTACGTTATCTAAAAGTAGGACACACTAAGACAGATACAACAGACCATTGATCTGGAGGTAACTGTCTATCCACTTCAGAGTAATTTTTAGAGGTAAGCCATGCTTTTTTCAGTTCAGATTCCTATTGAAATGGAAAGGAAAAGCCAAGTTTTTCGGGCGCCGTACAAGGGTGTTACAGATCTTCACGGATACCTTTGGAACTCCATAAGCAGATCATTATGCCATCACTACCAGTAAACCCACCTCAAGGTAGTGTACGAGATTTCCAAAAAAAGCAAAAGGGCAATAAATATACAATAAAGTGCTATAAATCGCACCAATAAAACCACATTATGGGAAAGCCAGCTAAAACAGGTGAGTTTTCAGAGCCTCACAAGGTCCTCAGAGAAGGGGCCTGACAAATCCCTGCAGCAGCAGAAACATATTCCAGGGGTACAGGGCCTCTGCTGTGGAAAAGGCTCTCCACCCAGTAAGTGCTAAGCATACACAACTCTGCAAAATCTGAGCCTGCCCGATTCTCCAAGTTCCATCTTAAAACTGATTCTGATTTGGGTGGGAAGCAGACTGAAAGCGTTCTTTTTGCTTATTGCAATGCATATTTCCCCTCCCGTAATAAAAGTGTGCTTGTGCCCATTTTGAAATGCTCTCCTTTTGAAAGGTGTGCATTTGTGCAATGCATGGATGCTGTCACACACATGGGGGAGGGCGAGGTGTCTGTAAATCAGACACTGAGTAAATCCTGATCAAAATTGAGCTGAAACGATTTTCTCATGCATTCCTTGTTAGAAGCGCATCCACATGGCACCCTTGGTCCTTCAAGGAGCGTGAGATCCCAGCAACGCCCAGCCGAATTCTTCTGCCCAAAATAGCCCTTTTACCTACTCACAGTACCTCTATCTGTTCTGGATTAAGTTTGTTCACCCTCAGCCGCTCTAAACTGCCTCCAGAAACTAGTTCAGGCATTCAACATCCTCCCTGGGATTACAAGTTGGGAATGAGAGGCGGAGTGGAGTGAACCCACACAGAGCTAAGTGCTCCAGCGCAAATGACTTCCCCCAGCCATTTCACGGAGATGCTGAAAAGCTACTGGGCTTGGCTGGGCTGGAATCTTCCAGTATTCTTTAGGCCAGTGGCCACGGCATGGAGCAGAAGAGCCCAAGTGCCATCGCCTGAAACCATTCATCCTGACAGGATGGTAACACTAGGCCCACTAGACCCAACCTCGCCAATGCAGCCAGAAGAACACCATAAAGAATGGTTTCAAAAGCTACTGAAAGGTCCAGAAGAACAACTTCATCGCTCTACTGGCTTTATGGTAAGCTTTCTTCCCAAGGGTTTTGGCTTTGAAGTCTCTTCCATCATCTGCCGCGTACGCCTTCAGGACCACACTCTGTCTGACAGGAAGCCTGGAAAGCTTTGTTAATGTCTACTGAGTTTCGTATATTCCTTTTGCCTAAGTTGTAACCTTAAGGCACCCATTTTCCCTTGTTTATTTAAAAAAAGAAAAAGAAACCTTACTAAGTATCTCTGGCACCTGCTGTTTCTGGCAGTGAAATATCATCAAAGCAGTTATGACTAAGATTCTAACCTGCTCCTTGGCAAGAGGATGTATTGCTTTGATCTTAATTTTTCCTGTTCTCATAATAATTAACTTTCCCTTATTAGTCAAAACATCACTTCCATGAACTTCATGCCCCCTTTTTTCTAAAAGGAAAGGGAAAAAACCCTTCATTTTGTTTCTTTCTCTATATGTCCAGGCTATTCTTTGTCCCCTATGGTGTATTGTAAATGTTTTATTCACATGGTCACAGACTGACTATTCCCAAATGTTAATTAAGATCAGAAAATGAGCTGCAGAGTGCATTAGTGGTTATGTAATACAGACCATTAAAGCCTGCTTTATAAATGAGTGTCATTAAATTCTAAGTAGAGCTGTTTTTCCTGTGCTGCCAAAAACACACATACACAAGCGAGGAAGAGGTTACATGGCACCTTTTATTCAGGTTCTCTTCAAGTGACTTCGCAAGGTGGCAGGGAATGTAATTATCAAGCCTGCTTTGCCAGGCAAAATAGGGAATCTGTGGCAAATATATTCTCCTTCTGTGTCCTGCTGATGGGGCATGGTGGCTGTCATCATGAAATAACCTCAACGTCCCACAAGCCACAGTTACTGTTCATGAAGGCTCGAGGAGAGCTTTTTTTTGGGGGGGGGGGATTCCTTGATAAGTCTTTGGGTGGGCTTTTCTGCAGCACCCACCCTGCTGTGAGTCCTCATATTGCAGACAGGCCCACCAGCATAAGAGCTGAGGACCATAACTCCTGCCTCTCTCAAACAGCTTGAACACCACAGCAGAAGCTGTTCCGAGCTGTTTGGAAAGACTGAGATGATGGGCAAGGTCTTCTCACCATGAGGAACGGCTCAGGCACCCATGCACCAAACCTGTATGACTCCCACCCCACCCAAATCTCCTTCGATATATTTGTCCTTGGTAACTCTCTATTTTCTTATTCTGAAAGCAGCCTGACTTGCCTGA
This sequence comes from Varanus salvator macromaculatus, assembly GCA_023646645.1. Taxonomy (NCBI): domain Eukaryota; kingdom Metazoa; phylum Chordata; class Lepidosauria; order Squamata; family Varanidae; genus Varanus; species Varanus salvator. Next base: position 4,529,357 of record JAIXND010000852.1, on the reverse strand, counting down.
GATGCAGAATTCCCAAATGTCTGAACTAAACAGATCAACAAAACCAGTTCAGTTGGCCCACTTCTTCAGCAAAGAATGGCAAAAAGCCAATATGCATAGTGGTTAAACTGCTGAACAGGGTCTTGGGAGATCTGGGTTCGAGTCCCCACTTGGCCATGAAGCTTACTGGGTAACTCTGGGTAACTCTAGAGTTTCATATCCAAATTGGGAAAAGTATCATTAGTGGCTTTAGAACAAATCAGCATTTGAACCCATGGTTTGAAGTTGGCTTCCTACCCAGATTCTTCACACAAGATATGATTTGTCCAATTGTAGCTTAACTGTTGAACAGAGTCTTTTTCCCTTTCTACATTTGCCAACCTTTTGAGTATAATAATTTCACTTGCAAAATTAGGTATGCATTGTTTAGAAAAGACAAAAAGGAAGGATCACCATGATCCGCCATTTCCTTAATAATGGATCACATTTTAACACCTATATTACCTCACTAATTAGCAAAGCTGCTTTTGCATCATTCTCTCACACATAAAAACATTGCCATGAAATGCCTTTCTTAATTTATCGCATGTTGGAATCTCTAAATATAACCGGGGCGATTCCCTGTCTCTACACATTTCTTGGGCCTTAACAGCTTTGCGTATTCTAATCTGGGCTGTACAGCTTTCGATCCAAAAGGATATCCCTTGCCTGAGTTGTAGTTTGCATAAACCATTTACACATAGGCACTGCCTGAGTCTCGTATAGGTCCTCCTTAAAATGAAATTGCATAGATAAAAAGGAGCCACAGTTTCGCTACATCATTGCAACGGCATCCATGAACTTTAATGTATTAGCCTCAATAAATGAGATTATTACTTGCTACCAATAGAGAGGGTGAAGGACAAGAATTATGATGAAGGCAAACTACAGTGAATTACTGCAGAAGAACTGAGTCTGGGGGCATAATATGGCCAGCAGCCACTCAGACCAAATGGCAAATGCCCTTTCATGTTGAGGCCTGAATATGTAGGCAATTCATATGCATGGAGTAGTTTCCACCTGACAGTTTTCTTACTAGTTTAGGATATGCCCCTGCCCAGTGTCTAGTATCTACAAGTGGACATATTTATCCAGATGAGCTCTATACATCTTTTACAAAACTAGGCATGTTTAATCAAGTTTCAATGCATGTGAGGGTTTTGATATAACTGAAGTCATTTGGATAACTGCTAGTATTTTGCAGCTGGGATCAAAAGAAGCAAACAAGATTGACCCAGAAGCACAGTGGAACTCTTTCCTGTTCTTTCTAAACAGTGTTTTCCACACTTCCTGATGCTGAACTGACACAACTCGTGCTAACTTTCCCAAACAGATGAGGCTGCAGAGCGGCGTCTGTCCAAATAAAATATTAGCCTTTCCATAAATGAACGTTGTGGATTCAGAACAATGTACAACCATATATGAATCACTGACATTGCTATAACTTACTATATATTTGCATTGCTTTTTAGAAATGTAAAAAAAATGTGATCTTTAGTTAATCATGTCCAACTCTGAGTAGGAGATGTTTACAGTAGAATTCTGGGAAATATGCATAATACATACATTTCATGATGCAGCTAAAGCAGTCCTATTAAGAAGCATTCTTACCATTCTAACAGAGGAAACTCCTCAGTGCACGGGATGAAAAAATCTAACTTTTTAAAACACTGATTGCAAAAATTCATCACTATTATTCAAACTGCAACTTAATGTGAGTATGGGGGTTGTTTTTGTATTTTTAAATGAATCTCAGTAAGAAAAGAGGCAGGTTAAAAGCCTTGGACCCCTAGACTATTTTGCTTAATACACATTTTTAATTCATTTGCCATTTGGAAGCTCTCAGGGTCCTGCTTTGTGTGCATTATACAATAGAGGAGATGCATTGCTAAAGCTGCTTTCCTGCGTGGGAACAGTGTCTGTTGCATTGTGTGCGAAGCTTATTGGAGAATGCATTGGATGAAATAGCAGTACTCACTTGTCACACTCAGGTCAATAAACGGGCTTGTCTTGTTCTCTCCGTTTTTTTCGTTGACTGCCTGGACGTAGTAAGACCCAGCATCTGCTGCTGATGTTGCAAGGAGGACCAACTGATTTTCCAGTGTGATGGTTCTGTGGGGAGTGGGAGAGAGAGAAGTGCAGCACATTATAATAAGAAACATTGAGTTGCAAATGATGCAGAGCCCCTCACAGCCGACGGGTGTCTATCTGGCATGTAGAAGAAGTGACGTGATGTGAAGAAAGTGCTAAGATCTGTGAGTGAGACAAAAGTCCTCTAAATGGGTTTAAGTTCCTTGGTCAATCTCTGCACTTCAGATTTTCCATGATGTTTAATGTGACAGAGTCTAGAACCCAAAATGTTATTTTAGGCATGCCCAAAGACTTATGTGCCCTGGAGGAATGTTGGCCATGGGGTCGCAGAGAGTTGGGCACGTCTTTGCAACCGAACCACCAGAACAGAACTATGCAAGTTCAGTTGGGTTCTGAACTGATTCTTTCCTTTAACAGGGCTCCATGCTATATCAGAAATTTATTTGAAGCTGCCCTTTGACTTCAAAAGCAATTTGCCATTAAACATGAGGGGCTGCTCTTTGAGAAACTCAAAACCGTGTCTACCCAGCGCTGCTGCTGCTGCTGCTTTTTTGCATGGTAACCACAGCAATGGCAAAACGAGCACTTAGAGGAAACCAAGTGCTCTCTTGGTCTCTTCAGTTCTGTAACCAGATTTCCCAAAGTTTTTATTTTTATTTTCATTTGTAAACACCTTCTGGTGTTTTGAGTGGAGCACTTGAATTTTTCAGTGGATGTTTTAACCTTTTCCCCATCCTGTATTTCCAGGATAGAATCCCCTTAACCAATTCCATCCAGGGGGCTAATTGTATTTATATATTGCATTTGCATCTCACCTGCTTTCTCTTGCAAGGAACCCAAGGCAGCTTAGAGAGAGCCAGTGTGATATTGTCATCAGAGTCAGAAGGCTGGACCTGGAGAACCCGGGTTCTAGTCCCCAAGTGGCCATGACGCTCACTGGGCAACTTGGGGTCAAGTCTCTCAGCCTAACCTTCCTCATAGTGTTGTTGATCTGAGGATAAAATGGCGTGGAGGATTTCCACAGAGGAAATACAGCTGAGATGCAGAAATAAAAGCAAGAATAAACATTGTAAAAATAAATAAAATGCTCTTCCCAGTTGCAGCAAATTAGGCTGAAATGGATGTGGGAAACAGAGCAGGGGAAAGGGGTTAACCTTTCCACCAAAAAATAAAAAAGTGAGGCCCAGTGCTAAGAAACAATGAAATCATTGTCAGGCCTGAGTGTCAAATCTTCTGCCTGTTCTGTACTCTTATACCACCAATTTGTAATATTTCGTACCTACAGTCAAGGCTAGTTTAATTTTATTACATAGCTAGTATTAAAGGGGTTTTTTTAAGGCAGCTAGTTTACCTGGGGTGGGGTGGGGTGGGGTGGGAAGAATGTGTGCAGAGGAAGGAAAAGCAGCAGAATCCCAGGAGTTATGCATTCTCTATTTATGGCTTGTGTTGTTATCTCAGGTCCACATACCAAGAAGTTGTACAAATGGCTAATTAATACACTCAGCTGAAAAGTCATGCACATGGGAGGAGGGGAAGGGCAAATCTGTTTCTAATTGACAGCTATAATTGCACTACCTCATAGGTCATTTGTGGCATCGTCTCAGTGGAGTCAGTAAATACCAAAGGCTAACATAAGTTTACTCTTTCTTGCAACAAAGGCGTCTATAAACCTCCCTTGTAAAATTGCTGTAGCCATTACTTTTCTCATCTACAATTCCAGAAAATGTTCCACATTTACTTATCAGTCATCATCCAGTTTAAAATTAAAATCTATACCCTTTGCTAAGCAAATCTAAACCTTCAGCAGAGATTTTGCTATTGCCAACACAATCAGAGTACAGAAAGCAGAGTACAGAAAGAGGAAGAATGGTATTGGAACATGATCCATGTCTGAGCTAACTGGAAGTGGGAATACAAAGGCGAACGAGCAACATTAAAGATACCCATTGCAAATTAAATGATGCAACCCAGGCCTGTTAAACTGGCTCACATGGAGAGAAATGAAAGGATAGAATGCAAGCAGTGGATAGATAGCGGTGACTGAAACATGGGTGTACAATGGAGGAGCTATGCCGGATCGGGCCAAAGTCCTGTCTAGTCCGGCATTCTCTTCCTGCAGTAGCCAAGCAAATGCTTCCATGGGAAGCCCACAGGCAGGACACGATGGCAGCAATGCCCCATTATCGTCCTCCACAACCCAACTTTCATTGGAATGCTGCCTCTACTACTGGAAAGAATGCATGGCCACCACGATTAGTTGCAGTCATTTCAATTTTAGACAATCGCCTACTTCAGATATGCATTAAATTTGCAAATGGGTAAAACCGAAAACAGTAATTCTGAAGCACGAAGCACAATTCCATTGTGCTTAAATATACAAGCACACTGGGCATCATGTTTGTACCTATCAGGACTGGGCAGCAACCTGTTTCTGCAGTAAACCAGGACTAAAGAGCCGTCACGATGTGAGGGCAAACCAGAAGGCCGAAGAGCAAGACATGATCAGGACCCAAGACAAACCCAGAAGCGCAAGAGGCTCCAAAGCTCAGGGAACTGCGGTTGTTACTCGTGCAAAATGCCACTCGGTCAGGAGCACTTTCACACTGCTTCGCTTCCAGGAGGAGTCCAGTCTTGAAGGTCCTTCACTGAGAAGCTGAAGCTAACGGCTTGCCACATGGGGCAGTGGTCAACACTCCCGAAAGGCACGAGATGGCGAATACCTTTTAAGCTGATGCTTATTAGCTGTCATTTGTGCAAACATTTTGTAAGAGATAAGACATTAATCTGCTGCCTAATAGGTCCTAAGTTTAATAATTGGTTTGTCTACAAACACATGGATAGGATTTTAAATTTTAGGGACCAATAGAAAGTTTGTACTATTCTGTTTAGTGATGAAAGAGACGCGCTCAAAAAATACCTAAAACAAATTTCTCTACTGTGGGTTGCATGTTTAGCATTACAATTAAAGTGTTTTCCTTAAGTGTGATAACATTGTTTTTTGAAGATTTGCCATAGATCCTGACCAGGATGGTTTCAGTTTCCAGTTTTATCTTCTTTATTCATGCCAGTGTCCTAGTTCTCAGACCAAAAGCTTGATTTCAGGATGCTTAGCTTATTATAGTTTTCAGCCAAACCAGGATAACAGACTGTCGGTAAATTACCTGTGGCCAAAGAGTAACTCTTGGTAAAGAAGTTGTGTCTAAAAGCTACTGTGTCTAATTTAAAAATCAACAAGCAGATGAATATGTCGCTACCTTGATTCTTTGAGAAAACAAAGGTGAAGGTGAAGTAAACCCCCAAGGATGATTTGAAACAGAACCTCTGGTTCAAGTGGAAAGTGTCGAGGAGAAAGAAAACCACAGCCATCACATGGGGAATAAAGCTTGCTTCCTGACAGATGGCACGCCTGGCCTGCCATGCCGTACTGAAATGCTAAGAGAGCCCTGGTCCAATATAATAACAGATTCTACTTCTTCTTTAACATTCAAATTATGTGAAACAAAGCAGGAGAACAACGCAGGAAATTCCATCAAACTGGGACAGTCGTAAGGAAAATAGCAGATTAATAGGGGACACAACAGCAGTTTGAGACATCAGCACTGGACTTCTTTATTCTTTATTTATAAGTATGGTGCTATGCATGGGAGCCGCCTCATGCTACTTCAGCCGATTTCCCCTTTCAGCCCAGGGTTGACTACTCTGCAAGGCGCCAGCTCAAGCACAGGCTCATCCCTCATTCACCAGCTGCCTGATCCGTTTTGTACCCTTCCCAAAATGTTGGAGTGCAAAAAAGAACCTAACATCAGTTTGGGTCAAACTTATATATACAACCGAGCATGAAAAGAAATTTCTTTCCTTGATATTGATGACTCTCCAATCAAACATAAATGTGAGCAGGCTATGAAGAAGCAGGCGTTACATACAGATTCAGACTAGGTGATAATTATCTTCCAAAGCGTCTGATTAAGCCGCCAGTGCTGATGGCGCATTATCACTATGCATATTAATTTAAATGAAGTTCCTAGAGCAGTCGGGCTGCTGACAAGCCACAGGTGGACTTAAACCTTCAACCAAACATGCCAGGCGCAGCACAACATTCCACACCCAGATTAATAATGGACCAGCACCCTATTCATTTCTCCTTCTTGGGTGACATGATGGGAGGATTTGAGAGCATCGGAGAAGCTGAGGGCCAGTCTATCTCCCTGGGCTGGTCTCACCCAAAGAGGCATGGTCAAAGCCGAGGAACCAGACTAAGACGCAGCCACCCTCTTCAGGAGGAATGGTCACATCGGCAGAAGAGAGGGGACCATTATTCATTTATATCAAATCTAGGGCGGTGGACCTGTTTTAAGCCAGCAGAACTGCACAGCTATGCCTGCACCATCCTACATGGTGATAACATTAGAGACAATGTTCTAATATCCCCAGAGAGCAGGGTGCCTGCTCGGAGTGAAAAATCTGACATGTGTTCCCACAGGATGGCCCCGGTTTGGAATTTTACACAAAAGGTGCTGCCGCATCTTGTCTGCTTGTCCAAATCCGCACTGGACAGATTTGCGGCACATTGCGGCGGCGGCGGCGGCGGGGGGGCCTGCAGCGGATAGAAGAGCAAGGATGCATTTACAATGCATTTAACCCACAATTTCTCAGATAATGTGTCTTGAGAAGACTATCGATTCCACCCCCCCCCCACCACTCCTATTTGATTTCATAGAAATGCTAAAGGAGACAAGTGAAAAAAAATGTTCTCTACATTTCCCCTCATGATTTAGTTCAAAAAGAGGAGAGGAGTTCACAGTTCTCCACCCTCCCTTTAATCCAAGAGACCAACTCCTGGAGAATTAAACATTTGCCAGCTTTGTAGTGCCTAGACGGCTTGATAAACAGATAATGCCAGATTACTGTATCATAGCAGAATAAACTCCAAACCGCAGCGTAGCCTGGTTTAGCCTATACTTACAACAGAGCCATCTGCTTGGGAGTGAAAATGTGTTCTATTTGTGTGTGAAACAGCCCAGACAAAGCCCCCTTTCCAGTGGTGCCGCCCAGCTAATACAAACATGAGGCTGCTCTTTGTGCAATACCAAACACCAGAGAGAGAGAGAGAGAGAGAGAGAGAGAGAGAGAGAGAGAGAGAGAGAGAGAGAGAGAGAGAGAGAGAGAGAGAGAGAATGTCTCTGTGCCTAATAAACAGTTCTGTTTGTATCATATCTAACTGAAGCTGATCCTTCTACATGAGGACTTAGGCGACTCTGTGAGAGCGATTTTACTCAGAAATGAGGAGATTATGGGGCAATGACCATGTAATTACTCAGGGATTCCCAATAGGATTGTCATCCTTTGGAAAGGTCTTCCTGACACGAGCTGGTCACAAAAATATGCCAGTCACTCTTTTGTAATTATTCATTGTATTTTCATTTTAATGTTTCCCTCTTAAGGCTTTTTAAAAGCGAGTCCAGCACTGCTTGGTGCCACACGATCCCTGACCAAGCAGTCATTTTTAGCTGTGTTACAGGGAAGAGTGCAATGCTTATCAAGGGACACTAGAGGCGAAAATGAGGGCTGGTTTGCAGGCTGCTCTTTACAGTGCCCTGCTGAGCAGCGGGCACAGGGCTGACCCGACCTTTCAGCCAAGTGAGGTGACAACTGCAAGGCAGAGGATGCTGCGAGAAAGGGCAGGGTGGCGAAAGAGCAGAGAGATGAACTGCGCACACCATGTGGCTGCTCTGCTGCACTCAGGTGTAGCAATGACCCTGCTCCATCAGCACTGACCTGCCAATCGCGGCGGGATTTTGAAATCTCAGGCAGCAGGCATCTTGCACTAGTCCTGGTTTGCTGTACCCCCGGCCACCTGCTCCATTTTGGAAGCAGGCGAAGGGCCTTTGGGACCCTGCTTCTGCCATGCTTTTCTGCCCCCACGGGGCACTTGCCAGCAATGGCTGTGAGGGAAAGATTCCAGGAAAGCGAGGGCAAGAGGCAGAAAGCCATCACCCCCGAGCCTGCGGGACCCCTCCCTTCCTTCACAGGGATTTCTACCATGAGCTGCTCCAAGGAAGGGTTCTAAATATCGCTTCATAATGTTTTGGAAGCCCTTTTCGTATCAGGTGGTTCAGGAAGTGTATCTAAAATTGAAGTGAGGGATGTGAGAACTCTCCGTTGAACTCTGCTCAATTTGGAATTGGCTCGGTAATTACAAGCTCACTTAGTGAGCTGCTGGGAGAAAAATCCGTTCTTTTTCCTCAGACCTCTGTCCTGGCTCTCACGCTCACGGCAGTGAATGCACAGACACCTTGCATGTCTCCCTGGAAGCCGCGGGTTGAGGCATCACCCATGGCCAAGAGCCACCAACCTCCTGCTGAGCAAACACAACAGAAGAGAATTACATTGTTTGGATAGGGGACAGCCACCACGTGAAGGCTGCACGGGAAAAGAACCGAGGTGTCACTCAAACAGAGCACAGGTGCCATTGAAAGGGCTTCTGGGTAAGCTAGCCCGCTCACACAGATCACGGGAACGGATGGATTTCATCCAGAATAAGGGGTTAAATATTTGAAAAACTATGTGCTTGCACCTGCAAGGCAGCTTTGCCAGATGCGGAATCTCATTATACGTATCAAACGGCTTCTGGAGGAATGATACTTAACTCCTGATTCAGTTAAATACTAGAGCTGTCTTCTAAACCAGGAGATGATGATTTGGGTGTCATCCTGAATTCAAATACAGATTTGCTCTCTTTACAAGTTTCTAAGCTCTGCCCCACTATTTGCTGATTTTTAATCAAAAGCACAGACCAAGATCCTTTTTAGGGGCCTCATTGTCTTTGGTGGGGTGGTTGTTTAAACTTAAACCAAAGTGGAGCTTGACACTGAAATCAAGGAGACTTAAAAATACTTTACTTTGGTTGGATTGTTCTGCCGATTTTAATCTTCACCTTTAGAACCCTCTGTGGGACTGCTCTAAATTTCCTGAAACATGCACTCATCCATCATGAGCTCAAATGTTCGTGACAGGACCTTCCACTGGGACTGTCAGCCTGCAGAACTGTTGCAGCGATGCTGCTCTCTGACATCCATTCATCAGTGCAAAACTAGACAGTGGCTCATTGTCAAATCTAAGATTCAACCTTAGCGGGAGGCACAGAGAACCAGGCATTCCTGACCCTTTTTAGCACAGTCCAAAACCAGGGAGAAGAGAGACAAGCAGAAATACGTTATGTCGGAGTTATGTATGGAAAGAGGAAAGCAAATGACAGACTGCCTGGTCTTGCAGCAGGCATGGCCAGGATGGGATGCTCTCTGATCCTAGACACTGGAGAAGGCGATCAGATCTGACAGATTTTCATCTATGAATTTGCCAACAATCTCCAGTACAGGCGCTGAGTGGATTGTACATCATCTTATTTATTTTATTTTTATTTATTTGGAATTTATTTATTTGGAAATTTATAGGCCGCCCCTTGCCACAAGCCTCGGGGCGGCTCACAACAATACAAACAACAATTCTAAAACATTAAAATCTCCAAATACTAAATGCACAAACATTAAAAACTGGCCCATCTCCAGGTCTAAATTAAAACCATCCCAATATAAATAAATTAACATTTAAAATATTGTTTAAATAAAAAGGTCTTCGCCTGGCGCCTATGTCTTCTATAGAAACATAGAAACAGAGTCAGAAGGGGTCTCCTGGGCCATCTAGTCTGACGCCCAGCTCCAGCCAGCTCCACTCATGACATGCGCGCCATGTGCATGACTAGCCTGTCCTTGAACACCCGCACCGATGGGGCTTCAACCACGTCCCGTGGAAGCCCATTTCACTGTTACATTGCATGTATCTCAGTGTTTAGTCACACAACAGCATAGCATGAGGAAGATGAGGCTGAGAGTGAATGACAGGCCCAAAGTAACCCAATGAGCTACATGAAGACTAGAACCTGGATCTCCCAGGTCCCACCACATCACACTAACTTTCTGTGACTCTTATGCCTCAAACAGACCCTTTGTGCTCAGGAACCACACTAAATACAACATCGTAACCATTTCATGATTGCTTTAGAATCCAAACAGGGATTCACAATTTCGACTTCTGGCCTGGGTGTCTCTCAGAATGCACAAGGACAGGAGGCCTTAGAATTGGTTTCCGGTAAAAGCTGTCTTGTGTATGTGTGCGCACTTGTGTTGCTCATGCTAAGTAATTACCCCCGGCCCTTTCCTCATAGTGAAGCACATAACAAATCTTCCGTCCCTCGTCACTGAAAATGGAACCTTTGTGTATTTGTGAGAGACAAGCGGGTGGGGGGGTGGATGAAAGAGAGAACGACAAGAGAATAGAATTGCTTTGGGCACATTGCGAGATTTTGATGAAGGATAAACAATTTATTGAGCGCGAAAGGCAATTTAGAAACAAGCACTTTTTGTAATAAGGGAGAAGATACCCAAAAATGTTATTAACATGAAATGTTTGCATTTTTGTTACATTACAACTTCGTCTCAACTCAAAAAGAGCACCCCCAAATCCACTCCTTTGTTCATCTTATTTTACTTTTACTAAAAGACAACTATTCAGACCAGCAGGCAGCAATACCTATAATGGCCATACTTGAATTCCAGCTCTCAAGTGTTATCTAGACTCCGGGGTGTTCTGTTTCTTACAATTGCAGCAGCTACCAAATGCACCCTTTAAAAGATAAACTACAGAAGACAGCCAACAATGGGAACTCTGGAAAAAAAAACCCATTTCCTTTTCAAAGGTATTTGCACGCTTTCTCAATCTCTCTCTCACACACACTCTTGCTATATTTATAAAAGCTTATTGAGGCTCAGGGGCTTATATTTAAACAGAATGCATATTGTAACCAGTGCCCGAACATAAATGTTGGCTTGTGATAAAGGCCCACTCCTGCACATATGTTACAATCCCATCCCAAAGTTACCATTTCGTGGGTCATGAAAACAGCATTTCTATTTTAATTCTGAAATGGAATTTTTTACATTTTTGGATTTGTACCAGGCCTTTTTGTTTGTTTCTATTCCTGCACCATGCTTTGACAACCGCCTGTCAAATCTCTCTGGCTGTTTTGTAACTTATTAATAAAGGCATTAACTTGTCGCCACTTTTGTTATCTTCATTTTAATCTACCGATGTTGTAGATGTCTTTAAATGGGACAATTCTCCTTAAAGCTCAACCTCTCTGGACATTTTCACTGCAAAGTCTTCCACTGCCTTTGGAACGCATTCGACTGAGGTCAGGCGACGCATCGGACAGCTTTTCTCCACCCTCCATGGCCACAGAGACAGTGCCTAGACTTGCTTTGCTCCACCTCCTTCCACTGAGCTTGGCAGAGAAAGCGTATGTCTGTTTTAAAACTGGGAAGACCGATCCTTGTCCTTTAGGTGCATTTAGTTTTCCTTGTTTGACTGCTTACATTTCTTGCTGCCTGATACATATTCACAGCTAGACATGGCAGGTGATCACACAAACGTTCCCACTTTGCTTCTGTGTCCGGAGGAAGAACTAGCCTCCCCAACCTTGGTAGCACCAGGAAGAGGCGTTCCCTCTTCACTGTGCTCCTTTCTTCTTCCCACCAGTCATCCTGCACATCTGTGCATTATTAACAATAATAGTAATTTCACTTCTATAACAGCCAGAACTGAAGCTTTCTGGGCAGTGTACAACAAAATTGAAAAAAAACCAATTTGAAAGAACATAAAAACCACATTAAAAGACAGTTAGAAGACCTGACCAAGAGTGAAAGGCACCTGGCTAATTGTATCAGGCCCCTGATACAAAGAGGGCTGTCTTGACCTGACACTGAAAAGAGGGCAAGTTTGGCGCCAGGCTGACAACAGCAGGGAGGTTGTTCCAAAGATGGTGGTGGCAATTTTTATATTAACCTAGGTGCGCAGGGTGGTGGGTTTTGTATTCCCTGCTCAGCTGTTCTACCAGTGTTCAGCACGCAACCCCCCCTCCCCTCGACCACCCTGCCACTACAGGTTTTAGGGGCAGGGGGAAGATCCGTCGGCACCAATGGGAACATTTTCCCTAAGTCCCATAATCGTGCCAGGGTTCTCTCCCCATGCAGTAGTCCCAGGTTAATATCAGAACTCCACCAGATTCTATTTAATGTTTTTTAAAAGGTAGCTGCTCGCTACAGTTTAGCACAATCATGGAACTGGGCTGCAAGCTTACCTGCACAGGAACCCCCTGTTCTAGAGAACATCTCTTTGGAGAAGGTTGTGTGCTCTGCTTTTGATTAGCTGGAGATAAGTGGCATAAAGAATGGGGCAGACATTTCCATAAATATCCCCAAGAAGGACCTACTATTCAGCCTCATTTCCCCCCTCGCAGTAATGGACGCCCCACTGTGCCCCCCCCCCCATATCCCAGGTTTCCAGGCCTGGGTATAGAGTCGTTCCGCTCTCCACACACTGCTACACTTCAGCCCTGGAGAAATCCAGCAGTCACTGGAGAGAGGGGCAGTCAGTATTTCCCAAGTCCCGATTTACAGAAGGAGCAGCCTGCGTGCTTGGAATTCTGGTGATCAGTTTTCGACTGCAAATAAAGGTGAGAATGCTTTCTCACTATGGAGTGCTTGTCCGTCTCCATTATTCTTCAGCAAGAATCTCTTACGTTATTAAAACAGAACGCAGCTTTCGGATAGCAGATGAGAGCCTGCTATGCTGCGGATGCTTTCAGTTTTATGCTCCATGGAAATGATTGATGCTTTTTCCTCCTATTGGTGCACGGCAGGCCCACTTGAAAATACTGCACTGAGTCAAAAGCAAACGATCAAAGCCGCACACCCTGTTTTTGTCACAGGGCAACCTAGTGAGCAGATGGTAAATGAGGTGACAATGACAGAGATTAATTTTTAACGACAGAGCAATTGTTTTAGTCCATAAATTGAGAAAAGCTTTCACCCTGCCAACTTTGCTTGTCCCACGGCTGCGGCTGTGCTTGTTCCTTCATTCTGATGCAGTGAGCATGTCTGCTCTCTTTGGGGTGAAGGCAGGCTCATGCTCTGTGGCCCTCAGGATGCACCAAGGTAAAGCATCGCATACCGCATAGAAGAGCCAGCTGGATGCGTTGATTTGGACGGAGAGAGGCGAGACAATGAGCTCAGATCTTGTGAGCGGAGCTTCCCTTTAAATTTGGCTTCGCTTAATATCCTCCCTGCCAAGCCCAAACTTAATTACAAATCTAATTGCAGACCTAGCATGCCCTGTATCATGGTATGAGACAAGTTTACCAACTTTGAATCAATACGGTGGTGACTGCTAGTTGTGCCTTATATGACAAAAAGCACTTCATTTTCAGGGCATGTGCTAGTGAGTAAGTAGTTAAAAGTTTGCGAAGAATTAGAAAGCTACAAAAAGAAAAGAGGAAAAAAAAAAAACCTCTGTTCTATGCACTAGTATTATAGTTTAATTTCCTACTTTTGCTTAATGCCTTTTTGCGTGCCTGACAGACATTCTGTTATGACTGTAGGGAATAGACAACTGCTACTTGCGTGTTCATTTTCAATTCCTTTAATAGCACTTGGATTACACACAGTGGGTGGGTATGTCTGTTTCGAACACTAGTTTTCTTAACAACCCTTTGTGTTGAAATATATTAAAAATCAAAATCTCCATGTCCCTAGCATTCACACATTTTGCATGAAATGTAGAGACACCATGTAATGGGTATGTTTGTCTTTGTCTTCCGATAATCTTGTCTTCCTTGAAATGTCTTCTCCATGCTAGTTTGAAGTTCATCAATCAACTACATATGCCTTGGATACAAGACACTGGGATGTCTTACACATACAAATGTATACAGCTACACAAGCATATAACAGATAAAATAAGATTTTGAGACTAACTCATAACGTGCCGACTTCAGATCTAAATGGCTAGATCCCTTATAGTGTGATAAAAAGCTCCAAATAAGCATGATTCTCCTCCTTGTTTAGGCAGAAAAAAGTCCTACCACTCTCAACATGACTGACTGGAGCTGCTGCATTCTTCCATTCTAAACATTTGTAGGATTGCAACTTGGAAAAATAAACTTCAGCCACATGGCACTCTTCTCCTGAAAGCCAGTGGAAGGCAAAATATGGCCTTCTCTTTCTACGGTATCATCTGACAAAAAATGCATGATAAGAGGCACCCATCCAAGGAATGTTTAATGCTATGGTCAAAGTCTGTAAGACAGTACTGGGGGACCTGTGGCTCTCCATCTGTTGGACCGCAGCTCCCTGACCACCGGAGATACTTGCTGGGGCTGATGGGAGCTTTAGTCTAGCATCTGATGTCCACAGGTTTCCTACCCTTGCTGTAAGGCAAGCAACACCAATGCCCACCCTTCAAGATAGCTGAAAATCATTCAGAGGAGGAGAAGCTCCAGTCTTTCCAGAATATCCAGGGATATTTCTGAGCTGCCGTTCAGAGGCTGCCATTTCTCTCATGAGCCATTATAGTGTGCGCTTTAAGGAGCAAAAATACTATTATATGGGAAGCGGTATTTCTGACATGTTTCCTCCAAAACCTTAGGGAGTGTTCCTGGGGACTGTGCCGTCCTATCTCCAGAGGTTCGGCAGAGAGATTTTCCCAGGGCTCTCCAGGGAGATTCCTGCTGGGCCATAGCTTCAAGGCCCGGTGGTAGAAGGTGTGCGATTCTCACAGCAGGCTGTTTCTGCACATTCAGGATGCCGCATCAGCTTGAGCTGGGAAGAAGCGGCCCTTCGGCTTTTGGCAAAATCAGTTCCTCAGTGTTTCTCTCTTCTGCCAAAAGGCACACTTTATTTAAAAGGGAAGTAAAAGAAAGCTGGGTATTTGTAGAGTCCTGGCAATTCTAGGCCTAAGGTCTTAATAATTTTTTATCCAATATCCTGTCAGCTACATTTCTTCATGAACTCCTGGGACTCGGAGCGTGCCATCGTTAAACAGCACTTACAAAGAGAGGTTGAGAGGAAAAATTCCAATGCTGCGTTTGGTTTTGACATTTTACAGGGCAATTTCCCCCTCCTGTCAGACCTTTCTCCCACATCACATGTGTGTGCATGAGAGAGAGAGAATGGGTTTGGTTAAAGGAAGAGGAAGACGTGCAGAAAGGTTTCCACCATGCATACATTATTGCATTAAGACTAATCACATCTCTGAAAGAAACACATATTCTGTCTTTACCCATCTCTCTCTATCATTCCCTTTCCTCTTGTTGTTTCACTTGTGAAATATGGATTGGAAGTCTCCCAGGCAGGGACCTCCCCTCTGGGATTCTATAAAGTATCAGGCAATACTGCTGCAATATTCTTATTTCTAATTGCACCTCACAGGATATGGCTCATTTCCATCACTGGTCACAAGGCACTGAGAGTGAGCTGGGCATGACTCTCCTTTGCAATCATATTTGTCCAGCTCCTGCTTCAAATTTATTCTAGGTCTCTATTAAATAGAAAGCCAGTCTAAAGTCAATCAAGAAAACATCCATCTACCTACAATATTCTGGTTATAAAATATAATGAGATGGTACATCTTAGCTGCAGATTTCTATACACTTGAGATAATATAAAATGGAAGTAGGAATAACACCCATCAATTAAAACACAAAAACTGTAATACAAAGATATTCACAAGAACTGAGACACCATGGAACTATTTAAATTCTCTATAAGCAAAGATCATAAGATGTTTTACAATAGTAAGAAAATAAGTAGCACTTTCAGGACAGCATTCTTGAAAAATATTTTGATAAGATCTGAGTACTATCCAAACAATACGTTGTGTTTCGTTACAGTGTTTTCCCCCATTCCTGTCCATGGGGAATATTATTTTATCGATTCTGTACAAAAAGAGGGAGAAGGTTCATAGAGGGTAGAAAACCTGTATCATGCAGGACACAAACGATTCACTCTTGGTAAACACAAAAGAAAGAAGAGCAGGTAGATCATCATTTAGCTGCTTGCACAGGCAAGCTTGGAAGTAAGTGGCAGGAATTTACCACAAATTGTAGTTCCCAATGTCATGACTAGTGTGCAGATAGTAGATTGTGGAAATAGTTCAGCAATGTTTATCCTTGATTAAATAACTCACCTGTGCCTGTGTCCATCAACCTAGAGTGGAGCACACCTACCTGCACGGAGCAATGTCACAGTGCAAGCGTGACATTCCCAGTCTCCTAACTATGGATAAATTGAAAGGTGACCATCACCTGCTTCTTCTTTCCTCCACTTTCCCACAGGAATCCCCCGTCCCTTTCATATTTCACTTAACAATGGTGTGGAATGGTGTGTGTATCACTTCTAGCCCTACTTGGCAGCAACTAGAATTGGCATAGGTTGAAATGTGGCTTTGAAGATGGTTTGCAAAGCCTGATTATGGGTAATCATGGTTTGTACTGCAATTCCTCCTGCGAAGAACATTATTCTCCAGAGGAGCCTCTTAACCAGAACAGTGAAAAACACTTGGCTAAATTAAATACTACCCACATATAAAAAGTTGAGGTATTCTGTTAAATTTATCTTTTTTCTCTCTCTCTCAAGGAACTCAAGGGCACTTCCATAATTCCCCTCCTCTTGACCTCATCTGCACAACAACCCTGTGAGGTAGGTTGGGCTGAGAGTCTGTGACTGGCCCAGAGTCACCCAGGTGGCTCCATGGCTGAGCAGGGACTCGAACTCAGGTCGCCTGAGTCCCAGTCCCATGCTCTTCACCACGACACCATGCTGGCTCTCTCCACACTACTGCATACCAGAGGAAGTCTGATTTTTTTACAGTTTTCCATAGACCCCCTTCTCTTCTCTCCCTAACTAAACAAAATGCTTGCTCTTGGATGAATCAAGATCCCAGGGATTAATCTGTTTGGGCTTGATTATTCTGTGGTAAAGCTGATAGGGTTATCTCTTGGCTACTGATAACCAACACAATACTGAACTCTGGAGAGTAAATGCATAGAACTTTTATCCCTGCATGCAGTAGTGGAGAAATACAAGATGCAAGGCTAAACGTCCTGCACACCAGACTAAATACTCCTGTGTGTGCATTCCCTGTGAATCAGCAACGTGTCTTTCTGTTCTGGAGTTGTGAACAGTGCGCCGATGCACTTTACCTTGCCAGAGACTTTGATAAGAGCCGTGCCAAGAACTGAATGCCTCTAATTCCAGCATAGCCTTCTCTGCATCTGCCTTCCCAGACTTATCTCTCACCTTGCAGACGTTTCTGCTGCAGAAGTTTTGAGGACATGCTTGTGTAGCACAGCAAAATGCTGGTGCCTGCGAATCCCTTCATCTGGAGAAGAGGAGGCACTATTACTAAGTTAATGGACAGTATATGCTGTTCCATCACCCTCCATTACTGGTTCATATTATCCACTTCACTCTGTAATAAGGATCTCACTTTACTTGCTCGCATTTATGTAAGAGCAGCATCAGCTATCTTCTAATCCTGCAAACACAGAAACGTACAAGCAGATGCTGGGAAACATTAAAACTTCCCTTATCGCTTCACTGCAGGAATATCAACTTAAGCAGGGGGATTGATTTCCAGTTAAAAATAACCAAATAAATATGTTTTGCTTCTTAGCCAAAGTTTGCAAGTGTCAAAACACTGGTTTTATTATTCCTGTCATTAGCACTTGGAAGAAAGGTTCAATGATATTTTATTCAAGCAGGATGAAAACATTCTCTTCTGTCATGAATTTTGTTTCGATAGCACTATTAGAAGCTTAAAAACTTGCTGCCTATACAATCACACCCCAAACTGAGCTAAAGACAGCGACAAACAAGTTCCAACAATGCAATGAGAGAACTTGTTTAACTGGGTAACCCTTCCAAATCATGTGTCACCCAGTTACAAGATTTTTGCAGCCAAATAGGAGAGATGCACAGACAACAAATAAAAGGAAATAAAGTTTCAACCTCTACCATTTGGCTATAAATCATGGACAGAGAAGCTCCAAGGACACAGGCTAAATCCAGTTTCCCATTTGGCCCCCAGCTGAACCTACAAGAGATCAGTTAGCCAGCTGTGAACCACCTGGCTTGGTAGGTAGAAGACCCCTCTCTCTCAAAAGAGTATGGCCTCCCGGAGTACAGGAAAACCAGCCCTAGCCGCTAGTTCATCCACAGCACTGGGGACTGGAAGCAGACAAGGCTCAGCATGAGCTTCAGTCGCTGGCTCCCAAACTGGCAAAGGGCTCTTGAGCTGACCCAAAGGGTCTTGTGCTTTATGCTTAGTCCTGCGTCCCCCAAGAGCTGAGGTCACTGGCCCTTCTACCCTTGCTCAGCTGAAAATACCTAATTTATTTTAGACAGCCCCTATCTAAAGTAAATTAGGTATTGAACAGGGTGGTAAATGGCTAAAAGGTTTGGAGGATGTTCACTGCAGCTAGCCTTGTTGTTGCTGTAACGTGTAACCGCAGAGAAGCCCGGCATCAGGAATTCACATGCCCAAAGAGTCAGGGAGAGGAAAAAGACGGGAAGAGCCATCCTGCAGCCAGCACTTGATTGCTTAACCCTGGTCAAGCAATTGGCAGCACTCTGCCTGCACAGGTTCAATGACATTCTTGTCAAAGCAGAATGCTAACTACAAGCGCTGTAGGAGATCCAAGGTGGGGAACTTCTCTGTAACTTAAAACCTGCTTGATAACTTTGCATAAGTATCAGGTGGCCTGCAGTGCACAACAGTGTCCCCCATGACTGATTCTGTGACCTCATGGTGCACACAACCTGCTCTCCCCACATCAACGGCAGCCACCCACAAGGCTGGGTCGGTCTATTTTGTGCCCATGCCAGTTTTGTATGTGGCTATTCATACATCTGCTCTGTCTTGTTTGCACATCCAGTTATGATTTGTAAAGAACACATGCACATACACCAAAATTTCTGAACACATTTTCCATTAAGTATGCACATTTAATGCATTTCACACCAAAATATGCATTATTATATGTGCTATCCTAAAATTGCTGGTAAGGAGAGCAGTATTGCAAAATAGGAAGGAAAATACTCCGAAAACCGAAGAGTAACTGTGTTCCAAAGTGTGTATTAATTTGGAAGAGCAAATCAGATCGGTGCACTTAAAAGTGTGGGCCAGGCCCCCTCCTTCCCCTTGAATAAGAGTGCGCCCATCACTCAGGCCGAGGTCTGTTCCAGGTCACTGCTGGTAACTCAGCAGATTAAACCGTTGCAAGTTCACTTAAATGGAGCAGTTCTCTTGCATGACTCTCTATTCTTTCTGGGTGGAACTCGTCATGATTAGGTGTCATCGGACAAGCGTCTGGATCTTTTCATGCAGTGTCTGAAAATCAGAACATGAAAGCCTGTCGCAAGCACAATGCTGCCACTTCGTCGAGCACTATGGGAAGTATGGCCTTCCTGCTGCTACCAACCACAAGAGGAAGCCCTTCCAATTAAGTTTCTGGTACTTGCGAGCTGCTAAAGGGACTGCACTCAAACTTGCTTCACAAGGGAAATTAAGCAGGTTTAGCAAAGCTCTGAACACTGGATGACTTACACCGCATCCATCTTTAAGTGCTACCCAGCACTATCCAGTCAAACAATATAAGTGTTGTAGCTTTCATTGTTTATCTTTACTTCTAAGTTGTTTGGGCAGCATCCGCAGGGAGAAAATGAATTCTCCTAATTTTCTTCAATAAAGAGCCAGCATTTTATCAGAAGTGCCATCTGTGTAGATTTAATATGCTAAACTGAAAGCAAATGTAGCACTGGCTGCCAAGCTATGAGCTAAAGCTTGTTTAAAGCTCTGTGTCTTTTCTTCTATAGGTTAATGTATTATGAGTATTTTTATACCAGCCTTCAAACATACTCGGAGGGAAAAGAAAGCATACAACAATTAAAATTTAAACACAATAAAATAAAATAAGCTGAAATTAAAAGACAACATGAAGTGGTCAACAGCAGGACGGAAACCGCATCTAAAATGTTTGGGGAAAGAAAAGGTTGCTTGGTGACAAGGTGAAAGGACAATAGTATTCCTTAAACAATGCCTTTTAAACTCCAGGCTTTACTTTGCCTGCAAATCACAACTGTATTAGGTAACCATCTTTAGCTCTTCTTAAAGGTCATGTTAATTATTCTTCCCATGCTAATTTTGCTGTAGCTACCTCTGCTTCATACAAATGAACAGTGGAATCTTCAGTCTAGAGGTGCAAAGTAGCAAAAGAGAAGGGATTTAAAATAAAGTTTGGTAAGTACACCAACGATTTCCAAGATGCAGTTTCATCTTAAACAGCACTAATGACACACAAGAGGTGTCATGGCTGCTCATATATTCCTTCATCCTTCTCTTTAATGGAAAAAGGGTTGAGGGGGGCCCTTGCTACTGCAGCCATCAGGTGCAGGGAAGGGAAGCTGGGTGCATCCAGAGCTACTTCATTTTCCACTCTGGGCCCTGGTTTGCCTGTCAGGCTAAGACCCAGAGGGCTGATTAACTGCTGTGGCATAGCAATGTGGGCTGATGGTCATAGATATGTTGTTTGACTCTGGCAAGGGTGAGTATTTTGCCAGGCTGTGAGTAGCTGCAATGATTGCGATTGCGTGTATTTAAAGATAAATTCTCATAATCTGTAAAACAATACAGAACAACAGCAACCTAGTGAAACTGTAATAGAAAAAAACATGTAGTTTACTTTTTCGGTGAATGGATTTGACCATGCAAGCTGCAAAGCCTAACAGGGCTTTTCTATATGACACATTTATAGTGTGGTCATTTTTTCCTACACACTGTTGTTCACAGAGTGTTTAGAAGACAATGTGTCCCTTCAGTTTTGCTTCTGTGTCTAAAGAGTTTGTTGTGTGCAGATTTGTAGAGCAGGGAAAATGCAGCACTTAACTGTAAAAGTAAAAGAAAGAGCTTTTTCACTTTGTGCTATAGCGCTATACCACAGTGCCACCTAGAGATGATGTACCAGAAGAGCAAGAAAGAAAATGCTCCTTCTGTAATGCTTGGATCTCAATTCTGTGACAAAATGTAAAGGAGATACAGAAGATCGACTGTCAATTAACTGCCTCATGGAGAAAACCTCACAGAACAGAGTGCATCGCTACTTGTAGATTTAGAATTGACACTGACTCAGAAATTCATTGGGCCTTGCTTCCAGATTTCTGTGCTTAGGATACTACCCTAAACACACACACAGCAGCAACCAATTAACACCCAAATGAGAACTGAATTATGCAATTTAAGATCCAAAATAATATAATTTCCGTTATTACTTCTGCTATCTAGGGCCATTAATGTAATGCTTAAGTTACAATTATAAATAATTAAATTACTCAGCAAAATCACCTAGGGGGTTTCAAAATGCCTGGAAATGAACCGCAGTGATAGTACAGGAGACTAAATTCTCGTGTAAGGGAAAAAATGATGCCTGCAAGAAACTTTCCCCCAAAAGGGCTATTACTTCTGATTAGAGCTAACAACTGCAGTAAGACAGCCAGAGAGTAATGGATGACACAGGATTCTTGCACACTTCTTGGAACATTATAGCCCCCAAAGCACTCAGGCCCATCACTGGGGACCTTCGGCTGGGAGCAAGTTGACAGGAAGCCATACAGTATGGCATGTTAAAGAGAAAGCTCACACGAGTGTTAAATTAATAAGGAAAGTTTGATTACTGCGGTGAGCTTTTAGTGGAGAGGAAAATTTCTTACTGGCAATAGTACAGATTTGTGCTTGGAACAGTAACCTTGAATTCAGCAAAATAAATAAGCGATTTCTAAAAGAAAGATTAGACCACACAAAGATCATTCGGTACATTCCATTTTTCCTGCCTCCTCTTTCTGCTTTCCTGCAGAATGTCTTAAAGCTTAGTGTTTATGGGATGCCCTTGTGGTGTTCCAAGTACTTCATCTACATGGAGCCAAATGGTGCCAGGGAAATCTCCCACAGGGAGGAGATTCCACAGATGGAGTGCCACAACCAGCAAATCTCTCCCCAGACTCCCCCAGCTCAGTTCAGATGGTGCGGGGTAAGCCTGGCTGGGGCACCGGAAGATTGAGCAGTCCGACAGCAACTTAATGTGGAAACAGGGGCTCCCTTCAGAACCCATGCAAATGCTCCTCCGTTCAGTAGAAGGAAAACTCATGAGAATGGGAAGCCCAGCACAACCAGGAAAACTGGTTCTGTGTGACATATTGGCTGCTCTGCTGTTTAGAGGAGGATTGGATAACTAACATAATAGCATTATTGGTGCATAGATCCACAGCACGCTGGTGAGATTACTCACTTTGGGATTCTCGTAAAAATTGATAAAAAATTTTTTGAGGATTTAAATTTTCAAATTTTGAGATTTATTTGGAGAAGAAAGAAAGCAAGGATTAAACTAAAAATGCTTCAGGAAACCAAACAAAACGGGGGTTTTGGTCTTCCTGATTGGATGTTGTACTATCAAGCGTCTATTTTAACTTGGCTAAAAGAATGGATAACCTTGCGAAATAAGAGGATTTTGTATCTTGAAGGTCATGATTTGCAAATGGGTTGGCATGCTTATATGTGGTACAAGAAGGTTAAGTCTCATGGGACTTTTTTTAAGTCACTTTATCAGAAGATCATTAATGTCAGTGTGGGAAAAGTTTAAGTCAAAATTGTATAATAAATTACCAAGATGGCTTTCACCTATGGAAGCTTTTGTGTATCCAAATGTATTGAATTTTGAAGGGATCATAAGATATGATGATATTTTGGATAAGGATGGAGGCCTGAAACTAGAGCAAGAAATACAAGAACAGGGATTCAGTATCTCTTGGTGGTATAAGGTACAGATGCAATCAAGATATGCTAAAGATTGTAAAATATGGGGGTTTTATAAAGACCTAACAGACTTTGATCAAGTGATGCTAAAAACAGATGAGAAAATGATTAAAAGAATTTATGAGTTCTTACTTGACAGGAAAATGGAAGGGGAACAGGCTAAGGAAACTATGATAACATGGGCACAAAATTTGGATATAATACTGAATTAGAAAAGTGGCAAAATCTATGGGAGAGAAATATTAAGGTAACTTTAGCAACTTTGTATAAAGAAAATTTATATAAAATGTTTTATAGATGGTATTTGTCGCCAAGTCGATTAGCTAAGATGTTTCCAAATATGTCAAACAGATGTTGGAAATGTAAACATGATGTGGGTACTTTTTACCATATGTGGTGGACCTGTGAATATGTGAAAAAGTATTGGATTAAAATACATAAATGGCTTGAGGAAATGCTACAAAAACCCTTGACTTTTAAACCTGAAATTTTCTTGTTAGGCATTATACCGGAAAATATTAGCAAACAAGAAATGTATTTGATGCTACATTTAATCACAGTGGCAAGGATTGCGCTTGCTCAATATTGGAAGAGTGAGGAACTATCCACTGAGGAACTGATTTTAAAAAAGATTCTGGACTGTGCAGAAATGGACAGACTGACTCTGTTACTGAAGGAGAAAGAAGATACTGACTTCTATCAAACTTGGGACCTTTTTTATGATTGGCTGGAGGAACGAGACTTGGCTTAAATTTAAAGATGTTTTTAAATTTTTATAAATCGATTTGAATATGATTATAGAATGTTAAAAAGGGGGCTGACCCAGTATGTCCGATGTATTTGATGATTGATGTTTTTTAGTTTTTAGTTTAAAATCTTAATAAAAACCTTTATAAAAAAAGAGATTACTCACTTTGGGGGAAAGATGGCAGGTCAGTGACAGAATGCCCACAGACCGACTTGCAAGGATTCTAGGTAACCTCTACTGGAAATAGCTTAAACTCCATCAAAAACTTTGACCTCCTTTAAGATGGAACAAAACAATAATTTCCTTTTATACACTCATGTGCAGGAGCGTGCTAGTCTTTTGCAACCTTTATTTTCAGGGCTGTATTTGGCCTTATATCCCTCGAGTCAAGTGAGATTTGCAGAGAGATGCTACAAGGGCACACAAGTGTCTGGATTTTGGTGCCGCCATACTGATAGATACCCTGCTCATCTAGCTTTTGGAACTCCTGCCTGGGAGCCACTCTTCAACCTTTAAATTCAGGTGGTTTCAGGAGAGGTCTTGCAGGAATAAACTCAACCTGAGCCACCCTGCTCTCTTACATTAGTGTTTCTTTTTCGATTCTCCAGTAAATTCCGCCTGCTCTTTGGTAGTCACTCCCTGGTAAAGCTTTCTGTAGATGAGGAAATTTCTCTCTCTTGTTTACTCTTTTTCTCCCCCTAAATTTGCCCTGATACTAAGAACTTCTGTACTTCTCCATGCATTTGGATATAGCATAAGGGAAAAAAAGTATAAGTCTCTCGCACTCTTTTTCTCAGCTTCTCAGTTTCTGCCTGCAATTCCCACCTTTCTTCACAGAAGGTGAAACAATCCATCCTGCAGCTTTCCTGCAGTGTGATGTTCTGATCCTCCCCTCATCCGTGAGACAGTCTTCACAGCTATTTTTCAAGAAAATTCAATTTCTGGGAAAAGTTTGAATCTCATCTTTGTTGCCCCTCCCAAAATCTTATAAGGACACTCCTGTACCCAAACAGACCAACATTACATGTAGCATGTGCTACATGAGGCTTTTGGAAAAGGTGCCCGTTTCAAGGCCTGTGCTATCAGAAAGCCGTGGCTTGTCCACCAGAATAGATCCAGAGTCACACTGGGAAACACTTTCTTGCCACTTTGAGCGAATACACACAATATCCTAGTAATTTTGGGTCATTATCTGAATACATTAGTTTGTGGACAAGTATAGCAAAAGTGTCCTAAGCAAGCATCTCTGAATACCGGGGGTGGGGGGAATGGGGGGGACAAACATGAGCCACCCAGACAGCCCCTCGGGCTATGGGGGCATGCAAATACAATAAACAAACAAAGGGTGGGTGTTAAGTCCATGAGCTAAATGCCTCAGCACACTGGGCACTTGGATTGAAAAGCTGCTGGCTTGACTAACTTTGGCTGGATTCTGCAGTGAGATTCTCACAAGCAAATCACTAATGCTGATGGTTGTCCTCCAATTATTAGCTTTGGTTCCAAACAAGCAAACAACCAAATCCCATTGAGGGCATTTTTGGTCATCACTTTGTTTATATGGCTGGATTTCAAGGGGCTTAAAGCTTGCTAATAGTCCATGTAAACCTGACCCTGTTGATCTACCTGTCTCTGACCTGAAATGAGAGTACCAGCAGGTAGGCTGTGTTCTTTAGCTTAAGGGGATCTTCAAACACTATTTTACTGGAGTTAAAAGAAGAAGTCTGTGAAACAGTTTGAGAACAACTGTTCTGGGGCCTATGGGTCATGAAGAAATTACATAAGCAGCATGAGCTCAGGATCTATTGGGCTTTGAAGACTGACTGCATTTTTCATAGCAAAGAAAAACAGGGAGAAAACTAGTGAGCCGATGGTGATACTGAAGATATAATTTGAGCAGGGAAAGTATCGAAGTCCAGCAAACATAAATAGCTGTTCAGATGGGACTTGGCCTTTGTGAGAAAGCAGATGTTCATGAGATAAACTCACAGAACACTCCATTTGAAGGGTTCTGATTCTATCTTCCTAAATTGATATGTTGTTATATGTGCAAATATGGACAACAAACACAAAACAAATCCAATATAATACAATACAGAAAAGGCAACATTATAATCATCCCTACAAAAGCAAAAGGTGAGTATAAAGGATGAATTGTGGGGTAGAGAAAGCTTGTGTGGAAAGAACTGTTTCAAGCAAGCAAGCGATAGAAATTTGATCATGATGGTGTTTGCTTAATACTCATCAGTAGAAATTTCTTCGGAGACTTGCTGCAGAGACATTAAGAGATGCCCTGTCTTTACTAGGCACAAGGTAAAAGGTGATAAAAAATGTCCATCGCTGAACAAAGGGAATGAACAGGGCATTCAGGGTAGGGATGGGAACGACGCAGAGGTACGTGTTTGCTGAAATTCTCTGAACTTTATCTGCAAACAGCTGTTTTTCAGGTTGTTCATGCCTGCAAAAAGTGCACGATTTTAAAAAGTTGTTCGTTTTTCAAGGGGTGCATTTTGTGAATGTGAATGAAAAAATCAAACACGTGCAAAAATTGTCACAGAACACTGTTTCCACTCCAGCTGGCAAACAGGACATTTTTGATTGGCCCGATTGCTGTTGCTGAATGCAGTGCGGAAGCCAAGATGTACGGTTCCCTGATGTGATTATCCTCATGGGTTTGGAATTACATATTAAGCCCATACCAAATGTCTGTCAGCTGTATGATTTCCAGGGGGCCGCATCCATCAGGTTTATGCTGTGCATGCTAAGAAGCTCATCTGTTCCCACGTTCAGGCCTACCCCCCAAGCCTGTGAAAAGGAAGCACCGTTGTCCAGGAAAGGATTTAGTTCATTCATAATATGCTTGAGTGGTTTTTATCTGGAAGCCATAGATGACTGCAAGTGGAGTGCTGCTCTTCTAACACCTCTCAAATGCATCATCAAGGAGCTGCTTCATTATCCAGGGATGTTCTGTCACTGACCTTAAGGTGGCCATTACTGAGCAAAGAATCTTCAAAGGGAGAAGAGAATGAGAGACCACCGAGATACAATTTTTCTGGCTTCTGGAACTTGAATCACAGTAAAATTGTGTGAGTAAATCCCAGTGCCAAGAGACCATTCACAACTAGCTTGTGAAAGGCAAGTGTTAATGACTAATGTTGTTAATAATACTTTATATAAGCATTGCGTATGTTAACTCCTTCACAATTTTATCTTGCATATGCCCGAGAAATAGGTGGGTGTGCTTTTAATTTGAGAAATGCTGAATTGAGGCTGAGAATATATGAGTAGTTCAAGGCCATGCAGGAGATATGGGAGGATTTGGGAATTTGAACCAAGACATCCGCAGTCATGTCTACCTGCCCAGTCTCTGTGCTCACATTCAAGCATGTCTCCAAAATGCACTGACATTTGGCTGAAACACAATTTTAAAAGCCATTCTAATTTCATGTATATGAAGAAAATAAGTTGAATACTCGCTAAGCTGAATACTAATTACTCATTTTCTCTGCAAAACTTTTACAAGTACAGACAAATCAGTTGAATATGAAGAAGATGGATAATAAATTACTGGTTTATACTGCAAAAATGTTAGTTCATGACCCTCTCCCACCTTTGCTGACATTTTTGAAGGCACAGCGCTCATTTTCCTACCAAAAAGTTACTTATTTCACACCACAACCGTATTGGGGCAGGGCAGGTATGCACTAATCATGTTGGGATGCTGAACGCCCAAGAAAAAGCACTGCCGAGCTATGTTTACAAGCCAACATCCTCATACGTAGATTACACTTCAGCGCAGAACTCTTCTGCCCTTATGAAATATACATCCCAGAGTAAGAATGCCTTTAGCCATGAGAGGATAAAGATAGGATAGATAGGATATCATTTACCAGGTTACACTACTCATCTGTCTAACCAAGAGAGTGATCAAGATACATTTGGCAATTTGCAGTAGATTGGCAACGCTTTCTGACTCCCACTCTCTAGAATAATAGCAAACAAACAGCCAAAAAGGCATCACCTCTAACTAAATGACTTACTGAAACCACAAATCCAATCTAGGGGGCAGCGCAAGAACCAAGAGTGATTTTTATGTGAAAAGATTGTGAGCTTGGTCCTGGTATGTGGGGGGAAACAGAACTCCAGAACTGCACAGGCGTTTCGAGGCACCCCTTTCCTTCGTTCTGTGTTTGTAACCTTGAGCTTCTCTTTTGCACTTGGCTCCAGTGAAGGAAGCCTGGTTCTGGCAAAGGAGATCCCTCGAGCCTGAAGCACAGCCCTCACCCCCTCCTGACTGTTGGGCAAAGCAAGCCAGCCCATCACCTTCTGCATGAGGAGTACTGGAGGCTACATTACCCTGGGCTTTCCTGGAGACCACAAGATGCCTCAGGCTGACTCTGAAATCCAGAGCTGTCTACCAGAAGCTTTCTCACATTCTCTCCTGCCTGTTTTTCCTTATGGTAGATATTAGGGATTTGGGATTTGAAATCTTCTCCATGCAACAAACCATTGCTTTCTCATAAGCCATGGCACCTCCCATAGAGGAACCATGATTTCCACTAGACTGGCTTTTATTATTTCAAGACACAGATATTGTAATTCTTGCTCCCTTCTCCCATCATTTCCCATTCAGATTAACGTATGAAAAATATTTACCAGATTTGCTTCCAGCCTTCTCTCCGCTCAGAAATGGCAATCTATTACAGGCTATTTTCAAATCACTGCCGTTCTAATGTAATTGACTTCCACCATGTTAGACAGACAACGTGGGAAACTTCAGCTCTGCAGCCACTGTATTCTAAATGTTTGACGACTTTCATAGAATTTCTCCACAGTATACAGTCAGGCAGATTGTATGATTATTTTAATATCAATCAAATACAGAGGGAAATGTACCACAAGAAAGGAAAACCCACAGAGTACTTTGATGGTAGAGAAGAAAAGGGAACATCAATAATTTAGCACTGTCTTTGTTAATTTCATTTTTACTCATAGGCATTCAATTAAAGTGTCACATAATAAAAGCAGCTGGTAAAATGAAAATCCAAATCCTATTAAGTGTCAAGGATGTTAAACCTAGAAAACTAACATATCCCTTAGTCCAAGACCATTTAGCTAGTTTCTAATGCTGTCAGCAAGAATCTCAGCTGAATAGTGTTTCACAGGCAATATTTTGGCTATCAAATAGAATCACTGAAACACACCGAAATAATGAGCCCCAAAGGGCTCTTTAACCTTATACAGTTTGAATTAGATGTGTTTGAATTCATTCATTTTGTTTAAGGTGTGATTGTGGTTTGAAATGTGATTTCAAAATGTTTCCCTCAACTGCATCCAAAACAAATCTGTTCATTAAAAATGTGACGGGGAAAAGAAAACCGTCGTTCCTTGATCATTAAGAACTTGGATCAGAATAGTTGATCAGAACAGATTGGGCCATAGTTCCATGTATAGATGCTTCTGGAAAGCTCTGGACCCCTAGCAAGACATGTATATGTGCGTGCTATCATATGCTGAATTACCTTCCACGATTAGGATATTTAAAAGTCAGATATTTCTATGCCTAGCTCTGAGAACTAAGCATAGGTTTAGAAAAGAAATGAATACAGACCATCTATCTAAGATTATTCCTAGGTTTCGTTTAGGATAGAGCTCTCCAGAGCATGCCCTCTGTCATCGTACTGAGGCAATTGTTCTTTTCTTGCAATCCCAGCCTTGAATTAGTCCATAGGAGCTTCTACACAAGCCTGGGTCCATCCAGTGGAGTTCCTTGCCTGTGCCCCCCAAATCGGAACCCTCCACCAAGTTGCTCGAATAGGATAGCATTTCGCTCACTTCTTGAAGTGCTCACTGATTGATTCTGGCAATATACCTTCTCCTGGCTCTGATTCTCCAACACTGCCTATATCCCAACACTTGGAATCAAATGAAACCATGCATCATAAACCCTTCACAAAGTCAAATTTCTTCATGTTTATTCTAAAAATTGGTTTCCTTATAAGAAGATACCTTATGGTATCTACCCCATGTCCCTCCAGAGGAGATAACATTGCTGATTTAATTCTAAAGGGAGAAGGCCTACCCAACAAGGTTCATGGGATATGGTATTGTGTTCTAGTATGGGTTTGTTTTATTGTTCTTGGTTTTTAATCTACATGCTGCCAGTAATCTCTGTACTAACAACCTGCAAAAACAGGAGTGTTACTGTGGCAAATCATACCCCTACAGACACTCGGCTTCATCTATTATCCAGAGAGCAGGTCTACTTATGAATAATAATATTGTATGCACAGAGATTTATATGCTATGTAAATACAGTATCAGCTTCAGAGACAAGTCAGGTTGAGAGTCGCAAACTACAATAGTAGGAGTAGGCCAACATTTACAAAAGTGCTAAAGATAACCAGAATTGCTGCCACAGGGCAGTGGAACCTTGGGAAGTAGTTAGGCTTAAGGATATTATATCTTACTATTAAATATTACATTTTAAATAACTCAGTAAGCCACCTTGGTTGTTAGATACAGAAGGGATATAAATCCA
Organism: Varanus salvator macromaculatus; assembly: GCA_023646645.1. Lineage (NCBI taxonomy): Eukaryota > Metazoa > Chordata > Lepidosauria > Squamata > Varanidae > Varanus > Varanus salvator. The sequence continues at coordinate 4,499,208 of JAIXND010000852.1, read as the reverse complement.
ATACATACATTTTTTTTTTTTACTTTTCACTGAAATAGATCAATTTTTATTAATATTGGCTAGTGCTCAAACATATTTTAGAGAATGCCAAAAAGGCAAGGGACAGACAAGGCATAAAACTCAACAAACCAATTCTGGAGAATTGCATTTAAGATAAGATGTGCTCTGATAAAAGAGAATTGTCGGGATGTTCATTGTTTATAGCCATAGGCCACTCACTCCAAACAATACAAAAGTAAAAATAAATACAGTGGGGGCATAAAATAGGAGTACTTGGGCACCTCAGTTAATATAAAACTTTAACCAAAATACAATTCTCATTTTTTTTTAAATTCCATAATTAACATGTCTTACCTAGTTAAGATATTACATTTATAGTACCAGTTTAAAAGGAATAAATTATCTGGCCTATTACAAGCCACTACGTAATACCCAATGATTAAATTCACATTTGTGATCTCTGTGTGTGTGGCGTGCAGGGATAATATTTTTTGGATCTGGTCATGTTTTTCCAGTAGGGCTTGTCCTTCCACATGCTCTTTAGTCATGTTTTTGACCAGTTTACCTAAAACAGACAGGAAGCTAACTGGATGACAATTTCCCAGATTCCCCTGATCCCTTTTTAAAATAACTCTAATAGCGATCATTCTGCAGTCCCCTGGTACGGTGGCTGATCTCAGGCAGACTCTACATATTTTATTAGATGAGCAGCAATTTCATATTTGAGTTCTGGAAGAACTCCAGGATGGATTCCATCTGGGACCTGTGGTTTATTAACTTTCAGTGCCTTCTCAGGTCGAATGCATCTTTTGTCACCATTATTTCCCCCAGTTTCTAGATTCCTGTCCTGAAATTCATTGGTGCACAAAGGCACAGACTTCTGCTCCATGTTTTCTGCAGTGAAGACGAATACATGAATTCAGCCAGCTTTTCTGCATTCTCTTTATTTCCTGTTCCCATCTGTTGCCAGTCAACAGTCCCACTGCCTCCCTGACTGGTTTCCTGCTTCTAATGTCTTAAGATTTTTTTAACCATCATCCTACATGTTGTTAGTGATACAGTCCTCAAAGCGCTCTTTTGCATGTCTTGTTTTCTGTCTGTTTTCTTCATTTGTTTTCCTCCTTTTCTCTAATAGTTTCCCACTCATTAACCATGTTGGGACCCCCTTGGACTCAGCAATACCTTTCATATTCTGTGGTATATATGCTAGCTGAGCTTCTACTAGTGCCATTTTCTGTAACCCCTGGGTGATTTGAAGCAACAGGATCCTTTTGACTCCTCCTTTCAACTTGCTTTTTACCAGTTCTCTCATTTTAGAATAGTTTCCTCTTTTGAAGTCAGATATGAAGGTGTTGGACTTCCCTGCCAATTTTCCACTTAAATATATATTAGATCCAATAGCATTGGGGTCATTGCTTCCAACTGGTAAAATAAAACTCCTATCTTGAACTAAGTCCTGGGCAACGTCACTTGGGATTATTATCCAGAGCCGTTTCCCCTCTGGTTAATTCCATGACCAGCTGTTCTAATACACAGTAATTTAGTCAACAAAAATGTAAACCCCTTTGCCGTGACTACAACATGCATTTATGCCGTCACAGGAGTCCTTCATTATTACAACACTTCCTTGTTTGCAGGCCTCCACGACTGCATTTTCCCTTTCAAAATGACCCTGAATGTTCTAGTCTGGAGGATACTGGCACGCTCCTAGCACAGAACCAGTTCTGGAGCCCAGTGCTGTCAGCCAAGAGCAAGGAAGCCATGTAGGCCTTTGAAGGCCTACTAGGGGAGGTAGCAAGCCATAACTTTGGATATCTCACAATCAGGGAATCTCACGAGAGGGGCAGCACATCCGGCAAGAGGATGTTTCTTTCAGCAACGTAAGGTGGGGGGACTGCAGGTCCTGGGAGTGGTGGTGGATTGGATCTTAATGTGCTCTCTTCCACCTTTGTGGTGATATTAGAAGACTGCGGTGACAAGCAAAGGAGAAAGTGGGGTTGCTAGATGGCTAGGAGAGGGAGCTACAAAGGGATGCCAAGCTGTGTGTTATGCTCTACAAGTGAATTACCTGAAGTTTCTGCATGACGCAGTGCGAGAAGCTGATGTTTTAAAGCAAAGTAGGGTGAGATTGACAACATTAGCGCCAAACTAAATCAGCATTCTTTTGATGGTTGTTTCTCTACTTGAGATACGAAAGTTGTGGGCCAAAAAAGCTTTTAAAATTCTGTTTATCTGAAACAGGATCTCAAATGTGTTAATATGTTACCCTGCTACAAATTATACAATACAACAAAGAGAGAGCTCTTTTGCCATCAGCTGCTCTAGTGTGTGTGTGTGTGGGGGGGATCTATACAAGATAAATATCCTTCCCAACCCATCTATGGATGCTATAGCTAAAATCACTACTCATAAATCTTTCAGCTGCAACAGGTTCAAGGAATGAGAGTACATGTTGTATGCAGGTAATGATATTTGGACTGTATGTCTAGAATGGATCTGATTACTGAAACATGAATTCACAGAGCATTCAGACTGAGATGGATGGAAAATTCGTTTGCATATTTTACATGAACCACAAAGAAGCAAGATTTGATCATATTACATAGCGATAGTGTTCCCCAGACATGGGAAGCTGAAAGTACACCTCTTGTAAGATTCAGAATGCAGGTCTTCAAATGCAAAATGTTAGATCTGTCTTTGAAACATGTAATACTCTGTCAGCTACAACATTCTGTGGAAGTATGTCAACTTCAATAGTGAAGACACCCTGCAAAAATCCATAGTTTTGTTAGAGAAGTTTAACAGAATTTAGAGCTGCCTTAAGAAGCCACAATTTAAAGTCAAATATATAGTTTCAGCACGAAATGTTCACATTTTTGAATGCTTCGATTTATAACACAGATAGCACCAAATGTGACAAATTGGGGATGGAGAACTTTGCTGCCAAAAGGCTGCTTTCTAGGGGCTTCGTTTCATTTGGGGGGGGGGTTCTAGTTCCTTCCATTGTTGTTTCCATTCCTTCCATTGCTGCACAACTGTTTTCCATCTTTCTGCTTTCAAAGGTTATCACTCCACCTACTTGCAAAGTAAGAACTTAAAATCATGGTATGACTACTAATACCAGCGAAGTTCATATGCGCAAGGAGAAGCAACCGATGCAAATAGCACAATATATCGCTATATTGGGCCCAGGCACCTACGCCCAATATAAAATATTAAAATGTAAACATACCTTCACAATCCCCTGAGAATTTTGAAAAATGAACAAGTAGTATATTGCCTGTTCTGAAAAACAGGAAGATCTACTAACACCCTTTTTCTTCTTTTACATCCCTTTGTTTAAGCATCTCCACTTTCTGACCTTCTGGTCTGAGTTTCTAGCTTGATATGGCACTTTGGTATATATGCACCGTCATTAGACATGACTGCATTGTCAAATGCCCCCTGGACTGTTTCTTGTCATGTCAGTTCTGTGCATGCCAGAGACCAGAAGTCGGGTTGGTTCTCTTGCATGCATTCCAGGGCCTGAGCATCCATTTGGCCTCACTGGCTTTCTGGTTATGGGGGCGCTTGTCCCTTTTTCCTCCTGACTTTTGGGTGCAACAGCTTGTGGGCATCACAAGAAATTCCAGCAAGAACACACCAACTCAGAGACTAGTATCTCTGGAAAGACTGTGGCATGCTTTTCTGTGTCTCAGGTAACAAGTCCTGCCAAGTTTCCTAGTCTCCCTCTCATAGCCACCCCCTCATGAGACAGCCAGCTCCTCACAGAACAGAATATTCCTTATTAACCTGCCACTGACTAGCTCCAACACATCTCACAATGTCTGGGCACCCTATATGACTGCAGAGAGCTGTGAGGAAATCAGTCTGCATAGCCACCTTTAAGGACGATGAGCTACAATTTAGTTTCACACATAGCTGCACACACAACCCACAGGATTTAGCTTGCTGCTTACATGCCTCCACCAGCCCTCACAGACCCTGGTAAAGTCTTCCTGTTCACCCTTTGTGGGCTCCCCAAACCTCTTACAGCACTTCATATACAATTAGATACAGTCGCTGTGAAGGAGATTGGTTCACTTCACAGGAAAGTGACCATCAGTGTGTTCCACCACTAGGCACTGCAGTAATGCCAAAACGGATTAGGGACAGCAATAAAATCACAGAAATGCGCCACCAAATAAATAACAGACATAACCACTGATGTCTGAAGAGGAAAGCCAGGATGGCTCCCTGTGCTACAATTCACTTTGAAAGTTTTTTTAAAAAACTCTTTTGAACCTGTTGTATTCCCCTGCCTTATCCCATCATTATTTCAACACTTGCTGCTCACAGGGAAACAGGTGCTATCTTGTCTAACGAGCATCTCATGCTTTTATCATCCCGGAGTTTTTCATTGTGTATTGTTACAGCTGACAAGAGGTGTTTTTCTTTTCTTTTTTCCTTTTCCTTTTTGGTTACCTGGAAACAAGGTCATGCTGATATAGCTGCAGTGCTCCCTGAAGAGCCTAATGCTTTGGGAGAGGGCATGCCTTTCAAAAGGGGGCAAAGGAACTGGAGAAGTGTTACGTGTTCCTCAGCTTCTCTTTGAGGAATAGCAACACATTAAATGGGGCCTGCATCCAGAGCCCAGCTAAATGAGAGGGGAGCAGGAGGTGTTGAGGGGAAGGGGAATGTCTGACATCTACCACAGCTCAATTATTTGGGGCCAGGAGATCAAGTGCTTTGGGGCCAAGACCAGTCCCCAGCTACACCGAAGCTACAACTCGGCCCTTTGCTGGTCCTTTCCCCAAAGCATTGGAAGAAAAGACCTGAGCCCGATGCTCCTCTTGACGGCTGCTCTTCCCTTGATTCCTTCCTTGAGTTTTCTCCCTGTCCTGTCAAAATGAATCGCCCTCTTGTTCTCATAACTTTATATGAATTTGGACTCTCTTGCTTCCTTTTGGAATATCCCTCAGCCAAAGTCTGCCAATATGCAGCCTGCATTCTGTGAGCATGGAAACGGCTCTGCAGGAGCAAGACCTTCAACTGAGATATTCTTCAACTGCTCCATTTGTGTGCCCTCTTCTTTCAAGGTCTGGCAGGTAGCTTTTGGGGAAAGGGCTTTTTATTTTTTAATTTTTATTATAGGCTGGTGGCAATACACTTTGGAATGCCTTCTCTATGTTTTCTGGGACTTTCACTGTTGCATTCTGTTTTATCTGCCATTTTATTTTATGCATTATGACCTTTTGTTTAGATTTTTACTTTTTTATCTGGGTTTTATTGATTCTCTTTGGGTTCAAGCCACCATAAAAGATGTTTATTTATTGCCAAAAGGAAAGCAATAAGTGATAATAGAAGGGTGACATCTTGATACAGAATGCAAAATTTCTCATTCTCCCAATTTGAGGATGTTACTGTATTATATTGGGCAAAGTAAAACAAATCCAATATTTCCCCATTCTTCCAGCAGGATCATAATGAATAAGAAAAAGCACCATACTGGCTAGTTTCTAGACATTCTCTATAAATCAGGATGCTGTGGGTGCATGCAGCTTTAGCTATTGATCAAGTGCACTAAAAGTTATGATAAATCCATGAAGGGATTAGTGAGTCCTGGGCATATTTAAGAATATGATGAGGGGAATAGTTATGTGTGCTAAATTGCTTGATGGTAGTTTGAAAGTTATTCAGAAGGAGAAACAGAACAACATTTGCTGCAGAAAGCAAGTAATGCATTTGATATTGAGTAACACAGAAAGTTCAATATTCAGTTGTGAGCGCTGCATAAATCCCGAGTGTACAGAAGCAAGACAATTGCTTCAAAGTAATATGTTTGCCTTCAAGTATGTTTCAGTTCAGCTGAATGAAAAGAGATCCCTTTCAGCACAGCTTTCATAGATCATGTAATGCATTACTGATGGCTATTCAGAAACTCATGTCCCTAAACAACTGCTATATTTTCCCACCAAGCAATCTAGGCATGTGAGTGTATGCACTTCAAACCTTTGTGGAAAAGATTGAATGTGTTACCAAAAAGCGATGTATGCGAGCTCACGTGCCTCCTTCTAAAGTGCCTCCTTTTCTTCTCTTACTTTGAAACCAAAGTTTAAAATAAGCGTTTTCCTCTGGGAGCAAATTTAGTTACAATAAATTCAGTTCTTTTGGGAAACCTGCGTCTTTTCAATGTCCTAGCCAAACTGGCATTTGGGTAATTGTACTATAGTAGACCGAAATAAAAGCAGACTATATTGGCAGCCAGAAACAGAACGATGATGGTGATATGGTGTGTTGAAGTTTGGCTTTTCATTTCTGCCCCAGAAAATTATTGTTTCCAAACAGTGCTGCTTTAATGCGCACTGTCCACTACAATGTTCTACGCACAAAGCAGCAAAGACTCCTTACTGTTCACATTGGCACGATGTAACATTTGCAACAGGGTCCTTTCAGGGAATCTCTTCTAAATGCTTTACTGTGGCAACCAGAACATGAGCTTGACATACCTTGACATACTGTGCTTGATCCCTCTGAAAACCACACCCTGAATGTTTAAAACTTGTAGCAGATAAAGACCTTAATGATGCAGTTAGGTAGCATGTGCAGAAACCATAAAACAGTGGCAGAGATGAGGAAGAAGAGCTTGATTAAAAGCTCAACTCCTTGGAAATGCAGGGGAGGCACTCGCTATTAAGCCTGGGGTCACAGCACGTGTTATATTATTCATGCTTCTTAAAGCTGGCCATTTTCATTTTGAAGAAAAAGCAAGCTCGGACCCTGCTTCTGGCACGTGTGCTCAAGCCAGTTTGAGGTCCCTCACCAGTCCTGTTCTCTCAAGTTGCTATTCCAGTCCCCTGCTCCAGCCGCCACGTTAGCCGTCAGTGGGGAGCTGTTGGCAGCAAAACCAGATCAGGGCACAAGATGGGAATCTGTGGCTACTTTTTCTTCTAAAAAAAAGTGGCCAGTCTACGCATACTTTGGATGACGCACAGATGGTTCAGCACAAAGCTTGGCCCTAAATAAGCAGGCCTGGTCGGCACTGTGTTTGGTTTGCGTGTGTGCTTTTAGGCAAGATGGAGGGGTGCAGCAGGGGCTCTGACACCAACGGTTGGTTTCTCTGGCAGCTTCTCTTGGCAGCCTGCAGGACTGCTGACAATGGTCTCAGGACACGGCTGAGCTGCTGCATCTACTTGGCCCTCTGTAGCTAAAGAGTGTGGAGGAACAGGAAGAAACATGAGGAGAGGGAGTGACACACCCCAGTCCCCGGGGAAGGCACCTGTCATCAGCGAGCAGAGGCCTCAACAGATGGCCAGCAATGCCAGTATCCAACATATCCATCCAGCCTCAGGGTGCAGCAGTTCCCAATGAAAGTGTACCCCCCAACCTCTCCTATCCAGCTCTTATTTCACCCAGAGATAAACCTCTTGATAGATGCCTCTTTGCTTATTGCCCCCGGTAGAAGCTCGTGTTCTCGGGCCGTGTGTGATTTGCCCCGACTGCAGTGCCGCCAGATCCTGACCGTCACTGGTCTCTCTGAAACGATGCCCTGGGCAGCTACCTGGGGATGCACGAAGGCAGAGCACATACGGACCGCCTGGGTTCTGAGGGAAAGTTTCCGTTTTTCCCTGAACAAGGTCTTCCTACCTTCTCTTCCCTGGCAGCCCCAGTGATACACACTCTCTTTCCAAATCAGAAACACGTCCTGTAACTAAATATCTGACCACTGCAAAACTCCTCCCCAAAGAAATTTAAAATCATTTTGATGGAATGCATTCACCAAAAGAAATAAATTGATCTACTAAATTAATTAAGTAAATTGATTGTAAAAAAAATTGCAGCCCAACACAACAAGGAATAAGTGTAGTGGGAAGGTAGTTACTAAAGTCAATTTTAGCCCTTCAACCATGAGGCTGTTGTCAACTGCCTCATAAACTCTATCAATAATGATGTACAAGGAAAATAGAAATTCTCTATCCAGGCTAAAGACTCCAAGAAAGAACTGATTAGAATCCCTCTAGGCAAAAACACCAAAGATTTTTGTTTTTTCCCCTTTGCAAACTAAACATTTCCTGGTACATGATATATACTTTGCATTAAGTAATTAGATTTGAGGGAGTGGCATCCACATGCATCCACATCCACGTGGTGTGCTTCAAATTCAGGCAAATTCCAAATTCATAAACAAACTGAGCTGATTCAGATAGATGCAGGACACATGCAAATCAAAACACAACTTCACTGAAGCAACTCAAATCTGAATCTGAACATGCTTGAAGATTTGGGAAAACTGTGTCTCCTCAAAAGATGATAAAGTAAATAGTTTTACCGGGGCTCTGCAATACCAATATTTTGGGGGAGGAATGATGATAACATATTCAATATTATTTTAAATGTTCAGTGCTCTTTTTTAGTTTTCTCTTGCAGGCAGAAATGTGAAAAGAGGTTTAGTGGAGTGGGGCCTTGGTTCTTCTTGGAAAATGTTAGATGTTCAAGTTCTGCCTTTGCAGCTCTGTAGTCCACACTGATTAACTATCCCTCTTCTACTACATTTTCTGATATTTTGCTACCAATAATAATCCTTCTGAAATCTTACATATTTCCTGTCTAGGGAAACCTCTATACCATTTTCATATGAATTGCTAAAAATTGCTAAAACAAACAAGCAAGCAAGCATTGGGGAAAGGGAAGTGGCTCACTAAATCTTCTTCAGCAAAAATGCTGCATATTTCATTCTAAAATTCTGCAGAGTTATTAGATAGGGCCACCCCTATGCTATATGTTATTTTCATAACAATTTCTCACAAAAAAACCCATAGGGATAAGCAATCAGTTCTGCTCTTATGCAAAATTCCCTGCAGATATTCAACTGAAACTTCACAGGCTTCAGCCCCTCAAATCTCATCAAATTCTGTCAGGAAATAACCATGCTATCAGCAATTTCCTTTTAAGATAAAAAATAAAAAATTAAAGGCACATAATGCAGTGTAATACAACCCTGCCATCACCTATTTGTCTGAAATTTGCCAGGCAGAATCCCTTCCTGTCTGCAAAGACCATATAATTCAGAGCCAGTGTGGTGTAGTGGTGAAGAGCATGGGACTGGGACTCAGAGGATCTGGGTTCTAGTCCTCTCTCAGCCATGGAGCCAACTGGGTGCCTTTGGGCCAGTCACAGACTCTCAGCCCAACCTACCTCACAGGGTTGTTGTTGTGGGGATAAGATGGAGGAGGAGAATGGTGTAAGCTGCCTTGAGCCCTTTGTAGGAAAAAGGCAGGCTATGAATCAAATATATTTCTAACAAAGTTGCTGCTGTTTATTTTCTGTGATAGTTATTGGGAAGCATAAGGATTTGGATCGCCGAATCCAGGTTTGGACCTGAGCCAAAGCAGGCAGTTTTTGAAATTACCTATCCAGGGTCTGAACTAAATCTCGGCATCACCCATGCCTGGATACAACATGCAAAGCCTCCTTTCATACTCAGAGCAGTTTGAGTTTTATTTTTCCTTTTCTTTTTTTTCAGTGACCAAATCTCAATCACACCCTCAGTAGTATCCTGGCCTGACAATCTAAAGCAGACTTCCAGAATCTGGTGCCCTCCAGATGCATCAGCAATTTCATGGTGAGTACAGAACGCAGGAGAGCAGAGAGAGTCTGTAGAGTGTTGGCTTGAGCAGGGTGCTCCACTTCAGGAAGTAAAACACCTTGAGCTGTCATTGGCACAGTCTAATAATAAACTAATTTGTTGACAATTTCCTACAGCTTAAATGTATCCTTAATTCACTGCACAGGGCAGGCTGCCTCACTCTGCTTAAAACGAAGTCTGGCTATTCATGGAGGTGGAATTAGCTTCTCTGGGATCTAGATTTTTTTTCTAGCTGCTTAATCAACTCTATGCTAGAATGGACACCCTTAATCATAAATAACCTGCTACACTGTAGGCACAAGACTTGTGATATCATTTGTGACAGCATCGTAGTTTCAAAGGAGGCCGCCACTGACAAGTTCACTCTACAGGAAAGAGGAATCAAGACAAAGGACAAGGTTAATTAAAGCAATAGAACTACTGCAAAGGTCTTCATATTTGTTGAGAACCGTGAGACTGAAATATGTCCTTTTGTTCCGGGGAAGTGTTGCTCTCAGGCTGCAGAGCACAAAAGCAGAAGCGGGGCAGAACGAGTACCCCACTCTGGCCTGGCCTGGCGTCATTATCGCATTGGGCAGGTCTGCCCCTTTGCCCTTGGACAGGTAGCCGAGCCGCATGTCCAGCCTCTGGCAATTTCTCCCAGCAACAGGTTTGACTCACAATCTAGCCTTGACACAAGTATAGACTTGTGTGTCAGAAAATACACTATACACATAGCTTTAACTTGACAGTATTACTGAAATTAACTGGTGATGCCTGCAGCATGTGCTCCTTCTGAAATTCACCCCAGATTCAGGCTGTATTAATTGATCCTGTTTGCAGAGTGGCGGCTGGTGTGCCAACCATCTTCCATCCTTCTTTGTGTTCTTGATGCTGCTGCTATTTCTGGACTTTGTTCAGACGAACAGGAATGCAGACTTTACTCTAACTTTTAGTTCATGTCCTTTTTCTCTAGTAAGTTGCCAATGTGCAGTAGCACAAGCGGATGCTGATTAAAATACCATGCCAAAAGGAATCTTGGCACAGTGAATGGATTGCATCGAGATTCCTTTTTGTGCTATGCCTCCACCAATACATGTATGAACCAACCAACCAGCCAACCACCCAACCTCCCTCCCTCTCTCTCTCCCTCCCTCCCTCTCTCTGTGTATAAAACCCGTAAGGAAGCAAAGGCACAAATGAAGCATACTGCACAAATGGCAATGCTAAGATTTATGAGACTCCCCACTTCCCTGAAGTCCTAATAATCTCAAAAGTTATTTTCAGAATTTTCCAGGCCAAGCATGCAGAGCGCAACACGGGCACAGGACATTCCTTGAAAGAACCACACAGCAGCACAGGGAGAGCATTCAGCCTTAACCTCACTCAGCCTGGCATCACGTCCCAGGAAATGGATCAAACCTTGGCCTTCTTGCTTGCAAAATGCATCCCCATAGCACTGGATGCTAACAGCACAAATAATTAATAAATGCAACAGGATTTTGTTTTACTATCATGAATAAAAATACACAGCCTTCTGTCAGACAAAAAATAATAATTTACTTAGGCGTTATTTTTGTAAACTCATGCCATGTGCGTATAAAGCCTCTCTAATGTAATGCTCCCAAAATGAGCAAGCTGTAGATATTTGGAAAGTGTGAGAGTTAAACTTTTTCTCTCATCTTCCAGAATGCAATTAACACCTTTCACATACTTTTTTGGTACATCTGCTATATTTCCACCTGAATCCAACTATGTCTGACACATCTTTGAGTTCTTTGCACTTTTTTCTGTGAATAAATTTGTAAAGGAAAATTCTGAATATAAAATGGAAGAAACAGCTCTCTAATCCTGAGGATACCTATCAGTCTGCTTTTAAAATAGGACTGTCCCTTTTATGTTCTGACCTCTTGACTGTCCTTATTTCAAATATTATATGTCCTTTTCTTCTGACCTTCTGCAACACAATTTTACATTAAACCATCTGATTAAGCCACCAAGTGTGGAATAATGAAACTATGGTCTGTAAAATAATCTCATTACTCATTTTGTTTCCTTCTGCATTAAGTTTTGTTGTCTCTCTCATTTCCAAGGTAATAAATCTTGTGACAGGATCATGGGTGTCACTGAGGCCATTAATTTTTTTTTCCAGCAATGAAAGACACCACGCCTAACGTGCAAGCACAGCACACAGTGGTGGCAAGAGCACCCAGCCAGCTTTAACGAATGCTGCAGATGAAAACGGACGAATCATTAGTTTTACCACTCTTTTCTATTTTGAGATATATTGTTTGGGGCAAAATTGGCTTTCACATGTTATGTAGCATTGGTTGTGACAGCAGCCCAGCGGAATGTATTACCTGTCCAATGGATAAGCATCCACTTGGAAGGGCTAAGGAGGAATAACGTTGCTTAAGGCAGGACCAGTATCCAAGCGAAGATGCCATCTTTGATGGGGAAGGCGGGGCGGGGGCAGGAGAAGGCTCTGGCAGCCACTCAGTTAGTGCTCAAAATGACACTGTGTGAGAGAAAGAATGAAGCACCTGTCTGACCCAAAAAACCCTGGTTAGTTGATTAGCTCATCCATTGAATTTGCTTAAATCTATAAAACAGAGTTTGGAAGTAAAAGAACATTCTTTTTCCTAAGATGTGTCAAGGAAAACTGCAGAATGGTGACCTTACAGTTGAAAAAAGTGCCATCAGTCTTAAGTTAGTTACTTAAGTGCAATGGGGTAGGATGGGAGCCTATTCCAACAGCAATTGGGGTAGACTGGGGAGGCTCAGATGCATTTAATGCCCGGCATGTAGCCTAGACACTCTTATCTAAGAAAGTTCAAGAAGTGCTGGCAGATCATAACGTTACAAATCCCACCTAAATACGGAGCAACGCAAGATGACTTCTGTTAAGTAACTACGAGGAAGATGGGAGGAAGGAGTTACAAGGGCATAAAATACCACACAAGGGCAATACCTTGATTAGGACCACCTAAAAATACTGTAGGTTTTCCAGTTCTCTAGAACTCTTAGGCCAGGTAGCACAACACTGGGATGGGGGAAGAAGTGAAAAGCTTATAGGAGGCGTTAGGCCATGCAATGTGAAAGTAAAATTCTGTCTCATAATGGAGACTGTACATTGAATGAATAAATTACTTATTTGCAAATTAGTAGCAAGCAGGATTATCTTGATCCTTTGGCAGAGCCAGACTGTTTTTATGTGTTTCTCTCCCCAACTCCCATGTCTTGAATCCATGCAGGGGATTCAGCCTGTGGACAGGGGAGATTAAGGAGCATACATGCCCCCACCCCAGACCTTCCAAAATTGCCAACCCCAATATTGCAGTCACTTATTGTACTGCAAATATCAGATTACACCTAGCATTCCAGGACAAGGAAGCAGTGGATTATTTCCTGTTCTGAAATTATAAAGGCTGGCTGAAAGATCTGCTTCTTTCTCTGAGAAAAAGACACAGGTGCCCAAGAAAAGAAAGAAAGGTACCTGGCCTTTTATTAGCAAACTTGGAGGTACTGCTGCAGTAGGTAAAGATATAAATTGAAGCCAAATTGTGTAGTATTACCTAGTGGTTGGTAGAAATTGAACCCTCAAAATACAGCTTGCTTCTGGTGATTTGAAAACAAAATCATCATGGTCTGGTGGAAGTTTCTGCCTTGAAAGACTAAACAGCCTGATGAAAACCTCTGGAGGACTCGAAGCTTGCATGATCTTTTGTGGCCTTTCACTTGGCCCGAATAAGGTACGGCCCAACTGGATTGGGGAAGTTTGTTTTATTTTTCCCCCAGATGTGTTCATGAGGGGGAAACTTGACAAACTTATCTATGCCTTCTCTTTACCCTCCCTGCTCCATTTGGTGGGAAAAGTGACAGGGATGAATCCCAATGAATTCTGAGGTAGCATAATTTCTTGAAGAGTAGATATGAGGCCAAATACTTCTGAAGCTCTGGAGAGAGCTCCACTTCCATTCCGGCAGTAGATGAAGAGAATGTGGGAACATCTCTGCTGCCACACTGGAGCCATGCGGGTACATGGCCCCTTTGCTCTCCAGGGACAGGGGCCACAGGCTGTGCAGAGGTCTCAGGATTCCAGAGATGCTGCTCTGAACAGATACAGATCCCATAAAGAAGAAAGCTACCTTACTGTCTTTCTTCTTTCTTTCTTTCTTTCTTTCTTTCTTTCTTTCTTTCTTTCTTTCTTTCTTTCTTTCTTTCAGCTCTGCTTTGCTTAAGGGATTATAGGAACTAAATAGGATTTAAAGGTTTACATGATTTTCTGTTTGCCCTGGATAATGTCTCCTCCGAATGTCTCAGCTATGACATTTGGCTCTCTCACAAACCAGTCAGCAAACTGCCCGGCTGCCCATTAAAGACTCTCTGAACCTGGAAAACTGAAACACAGAAGCAGGGCTGAAGCAAGTCCAGAAGCCCTCCTGTGGCTCATTAACTTCCATGAGCATAAAGTTTTTTTTCTTTTCCTTTCAAAAATAATAAAACAAACTTTTCCCCAACCTGAACTCCAAAGACTATGCAATTCTCCAGATCATGTGGGAAAGCCCTTAATAAAAATAAATGCATTTATAACTTCTGTGCACCAGATTCCAGGACAAGAGATTCCTGGAATAACCTCAGCACTGGAAGGTTTCCTGCTTTCTCTGTCACCCCCCTCCCCAATTTTCTAAGGTGCAAGCATACATTGTGCTACTTATAGAGGACAGACAGGCTAATGATCGTTTCCCCAAGACAGTTAGAAACCAACAGTCACTCGGAGCCACAAAAGTTGCATAAGCGCAAGTGCCTGGGCATATGCTTGGAAAGACATAATGAAGTAGGAGAGCCATAAGGAGGCCATTCAGTGCTGTGCTGCGTTTGAAGCATTGCTTGATTAGAAATGAAGTGGCCAAAGAGAGGGGTTTCTGTTTGTTTTTAATTTATTGAGAGTTTATTAAACAAATGCACATGGCTTCTGGCATTTCATTCTGAAAAACTGTCATCTGCCCCCTACAGGAATTGAAAGAACCCTTATGACATGTTTCTTGGAGCAGGCAATTTAAGTGGGGGTCGTTAGAGTAATCAGCATAAACACTGCACAGTTTTCAAAAGCAACATTGTCTTCAGCTATTTACACTCATGGCCTAAAAGCAATATGGCATTATTGTTTAATTAGTTATTGCTTTTACTCCACAAGATTCCCAGGCTTAATTTGTAACTGGAGAGAATATTAGATGACAGATTTTATTCCATCACATCTCTCTGTAGCCAAACTTGATATGCATTTGACAAGCTGTACAGTTTATTCTGTCCTTCAGCTCCAGAATAAATTGTACACAAGACTAACGAGCTTGTTACTGAAATGCATGCAGATGAGAGTCCAGGTAAGCCACTGGTATTATGCTTTACTTCCTACTACCATCTTTGGATGCTAAGAGAAATAATAGGTTTATAGAGTGCTACAGAATGTGCATATCAAACCTGGATGCTATTCCAGCAATCAGATTCTGAGAGGTTATCAGTTGCACTGTGAATACATGGTTTCTACCTCATGGAGGCCATATATTCTGTTTTATAAAGGACAGTTCTCTGTTTGAAGGGCAGCCATAGGACTAGCCTCTATTTTGGAAGCCACATCTCTCTGCCCAGCACATGTCCAATAACACAAAATGGGTGGGGGGTCCTCATTCAATAACATCTTCAACAGCATGATTCTGCGCCATGTGACCCCAGAACATAAAACTTGAAATGTTAATGTTCTTAACACTAAATTAGATGATGAAGGCAGGTTTATTGGACTTTAGGCTGAGATAAACAACTTTGTAATTATGCTTGTTAATCTTAAAGAGCCAAATGGGGGTGACCTTATGTTTTTTTCATTACTTGTTCCCAAGTGTGAAGGATATTGGAATACCATTGTGCCTTTGGCCACAATCCAGAGGCCTCAAATGGATTCACACAAGAGATCCAATGCACACAAGTGCAAACAAAGCCTCTCTCATTCATTTGTGGCTTCAGTGTAGCAAAGGAGGGGCTAGAGATAGGAGTCACCAAGCAAACTTGCAAAGCAGGCTGTGGCCAAACTTCAGCCAAACCAACTCCATGTACAAACTTGGGTGAAGAATAAGGAAGAACCCCTACCTTGCATCCCACAAAGCATAAGGGTTAGAAATCTGATAATTAAATAAAATGAGAGTGGTGGGCCATAGCCAATAGGGATTCAAGACTTGAGAGGAATAATAGCTATAATAGAAACAGAAACAGAGCAAGTCAGAAGGGGCCTCCTGGGCCATCTAGTCTGACCCCTGGCTTCAGCTGGCTCCAACTCACAATGATAATAGGTCTTAAGAACACTTCAGCTCCCAAGGGTTACTGCTGATCATCCCTACATCCTTTTGACAGGGTAAGGACTAGGAAGCGGTAAAAGCAACAAACAAAACCAGAACGGCCTTCTCATTTCCATTGCCGCTACTCCACAATTCCCTGCTTAAAGCCAAGAAAAGGGGGAAGGTGTTGGTGGAGGACAAGAGCAGGAGGGGAGTCTCTCTCTGCCCTGGGTACTGATTTCCTGAATGAGGACAGAAATGGATGGATTGTTGCAAGGTCGGCTCTCCTTGGGGGCAACATCACTAATTGCAGCCTTTCATTCCTCCCAAAGTTGGCGACTATTAGTGAGTATTACAAAAACAAAAGCAAAAACTCTTGTCAGGAGCAAAAACTGGTTCTGGAGGAGACAGAGCCATCTAAAAGCATCCAAGTAAAGGATTTCCCTGTACAAGGAAGCACGTTGATTTTGCCTTTTTAACCTCCCTAGAAAGGCTTCAAGCTTGAACAATGTTGTCATATATGGAACGAGAGCTGAGCAGTCTGCTCATGAGCCTCTGCTCTGAAAAGTAAGAAACCACAGCTATTTTCCCTGTTGATGTTGATATGATTTAAGGGATGGAAATTGAGTTGAAAGGAGAATATGTTGAAATACATGTACAAGTTCTAACTGGATTGCGCCTGCCAAACTGCATGTATCTTCAAAGCGACAGACAGATGTTAGAAGCTCTGGGAAGTGGAGATCTCTAATCTCTGCTGCAGGTGGCCCTCAGGTGGAAACCCAAGTACTGCCTTTGGCAAGGAGAAAGCCCAAGTGCTGCCTTGTATCCTTTGAAGGTATTATGTGTTGGTTTCTGCTCTACAGGAAGAAATGAGCCCAGTGATCCACGCTTCTCAATGAGAGGTGTTTGTAACTATCAGAGTGAACCTCAGTCTAACAGGAAACAAGACCTGGGAATCAGTCTGCCTAACTCCTTGAAACCTTTTCAACTCCACTGCTGAAGAGGAATCAGATTAATTATTATAAGCACTTTTTTTTAGGCAAAAAGTGATTCAAGGATTCAAAGTCAGGAGTGATGGACCTCTTTCATCAGTATCATAGCTTCCTTCATGAGCATTGCAAAAGCCTTACAGTTCAAGATGTAAGAGAAGGAAACTTGCCCTGCTCTATTCATTGTCCAACATCCAGCCAAATATTCAAAGCAGAGGCAAACAAAAACAGAAACAGAAATATGAAATAAGAAGTGGTGCCTTCTGTTTACAACAGAATGCAGACAAAATGAGCTTTCTGTCACAGTTAAATATTCAGGAATACTTCAGTTTCAATATCCTATATTTCATTGTTCTTATACTTTGCTGATGTTACTCAAAATGGCCCATTTTCTAATAGTTGTCATGCTTCTTTGACTATGTTTTAATTAAATGAAAATAAAAACGCATTTGGAAGCTTACAATAGTAGTTCAGTTCACAGTAAATACTCATCTAATGGTTTACCCCATCAGGAGTTTCAAGAATGCTAGCAAGATGACAATCAACTCAGCAGAAATCATTAAACAAACTGGTGCAAAGGGAAAAAAATATGTTTAACATTTTAATGCTTTCTAGAGAAAATGAATGTTTGAGTGCAAAATAATTGATCCCTAGTTTTCAAAAACACAGGAGGAAAAGAAATCTGAATTGTTGGACAATAGTATGTATGCAATTATTTAAAATATATATAAGCAAGCACAGATAACTAATAAATAATAACAATTTTACAATAAAAAATAACACTGAGACATTTCCTCAGTGTAGACAAAGCTGCATGCTGCAGAGCAGTAGATCATCTTGAAAGCCCCTTACTCTCTCACTTCCTCTCTTCCCTTTTTACTCTAGTTGTTGCTGATTGTACTATGATCTCAAAAGACAAATTATCTGGAAGGTTTTATTTGCCTGCCTGAATCTTTGCCTTCTCTTCCGCTACTCATTTGAAAGCATGAAATTATGGTGGTGTTTATATTCCTGTGGTTCCTATCATCTCATTCTAAGTGAGATGACAGGTTGACAAAAAGATGGAAAACGTTATCTACTTAACTCCCATTGTGAAGATGCACACTGAGGTGAATCTCAATTACAGAACGAATTAAAGTATGCCCTGCACTGAAGCACAAAAACAGCCTCGTGAAAGTGCCAGTGCATATAAGATCAGGAAAGCAGGCCTGTCGCCAAAGGGACACCAGGACATGCAGAACAGTCATTTTATGCCAGCTTCCTACAGCAGCAGGCATGAAACAGAGCTATGAGGAAGACAGTAACACTGAGGACCAAAGGAGCACAAGTGGAACTAAAGCCATCCATAGAAGCATCCTCAGCTCCACAGTCAGCTTTGTGAGCTTCTCTTCCTAGTCATTCATTACCTGAATTGGAGCTTCAGGAAGGGGTCAAAGGCAGATTTATGGAATGTTTCTCTTTGTTTTTAGGAGGTGTATCTGAAGTAGAAGCCAAATTGCTTTCCTTCCAATATAACAGTAGCATCTTTGTTCACACCATGCACAAACAGTTTAAGTGATCTTTCTCCATCTGAGATATGCAGTACCCTATATGTTCTATCCACCATGATTAGTTACAAAGCTGATGCAACCAGTCAACTTGGCTGGGCACCCCTGGACATCTTTGGAGACTATTTCAATTCATTATCCTAGTGACAGTATATATTGTACAATCTTGTCTTCAGATATCTTTCTCCTCCTACAAGATGTAATATAAAAATACATGACTGAATACAGACACGTTTTATATCAAACTAGCACCTTCATTTGGAAGAAAAACCAAAACAAACTGGACTATAGTGTAATCAAAGTTGGTTCTCTGAAGAAGGGGAAAAGCTTCTAATTTCACATATTGTATTATTCTGCAGATGCTTATTCAACAAACTTCTAGAATCTAATTTTTACGGCTTTGGCACTCCATAGCCGCCTCAGATGCCATTTTGTTGGATTTGCTTTTAATTCACAAACTCATTATCAGCACTGGCAATGTGTATATGATGCAGGGGAGGACCAAGGAGGCCAGAAATGACCTCCAGACTTCCTGAAGCTGTATATCCCACCCTAGTGCTCTCTAAGTCAACATTTTGAAAAATGTTTAGCATTCTAAACCCTTCTCTGAATTCTTCTTAGTCATACTTTTTAAAGGGGTTTTTAAAAAAACTGTAAACCATTGGGAACATTTAGCATCTTGTAAAGAGAGTAGCAAAGGTTCCATTAAGTAGCCATTCCCCATGTGCAGAGGCAGGCAAGCTCTGTGGGTGCTGAGGACCATCAACAAGGGATGGCTGCAGCATTCACGTTGCAGGACTATGGGCTATGGAAACATGGTACAGCACTGGACGGTCTCATTCGCCTGGACCATTCTTTAGGTGCTATACTATGTGAAATCCCTTGCACATTTTAATATTTATCTGCACAAGTGTATGATTAATACCCCCCTACACAAACAGAGCAAGAATATACATTACATCAACGCTACCTGTGATATCTCCTCACCAGATGCGAAGGCCAAGGACCTAGAATCCCAGGAACACCTCTGTGGTTTCCTTTCCAGTTTTATGGGTGCACTTTTGTCTTTGCTTTCATAATGGAAATCCAAAAAGAAGCAGGGAGGAGCACCTGCTTCCCAAACAATGGATGTAATTCGGCCAGCTGGAAAAGACAGCTGTGTTTACTGTCCCAGAGTCTGGACTCTAAATAAAATATGTCACAGTGCATAATGAAACCTGGAGCATTCCTGATCAGTCAGTTTCACAGTTCCAGCAAGAATTTAAAGCATTATGAGTTGCATCAGACCACTCTGTCCACTCTCCTTGCAGACTGGTTTCAAAGCGCACTGGAAAGAAAGGGGCACCCTGAAAAAAGTGATGTGAAGCATCAGTTTGACTCTGTGTCTAAAAGGTGAGTCTTGGCATTAACCACCATTTGCCTTCACTGCTCACTGAGCCGGAGTGTCATATTTTGTGAAACCACCCCAGATATACTGGCACAACACAACCCATCCAAAGACCCAGAAAGTACCAAAGAGTACCAAGATTTTCTTACCATGGGATACTGCAACCATCATGTGAAAACCAACTTTCACACCAGTTGACGTCTTCTGATAATCACAGTCACTTAGTTGTTTGCTTATTCAGCTATTTATCATTAAACTTATATCTCGCTTTTTGACTAGAGTCCTCAAAGCAGTTTGCAATGTTGATAAATCACAATGGATGCACAAAGAAATCAGAAGAAAGAGAGATAACTGGTGTGTGAGCCAACATCTGCTCTTAACAGATGTCCCATGGAGGGCAGGAGGCACTCTGGCTGTGGCAGGCTCAAATGCCTTTCCTTGCTTGCTCTCTTCATGGGGATAATAAATGGTGCCTACGAGCATCTCAGTGTATGAGGACTGCAGATGCACAGCACTGTAATCGTATTAGCTTAACTTTCTAAAAGACGCATGGAAAAGACAGAGAAATTACCACCTATTAAGCCACTCTGAATCACCCTGCTAAGCTATGGGGGCCCATCTCCATGTCACTGATGAGAGGTAGTTGAAGTGACGTTGATTAGAAATTGCTCCATTGAGTCACATCATAAAGAACAATTTCTATGCGGAGAACACAGTAAGATCAGTAACTGAATAACCAAGGGCCAACTCTTACCCGCCGCCCCAAGGTGTGTAAATCAGCAGTTATCCACTCAGAGGGAAAAGCGGCACGTTTCCGGCCACTAGGGCCAGCGGAGTGGCCACAACTAGCTCCCCAAGCTTCCAGGACTACTCTTCGATAGGCTGATTTTTATGCTTGTTATGGTTTGGGACTGAAATGCTGGATCTGTTTTGTGCATTGCTAATCAGCTTGCTTGAATGTGCCAACAGAAAGGCAGGATATAAATCATGCAAATTAAGTCAGAGTCATAATAATTATCTGGACAGACTGGTGGCCGAAGCGATCGGGAGAGCTGCGGAAGGGAGTTCTGGCCCATCACCTGCAGCCCTTCCTCAAAGTGGTGCTCCTGAGAAATCAGCTCCTGATTAGGATCATCCAGTCATCGCAAGAGGCTCTTGTCTCAAACATTCCTTAGGGTGAGTTTCAGAAATTTGCCATAATATGATGACAAAAGGCATTTGCCACGTCCGATAAAGACCTCTGGAATTCACGGGGCCCTTCCTGTTGTACATTTACTGCATAGCACAGCGACCACACGCATTCCGAGAAAGTGATCGCTCTTGCAGGGGGCACTTCAGGGAGGATAAAGCATGTTGTGCTTTTCAGAATAAACCCTGGCTTTGTTGTCATTTCAAACTAAACGATAAGGCACTTACTGTCTTCCCTGCTTAGCACTTCCGATTCGACATTAGATCACTTGACTCAAACAAACAGGAGTCAGATAAAATCAATGCAGCGACAAGGCTGCCTTTTAAATGAAAAGTAACTGGATTCTCCTTTTGCCATGTAAATAGGCAACAAGTGATATGTCTTTTCCAGTTTCCCATTTATTATACTGGTTAAAAGAAGAAGAAAACAAAAATTAGTTGCCTTCCAGGAAAGAAACCGTTAAGAATCTCAAAAACCCACCAATGAATAAGGGTTCCTTTCAGAGCAATGTCTCCCTCTTTGTTGCCAAACTTTATTCCTAGGAATACCAATCAAAAGAAAAGCTCTCCATTAGGATGGCTTTTCCAGCATATTACTAAGCACTGATTAGGAAATTATACACATTCTTTCTGCTTTTATTAAAAGAAAGGGCTTAAATTCTCACTCTTGACTAGTCCTGAACTCAATCGGAATAAATAATAGCTTCTGGATAAGGGGACCAAATTACTGGATCATAGCCTGGCTAGATACCATGGGCTGAAGAAACGTTCACTGGTCAACCATCAAAGCAAAGTGGATGCCAGTTATCAGACAGACTGGAAATGTTATAAATAAATAAAAATCAAAGCTTCATTATCTATCTGCCAGTAAAATTGATCTGCTCCTGACTGCCATTTTTCAGAAATAGAATTTTCTGTCTATAGAAAGGCGACATGGATGTGATAGAAAACAAATGGAGGTTGTCCACAAGTGCTGTGTCACGGACAAGGACATATCTCTTCACTAAATTGCACTGCTTTTTTCCCAAATTAAATGGCAAACTCAGAAATTTAACCCCTAAGTGATATGTCAACCTTTTAATGTTAAAAGGGTTATTTTGAGAGTGTCTAGATGCATCAGGTATCAAAATGCTAGAAATGAAAGGAAATTATTTTATTTTGAACAAGTTCAACAAGTTTATTACTCTAAAAACAATGTGCCTTTCCTGTGTTTAAACGAAAGCAAATGCGGGCAACACTTTACCAAGGCCACTAGGCAGCACCAAGATGGCCCTGGGATTTTTTTGAGACCTGAAAAGTTTCACTGGAAGGAGGTGGGCATAGCTGCAATAGGACATATTCTGCCATGCCTCAGCCTCCTTCCTTCCCTCTCCAAAGTGACTCAGCTAGATGGCTGAAACTGAAGTTCCATGGCAGAAGGAATGAGGAGGCAGCCTTTGCCTCTATGCTCCTTCCCACTTCCATAGGATGCTGGCAATCCATCAAGATCAAAGGTTTATTGAGCATCACAACAGACCATGTTTAGCTGTGTCAGGAATGAGCTGCACAGAGCCTTGTCTACATTCCTTTCCCCTTCTCAAATGTGATTCGGAAGAGTTTGGAAGCTTTTCCTTTGTTTTTCAGCACAGCCTGTCATTTCATTCAAACTTGACCAACAGTGGTTCTTCTTGGCTCAAAACAAGCCATCTTCTAACCATGGGTTATGGAGCTAGTTTGTTTTAACACACCAAAATTTTGCTGAGACACATTTTAGAGCTAAACTTTAGTTGTAAAGGAACAAAAAGCTTCTACTCTTTTCAAGGCTGTGCCAGTGGAGAGTACTGGGGAGCGTGCCAGCCTGAAAGCTGTTGTGCTTTGTTCCTGTCATGATAAACCATGGTTTATCCAAATCCAAACTGACCAGAGAGGGCAAAGATGGATCAGGGCAGTGTTTGAAATCAAATGGGAGCATTTCTGACTAAATTTACCTACGAAGAACATACATGTGATAGTAGTTGTAGTAGCTGCTGCAATAATTTGCACATCTGTGATATAATTTAGGAATGCTTCTTCTGTTGCAAAAAAAAAAAAAAAAAGCAAGCCTTGAAAGAAGGGTTAATTTGCAAGGGTAAGAAAAGTCAAGACAAGAATTGACATTTAGTTCATGAGAACATCTCCAATCTGCGTTGCCTAAAGAAAAGTTTAAAGTTCAAGTGCCTCTTTTAGTTTTATTTTAGCATTATTATTTTCTACTTCTGTTTTATAGGTTACATTTTACAGAAATTCTAGTTGCTGTGTTTTGTTCAATGGCTTCCAGCCTCATCCTGCTCGTTGCCCCTTGTTTTACCCTACTTGCGTCTGCTTCTAAGTTTGCCATAAGCACAGCGAAACCATGGCTAAAAGCAGTAACAGAAGAAAAATTTTACAACCCCATCTTAAAACAACTCACTCAGACGTTCAAGTACCATTGATACACAATGCCATGTTTTTTCACACACTTTTCAGGGCCACCACAAAAATGCAGAACGTGTCATGTAATCCACTAAAATAAATGGCACAGACTTCTTCAGCACAGGTTTTTTAAATATGCAGTTGCAAAGGAATAGAGAAAACTTTGAGTTAGATGTTATATAAGAATGTACAGAAAGTTCAGAACTGGAATCTGTTAATAAAATAGGATAAGAATTGGTTTCCCTCCTCCTCGCCAAAAAACATTGGGTAATGGTAGGAACCCAAATGATAAGGGAATAAATGTCAGTGAGATCTTTGGAAGGCAGCTGGCATGGTTCCTGAAAGGAGCTATGGGGGATGAGATTAAGTTTCCCCCTCATGAAATCATACAAGGGGTCTATCACTTTGGGGAGGGGGGTGAGATAAATCCAGTGGTCCCTGGAATGGTCTCCAGGAACTACAGGATTCCTATCCCAGACCTCTGAGCTTCAGCAGTAGAAGTTTTTGTATGCCTTCAGACATGTTCTGAAATTCCATTTATTCCCAAATCTGGGCCACACTCCAGAATGGAAAAGGAGGTATTTGGTTTCACATCTGAGAAAAGCTGGACTTCATTCACTGCCACATCTGTCCCAGAAGATTCTCTTGAATACCATGCCAAAAAGAAAAAAGAAAAATCACCAGTTTGAGAGGTGACAGTAATGGATTCAAGATTAAAGAGAAAGTATTGCATAAAATGAAAGAACCATGAGGAAGTGTTAAATTTTGCTTTGCTAACTGTGGCTTGGAGATTTAACAAGAACTAGACAGAGACTGGAGAATGAGTAGCGGAAATCCACAATGGGGTCTGGCGTCCAAATCAACCAATATGTTGATGACCCGGCGCATTTATTTGTACACATAAGATGCATGCATATTGGGTTTTGTTTTTTACTTGTACGCCAATGTTTTACATGCACCCACAAAGCAATGGGACTCGTAAAGTGGCCCAAGTTCAGAGCATGAAACTCCGTAAAGAACGAGATGACGCATCAAGGGAGGCCATGTGGCATGAAAAAGATAAGGTTGCTGAAATCTAATTGGTACAGCAAAGAAAGGTGGTTGTCAGTGGTGTCAAAGCAGCAGAGCGATCAAATAAATTAAAACTAAAGGTTCTTAAATGCAGCAGCCAGGAGATAATTTGTGATTTTTGCGAGAGCTGTCTTCTTCTGAATATGGTAAAATATGCTTCATCTTGCATTCATTGGAGATTTGGTAGACAAGGAATAGAAATTCCAATTTCATTTTCAGAGGCCAGTTAAAACAGCATAGATGCCTATCATTGGTAGTCATCAAATTAGGGGAATCTGTTGCAGTACATCAATAAATGGGGTCTTCGCAGTTAGCAGTACTTAGAGACATTTAACTCATGTTAATTGAATGCTAATGATATGTGCAATTATTCTGGATCACAGGGAGCTATAAGAGAGGCTACTTTAGCATTCAATATGAGTCCTCAAGCCATCGCTTGGAAATCGGAGCTAATTGAGAGGCTAGGGGTTTCCTAACATCATTCTCCATCTATTTTGATTTAATAAGATTTTGATATCATAGCATGGAAGGTCACAGTAGGGTAAAATTTTTAAAGGAAAATTTTCCCATTCATAGTTTACCTACAGAAGTAAAATCCTAACAGAAGAAGAATCTTCTTTGTCTCATACCACATATTTATTTTTCATCAAAGTAATAAGCTGAAGATTGATGCTTAAATCAGTGCTTTATCTTGGCATATTAGACAAGTACAAGACCAAACACAAAACAAACAAAAACAACACCAAAACAAAACAAAAAACCCAAGATGTGGGGAAAAAATGAAACTGACATTTTTGACTGGCCTTTCTCCAATGCCAACAAAACAGAACCACAAACGCACAAATTATCATTGGATTAAATTACAGTTAATTTATGCTATGTACATGTACGTGATTAAAAAAGAAATGCATATAAGTGTACAGTAGGAAGATAAGGAGCTGCCTTAAGCTGAATCAGACCATTGGTTTCTCTTTCTTCACCAACCTTTCCTCACCTGGCCTCCTCTTGATGTTTCGGATGTCACTTCCCTTACATCCCAGCCTGCATGACAAGGACTGCTGGGAATTGTAGTGCCATCTGGGAGACACCAGATTTGTCTAAGCTGGTCTTCATGAACTAGCAGCACGGTTACTGAGTCTCAGACAAACCGTTTACTCATATTTACCTTGTGATGCCAAGGACTTTTGCATGCAATGGTTAGAGATAAGTGATAGGAAAAGTTTCACCTGCCTATTTCTGAGCACCAAATTGCTGCTAAGGGCAAAAAGAGAAAGAGAAATGTCAGCCCTAGCCCTAAAAGGACATGTTCTGAGATGCAGATCTGAGGATGTCCCTTCTAATATTTCCTGTCCCTTCTGTTAAAGAACTGGGATAAGTAACTTTTGGGACTGGAAGAAAAGAATGCATTTTATCATTGTCATTACAGGCTTAGAGGTGCCCAGTAAGAAATCATGAATAAAAGAGAAGAAGCCAACTTTCTTTTTGCATCGCAGGCGAGAATTACCTTTCATACACGATTTGTGGAGGGCATCTGGCCTATATGCTGGAAGTGGATGGGGTGGAAAGAGTGGGCAGGAGAGTTCAAAAGGCCCATGTGGAAATTCAGTGAGTTACCCATTTCTCCACATTTATGGGGTCAACTTGCTTACTGCCTACAAAATGCTATTAATGTTGGTTTAAAAGGCAATGAATTGTAACCTTTTTTTCTCTCAGTTTAGTTTTACTGTCTGACAATTTATATGGAGTTTGGCTTCAAAGTGTTACATTTTGGTGCTATGCTGTTGTTTCCTTGGATTGTTTAGAGCATTCCTATAAAAAGCAGAAAATGGCCATTCAGTTCCTACCATACCTACTTTCAAATTCATACTAGACAATTAATTATTTTCTTTTTTGACAGTGCTCCATTTCTGCACTTCTCACAAATAAAGACAGAATGTATATATGTTTTGCCAGCAAAGAGCAGGGCTTCTGTTCTTTGCATTAAATAAGGCAAAGGGGCACCAGAAAACAGAGATCTATGATGAAAAAGCCACATTTTATATCACCAGAAGTTAGGACTTGATTCTCTTAGGTTTTATCCCTTCCGGCCATGAGATAATGCTATCCGATTGGACTTTAAATGACCTGGGTTACATAGGAGAGCATTTTAGTGCCGTTCTTGTTCATATAACAACTGTTCAATTCCTCTGCGATCCACCAACGGAATGTCTATCTGCATCGACCCAACCAAGATGGAAAACATTTCTAAGAATACCTGGACTGCATATTCTACAAAATGAAGGGTGCACAACCCTCCTTTATCTTCTGAGCATGAGCAGGGCCAGAAATACCCTCCTGCACCCACCACATGACTTGCAGGCATCCCACAGTACATCTTGGGATTCGCCTGAACAATGTGACTTCACCGCCTTCTTTTTTCCCAACCTCCCTGCTCCCCAACAGGTCTTTTGAACCATTTTGCCTGGGGAAGCAATCTGGTGACCTTATAACATGTACAACTCATCTGTGTGTTCCTTTGATTGGGCTATTAAAAGGTGTTTCAGCAATGTGGATTTTGGAAATGTTCTTATAGTCAACATGGCTGTCTTTGCCTTTTTGTTTTTTAATCTGCCCCTGCCCCAAAAAAGCACCAGTTCCTAAATGGATTGTTAATCTATCAATTTCCCCTAATAACTTGAATTATTGATCTGTTTACAAGATTCCTGCTTAAGGGAACAGCACCTTCCAAACCCCTTTTGAATGGGAATATATTTAAGTCATCAGAAATGACTTACAAATTTAACATCAGAAATGAATTACAAATATTTAAGGACCCCAAAACCCAGTATATCAAAATCTGTAACACAAACCCATCCCTTTGCTATGCATTAAACTGGAAGAGTTAACAATGTAAGGCACAATCCAAGGATAAACCTCATTAGAAAGTAGCTTGCTATCACTCCCAAACTTACATGCTCCATAACTCTTATTTCCATGCCCTTCACATACATTACTGTAGACTAATCTGTTAGAAGAGACCCAAGAATAGCACTGATTATAGATTAAGTTATCCATAATCTTAAAAACATGTTCTTGAATGTTTTCTCCTATGTTGAAATGTGAAAGCTCATGTTGTGGAGCCTTCCGTATTTCACATTCACACACATTTTGTAAAATTCAAAGCCTTTCCACACTTGCATTCTACAGACCTCTAAAGACTTCCTTCACTACCTGTAAGTACACAATTACAACAGCCCTCACCCCACAAATATAATTGCAGAACATCACTGTACTCTCTCCTGACCATTTTAAATCATTGGTAACTTGAGGGACAGGTAACTGTGTGTATGTGGAGGGGGGTGCTATTTTTGTTATGCTTTTCATTATTTACATTTTATTTTATATTGAAATGGTGTTCCTATTTATTTATTGTTAATCAACATTGTTGTAGATGGTTTGCAGGGAGACGACCTGAATTTTTAACACCTGCTTACAACCGGGTCACGTGGTACGGTCCTTACAGAGCTGGCAAATGCCTGTGCTTATTCTGCTCTGGTCCTTCCAATATTACAGATGAATTGGCTGCAACACTGAGCGAGGCTTCACCTATCACAGTCCAGTTCCACTGGACACCTGGACTGGGCTGGTTCCAGCAGCAGCTCTGCCAGAAGGATAAGCAATATGGCATTGATCGAAGGTTGTCTTAATATTTGGCATCGCCCCCCTAATATTATGTGATGGTCTGTTATTGAAATAGAGGCAATGGCATTATCACTTAAGAAGATATTCCCTAATGAGCTGAAACTCACAGAGAAAGGAAAGTGCATTAACTTGCACAGAGATACATCTGCTTTGTAGCACGTCGCGGCCACTGTGCTTCGAGAGGCTACTGAACTGCAGCGTGAGGCAGAACACAACACATCTGTGTCGCTCCGTCGGTTTCTCTCCATTTCAGCGTAACGACCTAATGGGGATTTTGCTAACAAGAACTCCACCAGGCAGGTGAGGCTGAGGGGGAGAGTGGCTCATCCAGGGATATGCTGCAAGTTCCACGGCTGAGTGGGAAGCTGAGTCGGGATGTTTACGTCGCGCTGGACTTAGGTGGACAAGAGGACCTTCACTGTAAGCAGAATGACTTGATAACCCACCACAAAGTAGAAAGACCAACTGGACAACTGACATCGCTAAGTACTGTAAATTGCAGTATGCTGAGAAGGCAATAGCAATTGCAGACATTCCAGTCTCAATATATTGACTTTTCTCATAATTAGCAGATGGAAAACATCTGAGGCTACAGAGACGTGATTGTTAGTTTTCATGTGAAGGCAAGAATTATGACTCTTATCCAAGGTCATTACAAGAACCCTTCTAATACTAGAATAAACACCAAAAAGGAGAGGGCATGTAAGACACATTTATCTCACACATTCCAGTTTCTATCCTCACAAAGGGAAAATGTTACGTACAGGGGAAAGAAGGTGCTTTTCAGTGCCCAAATCATGTTTTGCTGTGTTGGGAACCTTTGGGAACCTCCACTGGCAAACACTTTTCCAAGGCTCAAACCAAACCCAGCCCTCCTCCTGGGTAGAGGCATGACTTGTATTCCAACCTGCTTTATAAAAAAGGCAGCATAATGGCCCATCCATGACTATTATTAATGACCAAACCCAGAGAGACTTGCATCATAGGTCAGCCCAGCACAATCTGAATTATCTAGGATTCCTTTAACATCCTAATGCATCTTTAGTATTTGACAGTGTAAAATACTGGAAGGCTTCTTTTACTGGTGATAGTTTATTTGCAATTAAATGCTCATTCCAAATTCAATATTCCATTTAGAAAGGCAATTAGTAATATCAATGCAGTTATCAATCAAAATTTTGTACATCATAGCAGCCGATAATTTGTTCGGCTCAGCTCCTCCGACAGTCCTTAAAAGGGAGGACATTTCTCGGAGTTGCTTGGACACAAAGGAGCACACATTATGGGATGTCAAGGATGCTTTGCCCATCACCTGTTGTGAGTGTGCACAATTTATGTGCTAAAACTCTTTCACTTGAGGGTCAGGGAGCACTTTGAAGCGCCTATACATGCTGGTTTGCAAACCAACAGCTAGTTTATTAGCAGTGTAAGCTTTGATGGACATAGGATGAGGTTTAAGCCATGCAGGGGACTAATAGCCCCTGTCCCCTTTGTAAGGAACATTTATTCTGTAAAGTCAGTGCTCCAACATCTATTTCAGGAGTGCCTCCTAGCTCTGAACATGACTTGGGTAGACTTACAAATATGTTATTGCTGGCAAACTCGTTCCTTGCACCTGATCCTTAAGATCAGGATAGCAAAGTAAACTCTTGCCACCATGGCCTTGAAGGAAGAAGCTAGGGGATAGTTTGGTTGGACCCATTCTTGGGAAAGGCATCAGCAGGGTGGCCCTGTGATGCTACCTGTCTGTTGTTAGGTCAGGTAAACATTGGTCCAGGGAAGGGAGAATCCTCCCTTACAAAGTGATCTAAGTAAGTCTTTGTTTCTAGAATGTGAGGCCCACTGAGAGAAACTAAAGCTTTCTCTGAGGCCTTGCAGAAAATAGTCCAGTGTTCTTAGAGACAACCTTGGATTAGTTTTGTTATAAACTCTGCCTCTCAGTGGCCTGTGGGGAGTATAACCCACCTTGAAGATCAGCACTCAGGGGAATCTGAAAAATATGCAAATCCTGTTGGTTGCCTGGGTCTATGAAACCCAAACGATGCTTGTGAATCATATAAAGTTGGGGTCTGGGAAGGCATGTGAAATATTTGAAATGTGAAACTATCATCAGCATAGAAATTATTAAATGTGAGCTGTTGAATTTGTACAATGTGTTTTGACTGTAAGGTGCTAAATTACCTTTTTACATGTTCTCTGCACCATCAAGAGTATCAGCCTAACTAGGGAGAATATTAACTGAAGCGCATTCCTACTTGGACTAGAATGAAAAGGTCACTGTGAAAAAGAGAAAGAAATCAATACAATTGTTCTGCATTGGATTTGGCCAGACAGCATTTTTTCCAATATGTCATAACACTAAAAGGCAAAGACTGCATAATTACTTCATATTGCTAAGCCCCATTCTTCCAGTCTACTTTTCAAAGTTTACTCAAGCATGAGAAGGAAACATCACCAGACATGTAAGTGTGGGATTTTTTAGTTCAGCAAACCTAGCAGATGGGGTTTTCAGAAAAATACTTCAGGGCAATTTCAGACATATTTTTGAGGGGAAAATAGCAGAATGTTTACACTGGGTGCATAGCAAATGTAAGTGTGGAAATCATGTAGAACCTGTGCTTGGATTAGAATCGTGTGCACAAGGACAACAGGGATGTCTCGGCTTTGCACATCCCTTCCATAACTTCTCCCAAACTCCTGGGAATGTGTTGCGTAGATTATGAACATGCCAGTGTTATTTGTCATATTTTAGTCAATAGCCAGATTCTTTAAAATTACTGGGCGTTTATCATCACCAGCCATGCAATTAATATTGAAACCATTGATACTACGGAATAACTAGAGAACTAATGCCCAGTCATAAGATACAGCAAGGCAAAAAGAAGGCATAATGCAAATAGCCTGCTGTAAAAACACCTCCCAAGACACATCACATTGTCAAGCATGGAGATACAGTAGCTTCTTGTCATAATGTAAGCAATTTTCATCTGATTATGTTATCAAAAGAGATTGCTTTCAAGGACTATGCAACTACTTCTTGTCCTCTTGGGAAGCCTGTCAAACAGAATATACCCTCTTTTCATATGTATTATGTTTTCACGGGTATTCAAGTTTAATAATAAAAGTGCAGCTATACTTGGTGAGAGGAAACAGAATAATTGGTATTAATAGCTGCATTTCTTAACTACTGCGCTGTATGCAGTATCTTCATAAAAACACAAAAGGTACCCTCGTCATTGTAGGGAGTGTAACATGGAACAAGCACACAGTAAATATCTCCAGGAATAGGAAGATATATCTACCAAGCGCATCTTTGTGGTTCGGAAAGAGAATGAAACATTTGGAAACAGGCAAGGCGTCAAAGACCAGGGGAGGGCTGCTCATGGAGCAATCCTTTTCATGCAGGGCAGCATCCAGAAAAGCGCAGTGGGGGGAATAGGAGGAGCGAAAGCAACGGATCGCTTTAAGCACAGCACAGCACTGTACTCTTCTCCAGACCTGCTCTGGGCCAAAGCTTTATCTCCAAGCACAAATCTGTTTCCGTGGATTTCGATGCCTGCCTGTTTCATAATACTGAACTGGAGAGCTTGTAAGGCGAAATTTTCAGGAAGCACACATGGAATGCGGCGACGAGCAGGGTATGCCTGCCACCCATGCTGCATATGTGGATAACTTCTCAAAGAGCTCCCAGATAGAGAGTTTTGGGGTGTTGGGGCCACCAATGTTTACAGACAGAGGCTTTCCTGATCCACATGAGTTTATACAGCACTATGGGGCCAACACAGAAGGATCAAGATCCAGCATCATTGCCAGTTTGGCTCTATAACCACATAGGGCAGTTTGATTGAAAGTTTAGAAGTCAAAACATTTGCAATCACATTTAAAGATAAAGGGATACTTTTAAAGGGTAATAATCTAATCTTTCGGGGACTGCAGGTGGCACAGTGGTTTCAACTGCTGTGCTGCTGGGCTGGTTGATCGAAAGGTCGCCGGTTCGAATCTGCACAACGGGGTGAGTTCCCATGCGCCGTCCCAGCTCCTGCCAACCTTGCAGCTCGAAAGCATGCAAATGCAAGTAGATAAAAAGGTGCCACTTCGGTGGGCAGGTAACAGTGTTCCGTGCACTTCGGTGTTGAGTCATGCCAGCCACATGACCACGGAGACTGTCTGCAGACAAACGCTGGCTCCCTCGGCCAGGAAACGGAGATGAGCACCGCCCCCGAGGGTCAGGCATGACTGGACTTAAGGTCAAGGGAAAACCTTTACCTTTACCTTAATCTACTCTTTCATTCATTCCACTTTTGTTGTTGCCGTTGGCCACTTTCAAATTCTGAATTTGTTTACAATTTATTCAAACCATTGAATATTTTATGGACTAGAGACCAGCCTGGAAACATTCTCAGAGCAACTTGATGAAATAGTTCTTCTCATGCCCTTAACAGGCACTGGATGGACTGTGGAAAGTGTCTCCCAGCCCTCAAGCTGAGGCTCCATTCAAAAGAGCAATGTGTGTTTGACCCACCCTCTGAAAACTTGCCCCTTCTGCCTCTGTGCTGCCTTTTCCTATTCTACCCATTCATGTATATACAAAGGGCAAAAAGGTATAAGAACCCGGCATTGTCCCATGTGCTTCCATGAATGCAACGTAGACAGTCTTTCCTAAGGACTAAATATACAAGTTCTTTCTTAAGGACTAAATATACAGAAAGCTTCTAATGAGACTATAGAGTGACCTTGACAAGTTGACCGGCCCTCATGGTTTTAATTGGGGAGCTATACTATGCACAAAATCAACTTATTTTAAGCTAGTTTCACTCTGTAAAAACACATGTGTGACCTCATTTGAATTTTTAGACTACACATATCAATGTGTGTTATTTTTCATGCCGCCGCCACTGCTTCTGCCCAGTCTGCACAACTCCGTGTGAAATGAATAAGGCAATGTTTTGGTGGCATATACGGGCAGCCTGAGTTATATGAACGCACACGAATGCATGGCAGCATCACATCTCCATTGTCTGGGACGATAAGGTGCCCTTTTCATGCAGTGAGTGAAGTCTTGGTGCACAATTTATTAGCCCAGGTTAAAAATGGCCCTTTAACTCAGCTGTTTTACAGCTATGACATTCATGAGTTATGAGTTCTCCTTAAGCTGGATGTCATAAGGTATTATGTACCCTGGTGGAATGCAATCCTTAGCTACTCTTGTTACTGAAAAGGAAAATATGACCGTGAAGAACAACAAAAATGAGCAATGAACATACCACAAGAAGCAACTTTTAAAGCTCATTTCTTCCGTATCTCCAATATTACTATATGCATCTATTCAATACATTAATTTTCTAAAGAAGCTTCAAAGTTCATTCTATATCGAATTCAGAAGCATAGAAAGGTATCAAAGAACTGGAGCACATCACGTTACATGTTTTAAAAAATCATTTAAATTTTGACTGATCTTTCCAGATAGGAACACCCAGTGGCGTAAGGCATTCCATCCGCCCTATAGGAGTCCCTGACTATAGCGTGAGACCTTCCCCCATCTAATTACATGAGGAGCTCTAACAACCTGCAGGAGGAGCTGCCACAAGACTTTTCCCGTGTGTCTTGGAGCATCAGACATTACCCAAGCAACACTTACTCAGACCGTCTGTGGCTCTGCTTCAGAGACCTTTCTGCTCTGAGATCTCACTCATCGCCTGCTCTCTGATCTTTTAAAAAAAGAACTGGCTGAGGAATGAACCTGAGATACGGTGTGTTCAAGTGTGGGCTCTGCCACTGAGCCATGGCAAAAGGGCAAGGAGAGAAACGGAAGGCCCTGTAATTGCTTTGGAGAATCCTGGCATGCATTCCTTATCTTCAGCACATAGCAGGACGCATCGATGGAAAGCAGTTCTGCTACCATCCTTTGCAAGGCTTTCCTGCGAAATGCTGAGCTGTCAAAGGACTGGCATAATGCTTCATGAAGGTGTGGACTGCGGCTGGTGTAGACACCTTATGCATGTCTTTAATGAGGAAATGAACCCCAGCGGCTGCTAAGGTTGGTCCCCCTCCAAGTGAGCAGGCCTTGATACCTTCTGGGGGCAAAATCTGGCAGAACGCCACAACGATATCTAGATTTAACTACCTGGAAATCATGGCTTTGGGGAAAAGGGAACAAATAGGAAGTCTGGCTTCCTGGAAACCCCAGTCTGCCATCCTCGTTGAATCATAATGTCTCGTGAGTATCTACCATGCCTAACCCAACACAATGAGGGAAGACACCCACTCAGTCTTTTTCTGACAGGGTCACTGTCTCAGTTGACCGGATGCCAGCAGTGTTGGTGCTCCACGTTCAACCCACCACTGGAGAAAACACCATTTTTTTGCTGCTCGCATGCTGATGTCCAAAAGAATAGCTATCTTTTCTAAATATTTGTTTGTACCATTTGAGGTGCCCCCACTTTCTGGCCATCATGCCCATAAAAAGTAGAGAACAGAAGAAAGAAAAGTAGAAGGAATAAGTGATCTATCAAGTGCTCTCTTTTGACTCTATTAAAATAAGCTAGTTAGTATTTAAACTATTACTCTCTCCAGTAAATAAACAAATAAATCCCAACTGCCCTGCATTATAAGGCTGAAAAACCTCTAACTAGACAGGATTTCCGTGGGGTGGGGGAAATCCTCTAGCAGGTTTCACAGAGACAGACTGTGTAAGAAAATCTCTCTGAGATCCTTTTAAGCTCCTTTAAACATGCTGTTATTTCATTCCAAAGACTGTAATTGAAAGTTATATGGTACAAAAATTGATTTATTCTTGCTGAAGGACCATTTAAAATTATCTGAACTAAGTGAAATGTAAAAGCTTAAAAAACCCCACATCAATAGTTCTACCCTCAACATTTGTTTTAAAGGGACGCTTAGTACAGAGCAATACAATATAATTTAAAAACGAAGCAATGAGTTATTTTTGTTCCCTCAGAGTGCAGTTATAGGTTGCCATGTAATTAAGTGAATGTACCAGTGAGAAAATACACAAAGCAGCAGGAAGTGGAGGCAAGAACAGATGCTTTGTGGGGATGAGAACCCTTTCAGATCACTACAGCCACAAGGGGGATGAGAGGGGGAAAGTACAGCCTACCGTATTTGGGGGGGGGGGGAGCAACACTTAAAGAAATAATCAGAGAGCAAAAAGAAGGGGGGAAGCTTTCACAGTGTCTCTCACACTTGATGTGACTCACTCCATGTGACAATTTTGGCCCTGCCACAAGCTGCCGCTGCAGTTATCCAGGGCGACACTCCATCCGAAATTCATTCAGAAGTTTTCCTTATCTTACCACTGTTTACATGTCAATGGAAAATGGTACATGCTGCTAAACAGTAGGGTTAATATTCCTATTTTATCCTTTGGGGCTTTCATTGGGCTTTCATTTGCCTTGCAAAATGCTTGAACTGTTAAGTTTTTACTTGGCAACCACTACGTCTAGGAAATACAATAGCATTTTTCCTTCAAATTTGTGCTCTCCATTCCAAACATGGGACTGAGCAGTCTGAGCCAGTGGGTGCAGTTGAACTGGGGCCTCCCTCAGATTCAGCTGTCAGCAAGTACAGGAGCAAAGCCTGGCTGGCCAGGTGGAGGGACTGAGAGGATTGTTTCCAGGTTGTGAGAGAAACAAAAAGCAAGCAGCCACTTGTATCTACCTTTCTGCAATAGCAGCAGTGAGGGCAGTGCAGGCTAAGAAGGAAAAGGCAGGTGCTCACAACAGTCATTAAAAGTCTGAGAGTTAAGATGGTGATTTCGTGAGGCTTGGGTTGGCCACACTGACTTTGACAGCCTTTGACCGAAGCTGGGCTTCACTCAAAACCGGATTATAAAAGCTCCTCAAATTCTGTTAATTCCACTGAGAAGGTGTTTGAAAATGGAGCGGCCAAGTTCTGTAACTGTTGCTTGCTTTAGAATTAGATGCTGCCTTCAAGAAGACTCCCAAAGGATGCAATCCTTTAGGAAGAGGGAAAAACCTACACCAGTTCGCATGGCTGGCTAGGCACTGCGAGGTGCTTCAGTGCACACCAGACTGCTCTGAAACTGCTAACTTACATATCTATTTGCAAAGATAAGGGCTATCTATTACTCTTATAGATCAAGCTCAATTATTTCAAAAGCAAGACCAATTAGCTGCTGCTGCTGCTTTAGTCTCTTTCCCACTATGTCCCGTTGGATCTAATCATCATGGAACTGTGCAACAGGAATATCAAGCAAATCCTTGACACTAATCATAAAAAGAAATATCTGGCCCCTAATTGCAGGAGGAATGCATGAAGATGCTTCTGAAATCAGTGCTGGCTCTGTAACTTGCCTCACTGATGATGTCTTTGTTGTTGTTGTTAGTCGTGAAGTCGTGTCCGACCCATCGGGACCCCATGGACAACATTCCTCCAGGCCCTCCTGTCCTCCACCATCCCCCGGAGTCCACTCAAGCTCACACCAACTACTTCAGGGACTCCATCCAGCCACCTCATCCTTTGCCGTCCCCTTCTTCTTTTGCCATCTATTGTTCCCAGCATTAGGCTCTTCTCCAGGGAGTCCTTCCTTCTCATTAGGTGGCCAAAGTATTTGAGTTGCATCTTCAGGATCTGGCCTTCTAAAGAGCAGTCAGGGTTGATCTCCTCTAGGACTGACCGGTTTGATTGCCTTGTGGTCCAAGGGACTCGCAGGAGTCTCCCCCAGCACCACAACTCAAAGGCCTCAATCCTTCAGCGCTCAGCCTTCCTTATGATCCAGCTTTCACAGCCATACATTGCAACTGGGAAAACCATCGCCTTGACTATACGCACTTTTGTTGGCAGGGTGATGTCTCTGCTTTTTAGTATGCTGTCTAGATTTGCCATAGCTCTCCACCCCAGGAGTAAGCGTCTTTTAATTTCTCGTACTATAAGCATCCTCAGAAAGAGCCCGGGCCTTGGTACAGACTCTAGCATCTCTCCACAAGAGCCTGAGTGGCGATTGAGAGAGAGATGGGCAGAGGGCCTCCAGGCACTGAGCTGGCCATTGGACGCAACTTCTGGCAATTACAGCACCAGGCAGCAGAAAAATATGCTCATCACATCCTGGGATACCCACCCCTCTAAAAGACTTCCTTTCTCTCCCCACTTCTTCAGCAGTGTGCTCGAGTGGAAAAACTATTTCAAAGCCACAAACATGAGTGACGTGGCATAACCCTCAGCCTTTAACGCAGCACCTCTCATGGCAGACATTAAACCTCACAACACTCCTATGAGGCAGGTTAGTAAGAATTAACATATGCCTTACAGCCCAGACCTTGATTAGCGTCGTCATTATTTTAGCTTTCACAGAAATGAGTGTTATTAGAAGTCATAAAAGGTTCCAGTTGTGTTTTTATATCCAGTTTCAGGTTTTCACTCAAAGACCTCCTGAGGCAGAGAATTCCACAGGTTGAACAAGAGGCATTTATAGCCATTATAAACCTTTTAAATTACTGCTTGCACTCTGGTGACTTGATGATTTAATACTAATGTGCTTCTGCTGTGCTTTTATATTTCTGAATAGCCATGTCTAGTTTAGAATGATCCCAGCTATTCTGATATCTTAATACTTTTTCAGGTTATAATGAAGACAATATGTAACCGAGCCTCAGGGATGGGCTAAGGATATTCCAAAGAGGAGGAGGGAAACAGTACGATTCAGAATTGCTATGCATTATACAATGATAATCAGACGCCTTAGCCAGAATGAGAAATACGATACCTTTTGCTTTATGGCTGTACAGAGAAAACTGAGCCAGAGGTCCTCTTGCATCTGAAGACCAGCTCACTTCTCCACGGATAGAAAGGGTGGGGATATTTCCTCCACCTGTTTGATCTTGAGATGCTTTTAGGGCTAACAGTGCCATCCTATGCTTATCTGCCCAGCAGAAAGCCCCACTGAGTTCAGTTGGACTTGCTTCCACAGGCGTGCCCTGACTGCAGAGTGTCTGTGGAGAACTGCCACTGAGCAGGCACATACAGCATTTCATTCAGCCTTTGTAATGGACATTCTGGATGGCAGGTTTCTTTGAGAGCTGCCAAGATGAATGGCTAGCACAATAAAGTGGATGATGATGATGATGATGAGGGACGTGGGATAGGGTTAGGTGACCATCTCTGTATGTTCTTCCCCATGCGTGTGAACACACCAGGGTCAAGAGCAGGAATTGGATACGGTATCCTAGGTACCACTTCAGTTTGTAGTTTGAGTTCACTGTCTTGAGCATCCTCACAAAGGGAGAAAGGGCACAGAAGCAATAATTAAAGCAATTCCACCATTTTACATATACAAGAGAGGTTCTTGTCTATCTGTAGCCAACTGTTCACATGAAAAATAGGATACATTCCTACTTCATCTAAAAATATCAGTGTCACAGAAAAAATGTCATTTTCATCTGAACAGTTGGCTACAGATGGGCAGAAATACTTCCCACTATTCTCACTATTAAGTGCAATGACCTAGCAAGACGAGAAGGGAGAAAAATGCTTCTCTTAGCCCAATGCTTCAACTCCTTAACCAACCCACGGAGGTGTTGGCTGCAACTCCAGAGCTGAACACACTATTTTCTATGATTTATCCGAAAACATTTTGGGACCTTGGCAGCTACCTCCTCGGTCTTCCCTAGACATGGCAAATGATACCTACCGCACATTTGAAAGGTTGCCTTAATCCTACAAGATTAATGCAGCTGCTCAAATACTGGCAAGCTTACATTTTAAAGCTCAGAATGGGGCCATTATGCAGTAATTAATAATTCAGTATCAGTTAAGATTCCAAAAGCCACACGACTAATTCAGAGAAAACTTTGGCTTGTGTTTCTCACCTTGCAGGCCTTCAGTGCCACAAGGCAAACTGATTTGGCAAGCGGGAACAGTTTGACATCCCATTTGTGTCTGCCACTCAAACAAAGTCCAGAGTCCCATTCCGCGTGTCTAAATCAGCTTGTTCAATGCCAGCCTTAGCCATTCCTATACAAGTCTACCTCAAGTGGTCTGAAAATATCTTCATAAATTACCCAATCTTCATTACAAGTGCACCCATTTACGATACGAAGTGGTGGGGGAGGGCACAAGAAATGTCTCTCAGTAAGGAACACCTCAAATTCTATATATAGATATTGTTCTAGTTATAATGGCAATAATTATATACTGCCTTTCTCATCTAGATTTTCCTAATTTTTTGCAACTTTTCTTTTTTGTGTATGACTCATGCTCTGTATTTCAACCTTGTGAATTCTGAGCAGATGCTTATCCACAGGGCTTTAAACATGGTTGATACAGATGTTCCTCTTTTGTAAGACTGTTGTAATGTCTAGAAAGGTCCGGCCAATGAACCCAATATTGTCGTCATCATGTAAATCGTGCGTAACCAACATGGCCAGCACTGTGCTCTTGGTTACCTTTCCTGGTGCCTCTTCACACACCACATGCAGGAATGATCTGTGATTTGCATGATATCTGTACTGTAAACAAAGTCATGGAAGTTAAGTAAATGAGCTGTTCTCAACCTTTCTAGGCTCTGCAAATTAAAACCTAATAGACATAATGCAGAAGGCATTGGAGAGGATGCGAAATACAGGCCTTCACTTTAACACTAGGGGTCAGATATAATACTGAAACATTGTTTAGCATTATGAAAATGAACTGCAGGAAGCACTGAGTCCACGTGGTTCTCCCCCACCACCACAGCCACAAAAAGCTGATCGTGTTGCTGAACCTCAGCAAATTGTGCTTGGCCTTAACTGTGCTTAGTTGGGATAAGCCAACCTCAAACCAGAGTTCATGAAGCTGGGCTGTTTAAAGAACAGTTAAAACTGACCATAGTTGAACATGTGGACAACATTGCGAACTGGGGTTGATCTGTGCTGTAGCGGCTGGCCTGTTGGGCTGGGGCTTGGGCGATCCAGGCTCTCATCCCCATTCAGCCATGAAAGCTCCCTGGTTGATGCTGGGCAGCTCCACCCGCCTCACAGGCTTGTGGTTGTGAGGATAAATCCGAGAGGAGGAGAAAGCGCCTGGGGTTCCTTGCAAGAGGAAGAAAGGCGGCTCAGATGCAACACATCGCTGTAAAATAGAGGCTGACATTTCTGAGCTCCTTATCGCAGCTACCATTGGAAAGGAGGATGGAGGAAGCACGAACCAAAAGGCTGCCAGGGCTCCTTCTCATACCTCTAAATTATGATTCGGAGCTACATAGAAATGCAGTCCATGCTGCATCGTTAGATCTCTGGTGCCATCTTGTTTGGACTGCTGGTGGGAACACGCGGGACACTGCTTCTCAGAGCCCCACAGCTGGAGCTGGGCCAAAGGGAGCCTCTGTATAACCAGGCTGCAAAGCCTCCTGAAGCGAACCCTCACTGCTTCCCTCACAGTGCTAGCAGGAGGCGCCCCAAAATCTTCGGCACAGGTGAGGCTCCTGCAGGTGAAGTGCTAGTGCAGTTTAATTTTTCCTAAGAAATGTGGGACAGAAGACAGGTTTGGACCCTTCTTGTAATGATGCTTTCTTTAGGTCAGGGGTGAGGAACAATTTCTGAATTATTTAAAGAGGTTAAGGGCTGTCCCGTTATATGACTTTTAAATATGTTGGCAATGCAAACATTTGAGCATTTGTGATTGTTTATTCAGCATTTCAACATTCAGCTCATTCTAATCCTTTGGAAAATCATTTTAGAGGAGGGATGAAAGGAAAAATTCAACAAGTCTATAAAAATGAAAAAGAACTCAATTTTAAATAGTTAAGTGAATTGCAAATATACACCTTTTTGATTTCTCACATAATTAATTGCATCTATACCATTTCCCACAAATTAATGGCATGTTAGGGACAATTGATTCTTAAAATACTGGCATAGATGCCTCAATGTCTATTTGGACAATTTTGCCAAACAATTGCATTGTTTCCTTGTTCTAACATAATACATCTACCTTGGGCACAACCCAAGAGATATTTAAAATTAAATAAAAAGCCTCCAGAACACAAGAAGGTCCCTGTTCCCATAATGTTCCATAGTGCAAGACCAATCTGTCATTAACCAGCAGAAATATACCCCAAAATGAAAAAGAATAATGTTGAATAATAAAAGCACACATATATTTAGCTTTAGTGATTATTAAAATCTAACACCTTCTAATACTTTCTGCAATTCATTTGAAAAGATTAAGCGAATATCCTATTGGGAAGTCAGAGCTTCCCAAGGCTCATAATTTATTAACATATTTCAGTGAACAGTAAAAGAACTCTAAAGAGTGTGCTAATCAATAAATAGAGCTAGCCATGAGCTGTCCATTAGAC
This sequence comes from Varanus salvator macromaculatus, assembly GCA_023646645.1. Classification (NCBI taxonomy): domain Eukaryota; kingdom Metazoa; phylum Chordata; class Lepidosauria; order Squamata; family Varanidae; genus Varanus; species Varanus salvator. The sequence continues at coordinate 4,457,673 of JAIXND010000852.1, read as the reverse complement.
ATTATCAAAAGTGATATGATGCTTTGCATTAGAGAAATCTATATACTTTTTTTGAAAGGTAAAAGTGCAGTTCTGAATTCTATATATTGGTTTTTCCTCCTCTATTCTAAATCCTCATGGAGTTTCTTCTGAATTAAATTGGTTTATCATGTACTGCAAGGAGGTGACAAGTGATATTTTACCTTTATGAATCTTGATTAGCAAAACCTCAGAGCAATGAACCTTCCTCAAAGGAAAAAAATACAATGGAATTAACACTGACAGCTATAGATTAAAAGCTATCAGGCATTAAACTATTAAGCCTTCATCTTTTTATTTTTACTTCCGTAAAAACATTTTCTTTGCAAACTACCAGCCCATTACATTATCAACGATATATCAGTTTTACTCTGCTAATGGAAGTCTAAATCAGTGCCATGTCAGAAATACACTATTTACAAGGTCATATATCCACCCACTAATCAAAACAGGATCTTAAACAAAGAGTGGGACACACTCTTCCCAGAGACTGTATAGCACATGATTCTCAATTTACAGCTGTAGGGCATCCAAAGGTTATGAAACCGCCTTCCCCACTCAAGTCACATGCTCAAGTGGTTGCATGACATTTCCTCTCCTTTCTCTGGTGCAATGTCCCGCTTGCTATTCGCTCCGTAGGGCTAATCCACGTTTGCTAGAGGCCCCACTCACATATGTGGCTCCTGCAAAGTTCAGAAATTGTGGGGGTTTGGTTTGTTTGGTTTCCTACATCTCTGCAGCCTCTAATGTGCCAGTTCACACAGCCTGACTACGAGCATCAGCATCCCACAACCTCGGAGGGGCATTAGGGGAGCTCTCAGCAGTGCTTGGAGAAGCAAGACTGCCGTTTTCTTCCTCGGTGTACATTCCTGGCATGTATGGTGGCAATGCAGCTCAACTGAAGACCAGGATCTACAGTGAATTTCACCTTGATTCCATTATGACTTCATGACTTTGGGATCCAAAGCAGGCATAGGGTCAGGGGTGAGTGCCCACCAGAGTTCAACCTGATGGGTGCAACTGTACTCTCCTTCTCTCATGATCAATGGCGAAAGAAACAAATTCAGACTCGGTATCAATCTGAGACCTAAAGCCTGATAGAGAAGGATGGTGGCCACTGGCTACTGACAGATGAAAAGGCAACTTTTTTAGTTTGTGGGGAAGGCAAAAAATCTCCCTGACCCTGGCATAATTGCACCATGAACACCTAAACTTCCTTCCTGTTGGTTCATTTGGAAAGAGAACCCCCTCTAAAATGTTACTACTTCCAACTCCCAGTACATAAATCTGTCCTATCACCACTAATTCTGATGAGCATTCATCAAAGAATTAGGGGAGCAAAAGTGTGCTCAATTGGCACAACACTGTTTGGGCTGGAAACAATGTGATTATATGAAGAACTTCCTGTTCATGATTGTCAATATTCATAATGAATATGTGCCGGACACTTCTAGGGGTGCATTTAATACTATAGAATTAATAGTATTAAATGTACCCCTAAAATACTATAGAATAGGGTGTTAATTTTATATTTTATTACTGTTATATTTCTATATTTCTATTTTTATATTAGACTTTGAGATGGGCCAGTTTTAAATAGTGCATTGGCTTTAAATTGTATTTTCCTATTGTTGTTAGCCGCCCCGAGGCAAGGGGGCGGCATACAAATATGTTAAAATAAAATTCATTGCATTTTTTTAAAGTTAGCTGCACCAGTATTCAAACTGGCAGCCTGAGTATTCACTCACTGCTTGAATATTCAAAATGGCTGTGTACCCTTCCCCACACAGTCCACCATGGCTTAAACGAACCACAGTAGGAGGCTTGATGTTGTCAGCAGGCCCAATGTGTCCAGAGACCAAACGGCATCCAGAGGCATTCCCCCACCTTCTTATGACAGCTGGCCCTTGAGGAACATGGTGGAGCTCCCACCCAAAACTATTTCCCACCCCTGAGTCAAAGGAGCCATAACATAAGAAAACAGTAGACAAGCGTAAATATGAACACTGATGTCACGTTTGCCTCCATTTTCCCAGTTTAAAGCTATGCTGCTCCATAAGCAGCCGCACTGATACACACAGCATAGATTGCACATGAAAATGGTCTCCATTCAAATGGGGACAAGAAAAAACCTGGCAAGGTGCTCCAACCTAATAATCATTAATGATTAAATATCTCCTTGTCAGCCTCACTTTTGAACATATCAATGCTCTGGGTGTGTTTGTCCAGGAGGAAACTAAGAGAAAGGTTTCTGTCCGCTCCATCATTTTTAATTAATATAGTTCCAAAATTAATCTGTACTGGGATTCAGAATTGGGCTGGTTCCAATATGTGCAAACACTAAAAAAGGCATTTGTAGTTGGCTACTTGCCAGAACTTAAATTCACAAGCTTCCCTAGAAACTCTACTTCCAGGTGCTTCCTCCCATTTTTGTTTCCATGGAAGCAGGTGATGGATTGTCCAAAAATGTGGCCCAGCATTTTTAAATAATCAGAGTTTTCAGCCAGTGATTATTATTAAGGGCATCTCATATTCTATGTGCAGTGTGGCAGTATTCCTAAAGGAAAAGCAGGACAAAAATAAATGGTGGCTGGTAGGAAGAAACAAAGTTTTTAGAAATGTCAATTAGTACTAGACAAGAAAAGCCATAGAAGAATAAAGCACAGACAACAAGGATGGAATATTTTTGCTGTGTGGCTTGTTCCATCTGCACAAATTTGTTTCATATATACCATTCAATGGGTTTCCCTCCATCATGCACAGAAACAGTTTTCAATAGAAATGTATGGAGGCTATTTCTATTCCTTTCTATGCATTAACCAATGATGCATGATTTGGATTGGATGCTGCATGAGAGCTTTACCTTCTGCTGGAAGGCGACACTGCTATTGTTTCTTAATAAGCAGCAGGCCAAGTGGAGAGACACATCCATTGTCACAAAATTACAGGCAGATGCCGAAGAAGGTTAGGAGACGTTCTACTCTGACAAGTGGGCAGGAGGGAGCGAACTGTGAGTGGAGAACTATGGAGTAGTTTTGAGTCAGAGAGCAAGAAAGGGTCAGAGACAAAAAGGAACAGTGCAGTTCTAGCCATATCTATTCAGTGGTTGTAACACGGCATTGATATCTGCCTTTCTTTCCATTGCAAGCAATTTAAGATGGCTTACAAGCCTCTCCTCTCCATTTTATCCTCAAACTTTTTTTTTCAGAATGTAGCACAAGCTTGGAAATGTATGGACTTGCTATTGCTAATTACATCCACTTTTCCATTTCATTCTAGAAAGTGGGAATCGGGTAAATCCATGTAAACAAACAAAAACCCCTAGGTGAAAATTTCTCAACCATCCTTTTTTTTTTTTGTTTTTTGTTTGGTAAGTATTCTTAATATGCACTTTGGAATAAAATACCATAAGTGAGCATAATTTTGATATTATTGGATATGGGTAACTGAACTTTGTATGTTTCCTGCTCATTTCAACTTGATTCATGATTGTACAAAGGTGAATGGAATGTTGTATTTCTGCTTGTTATCCACACTGTGTCAATGTATTTAAGTGCCCTCTTCTGTAACCAGCTTTGAGCACAAAGTATTTGCCAGAGATGTGGAATATAAATAAATTATAATTATGACAAACTCTGTTGACAAAAGGGTGGAGACAGTGACCATGATCTTCAGCTTCACAGTAACATATTCCAAAGAAGGAGCTGCGTTGGTCTATTATTGTAGCAGAAACAAAGGGTTTTTTTTCTGGTTTTGACATCTTAAAGACAAATGAATGTGTGGTGATGTAAACTTTGTGGATCTGAGCCCATTTTGTCAGAGGCATGACACCATTACAAGTACAGCCGGATAGATATACTTAGAGTACAGAAAGGAGAAAAAGTATTTTATCAAGCAATGCCCAAAGGTCAAGCAAAGAAGAAATTCCAAGCCGAGACGGATGTAGAGAATTCAGAGAAATGAATACAAGATTCGGACACCATAGATGTGGCTTATTCTGCACCAGCCACTTGTGATAGGCAGGAAGGACCAGTGCTGATAATAATTTATCATTCCAGTCCCAGAGTAGCTTACGAATACAAAACGAAAACCAATATAGCCATCATGAAATCGAACATAAAAATCAGGACAACCAACAGCAGCGATACAAATAAACCATTTAAGCAGGAGAGTTGCTTTCTGCTTTGAACTCTCCACTCCCAGGATTCACTGAAACCAAGTTCCACAGTATTAAATTCCCTAATGAATTCCGATGTGGCAACTTTGCCCAGGAGTCTTCCTGCAAACTGCTGTTTCCTTTAAGCTATGGAAACGCTAACATCTCTGACGGGGTGCTCTAGAAGATTAAAATGCTTCCCCATTGATTCCCCCTGAGTAGTACTATTTTAAAGGCTGCTTTCTGTCTCTTTGTTGTTTTGCTTAGAGGTTAACCTGTGTGACTGATATAAATATGTTAACTCCACAGCAGACTCTGTGTATTTTAAATGATAATATGTGTCATGGAAATGGGAGTTCAGTAGCAGCATGTTCACAAAAAGCAATTCCATTTTTTAGCTCATTCCAGAAATTCCTTTCTGGGCAAATATTTTTGGACTGGCTTGCATAAACACACACACACACCATCCATTTTTAATTGCACACCTGTTACTAAAGGTTCTGCTGCAACCAGGAGCCATCCTTCTAATACACATCAAAGAGGGCCATGAAATTTCAGGCGGGTCATTTACAATTTATTTAAATGAATTTGCAATCTGTTCAGTGAAGGCCAGACACAAAACTGCTAGAGATTCCACTCACAGAGAAGGATCATAGATAAGCCACGGGCAGGCTGCCAGTTCCTTCCTTTCTCTTCAGCATTAATTAATGCAAAGTTGGTTTCACATTCTTTGCCATAGACCAAATTCTTCAAATACAAGCTGAGTTTTGTTCAGCATAGTTGACCTGCTACTAACAGGCTGCAAAAGCCAAGCCACATCCAAACATGCAAAGATTTTCTTGTTGCTTTGTTTACTGAATCGTGAATAAAGCTTTCAAACACAAAAATGAAAGCTCTTAAAACAAATCCCTGAAAACTTAGAAACTCCATAGTAATAGTCTATATAAGTCACAATGCAACTATATAATCTATTCAATGGTTTCTGTCCATCATTAACAGTATAACTTTTGAAAACAATGAAAAGGTGTAAAGAAATCTTCTCAGTGTTTAAACTATTGGCATTAAGGAGAAATACTAATATTAGCATACTAGTTTTGCAGCTGAGAATTCTTAGCACTGTAACTACCCCAACCACGTGCCAGGTTCTTTCACGGATGTTAGAACTGGGAATTTTGTTAGGCATACATGAGATGACAGTGATCGGCTTTGTAACATTTGATGCCCCTTTTCAGTCACTCAGACTGCTGAAATTGTCTTTAACCACACGGTCCACTTCTGCCGCTCATCCTATTTGTACTTTCTTGCCACAGGATAAAGGTAAGCTGCACCACAGACTTAAACCAATTAAGCTATGGCAGTTAAACCAGAATAAAACAGATGCAGTTTTGTTGAGTAAATCAAGTAAAGAACTTCCATGGAGAAGGAGAAAGTGAAAGCAATGTTGTTATCGCCTTACTCGTGACGTCCAGGTACATTAATGGGGAGCTGTTGTGGAGAGGAAGGAGCAGCAGCCTTGGAGTAGCGCAAGGGAGTGACGCTAAGTTGCACAGGCTCTCCCAAGGGCAGTGCTGAGGTGGAACTGCAAATATCTGAGATGCCATGGCACCACTGCCATCACCAGCCCTCTGGTGATCACTGGTCAAGCAGCAGAGGATAAGGAAGGCTTATGCCATTCGCTTACTTGCTCAGATGCCAGCAAAGTCTTGTGGCATGGCCCTGGTGCACATGGACACACTGCCTCTGATACCGAAGTGGCATTTGGCATCAGAACTAGTCGACATGGGTAGCTGTCTCCACTCTGAATCGGCCCAGCCCTCTCTTTAAGCAAGCCAAAGTGGTGGCTACAACTACCTCTTGTATACATGAGCCCATAGTTTGATTATATGCCGTGTGAAGAAATACTTCCTTTTCTTGTTCAAGGATAGGCTAGACATGCACATGGTGTGCATGTCATGAGCGGAGCCAGCTAGAGCTGGGGGTCAGACTAGATGGCCAGGGAGGGTCCTTCCGACTCGCTCTGTTTCTATATTACGAATCATTACCCACCAGCTTCATGGGGTGACTCCAGGTTCTAGTATTCTGAGGGAGGAAAACACATCTGTTCAGTAGTGCAGAAGATGATATTTTGGACATGTTATGTATTTGTCAGAAAATCAGCAATTTCATATTGGAATTCAGTAAGAACTCCGGGATGGATACCATCTAGTGATTTATCAACTTTCAATTTGTCAATAGACTTGAGAATGTCCTATTTTGTCACCACCATTTGCCTCAATTTCTCAGTCTTCCTTCCAGGAAACATCATTTCAAGTGCAAGTACCTGGCCTGTATCTTAATGCAGCAAAGACAAATGAAGACTCCGTGCAGCATCTCTGCAATCGCCTTCCTGCCCTTGAGTGGCCCTTTACTTCTATTGTCATTCACTGCCTCCCCTCCCCGCCAGCCACCTCCCTAGCTGGCTTCCTGCTTCTGATATAGTTGAACAACCCTTTACTGCTGGCCTTGATGCCATGAGATATATGCTCCTCAACTGCCTCCCGCCTCTCTTATTGCTTGCATCTCCTTTGCGTAAGCTTGTGTTCCCTTTCCTTTTCCTCATTTTCTGGAGAAAGTCTCCTTTTCTCCGATAGCTTCCTACTTGCGAACAGTGCTGGTGATCTCTTGGACAGTAAAAGTATATCTAGCTGAAGTTCTAGCTGAACTTCCGTGACTGTGCTTTTGAATATTTCCATATGGGCTCTTGAACCTTCAGTTCCCTCATTTTAGAGACGTTTCTTCATTTGAAGCCAAATACAACTCTGGTGGACTTCCTGTCCAGTTTTCCACTTAAAGATATATTGGATCCAATAGCACTGCGGCCACTGATTTTAACTGGTTCAATAGCACCTACATCTTGTACTAGGTTTTAGGCGATATCACATAGGGTTAAATCAGGGTCAACTGCCCTCCGACCAACTGTTCTAGCGCCCAGGCATTTAGGCATTAAGAATGGAACCTCTTTGTCATTATTAGGATATATGCATTTATCTAGTCAGCCATTATTACAACACTTTCTCATTTGGAGGCCTCTCTGAATTCATTTTCCTTCTCAAGATCACCCTGAGTACCCCAGCCTCAGGAATAATAGCATCGTCCTTGTAAACTAGCTTTGGAGCCTGGCATAGACGAAACGGAAAAGGAGGTTTCCAGGAAAAGGACTGGGAAGCTGGTATAATGGGGATTGGTTAGGAAGGGAGGGAACAGGATTCTGAAAGGATTAACACAGATGACAGCCAGAATTTCTCTCGTACAAGCCACACAACATTTGGTGCTCTCCACTGAAAAAAATAGCAACAGGAACAGAAAGCGACAGTCAGCAACAACCCAAATCTCTCCCTGCTAGTACAGTGGCTGGAGAGTCCCCTGTTCCTTGCAACTGGAATATAGATAAATCATTCAGCTTCAGTCCCCACCTTCCATCCTGCACCACCTTGACATTTTCTGTATATGGAAAGGTGAAAGAAAAATAGTGATTTATTCATTTATTTTGCGGGCAACTCTCTCTCTTTCAATAGCCTGAAAAATCATGCACAAATGTTTGGAATGGTCCAGAGTTTTGTGTTCACTCTGTTTGCGGGTTCAACAAAGGGACCCTCAGAAGCCCAAGTCTGTCTGATATTTGGCAAATCCAATGCACATCCATAATACTTAGGTAGATCCCAACAAGTTCTAAAAGAAAGTGCTTGAAGGTCTTGACCAAATGAAACACTATTTAAGGGAAATATCATTGTGTAAGCTTACAATTCGATACATAGAAACTCAATGGACCAGCTTATACAGATCTCTGGATTTTGATGTTCGTATATATAAATACTGACATTCATAAACTAAAGCTTACAGGTTTAGAAGCTTTTTCTTTTACATAAAAAGAAGCAATATTATTCAGCAAATGCATCACTGACTTGGCAACCTCAGAATTTATTGTTCATTAAAAATACATGCTAATTATCACAATTTTAATTAAAGTATTATCTGGTGTATGTGAAATGCAATTATGTGCAACTAGCATAAGCCGTAAGGCAGGCTAATATTTGCAGAGAAGTGCCGCACCAGTGTTGGTTCAGTACATGTACAATAATGTGTGTTTGTTTTCAAGTGAAAAATTGGTACATGGAACATTAATTGCTATCAAAGCAAAAAATGGAAGCCTAATTCATTACTTAACAGGCACTTTTCAGAATTTTATTTTATTTCATTTGCCTCTTTTGCTGTGCATAGAGGCAATGGGCTATAGATGCATTGTAAAAAGCACTACCATTAAAAACTTTATGATTCTGTCTTAACAAGGAAAGGGACAGTTCCCTAAGCAACATTAAATGCATGAAAATACATTTCTGAAAATCTGAATAGAACAATTGCGTAGACATTATTGAGCTTCGGAATTCCCTTGTTAAAGTTTCCCCCCAGTGGACACGACCATATTGGTTCCAGGATAGCCAACTTGGCAAGCTTCCTTCACATAGAACACAATTTTCTTGCAATTATATAAAGCTACAACCCATAAAGGTGCTTCCTTATAAATTATGTAATTAATTACAGTGGGATAACATGTACAAGAAGCTAAAGGATTATTATAATATCTAGGATTTATACAGCATTATTCAAAATGCAAAGCACTTTACTTTATCTTAGAAATCTTTGTAGATATCGATATATTTTTATAGGTGGGCATAAGATGAAAGTGCCTTCTAGAGCCAATGCATGCTTCTTGGGAGATGCATAATTTTGAGCAATTATACAACGATTGCCTTAAACCTCAGTGATGAACTGCTGCATAAAACAACCGTGTTTTCTGTTAATATGTGACAGAAACCAGAGGCACTGATCACTCTGAAACATGGGTGGACAACTTGCAGAGACTGGGAGCCACGTTAGATGGCTTAGCAGACCTGTCTTGTGAGGTATCCAAAGCTCTCTCTGATTCATAATTATTGCATGAGTTTTGGGTACTATGGTCAGAAGATATGGACAAAATGCTGACATGGGTACTTGCAACTACATGTATGCTGGACCAGGCGCATGCCCTTCATCACTGCTGATGTCTAGCAGGAAAAGAACTGGTTGGGTCAGGGAAGTGATAAATCCCTCCTTCCGAGAGGCAGTGGTCCCAAGGCACCTGAAGGAGACAGCGATGGACCACTCCTTAGGAAGCTGTACTGACTTGAAGGATGTTTGGCTGGTTGCACAGATCTTGGCCAAGGTCCTTGAATACGTAGGTGGGCACTGACAAGACCCAGGTACTCCTGAATGAGATTGCTTTTCTGGGTCTTTTCAGCATTGGCCTAGTCTTTGCACTGAGCCTGTCTTGCTTGCCCTGCGTGAGAACCTGGGCCAGGGAAAAGGCAGGGAGTATGTTGCTGTTGAGACACCTTGAACTCTCAGCAGCATTTGATTCTGTCAGTCATGGTACCCTTCTAGTATGGCTACCCAAGATAGAAGCTGGGGCACAGCTTCGGTTCTGCTCCTATCCTGACAGCTGATGCTAGCAGGCGGCACATGCCGGGGAGACTGTTTGGCTCCGTGGAGCTCCACATTCCATCCCCCTGATTGTTTAGCGTGTGCATGAAACTGCTGCTGGTCTTCACCAGGACGATCCCAGATTGGTGTGGCAATGGATGTGCTGAATCAGCATCGTGCCTTGGCAATGGACCAGATGAAAACCAATAAACCAAGGCTCAATCTAGATAAGATGGCGGCTCTGTGTTCAAACACTGGAGGTGCAACCAGCTCCCCATGAGGGAGGAGGAGCACAACTCCCGCATCCATCATTGCCATTGCAGGCTTGGGTGGGCTCCATGGTGCAGCATGCCTTCCATCAGCCTCTACCACTTGGTAGCTGAGTTGTGACCTGTCCAGAGGAGGATAGCTATTTCACTAGTTAAACTTAAACATTTAGTTTAAGATTATTGCAATGTTCTGCATATTGTGCTTTATTATATACCGTTCAGGAACTAGGATTGGGCTGGCTTACCTGCACATTGTCCCATTTTGGTTCTCTGCCAATTTCAAAGTCCTGGTTTTGACCTACACAGTGTTACGTGAATCAAAAAGCCTCAACAATTCCTCCTCCTCGTATGAACCTACCCATCCCCTGAGTTTAGCTTCAAAGGCCCTTCTGTGTGCCCTCTCCAAAAGAATTTCAGGAGATGTCAAGAGGTCATTTTGTAATAATGCCATCTGTATGGAGTCCTCTGCCCAAGGAAGTCTCTCTGGAGCCAACACAGTAGATCTTCTCTGCACCAAGTAATGGAGTTCTAATTTTCCTGGACATTTTGACATTAGTTGTTGGGGGCTGCTTTTGTAATGTTTGTTCCAGGCTGTGGAGCTGGGGTAGATTTTGTGTACTCTTATTCTTTTTAGATCAAGTTTCAGGGGGACTTGTTTTTATTTGTAGTGCTGCTGCAAGGGGCGGCATATAAATATTTAAATAAATAAATAAAAAAATAGTGTTATGCCAATTGCAGTTTATATTGATTTGAGTTTCTTTTCTTCTTGTTGTTATATTAACCATGATGAATCTAAGTCGCTTCCAGACTGCTTTTTGCAGTGGAAGGAAACACATCACTTCAGTGAACAAAGCAGCAGCAAGAACAGTGCTCCCCACACACATGAGCCACAGTTGATCTGAAAAGGAATTTAGACATTAGAAAGGAAAGTGGAGTCTGTGGCTGCTACAGAGAGCCAAAATAGTCAGCTCTGCAGCGCTGCTGTTTGCTTGTTTCTGCATGTTGTCGACCCACGCCGTAAAAACGGGCCTGGATATCAAAAAAGGTTGTTTCAATATTTGCTGGTAGCAATATTGCATAATAATTAGCCCAGCCTTCCTTTGTCCTTGTAATTGCTATCCTTTATATTTCACTGGCCACTCTATTGTTTACTTTGACTTTGGCAGGGTAGGGAACATGGACCAGTGGCTCAGGTTGCATACATAAGGTAGCAGAGGCTGCGGTCTCGGTCTGGTCTCGTAACAACAGCTGCATAAAGAGCGTCATCCTGACGGACTTGGTTCAGCAACTGCGATGCAGTCTTGTGTGGATGGCACATAATCACTGAAATGTAGCAATGATGTGTATATGCACACTTGACTGGGAAAACAAGGGAAATTATGCCTAGTATGGTAAAAACAAATATCTGTATTAAAAAAAAAATCAAGGAAGAATCATCTTTGTCACTTGGATTTTGTTTTTTAATTCTCAGGGATACTATCTGCAAATAGTACATGAAACAACTGAAAAGTTTAATAGCCGATAGATCATCTAGTATTTAATCACATACCTGGGAAGAGCTAACCACCTGTGTGTGACAGCTGATATTATTCTATAAGCAAGTATAATAATGCAACACATTTGAGATGTTTCAGATGTAAATTGAAGAATTTATTGGACATCATATGGAGATGACAACATATAAGAGGAAATAGACACCAATATTCTTGCCTGGCAGAATAGGAGATGCTCTCTGGTGGAAGAACTGATAATTAAGTGGAAGTCTGGCAGTTCCTAAAATATGTTTTGCTATGCTACTCTGATAAGCACCTTCAAAGAAAAAATCCTCAGACTGATTCTAGCATATTATACAATTCCTCAAGGAAACCTAAACTGATAGTAATGTTTTATAAAACAGAAGGTGATCCCTTGCTCTACTTTTTGCAGTAGTTATGCTATGCAGATTAAGCATGCTTTTTCTTCTTTTGTGTGTGCGTAATGCTTTAAAACAAAACATATGAAGGCACTTGAAATTGAAATACCTTTCTAAACATATTTAGAATAATGTATCAAAATAAAGAGAACTCTGAGAGGCCAGTTAGACATGATAAATGCACATACAAATTGAATCTCAAGCTTTTTTGAGAAAAATAAAGCTAATCTGAAAGCAGTATGATATTACTTCAGGCAATCTTTATTGTTTAATTAAGAAGATCACAGTGTAGATTTGGGTTCTAGTCCCCACTCAGTCATGACGCTCACTGGGTGACTTTGGTGAGTCACAGACCCTCAGCCCAACCTACCTCACAGGGTTGTTGTTGTGAGGATAGGATGGAGAGGAGGAGGAGAATTATGTCAGCTGCCTTGAGTTCCATGAGAGGAAAAAATATCTCCTGAGTTCCATCCCTGCACTCTTAACCTCTGCACTGGCTCTAGTAAGATTCAGTTGTGGAAAAAACCAAAGCAACTAGACAGTTTGGTAGTCAGTGCAGTCTCCATCCTTAAGGAGAAGGAAACTCTTCCTTAGATCTGCCTCATAAGAAACAATAGACAATTGGGATAAAGAAACAATACGAGATCATTTTGTAACTATTTCTGAGAATCCATCAGAAGCCAAACCTGAGAATTTCTAACTCCAGTATTTGACCTTGTCACAATGTTAACAAATAGGCGGCCTTAACAAACCTTTCACACGCACATGCATATGCACAAGATAACAGGATGTCAAATTTAGGGCCCGATAGGGTTAAAACCCACTGGACCTTTGGAGCTGCTGTTCAAAATGCAAACTTCAGAACTCAAAGAGCAGTAGCCTTGAAAGCTCCAGTCTACCAGCTATGACATTGCTGCTATAAGAGCAATTTCAGGACTCCATCCCAGCCTGGAATCCTGGTCTACTTCCATAGCCGAAAGAAAATGAAGAGGCAAACCATTTTTCCAAAAAGAATATAAAAAAATATGCAGCAAGCAATTTCTTTTGAATACCAAGGACTATAAATGAAATGCAGATAGTAGCACAACTCACAAATGAAAACGTTTCTAGCTAGTGAGGCTTTTTAAAGCACCAATGACAACAAGAGTGATATGTTTAAGAAAAACAAAAGATGCTGAATCAGCTCAAAAAGCTTAGAATGGGAAGATGTAATGAAGAGATCAAAATTAGTGGCAAGCTGAGTTGCTGCATTCCTGGCTGTACAACAGAACTTGTACAGCCTCGTATCACAGTTGAACAGGGGTGGCGCCTGCAACAGCTGGTATATCAGCAAATCCTCAACATGATCAGCAAGCTCAGAGGAGATAAAAGTGTGCACAATATTTATTGTAGACAGATAAAAGGAGAGAGTGAAGTATGCATTACCCTTCTTGACAGCAACCACAAACATCCTGGATAAACTATGGAGAAGACTTCTTAAGCCCTGTTTTTTGGAATACTGCCCCAGCAAGCACCAGGGGAGTCTTTAAAAGGAGCGTTCCAAGCACAGCATGCAGTTAAAGGACCATTAAGGAGATCGTATGGGATATGTGTTCCTAGAGAAATGACCACCAAAGCACTTGGTGGCATCCTTAATTACTCCAAAACAGATGAACACCAATTCCAATAAATTAGTTCAGAGGCTTGATATGCAGCCTGGCTATCCTTCACTTTGCCTTCACAGAGCAATATGTTCATCCAACGTTATGTTAGTCGCAAAATCATGCCCGACCTATCACAACCCCATGGACAACATTCCTCCAGGCTCTCCTATCCTCCACCATCCCCCAGATGATGCAGGCACAATTAAGGCAAATCAAACAATAGTCTGACATTTATAGAAATACAGAACAGGAGATAAGGCAGGTATTTACTCAGCAAACACTAATTCACAGAGTTTAGCATTAACTAACAACTAACAAAACACACTAGCAGGATTCAGCAGAACCACCCTAATAAGGATGCATACATGCAGAAAACCTATTTCTGTTATAAGCTTAAGGATCAGCCTTGCTCAGCACGGATAGATCCTCTGCCCTGATGAGCTTCAACCTAAAATCTGACCCAGGGGAAATGGAGAAAAGTGGAGCAGAGATAAGCAGAAAGGCAATATATAGCTATTTCAGTTGCATGTCGCATGGGAAATAAAGGTTGTGCCAAAGGCTTTAAGGAAAAAAGGTGAACTTGCAGAGGGATGAGAAGCAAGGAAGAGGAGTGGCATCACACAGGTGTTCTTGGAGACAGTTCCAAACACCTGCTGCAATAGGAGAGGAAGGACAGAACCTTTAGATGACGGAGGGAGATGGTGCTGAAAGAGTTAACATCAGAGGGAGGGCTGTATCAGGATACAGAACAGAGAGTAAGGAGAGGAAGACCATGGGGAATGGCTTGGAAGGGCAGGGCAAGAACCTTGCACTGGATCCAGCAGTAGACAAGATGTCATTGCAAGGGTTTAAGGAGGGGTAACTGGGTCACAAGGGGATAAATGGTACGGGTAGTGGAATGTCAGACTGAGGTGAGGGGACCACGGTTCAACAACACAAAAACCAAAATGAGGAGGCTGTAGTCGTCCTCTAGGTGAGAAATGTCCTGGGTATGGAGCAGAATTTCTGAGAAAGAGACAGAGAGGAATGGGCATATTTTTACAATGTTGCAAAAGAAGATGCAATATTACTGGTCAGAAACAGTTTATAAAGCATCGTTCCATGTCTGTATTCAGAAGTCTATAAAAAGGGGCTTTTTTTGAAGTGAGCTTACGAATTACTTTCATATGAGTCTGATAAGGTGGTGACTGGACTGTTTATTATATGCAAGCAATAAACATGTAACCAACTAGCTATCAGATACTGACATTCAATTGGTGTTCAAGGCTACAATTCCATGCTCCCTTACCACTAAGCTCAATAGGAGGTGCTTAGAAGCAGACGTTGGATTGCACTGTATGTTATTTCCCAACAAATCATCACATGAATTTGCCTGGCAGTACAAATCATTAATTGTTTCTGATTGTAGAGGACTTTTCCCCTCTTTTTGCAAAGCCAATAGTGGTTTACTGAAGCAAAATTCTGTTAAGGAGACCTAGAATAACTTCTGCTTGGCCTGTGCATTTCCCTTGTGGTATATTTATGTGTGAAGACAGCAGGTCTGACAAACATAACTCACAGAAAAGCTGCTCACAATCAGGTGCACGTTAGTGGGGCTGATTCATCCATTGCTACCACTTGGGATCCTAGTAGGGCTGTAAGTAGTTGTGGAACGGACTGAGCCAGATAGGAAGCAGCAGCTGTGAAGGATGGGCCACAGGGAATGTGGTGCAGGCATGAGTAGAGGTATGTGAGCACAGAGGAGGGTGGGGAGAGGGAACCAGACTTCTGAATCCATCAAGGGAAGTACAGGATCATACCCTGCCATGTGTTTGCATGAAGTAAATCATGGAGAAATACGATTTGCCCAGCCAGGCTGATGTGTTGCCCACAAGGACAGCATGTGGATGGCAGTGCACAAGCCAAGGGAAGTCAACAAAGGGGACGTGGATACCAGGCTACAGACAAACATCACACAGTTTTCTACTTCAGAGCTTCAAATTCAACAACCTCCCTTGTATCTGTAGATAAAGCTATGCATACTGCTCCACCCAGCATTTCCATCCCTCCCCCACACCCAGATAAACCTTCATTATCCACTTATTGCTTACTAAATTACATTAGGGTACAGATGGAAGGGAAAAAATGTTCTTAAAATATCCTAATTAACAGACAGGGAAAGTTTGTGTTAAAATGAGACTGGCATTTTAGATATGCTGTAGAATGAGAGAACTGGTGCACCTAGAGAGAATGCTTAGGTAATCAGAGTACAACCGTTTTTCTATGAATGGATGAAGTGCTAATTAGACCAAAAGAAATAAAACTGTCATCACGTGGGTAAAGGGATATAAAACAAAACAAACACTAATTGCCATTTCATTGTCAAAGAAAAAAGTTTCAAGTGCAGCTCATATGCAAATTCCCCTTTATAAGTAAATACCAGAAATCATAAAGTTTGCACAATTGATTAAATACCAATTACATAGAAACATAGAAACAGAGCGAGTCAGAAGGGGCCTCCCGGGCCATCTAGTCTGACCTCCGGCACCAGCCGGCTCCACTCATGACATGCCCACCATGTGCATGTCCAGCCTATCTTTGAACACCCTCACCGATGGGGCCTCAACGACCTCCCGTGGAAGCCCATTCCATGCCCTCGGGGTCCTAACTGTCAGGAAGTGCTTCCTGGCATCCAAATTGAACCTTGGTTCCCTGAGCTTTGCCCCATTGGATCGCGTCCTGCCTTCCTCTGCAGGGGAGAACAGGCCTCTCCCCATCTCCATGTGGCACCCCCTCACATACCTGCATGTTGCCAACATATCCCCTCTGAGTCTCCTCTTCTCCAAGCTGAAGAGACCCAGTTCCCTCAGTCTTGCCTCATACGGCATCCCCTGCAAACCAGCCACCATCCTTGTGGCCCTACGCTGCACTGACTCCAACCTGGCTATATCCTTTCTGTAATGAGGGGCCCAAAACTGAGCACAATACTCCAGTTGCGGGCGCACCAGTCGTGTAGAGTGGTAGTAATACCTCTCTTGATCTAGAAGCCACACTTCTGGCTATGCAACCATTAGTGGATAGACGTGTGCTTTTCTGGAAATATGCCAGGACAATGTACAAAGGCAGTGAGGGCCAGGCTGGTGCCACAAGGGCAGAGTCAAATACTCTCCTCAAACAAGGCATTTTGTTAAAATATTGCATAGCCAGACTTAAAGTAGCCATCATGTCTCAAACAAGAAATGCATTAGCTTGTTTTATTACCTTTAAACCTTAAAATGTAAGCTGCATTATTAAGTGGAATTAGTCATATATTAAAAGTAATTGATTTTAACTTACATTCTGCTGCTTGGTATAATCTTGTGCCCATCTCTAAACCAAGTCACTTGTGGTCTGGGGAAGCTTGAGATGTCCGGGAAGTTTAGTACTGCGGCTTGCCCTTCAGACACTGCTTTCCTCTGGTCGACATCTTGGAAATTCCCCATGTCTGCAAAAAAAAAAAGTTATACTAAAAAACCTAGGAGTTTCTTCTCCCATGCCATGTTGTTACTTTTTAGGGGTCACAGAGAATAATAATTATGTTTTATAGCAGTCATTGGCACTGTCGCAATTAAGCAGCAAGCTATAACAGGCCTCGTGCTAGTGCTGAGGAGTGCAGGTTTGTGGATGTGCAGTGAGGCATGAGGCAAAGCCCAGTGACTCCAGGACATCCAATAAACATCTCAGTCAGCACCGCTGCATTTCCTTGAGTAGGCAATTGACTGCTCTCACCAACTGAAAAGCGATACATTTAGTAGCAGATGAATTCTGGAACTTAATTTTATAATATATTAAAGCATTCTAATGTGCATCTAAAGATGATAGCTCTCAACTGAAATTGTAAAATAATAGGCCTTCTATTTGGGACGCAGGCAAGTTAAGGTGGTACCTGAACCATCCTTACGTTAAATCAATCCTACCTTTCCAATCTGAGCCTTTAAGGCAGCTTAAACTGGAGTTAAAATCCAAATTCCAATGGGCGTTTTAAGCAAAATGGTAGTACCCAATAAAGTGAATTATACAGGAGAAAATAGACATCCATGTTAATAGGATAGACTTAGCTGACATCTTTTTTCTGTTGATATCCCTGTGAAGGTAAAGAAATCCTGTGAAGGGCATGGGAGGAAGATCGCAGTTGCCAGGTAGGTTCATCTGGAAGATGGCAGCCCTTCAGGCAAGCTGGTCCTAGACCTTTACACATTCATATGTAACCACTGGGACCTCAGCCCAGGAGCTAATAGGCAGCCAGTGAAGATCATTCAATGTCATAATGATGCAAACACTCCTGTGAACTTCCTTTCAAAGGCAGTCTCACATATAATGCATTGCAGCAATTAATCTGGATCACATGGTCCCCACTACTGTGCCAGCCACAGCTGCCAAAAGGAGCTTTCAGCTATAGAAGCGGCTTGGCTGTACTGTTAAGATCACAAAAGCAGATGTGGGCTAGAAAACTGAGCAAGGACCAAGGTCATTCGGCTAAAACATAGGGCAAGGGCTCAATTCTACACCCATTCACCTAGGAGTAAGTCCTGTTGAATTCAGTGGGATTTAGTTCTGTGAGTTAGCTTTAGAGAGGATGGAATAAAGGGGCTGGAAAAAGCAGGAGCATGAACTGAGTGGTCACAGGCTGAAATAGAGAAGGGCAGCAGTTCATGGTCCAGGGCTTATTGATAATTCCTTTCGTCTAGAATGTAGAGGCCTGTGTTCAGTCAGAAAAAACATTCTTATACATATTTTAAAATAGTTTTGTGTAATAAATAAAAGGGAAATAAATGGAGGAAAAGTGGTCCATGTGTCTACTCTATCCCGTGACTGAGCTGCAGAAAGAGAAATGGATGGTCCTGCTCAGGAATGACCAGACACTGAAGCAGCCTGGAAAACCATGTCAGTATTTTAAATTGGGCCTTAATAAGCAACTTGACATTTCCAAGAACTAAAATAATTAACACTGTATGGTTCACAAAAGTCCATATCTTTTATTTACAACTGTAATCAGATTACCTACGTTAAAAGTATTGAACCATGCAAGTAGTTCTAATTAACCTTGTTGTTACATCATCAGTTTAGCTTTCACAATTTAGACATTTTCTAATTAAGAATTCCATAGCAAGTCCTATGCAGTCTTGTTTGCATTAATTTTCAACTAATTATTTTTTTAGTACAATGCTTTTCTTTACCATATGAGCTATCTAAGAATTAAAGTTTATGATGCTTTCCCATGTACATTCTGAAATTAAAGAATTGTATTTTATATTTAATTCATCATAAGTGAGAAGCATTTGGTACATGGGTGCCAGCATCTGGAAGGTAAAGTTATCCTTTAATTTTGGAATTTGTTCCGGATTTGTGGGTTTTTTTTTTTACTGAAATCAAAGATCCTTCCTACAGTAAAAGAGCTCTGGATATCTTGGGTGCACTTCCACACTGAATTCACACCAGCTGAGAGCCAAAGGCCTGCCATGATGGTGGAACATGAGCTTTTCTGCTGGCAAAAATATGATATGGAACAGGTGAGTCTGGGATGAGACGGGCACCATATCTGCCAAACCACAGGGAACGCACAGGTTTACACCGGCTCTGAACTTCACAGACGCCTCCCTCCCCCCGACTTCCATTGTGCCTACACAGCTACAGCAGAGCAGAGGGCACGGGGCAATGTGGCATCCATCCAGTCATGGCGGACTACTGCCAGGGACTCCACACGGGGAGGTAATATCATTCTGGTAACAGGTACTGCAGCAGAGGGCCACGTTGCTGGCCATGCCCCATTTTGTGTCCTGCACACTTAAAGCTCACCAGGGGCAATTCTGATGATCTCCTCCCCCCCACACCCCTTGCACAAGACAGCCCATCTCCAGAGGCTGTGGAGCCCCTGTGGAGCTGTCCACCTACTTATCCTCGCAAACACCAGGACCAAAGCATGGCAGATCACAGGCCGGCTGCTTGCCATATTTGAATGGAACAACAGACATGGGCAAGATCCATTCTTCTTTCTCTCTTTCTTTCTAACCCACATATCTAATTTGGCTTAGAGACTGCTTCAGTGTTACCTTCACGATTACACAAGTCCTTGAAATGCAATATTAACTTGGACTTGGGTAGTACAGAGTCTCCCAAAGTCTCCTTCTCAATAATGCGCATGCAAGCAGTAATATACTGCTTTTTTAATGCAGAAAGTGATGCAATTTCAGAAAAAGTCCTGTCCCACTCTCAGCAACTGCTCAGTGGAGATCTATTCACAAGGGCTGAAAGATCAGGAGTAAGCCTTGAAGTTGGCTTCAGAGTCTGGCTCAGAGGAACCCTCTTGCCAGTGGTCACTTGCCACGGCCTGCATATTGCTTCACAGAGATCAAGAGCAATGGGAATTCGTGCTCCTGAAGGAGGGCAGACTGAGAAGAGTCCTGGTCATGCTTGCATTAGCCCTGCTTAATGTTGGCTAAATCATGTAAAGCAATACTGCAAAATTAACTATTTCACAGTCCAAAAAACTTTTTAAACCAGTCAGTGTCGCACGGCATCTGTGAAACAGACATTCAGTAACAGCTGAAAGAGTCAGTGTCTGCTTGACCAATTTGTGCAGCATTGCACACTATTATTCTTGATGCTAATATTAAGCTGCAGGAAAAATAAATTCAGCACATTTCCCTCACGGTACCTCTCTTCTCCATTTAATCACTTCCTTGTAAATGGTCATGTCTAATAAAGAATTCCATTCACCCACTTCATCTTCCTGCCATTTATCAAATGACAGCCACTGTTGCTGACCTTCCAGTTAAGTGCCCTGAGGAACAATAATCAAAGTCTCAGACAGAGACGTGTAGTGTATAAACAAATGGTGAACTTCATCTTAACTTGGGAGATTTCTACTTGTCTTCTCCATGGGCAGTCATGGTAGAGCTTCCCACCAACAGAAAGGTAAAACAGAAGATGCGTTCAGTTCTACAGAAAGGACTCTTCCCCAGTAAGAATGGAAGTTTGACTTATGAGTTCCTGACACAATTTATTAAGAATGTATTCAGTTTCGATGCTCCTGATTGGAAAAATTAACATGGTTTACATTAGATTTATAAGTTGCTGACAAGCTTATGCTGAGTCTAGGTGCTAACAGGGAGCCTATGTCAGAGCCCTGGACCCGTTCTTGACAAGCCATGTGTGAGGGGCCCAGTCTGGGGACAGAAATCTGGAGCTCCCCGCTCTCCAGCCCACTTCCTCTCTGCCTGAAGCCTGCCTTGCACTGGCTGTTTGTGTGGGCAGCTGGTGCGAAGCAAGTGAGCTGGCTCATTTGGCCCCAGAGCACAGCTCATGGAGTGTTTGTCAACTAAACCATGACCATGCAGGCGTGAGCATGCGGAAATGACACGACAACTTGGCCCTCCTGTTCAGATGTTCTGTATGTTTATATTTAACATCTTCCAAAAACCCTTCACATTAAAGAGTGCCTGCTCAGGCTAAAACCTTTTTATTTCCCCAATGGGTTTTATTGTATTTATTTAATATGGGTTTTATTGCTGATTGGTTAAGAATTTGATTAGGATGCTGTGTTTTGTTTTATTTTGTCTTGTTGTTAATCCTTCCTGAGACCATGATAAGGGACGGCCTAAAAGAATTTTAAATAAATAAATAAATAAATAAATAAATAATCATTCATTTTAGTGGTCTTCAGCTTGCAAAAATATGAATTAAAAATTTTCTGCATTGTTCATTATGTATTCTTAGAAGCTGAAAAGGTGGCCAGATAGAAGTACTCACCCTGTGATACGGATTCTCTGCATGGTAGCCAACCTGGTAGCCTCTAGGCATGTTGGGCAGCAACTCCAATAGTCCCTAAAGTGCTTGCTGGGGCTGATGGGAGTTTAGCCCAAAGTGTCTAGAGGAGACTGGGCTGCCTTATTCTCACTCTAAAAAGTCTGGAAGCTGTGTAACCGCTTTGGGAGATAGTAGGGCGGGCCTAGGCTAATTGGCAGAATGGCTACATCATTATCTGCACAAAAGATGCCTGTTGCATTTTGATTAAGAAGTGTTTGAATAAATGCCTTTCACACATACATGCCACGTGAACTTCTGATTTTCTTTGCATGAGTGCACCCATTCTGTTCCTCACAACACACTGATAGAAACCAGCATCAGATCTTTGCAAGGATGGAACAACATACCTGTAAGACAGAAAAAGACACAATGGTTACAACATATACTAGAAGTTAGTATCTGTTCTCAAAAACAGTTCGAGCTGAAAAAAAACAGGTCTCGGCTTCTCAAAAAGTTTTAAAACTTTCCCAAAGCTTATTCTAACCTCTGCAATGCTTCCCTTCCACAGGATTATCAGTCCTCGTTTTTTGTGTGATTCTGCCCTATGCTATACCACGTGGTGTAGGCAAGAAAAGCTTAATATGAACAACATCATTCAGCTTGAAGAGCCATTTACGAATAGATTGAATTTCACGTTTTACCTAGTACCGACATATTTCAGCATTTTCTACCACTCAACACTGCTTCATCTATAAGGCAAGAAAGTTAATTTCTTGCGGTGACAAAAAGCAAAACAGAAATCTGTGGGCTGATATTGGGAAAGATGTTCGGCAACATCAAATCTCCGCTTCTGAAGTCTTTTGAAAAACGTGCATTGCGTGATCAGCTGAACTCATAAAAGTAGTGGAAGCACATGAAGTGCGCTGCATTTTGCAGAGATGATAGGAAATGAGCGTTGTGGTGATTACCACTCTCCCTTTCTACCAATAGGCACCAGCGAGTTCTTCCTTTTTTCCACCTGCTTTTAAATTCTCTTCTCTAGGAATGCCCAAAAATGTTCAGAAAGCTGAAGGCAGTTTTCTAGGGCCATCTTTCGGTACACATCTTTAATTTTAACTTCCTGCCCTGCCCTCTGGTTAAACCATTCTGCATGCATGTTTATGACACCTCAGTCTATGCTCTGGAAAAGCCCAAAAATCAGAATATCGAGGCCTTCTGCAATAACAAATTTTGCTAGGATTGACATAAATTTAGACTATGAGTTAGATCACATCCTTTTGATATCCAGTGCAATTTTAGGAACAGTTCTTAATTCTGCTTTTTGCTTAAATACATGAAAGGATGGGCCCAAAGGAGCCCTAGCAGACATGCCCAGAACAGGTTCATTTGTAAATAATGCATTTCCATTCATTAATTGCTTCAAACCCAATTATGAACAAGTCAAGAAACCTTAAAAACCTTAAAAAGTGGATCAATTGCAGGTTAAAAAATTGAGACAGCTGAACAGATGATAGCAGGAAATGCAATGCTAACAATTTAAAGGCTTAGGATAGAAAAAAGGGTTTTCCCCTGGCAACTCAAGCTCATTAGATTTGGTAATGAGGGTTGCTGAAGAAAGCCTTCCTATGCTGAGGTCCACAGCAAAGCAGAGCCCTTTCTCAGCACCTGCACTGCCCCTACGTGTAGCACAGAGCCCACCCCAAAATTCTAAGAACGTGTCCAAGTGCCCTGGCCCGCCTTCTCACCGCCATCTGGCTACCAGATGCTGCAGCCACTTTCTCCTCGTGTTCCCATTGCCTGCTGGCCAGGCAGAAAGCCACACGGTGTGTATGCAGGCAGGCAGGGGCATCCAACTCGCCACGCCCACCATGTCCGGGGCAGCAGCAAGGCAGGTGAAGCAGCAGGTTGTAATAATGAGGAGGATGGGCAAGTGTAGGGGACTCACACCAGTGGCTCCAGCTGGTGTCCAGGCCCTTGGCTGGTGCTTAACTTCAGCTAAGCCTTGATACCAGCCCTGGGAAGAACATCCACAGAAGGAACTCAGATGACAACTTCAGCACCAATGAGTTTTCTGTGAGAGCAAGGGCCTCCTAAGGTACCTGAGATGGAAGTTCAGCTGTTACTACTACATATTGTGCTAACACGTTGCTTAGTCCTTTGGTTGTCCCACCTCCTTCATTATATTGTTGACTGTATATTCTGCTCATGAAAACACATGGCTCCTTGTGCGAAGATCTCAGGTGCTTGCCTGTTCAGGCACTCTGCATGTGGGCCCTGCTCTGCCGCAACACTGTTAGCAACCTCAAAGGTTCTCAGAACATTGTTTCAGCAGATGAACTATTGTGTGACTATTGTATCGATAGCTTTGAAAATGACGAGGATGTGATTATCCTAAGCATTATATGCTAGCTTATCCCCCAAAGCTAGCCATCCTTCTTGCCTAGTAACAGAAGAACCATTCTGCATGCAAGAGACGGAAAGGCACTTTTATTGTCTGCATGCCAGAAGGGCACTTAAAGTTTCTGCAGAACTGAGAAAGTAATTTAGGAAAATTGACAATTTGGTTGGAGTGGAGTAGCCCAGGAGAAACTGGCTGCTTAAGAAAGGCTAAGGCAGGAGGAGGACAGTGCATCAATACATGAAAATACCAGTGAAAACCTTGTCAGTTCTTTTGTTCCTGCACTCAGGGCCTGGAGTAAGGCTGCCAGCAGTTAAGTGTCCGCACCCGCGCTGTGGCTTTATGCAGGTGTCCAAACTGGAATGCATTTTCTATTAGGGGATGGCATCTCCATTATGGACAGCCAACATGAAGTTGCTTTATACCAAGTCAGGTGATTTAGTCAAGCGCTGCCCACTCAGATTAGCAACAGCTTTGCTGTGTGTCCAGCAACAGTCTTTTCAATCACCTGCTACGCGACTATTTAACTCGCAATGCCAGGGTTTGGCCGGAGTCCTAAAGCACTGGAGCTAGACCTCTACCCATGAGCTATGGCTTGACCTAGCAATTCCTGTACGCTCAAGAGCAGAGTTTGCTGCATTTCCTTCAGTGCTAGCAGATGTTCCATACTTAAAATCCTAAATATGGGCAAGAAGCATGTGTCAGCTTCTGCTGGTGTGGAACACTTGTATGAGTATCACAGTTCAGCAGCATGGACTGCAAGCATAGGGATTATGGCAACACTCTTGAATTTTAAATCAATTTGTAAGTATTCAGACGGGAGGAGAAATCCTTCTCATGAGGAGAACAGCATGCTCTCAGTCCACAAATTTCTCTTGTATCAGCCCACATGACACACACAGACGTTGCCTTTTCACAAAATCCAAAAATGTATGCAGTGGACAAGCAAGATTAGCCACGCCCTTTTCCTGCTTCCAGATAACATTTATAACAGGAAAAGCATTGATATAACTATATCTTCATCAATTGTATTTCAATGTTCAGGAACACATAGGAGGTCACCAAAACTGCAAATCATTATCACAATGGCTATTAGAGAAATTCCCCTCATCACAATTAAATAACACACAAAGGCGGCTACAAATTTTGACCATATAAACCAAGGATTTTTGGTGGGAACCCCCGAGTTCTTTCTTTCCTTCCTAATGCCAACCCAATGTAGAAATTTACCAACTCGTTGGCTATTGATAAAACAAAGGAAGGCCCCTTGACTCATGTCAAGTCACGTCAGCACCAGGACAAGGCTGACAGAACCGAATCTGTGAAGACGCGTTGTGAAAGCCTGCTAGATTTTCATAGTTATATGAAAGGAATCCTTAGCTCTGCTCCCTGGATTCTGGCGCACTTTGTCTCTGCCCTCAGCCCACCTTGCGTCAAGTATTGGCATCTGGGAATAGGCAAGGGCACGAGAGTCTGTGAAGACAGCTTGCGTACATGTTGCCCAGGCACCCACTCGGCGAGCAGCGTTCTGCTTCTGCACACGTGGCTCGCAGGCTTAGCATACTTTGTCCAAAGAGTTGTATACTTTTCAGAAAGAAGGGGTCTGCCAGTGTTCACAAGCACTCATGACTTGTCCTCAGCTTGGCTTGCTTCCTGGCTGGAGCAGAGCATGGGAAAGAAGGTTCGGGAGCACAAGTGAGCTGCATTCTGGGTAGATCTTTGCATCCTTAAATTTTCCTCTCCCTGTCAGATTCCTCAAACATCCCTAGTTTATACTAGCTTGTACCAATGTAGAAAAAAACCTAGATATTTTGCCATGCTGCTTGTCTACAAGATGAGACTAAGGTCAAATTTAGCGCAACATCCTTAAGCCAAAAACAAATATAGGTTTGTTTGCAGTGATTTCATTCTAATGAATAAATGCAATTCCCTGCATATAAATTCAAAAACATGCCAAGTGCATCTTGGTTTGTGGCAAGCAATTAAAAATAAATAATAGACCTGAAATATTCATAGTAACATATTTATTCAGACTGTATTGTTTATGTTGATTAGCTTTCCATGCACATTCTGTGTGAGAAGATAAATGCTTCAAGGGTTTGAAATAAGTTAATCA
Organism: Varanus salvator macromaculatus; assembly: GCA_023646645.1. Lineage (NCBI taxonomy): Eukaryota > Metazoa > Chordata > Lepidosauria > Squamata > Varanidae > Varanus > Varanus salvator. Next base: position 4,431,901 of record JAIXND010000852.1, on the reverse strand, counting down.
AACCCTAAACAAAATAAATATGCCTTTCATCAGGGCCCAAGGAACCTATATATTATATTTTGCCCTAACAAAAGTATGTAAGTTATGATTCCTCATCATATCCATATAGGGGCAACATGTAAGAATATACCACTGCTTTTCTATTATACAAATTATACTGTGTGTCACTGCATAATATCCTTTAAGAGGTATACAGATACATATTTCTGTATCATTTCATCTCTAGGTATCTGTAGCTCCCATTCTCCCTTTGCCCTTCCAAACTGCTCTAGTACATCGCACTTCTGTATAGTTGGTTTCCAGAGTGTGTGTGTGTGTGTGTGTGTGTGTGTGTGTGTGAGAGAGAGAGAGAGAGAGAGAGAGAGAGAGAGAGAGAGTGTTTGCTACTGACTGACTGCAGCGGGGCATGCCCTGTTGATCAAACTGGCATGCATGCTTTCTTTTGTGGTTAATCAACTCTCTTGTGTAGTTAATCAACTATCTTCCCTTGAAATGCCATTTTAAATCTCAATTTCCATGCACAGAGTGCCACATTCTGCAGTGGACAAATGGAAAAAAGAAATGCCTCTTGAGGGTCCAAAGCGCACCACAGACGGGGCGACATCAGCAATGGAGCTGTATTTATAGAAGGACCAGCCCAACTGAATGGATTACACTGGAAAAGCCACTCAACGCAATGCCAGTCTGGCAACCCATTTCCGAAAACAGTGCACATATTATAGCAAGGACAAAACAGCCTTTTGTGCAGGGGGAAAAGTGTGACTCCAACCAGGAGGCAATCTAGCAGCACTGCATTACCACATGCAGGGCAAAGTGGTGCTTTTCCAGGTATCCCAGTCTTCCATTGTGCTTGCAGGTTCATTTCTCCAACCTGGGGCCCTGCAGATGGCTCACATCCCTAGGTTTTTGTGAACAAATTAGGCTGTTATGCTGGAGTGGCACATTTGTGGTTCCCACTTGATTTCTGCTTTATAAAGTTAATTGTGTGTGTGTTCAGGAGGGGGGATTTTAATTGAAGCTTTGGGGATAGTAAAGCCAAATCCTTTTCTCCAAGGCATAAAGTCCCCATAACCAAATCGTTTCCTCCAGGAAGAGCTGCTATGTATAGAGAAAAACACTGGCAGGCAGGGCCATTTAAGTCCCCCGCCCCAGCTGCTATTAGAGGCTTCGTGAGGGTCGAGGGAGGTCTATCTAGAACAGGGCTTCCCATGGAGCAAGGGGATTATTTCCCCCTTTCCCATCTGGGGGACATGCCTCATTGACAAAGTAACAATAGAAGCTTACATTGGGTTACAAGTAAAACTCATTTTTATTATTCGAAATATTTCTAAGCTGGCCCATAAGATATTTCACAGCACAAGTCTTAATTAACTACTGCATTTGCCCATGTTCTGTTCATTTATGGTGCAATGTAGCATTAATCTACATGCTGAAAGCCACTTACTTGTATTCGCTGGAGAAGGCAGTGGCTTCCACATCATTATGCAGCCACTTAAACTCCAAAGGCCAACTCCCTTCTGCCAAGCATGTGAGCACGAGACGGTTCCCTTCCAGGTGAATCTGAGGCAAACCTGGTTCTGTCTTGAAATAGGGTGCAACATCATCTGAAATACGATGGGGGGAGGGGAAATGGAGTCAAAACAAAATTAAGAAGAAGTTACAAAATTGCTCTGTTCCATGAGAAACCAATTAATTACTGGGACAGAGTAAAGCCACTGCGACATGGCAAATAGTACTCGTTTGGATGTAGCTGTTCTAGACTTTATGAAGCTGAGATATTTGATGCTAGTCTCTTCTGCTACTTAGATTCACAGGAGTTAAATCCAGTTCATTAAATTCTCTTTAGAAAGTTAGAAAAGTAAGCCTGGATGAAATGATTATCACAGCAGGATATGGCTCAGGATAAATGAAGAATTTTGATAGCAGCTTTGAACAAAACATCGTCCAGAACAGCAAGATTAATGTGCCTTTCAACATTGTCTTTAACCAGATGGTCTTAAAATTACATTTAAAAACACTCTGGGGTTTGAATGAGAGAGTTTTTAATAGTGTGCAAGTGTCAGATATAGTTTTGAAACTATCATCAGCCTGTGGATCAAAATTGCTAACAAGATTCCATGATAGGAAAGCACAAGCAGCAACTGGAGATTCATTCCTAAAATGACTAAACTGTGGAGGGCAGAAATTGCAATATTTACTCATCTTATACCTTGTCCCATTTTCTTATGCATCAATAGGAATAGGATCTAGCCAACTTCATGATTTGGTCAAGTCCCTCTTGTTATGTCAGCCTTCCCAAACAAGATCTCCAACCAATTCAATTTGTTAAAATCAATCACAGCATTTCATTTATTACATGTCTATATTGCCAATGTTCTCTAGGTGGTTTTGTCAAGATTAAGCTTCTTCAATACTACAGTATTATGCACATTACAGAATGTTGTATTTTTTTGTTTGTAACTAAACTAGGCAGAGGTACACATACACACAGAGCTTTGTCGGTTGGGCGGTAAAGAAAAATAAATGCCAAACAATATTACACCAGCTAATTAAAAAAACTATGATATGCTGCTGAATGCCTGGAAGTGGTAGAAAGTCTTAACCCGGCTCTAAAAAGATAAAAATTCATGGCGGTGTCAGGTGGGCCTTGCTAGGGAGGTCACTGCATAATTGAAAAGGCCCTCTCCCTTGCTGCTGCCTTCGGAACTTCCTTTGGAGAAGGCACCTGAAGATGACCTTAGACAGCAAGCATACTGCACAGGTAAGTTCATCCACCAGGTATGTCATTCCCAAGCCACGTAGACTTTAAAGCATCTTCAGTCCAGCTCAGGAGCATCCCATGGTACCAGGGTCAGAATTCGTGATACACATTCAGACTTTGGCACCTGTTATCAATCTAGTTGCCACATTTTGTACAAGTTACAGTTTCTGGGCTACCCCATGTAGCACATAGTACAGAAATGGCTCTTTGAAATCTATATGTTTAACTTTGGGATGCTGTGAGCTTTGCTCACAGTTGTTATGATAAAGCTGGTTTTTATTTTTTAGCTTTATGTTGCATTTCGAATATAAATCATTTTGGTGTTTCTTGTACATTGCCTAGAGAACTTTATAGGGCAGTGTGCACACATCTTCAATCAAATAAAGTAAAGGCAAATAATGCAGAACAGTTAGTTACGCATGAGCCTTTCAAAATCAGTGAAGCAGACACATGAAATCCTTTACAAGTACCTAAAGGAGTTCACTTGATTGCGGTCTTTGTTCCTGACTTTGGGGCCAATTTGCACTACAAACCTCAACAGCTTTTAAACTGGTTCATTTGGCTTGCCTTCTCCCCAAGGAACATTGCAAGTTATAATGCTTGGATACTCGGATCTTGTTATACTTTTCTCCATCCTCCTCCTCATTTCCTCCTACGGGGTCTTGTCTTGCCTTTTGTAGTACTAATAACCTTTGAAATAGGTCTATGACATAGCTCCATAGAAATGCTTAATTACATTTATATTAACACATTTATATTAAAATGCAAAGCACATTTTTGCATTCCATAAGAAAAGGAAGCACAATAAAAACTGAACACAATATTTTGGTAACTAATAGATATACAATGTTATCATATATGCATGCTGAATATTTGAAATGTGGGGTGAGCGATCAGTAGTGAATCTGTTTCTGTGAGTTTCCCATAAGCAGCTAGCTGGCCAGCAAGTGAGGAGAATGCTAGAGTAGATGGTCTGATCCAACATGGTTCTTGTTGGTGTTGTTCTTGTCACCCTAGTCAGGTTTGGTCATAAAGATACTGAATTTGGAGATCCTGCGTCTGGGCATTTCTCTGGTCGAGAACTTGTGTAGCAAGCCTGCGCCTGAAGGAAATGCACTGGGGATGCTCCTTGATCTAGCTTAGCTGAGTGACTGGAGGCCCAGAATACCTTTGCTCCACTTGGCTAGCGTCCCAGCCCTGCTGTAGAAGCCTCTCCTTTGGATTATTCTAATGCACTTCATGTGGGACTGCCCGTGAAACCAAACCAGAAATTAGAAGTGGCACAAACACAGCTGACAGGAATGGCTGTCTGGTATCATATAGCAACCACCCTGACAGAGCTGCATTGGATGCCTATCTGTTTCTGAGTCAAAGTCAAGGTGCTGGAGTTCAATTTAAAAATGCAAAGCATGTAGAACAAAGTCAAATATCCCAGTGATGACTTACGCACAGCCTCCTTTTTCAAGAAAACAAGGATTTGCTCCCAAAAAAACAGGGATGGGAGAGATGCCCTGATATCTTGTTTTAGGGTGTCTGGAGGAGTGACTGGACTTTGATTCAAATGGGAAAGATGGGGTGCAGACACATGCCCTCAATTTCAGACTTCCCCATTTAAATCCCATGCCACCCTCCCTGCCAACCAGATTGGCATGGGAGGTACAAGGGGATCTCAGTGCTACTCCACCCCAGATACTGAAATGAGTACAGGAAGAGTGTACACACACATGCACAAGCATAAAAGTTTGTGCGTGCATGCATGTGTACACACACGAGTGCTGTCTCCATTGCTACATGCAACTATCAAGGTTGCATGCACTACACGCAACCCAGCCTTGCACTAGAGATCTGTGCCAAATGAACCAAGTCCTGTCTGCCAGAACTGTGGAGAGACAGAAGCAGCTTTGGATGAGGAGGGAGCAAAGCCCGAGAAAAGAATTACTGTGATATAGGCTCCTCGGGTCCTGGCAAAGTGGCTTCTGACAGAAGTAGTGGGCAGGTTGAGATCTAGAGGGGGACAGAGCAAATGTGAGAATGTGGAGTACAGAGTAGGCAATCTGGGATTTTAAAGCATGCTCTTTGAAGCGGAGGACAGCGTGTGGGCACTAAATGGAGAATTGTATATCCTGCAGGCTTCATCCACTCTCAAAGAGAATTCTGGCTTCACTGAAGCCTGTGGCAAAACTTCCACTGATATGAAGGAAGTGCTGGCTCTACCATTTTTCTTTAAAACTACCAGATGAGTGTCTGTGTACTTTTTAAAAACAAAAACAAAACCAAGACACCCCCATACTGTGTTTTAGCACTACAGAGAAAAGGTCATAAACATTTTATATAACTTAATTATGAACAGTTTGCATGCTGTAGCCTATCAGCGAGTGAGTAAAGTTTGCCCCAGGGTACTCTCAAATCAGTGAGAATTACCAGCAAGTGTGAAAGGCAGTTGTAGAATAAATCCACTAGTCCACTTCCCCCCAACCCCACACCCTAAGGAAACTATTGAGCTGAGCTATTAATGAAACTGATGTCTAGAAACCAAATATTTACCCTAATTACCTCTCTGTACCCATTTTCATTAGTTTACATCAACACCCACATTAATAGAAAGATAATACCAGTTGGGGGATATTTTCTTGTTGCTTCTTTCTGGCACAAACTTTTCCCCATTTGCTTTTACTGTCCTCTACCCAGTAACTCTTACATGCCACTAAACTGCTGCTAACAACTTTGGATATCACTTTTTGCATCTCAGCATTGTTTTTGTTTTTTTTAAAGTGTAATACATACAGGCTACTGACTGAGCCATCCTATAGCCCCTGAAACAGCACCCCAGAAACCATCCCTGAGCTCCTGTGCAACATCCATTCCTGCCGCTGGATAGCAGCATGAAGTCTCCTGATTGGGCAGATCTGGTACAAGTACAAGGAGCCCGGGCTTCTGTCTTTGCCTTGTCAGCAGGGCCACTGACTTGGATCACTACAAGCCAGCAACCCTGGGGAGCTTGATCCGATTCCAGTGTTGCTATCTGTCCCTGTGGCCTCTCCGGAGTCGGGTATGGCCACCATGGGCGTGTTCATGGCATAGCAACATCTGGAACTCTAGTGGGCTCAGAATCTGAATGACCTATGCCAGGAAAGGTAGCCTGCAGCTGTCCAACCGTCTTTGGATTCCGGCTCCCATCATCACTGGCTATGCTGACAAGAGTTGGAGACCAACATCTCCTGGAGGGCTTCAGGCTACCCACCCCAATCTAAGCTTTTAGGATGCTGGAGACTAACTTCCATAAATCAAGTGGCACAGTAAGAAAATGAATCTCAAAATTCAATCTTCTTGGAAGCTAAAATTTAATAGACCTACTAGAGGATTCATAAAATAATACAGAGTAGATTATAGAATACCCTGATGTTCTGTGAGATTTATTTTAAACCATGAAATTTTACCTTTTTCGACTTTGATTTTTACATTCATAAACCATCAGTGTATAACCAACTAATCAAACACACTAATGTTTGCTTGAAACAAACTGAAAATATAAATACTGAGCAAGATGTCAGCCTGAAAAGGTTGCCTGCCATGATGATTCCGAATTCCTATTCTTCCTATGGCTGTTTATTAACAACCTTTTAAAGATTGCTTATAAAGTATTTAACCTTTCTCTCTACATACTTTACACATACCTTTACTTCTGGAGGCAAAACAGCTACATTAATCAATGGAAGTATTTGGTATGGAACACTTCTATTTCCCAAGGTAGCAACTGTAGGAGATGAAATTTTGGCACTTGAAATAGCAGACATACTCGTAATGGTTTTTAATTCCCAAGCAGAATTTTGAATTTGGTTCAGGAATGCTTTATCATCACAGAAATGCTTGCAGTTGAGCCTAGATATTTGTGATATTCAACAGGTCAACACAACAAAAAATAGACCGCTTTCTGAATACCCCTCCTCCTACCCCATTCTTTATTCTCCTGAAAATACAGGATAAAAATTTAGCTAATGGAGAGCTAAACTCTCTCTCAGAAGGAGAGTTGTGATTTGAAGGGAGTATCACATTTCATTAGCACAGTTCAGATGCAACACTACAACTTGTTTAACCTCCTCCTCCTCCTCCTCTTGGCATTCATTTTCTCTTCATGCACTCAGTCCACATTTTTTTCCATCATTGCTTCCGATCGATACAGGAAACTATAGAAATGTGCTGAAGTGGCAAAATCTGCACAAAAGAGCCAAAAGTGGAGTGCGCATGCGCAATTTCAGAAGTGAGAGGATAATGCCAATAGGCAGCTTTTGTACAGATTTAGTAAACAATAATAATTTACAGAGTCTCCAACTCTCTGGATACTAAAGTGGTACTTGGGCATCATTCACTCCATTACTGCTTTGCCTCCACTTTTGTGTGAGGAAGTACACAAATTAGGAAGCTGCTATTAAATATAGCGTCCCATTACTGGGAAAGAAGGGCAACAATATGGAAACAATACAGATATGGAAATCAAACTTTAGACCATAGCTTCATAAGCTCGCTTGTTTAGAAGTCATTAACCACAGTTTCCAAGTGTGGACATGACAGGAATGAACTGCACCTTCCTGACATTCTTTGCCACACATGAGAAGTAACTACATGTACGTAAAGGAGGTTCCTGAATAGCCGGTATGTGTCCAGACTGGGCCACTGCCGGTCTCCAGGCCTTTCAAAATCTTCCACTAGCCACACAGAATAGGCCACTGATGCTCAACAAACTTCACTATAAGGTACACTAGCAACTGACTAGTTGCTTGGATCTACACCACAAATCTGCAAATATAATCATAACAAGCTTTGTTCAGTTTGTTCAACACTTGGCTTTGAGATTAGATTCACACTCATTTTAACTGTCAGCATCTGCCAAGAAAATAGGAACAAAGGCATGTACTAAAATAAAAACATATAGAGTTTGAAGATGTATTTCCATCTGCATTCCCATTCTGGTGTAACCACCCCATCACTAGCAGATGGGATGTCTTCATGGAATCGTTCTCGAGAGGATTTTTTTTCTGCCAGCTTTAGCATTTCACTTAAACTTCTTTCCTTAGCAGGCACTTGCATGGCCAAGGTTCATAATAAGAGTTACTTCGAATGATACACTGAGTGAGGAGGGCAACCTGGCTTTACACATTCAAATTTAGCTCTCAGCCATAGTGAGCATTAGGTCATGAAGCAACAGCAGTGACCAAAGACGGCAAAGAATGTCATCGTATTCCAAATAGGAATTTGCCTACTCAGTGATACACATAAATCTGATTCAGTCAAAGAACTGTTTACAAGTTTTACTGATCCAGCAGTTCCAGTGTTCACTGGGAACTCTGCCAGGGCCAGGTTTCCTACAAGTACAGAAGATGCCTAATAAGGAAAAGACAGAAAAGCCTCCATTATTGTCATGTGGCCCTTGGATCACTCGATCATGCCTAATATTTCCACCATGTCCATGAAGGAGTCATACTGATTATCTTTCGTAAAAGGCAAAATATGTATATGATCTGAACAAAAACCAGAGTATTCTTCTACTACTTGGGGAATCCACAAATTCAATTCCTGGTTGGAGATTTCAAAGAGACACACCTCTGAGGAGATACCTCTAAGAAGAGAACCTCTAAGAAGTCTTCTAAATTGAGAACTTTAAAAAAAAGTTCAAGACCTACTTCAGCTATAATGAAATGTACCATGTGCTCTTCAGTAACTCTGAACTTGGAAATTTATATAGCCAACTCATCTATATCCTTAGAGTCATTTCAGATGATGTCTAGCAACACACTTTAAGGTGGGATAAGCAACTTGTGACTTTTTAGCAAATTTGGTCTACAACTTCCAGCAGTCCTATTAAGGATTACCAGTGGGGAGGGATGGTAGGAGTTGTAGGCCAGCAACATCTGCAGGGACACAACTACCCACCCCTGCTGTAAGGCAAATTCAAGTATTTAGGTAGAAACAACAAACCTGACACTTTAATTTAATGGAGAAATTATCTTAAACACAGGGACAAGCAGCTGCAGAATTGCGATCCTCAAAAACGGGTAGCCAGAATGGGAAGTTTTGAAAAACTAAAAGGAAAAAAAGTTTAATTCCTGTCACTAAACTTCTGGGGAACTGGGTATTTAAAAAAAGAATCTTCTAGCTTTCTTGATCCCTAAGGTAAATCCTGAACTCTTCAGTTATTATTGTTAATTGTATCATCGATGAACTTGCTGCAAGTAATCAGACAGAATAAGCTGTTTTATCTTCCTCAGGTACCATCATAGCTTTAAATAGGGACATCCTATAATAAATTGTCCCACTGCAAACAAATAAAATGCAAATTGCACTATCAGCAGGCTACATCTGCAATATAGAGAAATATGACAAAAGTTTATTAGACTCAGAAATTTCCCTCCATGACAAAGAGAAGCTTATATACAAGCCAATACAGTACTTAATTACTCCCTTCATAGCAGACTCTAATACACATTATTACAAAATTACAAAGTAATATGCTATCCATTTCCTGGCACACTTTCAATCATATTGTTAATTAAGAGCAGGAAACCTTCAAAAGTACTTTGACTTGCACGTGTTGCTCTGGAAGCAGAGGAAAGGAAAGCAATTTGGGAAAAGGTGGTGAAACGGACAGACAGTCAAATCTTCCTTTGATAAGAATCAACATGCTTTTCCAAGACCCTTCAGTAAATAGACTAGCAGAGTTTGGCAAATGATTCTGAGTTCTCCAGAGGGATTAGATGCCACAGTACATGCTCCAACATCAGATTAAAAAGGTCTTTCAATTACTAAGGGGCACAGAAGTATTATATCACCAGACCTTCACTAATCCGCTTCATCATAACTGAATATTTTCTAATAAAAGGTGCAATCAGAATTATGAACTCAGAAGCCCCTTTCCACACAGAAGAGGAAAATTTGAGAGTTCCTTTGAACGGGGCATACTTCCATCTCTAAGAATTTGCTATGGAGTACAGAAATTGGTTTGTGGTACTTCCTGTGTAGCTTTCTGTGTTGACATAGTCAGACCTTTTAAATCCGCTTTACATGGTAATTCTTACAGAAATGTGGTTGCATGCATCACTTTTGAATACAGGTGAAGTCAAAACACCTTTCTTAGATATATGTACAGAGAATGGACTTGATGGTTTGCAAGAGTTTTCAGCCTTCCCCAGCCTGGGACTCTCCAGATCTTTTGGCCCACGACTCCCATATCTGTGACCAATGGTTCTTTGGACTGGTGCTATGGGTAGTTGTAGTCCAAATTGTCCTGACAGAACCAGGTCAGGAAGTCTGATTTCAGTCAACCATGGTGACTTTAATCAACTTTTAAAATCAACAATTTCTCATCCTGAAGAATACAAATCACCTTACTTCATTTGATAGGATCAGTTCTACTACTGAAAACTTTAAAATGAAAATAAAGTGAGATGCAATACAAGAAACTGCATGTGAAAAAGATGAAATGCAATCTCAAACAGCATAATAGAACAGTTTTAAGATTCAAGGATAATGTAGTCACATCATAAGTCATTTCAGGTTCAATTACAAATATTAACCATATATCCTTTCTGATATTACTCTCTTCAGGACTGTAAGTCATTAAAATAGAAAAGGTCATCAGCTTCATATTGCATATCAAAAACAGCTTTGCGCTGTTCCACATTTTATTCAGCATGCTACTGCTTTGTGTATAAGGGAGGTACTTTAATCCAAAACGTGCAGCAACACCCAGCTGCCAGCACCGGGACATAGGTGGCAGGCATCTACAGGTAAGACTCTGGGACCACGGGTGCCAAGCAGGAATGGAGGCCCCAGTGAGAGAGACAAAGGCGAAGTTCAAATACCAACTGAGCTCAAATGCCAGCAAGCTGATGCAGGACCAGAGGCAAGGGCAAATCCAGTTATAGGCTGAGGTCAGATACCAGCAAGGCAAAGCAGAGACAGGAGCAAGGTAAGGTCAGAGAGAACAAGGAGCAGGTACCTTGCAAGTTGGGGTCAGACTGAAGGCAATGGCAGGGACGGGAGTCAAGGCACACCAAGTCAAGGTGGCATCAGACTGAAGTAAAATCAGAACAGTGTCGCTACCACAAAGACCTGCATTTCTGTGGCAAAGCTGAGCAGCCTACAGAAGCCTTTTGTCAACACAGCTCCCAGCTGCACTGCTTGATTGCACAAGCTCCAGGTGTCTGTGACAATGCCTGCTCCGGATGCTGTGGGAACTTGCAGGGTGACATGTGCAGCTTGTTACCAGGAAGACCAGTGCCCAGGCTTTGGAGCCTGGCACTCACACACTGAAAAAAACACTCTGCATTTGATTGAAAACGGATTCTTACTTTGTATTTTGGGTTCAGTTATTTATCCCTCTATGCAAGCCTCTTGCTAAGTTTGAAAGATTTGTGTCCGTAACATTTGAAGACTATCTTCTTGAAATACACACTGGAAAATAGTACAGGAATCATGGATCTTGGAATATCACATCCAGTTGTCTATCAGTTATAACCAAATACCAAACTTTCCAATTTTGATCTGGTTGCTTTAATGGTATGCCTCAAGCAGAGACAAAAAGTATACTGCAGAAGGAAGGAAGGAAGGAAGGAAGGAAGGAAGGAAGGAAGGAAGGAAGGAAGGAAGGGAGAGAAAAATTTATAAGGCACACAGATTTTATTCTAAAACTCTTCTCTTGGGCCAAACGGAAAAGAGCAGCTCCTTATGATCTCCATTCTGTTGGAATAAACCTTTTCTTTGCTTAAGGCTTCCCTCTTTTTCTAGTTTTTCCTCCCTGTTTTGGTGATTACCCCATTTCAATTAAGATATATTTGGCCTGTCCATTCTGAAGACCTGCAAATATCTGCTGTCAATTTTGCTGTAAAACGGACATTTTTGCAAAAGGGTAGAGAAAATGCAAGAAATAATTTCTAGTAGATGTTTTTTCCACTCACTGAGACCTCTGCTGATGCCAGTAGATGCACAATCTGAAACAACTCCTTTCAACATCATTTATATTTCATCTGTACCTTATAACAGCTGGAGTGCAAGTCCAAACAGAGGTAGCATTTAATAAACCCTTAGCATTGACTCCAGAGGAATTTCTGTGTCCTGTTGAGCTTGTGAACTCAAATTCAGCAAAATTGCTCAACAGGAAACAATCATTTCTATTGCTCATTTTTTAAACTCTCTGCTGCATCTAACAAGTGCCTCTAGTCATCTGTTTCAGTTGCATGATACATCACTTATATGACAATTCAGAAATTGGACCAGATGGATGTGTAACCCAAAACCACAAAGATGTTTCCTAAGAGCACATGCTATCAATAATCTAAATAGCATTCTGTGAAAACTAAGTGAGAGAATGATTGCATGCCCCATTTTAAATTGTACTGTGTTGCAAGTCTGTGTGAAGCTGAGATCATTCTTAACACCCTCCTCCTGATCAAAAAACAGGGACAATATTCTGAAACAGGACCTAACATCATGTCTTTTGCAGTCTTTTAACGAGGGTATATGTCACAAGAGAGAAAAGAAAAATAACCCATTTTACTACAACTGTATCACCCACCACACATTAGTCACTATTGCATCTACTCACTCCCCGACACTTACCACACAGACTCTCTCATAGAAGGAACACTATTGCCAATCAAAACAACATAAAGCATGTTAAGAACCATTCAATTATAGCAATAGAATAAAACGCAGCCCTCAGGTTACAACTAAGCAACGGAAATGAAGACAAACAACATTTTCCTGTAAGTATCAGCTGAGACTGAGTTGAGGAGTCTTACCAGATATTTGTTGCTAACCTGCGTGTATCAACCTTATATGTTTTACCGTGTGATACAGAAAAAAGCTACTTATTTTATTTATTTATTTGGAAATTTATAGGCCGCCCCTTGCCACAAGCCTCGGGGCGGCTCACAACAATAATACAAACAATTTCTAATACATTAAAATTTCCAAATACTAAAATTACACACATTATCCTATGCGCCTCTCTGGGCAAAGCACTAAGTAACATACACATGTGAGGCTTGCGTCCCTATAGCCTGAACCAACCTGAGTGTTTCAAGCAGGCATGTTTTGGAAGGAAACAAGGCCCGAACAGGAGCGGAGCTGTATTCATTCAGGTTCCATAGAGTCACACAGTTGGAAGGGTCATTAAGACCATCAAATCAATGCCCTGTTCAGTGCTGGAATCCAGTTTGAACCACCCCGACAAATGGCTGCCAGTCTCTGCTTGAGTATCTCCAGTAACACAGCCCACTCCTCCTCTAAGCAGCTGCTTCTCTTGTCCAGCTGCTCTGACCATTAGGTTTTTCCTGGTGTTCAGCTGAGATCCACCCTTCTGTGACAGAAGCCCATTACTTTGTGTCCTGCAGTCTTGGATGACAGAACTGGTTCCAGCTCTCTTCTATATGGCAGCTCTTTAGGTACTCGGATTGTGTTATCATGTTCCCCCTCACTCTTAAGGCTAAACATACCCAGTTCCATCAACCATTGCTTCATAGAATTTATAGTCCTCTGAGCCTCTTGTCCTTTTTTGAATCTTTCTTAAAGTGTTGCGCCCAGGTCTGGACACACTATTTGAGGTGAGGGCTGATCAGTGCAAGTCTGGAGGAAGTATTTCTAAATAATATGGTTTCTGAACTTTTTCCACACTAGTTTTTGGGCACATATGCCTGGGTTGTTGAACTGCTGTTAATATGAAAATGACTGTCACATCTCTTTGGGCTCACATGCTTGTTGCTTCAACATGACCACAAGGAGGAACTTAGGAACCTTTACTCTGCTTTCTTTCTTAACAGCTTGCTGTGTTTGTTTTTAGGACTGGGTAGTGAAAAATAGCTAACTTCAAACCATTGTTTAGGGTTATGATAACCGCACTTAATCAAAAATGGAAGCAGTAGCTTCCAATCCACAAAGGAGGAGAGAAGAGATGGGGCTTGTTCTTGTAATGCTAAACCTTAGTTTTGTATTATGTATGAGCACAGCCATTGACTTTTAAAGTATAAATGATTAATTATCAGTTTAAAGGGAAAGGCATTAAGCTGATGTTAGGTAAAGAAAGTATTATTAGTATAGCCAAACCAGAATACATTTGCTTTTATTTTGAGCAGTTTGTTTACAATATTTTTATCTGCACTTAAATATAATCTAATTGCTCAAGGAAGCTAATCTTTAATCAATCACAAAATTGATTTGATGGCTTTTAGCAGGTAAGGTGACATTGAAATGTCATTAATTAATCAGCTGGGCTATACTTCATGCCTTCCTTTAGGATAAAGGATCATTTAGGAATGCCAAAGTATAAGACTCAGTGTGCACAAGGGTACTCTAACACACAAAGTTCTGGTGGTCTGTTAAACTCAGCTTCACAAGTATGGAAAGTACACTTGGATTCACTCATTTCTCATGGGTTCTTTAAACCTTGTGTGAAGAAAGTAACTCACTTCATGTCTTTTTCAAGTTGATACATTTCCATTTATTTTCTTCTTCTTCTTCTTCTTCTTTAATACAAAACCTCTGGGGTCGACAGACCAAGGGAAGCAAACACTATGCAAGACCTGGTTGAATGCCTGACCTGATGGGACCAAGCTGATCTCAACCAGGTGTTGAACAACCCTCTCCAGAAGGCCAACCCGGCACCCGAGTTTGTGCTTGTTGGCATGACTGCTCTGAACAGAAGTCTCCTGGAACAACTAGCTGGATTTGCCCTGGTAGCATTGATCACATCTGCCGTATTTTATTGATTTATTACATTCCTGTGCCACCCAGTAGCTGAAGCTCTCTGGGAGTTCGCAACAAAGTCTATCCCAGCCCCATGGTAGCCAGATGACTAGAAGCATACCATGATTGATGCCAATGGAGAATACCGAGAAGTCCAGGAGAAAAAGCAAGGCCGCACTACCTCCGTTCGCTCCCCAATATAAATAATCCACACAGTTGACCAAAGCTGTCTTTGTCATATAAACAGGACATAAGGATAGACTGAAGCAGATCTCTAAAATCAGTTTTACCTGCAGATGTATGGTTGTTAAATTTGTTCCAGCTGTGTTCCATAGATTGTCAGGTGTCTTCTATTTATCATTCACTTATTAATAGTTTTAGATTTTCCTCAATTTGCCAAAATTGTGCCTGCTTTGAAAAAATGAACACCTACATGAATATGTACTGCCAAAATCATCATGTTTGCATTTTAACTAATAGGAGGTGGGCATGTGCATTTTAAACAAAAATGGCTTGTATATTAGCAGAGCTTCCATCAGCTTTTGGATTTTTGTACAGCTAAATTTGCATATCTGTCTGTAAAGCAAAAAAGCAAGTCTGCAGAGAAAGCTGGTCTGCTGGGGAATGTGCAGGTCAATGTCCTAGAAGGCCAAGCCATCTCACCACCACACTTTTAAAAGGCAGCAGACACCCCATCCCTCAACGAAGCAGTAACTACAATCCATCTACAAGGCAGCCCATCTGCTGTCCTTGCAAGCTGCTCACTACATTTCCCAAACATATGTTTTAACTACAAGGAGCCCAAAGTATTCTCCTCCTGTTGCAAGAAAAGAAACCTGACCCTCTAATGTACAACATAAACCTGGAGATCTTCCAGATGCCTCAGAAAACCACCTGGATCTATCAGCCTCCAGGGATACCATCCAAATTGATCCTCCATCCCTGCAGAGATAATGAGCAGTCATAAGAACAAGGTGAATCAAGTAATGACCTGAATCAAGTATGACAGAACAAGCTCTTTCTCAGGTTTAGGATGAGTCTTCCAGGGCTCTATTGCAGTCTGTAATCACTTGCTCTGAAACTGGAAGACATTATCATGCTTACCCCCCGCTTTAGCTTAACATAATTTGGAAATGACTCCATGGTGTTTTGCATAACAGCAGAATAAGAGCTTTCTGAGCTCTACCACTGTACAGCCAGAACTTTTGGGAAAAAGTTATACTCAGTTTGATGGAAGGGGAGACGGACTACTTCTGTTTTCAGCAGCAGTTGCACATTAAGGCTCATGTCTGATTTGGCTCTGCATCTCAAATTATTTTTCCTTATCCATTCCACATGACAGTACCTGATATTTATTTACTAGAGCTTAATAGTTACAGCTATTTATTTACACCTGGATATTATCCCAATGCTCTTCTAGAGTTTCAGAAGAATTCACTGAACTTTACATTTGCTTACATTCATATATAATGAGAAAAGCTTATAATATTGAGTTTCACTTTGTACTTACACATATCATTAAAAATACAAACTTAGCAACAAACCTTTGACTGATGTAAGATGGACTCAAATAATAGCATGCTTTTATTTACTCATTAAAAAGCAAATTAGTTGCATTTTGTGTTGTTTGTTTAACATCCTCCAGCAATGCTTAACAGGTGCTAATTCTGAAATTGGTTTCAGGTGCAAATAGATTAAATTAGCATGTTTCATGATTAGAGAAAACACTTACTGGACAAAAGCCAATTCAGAAGGCTAACAACAAAGCAG
Source organism: Varanus salvator macromaculatus (assembly GCA_023646645.1). Taxonomy (NCBI): domain Eukaryota; kingdom Metazoa; phylum Chordata; class Lepidosauria; order Squamata; family Varanidae; genus Varanus; species Varanus salvator. Next base: position 4,415,634 of record JAIXND010000852.1, on the reverse strand, counting down.
ATTCATCTTCAATTAAAGCAACACACATTAAATTAATATGCATTGCAGAGTTTCTACATGCATTTCTCAATCGCTTGTAGCATCTGGCTTCAATATGCTCATTTTTATAGTTGCAATATATCCTGGATGATAAATATCAAGTGCAACTTTGTCTGAATTAGTAACATGCTGAATAAAAGGAAATAGAGGAATAATGTCATATGCATAGAACATAACCACATACACAAAACTATCTTAAATCAACCTCCTTGCTATATCAGCATGAACATTTTGACGGAGTATCATTGAAAAGCTGGTCTAAAATATGCTTGTGAGCTTAGTACAAGTAAAGAACAGTGCAGTCAGTAGATGAGGAACTAAATGCAACACTGCCTGACTACAAATACACCCCACCCCCTTCTACTTTAAATAGCTCCGGACACAGAATCATAGTTGGAAAGGGACAGTTAGGCCACTGATCCCACTGTTCAAGGAATCAGCTCAGTGCATCTGTCCAGTCTTTGCTTAAATATCTCCTGGAATTTCCTGGTAGAAAAGTCTTCATTCTCTTTAATCCCCTTAAATTAAAGCTGTCTATTTCCTACCACTTGAAATGTTGCTTCCTCTCAAAACATACCAATCAAAAGACTGTATCTCAATTCGTGTGATTATGGCAGCCATGATGGGTTCCCACGGTGGGTTGTGTTGTGCGTGGTGGCCTCTTGGAATACTCAAAAATATTGGGAGTTGAGTTCTCAGTGTGAATAAAAAGCCATCCGCAAGCTTAAACCAACCCATGGGTTGTAAGTAGCTTGCTAACCATGCCAATGACTGCCCTCAGGAATTCATACAACACAATAAACCATGATGAGCCCCTGGTGTCCTTGGATATTCAAAATGACTGTCTTGGACTACAGCAATTGCGCAAATTGGCCAAAATGCTTCTCTGAATTGCACAAAATTACCAGTGGCAGAAGTGGCACTGAACAGGAAGGGATCATTTCAGATATACCACTGACCTTATGCACCTTCCATTCTAGGATTCCACCAAACAGAATCTGCACTCAGAGACTACCATGTGAGTCTCAGCTTGCACTGCTGGAATAAAGCCCATCCCTAGGCTACTCAGTGATTCCCTGGGGTATATTTTTCATGGGTAATTTGCCTGATGCCATAGAACAGCTTCTACAACCTCTAAATGAATTTTGCAGTACCAGTGTTGATCTTTTTAAACTCCATCAATCTTGTACCCTTGACTTTTTGCAGGACTGAAACTATCACTCCTGTATCCACTGCAGGGGCCTTCAGCATGCATGCCATTCAAAAATAATTTAATGTACATATACTCAGGCAGCTACAACTACGGGAAATAAAAATGGGCAGATATGGCCTTTGAATGTTTAAGAAGGGCAGGTTGCTTACCTGTAACTGATGTTCTTCGAGTGGCCATCTGTGCAGTCACACATGTGGGTACTGCGCCTGCACGGTGCCTGTAGCCGGAATGATTGAAAGCTAACGGATTCTGGCGGGAACGCTCCACTCCCCCTCCCCTATCGCCTATAAATAGAGTGGAGCGTCCACCATTTTGCCAGTCTTAAAGACCAACGTTCGTAAAAGGATAGCAAGGAAATTTGAAAGGTTCGAAGAAATAACGATACCGTAAGAAATATCGGTACCATAAATGTCGGAACTGTCATATTGACCGAACCGGCAATGGAACTCTCCGAAACCGTAATATCAAGGAAACCGACAGTCGAATTCATATCCACCCTTCGAATTCGTATGCACCCTTCGACACCAAGTGGGGCCGGCGGGTGGGTTGTGTGACTGCACAGATGGCCACTCGAAGAACATCAGTTACAGGTAAGCAACCTGCCCTTCTTCTTCGTGGCCTCTGTGCATCACACATGTGGGTAGATTAGCAAGCTTACCCGAAAGGATGGTGGGAAGGTGTCGTTATTGAAGAACGGAGGAGAGCACAGCTCTGCCGAATGATGCATCCCGCCTCGCACGAATATCTAGTCGATAATGTCTCGCAAACGTGCTGGGTGTTGACCAAATAGCAGCTTTGCAGATGTCATCTAGGGGAACTCCCGACAAAAAAGCAGACGAAGCTGCCACCGCTCTAGTAGAGTGTGCTGAGGGAGTTATTGGCAGTTCTATATGCGAGAGTTGATACGTCAATGTGATAGTTTGTACAATCCACTTGGAAAAACGTTGAGGCGTAATGGGGGAGCCTTGATCGTAGTCCGAATATTTGACGAAAAGTCTGTGTGAACGGCGAATAGGCTCAGTGCGAGACCTATAGAATGCAAGGCATCTGCGCACATCCAAGGCGTGAAGAGAACGCTCCAACGGATTCGACGGGGATGGAAAAAATGCTGGTAAAACAATATCTTGGTAGAGATGAAACGAGGTGGAAACCTTTGGTAGGAAAGAAGGGTCCATGCGCAAAACCACTTTGTCTCTATGAAAGTTCAGGTATGGGACATCTACTCGAAGAGCACAAAGTTCACTGGCTCTGCGAGCTGAAGTTATAGCTACCAGGAAAGCTGTCTTCCATGAAACCAGACGCAAGTCAGATGTCGCCATGGGTTCGAAGGGTGGCTTCATGAAAGCCTGCAGGACAACAGATAAACTCCATGTCGGTACCAAAGGTTTTATCACTGGATTAATGTTTGTGAGTCCCTTGAGAAACCGTTTTATAAGGGGTTGTGAAAAAAGCGGCATTCCTTGAGGTGCTCCACGATAGTGAGCAATTGCTGCCGTGTAAACCTTGATTGATGAAGGCTTGAGTCCGGAGCGATGTAAAGACATTAGGAATTGTAGAATGTCCGGTACTGATGCCAAGAGAGGGTCAACTCCATTAGCTTGTGTAAAAGACGAGAAACGTTGCCATTTGGCTAAATAGGATTTCCGTGTTGAGGGTTTCAAGGCGGAATCGACAATCAGTTGAATATCTGGAGGAAGAAGTGAGTCCGATGAGGGACGAGCGGGTGTAGGGTTATGGAGCGATGATTGCCTTGTGGGGATGTCGAATATGCACTGGTCTAGTTGCGGCACTATGGACGAGTTCGAGGCGGACGAGGGTGGTGCCTTCGGGGTCGAAGCGGACGAAGATGATACAGTCGGATTCGAGGTTGTCGGATCTGAAGACTCTGAAGCCGTTATGAGATCAACCAAGCCGTGAGGTGGAGGACATCCACGTCGGGATGGCGGAGAGTCCCCTCCCGCTGAGTAAGAAGATCTGGAGCGCTCGGTAGACGAATGAAACGTCCTTGGGAGAGTTGAAGTAGCGTCGGAAACCACGGTTGTTGGGGCCACCATGGGGCAATGACAATACCTGTTGGTTTCTCGTAGAGGATCTTGGATACAACCTTCATCAATAAAGGTGTGGGAGGAAATGCATAAATCCGTAAGGCAGTCCAGTCCATCATTAGGGCATCTCCGAGGGATTGTCGACCGATGCCTGCTCTCGAACAATAGGTCGTGCAGACTGCATTGTGGTGAGTTGCGAAGAGATCGATGGAGGGAAATCCCCATAGATGGAAGAGTTCGCCTCGAATCCGAGGCTTGAGTTCCCATTCATGGGAGGTTGAAAGACACCTGCTCAGGACGTCCGCTTCCACGTTGTCGGTACCTGCCAGATGTACCGCAGTCAGTTGTATTCGTCAGGGAATGCACCAGTCCCATATCCTCATGGATAGTCCGGCTAGTGTCCGGGATTTGGTGCCACCCTGTTTGTTCAAGTAGAATACTGTGGCAGTGTTGTCCGAAGTGACTTGAATCATCTGACCATGGAGGACGTCCTCGAATGTTCGGAGTGCTTTGAAGACAGCTAGCATCTCCAGGAAGTTGATGTGGTTGCCCGCTTCCTGCGAGGTCCATCGGCCTTGTGTTGTTAAGTCGCCGCATGTGGCGCCCCAGCCGTGGAGGGATGCATCGGTACTGAGCACCATAGTCGGATGCTGGGGCTTGAAAGGAACCCCTCCGGACAGATTGGACGGATTCGTCCACCAGTGAAGCGTGTGAAGGACGGAAGATGGAATTCGTAGCAACATCGACGGGCTGTCTTGGTGTGGGCGAAAGTTCCGGAGAAAAAACAACTGTAGAGGCCTGAGCCGGAGTCTTGCGAATGGCACAACCGAAACAGCTGCAGTCATGTGTCCCAACAGTCTTTGGATGGCCTTGGCTGAAGAAGTTCTTGTCCAGAGAATTACGCGGCCATGATGGATCAAAGTAGCCATGCGGTCCGACGGGAGGAACGCTCGGGTTCGTAGCAAGTCCAGACGAGCTCCAATAAAGTTGATGACCTGCACCGGGGCAAGAATAGATTTTTCGACATTAATACAAAGTCCAAAATTGTCCAGTAAAGAACGGGTGGTCTGGAGAGATTGGAGGAGCTGCTGTCGAGATTGAGCAACCAACAGCCAATCATCCAAGTACGGGTATAGTTGTATCCCTTGGAGCCGAAGGTAGGCACAAACGGGTGCCATGCATTTCGTAAACACCCGAGGTGCAGTCGCCAAACCAAAGGGAAGAGCCAGGAATTCATAGATGTCGGATCCGATGGCGAAGCGCAGAAAGCGTCTATGCGTTGGGAATATGGAGACATGAAAGTAGGCATCCTTCAAGTCCAGTGCGGCGAACCAGTCCTCTCTCCTCAGCAGCGGAAGAATGTTTTGAAGGGTGGTCATCCGAAACTTACGCGGTGTGATAAACCTATTCAAGCCCCGCAAGTCGAGGATCGGTCGGAGACCACCGTCCCGCTTCGGTACCGTCAAGTATCTGGAGTAGAATCCGTGCATTCCCTCGTTATAAGAAACTCAACAAATCACACCTTTTAGCAATAACTGATGAACCTCATCCAAGAGTGTCTGGGAGGAAGGAGTGGAACGAATCGGAGTCGGAGGAGGAATAACATCGAATTCAATATGGTACCCATGCTGGATAATGGATAAACACCCACCGATCAGATGTAATGGACTCCCAAATGGGGAGTCGGCCGTGAAGCCGACCCCCAAATGGGAGGGGGGTGGGTGGAATGGAAGAGAGAAGACGGGTTCGCCCGTCCCATCAACGGCGGCGACGCTCGGTATTGAAGCGACGGCGGGATTGTTGGTACCGCTGGGGTTGTTGCCTGCGCCGTTGTTGCTGCTGCGGACAGAATGGAGGCTGTTGTTGCGGTGGAAAATTTTGTCGATATTGTTGCCGAGGCCAGGTCCACTTACGTCGGGCGGGCAGCTGAAGTTCCATCCGACGGGCAGTCACTCTGGACTCATGGAGGCGCTTGAGTTTGCGGTCCGTAGCCGAATTGAACAAGCCGGATCCGTCAAACGGCATGTCCTCTATCCTCCATTTGGTCTCCTCGGGGAAGTTGGAGTTCCGCAACCAGGCATGCCGACAGAGAGACACCGCTCCCATAAGCGCCCTGGAGTCGGTGTCGACGTGGTGGCGCGCGGTGGACAGTTGCTGGATGGCCACATTCATCGCCTCCTTGATCAACAACTGTGCCACCTCGGATTGGTCGTGTGGTAAAGCTGTGAGGGCGGTCTTCAGCCGGTCCATAAGAAAGTATTGGTACCGGGCCAGGGTAGCCTCATAATTGGAGATGCGGATACCCAGGCCCGATGCGGCATAGACCTTCCTGGCCGCGGCGTCGATCTTGCGCCCCTCCTTGTCCCGTGGCGTGGTGTGCCCACAGGCCTCCCTGCCCTGGGAGGACTCCACCATGACAGAGTTCGGCCGGGGATGGCGTAGGAGGTAGGGGATGTCCTCCTCCCGGACCCGATACATGCCCTCAAACCGGCGTACGGTAGGCTGAGGCTGGTTGGGGAGATCCCAGGGCAGGGTCATAGCTTGCTTGAGCGTCGTGATCAGGGGGAGTACAACGTTGGTGGAGCGCTCACCCCGCACAACGTCGTAGAGTTTGTCAGTGCTAGGGCCCGGACGTTGGAGGGCATCAATGTCCAAGGCGTGGACCAGGCGCGACATCAGCTCTCCGAAGGACGAGTATGATTCGTCCGGAGACGCTGGGCCTTGTGCTGTAACTGCCGCATCCGGGGAGGTCGAATCCTGGTCGGAGACCTCCGACTCCGAGAAGTAGCGCGGCGGTTCTGAGGAGGCAGCGGCTGCGGGGGACCTTGAAACCGTGCTCTCCCTCGCTGGGCTCGGTACCGAGCGTCTCGGATCCGACGGGTGACGCGGCCGATCCCTAGAGCGTGGGGGCTGCTGGGCCCGTGAAGCAGCGTGGTACGGGTACCAATCGGGCCTGGAGTACCACTCGGGAGAACCTCTGTCTGACGAGCCACTCCGACGGCCGTGGGGAGAGATTTGGGTCCCCGCATCGCGACCCACAGGCATGGGGGTCGGTGATCTCGGCCGAGGAGGGGAGTCAAGGATCTCCCCATCCGAGCTCGGTTCGCGCCTAGGTACCAGCATCGGTTCCGAAGGTGGTAAGCGGCGGGGCGAAGCCGGAGGAGTGACCCGCATCGCCTCTTGCAGGGCCGGTCCCGGAGGCGTCGATACCACGATTGCGGAAGGCACAGAGGGAACAGAGGAGGTCGAATCCCTGTGCCTGGTCTTATCCTGGGATTTTGCCTTCTGCTTGTCGGGTTTATCCCGCTTAGACTTTTTATGAGCGGTGGAAGGCTCAGCGTGCTTACACTTCTCCGCTTTCTTTGCAGGAGGCGGTGCCGGCATAGCAGTTTCATCAGCAGGAGCACGTGGTGGGACCGACTGAGCGGCTGAGGCAGAAGAGGCCGAGCGTTGCGTCGCAGTCGCGGCTGGACGAGAAGTTATGGGATCGGTCTGGAGAAGCGCCCGATCCCAAAGAAGCCTCCACAAGCGGTTCTCCCGATTTTTCCTCGCTTGTTTAGGAAAAGCGAGGCAGTGGGAACACTTATCGACGCGGTGTCCCTCACCCAGACAAAGGAGGCAAAGATCATGCGGGTCGGTTGGCGACATTTTCGACCCGCATTCCGAACATTTTCGGAAAGCCGCCGCCCGCTGAGCCATTATGCTCGAGAGAAGAGAAAACAGAAGAATAGAAGATAGAAAGCGGGTAAGTATATATTTTTGGTTTTTTTTTTTTTTTTGGAAGGGAGTGTAAAGCGAGGGGAAAATACGTGAAACGCTAAGAAAAGAAGAACAAGTGCAAACAGTGAAATATTTAAACTGTGAAATAGAGAGAGGGAATAAAACTTGGAGAAAAACACTGGAAACAAGTCAAAGCGATATCGAAAGACGGCACTACGGCACGACGAACGGCGGTCGCAGAGACTGGCAAAATGGCGGACGCTCCACTCTATTTATAGGCGATAGGGGAGGGGGAGTGGAGCGTTCCCGCCAGAATCCGTTAGCTTTCAATCATTCCGGCTACAGGCACCGCGCAGGCGCAGTACCCACATGTGTGATGCACAGAGGCCACGAAGAAGAAAATGCATTCTTTGGAAGCCATGCTAGAAAATGTTAAGTACCTCTCAAGAGAGATTTAAAAATGAAATTGATGTTATAAAGTTACTGTCAACGATGTTTATAGAAACACCTTTTTATCAAGGAGGAGTGAAATGACAGAAACACAGTTTAAAATTAGGGAAATGCAGAAGGCTTGAAATCACAAGAGCTTCAAACTATTGGGCTGTCTGGGGAATAAATCAAAATTCTATTAAAAAACTAATACAGGTAAAAGCTTCTAATAAAGTTTCATTTCTTCTTATGGATGCTTTGCCATCTCAATGTATGCAAAAGAGGCTATTTAGCTTTATACAATCTTGCAAAGATCTTGGCCTTCTATCAAAGATTCACCAAGTTATAAACAAATCCATATAACATTGTGTTCAGAAAGGACATCCTTGCACATCCAGTTCTCAAAGTCTCTCTTAGAATGCATCCATAAGTTTCCATTCAAGTCAAGACAATTTGCCTGAAGATGTATGCATTTTCAAGATTGAGTTCGACCAAGAGCTGCACTTCATGACTTTGTCCAGTGCCAATAACATTAGTATCTCTGGCCAGCGCAATACTCCACAATTGGCTTAGCCAGTTTGCCCTGTAGCTGTATTATGAAATAAGAAGCAAATTGCTTTTGGCTATATTTCAGTGGTCCAGGAACTATTTGTAGCATTGGTGGTAGTGTGCATTCATTCCAAATAATTCATTAGCCTTCCCCATTTTCTTCCCCTTTTCAAAGCTCCAAGGATCAAACGCTGATCAATATGATTTGACAAAGGACAAAGTGTCATAGACTTTACTGGCTGAAAGCCATAAGGGAAGTGCTCTGCCACAAACATGGCTTCTAACACAAGACATTCATGGGGAAACTTTAGTATTTCTCTCTCCCTTGTAATACTACAAAACAAGGTAATCCAAAGATGTTGAATGGTTGGCAGTCCAAACTGGCAGAAGGAAATACCTCATCACATAGCACATAGTTAAACTGTGAAATTTGCTTCCGTATGATGTAATAATGGCCAAGAAATGGGACAACTTTAAACAGGGATTAGATGTATTAGTGGAAGAAAAGCTATCAGGGGCTACTAGGCATGAGGGATATGTGGTACACATCCGAATTCCAGTTGCTGAAGAACATGAGCAGAAAGGGGCTATTGAATGCATGTTCTCTTTCTGAGCTTTCCATGAGCTTCTGATGGGGCATCATGGGAAAAGATTGCTTAAATAGAAGCACCTTTCGTGTGATTGAACACACCTTCCTTTGTTCTTATGCATTTTTGCATATTTATTTATTTAAAACATTTATATGCCACCCCCATTGCAACAAAACCTCGGGGCGGCTCACAGCATATCCACAAAAACAAAGGCAACTTCTTGGTAACTACCTGGTTTATTTCATTATAATATTAGAACAAGACCTGGATGGAGCCAAATGGCCTTTTACTTCAGCACCCAGTGCAACTCAGCGCCAGAGGCCCTCTCCTTGGGATGAGCCCGTATAATCCACATCACATAATTTGTGATCACAGAAAAGTGTAGGCATACTCTGGGTACATCCTTGTACCTATATATGTTTTCTTTCTCTGAGGAACCCATTCTCATTCGTAACAGATTTTCACATCAAATGGTGTGAAAGACATAAATTGAGACAACTCAAACTGAAAGCTAGGCAGATAGTTTTTTAAAAATGCCCCAATGCTCAAACACAAATTCCATTAAAATACTAAAAATATGAGATCTTTAATGAAGATGGCAAGGATACTTAGGATTCATGTATGGTTGGGAAATCCTGGGCAGTACAGCATAATTTGCTATGTAAACATGCATAGGACTGCACCTTAACCTTTTAACAAAACAAATTAGTTGCACTGATATTTCATGAGGTTCAGAAATTATACATTTTTAAACCGGGATTTTTTACTAGCAAAATGTATAGTAATCTTTCACATATTTTATAGTAATAACTAAGCAAAATACCAGAAATTTCAACTTGAAGAGGGAACATCTATGAAATGGAAATTAGCTTTAGAATGCAGACCATGTTCTCACATTACAAAGTTCAATATAAGCACTGTCTTGCACAATATTTAAATACAACTCGGACTTCTGATGTTTTTTGCGTACCCTCACACAGTTTTGTGTTTTCATAACAGGATTCCCCCTGCCCCCACAAGGAATCACCAAACCTGTACAAGCTACAAATATTAGCTTGTAAAATATCGGAATCTGGGAATATTGGTGGACTACCCTTCAGGGTGCAAGCTACCAACCAAAATCTCTTAAGGTTTACAAAAACAGATGGTGAAAAAGAAGTCCAGTTCACATGTGACGAGAAAACACAGTGGGGCAATTTACCTGGTTTTCCATTGTGCTGGCTGCCATTTTAAATATTTAAGCTGCAGTAGGTTGGGGGACTTCAGGATATGTGAACCTCACAATGGTAAATTGTTGGGATAGTTGAGAAGCCACCATGGGTTCTAGGTGACTTGTCATCACATGTGAGCCACGTCAGAGAGTCTTGACAGAAAGCATAGGATCATGGATTACTCTAAAGACATTCTTGTGGAGAACTAAGAAATGCAAAATACAGTAATGATTCTTGAGTGGCCATTCCTTGCTGGGCAGAACATTCATTACTAATCCTGAATGACTGCTGGTTTTTTCAGGTTGTTTTTGGGAACAGCAGGGAATCTCTGTATATTTTGTGAATGAAATTACACTGGCACTTTGCAGAGAGGTTAAATGCATGCTGTGTGTGTGGGGAAAAAAGCAGTTTGCCAGTTTGTAGCAGAAATGGGTCAAGAGGAAAAGAACTCAGAATTTTCAGCAGAGTTAGCAGAAATTGGGTGCTGCCTGGTGGGCTGCCTTTACGGATCAGCTTTGCAGAACTGCTCATTGGCCTCCTCTAGTGTTTTGCTTGCATATTTGTAAATAAAGCAATTATTGCAGAGGCAATATAGCAGGAATGTGCACATAGTGAGGAAGAAAAATATAATAATCCCAGCAGGGCAACTTATCCAAGGAAGTAGCCTATGCATGTCTTTTGCTGAATGTCATTACAAGAGGCCTATCTTATTATAGAGTTGCTAGGGGTTACAATGAATCCTTCCAAGTTACATGAACATTCATCTTCTGCCAGTTTTCTTAAACGTAATGGAACTTAATAGCATACTCCTTAATATCATACAAATAAAATAAAATGCTTGTAACAAACCCATTTTTCATATTAAGCATTTGACCCCTACCCTCTCAGTACTGCTTTGCGTGTTCTGTGATGGTTGGTCTCCCACCAATTTAAAAGACAGGAGAGCTTTTGTTCTTCGGTTGAAGATGCACTAGACAAACAATTGTCTTACACTGTCCCACAACACCTGCTGAGTAGGAAGAAACAGACCGTGGTGTAGTACCTTAGTGTTCAAATGCATGCACTGACTGACAGCGGATGTATCCACTCCTCACTGTGGATTTTAGCTTCCATAGTCCTTAGGAAGGAAACTGAACTCTGAAGAATAAGCATTCTAGCATCCCCAAAAGACAAAGCTGAGAATAAAAAGGGACCGTGATTTAGCAGTGAACCATAGCAGAAATAAGGAGTGTCCCTGGTAAATAGGGAGAATTGAAGCATATGTGATAGCATCAGTCTTGTTTCCATAGCTATGCATCTGTGTGTTTTAATTAATTACTGTTGAAACTCAAAATTAGTCAGCTCATAACAAAGTCAGATCTAGTAGGTTTGTAACTTTAATGCATATCGAACCCCGACTTCTTTCCAACATATTATTTCCATAATTCAAACTGAGATTATGAGTTAATTTATACTGTCTGAACATGTACATTTGGTGCTGAGCAGCCACTGCACCAGCCTTTGGCTCTGCTTCTCTATCATTAGTTTTCTGCTAAACAACGTGCTTGCGATCATTGGCAATCAGAGGCAAGCCAATGGGATGCATTAAATCACTATCCTCACGATGCACACAGGCTCAAAGATAATGCACAAAATTGCAACAGAATATGGCACTCTATTTTCTAATGTCAGATTTGTAACTTGGCAGGCAAATTGAAGCATATGATGGGATCCGTTTGCCCATCATTAGTCGATGGGTGTTTTCTGAAGAACGTAGACTTCTTTCCCTTAATCTTTTTCTTTGCTGTATAATATGACATTTCCTCATGTATGCCCCTGAAGAACTCCAGTGTGTTAATGCTATGTTTGTTTATAACATTTCTATAACACCTATTAGCTGCCTGCATAATTAATGCCATACCCATTGGGTATTCTGCAGTCAAATATTCCTTGCTTTCCGTTTCTAGTACCCCACTTAAGTCATGAAGCTAATTGGGCGGCTTTGGGCCAGTGAGAGACTCCACCCAACCTACCTCACAGGGTCGTCCTTGTCAGGATCAAGCAGAGCCGTGCAAACCACACTATAAAACCTGTGTTCTTCACAAGAAAAAAAGAAGCCAGTGTAGAAATAATAATGTTAATTTAAATGAATATTCAATGTGTTTTAATATAATAAATACAGTCTTACATTTATTTGTTTTATTTCTATACCACACAATAGCCAACGCTTTCCGGGTGGTTCACAACAAAACATGTCTCATGTTTAGGACAAACCATTCTAGACATAAGCCCACAAAATGTTGGCCCAGTATAAATGTTATTTAGGCACCATAGTTATTATCTTCTCAGTTTTTGTAATGGATGTATTGTAATATTTAGAATCTGAATTCACTAGCTTTAGCATTTTTAATATAATGAATCTATTGCTTTAAAAACATTTAAAGTACTGAATCAGTGTTATTAGGCTAAATTCATGGGGTTCGTTCGGCATTCATTTCCTTGATAGGGGTTTATTCAAACTCTATGCAATAATGTCAGTAGCTGAATATTTGCTTAGACTCTCATTTATTTTTGATAGTCATATTAAAATGTACCTATTATGAATATGAAACAGTATGAAATTCTTACATGGCTTTCGTTGTGAACAAAAGGTTATTAGCTTGACAACTGAAGCTGGCTTGCAAGGGAATGGAGACATGCTGTTTGTTCTCCAGTAATGAACAGTAGCTTTGACTCAGCATATACTCACTGGATCATTCAAGTGGGTGTCCTGTGTGCTGATGTATGGAGGAAAAAACAAATGCGAGAAGGTCCTGCTACTTCCTTCACTTTACTTGGATGTAGAAAGAATCTGCTTGAGAGCCCAATTTCTAACCTCCCAGAGGATGGACAGAAATTGAACTCCTTCCATTTGAAATGCCCAGACTTTAAAATTTCAGGCTAGGATCAAGTAACCTTGAATTGGGTTGGCCCATCCACATTACTACGATCAACCCTTCCCTGTGAAGCAATGCTAGAGGTACTCAAAGAGAATGATGGTAGGCTTTAGAGTGATTCAAGTTCCTCTGAAGCCAGTTCAGTTATTTAGTGGTTTGGCCAGCAGTCCTAGTTTACATAACAGTTCGAACATGTGCAGATTTATTTTTAAGCAAGGGGGCTTACCGCTAGATGTGTGTATATGGGATTACACTATAAGAGTATATATTTGCAAAATCAAGATGTGAGCCACATGTCTTACAAAAAGAATAATAGGCGTTTTTATAAGTAATAGGGTCAATTTGGCATAAAAAATGGTTAGCCATAATAAAAACAAATGGTGGCAGTAGGGACGACAAGTACAACCAGCAAGTCTTTGTGCGTCATCTTTCACAGTCGGATTTACAAAACCATCTTCTGCTGTAGTTAAAATCAAATCAATGGCATTTTGTGTTTGTGTATTACTCTAATACAATGTTGAAATCTGTATAATTTTAATTCAGTACTTATCTTTGTATCATTCTGCCAGATGAACAAATGTTGAAAAGCTGAGTAATCTAACCACTTTGAATTATGTTACAAATGTGCCTCGAAGTGGATTTTTATACTTTGATCTAAAACTATTACCCAAGACTTGTACAGCATAATTAAATAAATGTAACCAGCCCTTGGGGACCTTTTGCTCCAAAATGAAATTTCAGATCCAAAGAGTGCTTGTAACCATTATTGCAACCGTGTCTAAAATGCTGCTTGTAATTTCAACATGGTAATCAGATCTCCACAGAAAAGCAGACACTTGTTGATGTGCTTAGATGTCCCCTAGGACATATTTACAGCACCATGATTTGCACAAATCCTATTAGAGCACAATCCATGTTGTAAAAGGGTATTATGAGTTTTGAAAGAATGCACCGGGAGCAGTAAAGGTCAGCTACAAAATGAAATACGGTTTTGCTCCTCTTCTTCTTCATGCACTTAATTTGTACTCTCTCAATAATTTATAACATTTTAATTGGTAACCTTGTTTGCTATGCATATTTTCTGTAGTGTCCTTCTGATTGCCATTTATGCCCTGTTGCCAAAAACACTTGAAACAGCTTTGGTGCTTTACCTCTTAATACTCTTTGTGAGCTCTGGGACACAAAACATAGCTCTTGGGAACCACGCTTGAGAAGCCCAGAACTAAGAAATAAAATGAGTGGTTAAAATTTTAGGGAATGTGAAGTGCCAGAATTTTTAGGAAAACTGGATTCCTAAATGATGTAATCTGAAATACTAAATGATCTGAAATACTAAATGATGTAATCAGATATTAAAAATCTGCTCCAAGCATTTTCTATACACTTAAAAGCAGCCAACGTGGCTGGTAACTATCCATGTCATTGCATAAGAACAGATTTTCCAATCAAGCACTAGAAGCTACGTAAGAGGCTTTTCTAGCAATCTTATTGTCCGCTATGTAACACTAGTTAAGTGGTATACATAAAAATGAATACAATGTAAAGGGACTATATGTTGCTACATCCAAAGGAAAGTGTGCTGAACACACAAAGCCATTGTGACGTGGGACCTAAAGTGTATAAAAGCCAGCACACGTATCAGAGAGCAAGAGAGGGAGCCTGATGAAGTTGCTGAGGAAGGAAATTCCTCAGCTGTGGCACTACCCTCAGAAAGTCCCTGTCTATGGGACTTGCCAGCTTTACCCAAGATGCACCATGCATAAAGTGCCAATAGTGTTTTGTATATGCCAATTAATTGCACAAAACAACCTCTGAAGGTTTGTATTTGGGTAAACCAACAACAATGAATAATCTGTATTCAGTCTGACATGGAAGGGAATCTCTTCAAACCATCATCATTTACAGCAGACAACTCTAGTCCTATCCAATACATTATCTTAATTTGTTGTCATATTTACTGACTCGCATTATTGCCATTTTGTTTCCATGCTTGCTCTAGCATATACACCTGTACTCAGCCCAAACTGGCACACTTTTCATCTCAGGCGCTGAAACGGCATGTAACTGACACTTCAACAGCTAATTGTATTTCTGGGTCAGAAGACAATCTTCCACTTAATGTATGAAATGAAAAATGACATTAACTAATCTGTAGAGAACAAAGACAGCTGAGCAAAATACAGACATCATAAAAACACCTTGCTGCAGACAGATGGCAAAGTTGATTAGGAAATGATGACTGAGCTAAACAAGGGGTTCAGGTTTATTAAAAATACTGAAAGATGCAGCTGGTTCACTTATTGGTGGCTTAGAATCTGATCCTGCAGCCTCCTGTCCTGGCATTGCCTGGGAGCCAGCGAGTGCTCCAGAGTCACAGCACTGAGGCCCTTTGGCCTTGGTGCTTGGACTCAGCCAGGTAAACTCCACTCATGCCCTGCCCTGCCCTCCTTGCAGCCAGTGTGGAAGGAACCACACCGCTGGCCTGAAAGTGGAAATGCTCCCTGGAAAAGAGGCAGCAGGGGCAGAATGATGGAGGTCAGGGCCATCCACACATTCTCATCCTTATCAGCACCACAGCCTCCTCCACTGCAGCTTCCCAAAACAGCCACCTAGATAAAATGCACAGGGTGAAGTGAGGTAGTGAAGACCCCTGGCCATGTGCTTTTGTTTCAGCCACTGGATGCATGTAAGCCGTGTGGCTCAGAGGCTTAACAGCATCTGGGGTGTGGAAAAGAGGATTATGCCCTTATTCTAATAAGGTAGCGACAAGATGTTGAACTGGATACTGTTGCTGTTGGTAAGACAGGAAATTACATTTGTTACACTGAGATATGATAAGATTTCCTATCCTGGATTTTGTACATACGGAATATGAATTTTGGACAGCATCGGTCACTGGGAAGGAGATCAAAGCTGAATAGCCAAAGCCCCTGTTCTACTTTGAAAGCTCAAGTTTTAGGTAGACAGGCAACTGCAGCTGAAAGACACAGATGTTAGGGTAGAAAGCACAGCTTTAATTCTAATTTGGTATAAAGGAAAACTTGGATTCCAGCGAGAGCTGCAAAATAAGCATGCTTTGCTACAAAGGTAGGATGGAAAAGGATGCAGTCTTATCAATACCCAAACTCAGAGGTTTGTGGGCATCCTTTGCTTGCTGGGAGGCAATTTTCACCTCTCCATGCTCCCATTTTGCTGTGCATTTCTGCTGCACTGGCTATTTTGGCTGTCCACCTGAGATATTCATTGTGGGAGGGAAGGAGGCTGGAGCACTTTCAGGGTGTCTTGTCTCATGGCTGCCTCAATCTCTTCCCCTCCACCCTCCCTGAGGTCACATTCCTATTTCCAGAGTAGTTTGTGTGGGTCTTTCTGCACTGGCCACAAGGGGGAAGCACGAGGGCTGAAGTGTTGATCTCCACCTCTGATGTTGAAGTACTGCTGCTGAGCTGGCACTTCTCCAAGACGGCACCATTGCTTCTGGCCCCTCTGACCATGTCTAAGGGACATGGGATCATTCCCTCCATTCATCAAGAAAGATCAGCCTTGGTGGAGATGACCCATGCACCATTCCTTTCAATCATGTGTGTCCAAAGATCAATTCTGTAAAACTCCATTGTCGCAAAAGGGAAGTATTCCAATATAGCTATCAGCTTTGTTTGTTCTGAAGACAAGATCTCTCCATCTTTCTCCCAGAGAGAGAACATATGTCCACAAGACACTAGTCTTTTAAAAATTATGCAGCCCAAAAGACAATGCTACTTTAATATTTTTTCCAATTGATTTCAGTCTCAGTTTGAAGATTCAGAAAAGCTGAAATATATCTATTATAGGTATCTATATATTAGAAGTAACAATAATCTATGACAATGCCTATCTTTCTGTATTTGTCCGCCCTATATCCTTCAAACCATAAATGTAATTAAATATTACAACTGCTGGTCAGAATAAAACTCTGAAGGCCTAGAACAAAAACATGTAGGGCTATTTCTTTTCTTTTCTCCTGGCCCTTCAGATCTTTAGGATGATATGCAGGGAGGCCTTAAGCCACTAGACTGGATAAAATATTCAACCTCATTTGTAAGAAAACACAAAAAGCTCCTGTCATTGCTGAGAACAATGAGCAGTTGTTTTATTCTCAGTGGTGCCCAGCTCCAGTTCTGCTGTCACTTCTCCAGAGAATGAAAGGTGACCATGCAGCAACTCTCACATCCATAATATAGAAAAATGAGAAGACTACCCTGTTTGTAAATATGCACAGTCCAAAAATGTAGTTTACAAATTATTCTGAAACAGAGTTGAGGGTAGAAAACCCTAGGGATCTAGGTCTCCAAACCGAAAGTATGTCAAGTTTAGCTGTGGGGTTTAGCAGCATCAAGCTTTGGAGGATCAGTTTCCTCGAATCAGTTATGATCAATACAAGCCAGATGGCTGGGCTGTCAGGCTGCATAGAGCTGCCTGCGTAATAAGGTCACTGCATCTGTCAGTGGGAGATGACTGCCGAGACATCACAACCGAAAACTCCCTAACCTCACCGCCCATCTACTTGAGAATGCTCCATCAGGGATTAAGATGTGCAGTGAAGGGGTTACCATGTTTGACAGTATTTGTCAAATTATTATTTCTTAAACTTTCGTGAGGAAATAAGGAAGGTCTGTGGTTCTGAACGGCCCTACATGTTTATAATGGTCTTCACTGAAGTATGCTTTTAAAAGTGGATTTTGTGTACTCTCTCATATTGAGTTCCACTTGTCTGGAAAGCTAATAATATAATTAAATGTCATTTCTGGGTTGGGACAGATACTACGGGTTGTCTCATTTATATCTAATATTATATTGCAATTCGCACAAATCATGTCACTCCTGCTGTTTCAGAAACTCACTTTGGAACAGCAGCGACTATTGAAATTCTTCCATCATAAAGCATCTATGAGTTCTAGTTATACAATGAGAGTTATTATGGATCGTTACGCAGCACAGATCCCTGTGGGGAAAAATAGTGCTAGCAAGTTGGCTGTGCCTTTAAGGCCACATAATAAAATAAATAAGGGCATTTTCAAGCAAGACTTGGCAAGCACCTAACTTTCTTTCATTATCCCTAAACATCAGTATTTATTATGAATTTGTTTGATATTATAAAGACATATTTCTTCCTGAAGGCATGTTATATATTATTTCACTTTCTGACTCCTCTTTCTGACGCCTCTTTCTGACGCCTCTTTCCCCTCAAAAAATGGTATTGGGAATGTTCAAACAGCCTAAGTGATAATAAAAGCTTTATTTCAGAAACACTTACTAAATATTCAAACATTATTTGACTGGAATACTTCATATAATTTACATTGAATAGATTACCCAATGAAAACTAACTCTCCATTAGAGTTAAGTGCTTTAACACACACACAAAGTTCTATTTGTGTTTTACAAAATCCTCCAATAAGAATAAGGAGAAAATTATGGGGATTTCATTGTCTTCTGGCATTTGTATACTAGAGATGTAATATAAAGTATATAACTCTCATTAGCTAATTCAAAAGCAAAAGGTTTCATTCACATTAACACACATTTATTGGACTACATTTTAATATGACAGAAAAATGAGCTCTCTGGATAATTTTTTCTTAATCATAGCAACTCAGCAACCGCCAAGCCTTTAATAGTGCATGTGGAAGAAATAAAAGGTATCTGAAGCAATCAGGAAACAGAACATTAGGGCCTTAACAAGTGGAGTTAAAAATGTAAAAATCAGGCAAACAGCTGCATTTAAACATATTTACCCCAAGATAGCAAAGGTTAGTTGCTTTTCAGCTCCATTGATTTTAAAGAGACTTGCGTTGCCTGATTCTAGGCCCTTGTCCCAGGTTACAAACAGTTGCAAGTTATTTGTTTGCTTGTTTCATAATAAAATGGATCACATTTAACTGTTCTTGTTGTCTCAATGAGTCGACAGAAATATTTGCTCCAATATTTATTTTCCACATTTCAGCTGGAGAACCTGCTTTACCTGTGCTGCTTGTTCCATCTCAAGCAGACACGAGTACTGCTCTAAGGGACACACAATTCCTATTCACTTGGCTCAGGGAAGTGGTAGAGCTGGCCTAGTGGAAGCCAACCTAATAATTTTGGGGGCCACACATGAGCTAGTGCACTGCCTCCCATCCTCTCACTACTGCTGCATTGAGACACAAACCAAGAATACCTTGGGTTGTTAGTCATGTTGTCTGAACCTGGCCTTGTGGGTTGTTGAGGCTAAACAATCCCAGATTTTAACCCATGGCTTGCTGTTTATTTAACCTTCAAGAATCTGGAGTCCTGGGTTTGAATGTGTTTTTATATTTCAGGATAAGACAAAATGAATTGTATCCTTTTAAAATGTTCAAAATGCAAATTCTGCCAAATCTGCTCAAAAGGTTGAAGCCCTTAGTACCTGAAGCAAAAGCATTTGATTTCAGCTGACTTTGCTTAACATTTCATTCAGTATTCCTGCTATCGCCTTGAAAAGAATTTTGAGTAATGGCATCATAATTTTTTAACGTAATGGAACAGCTTCCGGGCTTGCTGGGTTTCCATACCAAAAAGGGTCTCTCAGGAAAGTGCACCTTCTTCCATTAAGCCACCATTTGTCTTACGACTCTGAACTGCAGCTCCCTTGATGGCCCCGACTTGGAGGCCCCATTTGCCACTCGGGCATATCCGAGAGTCCCAACGCGGATGCTGTCCCTGCATCCATCGGCCCTGCCCCTGAGCCCAGCCAGGGGCAGCATCAGCACCACGCTGCACTTCCTGCCACTCCTCAGCACCGTGTTCTTCAGTCTCCTGTTCTGCCTTAGTGACTTCCTTCTCTCGTGCTTCTTTTTCCTGCTGCCCTGCCCTTTCCCTTGTATTCGGCACCCACTGGCTTCATCCTGCATCCTCTCTTTTCCCTGTATAAACCACTCCTTAACTTCTTTGCTGACTCACAAGCTGTGCCCATCACTGGCCTCACTGGTGCCGTTTTGACTTTCTTTGGTGCCTTCCACTGCCAATAGGCATCTGTTTTCCGATTATTTGATTTCCTTCTCAGGATTGTATAATGAATGGCATCTGACCTGTAAACAGGCTGAAAGGGGTATGGCTCCTATACCCAACCATTCTAGACTCTGAAACACCAGGTCTGGGGTCCCCAGACCCCACCTTCCTCATAAATCTGTCTGCCTTGTCCTCATGGAACTCAGTGAGCAAGTTCTTCCCCATGAAGACTTCCAGGCACACCACGCTTTCTCTTCATGGTGCAGTAATGTGTTCATGTACAGAGGGCAGCCCTGAAGAAGCAAAGTGAGGAGGAAAGATTGACAGGCCTAGAGTCCATGGACCAACCAAAGACTAAGCGCTAGCATGGGGTGTACCAACATGGCCTTCGTTTTATTTTTCTCTGAGGTTCAGGCAGATGGAAAGCTTCCCCTGGCAGCAGTTCCTCAATTAAATGTTTTAGGAAGTGCAAAAACACTTTGCACACTTAGAGGAGGTTGTATTGTCTCAATTTTTCATGAAAGAGGCTGTTGCCATCAATTATGTACAGTAAACGGGTGAGTTGGACACAGTAATTTCTAAAAAGAGCAAATCAGGGTGTGCTGAGAGAGGCATGCCTGTCACCTGCATTGTTATACATTTGGTGTCAGGCAAAGAACTTCCCTTCTCTCAGGCATTTTAGAGACTTAGCATTTAGATTTTTATGGCTATGCATATTTATTTTAATGCTGTGTAATTTGTCATTGTATCTTATTCCTTTAATAGTTCATAATCCATCCATTACATTCATTTGTGGGAAATTGTACTAGTGTCATAGAATCATAGAATAGAATAGTTGGAAGAGGCCATGAAGGCCATCGAGTCCAACTCCCTGCTGTTGCGGGACACCATGTTACACCATCCCACTCAGAGGGCTGCCCAGTTTCTCCTTGAATGTCTCCAGTGTGGGTGAGCCCCCCACCTCCCCAGGCAGCTGGTTTCACTGCCATATTGCTCTGACAGTGAGGAAGCTTTTCCTGATGTCCAGCCTGAATCTGGGTAGTCACAACTTGACTTGATTATCCCGTGTCCCACGCTCTGGCATTAGCAAGAAAAGATCTTGACCTTCCTCTTTGTGACAGCCTTTGAGGTACTTCTAGAGGGATATCATGTCCCCTCCTCAGTCTTCTCTCTCAGGGCCAAACATGCCTAGTTCTCGCAGTCTCTTCTCATAGGGCAGTGTTTCCAAATTCTGCATCGTTTTCGTCACCCTCCACTGGACCCTTTCTAATTTACCTGCATCTTTCTTAAATCTTGGTGCCCAGAACTGGACACAATATTCCAGGTAAGTTCTGACTAGTGAGAAGTATAGAGAAACTACTACTACTTGTGATTTGGAAGTGATACTTCTGTTAATGCATCCCAAAATAGCATTTGCCATTTTGGCAGCTCCATCTCATTGTTGGCTCATGTTTAGCCTATTGTCCACAATTACTCCAAGATCTTATTCTTGTTCAGTTCTGTTGAGCCACGTGTTCCCCATCTTGTATCAATGCCTTTGGTTTCTTTTTCCTAGGTAGAGGACTTGGCACTTGTCCTTATTGAATTTCATTCTGCTGGTTCCAGCCCAGTGTTCAAGTTTACCAAGATCACCCTGGATCTTCATTCTGTCCTCTAGGGTGTTTGCTATTCTGCCCAGTTTTGTATCATCTGCGAATCTGATTATCTTTCCTTGTATTTCCTCATCTAAATCATTAATAAAGATGTCGAAGAGCACTGGGCCCAGGACTGAACCCTGTGGCACCCCACTAGTTACCTCCATCCAATTTGAGATGGTGCCATTGATGAGCACTCTGTGACTGATTTAGCAGCCAATTTTGGATCCACCTAATAGTTTTTCTATCTAGTCCAGTTTTTGCTAATTTGCTTATCAGAATGACGTGTGGTACTTCATTGTATGTTAAACCTAGTTTACTTCAGTTAACCTATTTCACTCTAACATAGATCTAGAAGCGTTTAATGATATGGAAGGCTCTGGAGTTAATTTTTAGAACATATTAACATATCTGTCCTTCATGTGGCTATTTCATGTACCCTATAGTCTTTCAAGCACAATAATGATTCAGTGTAATTTTTGCACTACAGACATGCTTTCATATTTTTATAATCATATCGAGTCAGGACATTAGAACTTCCCTTTAACATTTCCAAACACTTTTCACCATTATAGGCAAGGGAATTCTGTCATATTACTAATCAATCAAAATAATCCTATCAAAAGCTCAACTAAATCTTTGAATTTTCTTTCATACCTTTAACAAAAGTGCACCTGACTATATCTGTACAAGACAGATAATGTAGCACTGCCCAGGAAAACAGATAGAATAAAGCTGAGAGACTGGAACAAAATTTTATCTCCTGGTATCAGTGAGTACACAAAAGCTTGCTTTCTTCTTGTGTAGATTGTCTGTCCTTGCATGTAGCCCTAGTGACAGTATCATAGAGCTTAATAGGCACCCCCCATGATGTCCTGTTTATACACTTATATATGTGTCTATAAGTACACATATATCCAGAGTAAACACTGATCTTCAAAATATCTGCTGCTGGCTTTTCCATCTTAACAATCTCTATTTTCTTATTTCAAACAACAACAACAACGAGGGAAACACAATTCTATTCAGACAAAGCAGGAAAAAAATCCTTTACTTTTGCTGCATAGTTTCAAAATTCCATGCTGTTGCATTCCACACCTCTGAATTGTCTTCCACAGGATTTTTTTTTTTTTACTTTATGCCATTGATGTTATGCTGCTTTCATTATACAGAATACACCTAAATAATTTACTGCCTGCTTTGGGGGGCTATTATACTAAGAACAATAATATGTAATGTGCTTTGGGCTATTGGTGATTTTAAAAATTTAAATCTAGGAGAAATAGTTTTATTATTAACAAGGTGACAGCTTTCATGCACATGTTCCACAGCAGTAAACAAAAAGTTTCTGAAAGATTGTGCAATTGCTTGTCAAGCTGATAACCCTTATTACATTTCACATAAAAGCAATTTACTTAATGATTCAAGTTGGCTCTTTGTATAAATGTCACCACTTAGCAAAACAAGTTTGATGAATTGTTGATAGTGCTTGTCTGAACCTTGCTTCAACCAATTGCTTTAATTGTTTTGATATATTTAATATATGTATTAAATTGCTTTTGCTTTACATTGTTACAGCCTATGGGTATAACACCTACCTGTAAAACTTTAGTACTCGGTAGCAGAGCTAGGGCTGGGCCTTGGAGCCAAGATGCAGGGACCCATAGCTAGCCCACTCGCCCCCAACCACACAGCATGGCAGGAGAAAGCCTCCTCTTATTCCTGTAATATGATGGGGCTATGACTGGATTTTAAAATGCTAAATTGCACCAGTCCAGGGCTTGGCTTCTTTTAATTGGGGATGGCAAGCAATTTTGCTGTTGTTCTAGCACACCTGGAATGAAGCACACCTGGAATGGTGGATGGGACAGCAAGTGGGAGGATAGAGAAATGAAAATTATGATCTTCACAACTGAAGCTGTACCCAGCCATCTAGAGAGCCCACCAAGCCCAGGGTCTAACATAGCCTAAGTATTCTGAAGAAGGGTGTGACTGGGCATGACCCCAAACAGGAGCACCCCTCTTATGAGTTATAACAGACTGCAACACTTCACTACTTTCTACTTCAGTTATTCTAATGCATACATTCATAGCTCAAATCGCAACTTCACTCCTCAGCAGATCACAGCATGTGTTTCCACCTGTCTTGCTTATCAGTCTCTTTCAGTCCTTGAGAAACTGACAGAGAGCGGGGTGGAAGTTATTAACAAAAAACCCCAAATGGTTTCATTACAGATGTTGTAATGCGCTTTTATCTTGTTAGAGAAATTACACAGAACTTGTATGCAGAGCATTTTCCCCTCACCCATCAATAGCATTGCAATACTTGAGCGAAATAATTCTATCTAATTATACCAGTTGGGTTTTACAGATGTCATTTGCCCCAACTTTATTAACGCCATACTGAATAAAGGGCTGCTAATTCAGGAGGGAAATGTGGGAAAGATTTTATGAAATACAGAATTCAAACAATGATTCACAGTTAATTGAGATAAAGCAACATTTGGAACCCCACCAGACCATGTTAAAGTAGAGAAATACGGTTTTCCTTTTGCATCTGGATTCCTGATGCTTACTTACAATGGGCTTAAAATAATTTATACCCATGGGATAGATGCCCTGTTGCCTCTAGCCTTTTCTTGGCTTTTAGATCTATGAATAGGTATCTTAGTGTTCTAGCATTACTAAAAAAGGAAAAGATGACAGCATGCTGCATTAGAACTGTGCAGTTCAGAAATATGTAGAATGATGGAATTCTATTTATGAACTTCAGCATCATCATAGTCAAAAATCAAATGTAATAAATATTAAAAATACTGTTTCATCATGGAAAAATAATTCCAAGTGCAGTTTCACCACCAAAATGGACCTTTTCCACTGCAGTCTCACAATGTTTCCTCCTCCTGCCCTGAGAACGCGAGTGGTAAGATGCTGCAGGAATTGCTACACATTTGCCAGCCCAAGCAAGCATAATGCCTTAGAAGTGTGTGCTGCCTGTACAACAGGACTGATCCAGTGCCACATTTTATGGGCATGTTTAAATTAATTAGTATTCTAGATACAGGGAAACTAATTAGTATTTTAAGTATTTTTAAACAATTCAACTAGAAGGTGCTATGCATGAAACTGAACTTGGCACATCAAGTGAGGGCGGATACTGCACAGACTGTATGGAATTTAGGTACAAAAGCATATGATAAATTGATAACTAGAGAGAACACACATTCAGGGAACTCCTCGTTCACATGTCTAAAGATAATTTTTGAATGGTAGGGTTGAGATACTGAGACTACTTTGGTGTAGTGGTTAGCGTGTTGGACTGCATCGTGGGAAACCCAGGTTCTAGTCCCAATTAAACTCTTAGTGACTTGGGACCAATTACTGACTCTCAGCCTCTCCAACCTCATAAAGTTGTTGTGAGGATAAAAGGGAGAGGAAGTGAAGTATCTTGTAAGCTTATTTGACTTCTTTGCGAGAAGAAAGGCAGGATATAAATGTATTCAATTTGGGGGATATTTACTGCACAATCCTAAGCTTGTTCACCTAAGATCTAAGTTCCATAAGAAAATTAACTCCCTAGTAGTAGAGTCCCCAGTGCAGCTCCCATGGGCATTGTGGCACCCATGAGGCCTCCAACAGCACAGACTAAGGCTCTATACTCCTCCACAACACCCCCGTCTGGATCTCGCTTTCTTTCTTCAACATTATGTGTGTGTATTTGCTAGGAGTGAAAATGGAGTGCCAAGTTGTCTGCTGAAGAAAGAAAATATGAGAGTGGATCTCTTTTCCATAACAGTCATGTTGTGAATGGCTTGCTATCTTGCAAAAGCTATTCAGGGCTTCTCTTCATATTCATGCCTCCTCTCTCTCTCTCCCTCCCCCTCCCTCTCCCTCTCTCTCCCCCTCTCTCTCTCTCATGGTGGTTTGTCATATTTAATGATCCTACTTTGGTTTATCTTTTCAGAAAAGCAGATGGAAAGTTTCATAGAAAGCAGCTGCACAAAACAATATTTACTAATAGTTATCACCTCCAAACTAGCCAGTTCATTTTTAATTGAACATATAACATAAGAGGATTGAGGAAAGTGACTTGGATAAAGAGAACAAGAAAGGGAGAGAGAGACCAAAAGAAAAGGAAGCTAAACTTAATTGTTAAGTAATATAGCAAATCGTAGTGCTTCTTTGTTCCTTGAGGATTTGGAGTACTGTGATGCTTTCTCAGCCATAAGCATTATTACAACACTGCAAGTCACTACATGACCAATCTTTTCAATCCTTTGCAAAACAGAATGAGGTTATAACATAGTACACAAACTAAGCAGTAATGAAAATATTGAACTACCTACTCCTTGATGGTGTTACTTTTTAAACATTGCACTGTACTTGTTGCAGAAGAATGGGACTCAGGGTAAGCCAAAGGTTTTTATTTGTTTGAATAAAAGAGCTTATTGCACTCCCAAAACTATTGCCAGATCTAGGCAAAATTTTCCTGGGGAAAAAACCACCACAGA
Source organism: Varanus salvator macromaculatus (assembly GCA_023646645.1). Taxonomy (NCBI): domain Eukaryota; kingdom Metazoa; phylum Chordata; class Lepidosauria; order Squamata; family Varanidae; genus Varanus; species Varanus salvator. The sequence goes on along the minus strand of JAIXND010000852.1, from coordinate 4,389,776 downwards.
TATTTGCCCCCTGCTGTTCATTCCTACTAATGTTGTTGAAGCACTTGGCAACTCAGGCAAATGAAGAAACAGTTGCAAGCCAATGGAGGACTATTCAGAATTTTCAAAAGAATAATAAAGAAAACTGGGAAATAGTAGTAGAGTATTTATATCTTCCCTTTCCTTTAAGAACTCAAAGCAGCTTCCATCATTCTCCTCCTGCTCTCAGTCTTACCCTCACAACAGCCCCCTGTGAAGAAGGTTGGGCGGAGACCTTGCAACAGCTCCAGAGTCACCCCTGGGACTATAACCTGGATCACCTGAGTTCCAGCCCCACACTCTGAACCATTACACCACATGGGCTCCCTTGTCTTTTATAGACAGCAGGCTCTGGTGACAATTACATCAGCATTGCATCTCAGAATCCAAACATTTTCTTAGAAGATAAGAGGGCATGTGAGTTTCCTGCATATAGGGCCTTGGGTAGACTTTAAAACAGCATAGTTTGCTTTAGTGAGAATGCTAATAATTATACATAGCCAGGAACATTCCCTCTAATTGCAAACTTAGGAAAGAGAAATGGAGCCAAAGGAGCCACACTGAGAAACTAGAGAGATACTGGTATTGTGTCAGAGTCCAGGACATAGGCAGTGGAACAATGAGCACAGGGACAACTCAGGCAACCAAACCAAAGTCCAAACTTTAAGCCTAGTCAAGTACAACAATTCAGAGTCACAACCAGAAAGACTAACAACACAAAGCAAGCCAAGTTCAGTAAACAACAACATGGGCAGGGAAGATCAGATATCAGAAACAAGTAAAGCAAGGCAGCATGATTTACCTGGGGAGCAGGGAATGAAGAGGAGCCGGAACTCAGGGAGCAGCAACAACCAGAGAGTTAACAGCACAGCAGTAAAACCTCCATTGCTGAAGAAGCTTCTGGAGGGAAGAGCCAGTTTTTACTACCTGGCTCTTCTCCCAGGTGGTGCTTGTGAAGGCCCTGGCAGCTGCAGATGATTGAGGGAGTAATCTAAGTACCAGGGCTGCTATTCTGGTACTCAGCCAGTAGATGGAGCTCTGAAGCTGCCTCAGATCCTATGATCAGAGGAACCTTGAAATACTACCCCCATATCCATCAAATCTTAAAATCACTAAAGAGGCAGACAATCAAATAAGGACTATTCATGCTCAACAGGAATGGAATCTGAGTGCCAATCTGAGTTTTCCTCTTTTCCACTGGGAGGGAAAAGTGGAAAACTGGGAAGAGGACAGGAATGGCCTACTGGAAGGCACAGTTCTGCTAGCAAGTAAGATGAGACTTTCATATTTTGTTGTGTGCCTCACTAGTATAAAAAAATAATCTTGGCTGATGTCAAAATAAGATAAAAAGTGGTGTGCTGTTTATTAAAACCATTGAATTTGCACAAACTGAATCCATCACTTTGTAGATCAAACAAAATCATTTGCAATTTCATTCTGTAAAGGGTTATGCCCACAAAAACATTGTCATTTTGCTGCAGTTTTGCTGTAAGTATGATAAAAATTCAAGTACGAGATAAATTTATGCAATTAAGTTTTTGTTTAGATTACTAGACCAAGTCATAATTGATTGCTCATATCCCTAACTACATTAATGACTCCCTAATTAGCAAGACTTATCAGTATCTCTGGCTGGAGGGTTAATGCCTAGTGATAAAAATACAGGTGTGAAATAACTTAATTTACAATATCAGACGATGTTAATGATCTCACACAAAGAAGCAAAGTCCCATGAAAAATAATCTGAATTCCTATTACTACCTACTGACAATCACAGCTTTACATCATGCAGAAATTACTATACTTATCTTCTCATTAGCAACTAATCTCACTCATTCTTTTTGCCAAGCCAATTATAAGAATTTTTCTAGCCTGAAATGAATTAAAAGGACACTTGGACCTCACTTGGTTTTCTCATGATTGAATAATTGATAACTACTTGTACATAAAACCAACACTGTTGGGTTATCTAATCACTAGAACTAAGGACAATAAAAACTATAATGTACCAAAATTGATATAAACTCTAACACTGTATAATGAAATAGCCCTCACATAGTCTAGTATACAGTCATGCTGTATTATTATATGAGAAAGTAAGAAATAACAAATCTCATTGTAAAATTAAAGCTAGAATATTGCTAAAAGCACTGTTTTAAAATTGTAGGACAAAATAAAGTGAGAGACTGTACAACAAAAAAGAAATGTTACTGGTGGCGTGAAATTAGGTAGAGAAAATGCCACTGGGCATGAGTTTTTAAAATTCACAAATGAGTTGGAAAATAGACGACTCCAAAGAGAACTTAACTGCAATTAGAAATCCTTAGGACTTTGAGAAATTTGGGCAGTAGGATTCATATAACCCATGAGTGAAGAATACCGGGAGCTGTAGGGCTTTTCTTTCTGCCTAGACATGTGTGCTTTGTTTTTTAAGGGTTATAATTTGAACAAGAACAAATTGTATAAACCTATCCATCCACTTTGAACTTTGCTTTATTTCAGCTATAACTGCTTTATGTTTATGTTGTTACCTATATTTACAAAATAAGAGTCCACTGCTACTCTATTACTACACTTCTGCATCTGGCCACATGGTTTTCGAATGCCTGCTACCTCTGCTTGAGTGTAGCCTGTGTGTGTATTCTTTCCTGCCAACTGATGGCATTTCAGCCATCTAAGAAAGGTTGCCTACAAACACTTGTGCCACAATGAGGGCAACGTCCACATGATATAGGTCTTCAACACTTGTGTAAAGAACAGGGTGGAGATCCAGTTTACAGCAACCTCAAGTGCTAAAAATCCACCTGTCCCTGCTCTCTCAAGCACCTTGCCCAGGAAAGAGGTCTTTATGACTGGACAAACATTGTCTGCATCCAGGAAAGTGTTCTTCAGGAGCATTCCTACAGCTGTCTGCTTCCAGACGGGATTGATCACACCCTGCCACCAGGGGAAAGCATTAATTATCTGCTGGATTCCACATTGAATGTGCTCATGCAAATAAGATGTAACTACTCACCGCCCCTCAAAGAAATGTCAACATCCAGAGGCTGCGATAACTGAAATCCTTAGAAATGGGCTGCATTTGGAGTTCAGATAGAGTTTAGTCATGTGGATTAGTTCCCTTCCTGGGGTAAGAGTGTTGCTACACTTTGTGAGCAGCCACCATAGCATAAATTAAAATGTGCCATGGAATGTGCCCAGGTGTGATCACGTCACACTGGCATTCATGCCATTCGCCCAACTGTTCCACTGCTCTCAACTCCCTGGTAAACCGGGCAACTGAATATGGTCTCCAGCGAAAGAGAGAGCAGCTATGAGTAGTTGTGTCGACTGCTAAAGTCTTTTTAAAAATCCAGGACTTGATCTTCATATTTTAGGGCTGAACAAAGTTTTCCAAACAAAGTTTTCCATAGCAAAATGCCCTGATAAAATCGTCCCCTATTTTGTGTTTCCATGGTTGCAATGTAGTTTTTGGGACTTGGGGGCCACATTTCCTGAAAAATGAGGAGCCTTTCAATGTTTGAAAATAAAACTTAATCCCTGTACATCTTCCTGTTGTACTGTATTTTTTTTCTTATCTGGAATAAAAATAGGCATTCGGTACTAGCTGCAGCTTTACCACAGATGTTATAGTGTGCATGCTGGAGTTTAAAACAGTATCCAAGTTAATCATCACTATATGATGACATTCTTTTCAGATATCTTAAGATTTTTTAGAAGGAATAGAGACTTCACCTGAATTGAAATCTTAGAGATGCCAATTTCGTTAGAAAATAATTGCCCACTAGGCTTCTTTTTAATCTTCTTTTAGTTAACATTTTCAGAAGATCAAAGAGGCCTCAGACAGATTCTCATGCCAATGGCTGGAAGAAAAACAGCCTTCAAGCAAGGTGCTCAGTGAATCCATAAGGCATCATACAGGAAAAAAAGAAATACAAAGTGTATAAAAAGGTCAGAAAATGTCATTCACTAACATTTTTAATTGGAAAGCTACTTTGATATAACTACTAATTTGTACTGGGTGTGGGTTCTACTAACCAGGCAAAGTAATTAGGTGGGGAAAATACCTCCACAGCAAGATGGAAGAAAAGCAGTTCTTGGGTGACACTTAACCTCGTATTACTTTCCACATGTCACTCCCCAGCATGGATCCACTGGCAGAAGCTCCCTGGGTTTCGCCTTTGCGTTGCCATTGCGATCTATTGCTTTACCTTCCCCTCTTTCTGGCCCAGATCACCCTGGGGTGAGCAGTTATCATATTAAACATGCTCAGCTTTTCAAGAATCTGTGCATATATTTTATGATGTTAAGAAAGCCCAAGCAAAGCAAAATGGTAGTGTGTGGATCCCTGTATATGAGAGGAAATACATACTGTATTTCCATACTGAGGAAATACAATCCGTGAATGTACATATGTTCTTCGGAGACATCAAAATGTGATTTAACAATTGCTTCCTTCACGTAATTAAAATGTTAGATGGCCAAGTGGCTATTACGTTCAGAGCTTGCCTTTATCACTTCATTCTAGTCTTTAAATCAGACACTGATTAGCTGGCTTATGTATCTTTATATCACAAATTACAACATTAAATTTTAAAATCTATTTTTCTGGAAACAGTTACTCTAATCCTGCATATTCACTGGCCAGTACACATGCAGCTAAGTATGACAACACAAAAATGAGACAGATACAACAGACTTATTTAGCCATTTACAGGGGTTAATTTAAATCCTGGTGAAGCCTTCAATCAAGCCTCAAACTTTACAGAAATTCAGCTGTAATGACATTTTCTGACACTAACCTGTCAGTCAGGAAGGCTGAGAAATAATACAATGGCCATCCCCTTTCTCTCTGTATATGTGTGTGTGTGTGTGTGTGTGTGTGTGTGTGTGAGGAAGAGGGAGAGCACTTGATTAAATCTTTTTCTGAAAGACATCCATCTTTTGTTCAATCTCCAGTGAACATTTGTGTATTGATTATACTCTGGATGAATGAACAAAACAAAAACTTGTCAGCTAGTTACAAAAAATTAATGTAAATAAATGAATGATAAATGGTTAACACACAGGCAAGATTTTCTGTAAAACTACAACATATTCATTCACAGGACACTTGGTGATTCTTCTCCTAAGTCAAAAATATTATGGTCTATCACTACACTGACCAGCCTCACTGACCCTGAAGCACTTATTAATTCTGTCTTTCCACAAACGGACACTTTTAAAATGCACCCATAATGCACTGCTGGGTCCCTGCTGCCATGCTATCCCTTGCTAGAAATCTAGAAGTGTTCCACTTTACTAAATATGAATGCAAATGTCTCCTCGAGGCAATTTATGATTGTGCTCAAGTCACCCAGCAGCAAAACATTGTGCTCTGTTAACCATCCCATGCTCTCTCACACACAATTTATGTCCATACCTGAAGCCAGGTGAGTGTCATTGCATTGATCAGTGACCGCATTCAGACATGGCCAGCAAGAGTGCACCTTTCAGGTCTTCATTTTAGCACTTGTTCTGTGTGAAGCCCATGCTGCCTATTGCAAAAAGCACCATCCTGTGATACCTACGTTGTGCTGCAATCTAGCTAGGACAGCAGGCAGGCAACAGTGCAAGTGAAAAGGGATTCTGCTGGAAATATCTTGTTGCAAGCTTTTGTAAAAGATGTCAAAACTGCCAGGGGCAACCATCTCACCCATGTGTATTATTCTCAAATGCCAACACAGACTTGCCTGAGGTGGCTCCCCTAAAATTGGCTTGTTGCTATTTTGACCTGCAGGTCTGCTATGGATATCTCACAGGGAAGCGTAAAAACAATAGTTTGGCATCATGCATTCCATAGTATGATTTTATATGATCCATCTTTCTATACAGAAGAACTAGCATAAACTGCACATACTAGTCAAGTATTTGAGTGTGCTGCATGTAGTTAAGTACAATAATGGTATTGGATCTTGTATCACAAGATGTGTTGCTGAATTTTTTACTTCATAAGCTTAAACAAGCTTGCTCAGAAATCTCTAAGTGTATTAGAAATGTTACTCTAGAATGAAAGTTTAACGGATCTGCAAGAAGCCTGGATTTTCAAGAACAAAAGATTTCAGTGTCCTCCACAGAAAAAAGAAGAAGAAGCTGAAAGGACCACCACAGCACTTGTTACAAAATAAGTAATAAGAATTAAAATTATCTAGTGATATTAATAGAAAGCACACAGCTAATCTGTGAAATCTTAGTGTGAGGAAAGAGGTCTGGGTCCTGGTACATAAAAAGCTCCTTTCCTTGAGCAGGTATGAACAACTCCCATTTTTAATGGGCATTGTGAGTTACAGACCAGTTACTCTTAATGCCATTTTGGCTAAGTTCTATGGAAGTGTTTTGCTAATTATTGTATGTACTGGTGACTCACAAATAAGATAAGGTTGATATTTTGGGATTTTGGGGGTGTTTGTCATGTGTTGGGGTATAAGACAACCCCCAATGTTTGATTTGCTATTTTCAGTTTCAAGGGTCATCTTTCACACTGATATATACAGTAATAACATGTGGAACAAGCAGGCAGGAAGTCGGTTTCAGAAAAATCCATGAATATCTTTCAGGGATATCCTAGATACAGTATATCCTTCAGGGCATATAAGGCAACCCACATATAAGATGAGGTCAAAATTTTGGACTGTTTATATATGTTGAGCATATAAGATGACCCCAATTTTTGCTTTGCTATTTTCATTGTCAAGTTTCATCTTGTATACCAGTATGTAGGGTAAACTGCTGTAGAATGAGAATACAAGGCTATTGTTGGTTCCTTTTATGAAGAACATGCTGCTGCTTTATATTTTTCTGAGATGATCGATCAATATGTAAAAATCCGCAAATTACCAACCCCCTGCTGCATTCACTGACTGCTCTATGAATTGTTTAGAAGAGTCTTACTAGCTGATCAATGTTAGAATGGACACTGAAATGTGCCTAATTACTTTTAAAAGGATAATGCACAATTCAGCTACCTAAGTGTCAAACTGCACATTGCTTCTAATACACAAGAGTAATTTGTTTGGAATTTGTTTGCAGTTGCCATTTTAATCTTAGAATATAGGAAATACAAAATGAACAAGCTGTAGAACACTGTTCCTACTAGATGGTATGATGTTTTGAGCTACAAAGAAAGCAATCAGATCTCACTATACCTAGTTTTTCTTAAATAAAACTGCTTTATATAAGGTACATAGGCTCCAGGAACTTGGATCAACACACTCATAACCTTATTGACTGAGGATCCATTCCCTTTCTTCCTGTCATATCACCATAAAATGTCAGCCCTTCAAATGACTATCCTCATTTCATGTAATTGATCCCTTTTGGTACCTGCTGTTTAATGACTGACTTGTTCACTGGACAAAAGAATAAAACTAATGGAAGAATAGCACAAATGCAGTTAATTGGACAATCAAGTATTTTATCTGAAAGATTAATACAGAAAGGCTAACATAAAAACTCCTTCATTCAATAAAAGGCATAAAAATGCATCACTTAGGTTTTTATCATCTCTTTCGAGTCAGTCATATTCTTTGCACTGCTGCTCACCATAGCAAGTAAATAGAATAGCACTGAGTGCGCTCTTTTCCACCTCCATACATGCAGGATATTTATCTGAAACATTTCTAGGTCACTGCCTAGGGCAGAAGATCTCCCAGGGTGGCTTAAAACAATGAAATAGAGCAATACTGTAAGAAAACAGCACAAATTTGGTAAAGATAACAGATATCATCAACACAAGCATTAGGCCTTGACCACACAAAACAAAGTCAAGGGAAGGTCCAAGTAAACAAATAGGTTTTAAGGGCCTTCCTAAAGACCTACAAGGATGGGGTCTGATGGAGCCCTAGAACAACCCATGTCAGGTCCAGGGCTGGGATGTGGGTGGCAGGAGACAAGACGGGGCACCAGGACCAGGGCAAGGCAGGATCCAAAGCATAATATCAAAGTCCAAGTCACAGTTATAGAACAGACCAAGGCAAGGAACCAGAAGTATATTTCAGGACTAGACAAGGATACAGTCCTGAACAAGCCACGTGTCAAGAACTAGGAAGATAAATAGAGGTGCAGGTACCTTGAGTCAGAACACAGAGAGCCAGTGTGATGTAGTAGTTAAGAGCATGGGACTGGGACTCAGAGGATCTGGGAAAAGGCAGGATATACATCAGGGAAAAAAAAAAAGGCGAGGTGCATGGCAAAGGTCAGGCAAGATAAGAGCTGAACCAAAGCTAGCAGGCGTGCCTGCATTGCTGAGGCAAAATGGCAAGCCAGGATATAACAGGAACCCAATGCAACAAGGGTCCCTAAGTTATTTCAGATTTCCTGACATTAGATGAGACCCGGTGCTTGGAGCTGGGAGCCAGAGCTTCCTCAGAGCCAGCACAGAAAGAACCGTGGCTGGGAGCACAAAAAGCCCATCCAGCAGAACTGCAGGGCAGACAGATGGCTGGCAAAGATCCCCTTCAGCACATTTTCAGTCTTGCATAGGATAAGCAGAGGCCTCCCTCTTTGGGGGGTTGTGATCATTAAAAAAGGATTGTATCCTAAATGAATAAAATATTTGAACCGCTAATACAGTGTACTGAAAAAATTATGCTGAACTATATTGTCTTGGATTACTCCATCTGCATACGCATTATACTCAGAAGTAACACTGGATTGTGTTTTCTCCAAGGAGGCTTTTGGTTCCTCTCAATGTATTATTCACAGAGTTGTATGCTTGTGTTTCATCTGTGACTTTTATTGCTGCTTTAAGATTAATTTTAAAATATATTAAATTATCTTGAAAATTCATGAAATTATAAAGGAGGAAACACGTTTCAAAGTAACTAAAATTGTGAACATAACTTTACTACCACCTTTTTATTTATCTCATATTCTTTCATTAAATTAAATGGGCTTTGTTTGTTTTTTAAACCATTTTTTCACCTCCCAAAGTTTCACTAATAAAAAGTCAATACTAGTTCCTCTAGAAAAACAAAACAAAATCTATGCTACTATATGCTAAGGAATGCAAACATTTTCTGGATGCTGTCCCAGCTTTTTGCAGACATGTTTTTCAGCAATACAGAAAATGAGAACATTGTATAGCATTCAAATACCTATGAGATCAGTATCAAAGTAATATGCCAACTAAAAAACAAACAGAAATTTCACTCTCCTCCTTATAGAAGCTACCCTGCAACAATGGAGTCTAAAAATGGCCAGAAAATCTACACGCCAATTTCATTTTTGAAGGAAAGATCATGGAACAGAAGGTCACAACATCATTCAATATTTCTTACAAATGCACTAAAGCATGGGTATCTTCAGACATAGTCAGGTAGACATAATCTAGAATGTCAAAAACACCTGAGAGTTTCTGGGTCTCCAAATATGTGGCCATGTTTCTTGATATTGTCAAACCATTAGAGCTTTATAAGATGCCATTGTAAAACAAGTATATTCAGCAGAAGTGCAGGTAAGCAGACCTTGATTAGATAGAATAGCTACGTGTTAATTATACTGGGAAGCACCTGGCAAAATATGTTGAGTCAATGTATGACAATTTACAGAAGCAAATAAAAATGCGTTTACTGTCAACCCAATGAATAATTTGAATAGCTCTTGTTGAAGAAAATGAATGATGATTTAGCTAAATGTACCATGTAGTTAAGGCCAGTGAAAGGCAAGGGATTTCCAAAGCCCCTATCAAGCGAGGGTGAGAAATGGATTTTCATGACACATGGTGCTTTGGAGCAGGCAGGGAGAATACAAGAGAGAATTTCATCTGGTTCAAAATCCAGTAGCATGAAGTGCTGTTGTCCACTGGATTATCTAGCATGTGCAGCAGACCTGAGGAAGCAAAGGGTCATTGGCAATCACCGGCTGTGTCAGGAAATCAAATTAAAATTTGCGGACCCCAGAACTGGATCCAATATTAGTCATACTTAAAGCAAACCCATTAACAGTAATGGCACTTAAGTTAGTCGTGATTAACTTACATTCCATTGATTTCAACAGGTCTACTCCAAGTATGATTGAGGATCCACTGATCTCAGTGCATCTTCTTTAAGCCTTCTCTAATTGATAATACATTAGATCCGATGTATTATCAATTTGCACTGCCACACACAAGCTCTTAAGAAATGCCTGAAGGACTCTGGATTCTAGCCATTGCTAAGAGAATTTAGGCATTTTTACAATAGTAATCATATTTTGGAAAGGATTAATTTTCATGGCAAAAAGGAATATTTTTATTCTGTTCTTTCAGTGCATTTAATAGAGTCTAAAACCCTTCGTAGCATTAGAATTCTGCTCAAGAGGCATATTTTTCTTAGCAAACTATACTTTTCAAGTCCTTCACAGATTTATTGCGTTCTAAACATCCCTATTAACAATAGTAGGTCCTTCACGTGCTAAATCGGTTTACCCCTCAGATTGGGTGGTTTGATTCTCCTAGTCTGCGGAAAGCAAAAAGAAAATTTGTGTGCATTTGCCACCCACTGATCTATTCCTAACTTGGAAACCACAGGTCACAGTTGAGGTTCCTCTTGAAAATTACATCAAGGAAAAAGCCAGGGCTTTGTCACTTTTCAAAAGCTGGAGCTATACAAAGTTAAAATGGTAACTTTAAAGTCAGGAGTGTTATTAAGTCTGTCACTTGCTGTCACCGCAGGAGCTATCTTCACTTGTAAAAAAACACCTGTGATGGCCAGAGTTCTTTCGTCTGGGAAAAATGAGCACACCTTTTTTCCAACAGAAAGTAATATTTCTAAGACAAAACCAATTTCCCCCCTACACAGTTACATAAAGTCATATTAGAACATTTTATTGGATAATAGATGTGGGGTTTGAAGTTAAGAAGAAGTGAGACAAAAATGTTCAGCCCTCTTCATTCTATTCATACCATGGATGGATATGTATCCCTATTTAGGTACTGATAGACAAACCGATATATAAAAATCCCCAAGCTCTGAAGATGTTATATAGCATTCTGCAGAACTGAATATTTACCAGCAGTAATGATAAGCTGAGAATCTGCAGAGTGCAGAAGGATGAACAGTGAAATGCTTTACTAGAAAAGTAATAGAATGCCATCTACCTCCATTATGATTTGCAATGGATGGAAGAATTTCTTTTGGAGTGAGGAATTAGAATTTTTCTTTTTGTGCTACCCCCATTACAAAGTGCTAGAAACACAACAGTATATGCTGCATCGGCTTTAAAGGTAGATATGCTAAATTATCATTAAAAAGAGCTAAAGATCTAGGCTCAGAAGACTGCTTACCATTAAAACCATTTAATGTATAATAGAGGAAAGACTGTGTTATGAAGTATTATGTCATGCCTAGCAGCCAAAGCTTAGCCTTATATTAATCAAACTTCTTTATTTCCTTACTTAACCAAGGTTTATACTGGTCACCATCATTTCAAGTATTTGCAAGGAGTCACCTTATAACATCTATCACACAAACAAGAATTTTGCAGCAGTATGTTTATAAGGGAAGAGCATAATATGGGATTCTACCAAAACAAATAGTTATACCATGTTGCCCTTGAACCATGAACAAAAGAACCAGTGAGCTCCATATATCTGACAGCTTTTGAATTGCAAACTCCATGCCCATTTGGCATTCAGACTGTTTTCAAACTGAAGGAAACTTCAGAATACATGTTACACTGGAAGGGGGTGTGAGATATCACTCCCACTAGTTGCAATATTCTGGCTGTGGTATGCTACATTTCCTAATACTCTGATTTTCTCTTATCTGTTGTAGGATAAAAAAGCAAAGAAACAAAATTCTGCTTTGAAGTGTGCTCTACCACTTCTCAAAGATTTCCTTAGGGCACTAGAAAATTCCAGTTTGTATCTGTCTCCCACCATGTCTATGTTTGCCAGGACTACAACCTGTGCTTGTCTCCAAATTCCATACCAGTCAAGAAATTTCACAGCCACAGTAACATAGGTACAGGTATATAGTACATAGTAACAGTGTATAGGCTTTATCCTTCCTTTATCCAAACTTGTCTTGCTATTAACTATTGATATATTTATTATATTTACATCCCATCTCAAAGTGGTGTATATAGAGTCCCAGACATTACTGCATCGAGACCAGAGACAGTCCTTACGGTATAATAAATGTGTTGATTTTGAAAGAATTGCAATCTGTGTTGTTTTTCTGAAGGTAATAGGCCAATATAACTATCCATCTGAATATTCTATTTAAAAAGAAAACACAGTAATGACTAATGTTTAAAACAGGATTGCACTTCCTTACTTTGTTCTAGTCTTCTTTTTTAATCCACTTTAGTGAAAAACAAATATTTTCAGGTGAACCTCTGGCTAGCAGATATAGGTTAAATCGCTAGATAACCTGCACTGCTTCCCCAATATATAAAATTGACCATGTAACTTGTCTCATGATTTCACTGTTAAAAATTGTTTCCATCATTGCTAGACATTCTGGGGTCACTGGCCCTCTTTGTGTTGGGATACATGAAGCTTGTAAAAGCACTGTTTATTATTGCAATGACTTAGGGCTCTAAATTTAACTAATCATATTCTTGAATATTAAATATTATATAATGACAGAAATAGCAATCCATTTTGATGCTTAACTACTTTCAGAAATATAACACAGATTATTATTTTTTTAATCTCCTGTATTAAAAAAAGGAAATCACAAGTACTATGCTACGTGTGCTTTGGATGAGAAACATCCCTTTTGAGTGCCAATGAAAACAGATTTCCATTCAAAAAAGCAAACATTCTATGTCCTTTAAACTTGGCCCCTCAAAACACACTCACTTCATCAATAAAACTGAAGTTGTTTAGTTCTTGCTGAATCAGCACAATTAAAATAAACCGACTCTGCTGTTATTGCCTCAAGCGAGAGCCTGCGGGCACAGCATTTTTGCCTTTTTACTGTTTACAGGAGGACCTGCAGCTGCTGATGTAGTTTTTTTCACACAACATCTACAGGGATTAGTTCATAAGAAAGTAGAGAATCATGTTTACTGGGTGCAAAATCGCTCAAAGACCATCAAGGGGCATCAAGATTGCAACGAGCGCCTTTTGGCAGAAACTGGAGAAAGAGGAAACAGCTGCTTGCTGTCCTAAGGGGGTACACTAGGATTTAAATGGAATGGCAGGGAGTAATGTCAAGATCATTCTTATCTAACTACGTATTTTAAACATATATAATGGTATTTCATCTTTGAGGAACAGAATCCATATCTCTCTATTGTCGAAGTAGACCAGAAATCTACTTTGGTCTACTTTCAAAGGCTAGAAATCTGGGAGACAAATTCAGCACAGCCAAGCAAGTTTTTGATTCTCTATCCATGAAACTGTATTCACGTACACTCTATATCAAGTCTATTTCAAAACTCAGAGAGTTTATACTTAATTCAAAGGGAGTGCAGTCAAAAGTATGCTACAGAAAATTGCAGTAGAAGCTTTTATATCACTCTTGCAACTTAGTTCCATAGAGCAGTGCTCTGTCAAGGGGGCTTGTCTCCAAGCCTTTACTCCCACTGTGTGAGAGATAAATTTTGCAATCCATTATCCACAATGAGAAGAGAGCTGTGGAAATTCAAGCTATATGTTTTGATGACAATGGTATGAAACATGGCCCCTTCAAGCCTCACTTCTTCCAATGCAATATATATATATATATATAGGGTTGGATGAGTCAGGTGAACTAGTCTTTCTCCATAGGAGCACTCTCATACCAATGATCATGTTTGTTTGTTTGTTTATATTAATTCATTTATTGTAGTTCTATTCTGCCCAGTAGCTCAAACGACTAGAAAGCAGAAAACTGATCAGGCAGTAAACAGAATTATTAGAGGCAGTGTCCTTGATAGCCTGGATATTAAGAACAGCCTCAAATACCACTTGGAGCTGAGTGTGCACCAGACATTTTCAACACTGATGGGATGTTGAGTTTAGATATACTATTCCACCATTCAGATATGTAGCTGGATACCACAGTTTTGCTCAGAAGATCCCATCACCTGGATTTCATGTTATCAAGGTGTCCTTTTGAATATCAGTTCCTTCATTTATACCATGGACTGTCATACCGAAGGGGTGTCAGATTTTACTGCCTGGAAATCAAGGAAAGGGGCTCTTGGTATTCGGAATCCATTCGGAAGGGCTACACTGCCATCATAGAATCTTCCCAGCTATTGTTGATCCTGGGAAGAATGTCAACTGAAAGAGAAGGTTAAGTATCTGCAGCGAAATACAGACAATCCATTTTTTAAAAAAAATCCAGAAATGTGGATACTGCTTCAGCTCTTTGAGTGCAAGTGATATAGGCAACTAACCCCCAGGTCCTATTTGCATCATTGCTTCTTTAGCATCCAGAGAAAGATTGGAAGTTGTTAGTTAAAACGAATAAAACTAAATTCTCCCTCCTCTCCAGTTAGCACCTCCTCACAGACTGCATTAGATCTATGACCATAAGCCACCCCATGACCATTTACTTATAATTCTGTATACGGGGGTATCTTCTTGCAAAAAAAAAAATCATTGTCCTAGAGTGAGCCATTTTCACACGAGCAAGTATGTCACATTTTTAAAGTGCTGAACAAAACAAGCCATGGAATCACTTTCTGGAGCAGTATTGCTCCCTTGGTAACAACTTAACCCTAACCCTAGGTCATTTTCACTCCTCCAGGAAAATATACTTTCCTCCCTTTGGGATGATATGATCGGTCCTGCATGGGATGCCTGTAAAGAGAAGGGGGCTCTCCCACCATGATCCTCTCTCCATTAAAATCTCATCACTTTCTTCTGATCTGCAAAACTGGCATATGGTGGGTCCTGGATTGGTGCCCAGAGAATGGGAGTGCTGGGTTGGGGTGAGCAATTCTCTTTTAAGTGTTAGCTACAACTTTCTGGGTGACTGGCACTTGCACTGGTCTCAGTAGAGAATCTACCATGGTGCAATTCCACCACAGTCGTCGTCTTCAGTGTTGCTGTGAAGGATGAGAAGAGGCTGACAGTGAAGGAACTGAATTAATAGCCTGAGGGACTGCTTGGAAGAGAATGGGATCACTACGATCACTACACAGGGAGGCATTGATTTAGTGAACTGGCTCAGCTTGATATCTTAAATGCATTTCTGAGCACTCACAAGCTTCAAAGTACCTTTTCCCTTGAAATTTATCTATATTTAACTTCTTGGCCAGAATTAATTTGTCTCTGTGTCAAAAGGAAAAAAAAAACTATCTCATTCAGCTTACAACCCCAGAGGTTTAAGGAGGTTGGGCAAAGGTTGCTCTTATTTTTCCTTTATCACATGCCAATTCAAAGGTGCCTAGTCTATCTCAGGGGTTTTTTTGCCTGATACAGAAATTGAACCAGATTCTTTGGTTCCCTTAATCCTATTGCAAAAAAATTCTGGAGGGCAAGGGCGACACCAAGGAAACCTGCCAGTGAAACCTGCCATGAAGCAAAGCCTTGCTCCATGAGGCTTAGCTGAAGCTAGAGGATCTTGTGATCATATCAGACAAGTTATAGGAGGCATATCCTCATAATAAATCTGCAGTACACTTTTGATCTACTGTGGACACTTCATTAAAAGTTTTATCTGTGCACCAAGCTCCATTTCTTATAGCACATGCCAAAGCTCATTCATTACTGGGACCCAACTTTTTGAAGAACTCAGTGAAGTCCATTTTAGCCCACGTGCACGGTTTCTGAAAGAATTTTAAGAATCCGAGTAGAATGTCCAAGTTTATGAATTGCTAATATATGCTGTTTATACTCCTACTGGATAGGGGTAAGGATTGGAGAATTTATTATGGTGGATGGCTAATTATTTTTATTTGTATGGGAGTTGCTATTGTTATTTTACTCTAACACCAACAAAAGGTTAGACACAAATGTAAAATGTACAAGAACAGCACAGGGCTCCAGTGCTGAAACACTTGATCCAAGCATGTTTCCAGACCCAGTTAAGGAGATTGTTTTCCACAAAGCTATAAACTGCCAGGATCCCCGGGTATCTGAAAGATCTCCCTTTCCCTATCCATTTATCAAGGTCTGCTTCATGTTCCCTGGTTATCTGAGAAATGATAGATTACACAACACACAGCGATTTTCTATGGTGGTGCCAAAGCATCGGGGTGGCTGCCCGAGAGAAATGGGATTAAGCCTTCCAGCAGCAAGTAAAATTATTCTATCTGGGGCTGCTGCTTTAGGCTTGATTTTTCACTGCAAGGTCACATTTCTGGTTTTTATTTGTTTTTATTGTCGCTTGATTAATGTAAGTTTTTAATGTCATTGTAATCTGGTTGTAAACCTTCTCAAGCTCACAGTGCATGGGCACAAAATGGCAGGATATAAATAATTTAAATAAAATAACCCTGATTGAAAAACAGTTTCATTGCCTTGCCTCCCCCACAGTTCTTGTAGATGGGCTGTGCCTCATGTCAGAGACTGAAATTTCACATGCATGTACTGAAATTGATATATTAAAACTTTATATAATGAAACTTGCATTGTTATATTCTACTTTATTTTCTTCTATTCATTTTCCTTTATGTTGTTATAATTTGAAAATAAAATATTAATAAAACACATTTTCTAAAAGAAAGCAATATAGTGTTAAACTATCATAGCAAAAATTATGCCTTAACAAGGCAAAAAATATGCCATGTTAAGTGCTATGGTAGACAAAAAAAGGCAAAAATTCTGAGGAGGAAATGGGGAGTATGAGAAAACACCTATATTTTCAAACTTATATAACTCCATAAAGACTCAGAACTTCAGCAATAATAAACAGCACTTAAGCGGTTTTGAAAAGAGCCTTGTTATAAAAGTGATGAACATAACGGGGAGATAAATTGGAATATCACAAGAGAAATTAAAAGGAACTATAGGCTTCAAATTAAACACTGGTTGAACTGTTCTCATTAAAAGACAAGCATTAATGAATATTCATTCCATAAATCATGAGTGTTTGGCTTACAGTTTGTCAGCTGTTTGCACGTCCTACACAATTACTTTAAGAATTTTATGGATTCAGTTCCATCTGGTGCAAAGAATTTCACTTGTGCCTCATATTTTGAATTCAGAGGAGTGCATTGTGATCTGTTTCCTAGCATTTTAGCATAGCGTTTATCTTTTTAAGCACACAGCTTATCTGTTTTTTTAAAAAATGACATTGACAGAAGCTATGTTTTCAAATATAGTATACCCTCATGACTTCTAGAGATTTATTTAAGTGGCCCATTTATCTGCCTTTTGATAAACATTGAACCATTTGTTAACCTCAATCTATAACATTTTAGAATAGATTATATCATGAGTGAAAACTCACTGTATGGCGCTAGCAACCCAATCCTTTTCATGCTTGTCCAGAGGTTTCATAGAACTTGATGGACGTTGCTCCCAAAAGCATTCATAGGGTGACAGCCTAAGATTGGTAAGCTGACAAAAATGTGCTTTCTATGAATATTAGAAAATTCTTCAGGGACCCAAGAAAATGGGGGGAAAAAACTGGTCCAAATTGGGTATGCTTTACCATAACTTTAGTATTAAATACTTAACCTGGGACCTACCAGAATGTTCTCATGTCTGCCTGGCAATGTCTAACTTGTATCAAAGGAAGAAACGTGGCAGCTGCTATTCAAGCAGGAGAACCATCACAGGAAGACCAGCCTAGCCTGAGAAGCACTCTTATAACCCTCTGTAAAAAGTGCCCTCCTACAGCTCATCACTTTGCTTGATCCTTGGAAAGCAGGTCTCCTTTGTCTTCCATTTCCATTCACCACCCTTCCCTTGTATGCCCTGCCTTTTTAGTTTCTAAGCCCTGTGGCTGGACCTCTCTTTTTTTATTTTTTTACCAACATGAACCATTTTGGGAGACAATAATAGTCTGAAAAGATAAAAATACAGTAAATAAATTTAAGCATACATATAAAGAGAGCTTTGGTTCTAAAATGATGGCAGGGTTAGACCTGATAGGAAAACATGGACTGGCCCTTCTAAGCATAACAAATAGCAAAATGAATATTGATTTCTAGAGCTCTATCCCCAAAAGTTCAGGGCAGGCAAAAGTATTAAATTACATGACTGCATCCTTTTCGAAATGGATACAGGAAATACAGCATTTTAATGTGGTATATCACAAGGGCGTTTCATGGTTCAATCCAAAGACTGCATCCCTGAGGCCCGACAAACAAACGTGCTTGCTGAGTGCTGTGGCTCAGTTGTGGCTCAGAGTGCTGGGAGCTTCATGAACTGTCTCCTGTGTTCTTGCTGCCGTGAAAATCACCGCTCAGTCACAATAATACCGAGGCATTATATAAAACCATAGAATTAATGGCAGCCGTTTAAACAGGTATGTTGAGCTTTTGTCACACTAGTCAAGAGCCTGTCGCTCTGCTTCCGCAATTCAATCCCAAATGGGAAAAGACACTTCAATGTTTTTCGTTTATGGTGAAAGAAGATTGTAAAAGTTCAACTAGAGGTTCCTTATTCTTGGATAAACTAACTTTGAGAGCTGGTGTAGTGCAGTCGCAAAGTGCTCTAATGCAGGAAGGGCCCCTAGTTTGCATCTTGCCCCTGTCTTAGCCAAGTCACTCTCTTTCTCAACCTCAGTCCCCCACATCTGTCACAAGAGGGATAATAATCCTAGAAACTTAAAAGAGTCATTATATAAATTACAATTATATAATGCATCTCTCTGAACATTTGAAAGCACTGAACAAGTTAAGTAATATCATTATTACATCTAAAAATAGACTCCTCAATTGATGTGCCTACAAAGATGTCGCCATACACGACTCATTGGTTGGATTTCATTCGAGTTACAAATATGTGACATATTACTTAGCAATAACCAAAAACAATACAGGCATTTTGGAAGAATGATGGTATGCTATATACTTCTACTGTATTAAAAGAGTTGAATAAGTTTAAAAATCACCTATCTCTCATAAAGAGATCAAACTTGATAAATAGGTTCAGACTCAAAGTCAATAAATAGAGAAGTAACATATTTAAGCTGCAGGAAAGACATACAACTTTTACAGCATGACTAACTACAGTTTCCTAAATCATGGCTAATCCAAACCACAATTATACATCCACAGGGACAATACTTTAAATAAGGGATAGGTAACTATAAATGACAGTGGAATGCATAGTGACTTCCATTGAGTTTTTCAGGTTTCTGTGCTGTTTAATATTCTGTTGACTGGCATGTTAAGTCACTAGCGCTGCACATTCTTCAATTAGTTCAATGATACTTTGAAAACAGACAACCCAGAGTAAGAGTCTAAGGAGTACTTGCTGTCTATATATTTTTAATTGCAACAGATAAGCAAAGATAACAATTAATAAAATGCAAAGTCTTGTACAAAAATAATAAAAAGAAATCGTGTTTCCAATGGAATTCTCTAGTCTCACTACTAAATAAAAGATATCAATGCTGAATTGCTTTCTGTACATATTTTCAACAGAACTATATTAAATTATTGTTTTTAAGTCCCCTTAATACCCACCTGAAAGGATTTAGTCCTACAAACAGTACATTTTCAAATATGCTGAAGCAGATTCATTGTTGCCAATATCCAGCCAAGAGCCTGAGGCAAAGGAACTGCAATTATTACTTCAAACAGAGGATAAAAAGATCCAGTGCTGTAGAATTTGAGTTTAGAAGTCTAAACATTCAAATGGCAGATTTAGGATAACTGCACTGATATTAATGGCTACAAACTACGAAAGGCTTTCTTGATTAAAAAAAAAAGTGATAAAATTAGCATCTCTGTAGAGATTAATTCTTTGGCTCCTACATTAGTCATAACTAAAACTAACTCTTTCTTCGAGTCTGAAGGATCTTGTGACCCTACAAAAGCTGTTGCAAAACCTGGCAGTCGGACAGCTAATTGGAGGCAGGCTTTCTTGCCTTCACCAGCTTCTTGGCCTCTTTTTGACTCTCCTACATAATTTAGGAGTGCAGTAGTCATGCCTCCACCTGTGGAGGCCCCTCTTTGAAGTCCAGAAGCTGTCCATGAAGGAAAGCAGCTTTTTGGCCAGATCCTCTTTAAGATTGTTTTTTTTTTCCCCCTGACAAAGATTCTGCGGTGTTTAATAACCACCAAGCTGGAATTGTGCCATTTTCCAAGCCTTTTCATAGCATGTTAACCTATTTTATTGGAGTCTCTATTGATGCTGGTCATTGTTTGGCTTTTACTTCAGTCAGCTACTTTATGTGATTGACTTTTACTCATTCTGTCATTTGTTTTATTCTTTTGTGTTGGATTATCATCAATTTTTGTATTTCTGTTTTAAGCTGGACTTATTGTGTACATCTTAGAGAACTGAAGTGACTGGTAAATAAAATGACGGATGGGTGGGTGGGTGGGTAGCCAGCCTGGTGGACAAGCATCCTGGAATAGGGCTTATCTAGAAGGCTGCTGCTGCTGCTGCTGCTGCTGCGGTGGGTCATCAAAGGGGGTTGCTTCTGAGGGCCACCCCTACAAGGCCAAGGACTTTTCCCCCGGGATATGCGAGTTGTCCTTGGCTGACCAGATATTAGAAAAGGGGGAAACAGGAGAAGGAGATGCCGTATGCTCCAAGTTTGTTCATGGATTCATGTGTTTGGGGGAAGGAATCCAGAGGAAAGAAAGAAACCACAGAAGGGGTTGAGGGCAGATGACGCAAAGCGGGGCAGAGGCACCGTACTTTATTTATTTATTTGGGTATTTTTACCCCATCCAATACGTTGCGGGTCTCTGGACGGCTTACAAGTCAATATCCAATAAATACATAAAGGTAAAGGTAAAGGTTTCCCCTTGACATTAAGTCCAGTCATGCCTGACTCTCGGGGCGGTGCTCATCTGTTTCCTAGCCGAGGGAGCCAGTGTCTGTCCGCAGACGGTCTCCATGGTCATGGGGCCGGCATGACTAAACACCAAAGTGCACGGAACGCTGTTACCTGCCCACCGAAGTGGCACCTTTTTATCTACTTGCATTTGCATGCTTTCGAACTGCAAGGTTGGCAGGAGCTGGGATGGAGCAACGGAAACTCACCCCATTGTGCAGATTCGAACCGGCGACCTTTTGATCAACCAGCCCAGCAGCACAGCGGTTTAAACCACTGCGCCAGGTGCAGTCCCAATAAATACATAAAAACCCAAATAAATACAAACTAATCCACGACGGAGCATAAAACATAGATTAAAATGTTAAACATTAAAATTACGGAAAAATTAAAAGGTCTTGACCTGGCGCCAAAAAGCATATAACATCGGTGTCAGGTGGACCTCTCTGGGGAGCGCATTCCATAGCCGGAGGAGGACAAGATGGCTGCGATGTTTCTATTTCTGGCCTGCTTTCCAGTCTCAATCATTCTCAAGCCACTCCCCACTAATAAATGACAGATTGCTTAATGAGAAAGCAATTTCCCATTTTATTTTGGAAAAAATGTACCAACTCCATTTTCAAGTGCGTGAAGATGGTGTAAAGCTCTCCTCACCAGGGTACTGAGTACGGCACCAGGCATTTCTTGCTGTGTGGGAAGATCCACAAGGATTTATTGATCCATAAGGGTTCCACCCCTTTGGTCCCTGTTCTATTTCACACCCTCCTGGTTTCAAGTGCCTGCACATGGGGGATGAGCTTAAATAAATGGAATTTCAATCCAGACAAGACTGAATGGGTTAATGTAGAAGACAAGACAGCAAGATGCTTCTGATCTTTCTGCTTCTGATGGAGACACCCACATGTATACACATACTCGAAAGATAATATTCACAACTGGTAAGCCTCAATATAGCTATACTAGGAGTTTAAGACATGGCAACCAGCAGATGCCTTAGAACACAAATAATATAATTAGAAGTATATTGCATTTAGGACAGGAGATGGCTTAGCACAAGACAATGAAGAAAGTGCATTAGCTTGCGAAGGAATGCCTTTTTTTCCTGTATGTGAAAACTAACCAGTGATGAGAAATTAAAACTGAAGGAAAGAAGAAAGTCAGAGAATCACAAGGTTATAAGTAATTAACAGGAGCTGCAGAGCTTGAAATACACTTTTAACAAAAGCTATACCAGAGGCACAGTCTTAAAAGAATATTAAGGATGAAGATATGAAAGTTAAAATCATAATGATATATATAATCTGTACAAAAGAATAGGCAGACTGTGTCAACATTGATGTGATGTTTATATAAGTATGGAATATATCTACTTTTATGGTATCACAGTGCTAGTCTCTGCTGCTCATATTGATTCTGTGATTTTATTGCTTGCTGTTTTAAAATTGATTTTTAGTGTTATTGGGGGTTTTGTGTGTGCTGTACTAATCTTGTAAGGCTTATGTTCTTAAGCTTCCTCAATGTAAAAGGAAAGTGAAATATCTTTAAACCATTTATTAAATAAATAGATATGATGTGTTTTAGTGTACCTAAATGCATTGAAATATTTCCTATGTACAATCTCAAAGTGTGTGTGCTATTTTGCTATGGCTTTTTTCGTGGTGGTGCAGGGTTGTTGTTGACGTTTTTCAAGCCATCTACATCATATCCTTTGGGGCCTCCTCTGGATTCATATGGCATTCAACAATTGTTCACTCCTCAATCCTTCAATCACTACTGTAACAACTTTTGCTACCTTAATTTTAACCCCATCTCCACAAAAAGTGTCCACTGGCCATAGCAGTCAGCATTTGGCGAAATCAGGGCCGATCTAGACATGTTTACCCTGTTTGCACCTGTCCCATGTAGGCAGGGACTGAAAGTTGAGTCTTCAACCTCAAAAGGCAGCATGTGATGGAGCTTTTCCTTGTGCTTGACACTTATCTCCCCACAGCCTGCCTCTAGTATCTTTTTACTTAACTAGAGTCACTTCAAATGGGGAAGTCTAGTAGAGACACAAAGGGCTATCAGGTGATAATGTGCAGAAAGGTGAGCAGTCAACAGCAAGAGGGTTCACAGCCTGTGGTTTAATGCCAGGTCTTATGACTGTTCATGTGTGATTAGGGGGAACAAACCCATATTCAAATATACACCACTGCTATCGTCACATCACTTTTAGCTTAACTAATAAATAAATAAATTACAGTGCTAGATTATGACACACAAACATGGCCCAAATTCTTGGGAACAAGAGACTGGTGTAAAATACTTTTTAAAGTGTGTATTTTAACCCTTTCTTTAAAAGCTAGCATGGGGGAAGGTGAGGAACTCTTAGAAAAACATGAATAATCAGAATCATGGTTCGTCAAATCTCTGAAAATACATAGAACACTGACAAGATAGGAGTTCCCAGTTTGGTGCAGCTATCGCATCAGGCTGCAGAGTGGGGAAAGAAAATAAGCAGGACTGTGCCATTTCCCCTGCAAAGAAAATGGGTACCTCTGGCCCTTCTTTAATTGTTACCTAGCATCAGCCATTCCATTAAGTGACAAAGCAGAAGAGAAGCAAGGCCATCTCATCGCTTCTTCTGAGGGATCAGCTTCCTACAGTTCACCCCAACTTCCATCTAGTTACAAGCCATTCCATTAGGCTTCCCTGCTGGTCACAATAAGAATTACAATGCTAACACTTGGTGTCTGGCATTACTTCTTTCCTTCTCCCTCTCCATCCCTGTTCCGTTCAGTGTTATGTCTTAGACTGAAATAGACTGAAAACTGGGGGAAGATACTATCTTACTCCTGATATTTGCAAGCCCCTCTGCAA
Source organism: Varanus salvator macromaculatus (assembly GCA_023646645.1). Lineage (NCBI taxonomy): Eukaryota > Metazoa > Chordata > Lepidosauria > Squamata > Varanidae > Varanus > Varanus salvator. The sequence goes on along the minus strand of JAIXND010000852.1, from coordinate 4,366,035 downwards.
ACCTTTTTGGCCAAAGTATGGGGTGAAAATGCTTTAAATAAATGGATTTTAAATTGTGCTGAAAATTAGAGCAACATGCCCCCAGACCCACTTTTTAATGTTCATTTAACATGCATGGCCTTTTGTCCCCTATCATACTGTGTTTATTAGTTTCACATATTTGGAAGCTAATTGCATCCCTCATCAGAAAAAAAGAGGATTAACATTAGGCTTTCTTTATTTTATATGGAAGACAAATAAAAGGCGTCTCTTGCCTGCCCAGCCTTTTGAATGGAAAATTAGAAATTCGTTCAATCACAGGTCCCTAAAAGACCAATTTTCCTAAATGAGGGGTATACCAAATGTTTAATTGTATGATTCATGCACAGCTGAATAAAGAGCCAGACACTGGATAAAGCTGTGAATGACAAAATCACATACATTATATTAGAGCCTTCATTATGACATGAAGCTAATGAACACCAAGGATTTATCCATCTGATGACCTATTGGAGTGAGACACAAATATGAAAGTTTCTATTATAAATCATTAAGTAATGTAAAAGAAAAGTAAGTCCTCAACATTACAGAAAATAAAGAGTTGGAAATCTAGTTTGATGACAAACAGACTTTTCACAATCAAATTAAACATAATTTAAACCCTGCTTCTGTAAGACATTTTGATTATTAACTCCATTTTACAAATTCCTTAATCTTTATGTGTGCTAATCATTGTTCTTAGCTTTAAATAATTCATCTGGAAACATATTCTGGAACTGTTATAGAGTCTATTAAGGATTCTCTTGGCTTATAATGTTAATTATGGTGTAAACCAAGCTTTGCAGTCTCAGTTCTTGACCAGTTTGTCTGCGAAGACAGGCATGATACAAGCCGGCGGTCTGAGTTTGAATCAACATCAGTAATAATGTTTGGTATGTCCAGTGACAGCAGGTGTGACAAATAAAGCAACCATAGGGTTATTCACCAATGAGTGGGGGGCCAATAGTGTCAAGGCTTACTACTTTGTTCCCTTTTAGCAGAATGTATGTAGCCCTTTCACATATAAAGACTGTATACATGTGTTCCATCTTGAAATGACGTTTCTGGATGAAATGGCCATGATATCATAATGTTTCTTGGGAACCAAGAAATGGTTGGAGTGGACCCTCAGTCTGTCCTGTTCCTATGGACAGGAACAGGAACAGGAAATTTACCATGCACGTGACAATGTTCGAAAAGGATAAGATCTACTTAAGTGTAAAGTATAACAAAAATTGTGAAGGAAGTTCTCCTAAGATGCTTGATGAGGCTGTTGCTTGCTGCTCTAAATAAATGGAGGAAGAGGAGGAGGAGGAATGGATCCATTCCCAATGTATGCAACCTGGCTAGAGGGTATGCATGCTTGAAGGATAGTCCTGTATTGAGACTGTTCATAGCATTATTAATGAGTGGGATCACTAATGTGAAGCAGATACTTTCTGCTCTTCCTCTTAACCATTTAGAACAGAACTGCTTGACTCAAATGTCATAGAGAAAAGTGAACATCCTTATGACAAACATGGAAACAGCTCAATGTTGCTATTTGTCCTTCAGGTCATACCCATTTGTCCATAAAAACTTCTAGTTATGCAAATTATTCAGATGATACTAGATTTTAATATGTTCTGTGCATCAACAGTGTTCTGTAGTCATTAACCTTTTAGGACTAGTATAATTTGTATAATTAGCCTGAGGGAAATCATTTTTCTTGGGCACATAGTTTTGTGACCACTTGGGGAAAACCACATATTTCTAAGCTTCCTGAAACAATAAGTAATTTACAAAATGACAGGTCAAGAAGGATCTTTCCTCTTAATCTACTCATATACCAATAATGAGTAATTAAAAGTCATATTACATAGATGGATTTCTTTTCAGCCAAAGGGATAAGAAAAATATTACAAACTTTCCTCTGTAGGTCTGTTTCTGATGATAGCTCTTTAAGAGCACATCAAAAAGTTTGAACACACATGGGATCTTCGCACTAGTACTAGTACTTTAATTTCAAAACTTTCTTGCAATACAAACTGCATCTGCTATGAAACATCATGTCAAACTATTGTTATCTTGTTTAATGCTTTCTTATCAATATGTTCAATACAATTTGACTACATACATGATGAAAGTTCTGTCTCAGAACTTTGGGGCCATGCTGAATAGTTACACAACTCAAAATGCCATGAAATGCACAGGGAAATATTAAAATTTACTATCCATAAACAATAATTTGACCAATAAATTTCATTTGAGTTTATATGGTCCCAAAGATGCGCCTACTCTATTTAGAGCTCCTCCAGCTGTTGCATTAATATTTGTAAGTGTTTTAAGCAATCTTTATTGCTAACATGATATTTTAGAAATAATGTACACTACTGAGATGTCCCTTTTTCCTTAAAAGGTCCACAAAGATTTCAAGACAAACTAGATTTTAGAAAGGTTCACAATATCAAAAAATATTCAGCTTAATCCATTTATAATGAAAAAGATATTGATAAACTTCTTTAAAAAATCATTAGAAATATTTGTATACATTGGCAGGCACATCATCAAGCACAGCATAGAAGATCACACACACACATAGTGCAAGGAGAAACACAGAAAATACTTTACGGCAAAGGTGATTCCTTGCATATACTAGCAAACAAATGAGATTTTTTTTCCTTGTAATCCCAGCTCCTGAATTGCAGTGGTCCTGAATGGGGTCCACATGCCACATGCACCTACGCAGAGTTGTCAGTCACGCACATATACATACCTATGCTAATTCAGCCCACAAAGGAATCAAGCTAGTTGCTCTCACGTAAATCACGAAACCAGAAGAAAAGAAGCAGAGGACAGTGCAAGAACGGGCCGTGTCTTTCTGCCATTCTTGCCAGGTATCTCCGTAGTCCTTTCAAATAATCCATGCTGCAGGGTCCACATGGCACAAGCCACCATGACAAAACCAATGGGGTCACACAACATGATGCTTAGGAGCCATAACATGTTGTGCAACTTAGGACTGTTTTCTACATGTTGGGCTTGTTGCTCGGCAACAAGCCATCCTGATGACTCATGGTGTGTTATAGGGGTGGTTTCCCCTGTATCATCCAAACCCAGATGGTCGTCCCACTGAGGGCAAAGAGAAGCTGTAAGTAAGCTCCTTGGTTAGGAGCGGCTACACCTTTTGCCTCTCTTGCCAAGCTCTTTCAGGCCAGGGCCACCAATTCCACAAGTGCCCAAGTAGCACCATGAGGCCACTGTTACTGGCTATGTTTCCCTGCCATGATTGCAAGCACTTTCTGTCTTACCATTGCCTTTCCCTCCAGTCTTTAACCCCCTGCCCCACAGGAATCACAGTCTCCAGCCAGTAACAGCCCCTTCCAAAAGCCCAAGTAGCATATGGAGGAAGCTATTATTCTTTCATTTCATCTCATTTCTATACCACCTGTAACTGAAGCTATATGTTTTGGCAACATATTTTTAAAACAAAAACGTGCCCTCAACTTGCACAAATGTTTTCATACTGTTTTAAAAAATGTATGAGCTGCACTTGTACAACTGTGGACCTTAGCAGCTCCATGGTTACAAAACTGAGTAGTCTCTGCTGGACCGTATCCTCGGGAGTTCCTGCCATCACAATAGATACCAGCCATGGACACTGACCCAGACAGGGCTCCGAATTGGTGGGATTTCTTTAAAAAAAAAACTTTGCTTTCTCTTGTTAGCTGTCAAAAGCTAAATTGTCCAAGAGAAACAAAGCTGTGAGGGATCTTTGCTCACAAAAAAGGTGGCAAGAATTTGCATCCCCCTTGCATCAAGATTGTCATTTTTTTTTCTATTCTGCTTCTTAGGGTCTTAGATATTTTACACTTTTCTCTGGTGCCCTAGCTGCTCAGGAAAATGAAAAATGGAAAAGAAATGTTGACAGCTGTCATGGGTTTGCCTTGTCATGCAAATCAAATCAAATGATGAGCCATTTTGGATACAGTTTACTGTAGAAAAGTGGCATATAAATATACATACTAAATAAATAAGGGCAATAAGAGCTAGCAAGGACTTCATTTAATGAGGCAAATGACAAATATGTGAGGTAGTATGTTATATTGAATAAGGTGACTTCCATGATAGCAAGTCTTTTTTCTCGTGGAGAAAAGGCACAAGGCTAAATTAATAAATAAACATATTCATAGCAAAGGTGTACTGCCTGGACAAGTTAAAGAGAAAAGCAGGAACTGTGTTCAAAGTGGTTCAGTAATATGTTCTTCATAGAAATTAATGAAAGGCAGGGTTGAGCATAAAGCCAGAGAGAATAAGAGGGCTCTACCCTAAAATCATTTTAAGCATATCATGTATGGACAACTAACAAGAAATCGCCAGGGCTGCCATTCATACAGTTCACTAGTATGTCTGGTTTTTGTTATTTGCATCTACACAATCTTCTCTAAGAGCTGGCTTGAAGCTGTAACAGTTGGAATATGTTGTTGTTTATTAGTGTATCTGCTTTTCTGGGCCATTGGGCCTCATTTTATTTAATTGCTTTAAATTTGTACAGCTTTCAAATCACCTACCAATGGGGGCTTTAGAAAATAATAGAAACAAAACCTTCAAATTGCTTGAAGCTTTGCCAATGTATTTTCATTTCATACAGCTCTATCCAGTCCAAGATGCTGGCTAATTCCCTCCTGGAATAGGTTAACAGAAGATGCTCATTTTCACTATCAATAAACTGTGAAATGTATTTTAACATGTTTTAATTATAAATGGCATTCACAAGGCCTGTATTTGTGGGCAGGCTATTCTCCTAAAAGATAATGTGATTTGTAAAGCAAGCAGTGTGAAAATCCATAGTAAAACAGCTTCCAACTTGGTTACTAATGATGGTTTAACAGCCTCAAGAAAAATGCATTTAATGTCTTAATAGAGCATTTTTAATTTACATTTTTGTTTGCAGTATCATTATTTAATTAGTTTAAAGATTCATCTTAAATCTGCCTCAGAAAATGTTTATATCCCAAATCTTCTATAAGCAGTTCTCCAAGATATCACATAACATGGTTACAGGGAAAATCCAGGTCAAAACCACAAGGAACATACTAAGCTTTTAACATCCTCTGGCCAGTGCAACATGTTGTTTACAAGCTGGAACAAACAACGCATTGGATAGGCAAACTGGATGGGCATGGATAGCCCAAAAAGGTTGTCCGACTTTCCTTTAGAAGCAACATGACACAACAAAAGGACTTCTGTAGTGTAATTAGTCACATGCCAGGTCTGGTGATGGGAGTTCATATGTTAATTTATTTGGAAGTGATCTTATGCAAACCACTGGAACTTACTTCTGAGCATTGGTACAGAACTGCACTGTTGAGGAGTCCTAGTCCTCCAACCATGTTTCCACTTGCTTAAAAATGGCCACCCATGCAAGATACTGAATTATGTTTATATCTGAGGTAAGAAGCCTAACTTTATTGAGTGGTTTAGTTACAAACTGACATTTTAAAACCCTGAGGTGAATGTACCCATTGTCTGTCAGTTGCTCCAACTACATTTTACCCTGTGATGTGGGAATAAGCAACTTTTAGTGCCGATTCAGGGGGTCAATCCACTATTTCACACCAGGACAACAGCAGCCATTACCAGTACTGCATGAGGGATGAAATAAAGCTCTTTATAAAGGACCGCTTCTGCCCCCCCCCCCCCCCCGGTATAGCCTAAGGCAGAAGTGGGCACAGAGTTGATTTTCAGGGAAGCCAGGAGCCTTTCACAACCAAATATTGTAGAAAGGGTTGGAAGTTTGGAAAGGCGCTTAAAAGCTCGCTTCTCTTTTTAAGAACCATCGAAATTCAGCTTCATTTTTCAACCACCATGCCAACCCATACTCAACTGGATAGCCTAAGGGACTCACATGATATAAGGCAGTTTTCTATGTCCCTATGACCACTTTAATAAGAATATTTAAAAAGGATACATTTTAAAATTATTTATCATTGTTAAAGACCACTTACCAGGCAAAATGTCAGTTTATCGATGAGTGATACAAAGAGAAAACAGAACTCCAAAAGTGAAAGTAACAATGATAAATAAAAGCTACTTTGTACTTTCCTACTTTGCTATGTGTGCTCAATGAATTCAACTATGAAGTTGCTTTCTAACTGAATGTCACTATTTTATTCTAAGCTGTTTTGAGGGTGCTTGCAGCGGAAGCCTACAGGATTAAATACTAAAAAAAGGTATGGTTAAAAATGGTGACAACGCTGCAAAACCAGCAAAGAAGGGCTCTTAACAGTGCACAGAAACACAGGAAGTTGCTTCATGCTGAGTCAAACCAGTATCAAAATCTTGGTCCATCTTGAACTGGACCTTCTGCATACCATGCATGGGCTGTACCACCTAGCTGTGGCCTCTCCCCAGTTTAATTACAAAATTCAACAGTCAAGACACACAAAGCAGTTTGTTTGTTTTTTAAACAGAACCTTCACAATTTATCAGGGAGTTTTATCTTTTAATGATTATTGTCACAAGACAGACTAGGTCTAAATCAATCAGTGATTAGTTTGATAATTTGAGGTAACTCCTGCAAATATCTCTTGGCAGTCAGCAGCCAAAGCTTTTATCTCAATAAAGCAAGATTTAAGTAAGAACACATTTGCTTCTTCTACTGCATAAATACATTTTGCCACAAATCTATACACTGTGTCAGTTACGTATATGCTTCTATGTTCCAAGTATTACATGCTTGCCAGAGACGAGACCTTATTTTCTATATAACCATGTGTTAAGACATTAAACATTCCAAAAATTATTAGGTAGTCAAGTACTACATTTTTGTAACAGTTTGCACCAAATATAAAAAGCATTTGGAAGAAAAAATATGTTCAACTGTTTGCGAAACATAGTATTTTACAAAATGAAGTGGGCAGAAAATTTTCTGTTCCTCTGTGCTTAACATTTCTTTCCTGTCCCTTTGTTTGCACAATGATACTGAAGAGGGAACCGTTATTCCAACTCTGTGGAACACCATATTTGTCTCATACTTCCTGTGTCACAGGAGATAGCACAACATTTCGAGCATGCACAAAAAAAGCTGGACTGCTTCTCAAGCAGTTCTTACACTGCTGCTGTTGCTCATGCTACAGGTACTCAAGAAAGCTGCCTAGACTCTTGAACTGCCGGATGGATAGGGGATTCTGTGTGAGAGTTCTGCATTAAAGGAAACCTGGAACTAGTTTTAAATGCTTAAAATATGACTTTCAGTGACATTTTCTAGTGTTTCCAAAGTAATAGGTAAACAATTACTCTACCAAGCCCCACTCCCATCCCTTATGTACTGCTCCAGGTTTTCACCTTTATTTTACTTTAATGACATCTTAGCTGATTGCTGCTTTGTGCATTTGCAAGTGCCCTTATTTGATGTTTCAATTGTTTCATTTTGTTTTAATTGTGGTTGTTATTGTTGGCTGCCTTGGGCATAAATGGCATGCAGGTAGAAATACAGTTACAAGGAATTTCTTCAATGACCCTTCCCCTTTAACTCATGACCACTTCACCTCAAGCAGAACAAGCCTTAGACTGGTACTATTTTGAAAGATGTAACACTTCCAGTCTGGCTGACAGTTACTAAAAAACATTCTGCTGCAAAAGCAGGACACTAGCTATTCTCCCTTCTGGTTTCCAGAATAATTTTTGACTAAATTTGTGGAACCTGGCAGTTTGTTTATCACTAGCATGAATGATCAGAAATGTACTCCTACTGAATATGGGAAGCACCTCCTTAGCTGTTATTTACTGATGGCTAATAGTCGTTGACAGAGCATCTTCTATTAATTTGACTAAGCTTTTAAAAAGCCACACATGTTAGCAGCTATCACAACACCCTGCAGCAATGAATTCTATAATTACATACTGTGTGAAATAATACATCCTTTTGTTTGTGCAGACTTGCAATTGATGTTTTTGAATGATGGGTGAGATCAGAAAGGAAGAGCAGTAGGGAAGCATCCTGTCTTAACATTCAAGAGTTTTCTAACCTTGTCTTACTAGCCAAATATTTAACCATACCAATTTTCACAGAAGACAAACAGTCTTGAATTTATGTTCATTGGAGCACTGATGCACAAATATAACTTGCGCTTGAGGGGAATCCTATTTATTTCAAGTCACTGTCTGGAATGGAGATGTAGATAGAATCTTTGATATAGAAGAGGACTGCAAGAGCTCCTGCTTGCATGAAAACTCTGCCCATGCAACATGAGTCTTTGCAAGTGGCTGTGAATATTATTTGTCACTTTAAAGATTAGTGTATTGAAGAATGCAAGAGGCAAGTCTGTATGCAACAGGCAACTTCATCAGAGGCATGAAGCTAATGGAGAAGGTCATTTGGAGATTGAGATACTCCAGGGGATAAATAAAATAGAAAACTCATTATTACAGATACACCAGTGCATGATGAGTCTTGAGGCACCAAACAGGTTATGAATGTGAGATGGTTTACTTGCTGCAGAGCAAGGACCACACACATACCCTTTCAGGCCTTGGGAGATACAACCAGCATATTAATGAATTCCCATTCTGTAGTCTCCAATTGCTGCTCTTTGAAGTTTTGCTCCTTAAGTGGACTGACCCAATGTGTAATGAACATGGCTTATATCAAACATGATTGCTAAGGTCTGGCTGATGAATGTTATTAGTTTCCAATTGAAAATTACCAAACTCAGCTAGCAAGTAAGCCAGTTTTTTTTAATGTACCACAAGGGTCAGTGACCAAGCTTTTTGGTCAGTGATCACTGCTGGCCTACATGGGAAAAAGCAACACTTTCCAGCACCGTTTTTTCAGGGCTTTCTCTTCATCCCTCCCATGTTCTCCCTCTGGTCTTTTCTGCATGAGGCATTTATTAGACTTCTTATTCAGTACACATGTTGGTTTAGCTACTGACGTGACTACTGAGTTTCACTTCTGTGTCTAGACAGCCCTTTGAATGAGGTTTTTCAGAGTAAGGAACATGTTACTTCAATCAGGATGATGAAAGAAAGCGTGATTTCCTTTTGTGTATTTGTGCTATTTTACTATACCACAATGCCACCTAGAGGTTATATAGCATGAAAATGCTCCTTGTATTGGGCCCAGCTCTTAATTTCTTACTTTACTTCTGCCATACTGCATTTTCATTAAACATAATTTAATATTTATAAACAAGCACTAGCTAACAGCTCTAAGTGGCAAAAGTCAATGCTACCAGAATTTCAGGAGTTGTTCTTTGAACTGTGGAACTGAGAGTTCTGTCAAAACATCTCCAAACATTTTAATGAAGAGATTTTTTTTAAAGTCCAGAATATTTCTCCATATTCACAGAGAGAGGCAGCATCTTGGACTTTTCTTTCTTCTTACACTGATTATTAAAGACCTAATTTTAGATTAAGGAAGAGCTGTTACAGATGGGAGAACCATTGGGTCACCTTGTCAATCTCAAACCACTTCTCTACTGCACTTTACTGAAGTCGGTGTTTAAATTAATCATTCTAGACTTTTGCTACTGTCCTGGAGAGATTATTTCATAGGATGAAATACTTTACTATTGATTTCTCACATTTTAATGCCCCATTTTCTTTGATTATACTTGGTTTGAAACCAGAAAGCCACACTAAAGAACTGTCTTTACCTTTTTATTTTTATAAATATTGCAAATGTTTTACACACCACTGCCACCTATTCACTGTCATGTTTTATTGTTTAGAATCACTGCATGAATACACATAAATTGTATTTACTCTAATGCAAAACCTCCACTTCCTTGAGGTAGCTATTTCCCTACTACCACAATGCTAAATGAGCCACAAGGGATGCAGCCATCTGGATGCAGTCTCTGAAGTGCTTTCAGCTATGTATAGAATTATATGCAATTTTAACGTAAGTAATCAAGCCAAAAACACTGACACCCTGATCCAATTTATGAACTTATGTGGAAGTTAAGTGCTGTTGAAATCTGTGTGTGTGTGTGTGTGTGTGCGTGCGTGCACGTGTTTTAAATAACAAAAGAAAAAATAAATATTTTTAAACAGCTTCATGGACAATTGCTCTGATTACCTAAAATAGAATAGTCATGATCATGGGCAGTATACATTTACTGACCACATGCTGGTGAGAAACAGCAAGAGGTGGCCAACAGTACCATCCACTTTAGCTTAAACTTCCAGGGGCATCTGGCTGACCACCATGAAACGCAGAAGGCAGCAACTGCTGAAGGAACAGCAATGCAGTTCTCACAGACTCAGTGATCTGGTTCATACCACACAGCAACCCAACACATTTCCATGACACTCTAGCTTCTCCAGAAAGGGAAGATATTAACTCCACCCACATGTTTCACAGCTTTTCAGAGCTCCTTACTTTTGCAGTTACTCTGTTCCTCGATGGTTAAAAAAGAGGAAGACTTAGCTGGCAGCTACATGCATTGGAGTGAATGGGACCCCATGAGACGTATAGATACTGTGTAGCTGGCTCCCCATTTGCTTCATCCTGTTCTGCAGAGACCTTATGGTTTGTTGTTGGGTTATAAACTTGCCCTTTAGAAGCCACAGTTTGTTAGCATGGCAGGATCCAAACAACATGATAATCTATGTTTCAGCAACAACCCACAGTTCAATGACAATGGTTGAGCATGGGTTATTGTATTGTCTGGGTTCAGCTGAGGGATTTTGGATCACTCTTCAAGAAACTATTTGCTTGTGTTGTACCATTTTGTAATGTTAATTTACAAGGGTAAATTTAAAGGTATTCAGTCAATGTTTACCAGACAGCGACAATTTCATAAATTGCTGATTTTGCTTGGTTAGCTGTACTCCAGTAGGATTAAAAGACACAAACTGAATGAATCCATGAAATTTTAACAAGACCAACAGACATGTCTAGCCTATGAGTGCTACAAATATGAGGGTGCTCAAGTAGGTCCATGTGAATTGGTGATTTTGGGTCACACATGCCCCATCTGTTTTCTTGTGGAATTCAATCGGCCAAGATATCCTGCTCAATGTTTCCTAGATATTCTGTTTGGCGGCATCATTGCATTGTTGGTCCAGAATAAAACCAGTATCAGCATTTTCAGTATTGAGTTCGGTATTGCTGAACTCTCAATAATGCTCTGATTAAGATATCTGTAATAGGACAGTGCTGGGGAAGTAGTAAGATTCTCTGGGGGTAAATATCAGCACCTGTGAGCCGACTTTTGAACTCAGGTATGTGCCAGAAATGATAGGCACATTCACACCTACAATTAACTCATCATTTATTTCATTTTTATAGTATCCAATAGCTGAGGCTTTCTTGGCGATTAACAAATTCTTCACAAAGGATAGTTACTGAGACGATGCACTAATCATGTAGTCCAACAAGAAAACTCCACTAACATGTGAGGAGGGAGGGAGACCAACTAAGTGTTATCTCGCAAGAATATTTTGCAGACAATATAGAAACAATGCTAACATTAATTGAACCCTCAATTGGCTGTACATTATATTCAACCTCTGAGGTGGTGTCTTCTTCTATTTTGATGTATCTGAAATATCTAGCAATCAGGCCTCAAACTAACTTAACAACATGGAACCAATATTTTGAAAGCCTTGCAAAAGTGAATTAAGGAGATACCACGAACATAAACTTTCACCCATTTCCTAGGGAAAATATAGAAAAATATTTAGGATTTTTACATAAAACAGACTTGTTGTCAGATAGTTCTGCACATACCTACTCAAAAGTAAATTCCACAGAACGCAATGAGAGCTACTCCCAGGTAAGTGTGCATAAGGGCTGAAAACTTATTAACCTCTTTAGCCTTGCTTATGCTACCCTATAGGAAGCTGGGTTTTCCCTGCTTCCTCACTGAATTCAGATGCCCTCTACTGGACTGCTACAGAACATTTTCTTTGCATGATTCCTTTTGCCTAACATCTATTGTCCCGTTTATTTAACCTGAGGCTCAGTGGATTTTTCTCAGTAGTTGTTGAAAGAATCTTATTTCCTTCACATTGCAATAATAATTTTGTGTGTGCAGCTCCTGCAAATCGTTCTGAAGAGGCTAAGCTAAAATGCTTCTGGTTTCTTGGCAGCAATATTTTGTGGCCCCAGTTCTGCCCATGACTTACTAGGTTTTGTTTCTGGTTCTCCCCCCTGGTGCCATCTCAGGAGATCCACTTTTGGAAAGGTCATTTGGGAGGTAGCACTGATGGGGCTCCAGGAACACTTGCGAGGCAACATTGTCTTTAAATTTCTACAAGTATTCCAGTAAAATATTTATGTACCAAAACATTTACATCATATTTAGTACACTTTAATTTCCCCCTCAAATATTTCAGGTCAAACATTTGGTTACTGGGACAATAAGAAGGAATATTTTTAGCTTTCTTGTTTGCTAAATATAAGTAATATATACATGCTAAATCAAGTCTTCCTAGCACACAGGCCAGCCAATTGCAGCCTGCCAGTTTTTTGGTCTACAGTCTCCATTAGCTCTACCCAACATAGCCAAAGATGTAGAATGATGGAAGTTGTAGGACAAAATAACTAGAGGGACACAAATTGCCCACCCATTTTCCAAAGTATCAAAACATTTTCTGAAGCAAAATGACATTTTCCCTATGCAAATGACCAAATTTCCAAAACACCTACATTACTGGTTCAAGGATGACATAAGAGCAGAGAAGACATAGAAGATAGGTAAAGTTCATAGCTTCCTTAGGAAACATCTGTTGCCTGATACAGCACTTTTAATGTGCACAAAACTTTATTATAAATGCCTGCTTACTGTTTGCATCAGCTAAACAAAATGGGTAAGACTCAAGCTTAAAGCAATATATTTGTGTCTGAAAGATACTGATAATCCTTAAGCAGTAAGCCCATAGGACATGTGCAGCTGAAAAAGTAGAGACTATGAAATGAAAACTTTATGTTAAAATTTAAAAAATCAAAAAGAAAGTCAATGCTCCTCAAAGGGAAAGTAAGGAAAGACTGGGAAAACTCACGGATACAGCTATTTTGTTCTATCATGTCATGAAAATGTCTATAAAATCAGAGAACATTTATCAGTTTAAAATAAAACTTCACTGAGAACTGCACATATGCTTCATTATATTGCTTTAGGCAATAACATATTGCAGTATCCCGGTTCTACATCAATATTAAAGTGTCTTGAAAAAGAAATCCCATGCTAGTGTAAATATATGTATTGTATTAGGTTGAGTTTCTGGCAACCAGCTCCCTGCATGAAAATCGAGCACAATAACCTTGCTTTCTAGAAGGTTCATTGTCAGAAATTTTATGATAAGGATTCATGAGGGTTTACTGTCATGAATTAATGCAAAATGGCAGAAAGCTAATGACAAGGACTTCAATATGTTTAAAATTGGTACACCTTAACAATAAATTGTTACATGGTGACCTTTTGTTGGACCCATGCACACACTTGTGTATGTTACAATGAATCCCACACACAGGTTTATAAGGAGTCTTTAGCCACTGGCAAATAGAATATTTATGGCTAAGAAGGCAATTCCTACCCAAAGTGATCCACACAGAAACACTGCTGAAAAGGATAGTATCAAATGGCATACTTGCTAAGGTTTAGAGATAAAATACACAAGTTGACTGGGGGAAATAAGCTAAGCTAATACTTATTAACAATTACATCAACTGATCACTCTATGCTTTTATGGACCACAGCAAAGTTTTTAATTGTGTGGATCACAGCAGTCCTGAAAGAAATGGGGGTGCCTCAGCACCTGATTGTCTTGATGTGTAAAACCTGTTTTGTGGGCAAGATACTCCTGTTAGGACAGAATATGAAGAAACATGTTGGTTTCCCATAGGCAAGGGCATCAGACAAGGGTGTATTTTATCTCCATTCAATCCATACACAGAACATATTATATCAGAGGAATCAGAGGAAGGGAATGAACGGTGGTGGAAAAGAAATCCATAATTTAAGATATGCAGACGATACCATACAAGTGACAGAAAGCAATAATGAATTCAAACAACTCCTGATGACAGTGGAGAAGAAAGTACAAAAGCAGGACTACAGCTGCTGGGGTGACAGACCAAAGAAGAAGGGCTTGGGTATGTAGGACTGCCTAATGAGCATAGGAGGCAAAGAAGAATAGGGTGAAAAGAGATCAGGAGCTGGCCAGAAGGTTGAGGAGAATTCTAAATGTGACAGAGATGGTGCTCTAGCTATTCCAACACAAGAAGTCTCCTGCTGGAGTGTGAAGCATGGATCTGTGCTTGCCTGCTTGCTTTCTGTATTGCATTTCTATCCATCTATCTATCTATCTATCTATCTATCTATTGCATAGCCTAAGTTCTCTGAGTGCTTTACAAAAGGCACAAGCACACATATGTGCAGACCCAGAGAGAGCAGGGAAAGGACAGGGGAAGAGGGGATGGACAGTAGAATGCATACTCTCCAAGAGCAATATACTTTTCCCTGGGCTGATGCCCTTTCCTGCAGATGGAAGCCTGCAAACACTGAGATTTCTAATTTCAGAGGAGGATGACAAAAATGTCTCCCTTTAAAATTCGGTCAGTGTTTGCATGAGGCAAAGCAAGGACTTCTCTAGCCAGGCTACTAGTTAGCAAGGTGAGATAAGCTGGCTTTGGGCAAAGCAAGAACTGCAGCATCCATTATCTGTCTGGGGCTATTGAACCGGGCCTGTTCATGCATGGAGAGATGCGACTTGGCTGTTCTCCCTGGGAGAATGGCCCCACGACTCACCAGGTAGGCTGATGGGAGCAGGCAGGCTCCTCTGAACCAGGTAAAATGCTATGGCAAGGGCACCCCAAAGGGTTCTGTTCATCGGATGGTTAGACATAAGTTCTCAAGGGAACAACAGCAACCAAATGGCCAGTCTGGCGATTGTAGCAGCAGGAAGCTTTGCCTGTGGGAGGTATGACACTCACCGATGCACCTTGCTCTTGCAAGCAAGAAGCTGAGTGTTTTCAAGTTTTAACCATGTATGAACCCCATTGATTTCATTACACATAGATTTAGATGGAAAGTCTTGCCAACAGGATGTCTCCTTGGAGTTTCCTATAAGAACTCAGAAGCTGCACATGTTGCACAAAACTTTTGGTGCTCCCCAAAGGTGTCCGGACTCTGTGATCCCTGTGGGAACAATTCCATCCTGGAACTCAGAATGATCGATTCACACACAGGCTATAGAGCTGAGGCAATTCCGACTTAGAGTCATGTCTGTATTATGATGCTGTGAATATAAAAGTGTGTAATTAACAGCAGGTGTGTCAATATACAGCATGTTCAGCTGTTACTATGATACTGCTGAGACATCAGCACTTTTAACAGACTCATATTTGATTAGTGGCTCCAGTGGATGCTTAAACGCCAACTGCTAAGGTACATTGCTAATAAGGGGTGAAATATTGCCACACAGTTGATCTTTTTCTTTCAAAACATTGATAATGCAATGAAAGGAGGAGGCAAAGTTTATCCTGACTTGCAACTTCTACACCATACTCATGTTCCTTTGGGGAGTACATTTGGAATAGGATGGACCGGAGAGAAAATACTTCACGCAACGCTCATTTTCTAGCATTATAAAATCACCTTGCTTTCATTTCAGTTACATTGGCAGAGAAATCCTGTGTGGGTGTAGGTTGGAAAATCTGTGTTGGAGGAACTGCAGCCTTCAAAAAGGATGAGCAAAGAACAAGTCTTCTAGTACATAAAGAAAATAAAAAGGAGAGTGTTTTAAAAAAGCTCATATTCCACTTTCCAACTTGGATCTTGGAAGACTGAATTTTGTGAATTCAGGTATGAATGAAAGGGTAATATGGAGTCCTCACCATAAATTAACATTTTCCAGTCCAGAAGTCTACAGAACTCTTGAGTTCCATAAGCACCCCCTAGGGGTTCTGCTCAGCTTTAAAACATCTGGCACTGAGCTTACCCAATCTTAACACTAATCAGCCACCTTCATTCCTAAAGTAGGAGTTCCCATAAGTTCCCACATGGATTAGTCTGATCTTGTGATGCAGTTGTGAACATCAATCCTACATGTTCAAAAATCTTATAAGTTATCAGCTGTTCTATTTTGCTGTTGTTGTTTTTTCCTCCACGCAGGGACAGGCCATTTTACAGAGGTTTCCTCAAGCAAAGAAAGGTTGAAAAGATGTTTGCAGGACTACTAATGCAGGCAGTATATAATTACAAAAATGGAAAGTTGTTCTTTTTAAAGGACTTGCTGATAAGCTGAAAAGTGAAGTAGAAGGCATGGCCAAATAACAGATTGTTCTTCCCATTTTTAAGTATTTACCACTTGGGAAAACTGGCAGTGCAATACATCTGCTTCTTAAAATTACTTGAGTTGCTGTCATTTTTCTTTTCTTTTGACTGCTTTTACCCAACAAAATTTTATCATGCTGAACTGAATTGGAATTTGTGTTAGCAGTACTATTGATCCTTGAGGCTACAAGATGTCACTAATGATTATTTTTCAACAGAAATTTACCATTACAACTCAAATGGTTAAAACCCAGATCCCTTAAAAGCAAACATCTACAAATCTCCTTATGCTTCCAGAAGTACATGCTGAAACATTTGTTGCCACCCAGATTCCAGAACATTACTGTTATCTATATAAATTCACTTTTTAATGTAGAATATTGGTCATTTATATTCTCTCATTGTACGGGCAACACATAATTTTGTATTGCTTGTGATTTTTTCCAAGCATCTGGTGTGATTATGATACCCCACCCCCATACAGATCTATGCATTCTTCTAGGTCTGCTGGGAAGATTTGTCTGTTGGTGAAGGAGGCAAAACTGATAAGCGGAATCTCTCTGTGACCACATGAAGATTGTTGGATTACTTTCCTCAATAAGCTGCCTTCCTTGTTTAGCTCTCTTGGCTTTTCAGCACTAAGTTTCATAACAATGAGTTTATTTATTTATTTATTATTTGCATTTATATACCACCCTAGTAGCCCAGAGGGCTCTCTGGGTGGTTTACAGCCATTAAAACCTACCAATCCTAAACAAATAAATAAATTGGCTATACCACAACAGTATAAAATAACGTAGGTAAAATGAATTAAATAAATAAATATAGCATTAAAATTAACTAACTTTAACATATTGTTTAAATAAAAAGGTCTTGACCCGGTGCCAAAAAGCATGTAATGACGGCGCCAGGCGGACCTCTCTGGGGAGCGCATTCCATAGTCAGGGTGCTACCGCAGAGAAAGCTCTCCTCCGAGTACTCTGTCTCCTAGCCTCTTTCAGTTGCAGTAGACCAATCACTTTTTAAACTTCCTTTATCTGCTGCATAATGTTATTGTTTTATTATATTGCTATGTTTCAAATAATGTTCTTGTAAGTGGTTTTTAATGTTGAACTAGCTGTCCTGGATATTGCAAGGTAATAGGGGGAATGTTGTGAACTCTGCTAAAGAATTTATCGCACCTGCATATTGTGTCTAGGGCACAAATGCACCATCAGACATGGCTTAAAGGAGATGGTTCTTGACAAGGCACAGTCAAAAGGTTTATTTTAATTATGGTTAGTTAAAACAAACCAATACCTGGCTGATTAGATATCCTAGTTTGGCAAAAGACTGTTCTATTGACACCCACTAGAAGGATTCTCCAATCTCCCGTGCTTCCAGGTACCTCATGCCCTGCTAGGTTGCTGCCAGGAGGACAGGAACTGCAATAGACTTTATTTTTGTTTCTTTGTCCTCCTTTTTGTAGAGGGTTTGCAGTGTAGAGAGGGTACACTGCTGGGACAGGGTTAGGGTTTGAGTTCTCCAAGGTGATCCAAGGCCACTTTTCCAGCCGTGAAAAGCAGTTGCTGTGGTTCTTTCTGCAGTGGCTATGAGGGACGGTCAAGGAATCTGATTGCAAAGGCCACCTCCCAAAGTTATAGCAGTGCCTGAAGCTTCACAAGAGGGAATCTGAAAAATCTTGTCATTCTTATGACACTGTTTCAGGACCTTAGGATTGCACCCTGAACCAGCTATATTAGCATGCAATGTGGATTTAGGACCTGGATGTTCTAGTTCACCATTTTATAGTCTGGCTGAGCAGCCTCAAGCCCATTTCTCAACAGCAGAACTAAAATCCTCTTGCTAGTTTTACAAATCGATTGGCAGACAGATAAGTAATTTCTGAAACTTAGCGATGAAAAAGTGATGGTAAATTATCAATTACTAGCAGACAACTACATCTGTTCCTTCTTGCATCGTATTGAACTATTTCTTTCATAAACAAAAAGTGAATTTATAACTATACAAGAAATGTCAGTGCAAGAGTAATAAAAGCAGAACAATTTGCACATTGATATATTAAGGAATGGGATTAATACTTATAACTTCAACAGTACTTATTAGTAGGCCTTGCTCTACACATTAATTATCTATACAAAAATGAAGGGCTTAGATACTGCAGCCAAAAATATGCTTTCAGAATTCCCTAATAAAATAGACTAAGGATTTCTATTATGTTAAAATATGAATACTGCAATAAAGTTCAGTAAATTTTGAATGAGTCATAAAATAGTAAGTTAACAATTGCATATAAATTTAATTTTGTGACACCTGAATTAATATGATATATAGGGTAAATAATATTAAAATTAAGATTAAAAACAGATGCATTTTCAAAGAGCATGGCAGTTGATACTGAAATTTTGTCATGTAAAAAGTTGGACTTACAATTAATATCCTTGCTGTAAAAAAGAAAAATCTCATTTTCTAACTCAGAAAATTTGTTTCTAAGTACAAATTTGTGATCAGACAGAACAGGTAAATTCTTTACTGAATTATTATTCTTGCTGTCAATAAAGAGTAATTTCATTTGTTTTATCCTTTTTTTTCCCCATTGTAGTTTTTTTTACCACTGTCAAATGAATTCTCATATATAACCTAAACTCCAAAAATGACATTTAGTACTACATAAACATGGACCGTTAAAATTTAGTGGTACCTATAATATGGCACTCCATACAATAATTAGATTAAGCTATTGGGCTATTAGGAACTGAACTGAAAACAATGCAGGCTCTTATTGGTGATGCTAATCCTAATTAAGATATTTAAACAATTTCTCTTCTTTAGCTCCATTCACTTAGAGGGAAGAAAGTGGGTTTATGTGTATGTATATTTTAAAGAGAACTATAGCAGAAATGTTGAAAAGAGAAGTCAGAAGAACATAAGAGCCATGCTGGATCAACCCAGCTGTTCATCTACTCAGCATTCCATTCATACAGTGGCAAACCAGCAACACAAGGAAACCACACGCAGGCCATCAGTGCAAGCAACGTCTTCCTGCCCAGCTTCTCAGCAACTGGTGCACATGGGCACATGGCCTTTATTACTGAAGGTAGGATAGCGCCATCAGGACTAGTGTCATTAATAGCCTTCTCCACGAGGAATTTGTCCAATTCTTTTCTAAAAGCCATTCAGATTGGTAGCCGTCACTATATAGCATGAATTCCATATTTTGTGTACGTGTAAAGAAGTTCTTTATATCAGTCCTGAATCTCTCACTGCCCAGCTTCATGGGATGACCCCACTGGGTTCTAGCATTGTGAGACAGGGAGAAAAGTATCTGCCTAGCCACTTTCTCCACACCATGCATAGTTTTGTACACCTTTATTATGCCTCCCCGAACTCAGTTCTTATTGAAGCTAAACAAACTATTGAGCAAGACGGCCATGCCAGGCAAGGGCTGGTACACAACCTCTCGATTGCCTCCTTATGATGGCATAGAGTGCTTACACTGGATCCTGTGAGCTGCTACCTCAAGGACAGTGGCTTGAAAGATGGCTACATTATCTTTCAAGTACAACAGTAATTATCCATGACAGAGACTGCAAGTTTCACAACTATTGTTTGCTGCACCTTGATTCAGTGTGATTCAAAGAATACAGTGGAGATAAGCAGAGGGAGGATGTTGTTGTCAAACTTAATACCATGAAAACTGACATCTTTGCTGGAAGCCTTTGTTAATGGGACATACAGTGCCTACTTCAGCATGTTGCAAATGTCATTTTCAGCATCTTAACTGGTTGGGTATCTTTGTCTTCCCTGCTCCAAGCTATTTTAGCCATTTCCCCTGTTACTTCTCTCAGTGCTAGCAGTACCACATTTAAAGAGTTTGTAGGGGAGAAATACAAGTTGTTGCCTTTGGAAGAGTGTTTTCTGCCTTACACTGTATCCAGAAAGGTAGCCTTTTGAGCAGAGATATGACAAAGCATGCCAAAAATTAAAGTTGCTTAACTTAACCTCAAGTGACAGAAAGCATCTTGCAAGGCATTTTTTAAAGCTTCAGACTTATTCTCATTTTGCAGGCCATCTTTTGGGGAAAATGTTGAATAAATCTGATAAACTATGGAATAGTTTGTTTTGTTAGTTGTGGGCTTTATATAAGTTTAGTGTTCTTAATAGCAAAGGGGAACTAAAGGGAGTTTTGTATTCCCATAGTAAAAGAATATCTATTTTCATCACATGTCACAAGTTAATCTGCTTTCCTAAAACACTAATAGGTGACACAAAATCATTCTATGTAAGACTCTCCCATAGGTCATAAAAACCCCCTCAACATTCAAATATGACTGACAGCTGGATAGCCTGACCGTGCCCAGCGCCAGTGTCAACTGACAGCTAGGGAAATAACGCTGGAGTGTGCCATAATTTCCAAAGCAGGGACGCCTGTTTGTTTCATACTGCTAAGATTCTGAAGTAAACATAACATGCGATTAATCCAAAATGAATGACAGCCAGAAGATATTCCACCATAGTGAGTTTATACACTATTTTTATACAATGTAAAGTTAATTTGACATGTAAGGATTAGCAAGATTCAAAATAGAATTCTTAACAACAGAATTGCATGCAAAATTGGGCTAAAGGAACTTGCTACCAATGGCAGCTGAAGCAGGGAATCCAAGAGGTATACCCAGCGAAATACATTTCTATTTTGATTCCATCTCCTATTTCTGCTAGTTTTGCACTGTCCATACATTTACTAAACCACCCCTCTACACTCTCATCCAGGCCTCTGACAGAGTCCTAGGGCATTCCACTCAGGACCTCCTTCCAGGAAGCTTCACAGATCCATGAGCAATAAAAGCTGGTGGTCAGTATGATAGAGGGCAATGGCTGGATCAGCATTGGTACAAGAGAATCCGCAGCAACTCTTAGCACAGAAAATGGAGAGCCGCTTCAATCCTTTCTTCCCTGAGGAAGGAGGACATAGGAGAGCATAAACAAGGCTTGGATGGGAGAACAAGCAAGAGAAGAGCAACTGCATAGAGCCTGACTACTGTTGGAGAGGGCTTTAACTGGCCTCGAGAAATAATGAAATCCTGGGGCAGAGAACTTGGATCACCTGCTGGGGAGACAATCTCTGCTGTGAGATACAAAGAATATTATACTGTAACTTGGCTGGTGAATTAACAAGGAAACATTGTATTATTTTTCTTAAAGCTTAAATAAAGTATGTTTTTTTGTTGAACTAAGTCTATGTGCATTTCATCCATAATGTAACCACTGGAAGGAAGGAAGGTTTGAAGATCCATTGCCACATCCATGCCCTTCAACAAGTCTTTTGTACATCACAACAGAGGCCAAGAGATTATTATCCATGGCTAAGGACTATGGCATAATAAGGGAGATTATTATCCCCCACCCCCCCACCCCCATCCCCATCCCTATCCCTGACATGAAAAGTGAATGAACAACAGCTGTTCAGCTGCAGTTATTAATTTATTTTGAATATGATGTTTTAATTTTGTGTAAAAGAAAACTTTTCAGAGTTCTAAAACCAAGCTGCCTTTCCTTAGTGGAGCAAATGAAGAAAGCATAATATACAGAAGGATCCAACTTAAAGCTCCATGGACAGTGGAGAAGAAGAAATGAATGTAATTCTCAAAGTGCTGTTCACAGGTTTACAGTATGTAATGAATTATAATCACTAATAAATATCATTGTGTTTTTAAAACATCCAGTGCTACTGCAGTATATCCTCTGCTCCTGTATTGAAAAGCAACAACTATGGGCTAAACTTGGCAACATTTAAAAAAATTATTTACTCTGTCTCTGCTCCCTGACTTGGCTTTTTCAATACTTCCCTTATCACCCCTAAAAAAAATCCCAGTCTAGTTAAATGAAACTTTTAAATCCACACAAGGCTCAGTTAGTTAAACCAGCAAACTAGGGAGCCCACAAAAAGAAAGGTGTTTTACAGCTACTATCCTATACTCACCTCCCTGGGCATAAGTTCCACTTACTGGGATTCAGTTCTGAATAGACACATACAGGACTGAACTTTAAGTAATTAATGGGTGGCCATAGCAGTTGAAACTGATTAACTTGAGGTTGTGTTACCCTGGCTATACAAGCATTTTAAAAATTAATTTAAATGGTTAAGACCCTTTATGTTCTTCTTTCTCTCACCCAACAAGAGGGAAATGATTTTATCCTACCATCACCCACACAGAGGAACTTTTAAAAAACAAATTTATGCTGGGGCAAAGCAAAACCCAAATCAAGAAAAGGGGAAATGATCCAGATTTGCTCCCATCTCAAATGAATCTACAATATCAGCAACCAGCAACGAGATTAAAAACAACAGCCCTGCTCATACTGGGATGATGTTGACTAAAATAGTCTGTCTCTTCTCATACTCACACACTGAAAAAGCAGCAGCGACTGCGGCTGCAACAGCCCAGCCAAGCTGAGCTGCAGCAGCTGTGCCCCCCCACCAACTCCATCCATTTCAGAAAAATCAGGGTTGAATCCAATTTGGCTGCCCTATACAGAAAGCCAGTATGCCTTCCTGTCTTGCTTTCTGCTCAGGTTTGCACAACTTGAGAAGCCATGATGAAACCTTACTGTGGTGGGCCTGTTGTGTCGTCAGGACAGAGTTCCTGCATAAAAGGATTCATTTCCTGAAACCACAGAGAGCATGGACAGTCTGCTTTCCCTTGACTTCTCCAGCTGCCCTGATCCAGGATCACCAGTTTAACACTGCCAGACATTTAGGATTGGGGCCTGCTGGGAGCTGTAGTCTAGTCTAGCCCTGGCTAAATGCCATCAGTGCACACAGGTGGTTTCCTTCCTAGGTCTCACGCAATTGCTGTGAGGTTGCTCTATGGTAACACATGGCGGTACCGCCTCAGAATGCCCCACAGTGTTTTTTCACCACTGGCCTTGCTGATATGTTTGTCCATATAGAGTAGGAAAATAAAGCACCCCTTGGCCAGTCAAGGGAAAGAGAAAAAAATCCCTCCCCACTTTAAGAGTGACCTGCTAAAGCTACACCACAGTGGAACTGAACTGATGGGTGAACTGAAACAAAAGGGGAGATACAAGCCCCTCAAATCTGTAGTCCAGCGACACTGCCCCAGGGTCAGACTAGGACAGGTAAAATCTGCAGCCCATTTCACAGACACGTTTTATGCTGCATTGTGTTTTATTGTTATTGAAATGTTAACTTGTTTTTATGTCACAAGCTGCCCTGAGAATCTTTTGCTTTGGGTCACTCCCAAAATACTGTAGGTAAATGAGGTCTGGTTCTATCCTGAGTTAAAGGGTGGAGACAAAGCACATTAACTCTGCAACTACTTTTAATCCAGCATATGCACCAGTAACAGGGCAAAATGTTTGATGATCCCATTCTTCCCAATTACATTAGAAATGATTCTTGCCACAGAAGTACAAATTTAAGGGAAGACACATGGCACTTGCGTAAGATGTCTGCAACTGTGATTTGATTGCACTTTAAAGTAATTGTGAAGGAAAGGCCAAACTTGCTAACTGTAACGTGCTGGCTTAAATAGAAATATATTTCAAATAAAAGGTAAAGACAAATATTTATGTGGCTTGCTTATGATGAGATATGGCACCCAGTCAAAGGAAGCAGCTGTTTAAATATTTCTTTAATCAATAGCATACAAACAATAACAATGAAGTTCTTTAAGAATCAGCTGCATAGTTTGGTTTATAATGTCTTACTCAGGGTGAATAGTTGAACAGATCTTTTAGAAACAGGAACAATTATTGTGATTAGTAGGTACAGCATAACTTTTGGTCCTCTAATCAATGACACAATAAAATTGTATGCATTTCATGATAAATGTTTTAATAAATAAATAATAATCAACAAGCTTAAAAAAAACCCACACCCTACCATTTTAATTTAAGTTCCCATGTTTTACACAAGACTATTAATATGCTGGCAAACAACTACCATACGGGGAAGACAATTATGAAATAAAGTGATAGGAACTGCAATATTTCACAACAGTCCAAGGTGGGTAACACAGAATAGCACCTGACTGACACCTATTTAGGAAAAACAATATTTTGTGGCATTTCTGCTTTAAAGAAAAGAAGCGAAGCGAAGGGAAGGGAAGCGAAGGAGTCCCTGAGGATTTTACTCTGCTAGCTGAATGGCTACAGGGGGCAGCACTCTAAGACAGGGATGAAAAATCCCTTTTCAACCTGGCAGCCAAATTCCAATATGGGGTTCTAAAAAGCGCATTCTAAGGCTAAAGGTGAAGTAGGCCTTAACATATTAACATATGCCTGCCTTCTTGGAAAAAAGACATTATTGCTGAGAAATATGCATAAATAGCACTTTCAGAAGCATGAAAGACTTAAAAATCATTGTACTCAGAGAAAGAAATTCAAACATTTAGTGCTAATCTTGTCCTCTCAAAATATTACGCATCCATTTATTAACTTTATGAAGTTTAGTTAGTCATGGCTGAGTGGAACGTGGCAAGGGAGAGAGTCCCAATGCATCTGGAAACTCACAAAGCCTCTGCGGGGATGGCCAAGGAATTACTGAAGCCACCCAGGAAGTAATAAACACTGTCATATCACTCTGGAGATTTTCTAAGAAATCTAAAGTGCTCCAGAAATGAATGAAGGAGGCCAGGAGGAAGCCACGGCACATGAGAAAAGTGCACACTGTGTTAAATCAGTCAGCAACCACCACCCACACTATAACTTTGAAAGAGAGGTCAAAGGTATGGGAGTACGGGGATGAGAAAGAGTGTGCCGAAAAGAGAAAGCATCCTCAGCAAGGTAGGAGAGCCTCATGACCACCTTGATATGTCTGCTTCAACAGCTGGAACTGGTTTTCTGTAAAGTACTAAGTTCAGTGTTCAAAGGAGCACCACATAGGTGGAATATTTTCTAATGGACATGAGTATTTTTAATGCTCCATGAAGACCCATGATTGTTACGAAAGCTTATGTTATGAAGAGCAAGTTGTGCTTATTTAACAGCACCAGCTAAATTGGGGGAAGGGGAAATACACATAATTTTAGGGAAAAGGTTTTACGCTATGTTTGCATACAACAGCTCCTAGCCAGATGTTCACTGTATTAACATATATGCAAATACCACCAAAATTAACTCATTATTCTATTAGATGCTTCTGCTTTTTTATATAAAACAGTTGAAAGTACCTAAATTCTAGCCATCTTTCAGACAAGCTCAGAAGATTACCCCTAGATGATGTGTTTGCTCTTTAATATCTTGCTATTATCTCATATTGCTGAGAAATTATACCTGGAACAGTACATCAAAACAGTCCCAGGATGAGAGAAAAATATTACTTTAAAAAAAGCCAACAGCAACTCCCCTTGTTTTAGATAAGATTCATTGCAGATTTATTACATGGAAAAAAATATAACCAACAAAGCAGATTTTTAGGGAGCCAGAATCTGACCCACAACTGTAAATTTGACTGCCTTAAAACAGTACTGATACTGAATGAAGCACTTTTGCATCAAGGATATTCTGCATTCTTGGCTTTTGAAGCATACAAGGTGTCTGCCTTTATGAACCTTTAGAATATTAACAATTCTGAGGCGATAATGTAAAGTTATAATCTTCTAATTGCCAGTATTGAACAGTAGTTTCCTGAAGAGCAGCAGAACTGCCCTGCTCCACTATTGTTCCAAAATAGTTCTTACTTGCATAGACTCTCCTTTCCATGTCTCCCTCAGAGATTGCTAAAACTGTTGACCTAGCACCTGAGAGGGACCATAAGCCAGGAGGAAAGCTGCCACAGTGACAGGACCAAGCAAAATGTTAAACAAATTAGCCTGATGGCTGCTTCTTCCCTGCTGTGACCCTTGATGATTTACAGTGCAAAAGAGCATGTGTGCACTTAACCCTTCTACTACCAGCTCCTTTTCTTAGAAACTTACATTCAACGGCTTTCTTTTCCATAGGGTACCAGACTTCTGTAAGTTTGATGCATACAGCATATAGGTGAAAGGCACCCAGCTAAGTAAGTCTGAGAGAGGGGGAGTGGACAGGGGTTTCTCTGCTGTACCCTGTAAATTTATTTATTTTATTAAAACATTTCTATGCCGCCCCATCGCAATAAAGCCTCGGGGCGGCTTACAGCAATAATTATAAACACAACATCTAAAAATTCAATCAAGTCCTCCCCACCCCCGGTGCATCTCGGCAAAAACCCTTTAAAATCCAAGTCATAACAAAAGCTAACAATTAAAATATGATTTAAATAAAAAGGTCTTTGCCAGGCGCCGAAAAACAAATAACGATGGCACCAGGCGGACCTCTCTGGGGAGCGCATTCCATAATTGGGGCGCCAACGCAGAGAAAGCCCTCCTCTGGGTACTCACCCTCCTAATCTCATTCATGGAGGGTTCCCGGAGGAGGGCCTCTGTTGGTGATCTCAGGGGGCGGGAGTGCATATATGGGCATATAAATCTCATGTGGTTTAATGCAATGAATTGTATTTGCATGCAAACAGGTTGGGACTACCCATAGGAGGGTGGTCCCAACTCTAGCAGTATATTAAGACTCCTGTGCTTCAAGGGCAATGCAGCACAAGGACAACATGGGGAGCTTTGCAGGTCCCGCATACTTCATCATCCTTTTCTGATTTTGGGCCTGACCAGCCCAGGAAAAGTGTGGTTGCATGGAACATCAGTTGCAAGCAAGCACAATTTGTGATCTTGTACACCATCAGTGTTGGCCACAGGACAAGTCTGTTACGGAGTGTGGTATGGTAAGTCACAAGTTGTCTCTTGCTTCAGGTGACAAGAGAGTTTGCCCCAGCCCTGGTTTGGAGAAGCCACTTCCAAAGAGCAAGGGACAGGTTCCATATCAAAATATTAATGATGGAGTATATGCAAGGTATATGTTGAGGCAGGATGAACATTAAGATGTTCATCAGCCAGGAAACCAAAAGCCACTGGAAGTTTACATCCCCTTCTCAGTTTTGAGGATCATTTGACAAACATTCAGTACACATCTTCTAAAAGCATAAATAATATTTTCTGAAAGAGTCAGATCAGAGCAGCTAGGAGATAAGTCACTTACGCTCCTTCCCTGAGACAATCCTTTGTAAGGTTTTTGTCTGGAAGCTTCCCCTCCTACAAAGTTCACTTATTGGCCTGTGTCGCTTCATGTTGCAGCCCTTTGGCTTTTCCATCATTAAATCAAACATTTACCCAGTCACGCTATCTTTTCCCCTTCACTGCCTCTTTGGGTTCTAACATAATGACTATAGTTTCAGTGGGTGCTGCCTTCTTCTAGACAGATGTGCTCACCTACCTTAAGTACTTCTAAATAATAACTTCCTGGCTATATAACAGCTTATTGATGAATCCACTATATGGCAGGACTTAGTCACAGAGAGGAGGGAGTACCTGGGTTAGCTGGTATTTTTTAATGGACTAAGTTAAAAAGTTTTCTAGGTTGTTAAAAAGCAAACAGTATTCTTATTTGTGGTGCCAGAGCATTTTATGTACAAGTAAGAGAGAAATGGGGAGAACAGATGGAGATAATTTTGTCTCCAACCTGACTACCTGTATTGCCAGAACCTAAATAGACAAGGAGGAGATCATGCCAAGATGTTACATGAGTGGACAAGCACTGTTGGAGAGGGTAGATCAGCAGAATCACAAGTGGATGAATTAAGTTAATTAGGTCACCTCATCCCAGAATAGAATGTTTCAGAACAGCTAGCCAGAACCACCACAATACATGTAACATATTAAAATAAGTAAATAGAGGTAAATTCATACAGCATCATGAAGTTCTTTTCCTCCATACAATAGTATCTTCCATTAGTCCTCAGCAATGGTTCATCCCTGGGGTCATTATACTGGAACTACTCTCCACAGATTTGGAGGACATGGAGCTGGCCATGTGCACTCGAATAAATGCTAACTGTATCTGTTCTGTTAACAGATGGACTGGCAGCGCATAAAGAGTATTAAAATGGTTTGTTGTCAAAGCCACAACATTCTGAACTAGCATAATGAAAAGCAATCTGTTATATTTGAATAAAGTGAAGTGAACTCTTCAGATTTGTCTAAACCCTTTTGAACAAAACCACCTTGCCATGGTTGTCCTGAATTCCATAAGCATGCTGAGGTCCACTATCAAACTAATCTTCATTTGGTCACGTCATGAATAACATTCACTGTATTAGTTGTGTGGTATTGCCTTGGGCCTGGGCTATGAAAGAAGATACACAGCTATCAAAAACAATGACTTTTTAAAAGAGCAAGCTATATTCAACTAACACTGAAGTGTAGGAGCACAGCATTTATTTAAAAGCAACTCAATATAATTTCTTTAAACGAAAAATGAACTGTTGTATAAATTCTTTTTAGAAAAATAAAATCCAAACTATCTACATAATCTCTAGAGCTGCTATTTCTTTTATGTAGAACTTCAAAAGAGTCCTGCATTATTGGTATAGCAAATCATATTACACTGTTTCTTATTTTTAATACAGTTATCAGACAGGGCTGACCCTTATCTGTGCCACTAGCACTCATATCATGGGCATTTCAGGGTCCACTTTTATTACTTGTATACAGAGAAAGATTAAGATCGGTAAGCTATTGTACAAACATTACGGAGCTTAAAAAGACAGAAGTAGGATGCCTAGCTGCAAGTTATAGGTGGAAACGTGGGGGAAAGGAGAGCAACAAAGAACTCCTGTGCTTGGGTTAGGCAGGTGGCAATGGCAGGATGTAAAGCATGACCGCAGCAGGAATGCATCATGCAGGAAGCAGCCTTATAGTAACCCTTGATTCATTTAGCTCAGTACTGTTGATATTGCCCAGCAGTGACTCTCTGGGATTTCGGGCGGGTGTTTTTCCAGCCCTATCTCAAAATGTTGGGGATTAAACTTGGGGCGGTTTACATGCAAAACATGTGCCCTATCACTGAGCCACGGCCCCTGCACATGTGCTGCAGGAAAGCAAATACGGCATGATGCATACAGGGACACATCCAGGTGCAGGAATGGTGAGGGCGTGTGCACGTGGAACTCTTATTAGAGATTAGAGCTCAAAGCCATCTCCAAAAGTAACTGGTGCTTAGTAGGCAGACCAACATCAAGGAGTGAACATTTCCAGTTGTCTCACCCATCCTCCCAAAGCCTTGATAGAAATGCTGCCTCAAAGACAAGCTTGGAATATTCTTAGTAAAGGCAGGTGGTATTAAAACTGTGAGTATATGTGGGGTTTGAAATAGAAGTGGCAGGCTTTATCTCTACAAGTGAGAGAAGGGAAGATCCAAAAGAGCAGACAGCAATAAGAACTTGATGGAAGACGGCAAAAAGTGAGTGGTGTGGCTGCCAACCAATGTTTGCAGGTTAATTGAAGAGAGACCCATGTTTCTTTTGTAAAATGGAGATCTATCTGGCCTTGTACTTAGGCTGTTCTTATGTCTGCGTAAGGCTGTATCCTCTTTCCTGTTTAGTATTAAGTTGTTGGATTGGTTCAGTTTATTTGTATTGTTGTATACAAAGCCGTATGGCTTTATTTTTTTATTACGATTCTACAGAGCCCCTAGCCAGTGCCCTCCACAACTATAGACAAAATTGTGGGCATGGAGGCAGAAATCTGACCATGGAGGGGATCTCATCCTCTCCAGTTGCCATGGAAATCTCTGCAGCAGCTCTTCTTCCCAAGGTTGCAACAGAGGTCAGAGAAGGTGAAAAATGGAAGTTCCAGTAGACAGGGAGAGAAATGGGGTAGAGAATGGATCTGAACTCATTCCGGCTCAGGGAAAGGTAAAAATGCTAGATAACCCATCTAGCTTAAAACAACAAAATCAGAGGAAAAAGAGCCTCAGTCTTCCTCCTCTTCTGCCTTTCTTTGGAAGGTTCTAATTCTTTAATGACAGTATAATTATTTCCAATTGTTCTTGATGTGTTTTGATTTGTTGTTCATTGATATGTTGAGATGCTTTTGCCATATAGAAAAGCATATTACAAATAAACTAATGATGATGATCACTAACATGAACTATGTCCATCCATCATATCAAAATAAGAAATCCAAATTACCTAATTTGAATTTTTATTGGAGCAACCCCTGGGCTAATTTTAACTAAAAGGTGGTAGTATTTGTAGACACACACACACACGCACATGTAGGTGTGCAGTGGCACCCCAATTGTGGAATTCGCTCCCCAGAGAGGTTCGCCTGGCACCATCACTTTATTCTTTTTGGTGTCAGGTTAAACCCTTTTTATTCTCCAATGTTTTAATATTTGATTGTTTTAATTGGGGTTTTATTGTTGGTTGGAAATTTTATTAGGGTGCTGTGTTGTGTTTTGTTTTATTTTATATTGTCTTATTGCTAAACCGTCCTGAGACCATGGTAAGGGGCAGTCTAGAAAAGTTTGTAATAAATAAATAAGTGTGCAGTCTTTAAGTTACAGAGGATTGGTTTAAACTGGTTGATGTATTCCAAATGACAAGATGGAGCAACACTCATTTACATTCGTTTTACCACTGAATCTTGTGAGTACCAAGACTGGGGGATGATGAAAGATTCCCCGAAGAACCCCACTTCCAGCACATGGCTTTTAACATGATAAATAAAGGCAACTTTAAGTACTAGACCACATTTTGAGTACACATAATATATCAGGGTACACTTGATGTTCACATATACACCGGTTTTCAAATACCTGTATATGCCTGTATATTGCCCTTGCCATATGTCAAGGTGGGCATCCTGTGACCTTACAATGTTTTGACCTACAACTCCCATCAACCCTCACAATTGGCTATGTTGACTAGGATCTGTGGGATTTGTAAGACAAAATAGATGATGAATCATGAGTTGTTCACCTTTTTATGTGTTTGTTAAAAAAAAACCACTTTTGTTACCTCTGATGTATACACAAAAACACGTTTCCCATGTGCAGCACAATACTGCCCTACTTCCAGAGAGAGAGATGTGACGATGACCTCGGTCAGGTCCAGATATGAAACTCAGATGCTCATAATGTTCATAAGAGGCCCTTTTACACAGCTTTGATTCAAATCCAAGATAAATAAGAATTCCTGGTTTACCTACTAGCCCAGCAGCAGTGATGTGACTCTAGCCAAGAAGAACAAGGAGGAAGACTGCATCCCTCTCCTTCACCTCCCCTCCAGCATGCTGGTAGCATTCCAGAGAGAAAGGATCCTGTGGCATTTGCAAGAAGTAGCTTTCCACAGGACTAATGCCAGAAACGCAGTGACAAGCAGTATGCAGACTATACTAATCCCTGGCAGAGCATACCATGTTACCATTGGCAGAGTCAGTAAGACTGCGTATTTCATGTGCTAAAAGGTCACCCCAGAGCTGTGCTTAGGGTTAGGTTTTGGGTTAGTCATAAATTCAAGATCACAAATGTTCTTTTTCATCAAAGCATCCGGGGCATCGATGAGTCTTTAAATAAGCAGTCAGCCCCATGGTATATGCCAGCATGGTGCAGTGGTTAGACTGTTGGATTAGGGCTCAGGAAATCCAGGTTCTAATCCTGACTTAGCCATAGTGCTCCCTGGGTAACTTTGGTCTAGTCACTAATTCTCAGCCTAATCTACCTCAAACAGTTGTTTCTGTGACAATAACATTGAGAGCAGGAGAGAGATTATACAAGCCACCTTGGGTTGAATGCCATTAACAAAATGCACAATCTTTTTTTAAGCTAAGGTAAATCAGATAATTTCCCTTCCTTTAGATAGCAAAGTGTGATTTCTGATAAGAATACTAAATACTATGCACTGGGCTTTTATCTATCTTAATGCAATCCTATGCATGTTTAGAGAGAAGAAAAAGAAATCCTAGAACCCACAAAATTCAGCAGCCAGCCATACTGACAGGGGGATGCTGGGAACTATAGGAGTGTTTTCCTATCTAAACGTGCATAGGATTGCATGCTTAAAAAATCCACTCTAGCTTCTGCTGTAAATGCCAAATAAAATAGTATCTCTACATTGTATTTCAATGCTTAAGAAAATTCTTCATATTTTCCTCCAAAAATACTTTTAAGTAAGTACCAGCCTGACCATTTCCTTTCATATCTGGTTGCAGTTCAGAATGCTTTGTAATATATCTCTGCTTAGTCTTGTAAGAGATTTTGTATACAACAAGGATACACTAAGTCTCAATTCTATAGTACACTTCACAAGATGTTGTCTTTCACATTCGGCCATAAGAATCTTGTTACACGCTCTGGTAACCTCCCGGTTGGACTATGTTTTCTACATAGGGCTGCCCTTGAAGATGGTCCAGATACTTCAATTGGTTCAGAATAGAGCTGCCAGGATATTAATGGGGACCGGCAGGTACTCTCATATAATGCCAGTCCTATACCATTTACACTGAGTGGCAATTGAAGTCTGGGCCCTATTTAAGGTGTTGCTGATGACCAATAAAGCCCTAAATGGCTTGGGTCCTGGATACTTGAAGGAGTGCCTTTTTCCTATGTGCCTGCCTGCTTTGAGATCGGAGGCAGAGGTCCTTCACTGGGAGCCCTCCTTGAAGGAGATTAGGAGGGTAGTCACCCGGAGAAGGGCCTTTTTGGCAGTGGTGCCTCAACTCTGGAATTTGCTCCCCAGGGAGGTTCACCTGGTGCCGTCACTTTATTCTTTTCAGCATCAGGCAAAAGCCTTTTTATTTTCCCAGCATTTTAATGTTTAATTGGTTTTATTCTGGGTTTATTATTGAGGTTGGATGCAGTTCTTTGTTTTGTTTTATATGGGGGAGGGGGGGAGGGGTTGCCTTTTCTTTTTCTTGTAAGCCATCCCAAGACTCTTGTAGTGGACGGCCTAGAAAAGCTCTAAATAAATAAATAAATAAATAAATAAAATGTTACAGCCTTATGGTATGCTACATCACAGCATAACAGTACTCATCTCATTATTAGTATCACGTGGTGTTTCTATACTGCCCATAGCCAAAGCTCTCTGGGCAGGTCACATTTATTCACCCATCTAGACTTCATCCAGGCCCAGCCCTACTTAGCTTCCCAGGTTAGACAGAATCAGGCACTTAAGGCTGTGTGGAAGCTATTTTATATTCCATATAAAAGGTGCATGCTGTCTTAAGACACGAAGAAAACAAATGAACGCATAAGAAAGTTTCAACAGTAAGATTCTGTTGCATCCATTTCTCTTCTTACCCCATTGTTGTCTGTTTGTTTTCGCTTATCCAGGCATAAGAGAATTCATAAACTCACATCCTTGATCACTACTTTGTTACTATTTCATTGTTTTTAAAATCTCATTTCACTGATCATTATTTTGTAACCTTGTTGGCCCTCAAAAGCATTACTGTACTGTCAATATTGGATTACTGTATATATTTATATCCACATAGCCTGAAAGCTGCCCTAATGAGCACTAAACATTAAGTTTTCCTTTACAGTTTCTCACCACTTTAGTATTTTGATTAAGATTTTCTCCAGGGACCAGACTTCAACCTGTTTGCATCCTTGTGATTGAAAAAGCTTGCTACCAGATAAGCTTCTCCATGCAACTAGACTGCCTTTTTGTTTTTCAGTCTTCAGTCTTCTTGGGCAGCAGGAGGAAGGAGCTAAAATAGCTGAATAGCCATGGAAAGGCTTGGGCTTGATACTGCATCTAACACTGACAGCTTTCTGGAGCTGCTTAAAATCCTGAACCTGCACTAGCCACATTTTTTTTTAAAGCGTGCATGCGCGCGCACACACACCTCTTGTTATGCCATGGGTAGGGAAATAAGTTACACTATAAGGCCTTAAGATATTACCTAATGCATGACTTTCACCAAATGTAACTTTCCAAAAACAGCACATTCAGAAAAGGAGGCCTCTTTTGTAATTTGATCAGTGGCTATATGTTTACTGTTTCTATGGAACTTTTTTTTAGCATTTGGAACAGCCTAAATAGCTACTTTCTGATCTCTGTCTTCTGGTATATACCTCACACGTTCATATAAACTACTAAGAAAATACTATAATCTTTGGAAAGGTAGAAAGGCAGGAATTCAGATTAAGCTCAGTTGTTTGATTCAAAGTCCTGATGTTGGACCCAAGTAAACAAACCAGAAAGTATCAATACAGAGTGTAGCTTAAATTCAGTTTAGAATCAGTGTCAAAGACAGAGTAACCAACAGCTATTCTAAATGAAGTAGTTTCATCAATATCTGGCGGAGGTGCTGGAGCAGTTTGTAAGGAACACCCATTCCTTCATAGGAGATGGAACTTTTATATACCAGTTAGTATACTGGATGGTACCATATACCTTTGATTCTAATTTCCAAGTTAAAGAGCAAATCTAGGATGTAGACTAACCAGATAAGGAGAAAGTAAAGGGCAAACAGATGACATAGGACATAAAGCACATATGAGTTTAGGGAGTGTCACAGCATAGCAAAGCTAGGAGCAGCAGCAAAAAAATGAATGGACATTGAGACACAGACACTCTAGCCAAAGCTGTTGACTAGCATGACAGCATGTCCTGCTTTCTTTCCAAGGAGCTATTGGGATAATGGAGCTTGTGAAATTCCTGTGACCTTGCATAAGCCTGCATTCCAAGGCAGTCAAGGGCTCAGAACCATTCTCAGCAAGTAGATGGAGAAAAATAAACATTAAAACATGATGCTGTGTAACCATCAGTATTACAGCTACTTAATAAGAAGGATGTTATGCCCATCATAAATAACCAAAACACAAGTAGATGCTTAAGTCCTGCTTTCTGAAGAATGGAAGATGGTGATGTGTTAGATCTACAGAGAATCAGGTCAAATTTCACTTCCAGTGATAATGCAGGCTTTGAACAAGTCAACCTGCCTAGGCAGAAGTAGTTGAGGGATTAAACAATATGTAATGTAACTCATTCTGAGATCATAAGAACAATAAAAAGTACCTGGGCTTCTCTCTTCATCATTTTATTATCTGTTATCAGAGATAAATTTTACATTTTTTTTTCTTCTGTGCTTTGTATATAGCTTTAAGTGATAGAAGTCAATTAAACTACATCAGCTATGGAGCTGCCAGGAGGTTGTCAGGCATTTGTAAGAACTTCAACTTTATCAAGAATTTACATTCAATATTTAGTATGCATGCATTTGTAATATCTTTAGTCACTGTATGCCTTGATACACTTCAGTTTGTATATACATCAGAAATACACTGCAGGGACCAATACTTAGCCCATGCTAGATCACTACTGTGTCCTGCTTTTACTGCAAGATGTGAAATGACCTTCAGTTTGTAACTGTCTTGAAAATAAACTCAGGAAGTTTCAAGAAGTAAACTCCAGAAAACCTGTTGTTGTTTTTTCTAGTGGTGGTTCCTTGTGTGTGGTTTTAGAGGTGGGTCACAAGATGTCCTAGTCCTGTTTTAATGCCAGAGTCATCCCAATCCACAAGTTTTTGGATACTGCAGGAGGCCACCTGCAAAACAATCCCCATGCATTTGCCTGTGAAATAGACTATTAGTGTTGAACTAGGCATGACACAAAAAGGCAGAGTAGTAAGTTTGTATGTGAAAAGAATGTTCAAAAAAGTTGGAGAAATACTGCACTATGGGATAGCTGAAATAATTCTCACTAGTAGGATAAGGCTGTGACATCTCCTGAAAATATAAGTTCTGTAGCTTGTATAGTACATATTTATATAGTACATAGTTTATATAGTACATGTGGAAGTCAAAGAAACTTCTGTGTATAGTCAAAGATGTATTTCAAAAGGGAAAAAATTACTGCTTCCAACAATAAGTTTTTCTCCCACTGATTTCAAATAAAAGAAAATGGACACAAATTACAAGTTAACTCCATTCACAATTACAAGAGTATGGATTACCAGCTTTGACATTATTAGATTTGAGCTTATTAGAACCTGAAGCAGGGCAGGGCTAGCTTCAAACACCCAGGAGAAGAGGTGTTACATCTTTGTATTTGTTTTACAAAGCAGTTGCTATGTCACACAGCAAACTACTTTTGAAATTCAGATATATTTCAAAAACAAATTGTGGTAGGGCAAAGATATTTGATGTTCAATGTAAAAAAATAAATAAATCAAACTTCCTCTGGGTGCATACAAGCACTAAAAGATCCTAGTCTCTGCTGATAGATAAAAGCACACCCATGTATCCAAGCAAGTTGAGAGGGGGGAAAGTATTTTAAACTGTGCATAATTATTAGCTTATTCTCAAATGTTGGCCTTAAAAACAATTGGTGTTAAACTGGTGGACCATTATAGGTGAAAAACTGTTCCTGTATCTCCATGAGTGATGATGATGAATGCATTGATAAATAGCAAATTATGGAAAATATAGTCAAGGATAACTTTCAAACCGAACAGACAAGAAAGTCTCTAATGCAGACCAAATGGAAATTTTGAATTCTTGTCATCTTTCCATGATGTTTTACCTAAAATTGCATTTTGTGCATTGTCTGAAAAATAGTTGACCATTGATCATTTAAAGTTTAAAATTACTAAGCAGTTTCCACTAGCTCTGAAGTATGAAATATTTTGTCTGAACAACCAAACCGTGTCTTTGTTGTACACCTGATTCATTTCAAATAATAACCTCCAGTGTCATATGAATAGATTTTAAGTGATGTGCATTTTAGTGGTGTGATTATTATTGTTATTCGTAGTTTATAACAAGTTTACATTTTATTATTTCAATTGCTTTGAGTTGATACAAGAGTTGCATAATACTTCTGTGCTGCTGATCATATCATTGGTCCATTTGAGGCATCAACAGAAGCAGTAGACCTTTCATTTTCAAGATAAGCCTCCATCAAATTATGACCAACTTTTTTGGAAACATGAATTTTTAAAAAATATAAAAAGCAATGGAACAAAAAGCAGTCCAGAGGGCAAAGGATGTAATCTGTCACAATTTAAACCTCAAATGTTAAGTTCATTTCAGTACAACATTTCTATTAACCGTACTTTTCAAATGGCTGCAAACAGAACATTTTATAAGGAGGACCACAAAGAGTACTTTCTTGCTTCCTGAAGTGAGTATTCATACTTCACTGAGTCACCTGGACATCAGTCACAGTGGTGCACAATTGAATCTCGAGTACTTAAGGTACAATCCTAAATAGTTACTTGACAGTAAGCCATGTAGAGTTCAATGGAAATTATTTCTGAATAAACATGTTTAGAATCACACTGCACATTTAACACCAATGTCCTTGGCTTTCTTCACAAGGTCATTTGTCTTTTCACTTCATTAGCAGTACTATCTGAACATTCAACACAGTGAAATAATATTAATGCTTCTCTAAAAGCTATACAACATCTTCAGGGGTAAGATGTATAATCCTTCTATGAGATCAAGAACACATTCATATCAGAGATATGGTCAAGTAATTTTCAGTGGGGCTTACTCCCAAGTAATGAGACTGTGGACCTCTTTTGCTGAATGTACACAAACCATTCATTATGTTATTACCTGATAGTATATATAATTGAGTATACGCATCTTCCTATGCAATTTGAAGGTTACTTTCACTATTCATTCATAGAAAACAATATTTTTAAAAGGTCACTTTAATTGATTTGAGCATACACATGTGAAATTGGCTTTACTGCAGACTTCAGGAAATCCAGTTTAAAGAGCTGTTCAAATATTTGTCTGGGAAAAGGTCATGATGATATTTAGCCCCTCAAAAGTAGTACACAAAATATGCATATTAATTGATAAGATTGCAAGAGTATTTGGTACAATGTATCAATATTTCTGCAATGTTTGCAGGCCCCAGTACTCAAATAATTTAGGATAAGAAGGGATTAGAGTGTAAATAATGGGATAGCAGAAGCATAGTGATGAAGGCTGAGGCAATTAGTATTGAGCATCTTAGCCCTGTTTTATACCCAGATGGAAAACTTCAGAGTGAAAAATAAATGCTGACAAGGCAGGGCTGGAGCCGGCCCTCCCCTTCCCGCTCAAACTGGCCAGTTAGTTGTACAATGCTATTCCCTAGAAAATATTGCTCCAAATAAATGGGAAAGAGGTGGAGAAAGGAAATGTTGCAAACTTCTTTTGGCAGCAGTACATTTAAGACTGAAGGATACTTTCACCACTTGCAGGAAGAAACTAAAAGAGTTGTCCTTGATTCAATTCAGAGAATTAAAAATGCTACTGGATAAGTCAAGTTTGACAACTCAGAAAAATATAACCAGGAAATATAACTTCTGTTTATGATAAGGAAATGCCTGGCAGAAGGAACGCCCACTTTCCCCAGCATGAGCAACTTCTACATGCTTCCCACTAATTCACCCCCACTATAGACCAGCAGGGTGCCCAACAGACCACTCAAGCCCCAGCTTGACCATAGGCTGACAACTCACTGAGGAGGCATGTACAAACTGTCACACACATGCACGCACGCACGCACACACAAAAGTACAAGCAGCATGTACTCATCAGGTTGTTCTGCGTAACCAACTGTAATGCTAGAGCCCATGCCTTAACATAGATTTCCTCACTCCATCATTAGTAAGAATGGGCATATAGTTGGCCATTTAAAACGCACAGTCACACACAGAGAGAGAAATAAGATTCAAAGTGCCTTGCCGTGGATATCTAAAGTCTGTTGTTCCTTTACTCTGCTACATGACCCATCATTTAACTATAGAAGTCCTTGATGTGGAAATGCGGAGACACGAATCAATCGCACCGTTTGTCTGTGTTAAATCCTTGTTGCTGGCAACCTGAATGAATACTGCTCAAACCAGAAGCTGAAACGTACAATGGTATTCATTTTCTCTCTCTCTTTTTAACATGCCTGATTTAGCCCTAGCTGGCAGATTTATGGGTTCGTTTCTCTTGACAGCTTAGCGCTAGCTCGCGCGCTCTCTCTGTTTCTCCCTCTCTGTGTGTGTATACACACAGACACACTCACACATCTCTCTAGAAGTTAACTCTTCCATTGCCTGCAAGTATTGAATTGCAGATTCATCCCCAAGCAGCGAAAGGTTAGATTAGTGGAGAGGCTCAGATAGGATTACACCGAATAGTGGGGTGGGGGAGGAAGGGAAAGAGATATCTCTGGGGAAAGGATGCCAAGAGACATCCTGCCACTGTTTATGGAGACGTGGCCTTTTTGATACAAAGCCCATTGTTAAAGCGGGAGGCTGCAGTGACAGGGCTGTCTCTCCGATGTGGAATATAAATCCAGGGCTGGCTCTATCAGTCTCCCCGAGTGGCAGAATGTTTGACGTCTTTTATGCATGAGAGGCAGGCAGAGCATCTCTGTAAGCAAAGAACGTCTCCAAGCAGTCTTACCTTGTGCCAAGGCTTGCAACATGTGGAGCTGAAGCAGGAGAAACGCCCACCATCCCCGGCAGAAGAAGAAACAGAAGTTTAACTTCATCATCGCTCGATCTCGCCAGTTATTCCTCTGCGGGATAACGTCTCTCTCCTCCTGTCTCCGGACCACTATTTCCTCACCGAGCCCAGAAGGGCCGTCCAAGGGTCCGACGCTTTGGCGGGTGCTTTGCTGGAAACTCACTCCACCCCGAAGAGAGCCGGTGTTCCCGTGGGCGGGTCGGCGAGGGCGCCCACGACGCCCATCCTGAAGTTTTCGGGGACCAGGAACCCCCGCCTTGACGGAGCCGAGGTCTCTCTGATTTGTGCTCACTTTGCATACCAACCCAAGGCAACAGCATTCCCTGTGCATGACTGTGTTGCAATCGCCGCCCGAATCGATGTTTCTCGCGGAGGAGCTGATTGCACCAAAACAAGCAGGCAGAAATGTAAAACACATGTTTCCTCCGGACTCCTCACCGCCAGTGCCTTCACAAGCACACACACACAGACACACACAGAGACACACGCACAGAGAGAGGGAGAGGGAGAGGGAGGGAGGGAGGGAGGGAGGGCAGGGGACACCGTGTGTACGAAGTTTACTGGCGTCAGTATTCCAGCAGATCGGGGGTTTTCATCGCCACGCTCTTCCAAAAACACACCCAGCGGAATGAGGAGGAGACAGATCCTTCGCAGCACGGCACCGGCAGACAATCCGAAGTGCACCTTCCGTACCGCAAAGATGACGGAAACGGGTCCCCCTGGTGATCAGGCATGGCCAGGCTTCGCGCGTCGCCCGCCTTCATCCTCCTCGCTCCCCCTCCCCGCGCAGGCGAGGACCCCGCGACTGAAGTTCTTCGTCCTTCGCTAAGTCATCGGATCCCGGGCGGGCGAGCGGGCGCCCCGCTCCGGAGGAGTGCGCCGGCGTCCGGGCTCCGGAGGAAGCGCCGCCGTGGCCCCGCGCTCACAGGCGCCCCCCGCGCCCCGCCCGCGCGCCGCGGGGTCCCGAGGGCAGCCCCGTCCCCGCCGGCCTGCCCACGCCTCCCGCGCCGGGCGGCGTCCTGGCGCGCAGCGCCGGCGGCGAAGTCGCTGGAAGGACCTTCCTCACGGCCAGGTAAACTGAGCCCGCATCTGGCTGTTGCTCCTCCAGCGAGACTCGCAAGCCGCTCCCCGCCAATGGGAAGGCGGGAGGCAGGCGGGCAGGCGGGGAGGGCGGGGGGGAGGCAGGCGGGCAGGCAGGCAGGCAGGCAGGGTCGCCCGCCCGCCCGCCCGCCCGCCCGCTCTTGAACTCTCCTGCCAAGGTGGGGGAAACCTGATCCGCGCTGCCTCCCCGGAGGGCCGCGGGAAGGGCAGCAGGCGGGCAGCAGGCAGGCGCCCCCCGCGCCCTCGGCGCGCTCCCGCTCGCCCGCCCGCCCGCCGGCCGGCCAGCCAGCCAGCCAGCCAGCCGATCGCACGGCCCGCCGCGGGGGCACCACGTCCGGGCTGCGGCGAGGCGGCGGCGGCGGCGGCCAGCCGGGGGTCGCCGGGGGCTGCGCGCCGCCCCGGGACCTCGCGAGCCTCCCGCTCCGGCTGCTGCGGCGGGGCGCGAGGAGCAGCCCGCGTCGCCGCGCGGCCTCGGGAGGCTGCCGCGGGCGGGCTGCGGCGGGGAAGCTGCGCTGCCTGCGCTGCGCCGCCCGCGCCCCTTCCGCGGCCCGGGCGGGCGCCCCCGACGTGCTGCGCTGCGCTGCGCTGCGCGGACCGCCGCGGAGGAGCCGCACCGCCGGCGCGGGGCGAGGGTGCCCCCCGGCGCCGGAGAGCCGGGCTCGGGCGGGCGCCGGAGCCGCCTCGCCCGCGGGGCGCCGTGGTGGCGCGGGCGTCCAGCGCGACTTACCTGCCGGCCGCCGTGGGGGCATCGTGCTGGACTGGGGCCCCGAGCAGCCGGCTTCCGGCCCCCACCTGGCCGCGCAGCTCGGCCGGGTGACCCGGGACCCGCGCGCACTCCGGGCGGGGCTGGTGTGGGGACAGAGCCGCAGGGACGCGTGTCAGACTCAGGCGCCGGTCCCCTTGGCCGTGAGGCGCACCGAGCGCGCTCGGGCCAGTCCTGCATGCACGGCCTGCCTACCTGGCGGGGCTGTTGTGACAATCAGCGTGGCCTCGCGGTGAGCGGCTTGGGCTTGGCACGCAGACTCCTCGCTCCGCCATGGGTGACTTTCCGCCAGACATGGCCTCTCAGGCTGGTGGGCCTCGCAGGGCTGTTGTGAGGATAAAGATGGAGAGGGGGAGGATTACGGAAGCTACGCCTGGCTCCTTGCAAGACAGGAGGCAAGGCAGAGAGATAATCCATCCATGCACCCCGCTGTAGGCCAGCCCCACTAAACTTTGGCATGCAGAGCAGTAGGTATGAGAATGCAGGTAAAGAAAAGAGCTGCATAGTCAGTTACTCTCATCCCCAAACAGGGAGATCTAAATCCTTCCCTGCCAACATACTAACACAGAGTTCAAGGATGGTGCTGGGAAGCTACTTCTGGGGGTGGATTGCAACCCTCTGCTCCTCTCCCTTCTGTATTTCCATTTGGTCCATTTCTGCTAGCGCCAAGCACCTGGATCCTGAAACCCAGGCCCAGAGCGTTCATGGGGTCATTTTTCTATTTCACCCTGTTTAGGATTGCTTCCTCTTCCTCTTTCTCTCCCTGCCATGCATCTTTTCCACTCACTTTCACAGCCCAGAAATCTCCCTATTTCGCCATGCCCCCTTCTAGATTTTTCCCATTTCCCTGCAGTCTGAACTGGTCCAAAGTCACCCAGCTGGCTCCATGGCCAAGCAAGGACTAGAACCCAGATGGCCCCGAGTCCCAGACCTGCACTTCAGCTGCTACACCATATTGATATAAATGCAATACATAAAATGAGTTCCCCTGAGAGTCTCTTTTCCTTATGCTATCCCACCTCACAGGATGCCTGTTAGGGGCAAAATTGAATATCAACAAAACCAAGCCCAGGACATTGAATTGTATTAACAGGACCAGTCAAAGAGAGGGACAAAGGAGGGATGGCCTGGTTTTTACTTGGATAAATCCTAGGAGAGCTTTCGCTTCGTGGAAGGGAAAGCTTAAAAGGGAAAGCAACTCCAGACAAAGTTGCAATGCAGACAGACTTAGAAATCTCGCAAGGGTTGCTCCTCAGCAACAATGTAGCTGGAAAGGGCAACTCCCCTCCTGCTGCAGACGCAGCTCCATCGGTTACATCTGGTCTCTGTTTGGAACAGAAACACAACAAGGAAAAAGAACAAACAGCTACCATGTTGCCACTGTCCCGGCCTCTTAGCCGGGGATTTCCAAACACTGACAGCGAAATGTTTTTTTCTCCCCAGAAGCGTTTCCTTCAGTTCATCGAGAGGTTCCACGAGCTTATACTTGGCTCCATGAGAGGCGTGAGCTGCGGAAGCCTTGGCTCACCTTTCAGGGGATTTTCTTGCCCTCTTTTGCTGCCACTAAAAAGCCACATTTATGGGAGCAGCCCTGGGCGGCCCGGTCAGAAATACCCCCCTTTCGGGGCTTTGAAGCGACCGGGCCCTGCAGGAGCTGCTCGGCAGACCCCGAGGGCGCGAACGCTGCCGCTGGGAGGCTTCGAGGGTCTCCCGAGGGGGAAGCGGGGGACAGGATCCTGCAGGTGCGGGGCCGGGGCAAGAGGCGAGCGGGCCGTGAAAGAGCAGCGCGGGAGGGCGAGTGGGGGCCGGGGGCCTTGGACGCGCCCGCGCGCTTCTCGGCGCCTTTGCTCCGGCCGCGACGGGCGGGCGAGCGGCTCTCCGCCTCAGCGGCTGCCGCGGACTGGCAGCGGCGCGCGCTCCCGCGAGGACGCCCCGCCCCCGGCCCCGCCTTGCCGCCCGCGATTGGCCGGGAAGGCGCGCGAGGCGAGTCTGGAGAGGAGGAGCGGGGGAGAGGAGCGGGGGAAAGGGCGGGGAGCAGGCATGGGGCGGGTGGCGGGAGAGGGCGCGCGCGCGCGCTTTCGCGGCCTCAACGGCCGGGCGCGCGCCAAGCGAAGCGCGCACGCGCGCTCGCCGCGCCCCTACTGGCTGGCGGGCGCCTCGCTTGGGGCGGGGCCCTCCCCTCGCCTTGGTACTCGCGCGGACCGCGCCCCCTACAGGTTGGCCGGCGGGCGCTGCAGGCGCGTCGCGGGCGCCGAGAGGCCC
This sequence comes from Varanus salvator macromaculatus, assembly GCA_023646645.1. Taxonomy (NCBI): domain Eukaryota; kingdom Metazoa; phylum Chordata; class Lepidosauria; order Squamata; family Varanidae; genus Varanus; species Varanus salvator. Next base: position 4,322,259 of record JAIXND010000852.1, on the reverse strand, counting down.
TTGCGAGGAGGCGAAGCCCGCCTTCGATGAGGCCACACAACAAGCACGCAACAACGACAACGACAACGACAACACCCGTGGTAGCGAGCGCATCACCGGCGCCTTCACAGGCGAGGGGCGGTTCTCCGGCGAGACGGCAGGCGACACGGTTCCTGCTTTTGTGGCCGCTGCTTCCCGCCGCCGTTCGGTTTTGCATCAAGCAGAGATCGTACTAACGAAATGGGTGTGCGAGTGCAAGGAGCCCCTTTCCCCCTTTGCGAAGCTCCTCTCTCCCCCCACCACCTTCGGTTTGTGCGGCTCCAGCATCGCCGGCAGGGCCGTGGCAAAGCTGAAGCACCTCCTGTAGGCTTGCTCCGCGGTTGGACCCACTGCCAACTGATGTTTGAAGCTGTAGGTTTTGCGCACAATGGGATTTCGAATGAAATGCAAAGAGGGAAAAAAGAAAAGAAAAATACCTTGGCAAGGTATGCCGTGGAGGATTCATTCAGCAGAACTGAGCCCCCGTGATCACATCGCCATAAACTAATCCCTCCCTGGGTGTACGCGTGGATTATTAATGGGCAGCATTAAGAGGATTTGGCAGCGTGTTTTGAGAGGCATTTAAATCAAAGCGGCGCACTCATTCTCGACACCCACTTCTCTGTGAAGCTTGCAGAAATGAGCGAGAGCAGACGCCCTGGGGAATCTCACCTCCTTAGCCAGGCCAGCCTCCGGAACGCAGTTCCCCCTTTTCTCTCTGCCCGAAGAAACCGCTGGGCCTTGGCCCCCCGCCACGTCTTTGCATTCTCCTGTGCCCACAAGGTAGGAAACTTCCTGCCCGCCCACCTGTGGCACTGCATCAGTTCACGGCATCCCCTTGGTAACCCCTTCCAGGGTGAAGCAGGAGCAAACTGGATGATCAGGGGTGGAAGCCCCCTGCCGCTTGACCATGTGTTCATTTAATGCGTGCTGCCAACAGAAGCTTTCCTAGCTGTGTATCCCAAGCAGCGCCGGACATCCTGCTAGCAAGGACACCCTCACACAGTTAAGGGAACTACCCTGTGCATGTTTAGACAGGAAAACAAAGCCCCGTGAAGGCCTTCCGTAATGGATGGAGAGTGCTGAGAATTGTAGGACCTTTCTCCTGTTGGAACTTCATAGAATTGCTCCTTCAGATACTAAAAATATGAAATGCGATGTGGGTGCAGCTAGGACTATGCCTTGGGGCTGAAATCCAGGATTCTGCACCCTGTGGGTCCCCAGACAACCACCCAGAGCAGAGCAAGTGATGAGAGCAACACAACACCGGATCACCCAGGTCCCCAGTGCATCACTGAGTCTCAGCAAGAAGCTTGCAAGTGTCTTCCCTTGACACCATTGAGTGTGAACCTGTCTTTGCTTGCATTTCAGTGTATCAAATTAAGTTCAGGACCCACCAGCATAAGGCAGACTTCACATGGAGGTATCTGGTTTATTTTGATGCAGGGGTAGGCCACCTAGTCCCTTCCAGGTGATTTGGACTACAATTCCCACATTCCCTGAATCTGGACCATGCTGGCTGGGGGCAGTTAGGAGCTGTCCTGATCCCAGTTCCCGATAAACCAACTTTTTATTGTTGCTTTACTGGCCCTTGCATTATTCACCTTCCTTTTGAAGGAAGGACAGGGTGTGAAAACTTAGAGTAAATCAAGCATAACCAACTTTTCATTGTTCAGGGCTACAAGGGGTGCGATAACAATATCATTAAACAGATTCTTGGATCTGATCAAAAAGATAACCTCAAAGATGAAGGACCACCTCATTTCAGAAAGAACCAGGAAGAGACCCCTGAATAAGATTGTAGAGCCAATAGTGAAAAGTAAAGGTGTGGCAGGGGGTGATGGGAGCTGTAGTCTAACACCATGTGGAGAGGAACAAGTTGCTCACCCCGTCTTCTGATGTCGCAGAATCTTTTATGACAAGCAGCAGGTTCTGCGAAAGGCACGGCAGAGTGAGAAACAGTTCCCTAAAGTATGTTTCAAACCTACTTTCCCCAGGGAACGGGGAAATACGTTAACAGAGTTCTGCAAAACTTTTGTTTCCCATTGATCTCCAAGAATAGGTATACAGGGTGGGAGAAATAATTTGCTTTCCTGATGCAAGAGCAGATATGGAATATAGTCCGAGTTCTGCCCTAGCCTTCTCGTTTGGCTTGATTACAAACTAAGCAGAACAGTTCAGAGGAGTGATCCCCAGGGAACAGCCCTGTATTTACAGCTTCCGCTGCGCAATTACCAATAGTTAATTCACAGCAGCTAGGAAGAGTTACCTTTATCATACGTTTTTGAGGTGGAGGCAAGATTTAATTTACCTTAGCTGGAAATGCAAAGCACCCTTAATTGGGTTTTTAATTACTACTAACAAAGAGTATGGCAGGAGAAAAATCTCCTAGCAAACTAGTCTCAAGTTTTCAAGGTCAGATGAGAGCATGGGAAGGAAAGTCTCCTTTTCTAAGACATGCCAATTTAGCCCTTAGACCAGTAAGGAGAATCGTATTGTAATTAAAGCCATGGCAAAGGTGCTTAAAACCATAAGGAAATGTTGTGTGAAAGGAGAAATAAAATGAACAGAACCAAGTGCTCTGTTTTGGGCCCACATTATAGGAAGGATATGGCCAAGTTGGAATCGGTGCAACCTAGGGCCACAAGGTTGGTGGCCGGTATGCAGGGGATGCTGTATGAGGTGAGACTGAGGGAACTGGATCTCTTCAGCCTGGAGAAGAGGAGACCCAGAGGGGATCTGTTGGTGACCTACAGGTACATGAGGGGGTGTCACATGGAGGTGGGTAGAGACCTGTTCTCCCCTGCAGAGGAAGGCAGGACGCTCTCCAATGGAGCCAAGCTCAGGGAACCCAGGTTCCATTTGGATGCCAGGAAGCCTTCCTGACAGTCAGGACCCCGAGGGTGTGGAATGGGCTTCCACGGGAGGTGGTTGAGGCCCCATCGGTGAGGGTGTTCAAGGATAGGCTGGGTGGGCATGTCGTGAGTGGAGCTGGCTGGAGTTGGGGATCAGACTAGATGGCCTGGGAGACCCCTTCTGACTCGCTCTGTTTCTAGGTTTCTAAATGCTATGAACACCCTTGCGCTGGCTCACACGGGATGCATTTTAGGAACATCTGGAGCTCCCGCCAGGCTTGTGACCGGATGGGGGACACTTTGGGCAGGAGGAAGTCTTGCACCCCACCTGCTGGAGGGATCCTGCAGCTTCTGAGTTGCTACTGTGTGTACAGAGTGCTGGACTACATGGACCTTGGGTCTGATCCAGCAGCACTCTTCTTGTGTTCTCTTTTCTGAGAACTGCCACTGCCACGTGGGTGATAAATTTTGCTTGGTGGCAGCAGATGAAGAAAAAGGAGAGATTGGGCAGATGTGGGTTCTCCTCCCTGCATCCCACCCTCACCTTGAAGCACTCCGCATGAGCATCCCTGCGTGGGGAGGGATGGACAGAATTTGCACATGATGGTAGTGTTTCTCAAAAGTGTCAGTTGGGCCTCACAGTGAGTCTCGGTGCTGCAAAATTTGCTTGGTGTGTTTTTGCTTGACCAGCTCCTGCCCAAGGCAGAGGTGACAGTGGACAAGCCTAATATTTTTAATCAGCAGCAGCATCTTTTAAAAATGGAGATACAGGTAAGAGAGGGAAGCTGCTATGGAAGAAGTGAATGTAGACACAGCAAGAGGAAAGAAGCCAGGATCTGCGGAGAGGGCACAAGAAGGGAGAAGAAATTAAAGGAGATGGATAAGGAGGCCTTGAGAGGCATGTTGGGGTAGTGGGGAGAGAAAATATACAAGAGACGGTTTGCTCTGCTTAAAGCAGACGTCTGTAAACTCTTTGGCTTCAGGGTACATGTGGGATTTTGGGGGACAGACGTGCACTTTCACAAAATGGCTGCCATGGGGGCGTGGTCTGTCACAAAGCATGCATTTCCTAGCAGACAAACTGTTGGAGAGTCAGGAAGAGAACTAGCCCAGGAACCTAAATACAAGGCAGAGGTATGTGTAAGGGGTAAGCTCCAAAATACATACTCTTTTTTGAAACGAAATAAAGATTTTGAATAAGGGAGAGCACTTTGCCTCGTGGCATGGCAACCTTCCAGGTGAAACACAAATAAAAGAAATTTGAGGCATAACCTGAAATTCATGCGAAGCAGAGAGCTTGATGGGGTGCCAAGGGAAGTGTCCATGGGACACATTTGGTGCCAAGGGGCATCAACTTAGAAACCCAGACCTAGAGCCTCTGGGGCAGCAAATTCTTTCCAAAATGGAGAGAGTGGCTGATAATACAGATGAGTACAGAATCAATGTCTGTAGTTAACGTGAGGGAAATTACCAGGGTGGGACTCCAAGCTACAAGGAAATTGCCGTGGCAAAGAATTCAGCCAATTTCTAAGGGGAATTAGATATCAAGAAAAAGGGATAGCAGCTATTTATTTATAATTCCATGTCTATCCCACCCAGTAGCTGAAGCTTTCTGAGTGGTTTACCACTGCACATAAAATACAATAGAAATGCAATATAAAATATAGATAATAGTAAAAAGATCATAAAAAGTACAGTACAAAATTTAAAAGCCCCATTTCAAACCAGCGTTCTTGTCACCATAATATGACAAATATCTTCTCCCTCTCACCATCTTGTTTCTGGTGGACCTTAGTCATTTTCAGCTCTTAAATGAACATGGTGAGGAGATAGAACTCCTGCAGGACAATGTTTGAGTGGGAACCACTGTTAAACATGAGCCATATCTATCCAATGCATTGATTTTACCAGTGCTCCATTGTTAACTGCTTGGCATTTATCTGTTGTTCATCTGTGTCCTTGCACCAGCTTCACAACCTGTGGATGGCTAACAATAGTTAACAACAATACAACACAACAAAGCCAACTAGGGCTCTGATCCTTGGCACACGAGTAAACCCCATTAAACAGTAAGATTTATTTCTGGGCCAGGATGGTTCTGCAGAAAGGCCAAACAGCATAGGAAGAGCCAGTGGGCCTAGTGGCCAAACCATCGTGCTAGGAAGACCTGGGTCCCAATCCTCACTCAGCCATGCGGCTCATCCAGATCCCCCATTCTCTTGCCTTGTGATGACTGCCTGCCTCCTTGCAGGAGAAATAGAATCAGTGTGATTCTACAGCTGAGCTGAAGCTTCTTGGAGCAGATCTGGGAAAAATCATGGCAGTTCCTCCACGCTCTCCCTTAAAAAGAGGGCATGTTTCACCACGTTGTGAGTTTCCTTGTTGGGGCCACCATTGCCTTCGCCTGACAGTGCCGCCGGGGCTTGGTGGGAAGGGATGCAAAATGGCGGATCCTGCTAACGGCAGCAGTGGCAAAAAGCTTTTGTGGGCTCCCCCATACTAAAGGCATTCAAGAGGCAACTGGCATGCCATCTGCGAGGGAGGGAATAAGTGGGACTCCTGCATTGAGCAGGCGGTTGGACCCCATGGCCTCTGGCTCCTTCCAACGCTGCTCGTGTGATTCTGTGCTTCTATACTGGGCCATGAACCATTCTGGCATTTTTCCTCCCCTTCAAAACAATTTGGGGAAAGAGTCTCCCCAGTGTTGCTGCAAACAGAGGGGAGAACTTGGGGAGGCTGGTTACAATCATCTCTTAAAACTGTAACAATAAACAAACACTGTTACACAGTCACCCCACATGCCAATAAAACATTGTGTAACATTCCACTGTGTGCCCAAGCAAATGGGAAACGTAAGTGAATAGCTCATTTATCCTCTCTGCCATTTGCAAGGATAAGGGAAACACAGCAAGTGAGAAATTATTTCGATGATTATAATTCTTCTGGGCATTAGTTTAATGTTATATTTACCAGTCATCCATTTTTTGAAGAGAGCTGTGCAGTCTAATCCTAATCAAGTTGACCCAGAAGTACGACCCAAAAGTACATCTCATTCCTTTTTCGGTGAGAAATATTTAATAGAAATAGACATAGGATTATATCAACAACTTAGTTTCAGAAATAACTGTGTTCCCATTTGGAGACATAGGCTGCGATCCAAGGAGCTATTTTAGGTAAGTCTGAAGATTTAGCAGCTATAGAGAAGGAGATCTCTTTTTTAAACAACAAATTCCTTCAAACAGCAGGCATCAATGCCAAATTACAAACTGATTTTGAAAATGGCCTAGGTTTCCCAAAATAGCTTGCCATGCAGAAGAGTAGAATGCTGCTCCCAGAAAGGGAATCTCGGATAATTTATTTCTGTACGCAGAACAAATGGCAAAGTTCTTTAAGTCCTGGCCATATATGGACAGAAAAGGAGAGTTGAGTTAATGGCATGACCTTGGCAGAGAGAAGGAACTGTATGGGAAAGGACAACATCTGCCCTAACAGAGGGGCAGAAAAGGAAATCATGCAACATGGAAAATCCAGAAAGAAAGGACGTATCCACAGCACCAATTAGAAGCCACGTTGGCAATTAAAAATGCACCCAGGCATTTGCCGATTTTAAGGATAATGCTATTAGTAGTAGACTTTTCTGTTTCATCTTTGCATTTTGCTTCAATTGCTGTTTTGATGGATTTTGCACATCACCCTACAATTTGGTAATGAAGTATGGCATATAAATATTTCAAAGTTTAAGATACCCTTCAACAAAGACATTAAGTTGCATGCATGGTATTATGCTAGCCTTAATAACTTATCACTTTCTCTTTTCGCATTGTAATTTTGGAAAGCAATTGAAGTGGCAGCTCTTCAGGCAAAGAAGCCCGATACCATGCATAAAATATTCCTCAAGCACTTGGACAAAGCATCTCAGTCGGCTGAATAAGGGAAAGGACGTTGGTGTAATGGTGGCCTCCGTAGGTTGGCTTCCCCCCACCATTTTTTGCTTCTGCATCAAGATCATTTGTTTGTTTATTTATTTATTTAAAAATTTGTTCATGTTGGTTGATCCAAAGATGTAAACAGAATGATGGAGCTTGAGCTCTCTCTTGTGAGCTCCGAAGGTATGCAGCAAAGCGGCGTGATGGGCCCTGTCATCCCCATTGCGTTCTCCCTGTGTGAGGTTTTCGTACTGGCGCCCTTATCTGATGTTGAGTTACACCCTAGGGAATCCACTGCCGCGACCATGTGAGCAGACTGACTGACGGTCAGCTTGTTCTTTGCTTCCCCCACCAGCACCTTCTCCACAGAAGAGGATTAAACAATTTGCCCCGTTTCTACACAACGTGGCACCTCCTCTCCTCCACTGCCCGGTCCCACCCATGGCTCCACCTCGCATTGGCTGGTCTACCAGCGTATTTTCGCTGGATGCATATCCATCAAGGCAGTGGGTTTAATGGTGTTTCTGCCAGGCTGTCATCTCTCATCCCTCACGATCCAAGTCCTGGATTGCGTTCCATCCAACAGTGATGTTTTGTACTCATTTACTTGGAAACAGGTTCCACTGCGCTCCACAAAGCTTACTGTCTGGGAGGTGTGTTTGGGACGGCAGCCTGCATTACTCACACATTTTGGCTGGCCTTCATTCCGCCTTTATTATATATATATATAAAACAGAATGATACATTTGTCACCAATGACTAATTGGAACTGACTCATGCAATTATTTCAAATAATGCCACCACGCTCATAATTTCAACACCGCCACCCCCCACCGCCTAGGGGAGTCCCATCGCGAGGCCTATTGTGAGGCGAACCAGTTGGAAATGCTCCTCATGTGCCACGAAAACTGTGTCCCGTCTTACTCTCATTAAGCCCTCCCACTCGCTCTAATGAAGGGCAAAGTCGTCAGCCGTCCCTGGAACTAGTTTTCCAACCAAGAGAGCACTTTACCTCAGTTGATTATTCCAGCCCTATAATTAAAACTGAGTCATTTGTCTTCTGTCCATTTCTTGGGCTAATTTTACTCTGGCAGGTGGGCATTATTTCCACAGCAGCCACCCCCAATCTGCTTCTTTTAATGACATTTTTACAGCATTAGGAGAAATTAGGAGTTTTGAGCAAGCAATGGCCATATGGATGTTAGTGGTAAAAACCACTGTGCAGTCCAGAGGAAAGATTAGCACTGTCTGTGTAGTGTTACCTGTAAAGTTTGCTGCTGCTGCTGATTATTATTATTATTATTTAAAAGCTTTTGTATGCCGTCCTTTATATAAATATCTCAGGACGGCTTACAGCAATTTAAAAACAATTTAAAACATCTAGTAACATTATCCACAGATTAAAACAGTGATATAAAACAACAAATAAACATCAAATTAATCAAATCAAAATAGACAAAGCAATATTGTCTCTCTTGCTGTAAAAAACTCTCAAACATGCCCTGTTATTGGGAATATTTTCTGAGGCCAAACTAAGCTAACACTGATTGCCTTGTGGCCTTGTCAATCTACTATTTTTTCTCCAAGTACTTGAATTTTTCTGTTATTTTCAATGGCCCAATTAATTTAAGGGGGGAAAGTATTAAAATCTCACTAGACATAACCAACATAAAGTAGCTTTTTGAATTGTGTATGTTGTGTGTAGCCCCATCCTCTACAAGCTTACTCAAGAGTAAGTCCTGCAAATTCCATGAGATTTACTTTTCAGTCCTTAGCATGCTTTTCTGAGAAGCCAGTTCCTCTGTATCCAATCAGTTTCACTCTCTAGGAAGTGTATTTAGGATCAGAATCTTAATCTCCAGTGAATATGCATAGATTTGCAGAACACTTCTAAGCATGTTTGCTCAGAAATAAATCCTTTTGAACACAGTGGGGCTTACTTCTGAGTAAGTAACAATTGTATAACACTCAGGTATTTATGCCTTTTTGTCAGGCTAATGGGCTTTTGATGTCATAAATTGCCTTGAACATAGGCTTTATTTATTTATTATATTTATAGCCCTCCTTTTTCCTGAAAGGTTTCCAAAGTGGCCTACAGAGTCCATCTGCTCTCCATTTTATTCCCACGACAGCTGGTTCAAAGTCATCCAGAGAGTTTTCTGCCCAAGTGGGAACTAGAACCCGGATCTCCTGAGTCCCAGTCCAACACTCAAACCTCTACACCACGCTGGCAAATTAACATTAGTAAAAATCACAGTTCTGATTTAATGGGGAGAGGGAAGCATGGGCAAACTTTCTGCAGCTTTGGTTTTGCCTCTTGCTGTATTCAGGTTCTATGCCTTATTCCTAAACTTCCATTTTCTTTTTTAAAAAAGCATCTGATGAAACACCCAGCACAAACAACAGGATTACTGTAATCATGCTCATCCCTGGAGACCTTATTACTGCCCTTATTGGACCCTTTACCTCTCCCTGGACACAGAGAGGCAGAAAAACAAGAGCAACGTGGGAAGGCGAGTTGGTTGGTTTATAAAAAGGATCGCTCTCTAGCTCTCTTAGTCAACCTGAGCTTTATAAGTGATGGAAGATGCTGGACGCTTTCTACACATGGGGAGATTCCCCAAGGCCAAAGACCAGCTGCTCTGCTTTTATGACGTTCTACATCAGCGGTAGAGAATGGAAAAGAATGGAGCAAAATATCCCATTACATAGCTTGAAATCCTGTGAGGAGCATTAAAACAATGACCTCACCATTCTTCGGGAAGGCTCTCTTGTGCGTCTGTTGGGAGCAAGCCACAAGAAGAAACCCGAGTCTCCGAGCAGAATTCTAGTGGACTTAAAAGTCTCCAGCATGGTATCAATTAACAAGCATATTGACAGATTGGGGTCCTCTTATTGTCTCATAAAGGAAGCAAATTAAGCAGAGGAAATAAGCTCCAGTCCTACGGAGTGAGGGGTGGGGGGTGGGGGGGTACTTTAATTCGTGGGTCCTGAAATATTCAGAGTTTTAAAAAGCCTCTGCTTGCAGCTTAGCACAATAACAAGGTGATATCAAAAGCAAAAAAACTGCTCTGTGATGAGGGCATGGCAGTAGGAGCAAAGGAAGAAGAGTGGGATTTCTGCTCTGCTTTTTTATGGGTTTAAGATCTAGGCTTGTAGAGGTTTTGCAAAGGTTCTGGTAGGAAATGAGAAACCCTGCTGGATCATACCAGGGGGTCCATTCATCTTGCCCAGCCTTCTGCTCACACTGTAGCCAATCAGCTATCCACAGGAAACAGGACACAAGTCCACCCTCCTGCCCATGTTCCCCAGCAATTGGTGGACACAGGCATACTAGTTCTGATATTGGAGGTAGCATTAAGTTATCTGGATTAGTAAACTCCAGAAATTCATCCAACTCCCTTCTAAATACTGTATATGCCTCAAGTCAGACTCAGACAGAACCTAACGCTTTCCTGGGTATAGTCATTGACTTCTTTCCATTCTCTCATCATGCAGGTTATCCCAGGATTGGCCCAAGGCCTTCCCATTTCACCACCCATGATAAAGTTAACATCCAGTCGTCACTGTATTCCAGAAATCAACCTGGCATTCAACAGCACCAATGAGAAAAACCCTAGGATCCTCTGGAAGCCATCTGGATAACTTAGCTTCTGGTGGTGGACCACCGAAATAGGTCCCTTGCAGGGTGCGGAGCTGTCACCAGTCTAAAACTCTGGAGCAGCTGACCTGATCATAACGAAAGGACCAGTTGGAAACCCTCTGCTTTCAGCTCGCGATCCTGAGCTGCCCCCAACAACATGGGTGATCAGGCCCCCCAAAACCAACAGCTGAACCACGTCAACATCACTGGGAGAGACTGACTCCTGCCTGCTTGTCTATCCAGCTCTCATAAAAGTATGTCAGATGCTCCATTCAACCAGGGGTGAGCACAGTGAAATTTTGGGCTGTTCCGCCATTGAGAAGCGGCCTCCAGAGATGAGAGGGTCGGCCAGCCACCAAACCTGAGAGTGCCGGGGGCTCAGAACAGAGAGCGGCTGCTAACTGTCTGGGCTTCCTTCCCTTTCTCTGGCCAGCCCTCCTCACCTAACGCCACTAACCAATAGGGTCCCACAACAGTCTCTCCACATGAATCTTCCTTTCCAGGCACATATTCAAGCCCTGTGAAGGGATGGAACACTCGCCCACCAAGGGCTCTGAATGAGCCAATTTGGGCAAGATGTTGGGGCGCTCCCCCAACAGGCCATCCCTTTGGCATCGTCCCATTCAGCGGTATCGACACCCCGCTCCTGCCCAGGCAAATAAAGGCCTCCCCAGAGTCAGACGCAACCCCCCCAACCCTGGGGCCCTCCCAGCTTTGCCTTACCTAGCAGAAATGCAGATTGGTGGAAAACTGAGACCAGCTCAGTTCCTCTGCTGCACGAGCAGCTTTGCTAGTTTGTGGCTTCACGTCTAGTGAAACAGCGGACAATTTCTCCTTTCGTAGGGAAGGATACAGGTGGGATTTTCTGGTTCCAGAGTTTATCCCTCCCCTGCCATGCCCCTCCCTTTAAAAGAAAAAAGTAAAGATACGTAAAGATATCCTGCTTGACAAAAAGGCATTTCGGATCCATGGGAGTGGCTGCTAATTAATTTAGCTGACAAATGCCCCAGAAAAAAAGGATGCATTGATTGCTTGGCTACCTCACTGCCTGCCTCTGAATTGCTTGACGTGTTTTTAATAGAATAACTTCTTTTAAAAAATCATGTTTACCCCAAGGTGATAAAGAGATATGGATGAAAACAATTACCACCAGGGCTCAAACAATCGCATTTTACTGAGAGAAGATAAAAACCAAGTACCCTGGCTGGATTATTATTGTAATTGTCTACAGTTTGCCCATTGTAAAATAAACAGATCATGAAATGAGGGAGTAAGTTTTAAATCACACATAGAAGGTGGTTAAAGTGATTACGGTGCAGCCTGCCTGACTTAAGCTGTATTTTTTTTTTTTTTCATTCAGGGAAATGAGAAAAGGTATTAATTAACAGTGATTTAGATAGACATTGAAATCCACCAGAATTTGAGGTAAGATTGATTTTGGCAGACAGCTTGATCACGAATAAAGTACTGTTTATATTTTAATTATAGACTCCTATTTTGCTAATCTTTTGTGTATGGCACCTAGCTGTCTTTCAAAGTAATCTGCAGATTTACTGACAAGCCTAGATATTAGGTTGAAATCTCTGATCTCCAGGTGGCAAAAGAAAATCCCTGAAAAAAGCAAGTATCCCAAAACTTGAACAAGATCATGTGAGGCGGAGGAGGTAGAAGCAGAGTGTAAGATGCAATGGAACTCGTTGTGTTTTCCAAGTTCTGGGATCTTAGCATTAAGCAACGATTTTAATGTGCTTTTGTTCCAGTTATCTGGTGCAGCCAAGATGCACTGATCTGAACTTATGTCCCAGCATCAGCCAAAATTATTGGTCAACACTGTTCTCCTTGGCTGCATCTCCACGTATATCAACGTGACCCTTCTCTGAACTGGCTCTCCATAATTTAGCTGGGATTTCATCTTCACCTGTGCAGTTTTTCTAGATGGAACCCCCCCACCCACCCACCCACTGCTCCTCAGCTCCTCCGTGCTTGAAAGCAGCCAGGCTAATCCGCTTCCTCTCGCCTTGAACTCAACTTTTCACGAAGCCCAGTTTATACAGACAAGTGGCTCCTGGCCTGCACTGGTTTAGTTGCACTTGCTGCAGAGAGCAGTGTGTTTGGGTTTCTCCTATGCATGTCCAAAAAGAGGAAGCATCGCACATTTTCCAGCAGGAAATGCCAGGACCGGGCGAGGGTTCTTTTCCTGTCTGAATAGGAATCAGATTAAGACCTTAGTCTAGTTCTCAGATTAAAATCTCAGCTTCGATGTTCTTGAGGACGGGAGTGCATGGGCAGTAAATACCCAGAGATCTGGGATTTCTCCTCCTAGAAGATTGTCCTGGCTTGGCCAAAAATGTCAGGAGAGTGAATTCCTGAAGATGTACTTTCCACCCACTCTTGCGTTAGGAGGCTTGGTGCAAACTTCACTCTCCACTTCCCCCGATGCAGTGGACTGCACACACACTGTGGTTATAATTTATATTCCATTTCCACTGTCATTCTTTTATAGATGAATGTTACATGATTTCCCTGGAGAGCTGCCTCGCCACTTCTCTGTTGTCTCATAGTATAGGCTGAGATTTTATTTAAATGTGTAACAAAAGTAATCTGGTAGCACATGCTTGACTGTAATACAGACTGTCAGTTCTAGTAGGAGGCAAAAAGTTTCTGTTTGTGTATGTTTTGCCTGGAGAAAAGAACTCCACTGGTATGAAAATTATGCGGTCAAAGCATCTTTCATATTTCATATGAAATTACATTAGATGAAATGTCGAAGTTAAAAAAGAAATGGTTCCTTAAAAGAGGAGTTGTTAAACGTGATGGTCACTTCTTATTAAATAAACCTGATTTAGTCAAAATCCTATATTTTTCCATGTAATTGGAGTATGCAAAAAAAAAAAAAAATGTATAATGAAAACATGCCAGTCATATTCTTTTCCCACTTCCAGATATTGTATACCATAATGTAGGAAAGATTGTTCAAATTATTTCTTTGCAACATTAATATACCACTCCATATCAAAATAATTTCTGGTGTGATGCACAAGAAAAGATAAAAGAGAAAGAAACACTAATAATTGTTGTTTTTAAGAGCAGGATACTAATAGCAACCATGGCTGGTCCATCAAGGAAGGCTTCTTCACATCCTGATGCCTTCCGGATACTCTGCAAGCAACTCCATGTTGCCTTGCCTGAGCTCTGGAGGGAGAGCGATCCACAGAAAGGGGGTTGCCAGCTCAAATGGCTTTTTTCCAGGGGGACTCCAACAGGACTATGGGGCCATGGGGAACCACCAGGAGCTTGCCTTCCCATGGCTGCAGTGGCCAGGTAAGAAAAAGGTGTTCCTTAGACAAGAAGCTCTGGGCAGGCTCCCTGCCTGAAAAAGAATCACTGAGAGCCAAGCTTATTTATGCCTTCAGGTTGTCTGACATATTCCTTTTGAGGTGGGGAGGTTAGCTAGAGCTAGGCAGCAGGGTAAAGGAGGACTTTGAACTCTCTCTCTCTCTCTCTCTCTCTCTCTCTCTCTCTCTCTCTCTCACACACACACACACACACACACACACACACAGGGCAATCCATTTGCAAGGGTAGCTATACAAACACACTGCTGAAAAACGTATTCATGACATAATAGCTGCATTTTGAAACAAAGCCTATTGTCCAACTAAAAAGTATTAAGCAGAAAGCAATTTCGTCTGTTCCACCTGCTGATGGGCTGGGAGGGTGGGGGAACAGTCCAGAACATCTCTGGTTGTGGCCAGGCTCCTCTTCTGTCTATCCAGATGGCTGCTTAGAGCTGTAGCAAATTTTTCTATCACACTTTGCCCCTAGCTGGCCTTGTGGCATGCAGTTCAGACCGGAGTACTTCCTCTCCCAGAATTAAGAGAGAGCCACCAACGATCACTGTACATGACAGAAACAAGTCATTTTAGGCTCCCCACCACGTGTGTGTGTGTGTGTGTGTGTGTGTGTTTCTCCTAGCTGCAGAATTACAGCCCTTTCGCCATAGTGGTAGAGCATTAAATGTGAATGCAGAAAAGTCATAGCAAGCAAGACCGAACACATCTTGCCAGAGACATTGGCACACTGTTGCCTATCAGTGTTGACACCCTGACTAGATGGATCCATGGTCTCTCTCTACAGAAAGCAATGTTGTATGTTGTTTCCTTGTGCTGTGTGTATACACCCAAGAAGCACCAATTTGGGAACAGGCTTTGCTTCTCGATCAAAGGCGATGAATACAGGAAGCTGCCCTTAGCTGAGGGAGGCCGTCAGCTCCAGATAATGCAACAATACCAGTCTTCAGGGACCAAAGTGTTCATTCCACTGTAATTATTTTGTAACTTATGGGAATGAATCAAAGCACACAACAAGATGAGTATTCTACTGCCTCATGTATAAGGAGCACAAAAGATGCAGAACTGCCTTATCAGGAGTTGAGTGGGTGTTGCAGAAAACTGCCCATTGTTTCTGAGCCATTGTTGAAATTCCAGTCTTTTAGCCACCCACTTGGACTTCCTCAACCGCTAGAGCAATTGTTCCTTATGAATGGGCTGCTGGATTGGATGCATTTTTTAAAAAGCTCATATTCCGGATGGTTTCAGAGGGAATGTATGTAGAGTTGTTCAAGGCAAAATCCCATGCTTGTTTAAGCACATGAAAGCACTACAAGCCTCAACATTTCCAAGCCAACCGTGTTGCAGATCCCCTGCTGCCTAAAGTTGACCCAACTTCCCTTTCCGTTCCTTTATTTTTTTCCTGAAATAAAAATAATTTAGGACTAGTCTCCAGCATCATCCTCGGTCTCCAAATTTACAAAGTTAGAGCTCCACCATTGCTCAGGATTACACCACACCGTCAAGGTGCCTGCTATGGCAGTCTCACTCAGCCCACATGCAAAACGGGCTTCCACATCATGTGATGCCACCACCAAAAAGGCCCTGCCACCCCAACCTGTAATAAACATGCACATCTACAGAAAGGAAAGGGTGGCCTTGGAAAAAGTAGCATCGTCTGCCAGAGCTACCTGCACTGTGCCGATGTCTATTCCCTTTTATCTGATGTGAGAAGAGATGATAGTGTGACTGACACGCTCTCTTTCACAGTTGCACAGAAAAGAGGACTCTGGCAGGTGCCGATTTTTCTTTGGCACAGCTATGTGAAGTAGCCAGAGGGTGAGAGGAGTTCCCCTTTCTGCCGATGTTTCAGTGACACTGTTAAAAATATTCCGCATTTTACAGCCATGTAACAGCACCTCCAGGCAGTTGTGCCATTAGCGAAGGTCCAGTGAGAGCTTAACTCACCACATGCAAACAAAAGGTTAGAATTCAAGGTCAGGCCCCTGAACGGAACAATCATCTCGTTTTCATTAATGTGGTTAATACTTAATTCCTACTTGGGTTCTCTCTCCCTCTCCCCTTCTAGCTTTAAACCCCTGCACCTCCAAAACAAACAACACAACACAACCCCCTCTTCCCCTGTGCTTGCAATTATCAGCATCCTAAAAGCTGTGCAACATTTAAGACAGACCCATCCTGTAAGACCAAGCTGCTGAGTCTGCCATCGCCTTGCTGCTTCCAGCCATTGTCCTCTGCTTATCAAGATGAGTATGACTGCATCCAGAAGACACCTGTCATGGTCTCCACCCATCTGTGTATCTCCCTTCTCCCTGCCATGGTCACCAAGCTCTCCTGGCTTCTTACTCCTCTTCCAGGTGCTTGCTCAGCAGCCAGCAAGCCAGGGAACAGGCTGGCCTTGGCTGTGCTGCCTCCACCATCTGGTCCAGAGTGAGTGGCAGAGGAACAAGTGCAGAAAAGGCAGAGCAGCTCAGGGGGCCCTCACCAGGAGGCCCCTGCGGGGAGGGGGAGGCTCAGCAGGAGCCCACCTGTGCCTTATTTATACATGCACACACACAATCTGTCCTTGGAGTTATCTAGAAGGGAAGGTTCCCATTTGCCGAGCAGCTTTCTTTGAATCCAAGGGAGGATCGAGTCAACAAAAGAAGACATATTCATTCCAACTGCCTATAGCAAAGTGGAGATGGTAACCATACATATTTATGCTTGCCTGTATTAGCTCTATGTATATATCCGATTGTGTGTGTCCATACATATACATTTGTTCAAGGAACTCTGCAGAAGAAGAAATTGGAATTTAAACCATATGAGAAGAATCTCTAGATGAAATGAGGTTTATAAAACTAGATATTACAAAAATGAAAAGGCATTGTCCAGTCTTCTCTTCAACTCTAGCAATTGATAGTAGCAGCTGAATCATTTCTGCCTTGCTTTCTTTTAAGATCAATGACACAGGCCTGCATATTTTATTTTTAAATTTCAAAGGCTCCCTGTATTTCATTTCTCCAAAGGAAAGAGATCTACCGAATGCCTTGGACATCTTACAAGGATATATCAATAAAAAATAAATTGCACCTGAATGCTGGCAAAATTCAAAACCATATGCTCAGGGACTTGTTCCATTCACTTGTAATTAAATTTTTACAAATTGATTTTTCTTTTTATTCTCTTGTACTTTCGCGGTGCCTGTATTTCTTTTTAAACCAAGCAAATGGCCTCAAGAACATTGGCATCTTGATGGTGTTTGATTCCGGAGAGGGATACTTTGGCCTCTCATAAACTCAAGTCTGACTCAACCCATCCGAACATCCATGCAAGCAGGCGTGCCTGTGTGCAGACCTGCAGATATATTTGGGGAAATATATGCATACGCTGGGACTGGAGCAGGGAAGAGACGCAAGCTCTGGCTTCCCCCATCAGCCAGGGGGGCGACGGCCACAGCGAGGCTGCCTGCTTTCCTTCTCAGGAATAATAGGCAGCCAAGGGGAACGCAAACTCAGCCCATCTATCACCAGAGAAGCAGCAGATGCATGGCGCTCCATTCTCCCCCCCTGCCAGAAATAACACTCAGCTCTAGCTGGCAATTGCTGTGCTGGGATTGCACAAGGAAGGGGAAAGGATGGTTTTGATTGATGTGAGCCGCATATGCAGGGGGGGGGGGGAACACACGCGCACACACGGGCGAGCATGTGCCCCAGGGCCAAGCCAAACGTGTCCTCTCTTTAATGATTTCCAGCACTTCCTGCAAAAAGACCGTCCACCTCTTCCTTGCCATTGCCCTTGACTGCTCGCCCGGGGGGATTCAAGTTGCCCCATGCGACATCACCACATAGCCACATCCGATTGGCGAGGAGGCACTGTGATGTCAAGCCCCCGGTGCACCCTGGTTGCGTGAGATCAACCACCGAGCAAGCCCTGCCCTGCCCTGCCATGAACCTTCCTTGCTTCTGCGTGGCCCAGTCTGCTGAAGATTGTTCCGTTCAGTCCATGATCCCTACACAACACTGAAAAGGAAGAGGAATATTTCTTCCTATTGCTGTTTCCGATCTGAAATTTAAACTGGGCCGTATTCAGCGTGGTTCTATTATAGCTGCAAAAATACCCAGCACAGACGACCAGATAACAATCCACCTGTATGGACACGATGCTAGGGGCATTTGCCGGTCCGTTCTCTGCCTCCTGGTGAAGGTGGTGTGTTTCCCATAAAAACATGTCGTACATTAAGGGAGCAAAAGGTAGATCTGAATCTACTGGCCTCTTTGTGGGGCAGTCGAGTTGATCAACAAGAATTTTTAACTCTCAGATCTTGAACAAAAGCAGCAATGAATGATTCCCCACCAGCCCCAAATTACACTGTGGAGATGTAGCAAGCTTAATGGAACCAGGATTGGGGTTTTGGATTGGAGGTTGTGAGCTACATGCAGTTTGGATACTCAGAAAAAATCAATAGGCCCAGAACACTTCCATTTTAAGTAGATACTTTCTTCCCCCAACAGTTACCCAGTGCAGCATCTCAGGGTTACAGTAAAAATAAAATAGATTCTTCAAGCTTGATGTTGGCCCACCTCATGACTGCATGTCATGAGCATTACAGGTACCCGAGAGGTCGTTGAGGCCCCATCGATGCGGGTGTTCAAAGATAGGCTGGACGTGCACATGGTGGGCATGTCGTAAGCGGAGCCGGACGGAGCCGGGGGTCAGACTAGATGGCCTGGGAGACCCCTTCTGACTCACTCTGTTTCTATGTTTCTACCAACAACTTTCGTGGCAGAATTAAGCTGTGAGAGAAGATGGATCGTTCTGGATGGGCAGAGACATTCCGGGTTTGGTGGCTGAGCGATCACATGGAAGAGAACTTCTGCCAGAAAGAATGCAAGGACTCCCCTTTTCACAAGTCCTTTCTACGTTGTTGAGCATGGTTAATGTATTTGTACTGAAGGGTTTATAAGAAGGAAGATTAATAAGCAAATAACTTTTATTCCAGGAATATTACTGCGAGACATATACTCACAAGGCAATGCTGAGGCGAGTTTACAGCTCTTTTCAATACTTCTGAGATCTTTACGTACACCTCTGGAATAATGCGAAACTGCGCTTCTGGAAGATACTGCAAAAGGGACGTGGCTGAAATCCTGAAGGAGAACTTTATGGCTAGTAACATTTGCCATTATGACTGCCTACGGAAGAGGAGCTTATGATTCAGTGTAAGGACTGCTCTCCACAGGAGTCAAGGCAAAGATTCTCCTGTAATATAACCGTCGCATAAAACCTCATACATCAAGAGATAAAAGGCAGGTTTTCCCCCTCTGCATAGCACCACAGTATAATTGATTGATTAGAATTCAGGGAAATATTTGTTTTTATTGGTTTATCTGGCCTCTCTCATGAAACATCAGTTTTAGGTGCAGCAAGACAGATATTGAGCTTGTAAAAATGATCTTGTCTCACTCTGCAAAACAAAACTAATTTGGAGGTCTAGGGGAAAATCATGTGAGCTCAATGGTGCTATGATAGAAGAAGCATTTCTGAATGGAATACATAGACACTTCCCAGGTGAGATGCTTACATCCTTACATTGGGTAAATGCCCAGACAAAAAAATATTTTCATGCTTGAATCAAACAATCATGCAGATCAACATGGGGCACAAGCTGCAAAGCACCAAAATGAGCAGAATTCACTCGAGAGTGTCTGTTGTCAGAGCTGCATTGTGTTACCCCGTTTGCAGGCAGTGAAATTGGGGCTACACGGGGGCTATGGAGGAGCGAGGATGGACAAAACAGGGTGACTCACCAGTGGCATTACAAGCAGCTCAAAACTGAGCCGCTAGGTTGGTTTGTCCCACCTCCACACCGATGGAGGCTTTGTCTCTGGAAGGGGCCTGGCTTGGGGATGGCTGTGGCCCGTGAGGGCTTCTGTGGCCGGATTCCTCAGGCCCTGAAGATGGGAATGTGGGCTGCTCAGGACACAAGCTGTGATCCTTCTGGAGAAAGGAGTCTTGGGAAGTGGAAGCTGCATGACGCCTTTTATCAACCCAGCTCTCTCCTAGCACTGGTAAGCCTGGAGCCTCATTTACCGAAGGCAAGGATTTGGCGTCCTCCCAAGGTGAGGGTTTGGGGTCCTGGTCCATGATATGATGCACAAAGGACACCTCCTGAGAGAAGCCATCTTCCCACTCAGAAATCATCTGAGAAGAAGACGGTGACTGGCAGCCCTTGGGAAGAGCCCCTTCTGCCACCGCTGCCGCCATTGAAAACTGCTTTTCAGAAGTAAAAATGGGGAGGAAAGGCAGAACATTTCTACTCTCTTTCTAAAGGGTGCATTTCGCCCTTCCCTGAAAGGTCATGACTAATGCCCTGTTTATACGGACTTGGGCTTGGATAGGAAATAAGGGTCTCTGGCTGGAACCCCCCAAAGTCCCGGTCAGTCAAGAAGAGGACCAGGAGCAGCAGCATCAAGTCAATCCAAGGCCAAAGTCATCAGGTCTTAGAGCCCAGCCACAGACACGGAGAGTGGCTAAGGGCCGTCCAAGGTGGCTTCGACTCCAGCGCCCAACTGAGTTCAAGGGATAGGTGAGCAAATTGTGAGCCCCAACAACAGGTTGGTAGTCCTCAGAGCTTCTTTTCAAGGGCTCCCCAAGAATGGGCACATCCCGCAACAGGTTTCCGGGTCTGGGTATCTTTCTCCGTGTTGGCATTGGAACATGTCCCAGTGGGTGACGAGAAACCCTTTGATGACAGATCATCCTGGCCTAACTCCACAGCTGCCCTTCATTAACATCAGAGACAATAGACTATTGTTAGTATATTCAAGGTCAAAGCATTGTTCTTGCTATGAAAATATAAGAAAGAACCACATTACCTTGTCAAGTTAATACAGTGTGATAGACTTTCTCAGGCAGCACATCTAGAGAGACTGTAAACGTCTAATAGATTTAGGGAAACTGTACCTCAGGGAACATATTAGAGAGAAGCCATCAATGGATCAAATTGCTCACTGACTATTACTTATTGGGACCAGCATGGTTTTAAATGATTGCTCTCTTATCAAAAGCCTGGAGACAAATTGCATGGCTTAGATTAACTCCACAAGCACGGGTCAATAATTTCTATTGGTGAATGTGCTATGCGTTTTGTGGGGCTGGATCCCCTGCCTCTCTGGAAGCATCAGCATGAGCAATTTGAGTAATTTCAAATCCTGTAATTACGTTCTGCAGAGCATTTTTGCCAAATGATCTTCAAATTGCTTAATATGCTGTTTATGCTCTGTCATTCTTTGGAGATGAAACTGGTCATATCCACAAAGTCTCCTAGCCACTTTCTGTTAACAACAAAACAACTTTAATTATCAAACATGTTTATGCGAGGGTCACATTAATCATGTTGGGTTGGTCCACCCTCACATCTCAGCTTGCTCACTTGACTTTCCCAGAGAACCAGAAACTGTCTGATTCTCAGCAATTGTCTCACCTCTGAGTCAATTCAGCTGCAAATTCACTCCTCCAGGATCCAGACCTGATCCAACAAACTTTGAGGGCTGTATCATATCATAGGACAATGGAACTCAGTTCCTACAACAACGGTAGCTTGCCAAATTTTGGGATCGTGCTGTTTCTTCTCCCATCCCCTGCTTTCTCTCTGTTCTGGCTTGCTGAGGACTTCTGGGGAACTTGGAAGCTTGCACATTTTTATGGAGAGTCAGTTGGTCCTATGCTATTGCCCAGCTGTATTTATTTATTTATTACATTTATATACCACCCAATAGCCAAGGTTCTCTGGGTAGTTAACAAGAGTTAAAACACACAAACAAGCAAAGCATTAAGACAATAAAGCCGCAGCAAGTGCAACCCAATCAGCTGTATGTTGGGATTTCTTTCCTCACACATGTGTACGTGCAGAATGCTGATCTGGGCCTCCACCTAGATCTATCGGAGTGTTCAGTGGCTAAAAACCTCTGAACTATAATCATTTGCTAAAGGCACATCTTGTAGCTATCAGTGCCTGGTACACAAATAGAGCATTAGAAGAAAGGTGACCCCTGCTTTTGAGAGTTATATTATCTATTAAGTGCCCAATTTTGCATTTGGCTCTGAGCAATAATGATACACAGAGTATATAGTTTATTGTTGGTGTGAAAGATCTCCAAGCTATGGCACAAATGTCTACAGACTGGACAAGTCCGATATTAAGCACTGTGAAAACACTGGCAGATGTTTAGCACAGCAACAAGAGACAAATATAGACAAGGCAACAACTGCAAAACTGCTAGGAAAGGAACTCTTGCATTCCCCATGCCTTCTATTTATCCCCTTCCCCTGTTTTCACATGTTTCCTTGGTGTAATTTTGATCCAAGTTTTCCAGTCCATGAGATTTCCTTTGCTGCTGAAAGTAGATGGATTTTTATATGAGAATTATTATTCAATTGCAATTTTTCTTTCTGAATGTCTCAGTTAAAAGGTTATTATGTATTGGCACTCAACTACATTAACCCCATTATGTTTGAGCCATTTAAAGTCCAGAGCATCTGTAATGTACAACTGCAGAAAAAAGGCAGGACACAGAAGATGCCTGATGCGGAAAAGGTCTGAAAACATTTTTTAAAGCCCCTCTTCAAGGCCCCTCTTGTACCCACAGACCAGCAGCAAGTTCTCCAGACTGGCTGTGAGGCCAGAAGGAGGCTGGGAAGTTCATATTTCCAGCTCCAACGTCAGAGTAAACTTCTTGTGGTTCTCTAGAGAGCAGTCAGGGCCCCTACATGATTAGCTGAGCATCCCTGCTATTCTCAGAACTGAAGAGAGGTGGACATCGGCCTCCACCGCCAGCCAGGGAACATGAGAGCCAGTGTGATGTGGTGGTTAAGAGCACGGGACTGGGACTCAGATGATCTGGGTTCTAGTCCCCACTTGGCCATGGAGCCAACTGGGGGACTTTGGCCCAGTCACAGACTCTCAGCCCAACCTACCTCACAGGGTGGTTGTTGTGGTGATAAGGAGGAGGAGGAGAATGATGTAAGCTGCCTTGAGCCCTTTGTAGGAAAAAGGCAGGATATAAATCGCAAAATAAATAAATAAATAAAAACTGTAGCCCACTTGGAAGCTACAGTTCTTGCCTTCCAAGAAGAATGCCAGGGCTAGGAGAAGACCAACCTGCCCTCATCTCTGGGTAGGTGAAGTAGCAGCTTTTTGGATACTAGTTTTCCTCTTCCCTCCCCATCCCCTTTTCTTTTTATGTCACGTCATTCAACAGTGATCCTAGAGCAGGGACTCTCTTAACCTTTAGAATCTGCAATGTGTTAAAACGTCTGGGCACTTTAATAGATGCCTGAAATGTTATAACTAATCATGGGTACTTTATTAGATATATTAAATAATAATCGCCACACACTGTCTCGATGTTTTTTTCACAAACGAGGTGGCATCTGAGCATTAATAATAAATATACGCGTCCAAAAATGCTGAGGTCTGTTGCTTTGGGGAGATGAATGGAGTGTGAAGAAACCTGGTTCGGCAGTTTGCACCAATGAGCAGCGTCTGCACAAGGGGTGGCACGTTCTGCACCCTTCAAACAACCGGATCCTTCACGCACTGGCAAAGGGACAGCACATCCCGCCCTCCCTCGTTGACAGCTGATTATTTTAGGCTCTAAACCGGAGTCACCATCACGCAGCAACAGAGGCTTCGGTGGAGCAGATGCATCTGGATGACGTGGGGCCATTTTCTGGTCTGTGTGTGTGCTCGGAGGAGTGCGTGTGCCTCAGGAAAGCTTTTTGTAGGTCACAGTTTAGCGGGGTCATACTTCTCCAACAGGTTTGTGGGAGCTGGCCAAAATTACCAGTTACAGCTGTGGCATCTTTATTTTGAAAAACAACTCCTCCTCCTCCTCCCCTTTTTGGCCTCCATCTCAAACAATGGTGGAAGCCAAACTCTACTTTGCAGCTGCCTCTAAGCTCTGCCTTCCCCACCCCACAAATCCCCCGGACATAATGTCATTCAGGGCATTGTGGGAAAACATGTTGGTCATTCACGGTGGGCATTACTCTCCTCTCAAATGCCCTGGAGCAAAAGCACTTCTAGAGAATTCTGGTGGGGGAAAGATGGGCATGGCGGTCCAAGGAGCTAGCCCCTGCTGTTCCCCCTCCCGCCACTTTGTGCTGAGACAGTTTTCTGCTGGGCAGCTCTGTCCTTCAGCTGTCATCTGGCAGCAGGCATCTCACAGCATTGTAATAGGGAATGATTTGGGAGCCGAGCTGAAGCGCTGCCAGCCCTGCTCAGAGATCCTAAAAGCATGAAATGTTCGGGCTTATAATCACAGGAGCATTCCAAGTCTAAGGAGCCTAAGAGCAGGAACTGAACTAAAACATCTTTTCTTTCCCCTTCCTCATCCCTTTTCTCCTCTTGTTTCATTTTCACTTTCCTGGCGCAACCCAAACTTGATGACTGTGAAACTTTGAACTCAGAGGTTCCCATGCATCCAATGAGAAAATGCAGAAGTGGGAAGACTCAAGAAAATGCAGAAGTGGGAATTGTTTGTTATTAATTGTATATTTTATTATTAGACTCTGAGATGGGCCAGTTTTAAATAGTGTATTGGTTTTAAATTGTATTTTCTTATTGTTGTTAGCCGCCCCGAGGCTTGTTTGTAAGGGGGCGGCATACACACATGTTAAATAAATAAATAAATATCTTGATAGCCTCTCCGCTCTCCTTCCCATTCCATTCCCCCAAACCTTGCCTTCCATCCCTCTCCAAAGCTGCTTTCCCAAATTGGAAGTCAGCATCGCTCTTTCCACTCCAGCTGTGAGGTGGAGAGGGAGTAAGCTTCAGTCCCAGCAGTGCCTGTAAGCTTGGAGCTGGGCATCCAGACTCTCCTATG
The DNA here is from genome assembly GCA_023646645.1 of Varanus salvator macromaculatus. Lineage (NCBI taxonomy): Eukaryota > Metazoa > Chordata > Lepidosauria > Squamata > Varanidae > Varanus > Varanus salvator. The sequence continues at coordinate 4,297,596 of JAIXND010000852.1, read as the reverse complement.
GCCAGTGGAGGTTTCTGGTTCCATTACCAGTAGGGCTACACATCCATTTTGGGCTGCCACCTGAACTTTTCAGGAACTATCCATGCTTCTGAACCAATTTCAGGGAGGGGGTTTGTCATGTACATTAAAGTTCAGACTGAAACCCAGAGTGGATACACTGCCCCACTGATGTGGGAGCCAACAGACTCCTCAACCTCTCTCACCCCTTAAGTGAGGTCTAGGATGCGTATGGGCCAAAGTTTCCTTCCCTCGTGGGATTCTGGGATCGCTTTTGGTGAACAAATACAGAAAGAGAGATTAAAAATTGATTTATAAGTACTCAAGAATACTCTCAGGATGGGACACAGCAGAAAAAACAGCAGGGCCTCATAAAATATAGCTTACATATTTTAAAGTTGGTATCAACACACATTACTGCCTGAGTGGTGTCCAGAGTCTAAGATTACCTAACTCGGGGGTCCTCGGACTTTTTAAGCAGGGGGCCCGTTCACTGTCCCTCAGACTGTTGGGGAGCCGGACTATAGCTTGAAAAAAAAAAAAATGAACGAATTCCTACGCACACTGCACATTAAAAATTAATTAAAATGAATATACATTTTACAAATTAACATTTAAACATCAATCGGAAAACGTTTGCTGCGCTCGCTGGGGCTGCAGCAGAGGCCCAGGATGAGTGCGCGACCCGCGGGGAGCCGGGGTCGCTCGCCTCCGCCAGGCCTCCCCGGCCCCCCGAGCCGCAGGGAGGGAGGGGGCCCCTCGCAGGCAGGCCGCCCGGCCCGGGGGGCAGCAGGGGCCGCGGGGCGGGGGGGGTCCGCTCTCCGAGGCGGGGGGGCAGCGTGGCGGCCGCTCGACGGCGGCGGGGCCTTGCCCAGAGAAGGCCGCGGCCCCGCTCCTCCTCGGCCCGTCCGCCCCGGGCTCGGCAAGGCGGCCACGGCTTGGCCCCAGGCCGGGGACGTGGCTCACATAGTGAAAACAGACTTCAAGAGCTCGATTTTCCTTACCTTCTATGCTTTTTTACCATTGTCTTCGTCCTTCTCTCTCTCTCCCGCCTCTCTTCTGCTTCCCACCCTGTATTTGCATGCAGTTGAAGGGAGCCATCACAATTTGGGGTGTGTGCCGGCTCTCTGCTGGGTTTCAGGGAACGCCTGCACCAGCTCGGATCATTTTCTCCGAACGAGTCCGGAAGCCCTGAGGCGGGCCAGGTAAATGACCATGACGGGCCGTAGTTTGAGGACCCATGGCCTAACTAAACCATGTTCCTGTCCCAGGGCCAGCCATAAATGGCTTGGGCAAATTCCACCAGCAGCCATCTTTGACTGATACTTAGCGATTCCAAACAGATTTGGGGCGGACGTGCCTTGCTAGCATCCACAAGCATGCCAAATGGGGTCGCCCCCCCCACCTGCGTGACGTGTGCTGGAGATGGTGTGACTTCAGTACTAATTGCCAGGAATACACAGGATGGGGTTGTGCACCTCAGTGAACGTGGCAGGACCCCCCATCCAAGCTGGGCACTTTGACTAAAGGTGCTTTCTCCACCCACATCCTCTTCAGGCAACAGCCTATCTACCTGGTCGTATTTATAACATATTTTAATTTTACTATATTGTATTGCTTTGCTTCTTATTGTTATTTATTTTCATCTTTATTTAATATTTATATTGCACTGTGAGCCAGCCACCCAGAAAGCCTTTGGCTGTGGGGCGGCATTCAAATGTGATAAATAAATAGTAAATAAAATAATATATGACCAAATTGTGCTATATTGTGAGAAAAGAATAAGGCAGGCTGAAATGTGCCGTGCAGAGGCTGTAGGGGAATATATAAACTGCCTGGTTCACAGCCAGTCAGTCATCTTCTGCAAAAGTGCCATCAAACCAGCAAGATCAAACTGGAGCTCCCAACTCTCCCCCAGTTTAGACAGAAGGCCCAGCTTCACACCTTCTAAAAATGTTAGCCAAGGTAACTTCAGATACTGTCAAATGCAGAGCCCTTCCACCCTCCTTCTAGCTCTTTGCTTGTTTGTGTGATGAGCCACAAAATGTAAAGGCTTCCTTTCGGGTAGCTTCAAAGCCTCAGCCTCCAGGGAATACAGCATTTTGTGTTCCCATATCCCATATCCCAAGTTGCCCAAGTTTAGGGACAGTCCCTCAGCATGCATCTCAGCTGTCACAGTGACTAAGATTTTGCTAATATTAAAGTGCAGACATGGCTCTTCTGAGAGAAGTTGGAATTATTCCAAGCATAAAAATGCCGTGTGTGAATCAAGATTTTAGGCGTGTGCTTATTACTCTCCTCCTTCCCAGATCAGTAAATTATATGATTCGGACATAAACTATGTGAGGAGGGGAAGTTTTTAAAAAGGAGCAGAAAATCCGAACCAACCTGAATGAGAGAATTAACAGTATTTCTCTAAGATCGCTTAGATCAAAAATGCATAAGCCGTCACACAACTTCTGCTTTGAAGCTTATTCTGTGTAGTTTCTTAACTACTCAATCTAGTCTCGGAACATAACCAAACATGGCTCATTTATTTCTGCAAACCAGTTGATTCTGAGAGTTGCAGAAAGGATGATGATCAACCCACACAGGTTTGGTGGAGGGAGAAACAGACTAATCTTGCTGTTTCCGATTTGGCTCTAATTATGTGGTTCCCATAACAACTTCAGAATGGCAGAATGCTCTGTCACAGGACTATGTATTCCAACACCCCTTGCTAAGTCTAACAAAGCACAGATGTTTAGATGAGGGGGCCGCATCTTCCTTATTTTCTGCAGGAAGACAGATGCTTCCAGCCGTTTCTTTACATGATGAAACCTACAACTAATTACTGTCACCAGTGCTCCCAGCGACAATGGCACCAGCAAGCCCACATGCGCTGTTGGGTTTCAGTCACTTTTTAGTCTGCACGCTGCTGCAAATCCTCATTTGCTCCATGCACTGCCTAATCCTTTGGGGGCAATCTAAGCAAAGTTAAGAGCTTCTGAAGGCCAAACGAGATGTGCCATGAAATGTACGAGGGCAATTAACTGTATCACTGTATCTATCTTTCTATCTTTCTGTCTGTCTAGAGAGCAGTTACTTGGGAAACATCATGAGCGATGAGGTGGCTTAGCATTACCCTTCTACTCCAGTACCAATGATCCCCATCTGAAAAGCATGCAGAACTGGTGCCGCCACTGAATGAGATCAACATGAAGCTGCAACCTTATGCCAAGGTTTTGTTCCGGGAACCCTCCTTGTAGGAGATTAGGGAAGTCAAGACCCGAAGGAGGGCCTTCTCCGTGGTGGCACCCCGGTTGTAAAATGCATTCCCCAGGGAGGTCCACCTGGTGCCAATGTTATATTCTTTTCAGTGCCAGGTGAAAACCTTTTTATTTGCTCAATATTTTAATATTTAACTAGTTTTAATCTAATCATTCCCAGTCACAGCTTCTTATGTTCATTACGTAATTTTATTTTGCTGTATTTATTTATTGTAATTGATTATTATGTCGTAAGTCATCCTGGGATGTTTGAGAAGGATGGGGTAAAAATATTGTAAATAAAGAAATAAGTTTAGGCCAAAGTAAATACTTGGGAAAATTGACAGTGGATCCATCCCTCCGTAGCTGTCAGTTCATGCAAAATTTCTAGCCTCTGAATTTGCAGGAGACACCAGGCGGTGTGAGAATTAACGGTGGAGTTTGTGCATGAGTTTGTTTATGCTGCTAGTAATGAACATCACCTCTTCTAAATGTCTTACAGCAAATTGCAACAGTGAAGATCGGGGGGGCGGGGGTTGAAAAAACTTAAAACTCTGTGAAACATAGCGGATTACTTTGTGTTTGAGGAACGATAATCCTTCATATATTTACTACAGGAGTCCCTCTCTTGCAGATAGGTTTCTGTGTGTGTTTGTGAAACCTGACAGCTCGACCGCAATAGGGTCATGCCCAGGAGCTGCTGTTTGGATGCTTTGTGGGAGAGACTGCACACACAGCCTTAAAAACAAACAAATCAGCCCCCAACAAAACACATGTAGTAGCTGGAATAAAAATAGACTGTTTTTCATGCTGTCTGTGTTTACCACCTCGAGTGCACCATTCAACAGCTTTGCGAAATTGAGTAGTACATGCTCCAATTCTCCCTTGGAATGTTGCGATTGGATTTTTCTCTTTTTTCTCTTTTTTTTGTGGGGGGGAGGCATTATACTTCTGAACAGAGGGAGACAGTTCTTTGTTCAGCAGGGGGTGGTGGGGAGTCTTGCCTTGAGCACTGCGATTTTTCTACCTACTCATCTAAGTGCTGGTCCCCATTGAGAATTTTACACCGTCCTAGATTGCTGCAGTTCAGGTGTGTTGCTTCCGAACTTAACTTTCCTTTGGGCTGGTTTTTTTTTTTAATAACTGGCCGTTTCCTAGCCGAGGAAGCCAGCGTTTGTCCGCAGACAGTCTCCGTGGTCATGTGGCCGGCATGACTAAACATCGAAGCGCACGGAATGCTGTTACCTGCCCACCGAAGTGGCACCTTTTTATCTACTTGCATTTGCATGCTTTCGAACTGCAAGGTTGGCAGGAGCTGGGATGGCGCATGGGAGCTCACCCCGTGTGCAGATTCGAACCGGCAACCTTTTGATCAACCAGCCCAGCAGCACAGCGGTTTAAACCACTGCGCCACCTGCAGTCCCATTTATTACAGCAGGTGTTACTTAATTACAAGGCCCACCACAAACAGTGTCTCGGTCTAGAGAATTCAGAGATAGTTCAAAAGAGAAAATATGGCATGAAATATTTTGGCTAGAGAAGACTCTAAGAGAAAATCCTGGACAATGAAGGATGAAAAAATGCAAGTCAAGGAAGGAAGGGTGAGCCGTCCCGAGGCTATATAGCAAGGGGGTGGCATACCAAAACTCTAAATAAATAAATCAAATAAATAAAGGAAGAGGTTTAAAATTGCAGGAGGATGTACATGTCTCTGGGTGTGTTTTTAGACCTGAAACTGGTCTGAGTTCTGAGGCTGGCGATGGGTAGAAAAGCAGAAAAGTGGAGCTAGAGAGAGAATGACAGAATGGTTTTATAGGTAAATATCACTGTTCTCAGGCTGCAACCCAGAAGTTTCCGTCTTCACCTTAAAATCTGTTGCTGAAACTGAGAATGTTGCCACTTCCCCCTGTTCACGTGCCTCACCTCTCACTGGCTGCTAGAGCTGGTTGGACCACAGGTGTGCGGCAGAGCAGGTGAGTGAGGGATTCAAGGACAGGGGAATGGGCAGAGAAATCTCCTTCATCTAATTCAGTGGCAGATCCAAAGTCACAAGGAGACTCTCTGGGTTGTGAACTGTCTACCAGAGTAAATTTAGGCCTATACAGAAGAAGCTAGGAGCAAAAAAGCTGCCCTGACAAAGGACCAGGGTCCAATGGAGAAACTGAGGCAGGGCCAGATTTAACATTGATGCATAAATAGGCATATATCCTAGAAGATGAACTTCAACCACTGAGCAGCACTCGGCTCGAGGTAGCTGTGGGAAAATAGGATGGTCCAAGATGCAGAAGGCCTTCCTTCCATGGGGAAATACCCCGGTTTGGAGGGATTTCCTTCCTTAAATGGCACCAGAATTGCCATCATGTCAACATCGGGTTATGTCGAAAGAATTTGGCTAGGAAAGAACCCTGCCTAAACTCTGAAGAGCTGCTGCCACTCAGTGTCAGCAACACCAGACTGAATGGAAGCATGGCCTACAGCAGCATATGGCACCCTTTATGTTCCAATGTGCGTTATACTGCTCTTTGATTCTTTCCCAATAAATCATTTAATTTCCATGCCTTAATAGCTCTTCTTAACTTATTTTATCTAAATGATGTGAAACACTCACCATTTACCACCTGCCTGCTATGATCATGAATCCTTTTTACAGTGACAGGATCCATTGACTTACTTTGCACATTTAATTAATACATAAATTTGCCGTTCCCAAAATTAAGCAAATATTTGCTTTCAGAGTGCATTAAACTTGTTCCATTATTGTTTATGTTCTTACTGAGTCATTGAATTTGCTGTGATATTGTTTGTTTTTTATGAACCTAAGGTAAGCTGTCTTGTACATTTTTAGAATGGAAAGGTGGGATATCGATCGTTCGTGGTGCAGTCCTATGCATGTTTAGACAGAAATAAATCCTACAGCTCCTAGCATCACCCAGCCAGGGCAATCCTATAATGTCTACTCAACTGAGTTAAATGGAGCTTACTCCTAGAAAAGTGTATATAATATCGTACTGCTAAATCAATCAAGAAACTGTCAGCGGTAGCCATTTCAGCAGGCTGAAGCAGAAAAAGCTAGGATGGGAAGTAGGGCCCTGCCACAAGCCCCACCAAAAAGCATTTCTAGCTTTTTTTTACCTTTTTCTCCCCGTTCCTTCTTCCTTTTGCATTGTGCCTTTCTAGAGTCTAAATCAGTGGGCAGAGATTCCCTTTTTGTACAGAAGTCACTCCAAAAGTGATGTTGTTTTGTTTTGTTTTGTTTTGGGATGATAAACTGGAAAAGAAGCCTCTAAGCGAATAGTGATGATTCATCTTTGAGATCTCCATCACATGTCTAGATCATGACTTGAGGGCTGATGGGTCATCATATATGACCCATACATACACACATGCACGCGCGCACACACACACACATGTATGTCCTGCCAGTGCAAAACTAATGCAGATGTGTGTGTTTGGGCGAGCATGCATGTGCTGAGAACATCAAAAGCTGAACATAACTCTGTTCTCTGCTCCTCCGATCCGGCTGTTGATGGATAAGGAGACCACAAAGCGATGCCATATTGCATGGTGGTCTTTGAGAAATGTACTCAAAGAAATGTACCAGTGGAAGGAAATTCCAGTGACAGTTTTATTGATAACCTAAATGTCTACAGAAGTGAAAGGAGAGGTGAGCTTTATGCCCTATTCATGAATCACGGATAGAAGATGGGAATATTTTGCATTTGTGCTCCTGATAACATCTGGTTTGAAAACTCTTTTGTCTTAACATCAGGCAGTCTGCTTTAATTAAGAAGCAGATGACTTCATAACCAGGATGGCGGTGTTGATGGAGAAAAAGCAGCCACCAGCTCAGGACTTCTGGAATGCAGCTTAAGTGCTGCCAACTTGAGAAGTTCATCAAAAGAGTCCAAGTGAGGTAACAGGGATGGTGCACCTGCCTCTTTTAGCTGACATGGGAATAATTAATTTAGCGAAAATGACTTCTATTGCAGGTTAATTTATTTTAGCTGACAGTCACAGACATTAGCTGACATGCTAATGCAGCAGTCAAGCTGAGATTTATTTGGATGAGTTTATTTTTATCTTTGGTGACTTCAGTGCAAAGGAATAGATGAGGAGGTGTGAGGTCGCCAAGCCTAAATGCCTGTGCCCGCTGTCTGAAATACACACTAACTCACTTAAAACTCTGTTTCTGGAGGGGTAGCTGCATGGAAAAGAGGGTTGCGGCACCTTAAAGCAGGGCTGCAGAACTCCAGAGCCAGAGGGCAAGTCTGGAAGTCAAGGGATTCCTGCTTGGGAGAGGAGCATCCCTGGATCCAAGCCACTGTGTTAGAAGCTACACGCAAGGAAGCATGTCTGGGATTCCTCACTCCAAAGGCTGGCAGATAGGTCCACGGGGCAGATGGGGCCAGGTGTCTTCTTTTACATCATTTGGAGGGCTTCCAGGTAACCATTGCCCTTTTGAAGGCCTTCTCTAGCCTGGTCCAAGTCTAGTTTAAAGAACCCCATGAGCTCTTGTCCGTTGTCACAAACTAGCACCTGGACAGGAGGCATGGGAAAACCAGGGCTGTTTCTGTTCTGCAGCACTTTCTGAACTCCACCTCAAAGCTTGATTCAGGTTACATCCAATTTCATGGAATGGGGAAAGATGCATTTCCAACGGGGATGGTGCATGTTTTGAGTTGGTACTTGCTTTTTCAAAGTCCTGAATAGAAGCAGTCCGTGGTGCAACATTTTGTTGATGTCCCACTTGCATCCCATCCCACCTTCATACTCCAGGAAGCTGTGGAGATGGAATACCTGCCCCTGTGCTTCGTGTCCTGTTGCTTGGCCTACCTCACTGAGATTTTGTGGAATGACGGTGACTGGGCAGAAGTCACTTAGCCCGCTTTGTGGCTCAGCACAGACATGAGCACTTGTGACCTTGATCACAACCCAGTGCGGCACAGTTGCGATCTGCCACATCTCCACTGGTCTTCCTCTGCAGCGCTCAGCAGCGTCAGTGTCCAAGGGCACCTTAGTTCATGCAAGGCAGGTCTGGCCCAAATGCCCCGGTAGAAGCTGTCAGACCCCCGTGCGATGCGCAAGGCTTCTTCCCCAGGCGAGTAGTGAGCAAAGCATTTTCCTTGTGGAAATGGAGCATTCATGTCCCCACCCGCTCCTGATGCAGCTCGGTGCCTCCATTTGGAGCAGGTCTTGCTTCTGCAATGTGCTGCTCAGCTTCTTTGCTCTAATTTATGTGCCTCCAGAGATTTGGATTCAGCATAAGTGAATTATGAAACTAGCAGAAATAAGACAAAAGCGCACACGCGAAGGAGGGGTGTTTGATGAAATGAGTCCTTTTCAGGCATAAAAAGGGCTTATCTTCACTGCATGTACATGGCAGCATGGCGTTCCCTATGAGGACACTTGCGTGTGTGCGATGCTCTGTGTATCTTCTAAAGAACGCGCATGGTCTCATGGCATGGCCAGATTCTCCTTCATGCTCCACAAGGTCCATTTGACTCTCTTCTTTATAGTTCTAACAGTGGCTTTTTCTAGTCAGATGCTCTGATCTTGTCCAATTATTAGGAGAAACTTTGTGAAAATCTTGTTCCCCACTTTAACTGAGCTCCTGACTCTCTGAGCTCCCATAAAACCCAGCCATGGTTAGGGATGGAACTTGCAATCCAAAACATCAGGCAGGACTTGCTACCATTCATACTGGTGGTGAAGATGGTGATCATATGGGGTTATATTTGGTCCACAGTCCCACAGCCTTCTTAGCTTCTGCAAAGAACTTTCCAAAGAAGGGTTTTCTGGGGGAATGGGTTATTCTTAGGAGTGGCAAGGGCACTCCTAAACTAATCTCCCCTCCCCAAAAAGGGAAACTGAGGTGAACAGTGTTGTAAGTTGGGCAAGGGGTAAACATGTGCATTGGTTGTTCATAGTTTAAAGCGGCAATCCTAAACACACTTCTTAGGGAATCAGTCTGATGGACGCCGACTGGATTTAATGTGCTTAAGGTTGTACCTCACAGGTGTCCTATGCAGAGTTAGTGAGTGAGGGTCTGATTAGGTGAACACTGAGGCTCTTTCACCACCCCACTGGCAATCCTGTGGCTGATGTATACCCAGGACCCAATGGTACAACCAGTTCTGCATATCCAAAGGGTTCTCGCCTCGATCAAAGGAGGCTAATTGTCTGTGCAGCCAGGTACTGGCCAGGCTTGGACAACTGGGGGTGAAGAACCCAGCATGGCCACTGTCTTCTCTGTCCACCGGCCACTGTCCAGGATTGCAGGTGGAGGACTCTCCCATCACCTCCTACCCTTTTTAAAACCAGAAATGCCCAGGACTGAACTGGGACCTTCCGCATAAAAATAAGCGCTCGAACGCTGACCTGTTCCCTTCATAATTTATCTTAAGCCATGTTTATCCTGCTTTTGGCAACCCAAAAGGCTCCCAGTGCACCTTGCAGAGAAACAAGACAAGCCCCACCTGCAGGCAGACTTTCTAAGCCTGGCACGGCAGGAGCGAGCGGAGGAGCTGGGAGGAAAGAGGAAAGAAAAGCAACTTCAAGACTCCCAGTTCTTAAAGTGAGAGAGAGCTTGATACCCTGGGGGTTTCACTGACTGAGATTACTTATGTTACAGTAAGAGATGTTGGAATTATTGTCTCCCTTTGCAGCTGATTGATCTGGTTGCTATGAAGTGCATGTGTCAGAGCGATTGATTTCCTCTGCCTTCTCTGGACAGAAGGGCTCCTCGCCCCAAAGGTGCCAAATTGATTCAATTTGGAAGGGTCCCTTCTGCTCCAGTCCACCCTTGTCCCTCTGTGCGAGGCATTTTCAGGGCCTGCAGGCTCTGCTGTTCAGGGCAGGAGTGGCGAGGTTGCCTGCTTCTCCTGCTCCATCTGTCAAGCCCAGCACTGGATCCACCAAAGTGGCAAATGAGGAGAGTTCATGCGTGGTGCGAGGGGGGAAACCTTGCTAGTGTGCTATGAGCAAGGGATGTGGGGTGTGGATGTACAGCTCTGTGGTGAGATCTGAATGAAACGAGGTTGGTCCCAGGTTCTGCCTCCAGCTACAAGGAAGAGGCATCCCCAGCCCATGGGCCTCATCTGTTCTTCGGTTATTTTCTTTTTTCAAGGGTGAGATGCAGAGCTCAGTGCCTTTTGGGGCACATCCGAGCAGATGCTTACAGGTGGAGTCAGGGCCGGCCCTGCCGTTGGGCAGTGCGAATCAGCCACCTCAGGTGGCAGGGCTGGGAGGTGGCAGCCAGGTGTGGGAGGAGAGAGCTGTGGGACACACGGCCTGCCTTGTGCCATCCAAACCACCCTGCTGCCCTCCGGTGTCGTGGAGGATGCAGCCCAATCACGGTGCAGAGGGAAGCTTCAATCTGGTTGGCTTTCGCACTTGGAATGGGAGGGAGTGTCTCATTTTTTTGCCACAGCAACAAAATCCCTCCAGCCCAGGAACCATTTGGCCAGAGCTATCTGGATCCTTTGAAATGTCCTGAAACAAAGAACTTCGGGATGCAAAAACGTCCTTTGATCTAAGGCAGTGAAGCTAAGCTCGCTCACTCGCTCTCTCTCTCTCTCTCTCTCTCTAGTAGCTACGCTGGATAATGTTTTTCAGGAGAAAGGCTCAATAGACCAAAATGCACTGGGATCCTGGACATGCTTTGTGTTTGTGTGTGTTTTCATCTTCCGTGCGCCTGTCCCTGTCTGCTCTGCATGCATCAACCTTTGTGCTGCCCATCCTCTTTGAAATATGCACACACAACAAGATTTCACTTACCTGATGCACAAGAAGCATTATGCTGTGCATGCCTGCTGCCAAGGGTGTCTTAATGGGACTAGTTCTTTGTTCATGGTAAAATACACCTCTTTCCCTTGTTTATACCCGTCTTGAGCTTAGAGAGATTATTACCATTACATAAATAAGCAAAACATCTTTGGAAGGCTAGTAGCATGTAACTCTGTGCAAAATTTGGGGAACAGGGAAGCTATTGAATTGTATCAAGAGCGATGCCCTCGAGCTCTGGAAAGATCATATTATTTCCAAAGCGCTAAGTAAGTCTAATGACTGTGAAAAGCTTCCCAGCCATGTGTGACAAAAAGGGAATCAAGATTCTCCACTCCTGCACTCTAGATCCTCTTTTAAAAAGCAGCCATTTTTTCTACCAGGATCTCTAAGTAGCAGCTGCCTGTGTCAAGGATGGTTGTTTGCATCGTTCAGAGATCATAATAATAAGAATAATGAAGACTGGGAGTTTCCAGGGGTTGGTTGTCGTAGGGGAACTTGCTGCAAGCATCCGAATTAGCCTCGTACAGGCTGTTGCTCACTTCCAAAGGAGCAGGAAATGATTTCTCAGCGCTCTTTATGAGTTGCATGGTTATTGGCAAGAAAAAGCAAATTCCCTGTGAGTATGGAAAATATATTGCGCTGTGTCAGGATGGCTCCAGGCCTATATGTATAGGAACAAGCTGCATGGATTTCACAGAGCTAAAATGTGATTATAAATTTATTAGAGATTCGCGAGGCAATGTGCAATCCACAATCTTCTCCGTATTGTCTTCTAATTTTCATTGTCTGGGTTTCCTCCCCTCTCTTTAACCCTTGTTGACCTAATTCTTTCTCCATTGGCTCTCTCTAAGCTTTCACTAAGCTTGCAAGCTCCTATCTTTTCTTCTCCTTTTGCCAGCTGCGATTTTCTTTTGCCTAGGAAAACAAAACCATATCTCCTAGAAGACCCACCCATAAACCCCAAACCTCCCCTCCAGGAAGGGCACACAGAAGTAACCAGACACTCTGCAAAGAAGGGACCAGACCTTGCAAAAGGAGCGAGTGAAAAGCCCCCTTTGATCTGCGATGTGCTCCGTCTACTTCCTATTAGGGTTTGCCTGCAAGTAAAAGGCAGCTCAACTTTTTATTTCCTCCCCTAAAAGCAGCTCTCCCCCTCCATGAATAGTGTCTGTAATACTCACCAGGAAGAACATAACCCCCTTTGGGTAAATAATACGCGTGTAGATACGGTCCCCCATCCTTTCTGTATGTTTAGAATAATTCATGGTTTATGTTGCTGAATAGCAGCCTTCCTCTGAAAGGACTGAGCCAGGCTGATGTCACCAGAGGCCCAACACTTCACAAATGGTTGCAGATCCTGGTGATTAAGCGGCAGCCGGTTGTATCCGAGCACAGTGTCAACGGTTCTGCTTAATTGGCAACGAACACAATGGGCGACTACACCCAGTCTCCAGCGGCAGCCCCGGCCCTTTCCGTGGCTGCAGGAGCTGACTTGCGCCAATGAGAAAGTCAGCTCTGAAGGCAGAGGGCACACGAGTGCCTTGCACATGCATGCGCAAGTCCGAGACAGCACGCTGATCTCAGTCCTCTTCTGTTTTGGCCAGCAAAGCCTTGGCCATGTGCTGGCCTGGCATGAAACCTTCTGCTGTGCAGGGAACGACGCCACCTGCAAGTCCAGCTCCTGTGAGGGGAAGGAAGATTGTCAGTTTGGCAGGATTGTGCACTGATGCAGGGAAAGGCTGGGAAGAGGTCCTGGGCTGAAGGAATGCCAAGGGACAGTTATCCCAAAGGTAAAGATGCTGAAAGGAGGGTACGGAGTAAGAACGGACCGAGAAGGAAGGGGAAATGTTTCCAGAGAACAGGAAGAGGAAGGGGAAATAAGCAAAGCGGGCTTAATTAGGGGAGATGATAGTGCTCGGAGTAAAATCATGGCCCCGGAGGATAGGGGAAGTGGCATGAGGAGGGATGGAGACAAGGGAGGCAATACAGAGACCCCAGGAATCTATTTTGGCCCTGGGGGTGGGGGCAAAGTGATCCCCTCTGGGCCAATCCCACAGTCTGGATGATGTCATGGCCTGAAGCGCCTCCCCTTCTCTTGACATCATCTGCCCCACTGGCCTGCTGCATTCTCCCTGCATGGAGAAAGGGACTCATCCAGTGCTGGTAAGAGGCACACAGAGCAAGTCCTCCCAGTCCAGCCTAGTCAGGCGCCTTCTTGGTGCACCGTGCGCCGTCCCCGTCCAGGTGGCAAAGGTGACATGAAGGTGCCTGGGGAAGCCACTCGCCCACCACCCCAACAGGGGCAGCAGGTGCCACATGCCAGGAAATGCCTTTGGTTGCCTCCTTCCAGGGAATGGAGATAGCAGGATGGGTTCCTTTGCTTGTGCGGGGGGTGAAGCCTGGGGAGGGAGATCTCTGTGACCCAAAGGGGACACTCCAGGGCCATATTTGGGAGCATCTTCTAGTTCTGGTCTCTGTGACTGCTGCATTGTTGTGACCTGGCAACCAGGCATGGGGGAAACATTTGCCGGCTTTCCATTTTATATGAACCGACTTAATTTGCACATCCCAGACTAGTCCATGAGCTGGAACATAGTGATTCTTCGGTTGTCACGGTGTGTAATGCAGTTTCCCTATCCAGAAATGTGCAGCCCGCAGACAATTGCATTACGAATGCCTGCATTAGCGAAGCTACTGTGTGCATATAGCTAAAATGCACAAATATGCAGATATGTTCTCATCCGATATTTCTTCTGGGAATGCATGGGGCTTCTGGCCAGAAGCCTGAGCTTCTACAGCTGAGCCGTATCCTTTGTCCTCGGAATTTGGCTACAGCCTAATGACTGGGAAGAGGCCCATGGCTGAGTGGCAGAACATAAGCTTTTCCTGCAGAAGGTCCCAGGTTTGATCCCCAGCATCTCCGAGTAGACCAGGAGAAACACTTGTTGAGTCCCCAAAGAGCTGCTGGTGGTGGGCGGACACCGTCTGACGGTGTGACTTGGTGTCCTGCAACAGCAGCGGGTTGGACTCAATGGCCTTCGTAGCCTCTTCCAACTCTACTCTTCTATGATTCTAGGATTCTTTGAGTTCTCCCCTGCCAGGCTCTCCCTCTGCTCTTGACCTTGCAGCTCCTGCTGCCTGAAGTCATAAGCCTCACTCGGCTTAAGGGGAGGGCTGGCCCCGAGTGCTCCCGCAGCCTTGTCTTTTCCATGGCAGCGCACCATTCATGGAATGGTGATCCCACAGAGCCACAGCTGCCATTTCTGTGCTGGTGCTTTAGGTAAAACCCTCCTTAAAAAAAATTTAAGCCCTCCTTAAAAAACCTTTCCAGGCATTTTGAGAAGCTTTTAATGCCTTTAGATCACTGTATTCAGATTCCCGCAAGTCTTGTTTTGCTGGTAAGCCCCAGCATGTTGTCAGACTTTGCCGATTTTACCTTGCTTCTATTAAATCCAGTTTTTATTGATCATTTTATTCCCTTTTTAATGTATTGTGCACTGCCCAGAAAACTTGGGCAACTGGGCAGTTTCATAGCATAATGGTATAAATTAATAAATTGCTTAATTGGAGCTGATTACTGGAGCTGAGAATTAACCTTCTCCCATTCCCAAACAGGACGCAGCAATCTCTCAGTAACGTTCTGTCTGCTGGGTTTTGGGGTGTGTGCGCATTCCTTTGCTTCTTGCCATGGAACCATGAATATTTTTAAGAGCAGACCTTTAGATCTTGTTGAGATGTGTGTCCCTCCCTCCCCATGGAAATTTGAAATGATGGCTTTGGAACAGCGTCCAAGATGAGCATCCTATCACATAAACGCACCTTCCAGTCGGTTGATGTTTGCCTGCGGCTCGGCACCCGGAGCCGAATAACGAGATCACTGAGATGTCATGAGATGTCATGAGATGTCAAGAATGACTATTTCTGTCCCTCCCCACTCCCTCCTGCAATACATAATTCATGAGAATTAATTAGTTAAGAGGAAGGCAAGGCCTGCCATGAGCGGTAAACGTTCATCATACCCAACTTGCGAGACCCAGCCGTCTTGAGATTTGTAGATCAATGTCTGAATTGCCGCGCTCACTTTCTTTCTTATATTACAGTGCATTTCTAATATATTACACAAGCAGCATTTAGATGACTTACAAGGATAAATCAAGTCAGGGTTTTTTGTTTGTTTGTTTGTTTGGGTTTTCATTTATTTTTAGTTTTTTGCTAGAGCTGCTGAAGGACAGCTCCGCCACCGAGGCAGAACAATAACCCAGCTATAAGTAATAATAATTTGGATGGGGAGACCAAATCACCCTTTGTTTTCTGCCAGTCATGACACCCCTTTCATTCCTTGTAGCCTCAGGATTTGTTCTTGCACATTTGACTCGGTGGCAAATTCTCAATCCAAGACGCATTTACATTTGTTGTGGGCGGGCGGGCAGCGTGTGTGGGGGAGACGACGGATGGTGACATTGCATTATGTAGCGCGAGAAGGAAGTGTGCTTTAACGTGATGGATTTTGACTTGGTCTATATTGCTACATGATGTTTATGGAGCAGAGGCAAGGCAATGCAGGGGAAGGTGAGATTTCCTTGGGACAGCCCCTCCGGTGGGAATTGCAGGCTGCTCGTCGGCCCAAGTGTGAGAAATGCTTTGCAGCATGGATGAAAAGACCCGTAGCTACAGAAGAAGTATGGGGCCCTTCCTCTTCCCACTGCAAAGATATTTCAGACCCTAGCTCTCTGCTTTTTAAAAAGGCCATGCCTGTTGCTAGCTCTTTCCCATGTGGTGGAGGAGTATTTGGTTGAGGTTCTGTTAAAGCACGCAGACTGGCTTACCCTTGTCTAGGGAGGGATGGTGTAACTTGGTGTCCTGTAACAGAGGGACTTGGACCTGATGGCCTTCTTGGCCCCTTCCAACTCTACCATTTGCTGATTTGCTGACTCAATGAGTCCATGAATAGATAAAGGGCGTTTTACTCTAAGCAGTGGCAGTGACAGCAAATTCTTGCATCGGATTCAGTAGTATTTGCATCACACGGGGCAGCAGAGGTGGAAAAGGCAGAGCGCCTAGCTGCCCGTCCCTTTCCACACAAAACTTCCAGATGTAGCACCGTTGTGAGACATTTGGGGGAGGAAGGTGGTGGCTGCCTTTAAAAAAAGGGCTCTCCCAACCAATGAAACCCTCACTGTTCAGAGCCTGCCGCATCACAGGAGTGCCCAACACATGCTCAGCAGTGGTGTGATGGTCCGTCTTGAACTTCGGCCGTTCAACATGGTGACCCCATAGCCATGATCCCGGGGAGACTCAAGAAATGCAGGCCACAGTGCTGATCCCTCTCAACTAACCCATTTTCTCCTGCACCAGCAGCAGGGCATTTGCAAAGAGAATGAGCCTCCACTTCCCATTCCAGATCAAGCCACCCCAAGATAGTTGGCATCGCGACATGGAGAGTATCTTGCTGCTTGAAGAAAATGTTCCTCCCAGGTGTTGCATGGAAAGCAGCAGTCACTGAATCATAGAATAGTAGTGCTGGAAGGGACCATGAAGGTCATCCAGTCCACCCCCCTGCTGTTGCAGGACACCAAGTCACACCATCCCTCTCGGATGGCTGCCCAGTTTCTCCTTGAATGCCTCCAGTGTGGGAGACTCCACCACCTCTCCAGGCAGCTGGCCCCACTGTCGTATTGCTCTGACAATGAGGAAGCTCATCCTGATGTCCAGCCTGAATCTGGGTGGTCGCAATTTGAATGGGTTATTCCGTGTCCTACACTCTGGCATCAGCAAGAAGAGATCTTAACTATATTAAACCCCATCTGCAGTTTGATGCTGTGTCCAATTCTGGGCACCAAAGTTTAAGAATCATAGAATAGTAAAGTTGGAAGGGCCCATAAAGGCCATCAAGTCCAACCCGCTGCTGTTGCAGGACCCTAGTTCACACCATCCCACTCAGAGGGCTGCCCAGTTTCCCCTTGAATGCCTCCAGTGTGGGAGAGCCCCCCATCTCTCCAGGCAGCTGGCCCCACTGTGAAGGAGGGCCACTCCAACATCAGCGGGGTTCTGAGCGTTCATCCACGCTGGGTTTTAGTCTCACTTTTATGGCACTATCCACTGGGCTGAACCCTACCCTTATCCCCAGATTAGGGTTGCACCGTGTTAACTCTGCAAAAGTTCAGCGTGCCGTCTGGAGTCGACACGCCACTCCACTGGCACTGACCCCACCAGCCTCTGCCAGAGTCCGGAGCAAACAGGGAAATCCGAGCGGGGCAGCGAGGATATTAGCATTCCTGCTCATAAAGGAGCGCTGATGCTGCATCCCTGGCTTTGCTGCAGCATTGGGGATTAGGGCAAAGCAGTGCTTTGAAAATCACCACAAAGGGAAGGTATTTCCTGCCATGGCCAGAAATGTTCTTTCGCAAAACCAAAACTGAGCGGGCTCAGCTAATCTCTGCAACAAGCTGAAGCCTGCACTATTTAGTCACAGAAGATGGGGAGTTTGTGTGTGTGTGTGTGTGTGTGAGAGAGAGAGAGAGAGAGAGAGAGGGAGGGAGGGAGAGAGATGGAGGGAGAGGGAGCCTCAATCTTCCATGCAAACATGCAACAGCAGCAGATGGCCTGAGCTGGAACAGCTGCCAGCAGGATTGATAAGGACAACCCTGTGCATTTTTATGGCACCTTCCATCTGAGGATGACGCAGGACTGATGTTCATCAGTGGTTCTGGGTAGTGGCTGCTTCTTTGGTCATTGATCTGTCTGGGAATTATGCCCCCTCCCCACTGCCTGAGTTTAAGGGGCATCGGCAAGCCGGTAGCACCCTCGAAAGAATTCCTTGTCTTGCTCACTTCCAAAGTGGTGTTCATGCCTTCAAATTTCCCCCCTCAGTTTGCACTTCTTGTTTGTTTAGACATCTGCCCCAAAGCTGTGCATGTTTTTGCATGTATTTCCAAACTATCTGGGCCCTTGCACACATTTTTCCAGATCATATGCACGGTTTTCTCTTTTGGCTGCTGAGCTCCCTTAAGACGCCTCATTCCTGAGCCCATTTTTCTGGAGCAGACACGCCTTTGGATGCATGTTGGGATCCCTGGGTGAGCCCTGGTAGACCCAGAAGTAGGGAGGGGCTTTCAGCCATGATCTGGTGGTCCAGATGTTGGGTTGCTCCAGCAGGATGTGGCTGGCTTGGGCTGGGCAGTCATTGGCTTGGGCGGGCCATTGGGACCCCTTGGTAGCGCTACCCTGGAGTCCGGCGTTTGAGAGCGACCCTGGGGAGGGTCTGAGTGCAGCCTATTCGCAACGGGAGGATGGTTGACCACCTGACAAGAGTGCAACCCCCCACCCCAAGTGTCCGCTGGGGGTGTCCAACCGAACGATCCTTTCCAGTTCATTCAGACATACAGGAAATACATGTGGCACAGAGGCAAGTTCCGAATAGGGTTCAGTGAAGCGGCCAATTTAGAGACCCAGATATTCTGCAGGCACTGGGGGCTCTGTTGCTTCTTGCTTGCTTGCTTGCTTGCTTGCCTGACTTCCAAAGGGCCGTGGACATCTGACCCTCGCCTTTCCACCACGCTGGGCTCTGCTGATCTGGGTATGAGCAGGTGCCAACCTCCCCTAGCCTATCCCTGGGGCCCTTTCAGGCTTCTCTGTCTCCACACACGACAACAGAGATGCAAAGTGCAAAGAGGTTTTTGCCTTGCGCTGCGGATGCAAGCCGGGGCACGTTTCGCCTACCGAGCTTCCGCTAGTCTCAGGGCAGCAAACAACACAAGAGTACCCAGGTGAGGATGTGGGAAGGGAAGCTGCGATTCTCTCTCCCCTCTCATTTCCAAATATCCCTGTGACATATGGCCGGATAATCAGCAGGAACTCCCCAGCTGCTGCTTCTTTCTGCCTCTCCAATGTGTGCAGTGCCCTTCTTGTTAAGGAGCTCAGGCGGTCGCAGCGTTGACAACACAGCAGCCCCGTGAAGTAGATTTTGCAGAGACCCTGTGGCTGGGCATCGGTCCGAGCCCCGTCCTCCCTGGTCTGCCTCCAGACCATTCCTCGGGCTGGCTTCATATTTCCTTTTGCAAAGACCGCGTGGCAGCAGATAAAGCTTTGCTTGTGAGAAATGGGACAGTGAAATGAGAGGCTTTGTCTCTCTGGAAACCTTTAAAGAGGCCGACCTGCAATCTGAGCTTTCTGAGGGGCAACAAGGCTGAGCAGCTGAGAGATTTCTCCCACTTTTGTCCAGCTTTCAAGGCCATTTGCTCTTCTTTCCCGCTGCCCTCCTCTTCCCCTTAACCTTTGGCAGGTAGAGCTTTGACTCCAGGTCATACGAGGATTGCATTTTCTTTCCTTTAGTTTCCGGCATGCTCTTTCTTTGCTGGCAATTTGGATGGCCTTTAAAACAAATTTTTATTGTGTGATACAAAAGCAAGCAAACCGCACCATTAAAGAATAAACAAGAACAAAACTAAAGCATTACAATGCTTGGATAAAATTTTAAAAAGATCCTGGTCATGTAGATATTAGATATCCCTGTAGATTTGTATTTGGACGGCACCCATGTGAGGTCAGACTATTTAATCTTGTGATACCTTCGCACAGCTGTGGATGTATGGGCAATTCATCAACTTTCTCCCACATTCAAGTGGTTAACATTTCAAGTTCTTTCTGTCCCCTTAAATAAAGACTGTTTGCTCCTTCTGAACCTGCAAAGTCTCACCCATCCCGGCTCATCAGTGCTTTCTTCCTCTGTGGAGCCGCCATATTGCTGGGGAACCTGGGCTGGAAACAGAGTGCATTTGGAGAGAAGCAGATGGGGGGAGCTAGGGTGCCACTTCATCCCGAGTCACGTTCTTGGTCCAGCTTGCCCAGTGTTGCCAGCACGGGCTGGCAGCAACCACTCCCCAGGGTGTGAGGCTGCAGCTTTGCCTGTGCCCCCTGGAGATAACAGGAATGGAACCAGGGAATTCCTGTAAAATGCTAGCACGTGGCATGGCTCCGGAAGGTGGGGAGGGGGGCAGAAAAGGCTCAGGTCATCTCATCTAAAAAGTGGGTCCCCAGAGCAGATCTAGGGTTACACACGCAGATTGGCTATCATCTCACCATGTTTGGCCCGCATTATTGTCAAACTGCAGTTCAGAGGGTGAGCCAAACAGGCCAAAGCTGCCAAGTGGGTCAGATCTAAACCAAGGACTACTGAGCTCACAGCTCGTGTTCTTGGTCATTACACTACACTAGTCCTCAAGGGGCAATTTACTTCGCTCATGATGGAAAAGGGTGACTGACTTGTGGTAATTTATAATAAACTGGAAAAAGTTCAGAGGAGGGCAACAAAGATGATCAGGGGACTGGAAACAAAGTTCTGTGAACAGAGATTGAAAGAGCTGGGCATGTTTCACCTGAAGAAGAGAAGACTGGGAGGTGATATGATGGTACTTTTCTGCTTTTCTGTACCGAAATCTGCTTTTCGGCGCCAGGCGAAGACCTTTTTATTTAGACAATATTTTAATTAATATTATTGTTAATTTATGTTTATGCTTTGGTTTAATTTATGTTTAATTAATTTATGTTTAATTTATGTTTAATTTAAGTTTAATTTAAACTTGTTATTTATTTTTGTTGTATGTTTTTATATGATAACCTGAGATGGGCCAGTTTTTAAATTTGGTATATGTTTTAATAATATATTTGTTTATGTTGTGAGCCGCCCCGAGGCTGCTGCAAGGGGCGGCATATAAATATTTAAATAAATAAAAAAATAAATAAATAAATAAATACTTTTCCACTACTTGAAAGGCTGTCACAAGAGGAGGGCCAAGATCTCAACCATCCCAGAATGCAGGTTGTGGAATAGTGGGAAGTTACAGGAAGCCAGATTGTGGTTGGACATCAGGAAGAACTTCCGGATTATTAGAGCAATACGACAACAGAACCCATGGCTTGGGAGGTGGTGGCTCTCCCACGCCGGAGGCATTCAAAAGGCATTTGGACAGCCCTCGGTCAGGGATGCTTCAACTTGCAATCCGGCACTGAGCAGGGGGTTGCGTTCAATGGCCTAATAGGCCCCTTCCAACTCTACGATTCCACCATTCGATGTGGTTATTAAGGAGTAAACAGCAACTGCCGTTTAACTATATTGGTTTGTTTGCACTGGAGCTGCTTGAACATCTCAGCTTTTATTTGGAGCATTGTCTATCGCAACTTTCTTTCCCCTGGAGCATCTTCAGAAGCAAGCTGCTTCAACCATGCAGTGAATGTTGCTTGTCTTCCCCGTCATTTCTTTTCATCCGCTCCCACCCCGCAGTACAACCCAAAATGACCACCATCGCATGCAGGCACCAAAGTCCACTTGCTCCAGCGGCCGGTCGAGTATACGAAGATAAAAATAGTGAACTCCGTGGCCCGGCTCCAACCCAGCGCCATTCATGGAGTCGGCTGGTGGTACTTGTATCCTCGTTTGAAAAGAAAAGCGGAGCTGAACAATTTGTCAAGAACAAGAGGTGGCAAACGTGAAATGATCTTGAGTGGAATTTAAAAAAAGCCAAACATCCAAATTAAATTAACATGCTGTCTGACAACCTAACAAGGTGATAACTTTATCCTGCTAGTAATTAACACATAATGAAGTGCACACCATCCAACAGCAGCTAAATATAACTAGTAACGATGCAAAAGAATATACCTTGAAAACAAACGTATGACGGTCTGGGCAAAGGCCCTGCTTGGCTTTCGAAAGGTCACGGGTTCGATTCCGGGCATCTCCAGGCAGGGCCAGGGAAGAATCCTGTTGGATGAGACATTATTTTTTGAGTGTGAAAAATTCTTCATCCCCCATGATGGTTGGTGCGGGATCTGCCATGTCCCTTCTGTGGAGTTTCATCAGCAGATCTTTCACAGTGGCGGCACAGAAGAACCTCAGAAGAGCCTGGTGGGTCAGACCAAAGGGCCATGGTGGGTCAGGCCACCAGATCCCATGTGCAGGATAGGAGTGCCGCAGCACCCTCCTGCCCATGTTCCACAGCAACTGGTGTACGTAAGCATGCAGCCCCTGATACCAGAGGTAGCCTATAGTCACCAGGACCAGTAGCTACCGACAGCCTTCCCTGAGAGCTGGCACTGTGCTGGTGTTCAGGAGCCCTTGCCAAATCGTGTCATCCCTTAGCCAGTGGACCATCGGCACACGAGTCCGCCGCAGAGGGAGAGGGGCGCAGGGGCGCTCCATCAGCACTCCAGCTCGACCTGCTGCTCTCACTCAACCGCTTCCATTCCAGCTGGCCACAAAGAGCTGCCCTTTACCTTCACGAGCCAGTGCCTACGTAGCCTCTCCCCCACTTCCCTCCTCATCCGTTTCCCCTGTTCTTGTCATGCCTCTTAGACTGTAAGCCTGAAGAATGGGGTAAACATGATGAAGCCAGCCAATAACCAAAGCCAAATTGCATCTTGAGGCTGTTGCAAAAGTGGCAAAGGATATGCCAGCAGTAATGTGGTAAAGCTGAGTTAATATTTGAAAGGAGGACCATCTGCCTCCTTGGGCAACGGGGGAAGCAGAGTTTCTGTCCCAGTGGCAGTGAAACTATTGTGTTTGAGAGACTGTAGTTAGGGGATTTCACTGCACAAAGCTTTGGTTGTGTGCTCATCAATCCTCACTCCCAGTAATTTGCAGGTGCTTTACATAACATGGTCATCTTCTCAGACCAAGCACTTCCTTGTTTGGTTGTGTTTTGTGTAGCGTGGGGACAAATGCTGGAATGGACCAAAACAAGAAGCGCCCGTGTTTCTGAAATTCTGCTATACCACAGCGCCCCCTTGTGCTCGTGTAACGGAATGTATACAAAGGCAGAGAAAGAAAAAGCCCTGGCGCAGAAAACATGTGTAAAGGAGCTGATCGTAATCCCTAGAAGCAGAAGCCACAGCAAAGTGGTGGGTTACAAGCCTCATGCAGAGAAACACCGAGTCCCTGGGCCTCCACTGCTCACCTGAAATAAACCGACAGGTTGGACTTCCTGTCTCTCCTTAGCCGGAGCTGCCTCTTTAATGCAGTGTGCATGTCACTCTTTCTGTTTGCTAGATGCTGCCCAGCTTCTGCATCCAGCTTGGATCAACAGCCGCCCCTGAAGCACTGATATTTGAAGCCTTTATGGAGTAAGGAGTTCAAGGCCATCCAGGATGCAGAAAAACTCAATCAAGAGGACGACAGCAGGTGACCGTGGGCCTGCTGTGTTTCTCCTTGGCCCCACACTTTTTAAAGCCAAGGGACCCAGTTTTTTATAATGGAGGGGCAAAGGATTTCCTGAGCATGGAGCCAAAAGCCCACAGTGCTCAGAGCTTTACGAAGAAACACGAGCAATTAACCCAAATAACCACCCAGAGGTCACAGCAAGCGAAGTAAGCTGCAATTAACGGCCCCTTCAATTTAACACCCGCCTCGTCCAAGCCTCCCAGCTCACGGGCGGGAAACACCAGGACAGGGATGCAAATGGAGAGTATTTCCATACATGGCATGTTTTTCGGCAGCCCGTTTTCCTTTTGCATGGAAGTCCTGACAGACATCCTTCTGCAGCGCGGTTGCCTGAGGGCAAAGCGACGTTGCAAACATATTGCTTTGATATTATAACAACATGTCACAGTTTAACTGTGCTAACAGCACTACGTGGGAGTAGGTATTGGAATGGATGTTCAAACCTCTTAAGTGCAGACTTCACTGACAATTACCCGGGGTTAACAGCAGAGTGTTTATTTGAAAAGCACAGAAAACAAACTTGCAGTGAACTGAAGTCTGGGATAAGAACTGGCCATCTCTCAAAGCCAATTCCTACCCAGCTCAGCACACCTGTCCAGCCTCTTCCCCATCCTTTCACCCACTGTCGACCAACAAGAAAGAGTCTTTCTCTTCAATGTTTATAAGCCCTTCACAAGGGATCTGAGGGCTGCATGCGCCATGTTTAAATCTCCCTCAACAAACCTTTGAATCAGTTTGAACCACTGCCAATACTTAATGTGGAATCAGTTGAAACACCTGAAATGAGCCAGTGTCCTACTGCAGTGAGTAGTGCAGAGGTGCCCCTTGGTCTCACTCTTCAGATTACAGCTGGCCTCACCAGGCACATGATAGATAACAGGGGTGGCACCGGGGGGACATGCCTAGAGCTAAAGGTCCATAGCTTGGTGGCCAACAGAAAAAAGACCCTCTCTAGGTCCCTCTCCTTGATTGTTGGAGCTATGTGGAAAGGAGTTGAAGATGAGTAGGGCTGTGAGGATGGCTGAGCCTCACGTCCTCAGTTCTCAGTCCCAAGGCTGGTAAATTTTGCTAATCAGGATGAAATAGCTAATGATTAAAAGCCATGGTTGGAAAATGTCATCTCTCATTTCCTTCCACTGGTCAACCAGAGAGTAAGAGCCCAAAGAACAAAAATAAGAAGTGCCACATTGGCTCAGTTCCTGCCCCTACGCAGACTACCCTTCTGCCCGGGGGAAGCCCAAGAGGAGGACATGGTCTCCCACAGTGGGTTATGTGGAAGTCACAAGTGTATGTTGGTGCAGAAAAAGGAGAGGTGGATATTCTTAGGAATTTCACGTCTCATTTAGAAAATGAGAAAGGAAAAAGAGCACACAAGGACAAATCTGACAGGTTGCCATTGACAGATCTACCTTAATCAAGAAGAGAATTTGGGCGTTGACATGCATGATGGATGGAACAATAAAGGGCTGATTTATTGCACTGCAGCTGCTCTTGAAAGCACGAACTCCATGGTAAACACTGGGAAAAAGAGAAAAATCCATCTCTATTTCCAAGGAGTGCTAATTTCTCCTAACATCTGGAAGGGATCAGAACAGAGAAGAGGCATTCCAGCATGGACATTCAAAGGCAGGACTTCCAGCCTGGAAGTTTCCACCAATTTCCTCTCAAGCAAGGTGTCCAATCTTCCCTAGCATTTGAGAAGAGGAACTGCAGGGAAGATTAGCAACAAATGAAATCCGTGGGGTATTAAACTGTCCCGTTCTCTTCCTGCTCCTGGTTGCAAGGGAAGATTAATAACCCCAAGAAGGAGAGAGACACGGTCCAGACTGATACCGTCTTCACCCAGCTTGATGTTGCTGGCTGGCTGGTAAGTTGCCACATCTTCAGCTAGTGTTGCTTCTGTGCCTCAAACTCCAACCTGGCAAGCAGAAATCTAGCAGGTAAAGCTCTACCAAGGGGGGATATGATATCCCTCTAGAAGTACCTCAAAGGCTGTCACAAAGAGGAAGGTCAAGATCTTTTCTTGCCAATACCAGAGTATTAAGTTGTGTAACTCAAATTGTGACAACCCGGGTCAGGCTAGATGCCAGGGAATGTTTCCTCACTGTCAGAACAGTGTGACAGGGGAACCAGTTTCCCAAAGAGATTGTGGGCTCTCTCAGCACTAGAGGCCTTCAGGAAGAAACTAGGCAGCCATCTGAGTGGGATGGTATAAATTGGTGCCCGGCACCACCGATGGCCTTCTTGGTCGCTTCCAACTCTATTATTGGAAGAGTTATACTACATACCCTTCTATGATTCTATGTACTAATGGTGTCCTGCAACAACAGGAGCTAACCCACACAAACATGCCCTTTCCGAAAGATGCCATCTGCAGCTGGCAACATGATCATCCGTGATCAAGGTAAACCTTCAGAGAGAAAATTCCCAGCTGCGGTTTCTCTGGAAAAGTAAACAAGCCCCAGTCAATAGGCTTTGATGCCTATTTATAGAAGAAAAAAGACTTCTTATCCATTTTCTATTTTCCTTTTCCTGCTTTTTTCCACGGAGCAAAGTCTCCAGTGGGATGGGGAGAAAAACAGTGTGCAACATTACACCTGCGCTTTGTCTGGCTCCCGTTTCACTTGCAGAGGCGCACAGGTGTGCGAGAGACCTGCTAATTGGACCCATTTAAGCCAGCCCTGCTCTTGTTACCGCGGCTGTTTGCAGTGCCACGGAGACACGGCCCTGCTCTCCCGCCTTCTCGGAGCTGCTCTCGGCACCGAGGGTTGCTAGAAGACGGCCATTTGGGCGACAAATTCCCGACAAGGGCCTTTCACCTGTTGACCAGCCCGGCTCCCTCACACCAGCTTCAGAACTGTCGCATCGGAGCAGAAACGTGCCATGTAGCCTGGGTTTCATAACTTTCAGAACTGGGCCTGCTGGAAGAAGGGTCTGCTTTAATTTGGTTTGGTTTTTGCAGCCGCGGGCTTCCAAACATGGGCATTCACTTCTTCCCCCTTTGTTTTGTTTTCTGTTTTTGCATGCGACGGTGGGTGTTTGAAAGATGCCTTTGCTTCTGGTGCTGCGTCTGTGACCATTTCTGGAAGAGAATGTGCAGGCTTTGAGTGCTGTCACGAATACAGGCAAAGTTGGGGCGTGTGCAGGGATGCAGTCCACCTTATGTGTTTGCCCCCGTGTCTCTCACCCATGGGAAAACCTCAGCAAAGCTTGGGGGAGGGTCTTTCTAAGTCTTCTCCAGAAAACGCAAAAAAAGGATCCAGTTTCAGTTGAGCTGAGAGAATCTCTCAATGAACGACATCTCGGCTTAGCCTTTCCTTTCCAGTGTTCCACTCCAGCCCCACTTCTAGAATTTCTGTCTAACATCTGCCTGTCCAAGCCTGCCCTTCCTTGTGCAGCTCCACCGATCTGTGCTGTCCAACCTGCTATTTCATCCTCCCTCTTCGTTCCGCGGTCGACACGGAGCTGAAATGAGCTTTATTTGGCCACAGCCCGGAATGCTGGCTTATGACGTCGTCACCCAGTGCCGTCCTGCACAGACTCGCAGACTTAAGGGGATTAGATCCAGCTGACATCTGTGGGCCCCAAGCCCCACCACCATGTTGCCAACACAGGCAGCAACCCAGGGCTGGCCCAAGATGCTTTTCTGCCTGAAGCAAGGAGCAAGACGGTGTCCCCTCCCGTCCTACATGCAAAACCCAGCCAGACTGGCAGCAGATGTTTTCCGCACTGAGCGCTGCAGCACCCAGAGTCATCAGGCAGACTGGCTTAGGGGGTGCCGAACAGGCCTTGTGGCATGCAGGCTGCCCCTCCGACACACCCTCTGCCCCCTCTCAGCATCGGCTGCTTGAAGCAACCACGTTCCCCCACCCCATCCCACCCCAGCAGTAGGAACAGCCCTGCAAGAAGCTCTCTGTGCAGTTACATGTACTCTGTAGCAAAGCTTTTGCGCATGACTCCCTGTCTCCTCAAAAAGCCCCCGAATGCTGGAGAGTATCTGGAATGCTGGAGGCACTCTCCCTGTATGTGTTTTAAGAGCACATCTGACTTGCTTAGCCTTCGGATGAAAGGCGACTGTGACAGAGCAGAGCAGACAAGACGGGGAGACGGGGAGGCAGCGGGATCCGGCTGACATTCCGATTACCACCATATAAAAGGCAGTGGCATATCATTTCTTTGAAAGGGCACATCCAGTAGGTCGTAGAAAGGACAAAGTGACCTTTTAAAGGTCTTTTCAACTCCTGGCTTATGAAATATTCCCATAAATCTAAGCAGGATGATGGCAAAATTGGCATTTTTCAGTGGAAGTTTCCAAAGAACAGGTTTCCAAGGAACGCTTGCTTAATGGCACAGACATGCGGAAATATTGCAATCTCCGAGGTAGACACTGAACCTGCCATCTTAATGTTTAGGGCTTACAAAGAGTAATTACACTGATTCGATCAATTACAGGTTTCATTCATCACAGATTGAAAATAGATTTTTAATCGAATGTTAATGAGGATTTGTCCCTGGTGCAAAGGATTCAGTGGCAACGGTTTTGTCAGAAACAATTTGGGAAAAGTGGCTGCATGGCTACGCCCAGAGCCTGCTTTGATTATTTTGGGTGTTTACTCGCTCTTCGAAATGGATTATAACAATATTGTCTTCTCTAGGAGCATTTCCTGCAAATTTTGTCTCCAGGAATCTTTGCACCAGTCAGAATCATTGTACTAGCTGTGTATTTATAGCAAACCTTATTTTGGCACTCAACACATTGCAAAGAATAAGGACAGGGTACTGATCCAAGGGACTTACAGTCTAAATATCTGTGCACAAGGGACATGCATGGGAAGGAAGGGGAAAGGAGTCACGGTAAAGCTTGGAGAAAGACAAAACGCTTTTCACTATCCTCCTATATAGCAAGACACCAGGAGAAGGTGGGAAGTCCACTTCCACCAGTTCCATGACAAATACCTAAATTTGGATCCAGCTCATAATTCAGAAGCCACCTTTCAGAGAAAGCAGCATACAAATTTTAAGATTACAAATGCTAAAACTTCACTGCTCAGAGGGGTCTATCAAGAGTCTGCAAATGTTTTGTCCCTGCAGACACAGCTGGAAATTCAAGACACTGCTGTGAGCAGGATCACAAAATCACCACTTTTCTGCCCTCACTCTTAAGGTGCACCTTAGTCAACACAAACATTTGTTTCATGTTCTTTGGACGCCACCAAGTCTCTTTAATAGGGGATGGTCTAATTTAGCTACTTGGTGGCAATGCAGTACAGAAAATGGTTTTTTAAAAAATACGTTTTGGTAATCTGCAGTAGCTGCTTCTTTTATTATGGAGATAAACTATGTGCTGGAGCAGTCTTTCATATGCATACTCTGAAACCAGTAAATAATTTAAAAGAGTGTCAGGCATGAGAGACAGGAACTCCTTGGTAGTGGCCCCACAGGAAAGGAACTCCCTCCCAAATGAACTGCACCAAGCTCATTCAGGGCAGGCTTTCAAATGAGCCTGAAAAGGAATCTCTTCCTTGCTGTCTTTCCTTAACGTAGTTTAAACTATGGGATTTAAACCTCCATCCCCATTTTTAGAAACCCTATTTATTTATTTGTTTGTTTGTTAGATCCCATCTTTTTTCTTTTTTAAAGAGCTCAAAGAGGCTTACACCATTCTCGTCCTTCTGCTCTTAATCTTATCTCCACAGCCACAACCTTGAGAGGTTCTGCGATTCTGCGCCTGGCCCAAAGCCCCCAGTCGGCTCCGTGGCCGAGTGGGGACTAGAACCCTGATCACCCGAGTTCCAGTCCCACGCTCTTAACCACTACACCACACTGCCTCTCTGCTTACTTCTATGTGGCACATGTGCTGTTTCATCATAATTTCTTCTAAGTTTATTATCTAGGGGCCTGCTCACAGCGATGCTTGGTGAGGGTGTGGACCCCACAAAGCAACCGACAAACACAAAGTAGGGCTGTTTTAAGAAACACATCATTGCTCTGAAGTAACTTCCACAACTAAACATTTGTAGGTTACTTGGAATAATTTTTGATGTCCCCTCCCTTCTCTTAATTATACACATAATGATAATAAGGCAGTTTCTACATGTCCACCTTGCTTCATCTGTGTTTATCCTGTTGCCGCTCCCAACTGTCAAGACAGGACTTCTGGGTTACTCCCAGCACACCCCCCTCCCGGAGATACTCCGGCATGAATGAACGATTACCCAAGGATATATTTTCCTTCACCTTCGTTGTGCTTCCAAATAAGGTTTCCATGGCCCCACCTCATTCACCGGGTGAGGGTTCCAGATACCAACATCTTCTCTTCTTAACCCTTCAGACTTTCTCACTCCATCTTCTTTCCTTGTTGCAGAAAATCTGCAAAGAAGCAGAAAGAGGGAGGAGCTGTACAATGCCTTCCAAACGATAGTAGCAATGGCCAGTTTCTTGAACCGGGCCAGCTCTTCCATAAGGCAGAGTGAGATGGCTGCCTCAGGCAGCAGATATGTAGGGAACACCGCTCTGCCTCTTCCCCCAGTTCCCTGGCAGCCATTTCCTTCTATGGGGGGCTGGATCTTCATGTTTCTGGCATGCCCCCTAAAGCAGCCTTCTGCCCTCAAGCGTGCTGGAGAGCACTGCCCAGTCAGCAGGATTCAAGTCAGATCCAAGTGCCAGTTGGTTCTGCTCCAAATGGAGAGCCGTCTTTGCTCAGGGAGCCAAATGCCTCGTCCCAGGTTGTGCTTAACCAGCCAGACATCCCCTGTGTGTCAAGAGCATTCTGCAGACTCCCTGCTGGACTGGATGCTGTCATGTTTGCATGTTCATGGCAGATCCCATCCTGGTTGCCTTGGGCTATGCATAGATGTCTGCCCCAGAATTTAGATTGTGCTAGACTGGCCAGGCGAGGAAGCCAGGATCACATAACCTCGGCCTGGTATATATTCGGAGCCTCAGTTCCAAGAATCTGTATGCAGCATCAGCTGATGCCAGAAGCTGTTGGACTCAGCAGAGCCCTAATGTCCAAGTCCCTGCTCCCTTGGCCCAAGGTTTATTCCCATGTGCCGCTTGACATTCTTGGTGCAATTATTAAAAAAAGAAAATGTTGAGCGGAAACTCAATCCTGCTGCAGCTGGGAATATGAACATTTGACTTTCTATTGTTTCCCGTTAGAAAAACTCTGGGAGGTGCTCACATGCTGGCAATCGGGAGGCCAGGGGCACCGCACCGGATCCTTGTGCAGTTGAAAACAATGCTCACAATAAACCGTGTGGCTTAGCCTGAGCAACTCGTATCTCCAGGAACGCTGCCAAATAGATTGTCCTGGCCTCTTGTCTCCTTCCTTCCTTCC
Organism: Varanus salvator macromaculatus; assembly: GCA_023646645.1. NCBI lineage: Eukaryota > Metazoa > Chordata > Lepidosauria > Squamata > Varanidae > Varanus > Varanus salvator. The sequence continues at coordinate 4,267,013 of JAIXND010000852.1, read as the reverse complement.
TACCTTCCCTGCTCCACAGCTGAACTACCAGACAGCCTTCGGCAGACAGGATCTGCTTGAAATGGAACCTGGCCCTGAGCTTGGCTTTCTGAGATCTTCTCTTTGCACCTACAGACGTCATTTTAGAAGAGTCCTTAGCAGCGAAAGTGGTGCTGCCTTCGCCAAGTGCAGACCTTCACTAGAAAAACCCCTGGCTCACGTTCTCCCAGCTTTGAAATGAGCCATTAAAATCAGCAGACCTTTAATGCAAGTCCCGTTGATTGGATGGGCCTCTTTATTGTGTATTGATTTTGTATTAATAATAATAATAAGTGATCGAGGTGGCATGCAAGGTTTCAAAGCAGTAAAACCTGAGCAAGAACCATTCAGAACAATAAAAGCATGAAAATGACATGTTTGAAAAGGCGAAACTGGCGAGGTGAGGCAAAACTTTGCTTTTCCTGGAGGCCAAGTGAATGCAGGTCCTTCCTAGCTCTCCAGGGAGCAAGTTCCCCAGTTTGGAAGCAATGCAGCAGAAAGATCTTCCGAGCAGAGCCCTGAGGGTCTCCTGGAGATTCCAATATGCTGGCAGGATGGTAGGGGGATGCAAGGTCCCTCCAGGATCACCTCCTGGGCACTTGGCAGAGTGGCCTCCATGGGCCACCATCTCCTCAGGAGATGCTCCTTGTCCTCTCCCTCATCCTGGGTACCACTTGCTCGCTTGGCAGGCGGAGAGCTCCGGAGCAAGTCGGCTGCAGCATCTCCTCCTCACTACCACGACCACCACCTTCGCCTGGTCTCAGTCTGACCTGCAGCAGGTGCCTGCCCAATCCTGAATTTGACACCAGCCCCGGGTCCCTGAGGCAGCCAGTCCTAAGCTGCTTGGATCCTTACAGCTTAAGTCCAACCCTCTGGATTAAACATAAAAGCAACTGGAAAGCAGCACAGGTCCTCCAGGACAGGTGCAATACGTTCCTGATGCCACAAGTATGACTCAGTCTAGATCCAATCTAGCACACCTCACACCCTAGGAACGCATTTCTGGTGGACCCCATTAGATCTGTTCTCCGCATGAGCACTTCAGTTTGGTTTGGTGATGGATAAAGTTTCGGCGAATTTGCCATGGTAGAATGCACATCTGTCTATTTTTATCGAGAGTCAGTCACTGGCCCAGAGTCACCCAGGAAACTTCATGGCCAATGAGGACTAGAACCCTGATCTCCCAAGTCCTAGCCCAGCATCCTAATCCCTATGCCACGCTGACTGCTCTGCCCTATAGAACACCTGGGAGTTTTGTGTTGCTATCAGCTAGCTGAAACATTTCCAATTTTATTTTTTAAACGTGCAAAGATATTTTTGTGGAAATTGCTCCCAAGCTCTGAATTTATATTACACTTCCATGCCTTGAGCACATTTTTACAGTTGAATTAAACAGGGTTTCTAATGGAAACACACTGATAGAGTTTTTATTACAGCACAATTACTGGGACAAGATCTCTGGCTGACGTTTCAGGTGCGTGGGTTTTTTTTTTTTTTTCTTCCTTCATCCAAGTTTAGCACTTTCATAGCCCTGTTCCTTACTCCAGCCAGGTGTCTCTGTAAGACAGGAATTGCTGGTTTCTCAGATAGTGCAGGATTCCAACTTGCGCCGCAAAGCTGGAGTCTGGCTTAGTGCTGGGAAAGCATTCCTCTAGGACTCGGCTTATCTGGGGGTCCCAGCTGTGGGAGGGGTCCCCACTAGGGAACTGTTGTGCTTGCTTCTGTCTAGGCATGTTCAAGCGGGACCCTCGGGCTGCAATTTTACATTCCCTGGAAGCTCGAAAACAAAGATCCAGGGAGGAATGAAGGAGTCACTTGGATTTCTTCCTCCCCATTACTCGCCACTGCCACCTCCTCCTCCTGGGACTTCCCACGGACGCACCACATATGTGATGACAATGAGACATGGACATGGTTGTCACACGGCCACAAGCTGCTCCCACGGAGCTGGCAGCAAGCCCGCCCTCCTCCCCTGCAAACCAGCTCGGCTGTGGTGGTCGTTGTCGCGCACGGCCCACCCACACCCAACAGAACGAGCTCCCTGCCAAACCAGCGATTATCTTGCAGGAGACGGGAATCCAGACGGCAGTGAAGCCTGCGTGGGAGCTGGGTGGGGGGGGGGTCAACCTTCTCCTTTTTGTCCACAGCCTTTGTGAGCTGGCCTTGCTCGTCTTCGTAGGCGAGAACTGAAGTGTGGGACGGAGCCATCCCAGGTGGGCAAGCGGGAAGAGGGGCTGCCTTCAGATCCCGCCGCGTCCTCGGAAAGGAATGACACTTTTTAATTAGCTAGCACTCCGGCTGCCCCTGCCCCCTTAGCCTGTCTTCAAACGCCCGGCTTCCATCATATTCAGCGGGCAGATCCCATCACGGGCTGGCTTACCAGAAGCAAAAGACATATAAATATTCTAACCGACTTCTCTGGAAATGAAAAGAGGAGTAAAAAGGGGGTAATTAGAGAAGCCAGATCCCAGAGGTAGGCCTTGCAAAAAAAAGAGGGGGGGGGAACCAGCCCTTTTGCACTGTGCCTTATGTCAGTAATATCAAGTGACTGGGCGATGAATTAGTTAAGGCCAACTAATCCACAGGGAAGCCTGGCACGCACGTGTGTGCGGAGAAGAGCAGGGTTAAGAGAGAAAGCAGAAGTGGAAAAACAAATCTAAATTCTAATAAGTAAATTATTCAGTCAGGGCAATTAGGAAGGTGCGAACCGCCCCCACCCCCCGCCCCGGCCCGTCTTTCTGGATGCATAGCAAAAAGCCGGCGAGCGCTGCTCGTAAACTCTGAGCGCAGCATCGCAGGGCCAGGCCAGGAGGAGGAGAGGACGCGGCACTTCGCAGGCCTGCTCTGCAGAGCGGCGTCCAGCTTTCGGCTTGATTTCCGGGCTAATGGGCCAAAGAGGCCTGGATCTGGCTTGTGGCTTTCCCCTACAGGAGAGAGGGAGAGGGAGAGGGAGAGGGCGGAGGGACCTTCCTTTGGACAGGTCTCCGAGAACTGGCGCTGCTCGTGGCTCCCTTGAGAGGCCGGGACCGAGCTGCTGAGCGAGGCGCGGGCGCAGCTTCCGCGGTGCCGTTACGCAAGCTCCGCGCCGCGGACGCCCCGGGCCCGGCCCCCCTTCCCTTCCTTCCCCCGATTTCCCCCTCCTTCTCCTTCCTAAAGCGTGCTAATTAAATCATTAAAATGTTATCCTCACTTAAGCATGGATAAAAACGTTTGAAACGTTTCATTAGTATGCGCTTGCCAAAGGAGTGCGCCAAGGCGGGAGAGTCGGGGAAGTGCGAGGGAGCGAGGGAAGGAGAGCGTTGGCGGGGAGAAGGGAGAAGGCAGAGCTCTGCCATCCCTTCCTGCAGGAGGCTGTTTTTCAACCCCACGCAGCCTGTGCAAGCTGCTAGTCCTAGTGGAGGAGGGCTGGGCAGAGAGAAGTTGCTCAAAGGTGTACCCCTAACCACATGCACCAAAGGAAGGAGGGCGTGGGGGGAGAGGGAGAGAGAGAGAGAGAAAACGCGCGCGCAAGCCCGCAAGCTAGTCCCAGGTGGGGAATGATCGGAGTTGTAGGCCTTTTTCTCTCCAAGTACGCATAGGATCGCATCCTTAGCTGAGATCCCTTGAGATTCAGCAGCCAGTTTTAGGGCGCAGCCAATGAGGGCTGGAGACTGCACCGTCCATTCGGAGCCCCGAATCTCCTGGAGGCCCTCTGCCCCCCCCCACCTGCTGTCCAGAGGGGAACAACTCCCCACAAGCTGCCTTCTTGCTTCAGTGGGAGCGCTCCGGGGTCCCCTCCCTCGCCGCTCCTGTGGATGCAAGAGCAGCCCGGGAGGGGCGGAACACGCTCTGCTCCTCGCCCCTCCCGCATCCTCTGAGATGTAATCCGACCGGGCTGCTTTGGGTTCAAAAGCAAACCCTCGTCATGGAACCTGGCCGGTGTCCCGCGCTGACGCCCTTCTTTGGAAACAGGATGAACCAGAGCGAAAACGGCTGCGCTGACCTCCTGCTGGAAGGGGAAGCCGCTCTGAGCCACTTTAGGAGCGGAATCTAAGGGCCGAATCTCTTTTGGCCGCCAATGCAAAGGACGCTGCTGAGCACAGCCCAGGATACAGGCGTCCTAACGCCCTCCTCCTGCGCAGTATTCCGGACAAGAACGGCCCCTCTTTGAGGATGCTGTTGGCATCACACCAGGAATTTCCTCCTAGTACAAAGCAGCCCCTTCGGAAGAGTAATTCTGTCCAGAAGCACAGCCAGGGAGGAAAGGGTTAAAGCCCCTCACCACCACACTTGCTGCAGTCCCCAAAATGATCAGATTCCACCTCTCCCCCTTCCACATTTGTTGGCATTTTTAAAACAAAAATCAAGGCACAGGTTAAAAGAAAACACCTCATTTTATATCATGGTCGGAGTTACATCACCTGTGCCCCTATTTCCGGCTCCCAAAGTTCTAATAAAGTCCATGTGGGGGGGGGGGAGTAGTTTCCCAAGACTTTCCATTTCTTCCATTAGAAAATTCCGTCGTGCTCCATTCGAGTGAAATCATCCTGCAATTTCTGTGCCTACGTGTTGGAACCATAATGGACTATTTTTTTCCATCTGCTCAGTGGTTCACATTTTCGGCACCCTCGACAAGCTCTGCCAACGGAGAGGCCATGCATTCTTCCACAAGAGCCTTCCAAGAGATTTTGCTGCCTGGAGCAAGAAACAAGAAGGGACGGCCTCTTCTTGGACATTCAGGAAGCAGCTGGCCTGGCCATGGAAGCATCCTCCCACCGTGGGGATGCTCCACTGCAGCCAGGAGCATCAGCCGCGCTTACAGAGCGCACCACCACACAGCACCAAGTTCTCCAACATTTTGCTGCCGCATCTCAGCACTTGCAGCTGGAGCAGCTGCCTCACTCGGCCTCTTCCTCAAGGCTCCTTCCAGCATTCTTTATTCTCACACTGTCTGCACCAGTTTTTCACAGAGGAAAGCTTCTTTCGCCTCCTTTCCCAAGGAAGACCATTTCCACTGAAGGCATCCAATGCTGCCCGGGCTCAGGATTGCCAGCTGATGAGAGCTGCAGTCCAGCACAAAAGGTGTAAGAGAAGATGGTGGTCACAGGTGGCTCACTGCATTTCCCTGCTGCACTGGGACACAACTGGGATGGCACTTCCTTGGAAGGAAGCAAGCAAGGAAGGAAGCTAACGCTGGAAATAACAAACATAAATAGCATAACATTTCCCCCATATTGGACAGATCTGCTGAGAAAGGCACACCGGGTTTGCCCATCAAGGCAAAATGGTGCCCGGCAAACACTGGGGAAACCCAATGGCCACAGGTACATGGATCTCAACCCGTGGTCTCCCCACATCTCTTCCTGAGGACGTGTTTTTCTTGTTCTGTCTGGTGGCTCAACACTTCAGTTCCTGCCATAAATAAATTGCTTATTGGCTGCTCAGCTTCTCCCCCAGGGCATGTCATCATCTGTTGTGGGGGGGGGGGAGATGCTGCAAGGAGCTCAGAAAGAAATAAAAATGTGATGACTATTCATTCTCACCTCTCCCATCTTTTCTCTTCTTCCCACCCAAACCTTAAATACCATGAAATTCTAGATCTGATAAAAAAAAATCTACAGAAAAGAAAAGGGAGGGAGAATAAAAGACCCCCACCTACATCAAAGCATTGCATAAAACCATCCAGCTGCTATTTTGTCAAGAGATACAGATGCTCCACGGCTGGGGTATGAGCCTGTCATACTTAGCAACACTTAATGATAGAGTGCTATTTGAAAATAGCAGAAACCACAATTAACCTGATCTGTTTGTTATAGGATAATGATGGAGAGCGGTTCCTTGATTTCAGTTAAATATTTGGGGAGTTGAAGGGCTGCCTGGAGAAGGCAACAATGGAGAAGATAATTGCTGAGCGTTTCAGCTTTTGGCTTCTGAAGAGCATCATTCTCTTGGCCTTAGTGCTTGGGCAAGATGAGGAGCTGAAGAGAACAGGGATTAGACTATGTGAGGAGTACCTGGGTCAGACCATACCAGGAAGCCGCCCTGTCTTCCTCTGCTGCGTTTTTATTTCACAGCAACCCTGTGAGATTAGTTAGACTGAGTGTCCCTGATGGGGTCAAATTCACCCACTGAGCACCTGAATCTCTTCCGATAGTCTAACTATAACATCACACTGGCTCTCACAACAGGTAGATTAAGCTGAGAGCTGGTGACTGGTCCAAAGTCTTCATGGCTAGGTGGAGACCTAGTCTCCAGAGTGCTGGTCCAACACTAACCATTAGGCCATGGGGCTTTTTGCTCCCCTGAAAATCATTGCGGTGTGGTGGTTAGAGGGCGGGACTGAGGATCCGGGGGTTCTGAGTTCTGGTCCCTGCTCAGCCATAAAGTTCACTGGGTGACTTTGGGGCAGTCACCCTCAGCCTAGCCTACCTCACAGGGTTGTTGTGAGGATAGAATGGAGTGATTCAAGCTGTCGTGGATTCTCCACCAGAAGAAAAAAGGCAGAATACAAATAAAAGGTGGTGGCGATGGTAGTGGTGGTGCTGGTGATTGTGCTTCAGGTAAGCCGAACTCTGGAACCGCTCCCATGCACCTCACAAAAAGGCTGAGCTATTCCTCTTCTAGCAACTTCACCTTTCTTCCTGTGCACACAGAGGTAGCCAGCCGCTTTGGGAGCTTTGATATAACGCAACCACCACCTCAAGCATTGTAATAGGATTCGGGGTTTTTTCCTGGTACTGTTGAAAACCAAAGCATCCTCTGAACCTGAGACGGCGGCCCTGCCCACAGATCCTGTTTCCATACACTCCTTACACAATGCAATGGAAGGGGTCCAACCCTGACCAGATGGTGTGATTCCATCCCGAATGACTCAGCAAGCCCTCGCTCCTGTGGCGCACCTGGCACTCACCTGGAGGAGTGTGAAAGGTTACTTTAGAGCACTCCTGGCAGCAAATTATCACACTGGGAAAGTTTCCTTCCCCTTTAGGTTTGCAAAGAACCTAAACAATAGCACAGTTTCTTTGTGCCTTTGGGCATTGTTGGATACTGGCAGCATGCCAGCGCTAAACATCTCTCACCAGTGGAAATGACCGTTAAGAGGGAGTTAGTGATGACTAGTTCAACCGGAATCACCTAAACACACCTACTTCCTGTGCAACAGTGCCAGGATCCACAGTCCCCCCTGCTGCTTTCATAGAGCAGGCAGCCCACTTCACCTTGCAAGTGTTTGCAGATTCAGTGTCAGGCCTGCGGATGGTTGCAGGATCAGAGCCCCTGCAAGCCTGCAAACCAGTGGGAAGCCACAGGAGGGGCTATAAAGGACGCTTGGGCCCAGCAGTACAATTACCTGCAGCGTTTCTGGCATGATCTTGATGGTGTCTTGAGTTCTGCTGTGCTTGGTCTCCTGTTCTGCCTGGGATCTGCTCCCTGCCTTTTCCTGCCTTGCCCTCACCTCTAGTTCTGCTCTGTCTTCTTGGTACCTTACTGGCTAATGCAGCTCTGAAGACCAGCCCAAGTTAGCACTTCTGGAATGAGCTGTGCTAACAAGCACCCTTCCTGTGTCTCTGTTGATTTCTTCCACTTCCAAAGTGCTAATTTCGGCTAGTTCCTGGTTGGTAGTGCTCCTTTCTCCTAAGCGAGCAGCAGTAATGGATAATGCCAATCGTGCACAAATGGAAGCCATGCCAGAAGTGAGAACTATCACTTCCAAGAGAAGACAATCAACCAGCAGGCTCTGCAAGCCAGGGAGCTGACTTTTGGGTGTGGCAGTGCTTTACCCCAATCCTATGCTTGTCACCAGGAAATAAAACCTAGTCCAGACTGGAGCCTACCCTGTATCTTCAAACAGGTGTCCAAGGGGATGGCTCCACCTGGCTCTAACCAAAGGTAGGGACAGCAGGGAGATCAGCCACACCAGCCAGCAATCCGCTCACACTGGGAGTGTGCAATTTGTGTTCCTCCAGGTGGAGCTATAGGCTAAAACATCAGCCTTTGCTTTCAGCTGCACTGGCTAGAGCTGATGCAGGTTCCAGGCTGAACCTTCTAGAAGCCACCTGCTTCCATCCATGCCACTGCCTTACACTGATTGGCTAGCACTAGTCACCTGGAGTCACCTGACTCCTATGAAACCTTCCCACATTTCCAGTTTGAACATGAAACATGTTCCCATGTTTCCAGCCTTGTTTTCCAGTGTGATCTGCTAAGAGGGCTTTTCTTGGTGGAGACAGCCACACATTGGTAAGAGGAACCAGGTCCAATAACCTCACCAGTTTGATCAGAACTTACCATAGGCAGGATCCAGGGCTAGGGCCTCCTTTGTGCAGATCTACTGAGATCCTTGGAATTTTACTAGTTATGACTACTGGACCCCATTAGTTCAAAAATTTCACTCGAAGTATGTCTCTGACTGAATCCAGCTCTTCATATGGATTGATTTATTTCCAGTCCTTCCAATGAAGGACCTTCACAATGGTGGCTTACCAAAACACTTGACTAAGTGGACTTCTGGTATAATCCGGCACAGTCTTTCTCTCACTCTTAAAACGTGATCTCCAGTGCTCTAGTCATCGTTTGGGGTGTCTGTTGTCCTCCCCTGTGGGAGTTCCTGGAAACTGTGCATATTTTTTTTCCATCTTCAAAAGTTACTTTCCTACCATTTAGCTATAATGTTCAGGTTAAGTCCCAGGAATGCAGGTGATTGCTTCTGGAGTGGCTGCTTCAGCGGCTTGGCATGCTGAAGCATCACTTTGTCTAGGCTGTTGAGCTTCTTCACTGGGAAGTGATTTCTCAGGGTGGCCAATGAATGGTGCTTTCAGCAGCAACATGGCAAGCATCGCAAAGCATCCCGCCAAGGGGAGTATCCGATTGTTCCCGGACCAAAATGGGATTATTCACTAGGTAACCAGAGGTAGTGACTCAGCGGCCTTTGATGCATATGAAACAGAGGTACAACCAGGAAGCTGACCAATAGGAAAGGGCAGAGGTGCAGAGCTGAAGGCCAAATTCCATTTTGTTAGAGGTATCTTTCTATTGGTGTGCAGGGGCAAAAGCGAAAGGGCCAGACAAAATGCTCATTTTGCCTTACCTTTGTTCTCTATCCTTTCTCCAAGCTTTCCCTATCCCTCCAGCATCCTTTCCCCCATCCCAGGTTTTCCTGCCCTTGTCAGCAATGTATTTTGAGAGTCACTGCTCTGGATTTTGGTGCCTTCTATTTTTCTTTAAAATATGGGAGCACAGTCACTCTAAATTCTCTGCTTTGCATGGGCAAACTTAACTGAGACTGATAAGGAAAGCACATCTCTGCCTTCGGAGCTGGGTGCTATCTTGCCATGCAACTTGGCAGCTTCCCATTTCCCACCAAAGCATATGGCATCGGACAGCAAGTGAACACCTAGTCTGAGCGGCTCTTTTTTCTTTTTTAGCAAATGCCATTTACAGTGCCAAGAGATAACGTTAGACCCTTTTTGCTTTCTTCCCACTTTGTTTAGCTGCAGCTTAGGAGGGGGAGACTGCGGGTGAGTTATTTATCCTCTAATAGGAAAGGAAAGTATTTGGTGGCGTGGAAACAGGCAGAAAAATTTCGTGTCCCATCTCACCTGCTTGTCAGCACATTTTAATATAAAACGGATTTTCCCCTATATTTTGGAATTTGGGGTAATGCCCTGACCCCCACCCCAAGGAGACTTTATTGACCTGATTTTAAATATTTATGTCAAATGATGGTACTGCTGAGATACAGATGCCTGAAAAAGCCAAGCCATCCTGCAAATTCATATACAGGTTTACACTTAAATAAGAAGTTGGGAAGTTTGCATCTTCAAGCATCAGGCCAATTCATTTACTGTTCATTACTGACACCTGCAGTGGAAATCGCTTTTCTCTACTTTCCTTGCCCTTCAGAACATGAGTTCTCCCGCTTCCCCTGCCGTAGCTAGAGACTTGCCGTGCTTCCCCCCCTCCTCAGGAAAAGACCATCTTGCTTGCATAACGTCCAGCTGAAAAGGAAGGTCTGGCAGTGTTGCGGCCAGGCATCTCTTCCCCATTCCTACTAGCAGCTGTGGAACAGCCTGCCAAGGTGTGGCAGTTTGGAGTCTTTGTGGGCAGGATGATGCCAGTGGTGCGGCCACTAACAAGGCATTCACTCAGAGTTTCTCATACTCTGCCTCGCAGGAGAAGTCCCCGTTGGCAGTCTGCCTACCAGTTTCTGTAATATGGGCGCAAGTTCTAATTTGGGGGGCACATGCCTCTTACAGCCATGGGGAGGTATGCGAATCCCACCTTCTCTTCACCTTTGCAACCGGTGGGTTCACCAGACTCCTCCTCTAGCTGATGCATGGCTGAGAAAGCCAGGATGAGAAGGACAATGCAGAGCAGGTGACCACAAAGTGAGAAGGTCGACTCGGGGCGCCATGGGACCCGTTGTGGGTGTCTAGCCCAGTGGCCCTTCAAAGGTGGAAGCTTCCATTTGGATATCCTCACCTGCATGGCAAAACAGCAGCAGACCCAACTGGGAGTGGAGATCCGTAGGGGTGAATTAAAAAGGCCGATTCTCCCATATCTAGAACTGAAAACATTAATGTTCTGCACTCTGCGTGTGTTATAGCATGCGAAGGGGAACAGGGCATGTGGAGTCATTCATTGTTAGGTTTGTTATTAATATTCTTTCTGTGCTTTCCGCTGAATCTTTAATGCAAATTCCAGGTGCTACAGGTGTATTGGTAACAAAGCAAGATTATTAATGCATGATCTATACAGATGTCCAGCTTGGCTCTCCATACTGGCCTGCAGCAGAATTTCACGTAGCCTAAAGGAACAGAGGGAGAGGGAATCTGGATGCTGGACGGTGTTTAAGGAAACAGTGCTCACTTAAGCCACTGTCCTTGAATACAGCATCCTTGCCTAGGCATTACCTAAATTCAATTATTGGTGTCTCCCATTCAATTCCAGGTTTCTGTCCCCGTTAGCCAAGGGTACTTCTTTTCTGAACATTCCTCTAACTCTCTCTCTAATCCTTTTAGAGCCAGTGTCTCACCTTCTCAGCACAGCTCCTCACCAGCATCCAATTGGCCACGATCTCTACTTCTTTTGATTTGTTGTATATCTGATTCCACTAAGTCCTACTTTCTCAGATGATTATAAAGCCATCTCGGATCACGACTATGAAACGTTTTGCCTAAAACAAATGGTGGAATATATTTTATGCTTCCGATTTCTTTCTAGAGCTCTCGAATCCTCTATCATTTTAACCAACCCCTTTGTTTGACAGCTGAGTGCATTAGAGCATGCTTTTATAAAGACGGAGATAAGTTTTTCCCCTCCTTTGGTAAAGTAATTATTTTCTCTTGTGCTTCCTATGAATTATCTCATGGCTGACAATGTTATTTCATAGAATCAGCATGTATATGCTTTCATTAAGCCTTTTAGGGCACAAAGCTATCTTGAGAACGGAGCTGCAATGCTAAGTCGATATTGGCTAAATTGAGTTGCCCTGTGCAAACAGCTTAATAATAAATATGAACGAAACCGTGTGATGAAATGGAGTGGAAGGGGGACCACTGTCACAACCCAGGGCAAATCATTCCGGAGATTCAAGGCATTTGGAAAGCTAGCCGAGGCTTCGACCAAAGCAACTGGAGCATCAAACTTGGCGGGGGGAGGGGGGGGCTTGTTAACATCTCTAATTATAATGAAAATTTTTATGGCTCCAACCTCGTTATCATTTTCAACATGCTTGTTTACGAAATGTTTTCAGGAGTCACAGAGGAATTATCTCACCTCAGCCCTTCAGAATGACTAATGAAATGCCAACTAGTTGGCTAAATCTCCCGCAGAAGTGAAAATAGAGCCCCCCTCCATACCCCCAGCACCCCAGATTGTGGCTCTGACTGATATGTACATGTCATAAACCCACCCAGGCCCCATAAATGGCCCTCCTGGGCTTCCGGCTTTGAGGGTCTGTCAGCAAAAGGTGGATCGCGGAGTGTTCCTATAGAGGGAATGAAGCAGAGAGACTGTTAAATAAAGAATGACAACAAAGATGTTGGAACAACAGCTCTGGGAATATTTTGGAACATGCAAACCAGCAACTGCAGTTCCCTAACAGCCCTTCTGGAGCCATTCACACTTATATGTCAAATAGTAATTCTAAGAGCCGCAGCATTCTTCGATGGGTTCCTCCAAGCTTTTGTTTGCATGCAGGCAAACCACCCACGTAAGGCAAAGCTCAGTCAGAGGACCGTTTCCCCACTGGGTTCCCTGTATGTGCACAACGGTGCCTTTGCCGACGTCAGTCAGGACTTCGGCTGCAGCCATCCTAGGAAAGAAGACCCGGTAGCTGTTCTTCAGGTCCTCGATGCCCTCCATAAATGGCTGCGTCCTTCAGAACTCCTGGACTGCAAGGAGACTTGGCAGTCCTCCGTCAGGGTGGCCGTCCACCGGGTTTCTGCTTAGCATGGCGTTGGACTCAAGGACCTGCATGGCCCCTTCTGCCTCTGTGGACTCCTAAGAACATAAGAAGAGTCCCGCCAGATCAGTCCATGGGCCCATCTCATCCTGCCTTACCATTCACTCAGTGGCCTACCAGCTCCCGCAGGATGCCCACAAGCAGGACCTGACTGCAACAACACTCTTCTGCCCATGTTCCCCAGCAACTGTACACAAAGGCACGCTGCCTCTGAAACTGGAGATAGCCTAGAGCTGGCAGCAGTCAAGGCTACTGAGGGCTGTTTCCTCCATCACTCCCATCGCCCCCAGCAGCAGCAGCAGCAGCATCTTCGGCCCTGCTGGGCAGAGCTACTGGGAGCTGTAGAGCAACACATGTGGAGGGAGTGATGTTGCAGGATTCCCAGATGTCCCTAGGCTGGAATGCATTCTGCACGTGTCAGTCGTAGACGATGCAACTGCAACTCCAGCAGGTACAGCACTAGGCAGTTACCATCCTTGTTGGTCTAGATGACAGAATCCTTGACACCAGTCCTGTGCTGTGGCTGTTTCCCCAGTGCATTTTCTGGCCTGAGTCAGAATGCTGGCATTAACATTAAAGCCCCAGGCAGTCTGGGTCCTGGTCATTTGAACCTGGCCCTTCCACATCCACATGAACCTGCCCTTACTTGAAGATGCTCTTCAGAGGCTGCCCCTTAAGATTGTAAGGTCCACCAGGTGCTAGAGATAGGACCTCCTCCACGGTGTCCCCTGTCCTTGGAATTCCCTGTAGAGGCCCTTGGTCACGTGAAGCTGTTTGTCTACTGTCAAGCCAAGCTAAGCCTCAAGACAGAACTTCCTGTATGCTAGTGAAACCCACAGAGGAATAACAGCAGAGGACATGGTCCTACCTTGACTGCCCAACCTTCAGTTCTTCCTGAACTGCAAATAAATTAATATATCTAGGTTAACCTTGCCTCACATTCTGCTGGTGCTCTTTTCTCACACTGAAATATCTTTTTTCTCCCTTGGAAATTCGTGTTTAGATATGCATCCCTAAATTCCGCCCTGTCTACCTGCTTGCTGATGTGAGAGTTAGATGCTCCACTTAGGTGGACGCTGGCATACCTACTGATGCTTGATGTCCCCTGTCCCCTGGACAGGTGCTCATGTGTGCAAGCACAATAGCCACCATCCTGTCAGTATATTTAGCAAGAGTGTAATTTTCCATGCTTTGGATTCACTCTGTGATCAGAAACAATCTCCAGAGACTATTGTGGTGGAGGAATGAAAATGAATTATAAACATACAAAGAATGTTGCCCTGTTTCTCATTGGTGGGAGGAGATTCCTATTTATTACCTGGTTACTGCTTCTAATTTAAAGCTCTTCAAACATTTAGAAGGGACTCTCTGAAATATTAAAACACCTTTTACAAAAATCAATTTGGGAAGGCATCATTTTCTGATCCCCCTCCCAGCCCCCGCCTTGTACCTTCTCTGAAGCCATTGCTCTCGGTGGACCCATATGGCTTCTAATGGTTTCCTCCCTGCTCCCCACGCACCAGATTTATTAGTCTTTTGTGAGATGATGAGAAAAGGACTGCCTGATAAAGCAGGGCAGGCTGTGGGCAGCCGACAGAGGGTTTCCGAAGTTTTCCATCTCTTTGCTTGCTGACTGTCGCCTTTCCGGCCCGAAAAGTATCTCCAAGCAGAAAGAGGAGATGGCATTTGATGAATGAAAGGCACTGGATGAGTCCAGCAGGAAATGGCCGGGCTCGTGTCACAAAATCACCCCATGTGGGTATTCAGGAAGAGGTAATTGATACCTGAAAGGCCTGTGGGCTGAAATCGCACGGGTGTCTTCAGCTGAGGGGTGGGGGGGGGGGTCTCAGTGTCATTTGAAAAGACCTGTTGAAACTAGCCAGGAGTACTAGAAAAACAGTTGCTTCTGTCCATCAGCAAGAGTTTTGATTTCCTGAAGAAGAACTTTTCAAAGTCAGATGTCAAAGGCATCTGATTGACCGAACGGTCCCCAAACCAAATTCCAAAATGGCTGCTCAACATTACAGACGTACCTGGGACATTCCAGATGGATCCCCATTGGACTTTGGCAGATGAGCCTTTCTTAGTAGTAGTTTGGACAAGGTGAGGACATGGCTTCCTAGCCATTCGTGGTGGCCTTCCAGCAGCTCCACACACCCTTGGCTGCTCCTGCAGGCCAGCGAGCAGAGTTCTTGGACCGCCTGGCTCAGCAGCCTGCCAGGTGTCCTTGATACACAGATCTCAGTCTGTAAAGCCTCCAGTGGAAACAGAACCTGCAAGGTGGAAGAGTGAAGGGAGCCCTGGTTCCATGTGTATATTGTGGTTGAGGCTAAGAGGACTCTAACTCAACATAGTCATAAAAAGGGATTCAGACACAGTAGTTCTGATATGCTTTGAACTTATGGGCCTGGTCCAAAGTAGGGGCTTCCTAGTTCATAGCTAAGCTCAGCTTTCCCCAGCTTGGTTCCCTCCAGGTGCTTTTGATTACTAGAATTCCTTTCTATGCTGGCTGAGGATGCTAGGAGCTGAAGCCCAAACCATCTGCAGGACACCAGACTGGGGAAGTCTGGCTTAGTCTTTTAGTCCCGGGGTACTCCCTGATTGCTCTGAGCTGAGATTCATGCCAGACCAGTCAGGATCTGTTAGAATGTGCCCCGTTTTTCAAGAAGCTCCTGAGATCATGGTAATTCAGGACCAGATGGTCTTAGATGGACAGTGTCTGGTGGAAGCTCCTAGCAATGAAGTAAATGTTAACTGACAAGTTCTCAGAGTCACCGAGCCAGAATTAAATAGAGCTGAAATTAATCACTGGATGCTGTGATAGAATTAACACAGAAAATGCATGCATTAAAATAGGAAAAGCTGGTTTTAAAACAGAAGAAGCGAGTCTGTTGAGAGAGTTTGCATCACTTCAAGAAAACATTGCTCGTGAGAGCACCTCTCACATTCAGAAGCATGATTTGCTCATGGACTAGTTTCTCCAGGTTTAAAAAGACCTTGCTGTAGACCCCTTTCCTCAAACCATTGTCCATTTTCTTTCCAGAAACCCAAGTTCCCTTTCTGCCACTCTTTAAAAGGAGGAATTATCCTCTCTAAAGGTGGCTCCATACATTTCTATACTGTCCCAGACTTGGATTAAAGCCGTAAAATACAACTTAAGATACACAACTTAAAACGACAGTATTAAATAGAAGCAAAGCGCGTAGAATGCTGACTGCATCAAACTGGGATGGCTTTGGAAAGTGCTTGACCTGTCTAACATGAGCTATTTTTCCACAATTCTTCAACTACTTGCAGGAAAGGAAACACTGCCTAATTTGAATGTAAATAGAAATTGATCTTGACCTCCGTCTTATCAGCCACCCTCTTGCACAATTGGGCTCTCTTTTCTTTGTTTTTTTTCTTTTCTCCTCATTGCAAGTCACATAGCTGATATTTCTTCAGCCTAGGATGGAAATAATAGAGGTGCTCTTGCTATGAATGTATAGGCCCAGCTTCCCCTCTTTCTCTATGTACTGCTTCAGCCTTCACCATAAACCGCATGGCTTCCCACATCTGTGGAATATTCCTAAGAAACCAACAACTCAAAGTTTTGCAACACCTTAAAGGGTCAGGGTTAGAAAGTGAGAAACCATGTGTTCTGAACAAGGTTGGGCAAATCTGTCCATTTCTAGTTTTCACAATCTTAAATTTGGATAATCCCAAGCATGGGGAATCTTTCCCATAATAGATTTAGTTCATCCTGAACATCAGAGATTTTTTTTAATTGTATGGAAATATGTATTTGCTTGGTATGCATTTCTCTTAATGCATGAATTCTTGCATGTAATTTTGCCTTTTAGAGACATTTTTCAAATGATTTGCATACTATGGTACAATTCTGAATTATATTTTCCCTAATATGCACACGTTGGTAGCCTTTTTTGAGTAGACTATTCCACTGTGCACATTTCACAGGATGACTGGATTTCAGTTCACATACCGGTTTGAAAGTGCAGTCTTCCTTCACAATCTCGGTGATATTGCTTTGTGGTACCAAACCAATTCTGAATACAGAATTCCGTAGTTCTGAATGCAGCCACTAAGGGCTGGGGAGCAGTAAGGGAAGAGCTGTTTTCTTTGTGTGTACATATCACAGCATCTAGCTGACCCCTAAGGAAAACAGACTTGATTGATGTTCAACTCTGATCAAGCAAGAGGGCAGGTATCAGGTGCAGGTATGGTTGGCCACCTAACATGAGCCCACCTCAAGATGGGGTCCACTGACCACTGCCCCTTGGAGTTGCTCCTCCTCTTTCACCTTGAACCAGCTCCCTCTCCCGTAACACCCAAACCTGGGGTCATCTCATGAAGCTGATGGGTGGAAGGTTTAGGAGAGACAAAACCAAGTACTTTTTCACACAACTTATACATCAACTAAGGATCTTGCTGCCATGGGAAGTGGTGATGGCCACCAATCCGGATGGCTTTGGCCATCAGTGGCTCCTACCCTTGCTGGCTATGTGCCATCTCGTTCTCCAGAGCTGGCATGCCTGCATGCACCCGTTGCTGAGGGGCTTGGACAAGTGGCGATCTCACAGCCACCCTGCTTGAGGGATCCTGTGGGAAGCTTGTATGGCACTGTAAGTGTGGCGTTCTGGACTAGATGGATCCTTGGTCTGATCCAGCAAGTCTTCTTGTGTTCTTGTTCACCTGAAGCTTCATGCAAAGTGGATGCTTTTTCATAAACCTGTGTGCGTGCGTGCCCCACCATGGCTCTAGATGTCTCACTGGGGCGCAAAGGAGATGCTTGGTGGGGAACCCTGGAGCCCAGCATCAAGGTCTCAAAGCATGTGTCTTAGGTGTCGGAGGAATATATTCAGTTTCATCTTCCAACTGCTTGAAGTAGGTCAACCATCAGCAAGGCTCCTGCTCTTCATCCAAAGCTTCTGTCCAAGGAGACATTGCTGTCCAAGGACCCCTATCACCGCAGGGGACTAAAGACAAGACCTCCTTGAATGGCCCCTTCTCTTCTCTAGTGAGACCCGTTCATCCACCTGCTTCTTACTGCAACCCAAACAATGCAGGGGGTGTGAAGGAGGAGCAGGAGATGCCACAGCCTCCTGGGTCCCTGGCACTCTGTCTGCCAAGCGGGCAAGTGGTACCCATGATGGGAAAGAAGATGAGGAGCAAGAAGAGCAGATGACCATGGCTGTGAGAAGAGAAACTCAATCAGGGAAGTAGCCAGTTGAGGGCATCCTGCCCAGAGGCCCTCCAAAACCCGGTGAGAAGGCTCTTTGTCCACCCCACTGGACACCTGCTTTATGCTCTGCTCACTACACCTCCAATATAACCTCCCAGTCAATCTGCAACAGTCAGGTATAATTTTGCCAGCAGGTGCCCTCCTCCCCTTGAAGTATCTCCCTTGGTGAACGTTGACAGATTTCTGGCCTGAGCCACCAGGGGGACTTAAAGATGCACCGTAGCATGGAAATTACAGCAGTCTAATTGTATATGCAATGCAGGAGTGCCGGAATACGCGGATCTCATTCTCCACAACTACCAGTTGGGGGGAAAGTACATGTTCTTGCTTATAAGATATTACCTTGGAGGCCTGGCAACTCACATTGTCTGCCATATTGAAATGGAGAAGCTGTTATGTTTCAGTGGCTCTTACCTACCATACGCTACAAGTGTCATAACCCAAGAAGTGAGCAGCCGGTTAAGAGGAGAACAGCCGAATTGCTTTCACGTACAGGTGCTGCCACATTTCACAATATGAACAGTCAAAGACCACCTGAGTGCTCCCCTAAGTAGCTCGCAGCATTGCAAAATGAATCCAAGCAATTTCCAGGGGAAACCCATGTGTCTCTCATGCTTTTCCATCCATTTACAGCTTCTGACAACACATTCCAGGATTTTTAATGCAAAATACATGTTTCAAAGATCCTAATGACAGAACTCCATAACTTGAGTGTGTACAGTAATAAGCTTGACTATTCTCCTTTTTCTTGGAGCTTTACTAAAAACTCAACCTGTTTGGTTTCACTTTAGCTGTGCAAAGATGACATCTTGCTTGAGGTTGTAGGATACCCACTAAACAGTGAGTTTGGGATATCCAATAAGTAAAAGTCAGTGTAACTTGTGTAGTTAAGTTAGGGTTGACTCTTCTTTGCTTGGGAAACCTAGATCAGATGCAACATATATCAGACATGCAATAACTTAAGACATGGAAGAAGTCCTCATAGGACATCAATTATTAGAAATGAATTATAGTTGAATACAGCCTTATGCAACCTTGTGCCTTCCAGACATGGTTGGACTGCAACACCCAGAATTCCCAGTCAATGGCCCTGCTGGATGGGAATTCTGGGAGCTGTAATTCAAATGCCTCTGAAGGCCACCAGGTTGGGGAAGGTTGGTGTAATGCCATTACCAAAAAAAACCCCAACTTTAGCTTGGATGTTGACTTTCCCACTGGAGCATCAGTTACCAATTTTCTCAAAATCTAAGCAGCCGATAGAGTTTTCTGAATTGAATTATTCCCCGAGAACAATAACGTATAAAAATCATCCTTCCAAAACATTTATGGGTATTATTTTTACATACAAGATTACACGGGAAGCTGCTGAATCCCATGTCAGGGGAATGCCTTTTATTCAGAGCTGTATAGGAGCTATCCAAAGTGCTGAACGCAAACCCCAACATGGCTTCACACCCTCCCATGGAGGTATACAACTCAGGATAAAGGCTGCAATGGGTAAGATGCCCTCCCCGCCTTCCCACCAAGACTTCACTGAGACCAAGAAGATAGGCAGGAACCTGGGAGCAAATCTATAAGGACATTTGGAGGGTGAGTACTCTGAGGAGGGCTTTCTCTGCGGTGGCGCCCAACCTATGGAATGTGCTCCCCAGAGAGGTCCGCCTGGCGCCGTCTTTGTTTTTCGGCGCCAGGCCAAGACCTTTTTGTTTAAACACTATTTTAACTGTTAATGGTTTATTTGACCAGGCTGGATCCTCTGTTCTGTTCTGTTCTGTTCTGTTCTGTTCTATTCTTTGTATTTATTTATGTATGAATTTTTTGTATTTTATATGCAATTTTAATGATTGTAAGCCACCCCGAGGCTCATGCGATGGGGTGACATATAAGTTGTTTAAATAAATAACTAAAATATTTTCCACATTGGGTCCTGTTATGAAACTGTGGATAGATGAACAGAGAGGCGTGCTTAGTCTTGCTGAAATCTGGTTTACAGCAGAGAATTTTTAGAGGTCGGTGAGCTTCAGGGAGCCCAGTGAAAACCCTCTGAAGGAAGAGAATCTCTAAAATGCATTTTGGTACCTGGGAAAGTTGGCAGGTAGTCAAAGCAGGGAACTGTTGTGGGAGGGCCTTAGAGATGGTTCAGCTCGGGGAGTCAGGTATCCTACGTTACAGATGACAGGCCTCTATCTAAGGGGCTATCCAGCCACGTCTGGTTTCAAAATAAGAAGTGGAGAAAAGGTGCCTTGAAGTTGCAAGACCTGAGCAGAAGGTTTGCATTTCACCTGTTCCATCACTTTCTCCATTATGAACACGAAGCTTTGAATGGCCACAATTATTTCTAAATGTGTATCTACGCATATAAATTACAAAGTACTATATTAAGGCAAATCTATACCCACTCTTTTGTCCCCTCTCTATTATTAACTCATTTATTTCCCTTTTTCTCTTTTTTAAAGCACCCAAAGCAGCTTACATCATTTCCCCACTGCTGCTCTTAGTGTTATCTGCACAGCAGCAACTCTGTGAGGTAGTTTGGGCTGAGAGTCTGTGACTGGCCCAGAGTCGCCCATTTGGCTCCATGGCTGAGTGGGGACTCGAACCCGATCACCTGAGTCCCAGTACTTAGCCACTTAATTTTTGCGGATAGATCTCTTCTCTCTTCACTAGCTAAACCCTGGGCCACCTATCATGGGAACATTTGGCAATCCGAGAGACTGCCCTGAACACCACCAGACAATGGGCACACAGCCGATAAACGCAGTAGCCACCCTCATTTTGTAAAAGCATCTCTGAGATCCAGAAGCATTCACAGGGAAAGAAGCTCCAACAGGCTTCCCTTTCCTTTGAAGTGATCACAGCTGCCAGTAAGAAATTTTGTTGTTAAAAACCCAGATTCATCTATAAAGAGAAGGAGGGCTACAGCCCTCCTACCTCACCTTCCCCGAATATAATACACAGGTATCTTGTGTTTTTTAAATGACTTTCTACCATAATTCCATCACTCACTTTCCAAAGCATGCTCTAAAATGGACACCATGTTCCCTGCAGAGATGAAATGCTGCTGGATCCTGCCAGGGGAGGCAGCTCTTCTGGAAGCCCCCAAGGCGAGTGGGAAGCAGGTCTGCAGAGTCTGGAGAAGCAAGCTCCACCCACCCATCCTGATCTGGAAGCACACCACTCTCTTTCTCCTGCTCCAGCAGGAGGTCTTCTTTGCTCAGGAGATCAAAAAGGAAGCACAGAGGCAATATGGGCTTCTGCCCAGAATCCCACGCATACCCACAGTTTTATAGGAACACGCACCATTGTCCTTCCGCTTCGTTTGCATGAAATTGGAGGACCACTCGGAGTGCTGGAGTTATACATTTTGGGCTCCTGCTGCCTCCTCACAACCCTGGCGTCACAGCCCTGCCATCCACACGGCTCTCTGGTCTTTACTGAGCGCCCTTGCGTGTTCTCTACTCGTTCTTAATAATATTCCTCACCCAAGTGCCACCAAGGTTTTCTCTCCACACAGCATTTTCTAAGCAGAAGCCGCAGATAATGTCTCGCCATGCTTGGATTTATGCTTCAATCAGCTGTATATTGTTATGAACGAAATATAAAAAGCATTTTTCCCCTGGTTTAGCATGCTGAGGCATGTGATTTACAAAAACATTACCAAACGAAAAGCAGTTCAGGAATGCAGAGCTCATAATGTTTCAAAATGGGTGCAAAGCTAATGGGGGAAAAACAGACCAAGCAAACTCCCAATTTAAAACAAGGGGAAATGTGGAAATTCCTAGAGTCGAGGTGAACTGGAGAAACAATCTTCATTGCCTTCTTGTTGCGAGCAGCTTGTTGCAAGCCAACAGCAATTAGGTCTGTGTTACCAATCTCATTTTGCCATGGTTAAGCAGGTCGACTTTACCGAGAGATATCCTCTGTTCCTTTCTTTCAAACACAGCCACAAGAATCTGGTCAATTTTGCAATTTGGTAACACACCGTTGCTTAGAGGACTGGTTGCCCTCCTTGCTCCAGGTGAGCAACCTCTTTCCGTGAGCTTTTTGGGAAAAGGCCTTTGGAATTATGAGCTTGTGGGACATGTGAATCAAGGGATTCCCTGTCTGGCAGCAGATCAGGCTCCAGGCCTTCTCCCTCGGTGTCCCTTCTCACCACCATTGCCAAAGACCTCAGTCAGCATTTTAGCCATTTCTAAAAACTTAAATGGCATTGCAACCTTAAATTGCATTGTAAAAATTAAAGCAAAAAGAGAAGACAGGACATTGTAGCTACATAAAGTTGAATATATTAATTTCAATGCATGCATCATTCATCTCACGGAGAACGTTAGGCCTCCGTGAGGACTGGAAAATGGAGTCTTGTCACAAAAGGGAGCCCTGATCTTCCTCCGGGCACTGAACTCCCAGGCATGGGAAACTGCATTTATTTCGATCACCGTTAATGTTTGCCGTAATGTGACAAAAGGTGCGGCAAACCTGCTTTATGGCTGACACATTGCTCTTTGCTGCCACAGCTTTACCTGGGGCTGGAACTGGTTGCTTCTTCCCATCTGCAATAAAGCTTGCTAAAGAGGCTGTCATTCTTCGTGTTGAGTTTTCTGACTTCCGTCAGTTTTAATGAGACCTTTTAATGCTCTTTAAACACAGATTTCTAAAAGTAATAGAATCCTGGGGAAGAAATGATGCCATTTGTCACATAATCCTGGATGTTAAAAGGTACTATAATGTAATAATGTGGTTCCCGGCCTGCCAGGTTCCACGTTCTAAATAAAAATTGATTTTTCTTATTCATCTGTGTCTTCTTTTTCCAAGGAATCCTTCATTGGGCAAAAATTAATTAAATCTGCATGCAGTTCTATTTGTTTTTAAATCCTCTTTGTTTAAAGGAAGACAAAGATCCAGAGGAAGTTTCTAATAAATTAAAACAAGAGAAATTGGACCCAACAGGTTGCTGAAAGCTGCCACTTATGGAAGGCTTTGTATCTGCAAAAGCTGCACCTCTGCAGAGATCCCACAAGTGGAAAGCCAGTGGAGGCCTGAAAAACTCCTCATTAACTGGCATTTCTTAATGCTCTGATTGCAGGGCTGATGGGTCTGGTCCTCTTCCTTTTCTTCCCTCCTTTTTATTTGCAATGTCAATACCTTCAAATAAACTCAAATAAATAGATGAATTTCAATAAATTCACCTATGTTTGGCAGGGTGGGGAGAAGTGAATTCCTCTGACATTTCAGAGCATTGTCAGAGCTGGTGAGACGTTTTCAAGTCTCCAAGACCCTAAATTGAACTTGAGAAGCAAGTGGTTCACATGAGAGGTTGGCAAGCAGTGGCTCTGGATCACTTGGCAGATCTCAGGGTGATTCCCAATAGATTGGCAAGATCCTCAAATTCCCAGTTCTTCCATAACAGCAGAAATAAAATGATGCCTGCCTCATGGTGCCTTCTCCCATACCAACCCACCTGGCCTCAGGGGACATTCTCTGGTGGCTCCTCATAGGCCCATGGCCCAAATGGAATCCACCAGGAGAAACACCTTCTTTGTGTTGGCCCCGTTTCTATGAAATTCCCTGTCCCGGGAGGTCGGGCAGGCACCAATGCCGTGCTGTTTTCATCACCTGCTACAGACAGCCTTTTCTTGCTGGGCAGCCTTGGTCTTAATACTGCTTTGTTTTAGACTATTCTTAATGTATCAATTCTAGTCTGTTACTTATTTTAGCTTCATCCTCTCCACCACCCTAGAATCTGTTTGGATGTGGAGTGGTCCAGGGATATTGAAAATAACTACATAAATGCAATGCCATGATTGCCAGCACTCAGGTGGCAAAGCATGCCGCTTTCAAAAATACATCTTCCAAGTTGTAAGGAAACAAAAGCCCCTCGATTTGCTAGCAGTTGGTATTAAAGCTCTGAGTCTTAATGAGCTTGCTGAGTTTAAACCCATTGCGTATGTGTGTTTACAGCTGCTTCTTACTTAAATGTTTGGCTTGCATTATTTATGGGGGCTTAAAACTCAATAAGGCAAATTTTGAAAAACAAAAACAAGGCAAAACAAAGAAACCTAGCTGCGGCATGATGAAACCAGGGACTTCGAAAATATATGTTTTCAGGAAAATAGTATAACAGCTCTGGTACACTATTGCATACCAAACAGGCCCAGCTACCCAGTAACAATATTCTCATCATTATTCCAATATTCTTACAGCAAAGTCACTGTGCACGGCAGCCATACTTGAAATGGAGCAGCACAACAAAGCCAAGAGGTCTTGCTGCAGAATATGTTTGCTTTCCAACGTGGCTCATGCAGACAGTCTGGTCTGAATTGCTAGAAGGCAGGGGGGGGGGGCTTCTCTTAGCCCCAGGTGCTTATGCCGACTCCCCGGGAGCCGGCCCAGTGAGCAAGGAGGGGCTTACCTTGATGTAGGTAGCCCTGGGCTTGCAATCTCTCCAATTTCAGGGGTGGGCAATGTGTTGGACTTGCAGTTCAACAAATTCTGGGGGGACACATATTACCTTCCCTGATCAAGATCCTTTCCCAGATTGGGGCTCCTTCAGGCGTTTCAAACTACAGTGCCCAGAATTTGATGAGAGCTCAGCAGATGTCCAAAACATCTAAAGAACTTCAAGCCGAGAAAGGCCCATCATGCAAAGGGGTGGGCAACTTTTTTGGCCCATGCATACACCTGCCTTTTTTATTATTTTCTGAGTCCACAGCATTTGAGGGTCCTCTTTCCTTGCTCCCGTACCTCCTCCTCCCCTTCCCTCCACTTGCAATTCCCTTTCCCTCCTCTGCCCCAAACTATTGCTTCTCCTGCCATCTTCTTTCTGCCACATGCACCTTCCCCTTCCCCTCTGTTGCTGCCCCTTTCAGGAGGGGGCAGAATAAAATAAGGAAAACATTTCCAGTGTACTTCCCAAAGCCAGCAGCATGCTGAGGCTGAAGTAGACACATCTAGCTTGAAAACAAGTAAAATTGTCTGCTTTCCTTGTCTGTTTTATGGCGCTCATCTTCCCTTCTCATACTGGGGAGTGGCAAGGGGTACGGGGCAGCGAGGAGCTTCATGCACCCTGTACACTGCTATGTTAACAGGGGAATCTGGACTTCCGTGTCCATTGAGCTCTTTGTCCTTTGCAGCTTTTATTCTGAGCTTTAGAGGAACTGTCCGTGGTGCCCCATGGTGAAGAACCTATTGTGGGGGTTCAGCACCATGATGGCTCTCACAGAGCTCAGAATAAAGCCTGCAGTGGATGAGGGGCCCCGCCTTCATGCTACCCACCCCTCAGTTAAATGGATTAAATATACACTATTTAAAAGCCTAGGCAGGAGCTAAATAAAGAGGCCAAGAGAGAACCCATATTCTGCTGGTTGTTAATCGTGGAGGACAGCTGCAAGAAAAAATAGTCTAGCCCCATTCTTTCCCAACTAGGTATCCTGATGATGGAACATGCTGGCTGGGGATGATGGGAGGTGTAGTGCAGCTGGGAAGGCCACCTGCTCTGAGGCAGATACACAATGATAACTTTACAAGCTTAAGACAAAGGCTAGAAGATGACAGACAAGGGTCTATTTTCATGGTCCGAGACTGGCAAGCTTAAGTTTCAGGGTTATCAGCAAGCCTCCAGCTGCTGCCTCTGAAACTTGGGCCTTGAAATTTTCAGCAACACTACAGGAAAACACAACTTGGAACAAACACTTTCTAAAGTTCAAATATTGCATAAGAGGAAAGTGGGTGTTTTTTCCCCCAGGGCTTTCCTGCATTTTCCCATGGGGAATTCCATGGCGGGGGGGTGGGGGGGAACCGATACACCATTTGCTTTTTTCTTCCCTTCCTGCATCTTCAGTATCAAACACTTATCTTTTAAAAGGTGCCAGGCTCCTGAGAAGAGGAACTGCCCCCGCAAGAGAGCCAAGATCTGTCCTGCAAACCTCACACTTTGGGCTGCCGGGATCCTAGGCAAGCAATCCTGCTTTACAAAGGTCACACCTCTATTTGAAGGGATCCCCTTTTAGTGGCGTGCCCATCTCAAGTCCGATGTACAGATAAAGAAGCCTAAGACAGCAGGGCAGGGCAGGGCAGGGCAGAGCAAAGGCCTTGGAGCTGCTCATCCACAATTCACACCTGGATGCAACCTGGGCAGGTACACAGTTCCCTTGGCACAGCCTCCTCTGTTAGACCTGGGATTCTGAAGATCCTACATCCTTCCAGATGTTGCTTGGGGAACCTTTTGATCACTGCCTTGACAAATAGCATATTTTCGGACACTAATATTTTTTCTAATATATGTTTATCTAATTCCAACATGCAATTTAGCAAGATACCAGTCCACAAAGAGAGAGAGAGAGAGGGAGGGAGGGAGAGAGAAGTTTGGTTTGGCAATTTTAACAGTATCCAAGTGTGGAATCTGGTTCATGCAAAAATAAAACCAAAGAGGAGCTGTGTTTTGCTTCCTGACAACACGCTTTAATGTCTTTGGCAATACCAATATAGGAAAATGCATATTTATATTCTCATTGGGTCTGGCACAGCTGCCTCGCAAAATGGAGCTGTGAAACACAGGCCCACGGAGCTGAGACACATGCAAATAAAACTTGCAAAGGAAAAGTTTTACAAGAAGTGGAATCTGTCCTATGAAGTTCAAATGCGGCAAAGAAGGGTTGGGTTACGTGCCTGGAGCTGGAGGACTTCGCTTCCCCCAATGCTGGGAGTTAAAGTCCAGAGTTCTTTTTCTCTGGACATGCATAGGATTGCTCCCTCAGGGTACCTACTGCCACAAACTTTGGAAGGGCTGCAGGGTAGTGGTTGGGCACATACTTCGTCTGCAAAGCAGCCCAGGTCCAGTGCTCACCTCTCCAGTTAAGGCGATGCAAAGCACCTGTCTGGAATCCTGGAGAGCTCTTGCAAGTCCATTTAGACAGGCCACCCACTCTTTTGCAGAGGACAGTCCTCTGCTTGAAAGGTCATCCCGCCCCGTCCCGTCCTGTCCTGTCCCTGCCCAGCTGAAAGATGAGGTGCCATAAGAAATCAGTGCAAAGACCCCCAAATTTCTTCAGCATCACTTAGCACCTGGTGAGCAGGCTGAACAAGGAGGTACCTGGGCTACCTGGTCAGGGGCATCCCCACCGCAGTGGGATGTGGCCTCTTCCTCGTTAAAGTAGAAGAAAGATTTCTCCGTCTGCATTGGTACAATTAAATGAGCGGGGCTGGGTTTTCTGTAGTTCAGCGTCCTCTTTCACCCTCATTTCTAGCAGTGCATTGGGAAATGGTGCTTGGCTGCATGTGGCCTAACTCTACCTAAGGAGGCACCTGCGGGGTCAGAGCAGGGGCCCACCTGCCCAGCATTCTGCTCACTGAGGGCAGCCAGCTGCCCAAGGGATGCCCCCAACAAGGCCCAAGGGCAGCAGCCCCAAGGCATGTGCTGGCATACAGCCCCTGGTGCTGGATGTAGCATAGAAGCATGAGGACTAGAAACTATGCAGACATCCGATGTGGAGCAGCAGAGAAAAAGAGGGGTACTGCATCCTGCACATTGCAAATTCCACTCACTGGCAACTTGGGCCATGCTGACACTCAAGCCTTAAAGGGAATGCGGCCGTCAACAGGTCCTCCACCGGGGCTGAACCCGTGGAGTTATTAATAGGTGGTTCTGTCCCGTGCTCTTCTTCGCTGCGAGCCCCAGAGATACATCTGCAGATAACAATGGCTTTTCTGGACCACCCAATATGAGCACAAAGAAGATACCCCTGGAATGACGACAAGACAAGAGGAAGCAATTTGGCGAGACTGCACATTTCACCACTTTGAACTTTGCTTCCAAGGTCCTGCTTCTCACAGCAAGTTTCCTTCCACTGAGCTCGCTGTCCTGCGAGAGCCCCATGGCGGAGGAGCCGTGGAGGATGATAGAACTTCATCCGCTTGCATCAAACGACTCCGAGGCCAGAGCAGGACGGCTGGGTGCTGTGAATTAGCAAGCTCTCTAAGTGAGCGCGATAAAAAGTAAATCAAGGATGCCGCATTGCCAAAATGGGCTTTGTTCATTTATTTCTGACAAGTCGGAGTTTAGCGTTAATTATTCATCAGGCTTCGCGGCGCACGAGCAAAATGTGCCGCAGAGTACTTTGCAAAAGCAATGAAGTCCACGTCGCAGGCAGACCGTGTGTCGCGGCTCCTTCGCAGGAAGTCAAACCGGGGAGGCTCGCCCAGCGCACGTGCGCAGCCGCTTCCGATGAAGTCACGCCACTGCCGCTCTGTCTCGCTCACCGCGATTGACCGCAGCTGGCTGCGACGCTCCGGAGTCGCTGGCCGAGGTCCTTTCCCTTGTTATATGCTGTCATGTCATCTCTGACTTATGGTGACCCCGTGAAGGAAAGCCCTCCAATGTCCCACCCATGCCAGTCCTGCTCAGCAAGTCCCCGTGCAAGGCTGTGGCTTCCTTGATGGAGTCAGGCCATCTCCTGCTTGGTCTTCCTTTCCTCCTTCTGCCCGCGACTTTCCCTCGCATGAAGGTCTTCTCCAGGGAGTCTTGCCTTCTTGTGACGTTCCCAAATTACAACAGCCCCAGCTGGGTTGTCTTCGCTTCCAGGGAAAGCTCTGAATTGGTTTGACCTAGGACCCACGAGCTCATGTTTATGTTGGGACCCGCAAAGCTCTCCTCCGGCACCACGTTTCAAACACTTCAGTTTTCTCCTGTCAGCTTCTTCACTGTCCAGCCTTCACACCCATTCATATTTTGCAAATTTTGCAAATTTGTACATGAACTTGTGCAGAATTCATAATGATCCATTGTGGGACCGCTGAAGTGGAGAGGCCTGGAAGTACATGGAGACCTTCAGTAAGCAGAATCTGTGCTTTCCATCGGAGCCACAGCTAGGCACCAAATGGCACACCAAATGGGTTTTCAACCTGTGGTGTCTCCCCAGATCATGCAATGAGATTTTTCTTTTAAAAATAGTTTTTTTTATTATTTTTAAATAATTTATTTTAATTCTTAATAATGGACTAATTTTAAAATCAATTATTGGTTACATTTTCTAGACCACACAATAGCTAAAGTTTTCTGGGTGGTTTACAAAGATTCAGGCCTTTACAAAAACATGATAAAAAATACATAGACAAACAAACATCTAAGAATACAACATGGAGAAAAACAGCACTCAGCAAGAAAAAATCAAGACCTGATTGAAACCTTAGACTGCCAAATGCCTAAGAGAAGGGCTTAACTTGGCATCAGAAGGAAAGCCTCATCAGGGCAATCATTCCAGCATTGGGGCCAACACCAAGAAGGCCCTGCTTCTCATTGCCACCTTCCAAGGCACCTGGAGGAGGGCTTTAGATGGCATAGTGCAAAGGAAGGTTCATGCCAGACGAGGGGCTCACAAATAAACTCTCACCTTGCCTGGCACACTTTCATCTTCATTCCACTGAGCTCAAGTACTGTCCATAACAGGGATGGGCAACTTGGATGATGGGAGAGGGGACATATTTCAATTCTATGGACCCTCCTCTGCAGGCTGCACCTCCTGAGCACTGCTGAGAAGCACAGAGAATTTTTTTAAGTGTCCAGAGCTGGAATGGAGCACCAAAAGAGGGTCAAAGCAGCTTGTTCCCAAGTTAATTTCGATCCTGGATGCCACTGGGGGTCCCCTGAATTTGGGGGATTGGTGGAGGCTGCACTCGGGGGTTGTGAGGACCATATGTGACTCACCCCAATTCTACACTGACCAGCCACTGCTGTGGCTTTCCCAGAGCATTTGATGTCACTTGTCAGCTCTGCAAATCCAGACAAAATGAGAGAAGGAGCTTTGAGTCTGTACATACACCTCCTTCCAAAGGACAGATGTAGGAAGGGAGATCTTGCCGCCTCCCCAGTAGTCTCCTCCCAGCCACATTGGAAAGAGCCTTGTGGAGTTGGGAGGAAAGAACCCTTCAATGGAACAGAAATATTTGTTATAGCTGGATGGAACTGCACAAGTTCATGTACAAATTTGCAAAATGAATTATGGCGCATTTAAATGGATATTGCTCCGTCTCTGTTGACTGGAAATGCTCCATGCAGACTAGGCGCCTGGAGTTTTTACAGCAGGTTTTAAATCAGCATGTAGATTTTTTATCACTCTTTTTAATCCAGAGGTGTGATTTTTGTGGCTCTGCATTTTTAATGTTTTCAAAATGGTTAATGGTTAGAATAAAGAGAGCCGGCACGTTGTGGCGTCATCCTCGGCAGATGCAAAAGAGGAATCGTTGCTTGACTTTGCTGTTTTACATGCCCGTCGATGTTTCTCTGACAAAGTCAGGGATGTTCCTTTGTATTTGTGAATTCCTTTCTGCACACAAAGGATCATAGACTTTCATATTGTATTTCATAAATTTATATTGTGTAAGCCGTCCTGAGCGCTTCCGCGGAAGGACGGGATATAAATGCTGTAATAATAATAGCAAAACAACAACCTGAGCCCTGTCATGTTGCGCATTCCTGGAAACAGTCCTTTGCTGCTGGACATAGTCTTCAAGAGCCAGAGTGGAGTGGTAATCCATCAGGCCGCCGCCACCACCAAGAAGGCCCTGTCTCGTACGCCATACCTTTTCTCAGTTCCGGTCTCTTATGCCCAGTGCTGCTGATCCAAATGCAGGCATCTGGCCCCTTCCCTTCTTTCCATCCAATCCTTTCTCAAGACCCCTTTGTGCTTAATCGCTTGGGCACCCCCCCCCTTACTTCCAGCTTCCGCAGCCTCTGGCCCACTTTCTCTCCCCCTAACCCGCTTGCACCAAGAGCAACCCCCTTGCACCAAGAGTTCATGGGGCCCCAGATACTCTGGACTTCCCTCCACGCTTTCTACCCAGAGTGGGTTAAAGCAAGAAGGGCCTGGTGCCCACATGTCTCGCCTGCATGAAGGAACTGCAAATGCAGATCTTTCTGCCGTGTGCAAGCCTCACACAGCTGCCACCGCTTCCAAGGACACCTTCCAAGGGCAAGCCAGAAAGAATCTCCAAAGTTTCTTGGTGCGGTTCTTCTCTGCACTGCAACCAGTTAGAAAGCCAGTAGTTCTTCTCTGAACTGCAACCAGTTAGAAAGCCCACGGCCCTAGCAAAAGAGCAAGGAAATATTAACCTCTTTCCATCCCAAAATCACAACCGTAAAGCCACTTACATAAAACAAAACCAATAAGAGACAGATACAAATAGAGAGCTGAAATTTAAAAAGCCCTGAGAAAATGAGTATCGGTTAAAAATAGACCAAAACAAACCTGTTTGCTGGGTGGTACGTTCCTCTGGCTTAAACTTAATTAGATACTCATTTGTGTCCCCAGCGCTAAATGCACTTATTTTGCAATCATGCCTGTATGGCTGTGCCCTGACCTAACAGGAATATTACATCAATTTAAAAATAATTGCCTACCGCCTCCGTCTCTAGAGCCATCCTACGCATGTTTACTCAGAAGAAAGCCCAGCCGCGTGCTGCAGGGCATTCTTCTTTATCAGTGTGCTCAGAAAAACCTCTTCCCAGCAGGAGTTTGTTGTTGCAAAGATCTGTTATTCTGTCGCCTGTGTGGAATAAGATGCCCACTCCCGGTGAGCCACCTTTCGAGTGGCTCATCTCCGCATCCCTTAGTGCCGCTCTGCTCTGTACACTAGGGGGAGCCCTTCCTTCCACCTGGAGGACTGAATGTGTCTGCACATCGCATCAAAGTTTGGCATGCGCTGGGCCCCTCACCCCACCGGCCTCGGACAAGATCTCCCCAGAGTCACACCTCATCTTCTCATCGCAACCTTTTGCTTTTTGGCGCCAGTTTCCAGACCTTTTCATTTTCCTGTAATTCCAGTGTTTAAATATTTTAACTATGTTTTATGCTCAGTGGTGGATTGTGATGCGTTATGATGGGCTTCTATGTATTTATTGGGTGTTCGATTTATAAACCATCCAGAGAGGCGCAACATAATTGGACGGGATAAAAATACCCAAATAAATACATAAAGAATAAATAAAACCTGCCAGCTCACCCATTTTCCGCTCTGGTCTGGGTGACGGACACGGTGAGACGGCAGAGTCGTGGATGCCGTGGCCTCCCCGTGCCTGTGCTGGGGGAGGGAGGCGCAAGAGCAGGTGGGGGCCATGGTGGTGAGAGTCACCGAAGGAGGGGCCCATGGAATTCGTCTTGCTGGAGGGAGGTCAAAAAGTTGCAGCGCTGCAGCGCAACCTGATTAGGCCTGTCAAGGCAGAGATCGCTCAGCCACTTCTACAGCGCGTTGCGACAGGCTGCATGGCGGATACCAAGCCAAGTGGGGACGCCCCTGCTAGGCACGGATTCATCCTGCGTGCGCTGAGCTGAAACATTAACAGCACGGCCTTTTTTGTTTCTGAGTGCAGCACTCTGTAAGGGACCGACAAACCAAACCGTCTTTGCCTCTCCAGATGTCGGCCGCTTTCCGCGGGGCATTTGCAAGCCAATATGCGGCGAGTCTCTGGCAACTGGAAAAGCAGAATGAGAAGGGACACTTTTCAACTCAGCACAAAATCGAAGAAGGGGGAGGAACCCACAGAGAAGTGCGATCCCGTGTCACCACCCTTCCGAACGCTCGCGCTTTGGCTCCGAGGCTCAGCTGTCACTTCAGACCAGGCTCAGGAAGGAGAAGGCTGCTGCTCGCACTCCGGAATTGTCTCCTTGGTCTTTCTTTTCACTCTCCTTTCTTTCCTTGTTAGCACTAAGAATCACTCCCTTCTCTCTCCTCTCCTCTCCTCTCCTCTCCTCTCCTCTCCTCTCCTCTCCTCTCCTCTCCTCTTCAACATCTAGGGCTCTCCGCTCCTTTCCTCCTCTCCCCCTTGTCAGGCTGCTATAATGTGGCTTCCCCTTGAAGAAAATATAAGGTGCTATTGTAATAACAAAAAATACAACCAGGGCACATGATTAGTACTGTCAACCTTAACCATCCTCTTCCTCATCATGAAGGAGGCTGGCACTTCTTGTGTCAGTGGGGCTCCTTACCCATTACAGCTTATCTTTTGAGCTTTATGGGGCCTATCTGTGGTGCGCCTACTTAGGAGACAGCATTCACCAGCGGTGCTATAAAGCTCAGAATAAAAGCTGCCGTGGATGAGAAGTCGCACTGGCACATGAGTCTCCCCATTAAATTTATTCATCTCAGCACAACATTTGTTCATGGCTCAGGGCTTTCCATCCCGGCATCTCAGTTGTCCTCCCCATATGCTAACATGTCCACATCTTTCTGTGTCAAGCTTTGTTGCCTCTTTGCCTCGGAGGGCTTTCCAAGAAGCCAAGCAAGGAAGAAACATTGTTGGCCGTTTTCTTGGCATTGGAATTCATTGCTTAAATCAGCGCTGGGGAAAGAGAAGGTCTCTTGGCTTTGTCATGGACCAGCCTGCCAAACCCTCATCCTCAGAAGGGACTCTGGAGCCAGTAGGAGAAGGCCACAAAACGTTCCTCTCTCCCCGGGGCCCACTTCTCCAGGGGAGCCCTTGGAGCATCTCCCCAACCTGCCAAGGGGGACCCATCACCATACTCGGTCTCTGCAGACCTGGGCCAAGAAGACCGGCAAGCTGCCACAGCCTGAGGCATTTTAAACAAACCAGGCCCCTTTAAGAGCCGAAGTCTCACTAGAGGTAGAGGCAGAGCTAACCAGCCTAGAGGCCACTGACCTCCTATTTAAGCATCAGTCTTGCTCTGCTCAGTGTTGGAGTAACATAGAGACTGGCTTTAAGCTCCACTGCTCTTTCTGGTCTGCCTTGCTTCCTGAGAAACCTGACCCCTACTTCATTCTGCAACCTGGACTACATCTCAGAGGACCATCAGGACTTTGATCCGAAACTCTGCAGCTTTGTTCTGGGCGCACTGTTTGCAGGAAGCTCCACTTGCGCTTCATGTGATGGCCTGGGGCCAGTGGAGGCCAGGCACTGCTGGAGAAACCGAACTGCTGGAGGAAGGAGACCGAATTAGCAGACTGGAGAGCACCAGGGATCCCAGAAGGGTGAAAAATTAGAGTGTGGTTCACTCTAGACTCTAGAGCAAATATTTATCATGAGAAGTAACTCCACCTGGAAGGGGGAGAAGTTTCTCCTGAAATCCCAGGAAGCTTCTGCCATTCACTGTAGTTCAGGGGTGTAGAGACTCAGGCTCCTGTGGTCCCATCCTGGTTACACAACTTCTCCCTGGGCTACCTATTGGTTGACGGTTCTCCTACTTTTATTAGGAGAAAGGAAGCTCAGAATAAAAGGAAGCTCAGAATAAAAGCTCAGAATTTTATTCTAGGAAGCTCAGAATAAAAGCTGCAATGGATAAAGACCCCCAACATCGGAATCACCAGCATCCCCTAAAGAGATTTAAGCTAAAATATGTTTATGTTTCTGATGTCTTGGCCTTGCACCTTTGGCCCCAGCCATCCGTGGACCTCAGGAGCACCTCCAAAATGCAATTTGGTCCTTGGGCTGAAAGAAGTTCAACCACGCTGGGGTGGATAAAAGTGATCTCAATGGACCAACCGCACAGCAGAAGGTAGTTTGGTGTATCTAGACTCACAGTGATCACACCTGGCCCGGTGTGACCTGCCATCCTGCCTGCCAATCACAGTAGCTGATGCTTTTTGGACTTGTGATTAGTTGGCAGAATAAAGCATGCGGATTGGCCAAGCCTGATAAAAGCATTAGACACCTGGCCCTCTCATCTTGCCTGCTTGATAGGACCATGCTGTGCTTCAGATGCCTGACTTTGCTGTCCACTGCAGCTTCCGCGGCTGATATCAGGCACCCCGGGATGTAAACCACACACTCCGTGGCTGGATTCACTACAACCCTCTCGGCCCAGCCTGGGCTGACACAGGGGCTCTTCCAAGCAGCCCCGTGAATGAGATGAGGGATTTCCAATAAATCTAACTGCATATTACTTTGCCCTACAGAAGTAACCTGCAGAATCACAGCAGGTCAAGGCAGTCTGAATTTCTGTTCCTTTCCAAAAAGGCAGCGGCTGGCATTTTTGTGGGATGCAGGCTCCTTTGTGTGTCGGTTCCAAGAGCCAGTGATGTCTCACTGATGCTGCTAGCAACACAAACTGAATATGACATCAGTCTAGGCTTGCTAAATTTTTTGCAAAGGCAGTCCAAAAGCAGGAAAGAGGGTGCTGAGTGCTTACAGGTAGGTAGGTGGAAGTTTTGTTCATGCGATTTTCCACTATCTGAACTGGTCCCAGAAGCCTGTTATCTGCCTTGAGCTGGAATCTGTCCCTGCCATGAGCTATCTGTGCTCCAAAACCATGTGCTGCCTACCCAGTCCCCTTCTCATACCTTCCCAAAACCTCTGGACTCCTGTCTGGTCCTGAATTTTATAGGATTTTTGCAAGCTTTTGCTTCCTTTTACATTCCTCCTTGAGGGATTTTCCTATCCGTGGCTAAGATTGTGGGGAAATCTGCATGTAATTCTGTAAAGTGGCTACAGATCACTAAATCTGGCAAAATAAAGGCACTGTTCATATAAAATCTCATTTAATTTCACAGCACCAACCCGACATGCTTAAATTTCCCACCCTCTTCCCTTTTGTTCCAACGTTTAAAAAAATATCCAAACTAGGTTTGACATTTATGGGTTAATAAATACCAGTCATATAATTTTGCATCCAGGTTGAATCCCACAAAACTATAATTATCAGTGAATTATGAGCACTATTTATAAGCAACCCGAGGCCCTCTTCAACAGTGTGTTTACTTTTGTTCCTGAAAAGGAAAGTGGATGCCGGAATGTGGAGAGATCAAACAGAGCCTGCAACAGGCAAATCGTTCGTAGCCAAGAAATCATCAAGCAATCCAATATACTAACAGTATGACTGTGATCGCCAAACATCGCTTTCCTCTTTGCTCACTTCAGATCTAGGTCTTATTTGAAGACAGCTGTGAAGTTGAAGGAGATAGTGGTGCCCTTGTGTTTTGGAGGCTTTAAAGCTATGCTTTGGAGTTTCTTATTTTCGCATTCCCTCATTCCCAGGTCACTGGGGCTTGCTGCTTAGAGTGTGTGTGTGGAAATCCAGGTTGAGTCTGCACTTGGCCATGAAACTCAGTGGATGAGCTGGGCCAGTCACTGACTCTTGGCCTAAGCTACCTCACAGGGTTGTGGTAAGGATAAAATGGAGAAGAGGAGAACTGTTCACAAGAAAAGGCAGGGAATGAAAGCAATTTCTGGAAAGTAATTTATGAGAGTATGTTCTGTGTTCACTTGCACTGATCTCAACCCTTTCTGAAAGAGGTGGCATCTACATGATAATTTTTGGGCAGGTGTAAAAGAGCTGAGCAATACCCTGCAGAATTTTGTGTTCTCCCACCAAGCGAAAATCCTCAACATCTTTCATAGCAAACTATAACACACAAACTGGAATTACATTCATAGAGTTTTGCAATTCAGCAGCGTCCTGTTGTTCCTATTTTACAGATGGTAAGCTGAGGCTCTAAGAGGGGGCTTGCTCATTGGCACAGCACCCCTAAAACAGCCTTCCCCCAGCCTGTTTTACAGCACATTGGACTGATCATTCCCAGCCAACGG
This sequence comes from Varanus salvator macromaculatus, assembly GCA_023646645.1. Taxonomy (NCBI): domain Eukaryota; kingdom Metazoa; phylum Chordata; class Lepidosauria; order Squamata; family Varanidae; genus Varanus; species Varanus salvator. The sequence continues at coordinate 4,230,782 of JAIXND010000852.1, read as the reverse complement.
CTGAGTCACAGGCTGGGTTGCATTGTTATTTGGGATTCGATGAATCCAGTGTGATGATGTCATGGGAGGCAGAAAGAAAGTTCAGATGTTGGCACCATTCCCCAGAGACACACAGGCAAAGCGCTCTGAAATGCTCAGCCCTTCGGGCTATCAGAAAGCTGCTTGAGTCTCTCTCATAAATCCACAGACAGAAAGGTACCCCCTGCATTTTTTAAGCCATTCCCCTTAAAGATGCTGCAGAAATTCCCACTGTGATTCTCTGTTTGACATCAAGGGATGTTTTTGATGTAAATTCTGTGGGAAGGCAGCTGCTTCGACATTTTCTGATCCACAGGTGGTGAGCTAAAGAGGAAGGTAGGTCTGGATAGGGAAATCAGTCCTCAGAAGGAGAAATAATCATAGTGTAGGCCTCTATGATAATTAGCACTAAAGATCTCAGAGAAGGCACTGCAGATATAAAGCACGAGGATGGGTGTGCAGCGCTGCCACTCACCGGCTTTAAAATATGTCACGCCGTGGGACTGTCTTGTGGGAAGCTTGCCCAAGGAACGCCACAGAGCTGCGACATCCAGAGGGAGAGCAAATGATTCATTCTAAGATCAATAGTTGGTGAAATGCATTTCTGGTCCCAAGGGACAGCCGGGTCTGTTGCGCTGATAAAGAGCTGTGTTCTCCGAGAAGAGGGCACACCACGCATGGGCTGCGGAATAGCTCTCCTGGGAGGAGAGGAGGGAATAAGAGGCAGCAGAGTGGAACTGCTGGGAGGGTCCCTCCCAGAGGAGCTGGATTCTCCGGAATGGCTTGGAAGCTGCTGCATCCCAGCATCCTGCCATAGTAACCTCTCCGGCTCGAGCTGGGCTCTCCAGCGACTGGGAAGAGCAGGGGTGGATGGGCCACGCTCCATTCGCAGACCTGGAATTCCCGCGGCCTCCAGAAGCACACTTGAGAAAGCTGGCCCTGGTTGTTACAGAGAACAGGACTTTTGGAACACTAAGCCCCGTTTAAGGGTTATGAACCACCAAGACGGAATGGCTGGGCCTTGGAGTGTCCCACCAGGCGCACCAGTCACCATGTTTTGTGTGACAGTGAGACCGACGGTGCTGCTCCCACTTAAATCCTCACAATGAGTTCCAAATTTGCATCTTTGCATAAAATCGAGCATGTGTCGATTCTACGCTGATCGCTGCCCCCTTTTGGCCTTTTGGCGTTGTGCACCTTCTTTTCTTTGGCGTTGTGCACCTTCTTTTCTTTGGCTTCAGAAGTGGTCGCCCAACTTTGGGTCTGCACAGTCTGGCTGCAGAGAGTGGGCCTGCCTCCGGTACTGGGCAGACGGACCAGTGGGCATCATCGCTGGATTCTGAACAGAGCAGGGACGGGACGGGACGGGATGGGACGGGACCAAAGCCTTTGAATCTCCTTCAGCTGTGCCCAGTGAAGGCTCACAGGCCCGGCTTGAAAATCAGCCCGTCTGGGACAGGAAGGAAGGAAGGAAGGAAGGAAGAAGGGTTTTCAGGGGAGGAAGCATGTGTGAGACCCACTCCTTGGCCCACTGGGTTCATGCCAGCTTGTTCTTCAGCAGCAAGCACCACAACGCTGGAACCAGAGGCTTTACTGAGAGGGAACCCATGGGGAAGATTCCAGTTTGGTCTGCACTCTTTACATGCGCAGAGGCTTCTCTTCCCAGCATTGGTAGAAGGCCACTGAAAAATTCCCAGATGGGGCAGAACCGAGGCGGCGTCTTTCTTATGACCAAGGTCCACGCCTAGTTCCGTGGCCCTCCTCGGTGGGTGTCCAGCGTATTCTCCGGTGGAAGGTGCAGATGGGAGGAGCTGGGAGAACGGCCCGTGCGACTGGGCACAGCGCTAATGGGTTTTGTTACCAGGGCAGCGCACAGGTGCGGGAGCCAAACGGCCTTGCCCCCCTGGGGGGCCGCGCAGGGGCCAAGGAGGCCTCGCCTTCCGGCCGGGGTCAAGAGCCAAGGAAGCGCGCCGCGCGAGCCCCCGGGAGCCCGTCGGCGCGCTGCGCGCAGGGGCCTCGCTCGCCACCTTGGGCGAGGAAGGGGGCGCGCTCCCCGGGCCGCCGCCGCCTGCTCTGCCGCTGCCGCGTCGGAACAGCCCGGCTTCCTGTCACGTTTCTCCCCCGCCCGTCCCGGCGCTTCTCTCGGCCCTGCGATGCCTCATCCGCGTCCCTCGGCCGTCCCCGCCGCGGGAAAGTTCGCGCGGCGGCTTCCGGAGGCGGCCTGCCGTCGGATGCGCGCAGCAGGCGCTCCCTAGGATGCCTGGCGGGCTCGCCTGGCGCCGCCCGAGCCCGCGGACCGAGGTAAGGGGCGCCCCGCGACGGCGCCCGAGCGCTCCGGAGCGGCTGCTCGGGCGAGGGCTCGTGGCGCGGGGAAAGCGCGGTTGCGCCCCGCGCTTCGCGGGCCGTGCGAGGCGGAGTCGCGTGCTTACTCCGCAGTAAAGCGAGGGGCGCCATTGCGGGGAGAGGCGGGAGGCCGCCTTGCCTCGACGAGCGGTTGCGCGCGAGGACGGCCGTCGGTTCTGGGTAGCGCAAGAAGGAAGCACCCTGGATACGCCCTGGCAACGTGGGGGGGCGTCCCCCAGAAGGGTGGGACTCCAACTCCCATCAGGCCTGGCCAGCTGCGCCAGGGGTCAGGCATAAGGGGAGCTGGGTTCCACACCACCTGGAAGCAGCCCCGCTAGGAGGAACCCACGGACAGGTAGCTGAAGGGACTGCTTGTTGAACGTTGGTTTGTAGGCTCTTTGGGGCAGAGTCTTGGGGAAGGACGGAGTGTGCTGGGAGTGGTGGCTGCGACCCTCCGCTCACCACCAGACTGCCGTGACCTTGCTGAACTTTTTGAGCAGACTTGCTTCTGAGCGTGCACGTGTGGGATCCCTCTGCACGAGCCTCGTGGAACTCTCACTTCCATTCTTGCAGCTTAAGCTGTAGGATCGGGGAACAAACGTCTGAGCAGAATTCTCATCTTCCTCTTAGGAACCGTAAATGCATTAGGCGAGGACCCCACGGTTTTTTGATAGTGAGGGACGTGCATTCTGCACTCGCTCCCCCAGTCTGGTGTTCTTAACATGTGTTGCATTACAAACTCCCATCTTTCCAAGGCCTCAGGAATGTGCCAGGTTGCTGCATGCAGAGAGATCTGGGCTTATTTGTTTTGCCATGCAAGAATGGCATCCCCTCCACCCCCCCCCCCGTCTGAATTGGTACAGGCTGTTCCACCTTCTGCATATGCTTAGACCAGACCTAAGTCTTCCATGGGACAGGCGGACTTCAATCTTGCAGTCTGAACCTTGGAGCCCTCCAACTGGTGCCGAGGGCAAAACGATGGCTTGAGAGTTGGCAGAACATGCAGCTTGTCTAATACTCCACTCGGTACCTGAGCTCACAGTCCAGTACACTGCAGGGTGGTTGAGGTATATGCGTAGGTTGTTGTCAGTATTGTGCAAGAACTGAGCATGATAAATCGCTAGAGATCTCCTGCCTCATTGCTTTGAGATCTAAGGGATAGATCCCCATCTCCCTCTGGCTTGCCCCTGCCCTGAGGCACATCCCAGCCCCATTTGCAATGCTTGGGTGTTTCCGGGGCGGAGAAATGCTGCAGGAAAATTCTGCAGTGCCTTAGGACACCCCCGGAAACCCGGTCAGTGGGATGTTGAGCTTCGCATATTGGACCAGAACTGGGGAAAAGTGGGTTCTAGGTTCCTACTTGTCCATGATCCCAACTGGGTGGCTGTGGGCCAGCCCCCAACTCTCAGCCTCACAGGTCTGTTGTGAGGATAAACAGAGACAGGAGGACAAAATACGCCACAGCAGGGTCCTTGCAAGAGGTGGGATACGTAGTTAGTTTCTTAATCTGGGCCCAGATTAAGAAATGTTGGGAAGACTACTAGCTTAAGGCCAGCTAATAAATGAACTCTGCCCTGCCCCGCTCTGTGTCTTACACACACACTTTTCCCGTACTCCAGCAGGCTCTTTCAGGAAAGAATCTGTGACAAGATGCTCACCTTCTCAGTACTGCTTTGTATGTTACTCATTCACGGTCCCTTTTCTTTTTTCTGCCTTTCTGGACGCCCACACACCCTTCCTTCCTTCCCACGGCATCGCTTTCTCACTGGTTACAATCTCTTCGCCACCGAGTGTACAGTAATATTCCGTTTGCACTCTCACTGCCGCTTCCTCCTGGTCTGAGATCGCTCTGGCTCCCTGTCTGTTTGTTTTCTCTGCACCCCACCTCCAGGTTTCTTTTCCACCTCGACGAAGAAAACAATAGCTCTGACTGACCTGGGGAGGGTATTTACTGAGATAATGGGTGAGTGTAGACACTCGGTGTATGATCAGAGGCACTTCTTCTCATTCCTGATGGGGCTAAGCCCTTGAAAATGGATTCTAAGCCTCGATTGTTACTGATCGCAAACTTGATAGCGTACGGTTAACCAGGGGATGTGACAGAGGTCTTGGGTGTATTTCAACATCATCTCAAAGAGGGCAGTTTAAAGTCAGAGGCTTCACTGGAGCCGTTTTTCATACTTCATAAGAATTACAGAAGCTACACCTATGCTGGGAGCACAGGATGCAAGATTGCTGAACCGAAGTGTGTCTGAGTTTCGTTTGTACCTCTCTGAGACACTTCTGGGAAATCCCTTGTACACCTTGAGTTCCACAGAAGACAGGCAGGATATAGATGTCTTCAGCAAAGGAAGATCAGTCACTCTTTCTCTGTTTGATTTTTTTAAGCCAATGGATTACTGCTTTTTATAGGAACAACTAGCAATGTTAAAGGACATTTAACTGTTCGTAGCAGTAGCCACTCAGTCTATTAGAAGAGCTGGCCAGATATTTGCAAGGAATGGAAGGACAGGTCTCTGCCGCAAGGGAGTTGCAATTTAGAAAATGAAACCAGGGAAGGAACAGAGGTAGGGAGGAGAGCAGGAAGCAGTTGTAAGAACAGCACAAAGCCGTTGAGTTCTAGGTGCTAAAACTGCCACGGGTTGCTAGTTGGTTCCCTCCTTCACACGGCCACCTTAGCATCTGTGCGTTTTGCACGGTCAGGGGAAGCACAGGTAAATTTCCCTCGGGATGCAGCTTTAGGCTGATGCGCAGCTGTCCCTGGGCTTCTGGCTGCACACCTGGTCCCTCAAGGGCAGCTCCGGAAGGTGCCACCCGTCGCCTCCCTCACTAGCTTCCCTCCTTTGAGGCAGCGATTCCCTTGCAGCCGCTCCCCCTACATCCAGGCCTCCATCAGGGCCCAGTTGCTCTGTATCCTCAGAACCTGCAGACCGTTTCATCGCCCCCAGTCTTGCACTGTGTTATTTCTCAGCAGACGCCCCATTGATCTCTGCCGGCCATCTGGGTTCATTAGCAGGCCCTTTTTCCGCCACTGCTTTTCCTGATCCCTCCTTTTCCACCTCTTTGGTGACCCTTGGTAGTTTGGATGGATGGGGCGCTTGCAGCCTGAGGTGGATTCCAAGTTCTCGCCTCCCTCGAACTTCCTGCCCTGCCTACACTGCATTTTCCCCTTCAGCTCGGGTCAATAGTTTTAATGGGGGTGAACATTTTTTGGGAAGCTAAGCCTTTCTGTTTTCAATTTGTTTGTGGGCTTCTGGAGTTGTAATGAGTTGCTCAAACAGGCGCATGGTTGGGCACCCGTGGCACAAAGCCAAGGAAGTCGTAAAGAGCCTTTTTCCGTCCTCCTCATGCTGCTGCATTTTTTTTCTCCTTGATTCCACTCCTCCTCATATATGTATCCATGTCTCTCTGTTTGCATTTTAGCATGAGAAAACGATAGCAATTGTTTTGCAAGATGGTATTCGCTGTAGCTTTCAGCACAGCTGCATTCCACCCAAGGTCCAAGACACAGCAGTTGGCAATGTTTGTTATGAATCCCATGTTGCTGTAGAACACCCTTCCTCCAGGTCTTGGGGACTACGCAGTCCAGCATAGTCCACGGCTGGGGCTGATGGGAGCTGAAGTGTCAAACGCCTGGAGGAGGCCATGTGGGGAAACGCAGACTAAATGCACGAGAGGCGTTCTTTAAGGGCTGCCTTGCATGTAAAAGGAAAAGGAAACACTTGCACAATCAGTTCTAAGGCGCTCCTTTAACTGTCAGCTGCATAGCAACTGGACGTGGAAAGGGGAGCCTATCAGACATTGCCAGAAGGTTATCAAAAATGTCAGCTGGAGGCAGCTATCCTCAAGTCGATTGCTCCAAAGGCTTCCTGTCGACTCCTCTGGATTGACTCCAGTGTAAATCCGCTTGAGGCTCAAGGCGCATCTTGTTTGCTGTGCTTTTGTTGCAAAGGTTAAATATACATAGCATTGTCTAAGGAGGATTAAGAAACAGCTTTGTAAACTGTTGCTTCTAGTAAAGCAAAGCAGGTGCTTTGGGCCCGAAGCCCCACTCAAAGGCTGCTCTCCACTGACACAAAGTGGCTGCATTATTTGGCAAGAGCAAAGATGGGGTAGAGGAAAGCCGCATTTGGAAAGACCTGGGATGGAGATCACAGGATTAGAAGCTCTCTTATCTCTCCCTTCCTAAGGGCAGCAGAGGCTTTGAGCCAGGCAAAGCAAACTTTAGAACAAAATCCACACGAGAGAGCAGGCTGGCAAAAGGCACTTGAAACTCCGGCACTGATAAAGGAGTCTCTGCAAGGGGGTCAGTCGAAGCAGTGCTTCGCTGGGGCCCAGCCGCACAATGAGGCATTGTGCAAGCTTTTGATTTACACAGCACTCTTCATCAGGCTGTATCCCTCACTGCTCTTTATGATGCTTGGAGTTCCCACCCTGAATGCGCATTGCAGCCTTTTCCAACCTGGCTCCCTCCAGAAGTATTGGACTACCACTCCTATCATTCCCAAGCATTTGGTGGCATGTTCATTTACTGTTTGCAGGGAGATTTGGGTCTGTTTCTTGGCATGGTATTATCCACTGGCTGGATGAAGAGTTCTGTCTGATGTATCTAGAAAGCAAGAGTCTGGGGGCAGCAGGGCTGAGGATGCCCTCGCTTCTCCCCCTCCCGGAAACCTTCAAATCAGACCTCATCTCCAACAACAGCAAATTCGAGGAGGCGTGTGAGCACTGCCCAAAATGCAGCATGTTGTGGAGAAAGTGGATGGCGAGGCATTTTTCTCAGTCTGTCATGGCACCAGGACCCTGGGGGTCCTCCCATGAAGCTGGTGGGCGGCAGGTACAGGACAGATCCAGGAAGGGCTGCTTTACACTGCGTCCTGTTGTAAATCAGTTGTAAACCGATCCCATTTCAAAAGGAGCATGGGCTTTGGACTCACGGCTGCTATAGTGCTTCCTCCCCATAGAGATGTCCAAAGTCAGGAAGCCTTCTGTATCTTTCCAATTTTAGTATATGTGCTGCCTAAGCGAGCACAGTCAGGAAACCTCCTGGAAGCACAGAGGATAAGACCTGGTGTGGGAGGGACACCCAGGCAACCAATGCAAACGGGGTCCCACATCTCAAAGGTGCATCCATTGGGGGGGGGGAACAACCTCCCCCTTCTTGCCAGTGGGTCCCTCCGCAACAGCACCTCAGTGAGGGGAAGCAGGATCCAGATCTCAGCTGGCCATGGGTGCTCTTTTGCAGTGGGCAGTCCTCTGTGGGAAGGTGTCCTCTTTGGAAGGGCTGCACCCAGGGATGGATTAAAGAATAAAGCGCCCCAAGAGCAGTGGAGGCCTCGTGCCACTGTAGATCCACTCTGAGCCCCTAAACAGGCACACAGCTTGCCTGGTCTTCCCCACTATGGCAAATCTCTCTTTGTTTCAGTCGCGATAATAGTTACTATTCCTAAAATTGCATCTATCCATTTAAATTAGTACACACACTTCCTGTCCTCTTTTTTGACAAGGTCTGTGTGGCCACCCTGTCTGGGCGATAATGTTTATTTGTTAAGTTCCCAGACTGCAAGAGCACAGAGGTAAACCCAACATAAACCGTAGCATGAACGAAATCCCAGTGCAGCTTTAGCATCAAAAGGAACAGGCGCTGAAGCACAGCAGAAGGGAATAAGAGCAGACACTCAGGGGAAAGACATGTGGCAAGTCTGCAAACCTATATGCACTTAGGGCCCAGTCCCACTGAACTCAGTGGGGGTTACTTGTGGGTAAACACACACTGTGGTGCTGTGCATGATCTCGGCCACACCTGCCGCCCCCAGCCTTCATCTGGCCGTATCTGCAGCCCACACGGTACCACTCCCCAAGTATGGCTCCCCTTTGTCACTTTTGGGTGCTGCTGCAAACACACCACCCTGCAGAAGCGCCTCGCCGACATTTCCCCAAATGGGGGAAGTGTGAAAGTATGCGTGGAAACTCTGAGGCATCCGTTCTTGTGCTGCACACAAGCGAGTCTGTTTCATTTCGTGCTGCTTCACATTCTGTAACTTTTACTCTGCAATGGCTCAGCAAATGAGCAAAGGTGACTAGTCTCTCCTCTGAAGGACCGAAGATGGAATGGAGACGGGGCTTGCAAGGTTGACGCACAGGATGAGTGTTGATTATTATTCCTTTATTTATTCTTTTCATTTCTGTGCCACCTGTAGCTGAGGCTCTCCAGTGAGTTATGAGATGGTCCTTTGCATCTGCCCCCATCCCTCAGCTTCCCGATCCCCTGGGAGCTACACTGCAACCCTCACATTACCTCTTCAACCATCCATCCATCCATCCATCCATCCATCCATCCAACTAAAACTTTTCTATACTGTCCCATCACAGACGTGACGTCTCGCAATGGTTTGCAACACCATTAATAAATTAGAATAAAAATGGAAATAAGAGTGGGAGTGGCACAGCATCCGAAATTAAGTGTAAAACCACCAATTAACAATTAAAATATTGGGAGAATAAAAAGGTTTTCGCCTGACGCTGCTGTTCACATCATGCATTGTGATGAGCTGTCCCTTTTGGAACACAACGTATTTTGGGGTGGCTTGGACTTGATTGAGCAATTAAGACCCTTTAGCTTTATGGGAGAACAATAAAGTGGGTGGAGGGAGAGAGAGACCACAGGATAACCAACGGGCAAGGGCTAAGTGTGGGTTGTGGTGAAATCATGGGCTGTTTTTGAAAAGCGGGTTCTCATATTGTCTGAACCCAGGCAGGCTAACATGCCATGGCTTGTTAAGCACAAACAACCCAAGAAGATAATCAGTACTCAAGCCTGACTGTGGTTGGCTGTGTTTTTTGACTCCAGTCCGAGGCAGATTTGGACTCTCCTTGATGTCATAGCAATGGGGACAATGATGGTGAGTCCCTGCATGTCAAAACTTGCTCCTGAAACTATGTGTAGTTCTCTGCTGCCTTCATTATCTCTTATCCTCACAATCATAAGTATATGCATTAATTCTGAAGGCCTGGGACACAACTCTGCACTGCAAAACATGGAGGCAGGAAGCTACCAGAATAAGGACATAGGAACTCCCTGCCTCACCTTCTTTCCTTGTGCAAGGAATCCAAAGTGGCTTGCATGGTCCTTTGCTTTTCTTTTCTGTCCTCACAACAACCCTGCAAGGTAGGATAGGCTGAGATTCTGTGACTGGCCCAAAGTCTCCCACAAGCTTCAAGTCTACACCAAAGTCTGACACTCTAACCACACGCCAAAGTCTGACACTCTAACCACTACATCACATCAGCTTTCCCAACACGTCCCTGGCTCTCCTGGTGTATTCTTTCTTTGAAAAGCTCTTGAAACCATCTTCCTCTGCAGAAACTTCCCGAACAAACCAGCCATGTTTATTGTTTGGTTCTGTCAGTTGCTGAAGTCTGTTTTTAACATACCGTTTTAGCATTTTATCTTTTATTCTGTCTTATCTTTTGCTGTTCACCACTGCACCAGAAGTTCTGTTTATATTCAGCTCCAGAATATGGAGTGGAACATAAATTAATACCAAGGCACACTGACTGTCTGATTGAGAAGCGTTTTTTTAGCCGGGCCTCGTCCATCACTGGCTAAGGTGGAGGTTCCAGGGAAAAACCAAGATCTTCCCAAGCCAAGGTTCTACAAAGCCAGGGCTAATAATGGATGACACATAAACGGAATTGCCAGCTGGTGTGGCATATTTAATTCCATATTTAACTGCTAATAAAGCAAGTGAAAAGGGAAAGGGTAGGAGCAGGTGTATGAGAACTTAAATTTTGTTTTGGATCTGACTAGGGACGTGCAGATATTATTAAATCCATTCCATCCATGTTTCACAGATTGTCAATTCTGTACTGCTTAGATTAATTCACGTGCATGCAAGTGTGGATTCACGAATTTGCACAAATATGCACTTCTGCTAAGGTGAATTAGTGCAAATCTCCAGAAGTGAAAACCCCAAAGCTGTTGGATTGAGAAAGTGCTGAAGATTCTGATTTCTAGAAATTCAGTCATTTGACTCCATTTTGGGTTTCTCCAAGTTCCCGAACCCTGACCTTCCTCCCTTAAATGTCTCACCTTCATGCACATTTTCCAGGATCTTTCCCCAATGTCTGCAGATATTTTCTTTCTTTCTTGGTTCCTTCCCTCTTACGTTCTGTTATTCATGCTTTTCTGTCACCCTGCTGTGGCATTCACACAGAGGAATCTAAATAAGGCTATCCCAGTTAGTGGCACCCAGTGATGGTTTAGCCGTTTGAAAAAAAAAAAAATCAAATTCCAGATATCTGGAAGACTGGAAAATAGCTAGGTATTAAAGGAGATCATTTATCTGCAGCTTGCAGAAAACCAGGCAATGTTTCTCTGGCTGCAAAGCGGCATGCTAAACGATCCCAGTCATGGAGGTGCGCAAGCTGAGATTTCTTTCCTTGCTCAGTGGTTAAAGTGGCCGAGTGTGGAGTAGGAATTGGAAGGGGCATAAAAGGGGCGTTAGGAATCATTTCCAAAACAGCATTAAATTGTGTCATGGTGGGTTAACAGCACTGTTTTATTATCTTTCCATGCAAAAGATTAAAAGCGATACATCCCCTCCTTCAGAGCTATCTATCTATCTATTGGAAGCAGGCTGCTTCCTTCCCCCTCCATGGCGCTTAATCTAGTCGGCCCCAAATGTCCATCTGGATAAAAATTGGGGCACGGTGCTGGGGTTCCCCATCATGGCACCTCATTCGGGACGGGGCCCAAGTGCAGGCCGCAGGGTTCAGGGGCTTGCATGCACCCAGCAGGACACAGGAGGACTGTGCCTTTGGGGTACGATTCTGCCCATGTTAAGATTAAAAATAAATTGGGAGAGCTGGGAACAGCAGGCCTTTTCCCCATCTGAGCATGCACAGGATTGCTCCTTAATAGAGGTCAACAAGCAAACTGTGCATGTGGGAGTGAATGCCGGCTTCGAGCTTTGGAAGGAGGCAAGAGACCCCCTCAAGACCCCCTCCCTCAGTGAGTTGGCCTACTGGGGACCACAGACACCCCTGCGCTTGCTCCTCCCCCCCCCCCCGGTGGGTGCCAGCTGCTGGCTTGACAAGCAGAGCACCCGGGAATGAGGAGGCTGGGGCATCTCCCACTCCTCCTCACCCCACCATTGTGATTCAGGGCAGAACAAAATGGGAAAGAAACCGGCTGCAGCAGCCAAAAGGAGGAGCAAGTTCAGGGGGCTCTTGTTTCGAAAGGACCCTTGTTGGAATGTGACACCCGGGCAGATGCCCCATCGTCCCTGTCGTGCTTGCAAGGCCAGGTCTTCTGCCAGTGCTGCACAACTTGCTGCTAGGCAAGGCAGAGGAAGCGCAGCTGGAAGAAAGGCCGTAATGAATGGTGAGCCCGTCGTCGTCGTCTTCTTCTTCTTCTTCTTCTTCTTCTTCTTCTTCTTCTTCTTCTAATACGTTTTATTTGAAATTGTGATCCTAAAAAACAAAAAGAAAACTACAACATCCAGCATCAAAAACATCGAGCCCCCTGGGTCAGCCCCCACAGCCTTCTTTTTCCATTTATGATAACTTAAAAACAGATTTAAATCTATGCCAAGTCCCGTTTCTCTGGCCAATAATAAAAAGAGTCCCAAGTTTGATAGAAGTCAGGATCTTCTTTCTCCTTCAGTGATAAAGTCAATCTATCCATTTCTGCACAGTCCAGGATCTTTTTTGGAATCAGTTCATCGGTGGGTGGTTCCTCACTTTTCCAGTGTTGAGCGAATGCAATGAAGGGTGAGCCCTTAGGAGAGCCACAGGATTTCTTGGAAAGGTCCCCAAAGAGTTAATCCAGTTATGGCAGAAGGTGTGGCTTTTTGCTTCTGTTTGGTGCTTGAAAACAGCGCTTCTCTGCCTGTCTTGTCTTCCTGGGTGACTTCATTAGCAGCAAGCTGCTAATTAAATTCCATATTTACGATTGGAAAATAAAATCGTTGGACCCTTTTAAAATAGATTTTTATGACTCCGGGCTCAGGCAGCTGACTCAGCAGCAAAGGCAAGGCTTGGAACGTAAAGATTTCCACAAGAAATATTAAATAGAATGAGAAACGGCACTCGGCAAAACTCATCTGAATGTCCACCTCATTTCTGCGCTGTACTAATTTCTCAGCCCCAAAAATGGGTCTGTGCCTTCCTTAATATATAGAGTTACCCAAGAGAATGAAATTGAATGTGTCCCAAAAGTGTTTTTGAGGGTGGAATCATACTCTATTCCAAGGGGGCAGAGAAAACCGCAGAACATGGTTCTGGAGACAAAATCTAGCTTCTTGGAGCTCCTGAGCCATCTGAAAAATATCAGCAGGTTTCTAGCCCTTATGCAAGTGCCAAGCTATGCAAGAAAAGATTTGCATGGAAAAATCTCCAACACTGAATAAGATTTCCAGAGGCTGTTGGGCCCTCAGTACCTTCATACCTCCTTGCCCACCCCCAATGCTGAGTAAACCCAGGACTAAATATGCAAACAAATGAATTATAAATTATGCAGATTCAGGGGAAATACAGCTGACTGATCTGTACAGGCTATGAAATCGAGTGTTTCTTAGCACAGAATTTGGATGATCTTTGGACAGCATTTTAGGGCTCGTTTGCTCGCGCCGGATGCCAGTGTGGTGTAGTGGTTAAGAGCATGGGACTGGGACTCAGAGGATCTGGGTTCCAGTCCCCACTCGGCCATGGAGCCAACTGGGCGACTTCGGGCCAGTCACAGACTCTCAGCCCAGCCTACCTCACAGGGTTGTTGTTGTGGGGATAAGGTGGAGGAGGAGATGGAAGCTGCCTTGAGCCCTTTGTAGGAAAAGGGCAGGATATAAATTGCAATATAAATAAATAATAACTAAATAAAAAGGGGTATTGCTGTCGGAACCCTTTGCCAACATCTTGGCTCAGGAGAAAGCTGAAAGAGAAGCCGCATGTCTTTGGAGCCGGAGGGAGCGCCGTCATCAGTTCCGCAGGACCCCCGTGCGCAGCTGTTCGAGGCGTCCTCTAATACCTTGATCCTAAACGAGAGGCGCGAAATCTCCGTTGCTTTTACTGAGGAGTGTTTCCAAAAAAATTTGGGCAGTGTTTCATAGCACCAGTGTGTAACTGGGTTTTTCCACTTGGGTGATTTCTCATTTTGAAATTCTCTCTTGGAAATCATCTAGCATCTACCAGGCTAGGCTTTCTTCCCATCCTCTTCACACGGCTGGCAGTGTGCACTAACCCGTTATTTTGCCAAAGCATCCATGGAAGACAAAACGAGGAGCAGTAATTGACTGAAAGTGGTGTGCGCACTTTGCGAAGGGGGCGGTGGGAGGGCTCTGAACCCCTAAACTTGCATCCTGGCAACCCCAGATATTTTGCAGCTGAAATTCACCCAAACCCCATGCCACCCTATTAGGAGCAGCCCTTTAAAAGGGCTTGTCATCCCCTTCCGACACCCCATTCCCCTTTGGACTTGAGTTGGTTGGTCAAACCAGGACTGTTCTGCCAAGCTTCTACTAATAAAGATGCTTTTCAGCAAAAGAGAGCCCCCTGCTCTGTTGTTCCGCATTTTATCCGTCTTGCTTGGAGCTGGCGGGATTGCTTGCCTTCATTGCAAATTGCCTCGAGAGCTCACAGAGCAATGGGGTGATTCAGAAATGTTTCAGTCAATAAACAGAAATAAATAAATAACATTCCATGCTCTGCACCAGCCTCTTTCGCTGCTGTTTAGCATGGAGTCTGTGCCTCTTTTCTGCTGTGCATTCTGCCCTCTTCTAAGGTAACGGTTAGTTGACGGCTCTGAGGATCCTGTTCCTTCTTTGTCTGGGGTCTTTTCCCCAGTGGTCTCTTCCTGCTCCTCTGTGCTCCATCCGTTGGGAAAAAGAGCCCATTTTCTGACTTCTGGAGAAGATCTCCTGCCTGGTTTCCCTCCGTAAGAGGAACTGTGCCGAAAGCTGCCCCCCAACTCTGAGCAGAAGAGAAGGGGAAGTGAGGCCTTGCCTTCCTGCTAAATATAGGTTTGCAAAGGACAGCGGTGGGTGGGTGGCTGGCTGGGTGCTTCCGGGAGTGCGTAGCACCGTTCTGCAGCAGCCGTGTTTCAACGGGGGCTCAAGCAGCGGCAGAGGAAGGGCCAGAGATCCGGAGGGCCAGGATGGAACGGGAAAAGAAAGGCACCTGCCCAACCGCTGGGTGAAATAGCATCGCGAGTCCTTTCGGAAGCATTGCGTGGCTTTCCTCGGGGGGTCGCACGTCAAGCAGCATCTCCGTTGCTCCTTGGGAAGGTCTAAGGTAGGCCCGGAAGTTAACTTTCTTCCCATGTGGCTTTCCCAGAAAGAGGGCTTTGCACTCTCTCCTCCCAGTCTGTGAACGCACTTCTCTCTCTCCGAAGGGCCTCCAACTTTAGCCGTGGGACAGAAAGTCCCCCGTTCTGCTGCACTGCCAGCAAGTGAGGCAGTGATCTTACGCAAGTCACTTTCTCCCAGGCTCGGCACCCTCCCGTGGAGGGGATAAACCGCCCCATATGGTGAGACACTGGGGGTTGCAGGTTGAGGAACCCCTAGGGCAGTCTTCCCTCAGTTTCCCTCCCAGATGTTTTGATGACAACCTGCACCTTTCCTGACCACTGGCTGTACTGGGTGGTGGTGGTGGTGGTGCGAGTTGAGGTCCAAAACAGCCAGAGGACACGGGACTGGGGAAGGCTGGCCTAGGCAGTAAAAGGTACAGAGTGGTCCCAGCACCCACAGGTGCCTTTGGTTCTGTTCACCAGGAAGGTCCATCAAGGCTTCCTGTTAAAGCTGGAACTTTGCCTGGGCGGCTTAAGTCATTCCTGGCATGCAACACCTCGCCCTGAGCAATAGCTTGACCCCTCAGCACTGAACCGTGGGCTGATCCCTGGCTCCCACACAGCTAATCCTTAACTTGACTTCTGGCTCTCGCCAGACCTAGAAGTTATGTGTTCCCCACAGGGTTGTCATGGCAGTCCCTGTAACCAAGCCCCCAAGTAGAATCCTGAAACTGAAACAAGTTTGGCTGATCCCCATCAACCAGCCGGTTCTAGACACTTTTCCTCTCCTCAAAACCAGGTTGTTTTGTCAAGATGCTGGGTGGGTTTGTCCAGCACATCACTCCCCCTGTGAACAAGCCACAGGGGGCGTGTTGTTCATGGAACAGTGCACCATATTCCCAGACGGATCACCCGGCTCAGCGTGGATGGCTCTCTTCCTTCTTCCAGCTGGTTTTCAGGGTGTTTCATGTCATTGCTATTTTGGGTCCGTCCTTCCACTTTCATCGCTTCCCCTTCTCTTCTCTTGCAGGGGGATGGTCTTTTTCAAAGCCCTCCCCAGATGTGCAATATATACCTAGAAAAATGCAGACTCGTGTTTGCATTTTGAAACTGTCGTTGGCCTCTCTTAGCTGCCCAAGCAATGGCTTATGAAGCCCGTGATCTGTAGCATCGGCTGGTCAATGTCCTTATAAGGTTCGGCTGCTAAAGGGAGCAAAGTTGCAATTGATAACACAGACGGCAATTGACACGACAAGACTACATAAAGGTTAATTCACTCACAGTCACTGAGCTGTCCATTGAAAGTCAGTGGTGAAAGGCTGAGAGGATGCAGTAGACCAAAGCGGGTGGTGTCAAGCTCTCCCCCCTGGAACGTAATGCTGTGTATTTCACATGTTAACCTGACCGTTCTCAGTGCTCTCCACATGTGACACTTTCTGCATCTCTTGCTACCCCACAAAAGAGAAATATTTTCTCTCCCCTCTTTGCCACTTTTCAGAACACTTGCTGCTTCTGTTACCACTGCTCCTGGCAGTTCATTTTTCAAAAACTCAACACATATTTTTTAATACCTCAAAAGGTAGGGTGAATGGGGCTCCTTGGGGCTCCATTGCTGGCATCCCATTTGTTCCATCCTATTCTGTCTCCTCAAAGGGTTTTTAGAATACAAAACCCCCATCTTTCAAATGTACGCTTCTTTGTTATTTTAATGGAGAAAAATATGCAAATTTCATGACTGGAACATCAATGGAGAGGAAAAATATTGAGATTTCTTTGCTAGGAGGTTAATGGAAATGAAATCAAATGAAAATGTTCCCTCTCTTTGCTCACAGGCTATGAAATCTGTGCATATTTCCTAGCCAAACAAAATGTGCAAATTTCACAGGCTGGGAAATATTTGCAAAGTGCATGGCTGGGAAGTCTGTGGAGGGGAAATATACATGGATGGAGTGGATCACTAGCAGATTCCATGCAACCCATGATGGAATCGGTCTCCTGGGTTCAGATGACCCATCATGGGTTCAACAGTCCCTTGAACAAGCCACGTCCCTTCTCTGCTGGTCAGCTGCTGGGCGCCATGGCAGAGTGGCTTCCCATCCTGCTTCCCCACTGTTTGCACGCTGCAATGGAGCAGTGAGGGTCTTGGCACTGGGCTTCCAAGCTCCCGTTGCTAGCCCCTGGCTTCTGCCAGTGCAGGACAGGGAAGCCGGTGACGCAGGCGAGACGGGCCAGCTTTCCACCACTGCTTTCCTGGTCCATTTGGTACACGGTGCTTCTGTAGGGTCCCCTGGATTACTGTAGGAAACATTATTGGACTGGAAAAGGTGCTGAGAAGAGCAATTAAAAAGAAAGAAACACAGAAACAGAGCAAGTCAGAAGGGGTCTCCCAGGCCATCTAGTTGCAGGTGATGGCTGCAACCCGGGACGGCTTTAAAAAGGGGATTGGGCAGATTCATCAGTGGCTACTAGCCTTGTGGGCTACTTGCTACCTCCTTTTCCAGAGGTGGCCTGCCTGCACGCACCAGTTGCTGAGGAGCTGGGCAGGAGGAGGTCTTGCATCCATCCTGTGGAGAGCCAGTGTGGTGTAGTGGTGAAGAGCGTGGGACTGGGACTCAGGCGATCTGGGTTCGAGTCCCCGCTCGGCCATGGAGCCAACTGGGTGACTCTGGGCCAGTCACAGACTCTCAGCCCAACCTGCCTCACAGGGTTGTTGTTGTGGGGATAAGATGGAGGAGGAGAATGATGGAAGCTGCCTTGAGCCCTTTGTAGGAAAAAGGCAGGATATAAATCGCAATATAAATTAAATAAATAAATACAATCCTGCCTCAGGGATCCTGTGCATGGCTGGGTTGCCACTGTGCCCATGGAGAGCTGGACTAGGTGGACCTGGGATCTGATCCATTAGGGCTTTTGGGTGTTCTGATGTTCTGAGCAAGAGGGGGAGCAGGAGACCCCCCCTGCCCCCCTCCCCCGTGTCTGACTGTCAGGCACTAGGGCATTTTTCCCAGAGTGCACAGGAAATCCTCTCAATGAGTCTTAATTGCCCATTTGCACTGCGCTTGGACAGTGCCTGACTCATTCCACCCCTCCTCCCCCAGCCGCTGTGAAGGTTGCAGCTCAGCTGAGAAGGAGCAGGGAGCTCTGAGGGGTGAGTGGCAGGTGCCAATCAGAAACACATCCCTGGGTGCCCAGGCCTCACTGCACCGCTGATTTGGATCCTGGATCCTGGCAGTGGGGGCTTGCAGCCCCGGGTCCAACTGCCGAGGGCCACTGGTCCTTTGAGTGCTGTATTCCCGCTATTCATAGCAGGCCAGTTCCATCCTGCCTTGGGAGGCCTCTTGGCCTGAAAGAGCACCAGGAAGTATTTTACATAAAATAATTAAATGCATTATTTGCTCCATGCAAGGAGCAGCCACATAGGTCAGCTCTCACTTGACTTGTGTTCTGCCGGCATTTGAAGTAGCATGTTTTCAACAGAGCTTGCACGGCGTTGCTGTTTTATGAGTAAGTTGTTGTTCTGGTTCTCTGGGTTCTTTCTGCTGTGTCTAGTTTGGTGATTTCTTTATTATTATCCTGGTTTGCATTAGATCTTTGTACGCACTGGATTAAAATTATATTTTAAACTATCGAAAGGCTATCTAAAGGACCTTCTGCACCCATATATACCTACCCACCCCTTAGATCAGCTCAGGAGGCCCTTCTACGAGAACCGCCCCGCAGGGAGATGATGGGTTGGCAACTAAGTGAAGGGTCTTTTCCACTGCTGCTCCCCATTCTTGGAACTCCCTCCCTAGGGAAGTTCACCTGGCGCCGTCTCTTACTTTCCTTTTGGCGCCAGGCGAAGACAAATCTTTTAAGGAATGTTTGAACACTTAGCCTGAATGCTGCGGCCCGTTTTATACTGCTTTTGTAGATGTTTTAATTCATTGTGTTTTAATCGGTTTTAATGTGTTTTACTTTGTTAATATGCTTTATGTATTGTAAGCCACCTAGGAAGGTCTCAACAGTTCTAGGCGGTCTATAAATATACTTATAAATAAATAAATACTTCTGTGCTGGCCCAGTTATCTCATGACCCGGTTTGTGAAGGCCAGGGGCCTTGAGAGGTGGCATAATAGCTAGATAGATTAACAAGCGCACAATCCAGTGGGGATACCCACAAATTGTGGAACCTTTGAGGATTATAACTGACCTGCCACCTTGCAGAGCACTTAGATGCTTGATTTAGGTCGTGTGTCTACAAACAGGCACTGCAAATGGGGATAGAAGAGCTGGAGCACAAACAGGATCCCTTAAACGGGGAACCCAGGCCGCTCCCATCCCTCTCCCCCAGAACACCCTTTTTACCCCCTCTCCAAGGTTGGTGTTACAACCTTGCAGAAACAAGCGCATGGTTCCTTCTGTACCTGCTGGGATCAGAGGAGGGCGATCTGAAAGCCCGGGGGCTCTTTTCCAACCCCAGATCTGGGAATCCACCACACTCTAGATGCTGTCTAGGGATTGTGGGATTCCTCTGCCCATCCAGCTGAATTGTATTGTGAGCCTGAGATCAAGCCGCCACTTTAAAAGGGCTCTTAAAATTTGGTGGGCCCACCATATCTACAGGGACACCTCCTGCTGTGTAGTTTTAATTCTTTCCAAGGCCACTAAAACTCTACACTCATCATCGGAGGTCCTCAGTATCCCCCCCATCCCATCTGGAGTATGTTATTTGTGTGGGGAGAGTGGAATGTACTTTCATAGGTCCTAGCATCCCATTTCTGCCAGTCCCTTCCCAGAGAGACTAGGCGGGCCATTTGCATCATAGGGTCTGGGGAGAAGTTGGCTTGGCATTTTCGTGCAAGCTTAGCAAAGGTTGCACTTTTGAAGCAAAACGCAACCCTTCCAATTCTTCAGTGGGGTGCTGCCCTTTTAAAAAATGCTCTCTCTTGCAAAACGGTTATTGGGATCATGGCATGCAGTGATGGAGAGTGTTCTGTTAGGGAAATTGTTAGCCAGAAAAATGTGTATTAAGCAAATTTGGCACAAGAATGCTTGTATTAGGAGAATGTGAATTTTAATACATTTGGAAAAAATAAAATTCTTGTTGCTTGGGACAATTCTAACTTCAGCATGGAAAAGCTGGCAAATGAAAGAAACCAAGATTGATAGAGGCATCAGTCCTTATATACATGCCACCAAACCAAAGAGGATGCAAAATTGCATATGTTAATTTATACATTTAGGTGAAAACCTAGCCATCATTACCGTAATTTAACTACAGGGCATCTCACCAAACTGGGGACAACTGACCAGGTAAGAACTGGACTTACCTGGTGTCCAGGTAAGAACTGTGGACACTATTTCAGTTCAAACAGAGAGTCCTTCCAAATAGAGAACTGCTCTTTGCATTGCAGGACACCATGGCCCCCGAATTGGCACTAACTTTGATATCATTTCACTCCAAGGCAAGGGCCTTTTTATTATTTTGTCATGTATTTCAGCATGTAATCGGTTTTTTCAAAAAGAGCTGTTCTGAATAGCTGTTTGAGATCTTTTTCTTTCTATTTTGTTTGTGTTTTAAGAGTAGCTGTTTTGATTTTATGGACTGCCACTCTAAGAATTGCTTGCTGTACATTGCAAGCTATTTGTGCGTAATGTCGAGTTTGTCGTCGAGTGAACTCCCGGGTTGCTCAGCTCCTAAACAATCTGTGGAGGCAGCTTAATTTATTTATTTAATTCATTTCTGAACCGCCCCCATAGTCCAAAGGCACTGATGAGATTATTTTGGAAATAAAACAGCAAAAACCTAAATGGCCTTCACTAATGCAGTAGGACTTTGCGGACAGTTAAATTAGAAGAGGTTGGGAGGTCACAGAGTCATTGCCTTCCCCGAATTGCTATGATGGGACTTCCCAAGCACCGTCTTGCCTGCCTCGAGAGGAGGGAAGAGATCTGATTTTCCAAAAGGAATTTTTCTCCAGGCAGAGATGCGTCCAAAAACAAGTAACCATGCTACGCATGCACACCGCAAGCATGCGTTCTATAAGGTTCCTTCCGAAGTTCGCTTGGGAGCGCACTGTGGGCGGAGCTAGCAAGCCCGACCTTCCGCTTCAGCCATGCCCAGTACCCACATTAGGTGGCCCCAAGAAGGGGTGATCTTTGGCCCGGGGCAAAGTCGCCCCCATAGCAGCAGGCCTGTCTGCTCACTCCTTGCTCCACCGCCGTGGCCTCCCCTTGCTTTTCTCGTCAGTGCTCCTGCTAGCCCGACGGGCAGACAAAGAGCCGAACGGCAAGCAGGGCCCGGTACCGGCTGCTGCTCTGTCTTGCTGTTTCCTCCCGGAGGCAGGTAGACAAACGGGTGGGGAAGAGGAGGGGCAGGACCAGGAGGCCGTGACTGGGAGCCAGGCAGTGGGCCCTTGGCAGATGCCCAACTATGCCTACTCTTGGCTGCCTAGCACCCGCTAATAGGAGGGCCAGGGCTCCCAACACTGGAAGAAGGGCTCTGAAAGAGCAGAGGATCGTAGGTGCCTGCAGCTCCTGCACCAGGACACTCGAAGCCCAACAAACAGATGCGCCAGAGGCGAATGCAGCATTCCAGCCGCCCAGCGCCTGACGACTTAGAAACCTTTTCGTTCCGTTGTTTCCATAATCACTGTCCTCCCCTCCTTCATCATTATGCATAACAACATGGAGGGCGTGTAGATTAAAGCCTTTATTAAATGCCAAGCTTTCATCTCCTTGCTCGCGACTTCTAAAATCCCTTAAAATAGATGCACTAAATTCCTGTGGTAAATTATTAAAATTATTGTGCCATTAGTTTGATTTGCTTGCTCTGAGCTAATACTAATCTTGAGGATGCGGAGATCTATCTCGGGACCTCGTTCTTTCTCCTCCTTTTTTCTCCTCTCGGGTTTTGCTCATTTGTGCACTCTAAGATTGAGTTCCCACTCCCATTTTCGTTCTGGAGTCTTCCGAGCATCCACTCCTGCCGTATTTGCATCTCCGAGGAGAATGACTGTAACGAGGCCACAGCAAGGGGGACCCCTGGCTTGGGTCTGCCCATAGATGTATTTGTGTAGTGCACAGTGCAAGTTCTTCACTGGGGCAGAATCTGCCATTTCCCACATGGAGCACGGCTGATTGTTCTGGTCAAAGCGAATTGCTACACGGGACTCCAGCGAGTTCAAACGCAGCCCCGGACTTATTTCTGACGGGCTCCGTTCAGCTTGTGAAAGCGCTAACAAAGGTCCTCCAGTTGGAATGCAACTGTTAGCTTCTCATTTGAAAGGCAAAGCACCTTGCAAAGAAGCGTGACTGTTGAACTGTTGCTTGGTAGGATGGGAGTCCCATCAAAGACGCATCCAGTCTCCACTCAATTCTGTTCCTCATTCGTCAGCCTGGTTTTCATGTAGCAGCTGAAGAGATACACCACAGGTTCTAGGTGGCTTGTGACCCATGCGGCTGGACTCACGCAATGCAACAAGGATTATAAAGAATTATGCTCAGTCCCCAGCATGTGACTGGCATGTATGGTGTGGTTAGTAAGCCACAACTGCCTTGTGATCGTGCGAAGCAGCAAACCACACCTCTGACTTCCTTTATGCCAGTCCATCACAGACCAGAGCAATACCGGAGCGCCTCGTCATCCAGTGCGTGGAAAGCCTGTTGCTTGTGTTAGCAGACAGGTGACTTCCTTGCTGAGCTCCGAAAAGATAGCAAAGCTGAGTAAAACTGTAGACTGAAAACAATTACTCCCTGCCGGAGTAGATGCTCTGGCAGTAGAAGACTGTATTCAGAGTGGACTGTGTTGAAAGAGACTCTCCTTTCTGGCTCTGAAACATGGTAGCCTTCCTAGACATAATCCCCACAAAGTATTGTGTAACCCTGACTAAACCTGCCTAAAATCAGACTGGAGGATTAAGAATGTAATTCCACACTCTTCAAAGCCCCGTGTGCATGGCTTTTATATTTGTAAATGGAGAGAATCGCTGCCTTGTGTCTGTTGGAGTAACTGGCCCGTTCCTTGTGAATAAGATAAGGTCCCTTTCTGACTGGGGGTGTCCTGGGAGGAGCAGTTTTTCTGAGGACAATGGACTTCATACCCGCCTCTGATGTGGTGATGACAAGCAGGCCAAGTCCGTCTTTTTTGGGGCGTGGGCTTCCATCTTGAAGGATGGGCTGTGATTTGAATGGTCTCAAACCACGCAAACAGATACTAAGGAAATTTGGCAAATTTACAGTTTGTGCAAACGGTGGGATTCTGCACCGTTTTGTGCAAATTTGCACTCCCCCCAAAAGGTGCGTGTGCCTAGAACTGGCTGATTTGTACTCATTTTTCCTCACCATTTTTCTTTTTAATGTCCCAGTGGCAGCCCATCTTAGAAACAAGCCTTGGAGCTGGCTTGGCTTGCACGGGAGCAAGTCAGTGCGCCACAGTGCAAGCACACTGGAATGTTCTGGGTGGGGACACAAACCGTGGGATCCTCATTGACTCGTAATTCCCCCACTAGATCCCCCCACACCTCTGTTCCTCAGAAACAGCAAGAGGCAGAGGGAAAAAACAGCCTTTACTGCTATAATGGCTGTTGTTTCTTTGTGCTAATTTCAAAGCAGCTTCTTAGGGTTGCATCCATATAGAGACTTGCCAGCCAAACTAATAATAGGAATGAAAGGAAAGACTAAAATGTAACTTTTGGTGGCCATGCATTCTACATCATAGAAGACAGTTCTCTATTTGAAAGGCTGCCCAGGCATATGGTCTTCCCCATTCTGATGAAACAGGTTGCATTTCTGCTTCAGTCATGCTGATTTCTAAATTTGCATCTGCACCTAGAAATTAGGACAGCTAATAGAACCTCCACATGCAGCAGAATTCTATCTGTAAAAACTCGGAAGCAAGGGGTGCTTCTGAAACAAGATTCTGGAGCAGACAGAGTTTTGGACGGATCCAGCAGGGCTGCTCTTCTCTTCTTGCTTCTATTTCAAATCTGTTTCCAGATGCTGTGTAATAACCAGGACAAATTAAGAAGTCTTTGTTACTTGTGAATATACACATGAGTGTGTGAGCAAAGTGTTTATAGGTTTGGGGAACTGACTTGCACCCTAAGCTGATGTCACAGCAGATCTGCTTACTGGTGGAATGGTATACAAATCAAGGTTTTGGATGACTGCCCAAACCTATTTAAAAAGCCACTGGTGTGTATTAAATTAGCTTGTGGTATCATTTCCTGTCATCTTTCTGTCTTCTTCAGTTTGCTTCAGCCTGCCATCCTGGGTGGTTTCCTGTGGAGGAAAGTCTTCATAATATAAAGCGAGATGTGAAATACTTCGTTGTGCTCTTTAATACGGCCGTGTGCAAATTCTCACTGGCACCCGTGAGGTATTTGTTTTCAGGCAGCCCTCCTAACGAACGATATAAAGCATTCATATTTATTAGGTGCGGAGTCAATAGAATTAAATCCTGTGTCAAGGGCTATGCAAGAGCATCTCCAGTTTGGCTTTCTGGTCATTAAATCATGCCCGGGAGCCTCAGTGCAGCTCGCTCGGCACTCACCTCCAATCCTTGGTAGCACCTGGAGTCTTTTCCTATTTAACAGTGTTGGCGTGTGGTTTGGGCAGCCTCTGCTCCCCCCGCAGAGGCAACTGGGCAATTGCAACTCAAGTCTTCTGCTGTGGGGTCTTTCCACCCAAAAATTCCTTTGTGAGCAAACCCTGGAGGAATCCTAATGATTACTTGAATGATGCACAGAGGAACCAGGGATGCGGAAGCCTAGATCTTGGGGCTAAACCCAACCCACAGGGAGTGTTCCAGATGCTGCTTTTCCTCTACCATGAATCCCTGGGTTTGTTCCGGTGTTTCCCCACTCTAAAAGTTTGAAATGGAGAAGGTGAGCCATGCCCTTCTTCTGCCCTTTAAGCTTCTCTACCTTGGACCTGACAAACCCTTCAAAAACATCTGGAGGGCATCACGTTGAGGACGTCTTAAATAGAGACCCATAAAGTAACTGTGAATGTCCTCTGTAAAGACGGACACAGGGCCACCAAAGTTTGAATGTCACTAAGATGGTAAGGGAGCTCTGGCCAGCCCTCCTGAGAGACTAAAACATCGACCCTGGGCACTGATCCCAGTTCTCCAGGCTTGGCCCAGAGTCTCAGGAATCCTGGACCTCAACCAGCTCTGAGACTCTCCAGGCCCTTTTCTTGATTCTGTCCCCACTTCGTGTCCTGTAAGAACCACCACAACTTTTAAGGACCTCCTCATCGGTGGACCTGCCTTGCCTTCATACTTTGGGGTAGTTTATCATCTCACCCGGCTCCCGTTTTAGGACCTCCCTAGGCCTCCCTGTTGAGTCTCCTTGTACTGTGCAAAGCTGGAGGTCTCTGGTAGGGCTTCGAGCCAGTCTCACTAGCAGCACTGCATTTTTGGAGCCCACACTGGCCCTGAGACACCCGTGTCCTGGCTGTCGGTGAACCACCGAGCGTCTGTACGCTAGAAAGATTGCAGGGCCCTGCACGGGACTCAGGACTCACAGGTGTTGCCCCCTGAAGCTTTTTGTCTTGGCGGCTTTGGCTCAGACAGTGAAATTCCTCATTTGCAACATCTATTCCCACCTACCCCAACTTGGTGTTTGACTGAGAGTTATGGGATGTGCAATTTCCACGTTCTGGAAGGCTGAACAGGGATGGTCAGAAAGCAGAGTAGAATCTATAGATCTTTGGCTTACTTGCAGTAATCACAGGGGTCCCTGAATCCCAGTTTTAACATCGTGACTAAGGTCAGACAACGTGAGTTAACTCTTGAATGTGGCGGTTGAACCATGGGTAGTTGCTGACCATTGGTTCCCACATTGACCAAAATCAGTCAAGATAAACCGTGGCAGAAAACTCACCATTCACTGCTTTTCTCCATGGATCACTCATGGTTAACAAGCTGTGGTTCGATAGCTCAGCTGGATTCAGACAACACAATAACCCAGTAACAATGCAGCAGCAACAACCCACGCTCAACCCATACTCAACCCTTGTGTTGTCTGAACCCAGCTAGTGTCAACAACCAAAACCCATTTTCCCCTCCTGAGTTACATTGCTGAAAAAGAATATTCCAGGGAAAGCAGCCGAGAATTTCTGTGTGAAAGGTTTTGCACCTATGGCTCCGCGTGCTGATTGCGTATTCCTGGGCTGAGCACGGGCACTGAGTTCTTCACATGGCTGTCTGCCTGAGCACCTCTCTCCAGAGGCTGATTCTTGGAGTTCAAGCAAAGACACACTAGTTCCTGCGTGCCTGAAATTACCCCAGCCTTGCACTAGGTCCCTCAATATGCAGTAGGTGTTTAAGAATAGTAATGATATTCTAGGTACTTTGTATTTCTCAAAATCAGGTCGCGCGATCTGACCCGGGCTGTCTGGCATGGATGCTGTTGTCTGATCCTCTGCCCAGGGCACCGCTTAAGCAATCGGTTACCAGCATGTGGAGAAAGATACGGACTGCAAGGGGGTTTCTCCAAGCAGAAGGATAACCATTACACATGCATGGATGTATAGCTGATGGAGCGAGCGGCTGGTGGATCCCTGTAAGAGCCCAAGTGGGAGACAGCACTCCTTTTATGGAGTAAATTCAAGGATCTGCTTGATGCCTGCTGACACCTTTTGGCTATGGGGCAGCATAAAATGAAATAGATGAAAATAAATAAACGCTACCGAGAGAGTTGAAAGCATCCACGAGGCAGGGGCCGAATTAAAGCAGAGTTACTGATTAGTAAAGGCTACTCTACACGCCAGATCTTTTCTTTTTTGGGTGGACAAATCCAGGCATGCGCAGTCCCAACCTCGCAGCTCTTCCAGGATCCTGCTTAGAAATGTGCATCGGCTCAGCGTAGGTCTCGTTCTCAGTCAGCCCACGTTGCTGACTTCGCACCTGCGATTTGAGACTGACGCCACGTCGTTTCCATGGCACTCGAGCCGTTTTCACCAAGGTGTTGCGTTCTACCTTAAGTGGCACTCGAATCAGAGTCTATAGAATATACTGCTAGAGAGCAAGTGCGATTTTTAAAAGGGGCTGCATTCGCAGCCGTCTGAATTGGGTGAGGGGGGTGCTTTAAAGTGAGGGCCGCTTCTCACTGAAGGAAGGGAGCGGGCAGAGAGAGAGAGAGGCAAGGCAGTGACACAGTGAGAACGTGCAGAAAAGCACCTTAAAGAGTCTTTTTGAAGAGTCCTTGTGGCACAAGTTCTGGCCCTCCTGTGGCATATGCCTCCGCCTTCTGCCCTGCTTTCCCGTGATGCTAACAACGATCCTGCAAAGTAGAGCAGTAGCCTTATTCCCCTAGGGAAGTGGAGACTGAGAGAGTGGCTGTTTGGCTGCATCCCCCTTTAAGGGCAGGTGGCAGGCCAGATCCGAACCGGGGACTGTCCAGGTCATGCAAAGATTTCCCAGAAAGAAAGGCTGGCGGACACGTGTTCCCTGTGCACACCTGGAATTCCTTTCCAGAGCACATGTGGGAAGAGGAACGCTTGACCTGGGCCTGCAGAACGTGGCTGGGGCTGCATGTGGGGCAGCCCCCACTTTGGAGGACAGATGCCGGGGACGACCAGCTCCCAGCTTCCCTCCAAAGGCCTCCTAGTCATCTCCCCTCTTGGTGCGCGCCACAGGTCAACCCGGCTCCCCTAACTAGCCTGCCAATTGGGGGGGGGGGTATCCAGAGCCAGTGCTACGTTTCTGGGGACCCTTGGGCAAGATGCCCTGCTTGGCTGAGTCTCCTTCTCATGGCAATGGCCGCCGGCCGCCTTGTGCCCCTCCACCTTCTCATCATGGGTACCGCTTGCTTGCTTGCTCGCTCGCTCGCTTGACAGGCAGGGAGCAGCGAGGCTACGGCGTCTGCTCCTCCTCCTCCTCTGGCCAGAGTGAGAAGCAGGGCATCAAAGAGACAGCCATGGCAAACAAGGGGGACACCTGCTGCCAAGGGACACCTACCTGGACATAGGCCAGTGGGAGGTGCCCAACCATGGCCTGCCCTGATTGTTAGCAGTGTCCGAGCAAAACCCCACAGCTAGTCCAGTCACCTTCCATCTCTGGAAAGAGAGGGGCACGTCTTGGCCTCAGGAAGCAAACCATCTCAGGCTGCCCCTGCCTGCATACTCATTACCCTAAGATGAAAATGGAGGTGAGCTTGTAGGTCATGCTGCACCCTTTTGTACGAGTCTCTTCCTTGTGTTTGCACAGGAGCCCGTGGCCCAGTGCATGCGACACCATAAGCAAGGTTAGTCGGTCGGCCGGTCAGTCAGTTGGTAGGCTGGTTGGCTGGCTGGCTTTTTTGTCTTATTGTGCCTTGCCAACACAGCCCTTGTCTTCTGAGATCCTGGGAGTTTTGCCTGGGCAAATCAGAAACAAACAGAACAAGCCACAGTGACTCAGAGGGGAGGGGAGGGGAGGGGGAGACTCACCCCCACAAGGCGGTTCCCCTTTCCTTGGCAGAGGGATGTCGGGATGCCAAGGAATGCATGGCCCGGCACATGGAGGTCGTTTCGCTAAAGAAGCTCCTGTTCCATGGAACAACATTTTGCTGTTGTGGTAATTTATTGAGATTCAGTCATTTCCCCATCATTATGGCACCGATCCAGAAAAACCAGGAAAGTCACAACGGCAGATCTGGGAAGACCTTTATAGCTGCTCATAATTGGTAATGGTCATTACGGATTCTGCAGCAACGGGGCTGGGCAGGGAGAAGATCCAGGGCTCAGGCTGCAGGCCAAAAAGTGCACGTATTTGCATATGCTAATAGACAGACAGACAGTCAGACAGACAGATGCTTTAAAGTCTCCATATGTGTATTTAAAGGACCCGAGAACACCCATAGCTGTAAAAAGGGATGTCTGAGGAAGGCACTTGCTTTTGGGAAAAAGTCTCAGGGAACAAGATTCAAGTGATGGGGGGCAGAGGAGGTGAAGGGCCGGTGAGCACAAAGCCAGCTCATGCAGGGGGATCCGACGCAGCAAAGATCCTCAGGGCCCCTGCACCCTTTTTCCAGCAAGTGTCCTTGGACAGCAGGCTGGTGGGGCAGGTGGCCTTGCAGAATCCGGGGCTCCAAATGGAAATTTGGGGATCCAGGCCACCCGCCCACAGCACCTCTGGGACTTCACTGCTAGCTGCAGCTGTTTCCCTGCCTTGCTGTCACCTCCTCCAGGAAGACGGTCCCAGGGCTGTGGTGAGCAGAAGGGAGAGTGTTCACCGATGGCAAAGGGAAGGGTTGTGTTTGTCGCAGCCTGAGCCACTGGGCTGCTCGGTTCCTGGGCTACTTTGCATAACCACGAGAGCTGCCCAAGGGCCCAAGTGTCAGCTGGGAGGAACTGAAAGCTCTGATCTAGCCTTGTGCTTGCTGAGCTCTGTGGAGTCACCCCTTCCGTCTCTCCTGCCTGTGGCCCCATGAGAAGAGAAGAGGACCCAGCAGGCCAGTGGTGAGAGAATGGCAGAAGGTTGGCAAGGCAGCCCAGGCCCCCGAAGGAAGAACAGCTTGGCTGGTGGCATTTTAAGAGCAAACGCTCTTCCTTCCTTTTGGCTTTTCCCTGGAGCAAAACGTAGCCAACAGGTCCCTGCAAGCTACCAAGCGGCTCAGGAGCAAACGAAAGCCCCAAGCTGGCACGTATGAACTTATATAGCTCTCAGTTCCCTCTCCATGTGTGTCTTTAAGGGGATCGTTCTGCTAAGGGCACCACAGCTGGGAAAAGGGATGCGTGGATGGGGTGTGGGGGGGTGATTCCAGAAAACCTCATTGGGAGGTACAGCAGGAGAGGAAACCCACACGGGCTAGGAGCCAGCTACTCCAGGGGGCCCAGATGCAACAGCGATAAACAGGGCCCCTGAACAGCCAGTACCCAGGGACAGCAGTCTGTGGGACAGGTGGTGTCCCATCGATTCGGGGCCTTCCCATAACGCCACTTCTGTGGAGGTTCTGTTGCGTGTAGCATGCACTTCAATCCTTACAGCCAAATTGGCTGTTCTCCTGTTGGAAGAATGTCAGACTGCTTTGCTTTCCTCACTTTCCAGATGGTACTTTTTGCTATAGTTCACTCAGCAGATGGTCAGGCGTTATGGGAGTTGGAGTTCAAAACATCTGGAGGGCACCACACAATAATCCATCATCAGAGCTTGAGCGTGGGTTTTCATTAACCCGTCAGTTGTTGAAATATCGGTTGTCATGTTGTCTGCACTCAGCCGGGATAACAAACCTGCAATTAACAACCCAACAGCAAACCGTGGTTTCCATCATGGGTTGTTCATACTTAACAAGCCATGGCTTGTTCGCACAGCTGCGTTCCCACATTTCAGCAACGATCCACGCTCAGCCCACACTCGACCCTTGGGTGCTGGTTATTGGGTTTCCGGGACCCAGATCAGGTCTTAATGGCCCTTCCAAGACTAAGCCACCTCCAAACACTTTGCAGTATGATGGGATAGCTCTCAACCACACCGTGTTGCTGGGAGATTGTAGCTCCTGCAACTGTGGAGGTTGTAGGAAAAAGGGAGGCCTAGGGAAAAAGAAGTCGATGTCATAGTCCTCCCAAGTGGTCCCAACCCTGCGGTGCTCCAAGCCCTGCTTCTGCTGCACCATTGCCTGCTGTGAAGACATGCTCTGGACAGGTTGGAGAACCTGCCTGAGCCAGTCCCTTCAAGGGACACGTTCACCCTCCCCTCCCCCCTCCTCCTTTTAGGGAGGAGGATCAGAAATGGATGACTGCATGGACATCCTGAAGAATGAAGAGGACGCCCTATGGGAGAATGTCGAGTGCAATCGCCATATGTTGACCCGCTACATCAATCCAGCCAAGCTGACCCCATACCTGCGCCAGTGTAAGGTCATCGATGAGCAAGACGAAGATGAGGTGCTCAACTCGCCGATGCTGCTCTCCAAAATCAACCGCGCAGGTAGGACTCGGTGGCTGGCACCGTGCCGGTTCTGTGCTACAGGTAGGGCTTTACCGGGAGAGGGGAGTGGACCCTGTGCTTTTCGTTGCTATGAGTTCTGCTTGGTTATATACCGAGTTTGGGGGAAGGATATTGATTGCCAGAAATGAAGAAATCCTAACAGCGTTGTCCACTGATGACTGATGGCAGTGGGAGTAGGAAGTGGCAGGTGATTGGGTTGGAGCACTCTGCAGCTCTCAAGACCGAGGCAAGTTATGAAACTGCAAAGATTTTATTCAGGGGAGGATATGGCAGGGCTTGGAAATGGTGCAATATCCCAAGGAAGGTATTCGTGGACACGTTATAAGCACAGGAACCTGGGACACTTCCTGACTAGCAGACCAGTGGTTCACTTAGCTCAGCACTGGCCACTCCAGGAGAGGTCAGAAAGAAGGTCTCCAGATGTTCTGGACTTCCAGCTCCCAGCATCCCTGACCACTGACCTGTGGAAGTTGGTCCTCAGCACCTTCTGCCTGCTCCTGGTGTAACCAGGCTACCTCAAGCTGGTGACCCCTAGACGTGTCGGGCTGTAACTGCAACCTTCTCACTGGCTATGCTGGCTGGGGGATGATGGGAGTCCAACATTTCGGGAAGACACTAGCTTTGGGTGGGCTGCTCTACACTGATTTTTCAGCCGCTCTCCAGGGTGGCGGTCAGTAGCCTTTCCTGGCCTGGAGATGCCACGGGTTGAAGGAGGACACTCGGCATGCAAAGAATCGCTTTGCCCTTCCCTGCCTGCCTAGGTCTGTCCACCTCCAGCAACGGACCCTTTCCTTCTCTTGGAGCTTCCCCAATACCCTCCTCTTGCAATTTAGCATTCTGAGTGCCTTAAGTCTACAGGTGGTATGCCAACCTTTTAAACTGGGGGGAAACTATCCAAAATCCAGGGAGCACCGGAACAAGTAGTGCATGGGGGGCAGCGGTGGAGCTGTCCCGGCAGCTCTAGAGGGCCAGGTGTTTCTCCACCCCAGAGCAGATGTTAACTCATTCTCAGGGATTGCCCCACGGACGCAGCCTGGCCTCCCCCAGCTTTAAGCTTTCATGGTGAGTCAGGCCTGTTCCCACAGGCACTCCGTCCTTTACGGAGGCACCTCTGCGTGTTCACCTGCGGAGGCTCTTTCAGCTCTGTGCCACCATCATGGTTGACAGGAAGGGTCCGCCCAGGCATTGCCGTCCATTTCCCCTGGGGCAGTCTCGCCCAAAGCTGTGGGTCCTGGGAAATACGTCCGCTGTCCTGAATGCTTTTCGTTCTGATACCATACACCTGCAGTTTGGTTTCTGGCTCAGTTAGAATTTATGTGAGCGTTTGTTTGGGGAGGTCAACCTGTCCTTTTACCTCAGTTTGTTCTTCTGCACACTCTACACAAAGCAGCCAAATAGAAATTCTCTGCTTTGTCGAGTCCTAATGGATACGCGGTACCTGCCTTCACATTGGCAGAGCACCACTTGCTGGGGAGCATGGGTAGGGGGTGCTGTTGCACTCCTGTGCTGCTTGTTGGATCCTGACCCATGGCCATGAGTTGGTGTTCTGATGGCATGGATGGCTCTTCCTAGGTCGACTGCTGGACATACTTCATACCAAAGGAGAGAGGGGTTACGTGGTTTTCCTGGAAAGCCTTGAATTTTACTACCCGGAGCTCTACAAATTAGTGACAGGGAAGGAACCGACGCGGCGGTTTTCCACCATTGTTGGTAAGTTAGGACCACTCCTAAAGGATTTGATTAAAAAGAAGAATGGGTGTCAAGGACATCATTAATAAAAGTGTTTTTAATGAGCTTTCCCAATAGAAGCAAGGCTGAGGAAGTTGGGTATGGGATTAGAACAGCACAGTGACGGGTGTCCTTGTGCTGTCCAGGTGTTTTGGACTACAATTCCCAGAATGCCTGGCCATTGGACATGCTGGCTAGGCCTGACTGGGGTCGTGAGCCAACACATCTGGAAGACACCAGGGTTTTGTTGTTGTTTTGGCGTGGGGCTGCAAAGAACATAAGGAGAGTCATCCACGACCAAAGCTCTTTCCTGGACTTTCTGCAACTGAGGTGCTTCCAGATGTTTTGGGCCACAACTCCTATCATCCCTCACCACTGGTCATGCTAGGTGGGGCTGATGGGAGCTGTATTGCAGAACATCTGTAAGGACCCAAGTTGGGCTCCAGTTGTGCATAATAAACCAGAAACACCCAGGAAGTACAAACAACAGGACTGTCACTATCCATCAACAGGCGTTTGTGGCATACTGCCCCTGAACATGGAGGTTCCATTAAGCAGGCATGGCTAATCCCCCCAGGCAGGCCTGTCCTCTCTGACTTAACATTTCTTATGCTTGCGAATTCTGTGAGGCCATTCTGTTTCTTGTGAAGACATCCTGGATCGGTTCCCAGGCACTATCAAAAGGGGGTCCTTTCAGGAGACTCTGATTCGCCAGCCCATCCCTCACTGCGCCCTTGCCGCTGCTTGTTTGCTGTGAGGTCCGTGGCCGGTCCCGTAGTTGTGGCACCCTGTTCTCTCCTCCTTGTGGTCTCAGTAGAAGAGGGCCATGAAGGGCTCACTCACTTCCTGATGAACGAGATCATCAAGCTGCAGCAGCAGGTCAAAACCAAGGATGCCCAGCGCTGCGAGCTCTTAGCCAAGTCCCGTCAGATGGAGGACGAGCGGAAGCACCTGAAGCTCAACAAGATAGAACTGCTGACCTTCCAGGAGCGGTACAACAAGATGAAGGAGGAGCGGAACAACTACAACGACGAGCTGATCAAGGTGAAGGACGAGAACTACAACCTGGCCATGAGGTACGCCCAGCTGAGTGAGGAGAAGAACATGGCCGTGATGAGAAGCCGAGACCTTCAGCTGGAGGTGAGTGCGGGGCCTTATGGGGCAGTGGGGCTGCTGTGACTGTAATGGGGCTGATGGTTATGCCCACGGACAACCTCCGTGGGATCCACCAGGGTCACCATCCCATCTGGCTCCGAAAACCTTGCTTATAATGGAAACGAAGAGCTGGGAGGGCGGCATGGAGAGCAACAGGTGCCTGCACTCTCTGCCCTTATTTTCAGGAATGCTTCTGGGTCCTGAGCATGATCCAGAGGCATCCTTAGAAAATGATGGGCTCGCCATCTGCAAAATCGGGGCTGGAACCGGAGACTGTAGCTTTGTAAGAGCAGGTTTGTGTTTTGTCTTTTGGCATCACAAATCTACCAGAAATGGGGGCTTTGCAACTAACCGTGCTCCTCATGGCAGCCATTTTGTGAGAGTGCCCATGACATGGTCTCAAAATTCCAAATGTGTCCACTGGTCCCAAAAGCCTGGGGATCCTTGGTCTAAGAAGATGCTTCCTATTCTGTAGGCCAACCTTCTCCAGCATAGTGCCTTCTGGATGAGTTGGACTACAAAGAGGTATTACATATGCCAAGGTGGTGGGAATTATGGGGATTGTAGTCCAACACAAGTGAAGGGCGCTGGGACCAGGGACAGTTGCTGTAGCTATACTATGGTTTATTTGGAGAACATCTCAAGAACATGAAATGTAGGCTCTGTGGAGTGAAATAGTGTCCTTTTTGGGGGGCAGCTACTGGTGTGTTTATTGGCCTTCACGTATCCCTCACTAGATTGACCAGCTGAAACACTGGCTGAATAAAGTGGAGGAAGAATGCAAACTGGAAAGGAATCAGTCTTTGAAGCTCAAGAATGACATTGAAAACCGGCCAAAGAAGGAGCAAGTCCTGGAACTGGAGCGGGAGAATGAGATGCTGAAGACCAAGATACAGGAGCTGCAGTCCATCATTCAGGTGAGCAAGGGGAGAGGTTTGGGCCTTGGATCCAGTTGACTGGATGTCGTGATGGTCAGCGGCTTGGCTGACTTTGGATGCGGGGAAGCTCTTCATGAAACTCTGGAGGTCAACCTGAGGACCAAACCCCAGGAAGCAGGAGGGCCAACCCTGTTTCACAGGAGGTCACACTCTGGCCCTCCGGGGTCACCTGAGGAGTCAGCCACCCTTTTCCCCCAGCCACCAATCATCTGCTGCGTTCCTGCTCTTGTGAGGTTGTTCGCCATTCCATAAGGTGGACACGCCTTTCCTAGGGCTGAGCTTCCGGCATCGTTGCTTTCGGCTGCAACACACCGGCATTTTTAGCACCCTTGCCCCAGCCGTTGGGCTTTCGCCACATCTCCCACCCTTGCTCTAAGAAGCTACTGGATCAGACTTTCAGAGATAGGATTCGAGCTTCCGCGCGCTCATTAGTGCCTCATGAGCTCGGTGAGCTAGAACCCTGCAAGGTAGGGCAGATTCACCCCTGTATTCCTGATGGAGAGCAGCTTAGGCTGAGAGACTATAATAACTTCTGTGATGCCACCCAGGGAGATCATGGCAGAGACCCCTGGGTCCCTGGCTCTGTGGGAGGTTCTCTCAATGTAGACTTTTCAGGCACTGGAGAGTTGGACATCAGAACCACAACAATTCCCCTGCCACATTGGACCACCTACTTCCGTGTCCCCCACTTGCAGGACAGAAAGGGGGTGACCCAAGAGAGAGCCAAGCAACCTTTGGGCTGGCCCAACAGCTTAGCTCAGTTCTCAGTGCATTCCTTCCTGCAGTCAAAGGACGTATTATCGCTCTTCCCTTTGGCTGACTCCGGGCTCTTCCCTGGCAAATAATACTTTGGAACATTGCAACTGTTAATCAGCACGACTAAACCTGAGCTTAATCACAAGGTGGAAATGAAGCCGTTGAGAAAAAGAGCTATAATTAATTGGAACTAGACTGCCAGTACAGGTTAGACGTGACTCCAGAGCAATGCAAACTTCCCGGAGAATCAGTCCACCCATGTCTTTTTCACTCCTTGGCACTAAAAGAGAAATGCCAGGGACCCAGGAAGGCATCTCAGGTGCCTCTGGGTTCTTGGCAGCCTCCCCTCCGGGCTGCGGATGCTCTTACACCCTTGGAAAAGCCTCATTTGTGAGCTTGCAAAATTGACCTGGCGGCGTCTGAGATGCAGCGGGGTTGGTGAAAGGGACAGGACCCATGGAAACTTTCTGTGTAACAAGGCCACAACCCATAGAATCGCCATGCTCTACACTGCTAAAATCCAACTCCAGATGCTTTTGTGGGATGACAGGAGGCATGGCTTTAGTTCCGTACCCCACAGTCTCTGAGCGTGCCCTTTTGGAAAAAAGAATAAATTGATGCCATGCTATTTAGAAGGTCTTACCAGTGCGCCACGAGGGAAGGCATTCACCAGCTTATGTTTTCAAACCGGGCCTTCAGCGTACCTTGAAAGCAGATTTTCCAAAGCTCCTGTCGAACAGAAACTTGTCCTTGCGACCAGGCCCATGGGAAGGGCCTGGAATGTTTTCTCCTCCATTGTCCTTTCTTATGATATTACAAGGAAGAAGACTTTGGGTCAGATTACTGGTAGCTTCTCAGGTTCAGACGTGGGATGTATGAATTTCCTGCGGGCAGAGGCAACCCTCTACTTCTTCAGCCATTTTACCACATTACCTTTCAAAATTAAAAAGAATTAAAAAGAGAGCCAGTGTGGTGTAGTGGTTAAGAGCGTGGGACTCAGAGGATCTGGGTTCGAGTCCCCGCTCGGCCATGGAGCCAACTGGGTGATTTGGGCCAGTCACAGACTCTTAGCCCAACCTACCTCGCAGGGTGGTTGTTGTGGGGATGAGATGGAAGAGGAGAATGGTGTAAGCTGCCTTGAGCCCTTTGTAGGAGAAAGGCAGGATATAATAGATAGATAGATAGATAGATAGATAGATAAAATATTTTATCCACTAACCCGGTGGGCCCTGTGGCCAAATAACATTTTAGGCTGCATTTCTCTGCATTCCATTCATTTATGGGGGCTTATCATTGTTTTAGAGGCTTGATATTTATACCTTGGTTGGATTTTGTGCATCTGTTTGGATTGCGACGCAACTACTACGACTTTGTTGGTGGTCGCTGGTTGGATTGCAACGGCTGCTACTGTACACTGCTTGCCATATCGCTAAGCCATTTACAAGAGTATTTAAGCACATTAAAACACATTGTAATGCAATTAAACTATAAAGCCATTGCTTAAACATTGATACAAAACATTGATAAAAGCATTAAAACCAATAAAACAGCAGAATTAATAAACTGGGCAGCCTGCTCGCTCAGAGAAGGCCAGGATGAAGAGATAGGTCTTTAATTGAAGCCCGGAGCATGAATATCCTACACATCCTTGGCACATCGTGCATCTATTTAAACACCGGCCTGGTCACCACTGGTGACCAGAAATCCCGTGTGGGAGGCCATCTCCCAAACCGTATGGCAGCCCAGCACAGAAAAGCATCTTTCTGTCCCTTCTCCATCAGACCCAAGAGGAGGAGGATAATGTGCGCAGGGCAGTGACTTCTTACGTGAGCTTATTTACAGGGCCAGAATAAATCCCATTCCACTTGATGGGACATACCTTGAGTCAATGGATGCAGAGTCAAGAAATCCATAGGGCTGGATCTGCGACTGAACAGAGGAGCATAGCATGAGTGTTTCTGCTTCAGCAAATCTTTCTTTGCTTGTCACATATTTGTACCTTTTGACTCTCGGGTTTATGAGATTATTTTTGGACAGCAAATTACTTAAAAGCAAGGGGGAAAGAGCTGTAGCAGCAACCAAGGTGGAAACATTTGTTCTGGTCAGTAGCAGAGACGACTCCAGGCATGGATTTTTGATTCTTCATGGCATGTTGCCCTGAAAGGACTGTGTGTGTTTTAAGAACGTCTGTGCTGCACAGAAGCATCTTGGAGCAGAGGCAAAGAATGGATTGGTTTTGTGGAAGTGTGCTATGCTAAGAAGGTGTGTTTGCATGATCCAGAAGAAAAGGCCTCAGGATCTGAGGAGTATGTGGTGGGGAGGTGGGGGTTATAAGCTTTAGGATCTGATTCAGAGGTCTACCAGGAAGTAACACAGAAACATAGAAACAGAGTGAGTCAGAATGGGTCTCCCGGGCCATCTAGTCTGACCTCCGGCACCAGCCAACTCCGCTCACGACATGCCCACCATGTGCACGTCCAGCCTATCTATAGAATCATAGAATCCAGTCCCCAGGGTGGAGATACTGGGGAAGTGCCTCTTCCAGTTCGAGAATTCACAAATGAAAATAGTTGCAAGCCAAAATTCATCCTGCCCAGCGATAGGAGAGCCAGCAATTTTCAAAGTCATCAGTATTCAGAAATTCACTTAGAGGCTCATTTTCTGGCATTCCCATTTCTTTCTTGGTCTGCTTCTCAGCTCGGTTAGAAGGGGAACATTCACACTTCAGGCAGAAAAAGTGCACACTTTCCCCTACTGACGTGAAAACGTTTTTGTTTAAAATCAAACTGCGCTCTGGATTGGGCTGGGTTGCATGCATTACTGCAAGCAGGATGTGTTCCCATGATTTGTGAACAGAAACCAGTCTTCAGTTATCCGTGGTCCTGCCGGCCTGTTTGCAGAGCTCAAAATGAGGTGCAGTGAGAATGGACGTTTTTTAAGGATGGAGGGAAACATCACTCTCAGCATGTCTTCTTGGCACTTGCATGCTGGCTGATGCAATTTAAAATTAAGACATAAGTAAATGCGTGTGTGTAACTTCCAGCATAAATGCTCGCAGGGCGGCCAATAACCCATTTTTTTCTGAGTGCTTTCCCCAGCAAGCAGTACAATAGCATTGCATAACATTGTTCTAATCCAGCCTTCCAAACTCTCCACATCCAGCAACCAGCATAGCGGACTGAGACAAGCTGAGTGTTATAATTCGACACATCTGGAGAGTGCCAGCTTGGAGAAAGCTGTAAAGGCTTTTCTGGAGGCAGCAGGGTCCCCAAAGAGCCCTGACCATTTCTTAAAGCTGTAATCTTTCCTTGCTGGCTTAAAACAAATTAGATAATGTCGGATGATTTACTGAATTTGCTTAAGGTTGTCTTCCCCAACAGCAAAAAGTATGTCACTCTTAAAGAGAAATAGATGTCATGGGGGCGGGGGGATAAAATTCTCCAAAAGTCAAGTCATTTCGGCTTGAATCTACCAAAATCTCACATCTCTGCAGTGGCGCCCCGCCTATGGAATGCGCTCCCCAGAGAGGTCCGCCTGGCGCTGTCATTATTTGTTTTTCAGCACCAGGCCAAGACCTTTTTATTTCAATGATATTTTAATAACTTTAATATCAGTTTATAGGTTTTAATATGCAGCCAGGGTGGATCTGGATTTTATCTGTATTATGTTTTATTTTATGTATGTAAGCCGTCCCGAGGCTATGCGATGGGACGGCATACAAATGCCCTAAATACATACATACATACATAAACAAACTAGACCAGTCTTCCCCAATCTGGTTCCCCCAGATGAGTTGGACTGCAGCTTTTATCATTCCCATCCTCAGAACTGCAAATCAGACCTGCTTGAGGAAAGCCAAACTAAACCCACTATTTCTTGAGAGTTGTCAGCAAGGGTGTTTGCCCTGTTACTCATTTTTCTCCACATCCATGAGGGCGAGGAACTTGGTGGGGTTTTCCCTCTCCAGTATCTGAGGAAACCACCAGACTGTGCATTAAAGACAGAGGAACCACTGACGGTGCAAACTGACGATAGGGTCTCCCAGATACGGTGCTCCAAGGCTGCTGTTTGTTTTTTAAACATCAAAGATGATATTCTAAAATGTAGCAATAGAAACGGTTTATGATAACACTTGTCCTGAGTTATTG
The DNA here is from genome assembly GCA_023646645.1 of Varanus salvator macromaculatus. Lineage (NCBI taxonomy): Eukaryota > Metazoa > Chordata > Lepidosauria > Squamata > Varanidae > Varanus > Varanus salvator. The sequence continues at coordinate 4,191,494 of JAIXND010000852.1, read as the reverse complement.
GCACAGGATTCTTTAGACCCTTTGTTTTCCTGAAAGTTGTAAAATCTAAAGAAATACTCATCTTTTACTTCTTCCTTCCCTTCCCTTTCGTATTCTTGGAACTGCTTTTCCCTTTCCTTCCCTTTCTTCTCCTTCTGAAACATCCACGCAAGGCAGGCTGGGGAACCCAGCTTGCCTGATTCCGACAAAGCCATTTTGGACATCCTGGAGCATGACCGGAAGGAAGCCCTGGAAGACCGCCAGGAACTGGTCAACAAGATCTTTAATCTCCAGGAAGAAATCCGCCACGCAGAGGACCTCCGAGATAAGGTGAGAGGGAAACCAGGAAGGGATGGGGACAGAAACTCAGATGTGCTGTAATTTCTTTTAAGTTCTCTAAATGTGTTCACCTTATTCTGGGGGTCTCCAGTCGGCATGGTTTTATTTATTAAGCTCTTGGAATTCTGCATTGTAATGACTGCCCAGACAGCATGATGCTAATGGGCAGCTGCTATACAAAATTTAATAAGAAAGAAAGAAACAAATATCAGAGCTGGGAGACATAGTCAATGTTGCGCTTTTGCTTTGCCATTTTGCACATAACCTTAACAAACCACTCATCATTTTGGATGAAGTCTCAATACATATGGGCATCTTTGATGCCCCTTTTGCAGCCCTGTGTAGGATAGGCTTCCCCCTTTCTTTCGCCGCCTGTTCCCTGGGGTTAGAATACTTTGCGACAAGCCTTGGCCAAGGCAATTTGGAGCAATGGCCCAGCTCCCAGAGACGGGGCAAAGATCCAGCACGAGGATTTGCACGGCCCCAGGTGGGGCTGCATTCTTGGGAGCACTCTGCGTTTCGATGGATCGCCTTGAAGCACTATGCTTATTGATTAATTTGTAGTACCTCGAGGAGAAACAAGAGCTGGAGTTAAAATGCTCGACTCTGGGGAAGGACTGCGAAATGTACAAGCATCGCATGAATACGGTGATGATACAGCTGGAAGAAGTGGAGAAGGAGAGAGACCAGGTAGCTGAGGTCAGAAGTGTGGGAGGCGGGGGTCGGGGAGCCTGGGAAGCATCCACAGGAGGAGAGAGAGAGATCAGAGCTCACGACTCATCGGGCCAGTAGGCAGGGTGTGCTGGCAGGGCGTGGAGGCTTCCCCCTCTTTCTTTAATCCTGGGAATGGGGAGGGATTTATGAGGACAAGAAGGCAACGGGTTCAGGTTTAGTCCTCTGTCTGTAATGGGGCCATGCATGCTTGCACATGAGTAAGAAAAACCAAGACAACTCAGCTACACCCTTCATGATTCATGGAACATGAAGCCTGGGCTTTCCGTGTCCTTCACCCAAACTTTGTGGGGTGTTGTAACAGCAATAGAACCCCAAGATTTGCAGAAATGCAAAATAAGTCAGGGGAAAAATCCACACAGTTGTGGGGCAAAGAGGGACTGAAGCCAGCTCAGTGACTGAGTCGATTCAGAGTAACATTCTGACTCCTGAGGGGTGGGATTAATGGAGCATCCTGGGAACGGAATATGGCTGATCTCATGGTAGTCCCAAAAACGTGTCACATCAAAGAAATATCTCAACTCACAAACTTACCCAGTCCTTTTTCTTAGAGATCAGATGATGGGCAAGTGTGCTATCGTACACTGGCTTAAAATTCGCCAAACTAGGCAGTGGAGCTAATCCAAGTATTCAGAGCATGTTTCCTCCCATCTGCATTCCCTCCGTTAGACAGATGGGATATTGGTTCAAGATGGCTGCCTCCAGAAGGCGCTTGGCAGCTCACTGTCGCTCCCTAGGGGTCAGCTTTGGCATTGACCCAGCCAGCAAGTTCCTCAGGTCATGGAGATGAAGCCCACCAGACTGTCATTGCTTGGAACCACCAGCTAAAAATGATGCCTTGCCTTTATACAGCACCATCTTCCCCAAGCCATTCCCTTCAGATATTTTGGGCTAGTGCTCCTGTCCTTCTTGGCACTTGGCCATGCTGGTTGGGGCTAATGGGAACTGTAATCCAAGATCTCTGAAAGAGAGCAGATTGTGAAAGCGTGCTGCAGCCAGTCCACCGGAAGCTTGACTTTCCAGGGGGTGCCACCTGCTTGGGGTTATTGTTGAGCATCAATAAACTGCACATCCCGCCTTCACAACCCCGACTCAGATCCCCCGGTACTGCTTTTATGTCCTGCTGCCCTCTGAAATCACAGCTTCCCTTGGTTCTTCTCTTGGCACCACAAGCAGGGGAGCCGCAAATCGGTCATTCTCTGCTGATGGAGCATCTCTTGTGGCGCAGCTTGTCACACAGTCCGAACCCAGGCAGCATGGCTTGTCTGAAGGTTAAACAACCCCCATATAACCCTCGATCTATTCTTGAGTTTTTTGAGGGTTGTCCAACTCTTCGACAAGCCAAGCTGCCTGGGTCTGGATGACATGACAAGTCATAGCCAAGTCCCAGCAACATGCTCTGCAGGTGGTTGAGGCCCCATCAGGAGGGTGTTCAAAGATAGACTGGACATGCACATGGTGGGCGTGTCATGAGCAGAGCCGGTTGGAACTGGGGGTCAGACTAGATGGCCTGGGAGACCCCTTCTGACTCGCTCTGTTTCTATGCTTCTAACTTAAACAAGCCACCATGGGGGAAAAATCCCTCCTGGAGGGGTTGACATTCTGGGATGAAATGGGATCGAGGTAGCCCGTGATGGAACAGATATCTGACATTCCTTTGCTTCCGGAGGCATTCCATTCACGTGATGAGGCACAAACCCAGTATGCCCAGTGCTTGATCGAGAAGGACAAATATCGGAAGCAGATCCGGGAGCTGGAGGAAAGGAACGACGAGCTCCGGATCGAGGTGGTCCGGAAGGAGGCCTGCATCATCAACCTGGAGTGCAAGCTGAGGCGCCTCTCCAAGGACAACTGCTATGACCAGGTCGAACCGGAGAGGGGCTCCTTCTGGTCCTTGCTCTGGGCGGGCTTGGCACCCACACCTGCCGTGCTGCGGGTTGGCTGGCTTGGCTGGGGCCAGGCAGCTCTACTTCTGAATGCAGCGCCCAGTGGTCCAAGGGGCAGCAGGGGGCGAGGCGGCGGGGGGACCTCGGTGCCCACCAGCAGCTCATGAGCAGGGACTGGGTGGTGCTGCAGGTCGCTCCCTGCCAGTTGAACACTCCCAGGCTCCAGCCGAAGACACGCTTGGAACAGGACCGCTGCCACCACCAGAACTGGCTGGCACTGGGAGGAAGGGAAGCGTGCTTTGGGGTGGAGCCTCACACCCCGTGCCACTTCTGAGCTCCGCCCCAGGCATTCAGAATCCAGGCCCTGACTTCCATTCTGGCCAGTGGGAACCTACCACTTGGAGGGGGCGGGTGTTCCTGCTCGATCGGGGGCTGCATCCCCTTGCAGTCTGTCTGTCAAAGTGCCAAATCCTGCAGAGGACTGAGTTCGCCAAGGGGGCTGAGATCCTTACGAAGCCAAGCCAAGCTCCACATCCGAAGGGCTTCACGTCACCAGTTGCCCGCTCTGTGCGGTATACAACAAAAGGCTACTATCTCAGTAGGAGACTATGTTGATCTCACTAACAGTCCCCTTTCCTTCCTTCCTTCCTTCCTTCCTTCCCAGAGTTTACCAAGGAATCTGCCCCTCACAGTGATCTCCCAGGCTCTCGAGATCCCCAGCCCCAAAACCAACGGCCAGGAGGCAGATGACTCCTCCACGTCTGAGGAATCCCCTGAAGACAGCAAGTTCTTTCTTCTGGATCAGCCTCGATTCCGGAGACGGATGAACCTGAAGGGCATTCAGGTACAGTCCTAGAATCCTAGAATATTAGAGTTGGAAGGGGCCGTGAAGGCCATCAGGTCCAGCCCCCTGCTGTTGCAGGGCACCACGTGACACCCCTCCTAATGAGGTTTGAATGTCCAGAGGTTCTTGTGGGAGAGTCTGCTTGAAACTTGAGGGCCTCGTTATGACTTCCCTCTCCCCTGCCCCATATTCTTCCACTTGACTGGACTTTCCAGCATCAGATTACAGGTCCAGGTGAACAACAATCTCACTGAAAATAAAGCTATTTCTTGGTCCATTTTGCAATGAAAGAAATTAGTCGCTCTTCGATAAGCCAGTGGCTCTTTGGAATTGCTTGTGAGTCTTCTGCCATTGCCTTGTTGTTTTTGGGGGCTGAAGCCTCCTTGGTAATTATAGAAACCTGGTGAACAGCAGATCCAAGAACAGGAAGGAGAATCCGTTGCCCTAAATTTGTTGAGGTCTCCCTAAAATGTAAAATTTTGAAGGAGTCAAGAACAGAACGCTGGGGACCCCTCTGGTACCATGGAGGCCTGTGCTAGAGATCCATTTAGCACCCCTTTAAATAAACCTGTTTGGTTCTCAGCCCTTGCATGGAGCCCGAATTCAGTAGCATCTTCGTGAAAGACGCCTCTCTCTCTCTGGCGTTTGGCACAGCTCCAATTCTGCTGCTGCAGTTCTGTTTCCTCACTCAGGTGCACACACCCTTCATCCTCCGAGAAGCCTGTCCACAGACCCTGACACCTGGAACGTCTTCCCAGAACACCTGTGCTGACACGCTCTTTCCTTCTCTAAAACACATTTCCCATTAAATCCCCCCAAGATGGCTTTTGCTTCCCCGCCCCCGCCAGCGCGTGCGCGCACACACACACACACACACACACACACACACACAGTTTACAGCAAATAGCAACTCGGAGGTGGGATTCTGGTGAGAAGGGGCACGGTGGCAAAGGGGTTAAATGCATCTGACTAACCTGGCTATCGAAGCCTTGCTAAACGAGGGGAAAGGATGCACACAAAAAAAGATGCACACAAAAGATCGCAAAAGAGGACCCTGCTTTGCATAAAATTGCATCTGCTAATGCGTGTGTGTGTGTGTGTGTGTGTGTGTGTGTGTAGGTAGAGAGAGAGAAGGAGGGAGAGAGAGAGAGAGAGAGAGGTGCAGATTAGAAACAATTGCTATGACTTAAATAGAAATGCGATGCATTGCAGTGGAGAAGATGTGCTTCAGTGACTCAGCCAGCGGTCCAGATGTGAACTGTGACAGGATGGGCAGCAACTTCAAATCTCTCCCTCCCCCTCCTTGGGGTGCTTTATCTCTAAGACTTTATCTCCTTCGGGTGCTTTATCTCTGGACTTGACCTGGACAGTCCTGCAGGTAGACGGTGCCCTCAGTTAGATGCTTCTCTTCCGACAGATAGATGGCCAACCTCAGTCAAGTAGGACCCGTGGCCACCCTGAATGCCAGCTCCAGATTTGGGAGGGGCCCCTGCGCTCCCTCCCCCAGTGAGCCTCCCTCCTCATGGCCATGGTCCCAGCCGCTTTGCTCCTCCTCCTCCTCCTCGTGCTGGGTACCGCTCGCTCGCTTGATGGCCGGAGAGCCCGGAGCAAGGTGGCCTCGCCATCTCGCTCCTGCTCAGCACCTCCGTGCCTGGGCTGAAGTGAGGGGCAGGTGCAGAAGCGGGTTGCAATGGCGAAGAGGAGGAGTGGCTCCCAGGGGCTCGTGCCCATGGGCCCCTCAGCAGCTGCCTGACTGTGCCTACCCTTGAGGGGAGCCCTCATCTGGAGAGGATCCACCCACAGGCGCTTTTTCTACCAAAAGGCTGTGGCATGCTTTCATAAGTACATTAGGAATCTAGAAGCAACACTCCACTGCTTACTTCTGAGTAAACAAGCACAGATGCCTTGAGCATGCTCAGTTTGTAAGCACCATGGTGGATGGCGTGGTATTTCTGGTGCCCTGCCTTCTAGCTACAGAAGGCTGCCAAGAGCAGTGGCTACAGCTGGTCTGAACCTGTCTCAGGGGCCCTCCCTGCGGAGAACCGTGAGCCCAGGTGGGATACTTGAAAGGATGTTATCAGTCCTATTCCATAGGGCTGTTCTGATCAGAATGTAACTCCTTGGCACTTTTGTACCAACACCCAAAAAAAGAAAATTTAGAAAAAACTGAGTGATACTGTAAGACCAGAGCAAATGGGAAAACTGATGGACAGCAGAGGGTGGAAAAGTTCCTGTTGGCTGCAAAGAGTAAGAGAAACAAAGTCAGCCAAACTCCAGAGCAAAATTAGCTACCTAATTCAGAGTTAAATTAAGCCATGTCTTTTGCTCATTCAAGTGTACAGGGAGATGTGCCTGAAATCCTTGATTCTGCTTGATTGACTGAGTAACAAGCACTTCTGCCACATGGTTAAACTCTAAGAAAGTTTTACTAAGGCAGATTTAGCTCCAGCAGGAGAATGGGTTGCTTCTTTCTGCCTGTATTGATCGCCTTCTGGAAATTGTCCTAAATGCTACTCCCACCTCACTGTCAAGCAAAGGAACTCCTGTTCAGAATAAAAAACCCCACGTACAAAATTACCTGGACTGCAGCGACAAACCTGGGGATTTATTAGCACACATCCTGGCCTGGAGTTATGGCCTGAATGAGAAGCTTCAAAGCTGGCACTGACAGATGTCTTCGAACTTATTCATACGTTGTCTGCCAGTCTTCCCCAGCCTGGTGCCTTCCAGACATGTTCCCAGAATCCCCCAGCCATACACTGTCTGCCAGTCTTCCCCAGCCTGGTGCCTTCCGGACGTGTTCCCAGAATCCCCCAGTCAGAAGACACCAGTTTGGGGAAAGGATATCACATACCATCTCAGTCCAGTTGTTGGTATATTTGCATGGGAATATAGAGATAGCTTTTATATTGCACCTTTTTTTTCACCCGCGTAGTACACACAGGTGATCAGGCCCAGAACACAAAGGTCCTATCACATACTGGGGTTCAAGGACTCTTGCACATCATGGTTTCTCAGATCGATTGGTAAGCTATGTCTTTGACACAACACGTGGCTGGAATTTCACTGCCAACCCCGCCATTCCAAGGTATTGGGGGAGAAAGCTGGGGGCCAAGCAATCTCCCCTGCACCCCCTACGCTTTCGGGGGGGTGTGGCAGAGGAGAAGATGCATTTCCAGTGTCAAAGACAGGTTCAGCTTTGGTGCATCGGTCTGGCCGCCATCTTGTTCTTCCCTCCGGGCAGCAGAATGTCTTGAGCTGTCCCTCTGGGCCTGCACGAAGTAATGTGTGAACGAGGCACAAAGGATACGGCTACCGAACTATGGCCTTCTGGGACGTAGCCACTGGGGAGTGTTGCTGCTTTCATGCTCTGCTATAGGATTCCCAGTGGCAAAGGTGTTCTGCCTTCTGCCAGCCCTGATCCTGCTTCCAGTTAGGCAACCTCAAATCCAACCTCCGCACGGGGGTGTGTTGTCCCCTAGCGGTTTTCCCAACGATGGTACAAACTTTCTCATGCCTGTTCCCCATTCCCTGCAGTTACCAAGTACGGCTTTTGAACAAAATCCCTGTGATACTTACAAAACAGACATTGCCATATATTGGTTACTTCTGCCTTTCCCCCTTTTCTTTCCAAACGAGGTGCACAAAGCCATTGCTTGTTACTGGGGAAAGTGTGGGAGGTGTGTGTTTTCCGGGGAACCCTAACACCTCTCCCAAGTTCAGTGTGATTTTTGTCCTCTTTCAGCTGCCAAGAATAAAATCCCCCGTCAGATGGAGCAAAGCATCAGAATTTCAAGGTCAGAGAAGAAACTCACATCCCCGTTGCCTCTCTCATCGGTTTTTCTTGTTAATACTCAAGCTGTTTCACTTGTTCTAACTAACATTTGCAAGCAAGCAGACGCGGCACTTCATTCCCCAAAGATAAGCGAGTTCTTTTCCCTTCCCTGATAGCAAAGACTTGTACACGTCACTTGAGAAGGACAGGTGCTTGGCTCGGTCCTGATTCCCATCTCTCTCTGGGGACTTCTCCACATGAGGGTTTTAAGCCTTTCCATTACTGAGAATTCTTCCTCCTTTTTCACTTCAGGAAGAAAAATGTGCCCTTTATACCTTTCCCCTTGTTTTAACCTTTATTCCTCTGCTTTCCTTATATTCTGTTAACCAGCCACAAGGTGGTGCGTTGGCTTAGCTGCAGTAGCGTGAAGGCCTGGCAATAGGCAAGGCTTATGTTCTGGTTAGTCGTCATTCCAAATTTAATACCAGCGCTTCCTTGCTGGAAAAAGGAAAACCTCCAAAGTCTACAGAATGCCAGAAAGGTTCCGGTAGCCTTGCAAACTTCCGAAAGTGAGGGATCTTGGGGATGCAATACATGCCTCGTTTATAGAAACCCTGGCTGAGGATATTTCTGTGCAAGAAATATCAAGATCAGCTCATCCAAGATCAGCTCATGCTAGGACTCAGGGGAGGTATTTTTGGAGGAGGAAGATCTCCTCTGCTAAGCACAGCAGATAAGCAGGAGTAAAAGTACTGCATTTGTACATGCATGGATGCCGAGTACCCGGATCTGAATCCGATTTAAGTAAACATTGGCCTTTAAAAATACTTCATGCATTCATGCTGATATTTGGAGTTGGGATGGGGGGGAAGGGCCAGTTTAACAAAGCATTTGAATGTGTGAATTCCCAAAAGTTGCACTCAACAGGGACTTGCAACTTTCTGCTTAGATCTGTTCACCAACCATGGGGATTTTTGGATAAAAAGGGAAGCATTCAATAAGACCAGGAAAAACAAACGATTTTCTTGGTTACTGGAGCAAAAACGAAAAAAGGAGGCAAGTAGAGAGAGAAAATTAGCAAAGCACCACGAGAGGATTGGTAAAGCCGACTCCAGTAATAACGACGTGTGTCGGGAATCTTGGTTGCGCAGAATTATTTCCAGGACGTAACGCCAGTATCTTGGTCATCGCTCGTCCCCTCTGCCTCTGCCTTTACCTGTTCTTGTCATTTGTGATCCAGCAGTTCGAGAAAACGACGAAGACCGAGGAGACACCAGCAGCAGCCACACGGACCCCAATTCCTCTAATTCTGTTTCCATCAGCACCTCGGTGGGCAGCTGTGAAGTTGGCAAAATTGTAAGAGGATGATGGGCCCATGCCTTGCCTGACCTTCTCTGCAGTTACGGGTCTATTTCTGTGTTGGTGATTTCAACCTCTACAAAATTGAAGGCTGCGCCAGACTTCAGCCTTAATCATTTTTCCAGCACGATCCTATACACATCCAGACAGAAAAGAGTCCTACAATTCCCAATATGCACCAGCTAGCTGCATTATGCCGTCTGGTTCATACTGGGATGGCAGGGTACTTTTCAGTCGAATCTTACATAAGATCACACCGTTAATGTCCTTTTTATTAGAGCCGTTTCCTCTTCAAAAATACCCCCTTGCTGAGTTATGTTTATTTAAAGATATTTTGCCTGCCTTTCACAGTCTCTTCTATCAATTTTAGCAGTCGGAGGGTGCTGGTAGTCTTCTTTCTTTGCAGCATGGCAATTGAAACTTTTTTAAGCGTATCATTTTCTAAGAAGCCTTACAGTTTCGTGTCCTTAACCAAAGCTGGGTCAGGAACAGGGTGCTGTTAGAAGCTGGGAGTGGATGGGGATTTGGTGGGATGCCAGCTGATCCATTTCCCCCCTGCTTGGAAGTATTCCCATAATATCTCAAAGTAGGCATCCCATTACCTGACAAAGCGATCAGGGACGCAGCGGGTGCACAGACTTAGATGGGGAACGGTCTTGTGGAGTGTTAATAAAAGGCCTCGCTCAAAAACACTTTGCTGGAGGTCTGGAGGAGACGCAGCCCACAGGAAATTAAAGGAACGCTCCGCTGTGGACATGAGCTGTGCCGGCTCGTGCTGCTAACAACAGTAATTGGGGGCTGAGGCGATGCAGCCGATAGGGCAGAACTCCGGCCATGGATGCGTTCCAGTCCCAGCTCTGCCACACAGGTCAGCAAGCAAACGTGGGGGCGACAGGGAAGAGCTGTCATAGTTTAGCCCTGGGGTCCCCCACCTGGCAAGTTTAGTCCCCACATGCACCTCTCTTGCTGGCCAGAAGGCTTTTTTCTTAACAGTGTGGCTGGTTTCTTTTCCAGCTGGGAGGGTGGCTTGCTGTAAAAGGACGTTCTGAGCTCCAGCCCCATCTTTCTGGGGTTTGGGGCTCAAACACCCCCTCCGCCTAGGCTGTTGGAAAAGTGGCACTTCTTTTAGTCTTGCCTGGGTGGGGTTGACCGGGCAGCCATTTTGTGAAAGCACCCACAACATTTCTTCAAGATTCCAGCTGTGTTACTCAACCCACTGTAAGGGTCCTGTGCATTACACACACACACACACACACGTGTGAGTGTGTGTGGCAACAGCAGCTCCCAGTGGGGGAGAGATAGAAAATTTGGGTCAGGGAGAGGTTGGGCAGAAAGATGTGAGCAAGGGAGCAAGTAGAAACGTAAACCAGGCAGGCAGGATTGGCCCAGGCTCCAAAATGGCAATTGGGGAGAGAAGCTGCCGATACAGAATCCTCCTCCGTCTAACTCAGTATCGCCACAATTATCTGATGGGCAGTGAACCGAGGTTGACGGCTTTGCAAGTCCCTTTATTTCTGGCTGGGTCCACTTTTCATCTGTTCCTTCCTAAACCGGTTCTTTTCCTGCATCAACCTGTGATTTTTTTAGAACACACACACTCAATCAGTTGAATATATTGCTTCACAAAACATTTTCCTGCATCTCTCATCCTATAATATGCATTTAAACCTGAAGTCAGGCGTTGCCATATGTGTTTTGGTACATTTTTGGAGGTGCAAACTGTATGGCATATTTCAGAGAAGTGTGAAGACAAAGGGAGGCGAGCAAGGGGTAGCCATGATGTGGAAGAGGATGAGGAGGAAGAGCAGCTGGAGACAAGGGTGGACTTCCAAGGGAGGGGGCCCACGGGGGCTGCCTTGGCCCTCGCAAACCTGGAGTCAGCCCTGCTGATAAATAAATCTGAAATCCCCCTGCCGTTCCACAGCGAACGTGAAAACTAATTTCGAGGCTTAAATTGAATCCACTGGGTGGACGGGGAGGAAATCTCCCATTTGTCATTATGTAAATCCTGCCCTGTGATGGATAAGAGTATTGTGCACCTCACAATGAGACATGCAGCCAACAAGCACGTTGGTTGGTGGGAAGGCAGAAAGCTGGGAAGGTGTGGAAAAACCCGGCTCGGGCAGGTCGGTGAGCCAGTCACCCTGGCTTGGGATGCTTCGTGCTTGGGCATCTTCCAAAGGTCCCAGTTGCTGGGAACTCGTGGGAGAGAAAAGAATGCGTGGGGTGGACAAGAGGCCTTGAACTTCGTTCAGTCTGTAGGCCAGATTCCATTCCAAAAAGCTGCCATTGGCCAGTGGTGACAGGGCCAAAAGACACGCATATTTTATCCTAAAGCTCTTAGTGCCAGTAACGAAGCGAGATTGCAGCCTTTAGGGCTCAGGGGAGAGGGGGAACAAAAGCCAGGAAGCCATCCAGTGGTCAAGGGAAAGGGGTGAACCCAGGAGAAGAGCATGTAGCCGGACGGGGAGACTGGATTTGGCCCACAGGCGTGAAGTTCCATGTCCCTGATACAAATGGGCAAGGACCGAAAAGGGCCGTGGTGTCTATAGGCTGCAAGCCTTTGTCCATTTCCCTGGGAGAAAACCCCACACAGCTCCAGGGGCTTCATCCTGAGCAGAGTTGTAGAGAGGATTGTGGCGCTGACAGCTGGGTGGCCATTTGTGTGTTTGCTCATCTTTGGCCCTCTCGTCCACACGCAGCAAACGCTACGGAGTCGCAACCCGAGCCTTATGTCCACAACCCCGGAGCCTCCAGGGAACGACTCCATCGTCCGGCGTTACAAAGAAGACGCGCCCCATACCAGGTGGGTGCCCCAGGACCAAGGAGGGATGCTCCGCGAGGTCCATCCGCTTTGTATAATCCCCCATTCCCCTATAAGGTGGGCTTGGGATTTCATCCTCAAGCCAGGCTGAAATTCTGCGGGAAAGGTCAGTCTTAGTGCCGAGCCCTGGCAAGGAGAGTCAGTGCAGCTTCTCCAGGCAGCTTTTCCCCAGTGGCTGGTGGCCATCATCCCCAGTCACACAGACCCAGCATTGTTTTCTGCCCTTTAGCTTGCAGTTCCCATCAGCCTTCGTCAGCAGAGCCATGGGGAGGATGGAGGCCCAGACAGCTGGAGGGCAGCTGTTTCTCACTCCTGCTACAGCCTCTTTCCCAGAATTCCCCTGGGGACAAGGCTCCATGGCACCTCCCCGGAGGGCATTGGGGGACATGGGATCAGGTGGCCACAGGCACGCAACAAGAGCTATCGTGGCCACCGTGGCTGCCACCAGCAAGCCCTCCCCTCTTGTTTTGGCACCCACCAGAAAAAAGTTGAATCCCGCTCCGCCTCACCTCCAAGTTCATGGCACATGAACAGAGAATAACGAAGGCAGGCGAGGCGCTTTCACACGGCCCTATTTTTTAAAAGAACCAAACCCACTGGAGCCTGTAGACCAAAATCATTGTCTGGGCCAGGGGGAGACCTTCTAGTGGGGGGAAAAGAAAGGAAACCAAATGCGTCCAGTAGATGAGTAGGGAAAAGGGGCCTTATTGTCCTTAAAGTTGGTTTTGGCTTGCCTGGACGAGTGGAGTTTTCCTGCCTTTCTTCATCTTTGAATGCTTTTCTTGCAATCTGATTCCGTGGTGCAGCTTCTCTTTGCAACCCGCACCCCAGTTCCCAGATATAAATAAGCCTCTTCCCCTTTCCTTATTGTTGCTGTCTGCTGACCTCGCAACTTCCTGCTCTGAGTTCGACATCCCTGCGGTAACCCTTTTCCCTGGCCGGGCGATGCATCACCGGAGCCTGAGGAAGGGGCGGTGGTGAGGGTGGGCCGCAACAAGGGGGCAGAATCCTCTGAGGCTCCTTCAGGGTTGCTTCCTGCAGTGGGCCAGGCTGACCGTGAGAGCAGGGAGGTGTTGCCGGAGAGCGGGAGGAGCAGGCGCAGGGTCTGGTTATTGGATCCAGTGGTGAGATGTCAGAAGGGGCTTGGAGGAGCTGCTCCAGCGAGAACCGCCCTGAGGCGGAGTCCCAGCGCTCTTGCAAAGGGGGACTGGGGAGAAGTTTCTAGTCTGGGTTCAACTCAGAGCCAGTGTGGTGTAGTGGTGAGGAGCGTGGGACTGGGACTCAGAGGATCCAGATTCGAGTCCCCGCTCGGCCATGGAGCCAACCGGGTGACTTTGGGCCAGTCACAGACTCTCAGCCCAACCTACCTCACAGGGTTGTTGTGGGGATGAGATGGAGGAGGAGATGTAAGCTGCCTTGAGCCCTTTGTAGGAAAAAAGCAGGATATAAATCGAAAAATAAATAAATAAAACTCTTGACATGAGCAGAGTATCACCCAAGCAGAGCTTTGCATGCACTTTCCTTTCAGGTGGGTACGTAGAGTTACTCCGCTCAACGTAGAGTTCGCTGCCATGTGTCAGTAAGGATCTACACAGCAAAGGACTGTCGATGGGTTGGAGCCTGAGGGCAAGGAGAGAAGGGGCGAGCTCAGGACAAGCTGCTCTTCTCTTCCATAGTTGGGCACATGTCTATAGAACTGCAGCTTCTGCTTCGGCCCTCCAGAGAAGCTCCATCAGCGAGCTCATTGTCCCACTGCAGCCTTCAAGCTGTGTTGGCTAGCAGTGCCCATTCTCCCCAGCCAGGAATGTTGGGCATGGCAGGCCAACACATCTGGAAGGCACCAGGCTGCTCTTCTGCTCCCCATCCTGGCGCTTTCTGGGTGCCGCATTAACAAAAAGACCCACCCAGGAAGGCGGGTGAAATTGTCCGGAGTCTTTGAGCTGCATTTGAGAAGGCAGCCCTGTTTTTCCCTTCAATTCCTGAAAATGCTTCCTTTCAACAGGCGTCTTGCTGCTGGTGACATTTTGCATGCCTGAGTGGGGTTTTTTTATTTTTGGGGTTGGTTTGTTTGCTTCTTGGAGCTGGAAGCACAACACATCCGAGTCAAAGAGGGGCCCTTCTGCGCATGAAACTTACCAAGACATTTGCAAGAGGAGAGTCAGAAATAGCGAGCGAGCCAAACCCTTTCAGAAAGCAGGAGAGACTGACTTTCTTTCCTGCAGGAAACCTCATGACATCCTGCCAGTGCCAATGTTTGCTTCTGCTGCCAATCTGTCGCTCTTCCCTGGGCATTCTTCTCCAGATGTTCCTCCTCTAACCTTACACCTCCTTCGCTTCACACATGCCTGTCTGTTGGCGCAGTCTAGCTAGTTCACCTGCCATCTCAGACAGCCTCCTACATAAGTAGCGCTGCGGCTCTGAGTCTTCTGCCACCCGTTTCTGAACGCTGCAAGTGTAGAAATTGAGAAAGAGAAGGAACCCAACCATCTGCTTTGTTCCTTAATTCCAGCCTGACGGAAGAAGACAATGACAGCTTTTGCTGCGATGGCTTGGAGTTAGATGGTAAGGAGTTGGCGTTGTTGGAGTTGCATCATCCACTGGAGACATGCTGCCCTTGGATCTGACAGGCCCAGCCCCACCATTAGGCGAGAGGAGCAGCTGATTCAGGTGGCGGATGCTAAGAGGCCATGGACAAGTATTGGAGGAGGAACCCATGTTCTGTGTGCAGCCCACTCGGCATCTAGGCCATCCTGATGCCTTCAGGAAAGGTGGAAAGCGCTGTCCATCGTCAGAGTTGAAGGAAGATTCATCTGGTGGCCCAGTGGCAATTGCACACAGCATGAGAGGGAGGGGCACCTTGTCTTTCGCCTGAAGCAGCATAACGCTGGTGGTGGCCCCAAGCCAGGTGGGCCTTGCTGGGCACAGCATGGAAGCATCCCATGGTCATGGGGCCATGACCGTGGCCCTCGCCCATGTTGCTGCTCAGAATCTGGGGCAAAGGCTCAGATGTGAAGCATCACTTGTGGGTAGGCTCATACCTGGAGAGGCAAACCACCCGATATTGCTGTCCTGAGCCACGCAAAGTTCCGGTGTGACAACCACCTCGAACCAGCCTTGCAAATGCGCCGGCGGCCAATGCAAATGGGTCACAGCACTGTCTGCTCAGACCTCCTTACTCTGCCCCGGCTTCAGGACCTGTAATGGGGACCCCCCCCCCCACCTGCTAAACACATTTCTGTCCTTGCCTTTCCAGATGACTTCCATGACAGGTATTCCTCGCTGCCTTCCTCAACGTCTTCCCACCAGTCCGAGGGCCTGGACATTGAGCAAGTCAACTCCATTTTCAGGAAGTTCTCCTTGGAGAGGTACAGCAGGGCGTCCCCTGGGCTGGTTTCTACCTTCAGCAGAACGGCGTAGCGAAGCCTTGTCTTGGGTGGAGCTTCAGCAGAGGGAAGCTCAGTTGGTGCTCCTTCATGAACAAAAGCAGGAGAGGCTCTAGCTGCTCTGCCAAGGAAGTCCTTTGCCACGGCCAGCCGTTCTTCTGGGCCTCCGGGGAGCTCTCCGTGGTGCTGAGCCTGTGCTGGCCATGCAGTCCAGTGCTGTGGGCAGCTTTCGGAAAGTCCAGAAGGAAAATGTCAATGGATGAAGAGCCTCACAGCTCAGGAGCCAACAGCTTCCCTCTGCATAAGGAGAAGAATTCAGCCTGGCTGTTTTCCTTTCCTGCTACATTTCTGTATGCAGGGAGGGGGCGTCTGTTTGTTGCGAAGTGCAACATCCCTTCTCTGCCTTGGGAGTAAAGTCTGCAAAAAAAAGCTTTATTGCTTAAACAACGCCTCAGGTCAAGCGAATGAGGGAGAGCCGACGTTGGAAGGCACGGGAAATGTTCTTCCGGTCCTGATCCTGCCCTTCAGGCCCACCTTTAGGAGGCTCAAAACAGCCTTTGTGGATTCTAGATGCTCAAGGGCTCTGTTTGGATGGCCACAAGCCGCTGAGAAGTTCTCAGGACTCGCCTCTTCAAAGGGAAGGGGGGCTCCCTTGCTCCGTACAAGACCTCACACTGCTCTGGTTGCATTCTGGGGTCTTCACACGAGAGCCACTAAGTGCATTGAACACAATTCTCCATCCTCACCCCCAGTCTCAAACATGTCAGCAGGTAGTGCCCAGTCGCTGGGCCTACTTAGCGTCAACCCAATGCAATGAAGCGTTCACTCAAGCCCTGTGCATCTCCATGGGCTGACTCTGAGTAGCAGTAACACAGAATACTGCCAGGTATTTGCTTCTGTTTTATGGCCAACAGGCAAAGCTTTGGGTGCCTTCACAGAAAAATCCCATGTGATCGGGTTGGATTTATTACATTTCTATACCGTCCAATAGCCTAAGCTGTTTGGGCAGTAGCAATGATTTAAAACATAAAATATAACATAAAATGCACTCTACAGATTTTGAAGTTTAAAAGAGAAGTAAAAATTGATCAAATCACAGCTGCTCATAAACAGACTTACTCTGGCTGGACTAAGTCCCGGGGATCCAGAGTGAAGTTTACTTCCTGGTAAGAGTACTTTAGTGTACAGCCCTAAGCATGTTTTCCCAAAATTGCCAATTTGTTGGCTTTGGGTTCTTCCTCGGGGACAGATTTCAGTCTTATACTGAAGACACTAAAACTGGTGCTCAGGGAACCCTGAAGATGTGATGTGCAAGGTTTGGAGGTGCAAATATGTCAGTTTTCCTCAGCTCAGCTTCCCAGAGATCTGTCTTGCACTGAGCATTTGCACGGGTGTCCAGCAGGAAGTGAGTCCAAACACATCTGTCGGGCTAGCTTGCACACCACCTGAGCACCCACAGTTCAAGCCAAGTTTCGCGTCTGAACCTGTGATTTGTGGGCCTTGTATACTTTGTGCACAGAATTGCATGCTTTGTGCAAAAAAGCCACTGGTATTCTGAGCATTTGTGGACTTGATCTCAGCTTGGCTCACTTCCTGGCCAGGACCGAGCACTGGAAAGAAGTCTAGTGAGTGCAAGAGAGCCCCGAGCCTGATTGTCACATCCCTACCCTGATGAGTTTGGTATGCCTCTCTGGCCACACAACAGTGTGTGTTTACAGCTCTCATGCTGCCATCAGTGCCTTCCCCCTTCATCCTGAGCTCTGAGTTCATCTTTTCCAATCCCAGATGACTGGAGAGAAGCTAAGGAGAATGTCATTTCTTTTCTCGTTGACCCAGGCCGTTCCGTCCCTCGGTAACGTCTGTCGGACGGCTCCACAACACATTCCATGCCATCCAACAGATCGTCTTGAACGGAGACAGCCTGAGCTCGGAGATCACTCTGGTGGGGGGAAACATCAAAGGGAGCTTTGTCAACTCTGTCAAACTTGATTCCCCAGCGGAGAAAGCAGGCCTTCGGGAGGGCTATCAGCTGCTTCTGGTGAGCGCTTCAGCAGTACGGAATCGGCATTGACACTGCAGTCTCTGACCCTCACCTGCCGCTGCTTGGTGTCTCTGTGTGTTTTCTGTTTTTATTAACACAGGAAATCGCCTCATTCCAAATCTGGCTCTTTGTCTCTCTGGCTCAGGAGCAGAGAGCATTCTGCACACACTGGAGGTCCAGGGTTCATTTCCGAGCATCTCCAAGTAGGACAAGGACAGAACCTTACCTGAAACCCTGGAGGGCGTCTGCTGGTTGCTTTCAAATATAGTGGGCCGAATGGACCAGTGGACTCAGTACCCAGGTTCAGCCAATATCACAGCCCACTATCAAGGGCAGAGTGTAGGCTGAGCGTGCGTTGCTGCTGAAACATGGGTTGTCGTGTAATCTGAACCCAGCCAAGATGACATGCCACGGTGAGGTACCCACAGTTCACAACCCAACAACAAACCATGAGTTCTTTTCACGGGTTGTTCATGGTTAACAAGCCATGGTTGTGAGCATGACTGAGTTCAGACAACATGAAAACCCACATTTCAACAACAGTTGATGGTTCAGCGGCAACCCTCACTCAACCCTTGTGTGTCAGTTATCATGTTGTCTGAACCCAGTCAGTCTAAAGGAACTTGGTATGTTCCTGTGTGCATCCCTAGCTCAGTATCTTCTGCCTGGAGTGGTCATAGTTGTCCAGGGCTTGGCCAAAGGCAGGTTGGCTGCTCTTTCTGAAAGGAAGGCCATGTGATCAGACCTAGAACCTTCTTCATGCAGAAGAGGTGACCGTGTTGGCCACGCCGACTCCTCTAGTGGCATAAGCTCTCAGAGGTCTCCCCCATCTTGCATCCAACACTGTCACCTGCGTTGATCCTCTGGACCTTTCACTACAATCCTATTCATGTCTACTCCCCAGTAAGACCCTTGAAGTTCAGTGAGATGCCTCACAGGGTAAGACTGCAGCCTTTGTCTATTAATCTATCGATTCACGTTCCCGACGATCAATGGGCTGAAGTTACCAACAAGCAAAAATACTAATTATGAAGAGAAGGAGATTGCTCTTCCAGCCTGGATGATGTACGTACGCCTCGTGGGAGACAGCATCTCCCATCTGGCTGAGAGAGAAGGGCAAAACCCTCTTCTCAGAAGGCACTTGCCGCTTGCCGAGCGCTTGTGTTTTAAAAATGACTCTATGAACCTGCGGGGTGATTAACTGGAGACACCCTTGTAGTCTATCAAAAGTACTTTCTGCAAATTGAACTGATTAATTGCAGCCTTACCTGCAAGTCATTATCACAGGGCTTACATCACCCGTTACTTGCCGGTACTTGCTAAAAAAGATGTGAGCGGTGTGTGAAGGGAGAACCTATGGATTGCAGGGATCTCTGGGGCTGGGAGCACGTACCTCTTTGTGGGGCTTTCCTGCACGACCGCTGAGCCCGCAAGCAGCAGAGCCGGAGGCGTCCTTTGTGCTCCCGGCCAGAGTCCTTGCACCCCACGGCACCATTCACTTGTATGGCCAGGTCTCCAGCTGGTGGGTCAGGAGTCATTAGAGCAGGGATGCTGAGCCTCAAGCCCGGCGCCCCCATTTGGCCTGGGCCCCCCTTCCCACGGCCCCTCCCCCTTTCCTCAACCACTGCTGCTGTTGCGGCTGCCCAGCTTTTGTGTGTCCTTTATTTTTATTGTATTTATTTTTATTTATATCCTGCCTTTTTCCTACAAAGGGCTCAAGGCAGCTTCCATCATTCTCCTCCTCCATCTTATCCCCACCACAACAACCCTGTGAGGTAGGCTGGGCTGAGAGTCTGTGACTGGCCCAGAGTCGCCCAGTTGGCTCCATGGCTGAGCGGAGACTCGAACCCGGATCGCCTGAGTCCCAGTCCCATGCTCTTAACCACTACACCACCCTGGCTCTCCTTTCCCCATCCAGACGGGTTAAGTGGCCTCCCCGAAAACTTAACAGGAAGAAAGAGCTTTTAAGCGAAGATGTGCTGGCCTGTTGGCCCCGCCCCTTTGGCCGTCAGCCCCGCCCACCTGGAATGCAGCCCCCGGGGGCTTTTCTAACCAATGGGAAGAGGTTCTGCGTTGCTGGATCTCCAGCTGACCTATTTCGGGTCACCGCCCCACTAGCATGAAACGAAAGAAGACGGGGTACTCACTCGTTCGCACTGCTGTTTTAAATCTGGCGCTAGGTTCCACTTGGGTCTTGTCCTTTTTATTTTCTATTGCAGCTCTAAACTTCTATATTGCATTTTATTGAGGTGTGTTTTATGGTTTTAATTGCTGCAAACTGCCCAGAGAGCTTCTGCGAGTGGGTAGTGTAGAAATGTAATAAAGACAGAGCCCAAGACTGGACAAAAGGAGGCACAGAGTGCAAGGAAGAAGAAAGACATAAACGGGATGGAAGTTGATTCTCTCCTTGGTGAACCCACCTCCTGGGATCCCTTCCTGTCTCCATCTGCTTAGCACCCGCCATTTGCCGATGTCTGTTCCTCCGTCCTGTGGGTGGGTTTGTCTTTTTCTTTAAAATACTTTGAAGCCAACTTTTGGCGTCTGACCCTCTCATTTGTCCTGCTGCCATTTACAAGAGACTTGTTCCAGAAGCAAGAGGAAAGCACGAGACAAGCCTCATTTCCCCAAGGCTTGGCTTTCCTCACATCTCGGTAGCTGCATTTATAGGGCAGACACGAATTCCCCGGCAGGGTTATCAATCCGTCCACTGCTGCTCTTTTATAGTCAAGAGACCAGAGGCGGCAGAGGAGAGAGAGCCAGAGAAATTATTATCAGTGTTAACCGTTGCATCCTTCGCATCGCCAAATAACAGGGGTTGTTTGTTCCCCTGCGCTTTTCGCCGTATAATTTAATAGACGGAATAATTGCCTTGGAGGCGAATCTAGTGTTGCTTTCCTGTCTCTAGGTGGAAGGGTGCATCAGAGGGGAACATACAAGTGTTTCCTTGGATACCTGTACAAAGGAAGAGACTCACTGGATAATTCAAAGATGCAGTGGACCAGTGACACTGCACTGCAAATCGAACCTGGAAGGTAAGCAGTGACGTTCACGCCATCACAAATTTGCAGACAGGCGTATATATCGATCCACAATACGTGGAGCTGAGTCGAAAAAGGACACAGTGACCCACGTGTGCCCACATGCCGGGACAGACTACCCCGCTTTCAGCCTTCTCATCTTGTTCCCTCCATCGGTGATAAAAGCCGGCAACAAGGCCATCCTGATGGAGTCTTCTTCCTTATTTCATGGCTGTACTCCAGGATCAGGGTTTTATGGCAGACGATCTGGCATTTGATCACCCAGAAAATGGGACCAATTAATTAAATAACAAAGGGCTTTAGGTCTCGAAACTCAAGTGGAAGCATTGCTTGGTGTGTTGTTTTTTGGATAAATGGCAATTACTAAAATTGGCACAGTTATTGAAAATATGGGCAATCTGGAAACCAATTTGGATACCATGGACTCCGATTGTTTTCTTCAAAGCCCAGCTGAGGTTTTTGACTTTTGGATGGAAGGGGCTAAATTTATGAAATGTTATGATAGCACCGGGAACATCCATAAGTGTATTGGACTGTGAATTATGAACGCTGCTTATGGATTGATAGAGAAAGCTCTGTTTCGACGTTATCGCTTTTTGATGTATGCATGTTGTGCTCTTTCATGCCCGTCTCTCTGATTTTATGCAGTGCGTGTCTGCATTTGTGTGCATAACTAGAGAAAGAATGCAAGTGCGGGATGATGGCATCAGTCCTTGAAATTGCCTGAGTTGCTGGGCAGGGATTTTGAATCTCCTGTTTGGAACTGGAGCTTGTGGGGCAACGTGTGGAATACCAAGCTCAGGAGGGCTCTGCCATAGGCAGGAGTCCAAGATAAGCCAGGAACCAGAAGCTGTGGGACAAGTCAGCTCCAGATGTTTTGTTGTCTTTAGTGGAGACCGAGGTGATGCTGTCTCCCGTACCATGTGCAGAAGCCACCGGGCTGTTTCTCGGGCTAGCTTAGACACGATCCTGAGCAAGTCTAGTGGGGCCTTGTTCTGTCTAGATTGCATGGGTTTGCATCCTTAGGGGCCACGGATCACTCAGCACCCCTTCTCGCTCTCCTCCAATACCTGGGGGCCAGCTGCCCAACATCTGTCAGACTGCCTCCTGCTACCCTGCAAGACAGAAATCAAAACTGGAGCCGGTTGGGATTGGAGAGCAAACCAAGAGGAAGAGCCAAAAAGGAAGTCAGCCTGTAGAAACATGGCTTCTTGCTTGAGCAAAGCTTGACTGGGTGAAGAAGCGCGTCTTGCATTCTTTCCCTTCCCAAAAGATCCCATGACTAATCGCGCGGGGGGGAGCCAGTCCAGGTCTGGAAGCTCCTTCCATGAGAAGAAAGTTTATGTATTGACGGGAAGCACCGATTTTCCTGTCCACATGGGGCCTATGCAAAAGGCTATCCCAATTTATATAATCACAGCAGCCTGGTTTTCTGGTTTGTTTGTTTGAGCCCCTGGGAGTTAAACAAGCTACCTAAATGAGTTACCTGTCAGCCACAGAAATCTGAATGTCATAAGAGTTGGCATACTGTTGAGAATGCTTTAACATACCTTCCTCAAGCATCCATATTTAAACTCCATAGAACGAATATGCAATTGCTCAGAATACAGGGATGAGGGGATTCAGAAAGTGGAATTTCTCCCTAGGAAACAATCTTCTCTTTTCCGCTCTCCTTTCATGTTTTCAGACATAAAAATGAATGCTGATCTTGGCAAGAGCAAGATACAGATTGTGTAGGTGCCAATTAGAGTTAATTATGAAATGATTGAGCTGCACTTTATACTTCAACGTGCACACAAAATCGTAATACCCTTTCAAGGATGGAGGAAGTAAAGGTTTGATTTGATTTTTTACCCTGTGTGCTTTTGTGAAGAGTCTCGGCATGAACGGCCACCCTACCTGCTCTTTATGAGAGTTCTCTTTTCTATTTTTTGGAACGCTTGCGATTTAGTGATAGGTTCAGAGAAGGCTGGGTTCAGACAGCACGATAGCTCAGACTCAAAGTCTGAGTGTGTGTTGATGTTTGAAGCATGGGCTGTTGTTGAAAGCTGGGCTGTTGTCCAAAGCAGTGATCTGTGAGCAATCTGCTTTGAGGGTGGATTTGCTGAATATCTTTCGCCCTACATCTGCCCTGCACAAAGCATGGCTATCCAGTGGGAGGCAAGTCCGAGTGAGTCTGGGAAGCCGGCTTGTACGAAAGTTGCACCCTGCCTGTGCACCCACCTTCTGCTTCCACACACATGACTCATACACAGTTCTTTGAGCAAAGCCAACATCGCATACTTTGCCCAAGGAAGGGGTCGGCTCGCGTTCCTAGCATCCACAGACTTGATCTCGGTTCAGCTCACTTTCTGGCCAGGACCGAACATGGGCAAGACGTCCAGCTGCACTAACAAACCATGGCTTGTAAACCATCTAGAACCCATAAAATAATCCATGGTTTCTTCTAGGGGTTGTTCACCATGGTTTGTTATCTTGGCTGGGTTCATACATGATAACCCATGTTTCACCAACAATCCAAAGTAAAATGACAAGCCACACTGAACCCTTGAGTGCAGATCGTTGTCTTATCCAAGTCCAGTCATTGTAATGGGAGGGCCCTTCATTCTCCCATTTCCCCGCCAAACCATCCTGGGTAGGTGAAATAAACCATGGGTTAGTGTTGTAGTGTAACTCGAGCCCTCAGAAAATAACCTGCTGCTACTAAATGCCAGCGCCGGAATAATGCCTACTAGCTGCTCACTAGACCACCAGAATCCACCAGTGCCTTGGGGAGGGGTTGAGATCAAGCACCTGCGACCGGAAAACACACCTGGAGGAGGCAAGGAGGTCAGGGCTGGCTTGTGGCAGCTGCTGAATGGCAGCCAAAGGCTGAGAAGGGTGGAGACACCCTGGGGACCAGGGAACATCGGGTAACCCGGCGGGGAGCAGCAGGAGTCAACCGGAGCATCAGAAGCAGGAAGCAAAACCAAGATGCGAGATGGGCAGGCCTGGGGGGACAGGCCCAGCCATCCGGGGTTCCTCAGGGAGCCCTGGCCCCGCTTCCTTGGTGTCTTGGACCACCTGTTTCACCTTTGGCCCTGCCCAGCACCTGAGAATTCATCCAAACTGGAATTCAGCTCTCAGGCTGGAAGTGGTCCGGCAGCCCTGAACACTAGTCCTGGAAGGACGTTCTTGCCTCATCTCCTTGACTGAGGTTCGCTTTGGCTCCTGTTGGCCCTCGGCTCAGCATCACTGCCGGTCAAGCAAGGTGACTTGACCAAATTGGACCTTCGGTCTGATGCAGAACAGGGCAGCTGCCCACGTCCACACTGCCACCGGCTTTTTCCTCTCCAGGTTATCGGAAGCTGCTGTCCGAGATTGAAGAAGGGCTGATCACCTCAGGGGACTCCTTCTACATTCGCCTGAACCTGAGCATCTCCAGCCAGGTGGACTGCTGCTCCCTGTCGGTGAAATGCGATGAAATCTTGCACGTTCTCGACACCATGTACCAGGGGAAGTGTGAGTGGTTCTGTGCCCGGGTGGATCCGATCACCGACAAGGACCTGGAAATGGGGACCATCCCCAACTGCAGCAGGTGAGTGTGGGGCACACCTGCCTGCCTGTGCCTGGAGGCCCTTGCTTGGCTCCACTGAAAAGCCTCAAGACTCGGCCGTCCTGGGGGCAGAGGAGGTGGGGGGCCGCCTCCCGTCTTCAGGCAGGGCCCACGAAAGGATTCATTCCCTGGCACCCCCAGATATTCAGGCTGGAAACATCCTCCGCCTGGATTACAAATGGTTTCCTTGTTTCCAAAATTTATTAGCTTCCCCACAGCTACAAGCACTCAGGATGACATTCAATAAACACAGAGATAAAACTCTGCGTCGCTGTTAAAAATGGAAAGACAATAAGCTATCAATCCAAAGTGAGGGACGCTTAAAAGGGGCGACCTGCTCCTGACCACAACTCCCATCAGCCCCTGCTAGGTCAGTCCTGTCTGGCTTGGAAAGAAACAGCCTCCTGTGTCCCCGATCTGAAATGATGCCAACTTGGAACGGACGAAGATGGAAAGGGACATTTCGTAGCCCCGCTGCTACTCACGGCCTTGGCTGCTCTCTCAGCATCAGTATCTCCCCCCCCTCCTTTCCCTCTGCCCCAACATCATAATCTTGGCCTCCCTCGCAGAGCTCTGTCAAGGATTCCTCAGAGACGGCATTTCTGAAGAGCTTTGACCACTCAAAAAGCACTATAAATGCCACGAGTTATTAACTTGAGAGCTGCTTTGCAAAATTCCCAAAATGCATGGAACTAGATGCAAAACCAAAATGTTAAACTTTTCCCTCAGATTTCAGGAGGGACTGGATGGGGTGAATTCAGGGTATGAACACCCCAAAGGTTCGGCAGGACTTGCCAGTGGGTGGGGGGAAAAGGCTAGCCTTTGCTTCCCTTGGCAGCGAAACCATTTCTGTCCTTACCCAATTCGACCTGCTTCTAGGTGTCGGGGGCGGCGGGGACACCAGCCCTTTCCCCCATCAACCAGGATTCCCAGGTTCGTAAAATAAATGCCTGGGAAACCGTTGAAAAGGGATGAGTATGGATAGACAGCTTCTCTTCCGAGCTTCCATGACCTGCCTTGGAGAAGAAGAGGAAGAAAAAAGCCTTAAAAAATTAAGCGATTATAATATGCAGTCAAGAGCTCCTCTCCAGGCATTCAGTCCTGTGTGATGCATTTGTTTCCTTGCGTGTCACCACAGTTAATGCCCTGCCTTGTGCGTGTACACACTTTCGAATCCTCCTTTGCAGAGCCCAGCAGCTTCTGCTAGTGAAGCTGCAGCGACTCATGAACAAAGGCAGCAGGGATGAAACAGACAGTTCCTATGGCACGCTCCGAACACCTCGGGTAAGTGGCTGTTTCCATAAGCCCGCAAGTCCCTCAGGTTTGAGCTCCTCCTCCTCCTCCTCCTCCTCCTCCTTGTTTTCTGTCTCTTTCATCTCTGTCTCCATCTCCATCCCTTTCATCTGGATAATCTGATGGTGGCCATTTTCATGCAGTTCAAAACCGGCCTGCATCTCTCACTGGCGCCTTCATCCTGGCTTGGCATTGCCGGTTTTTGCCCAGGTCACACCAGGGACCTTGCTGCTGACCCCGAAGGACTCTGGGTTTTTCCCTCGGTCAGTTGCCTGGGAAGGGTCAGCGCAGTGAGAAGAACAGAGAGAAGGTGCACACCTTGATCACTTCTCCAGGGAGCTGGACTGACCAAGCCAAGAGAGGGGGAAGAGCGCAAGCTAATAGGCCGGAGGAGGGGTGTACTGTGCTGTGTACTGAAGGGATCAAGGGGTTAGGCCCACAGCTACCCCCCTCCCAGTAAAAAAACCACACACTTGCATGGGTTAATTTACAGACGCTCTCGGTGTCAAGGCCGTGCGAAGCAAGAGCCAGCTAATCCAGGGGGATCCAGTGCAGCAGAGATCACCGGGAACCCAGATGGCAGCTCTGCAGGGAAGATCTGGGGCTCCGGCCCAGCGGGCTGGCCACCCAAGGCCACCTCTGTGCCTGAGGGGCCTCCAAAGCCGTGAGCCAGCACTGCTTCCAATGGACGGCTCTTGCACCTTGCCTTGGTTGATCATTTCGTGGAATGTGTTCTGGAATCCAGTGGATTCTCATAGCCGTGCCCTTCCAAAGCTTAAGAGAACTACTCTCCTAAATCATCCAGTTGTCAGGAAAGGCACAGGTTGCTGCTAAGAGAACAGGCTGTGAAGAAGAGGCAAGAAGGAGGGACAACTTGATTGACAGTGCTGAGAACCAGCATCCAAAAAATTGATGACTTAGAACCATCCCAGCAAAAAGTGGGAATTAGCTAAGGAATGAGCAGACAATGAAGAGCTTGGGAGAGCATGTCCCTGTGGAGAAGTTGGGCTACAACGCCCATCATCCCAGGCATTGGCCACGATGGCTGGGGCTGATGGGAGCTGGAGGGTAACGGATTCTCCACTGCTGGCTGAGAGGGTTGTGTAAAGGTATTTGTGGAGCACCAGATGTAGTTGAATCACACATCTGGTCAGGTTTTGTGATATTAGGGAAAATATAATAGGATTAAGATATATTATGAATACCGGAATATTATCAACATTTTGGGAACTTATTATCAAAACACTCCCACAGTCGCATTTTGAAGACACTGACAATCTGAAAAGATGATGTTTATGTTTTTACAATGTTATTGTGGAAGGGTTATTGATTCGTACGTTAGTGGAGGTACTGAACCCTTCCCACGCACACACTTAAAAAAGCAAAACAAAACACTACATTGTTTTCCTTCTCAGTAGCCCAGTCTTTGAAGCTTAGAACCTTCTTTGGGTTCTAAGAATGACCCTTGATGCTTGGAAGCCCCAGACTGGAAGGCTCATGAGCCTGCAGTGAGGAGCGGGACGGGGTCAGGAATGGCAACCTCCGTGTCCCCATATCTTGTGCTGTCGAGGACAGATTGTCTGGGAAGGCTCCCTTTGATTGGGTCACCATGAACTGGATACGATTCAATGCCCCATAACAGCAGCAGAAAAGTCCACCTGACCATGTTCCTGGGTGATATGCAAGTTAGAGCTGCTTTCAAGGGATCTGAATGTATGTCTTTTTGTTCTCAAATTTTCCCCCTTTGCTGTTCCTACCAGAACACTCTGCAGCCAGAGGATCACACGCCTCCAAATGACTCTAAAACTAGTCCTCGCCTGTCCCGAGCCAGCTTCCTTTTGGGCCAGATCTTGCAGGTAAAATGAGGCAAAAAACAGAATCTCTCTCTCTCAGCAAATGGGATTTTGCTGACTTTTCCACATTCTGTCCATTTGTACATGCTGCCATAGGGTTCAGAAGAGCTGCAGAAGGTAATTTGGAGGAAACAACAGGGCTTGGGTTAGAGAAGGCCAGGAATTCTGTTTCTGCCCAGAAATGAGATTTGCCTTCCCGAGCCTAAGCAAGAGAATGTGTTGTCCAAACGTCATCACAAATTCTCAAGGGTGCACTTGTGTTTGAAAATTACGCACCCCTTCCCACCAAAAAGGCAATTCACCGATTGCACAGCTTAAAAAATGTGCTGTTTCATGCTTTACTCAATGAAGTTAATCTGCCCAACCTTGGAAATATTTGCAAATGTGGACTTTTTAAGTGCAACATTCCCATGGGATTTATTTTACAAATTTATATGCCGCCCCCTTGCAAACAAGCCTCGGGGCGGCTAACAACATATCAAAAACAATATAAAACAATTACAGCATATGAAAGAAATACACAATTTAAAACACAAGTTAAAAACTTCAAACTTGTTTTGTGAAGTTTTCGCATTCACAAAACAATAGTCCAAGGCAAGCATGATCTCGGGGTCAAGAGAACCGGGGTGTAGCCTGCTGAGATGCCATCCCTGTGAGATGGAAGCCAGTCCATCCTGATGGGACTTCCCTCTCCTCAGTTTGTCAGCAGGTCTGAAAACAAATACAAGCGCATGAACAGCCACGAACGGGTGCGCATTGTCACTTCGAAAGACGGCCGTCCCAAATCGGAGGGCCAACCGGTCACGAAGGCGCTGTTGGACAGATTTGAAGGTACAGAAGTGGCCAGAGGACAAGCATTTGGGCAACCTGGAGAAGGTTGCAGGAAAAACCGCCATTGGGATGGGGCGGGCGGTGCACACCTGGTCCTGAATACTCGCCACCCAGACCACCAGCGTGTCCCTGCTCTCTGTCTGTTAGGACGGGGGTGCCGAAGCTCTTTCAGACCACCCCTGCCCAATTCTCACTTGGACCCTTGATTTCTAACCTGGCGGATCACTCCCCACCTCCAGCCCACACAAGAGGCCTTTTCGCAGGGTGGCAGGTGCCTCTCCAGCCACAGGTGTCCACCTCTTCTTCCCCAGAGTTCGACTCAGTGAGTGAGATCAACAGAAGCTTCAGCCTGATCCCGTACAGCTCCGTGAGACCCACCCACTGCGACCGCCGGCGCCCAGTCCTCTTCAGCCCCACGCTCCTTTCCAAGACCTTCATCCAGAAGCTACTCAACTCTGGGGGGGCCCTCGAGTTCAACTTATGCAAGCCAGGTAATCTTGCCAAGCTGGCCAGCTGCAGCACCTGTGAAGACCCCCTCTCCCAGCCAAAGGCCGCCCAACGTCCGTGGGGACGTGTGGGTTGAGTTCCATCTCCAGAAGAGGTTCAGCACCATGGATGGTGCTGTTACGAGCTGGAGTCTTTCCATCGCCCCACCACTGTCGGGGCCCCAGCTTTTGCCAGGGGCAGGCAGGGTGGGAGCTGACATAGATAGAAGCCCAGAATCTGATGTTGGCCCCCGTGGATTGTGTGTATTGAAAAAGCTCTGGGTGTGAGAACTATGTTGGTTTAATCTGATAGGTAAGCAGAAAGACAAGAATTTCCCTGAACTGCCACATCAAAATCTTTCAGGCATCATAAGAAAAAGCAAATACATATACATGGAACACCATCATATTACCTTGAACTTCTTAGAAAATGTCAAGCAAATATAGCAGTCTAAAAAATGACATACTTCTTTATTTAGAGGGCTTTTTAGGCTGCCCTTGAGAGCAGTACCTCTGAAGGTGCTGCGCGAGATAAAATTATATCAATATTCCGAAAATGAATAGAAAAATAGTAAATAAGTATTCACTACAATACTATAAAAACAGATAAGGACATTGGGGCCTGCAATCCACAGATTACAAAAGGATCAGTGAAAAGAAGTCAGTCTTCCGTGCCCCACAAAAGCCTGCAAAGATTGAATCCCCAACAGCGTCACCGCCCAGGTCAGCACTGAAGTTTGTTTGCACTCCATGACCTGGTTCACGTATGATGAAAACCAAAAGTGTGGATGGAGTATCAGTTAAACATGTTGTTTGTTGTTAGTCACGAAGTCGTGTCCGACCCATCACGACCCCATGGACAATATTCCTCCAGGCCTTCCTGTCCTCCACCAGCCCCCGGAGTCCACCCAAGCCCACATCCACTGCCCCAGTGACTCCATCCAGCCCCCTCATCCTCTGCTGTCCCCTCCTTCTTTTGCCATCTATTGTTCCCAGCATTAGGCTCTTCTCCAGGGAGTCCTTCCTTCTCATTAGGTGGCCAAAGTACTTGAGTTTCCTCTTCAGGATCTGGCCTTCTCAAGAGCAGTCAGGGTTGATCTCCTCTAGGACTGAGCGGTTTGATCTCCTTGTGGTCCAAGGGACTTGTGGAGTCTCCTCCAGCACCACAATTCAAAGGCCTCAATCCTCCGGCGCTCAGCCTTCCTTATGGTCCAACATTCACAGCCATACATTGCAACTGGGAAAACCATTGCCTTGACTATACACACTTTTGTTGGCAGGGTGATGTCTCTGCTTTTTAGTATGCTATCTAGATTTGCCATAGCTTTCCTCCCAAGGAGCAAGTGTCTTTTAATTTCTTGGCTGTAGTCTCCATCTGCAGTGATCGTGGAGCCCAGGAAAATAAAATCTGTCACTACCTCCATTTCTTCCCCATCTATTTGCCAAGAAATGAGAGAACTGGATGCCATGATCTTAGTTTTCTTAATGTTGAGTTTCAGGCCAACGTTTGCTCTCTCCTCCGTCACCCGCATCAAGAGGCTCTTTAGTTCCTCTTCATGGATTGCCATTAAATCATGGTTCATTTCTGATTCATGGACCCTGCACTGTGGTTTCATTGTGGGTTGGTAACCATGCACAACCCAAGAGTCCACGGCCTAAGAACAAGCTATGGCCTCTCTTTCTGGGTTATCCATGATAACAACCCATAATTAAACCATAACACAAGGTTCTTGCATACCCCTGATGCATTGACAAGCCAGGATTCATCCACAGTTCATGATTCAGTGAGAATGCCTACTGCTGAGTTGCCATGAAGTGCAATCCAGACTTCTATTTCTTTTAGGAAATGCTAAAAAAAGAAACCCTGGATGGGCATCAGGCAACCTCTGGTTTGGCACTCTCAAGGTCATGCATCTTGAAGTTAATTTTCAAGTTTCCTGCCCTCATCAACTGCTTAAAGGGTGGGAGGCATATTTTCAAGTCCTGTCATTGAGTTGTTTGGTTGGTCGGTTGGTTTTGGCCTTTCCCTTTTATCCTCCTCACAGTCTGCAAGTCTAGTCACACTTACCTTGGACTTCCTTCCGTCCTTCCTTCCTTCCTTCCTTCCTTCCTTCCGAGTAAACACACCTAGGCTTGCACGGCAATGGTGGGTAAATGATTCACTGGCACCCCTGGCAAATGGAGGTGGGGGAGATCTATCAAGGGTTATTTCTCCCCGCGGAGAAGCAGGCCCAGATACTGGGGGCAAACCGTAGGAGCTGCCCATGATTTCCACAGACCTTTCCTGGAAGTATCCGGCTGGCAGCTACTAGGGGACAGAATCCTAGGCTGGAAGCCCATTTGGTCTGATGCAGCTGCAAGGCCTTCCCTGCAATATTCCGCTCTCCTACACATATCCAATTGCTCTAGCTGCTGCGGAACATACACACTGGGGTGTCAGAACGCCGTCTTTCAAAAGAGCCTGACATCGCAACACGGGCTCGCAATTACACAGACATCAGTTCATTCTCCAGCCCTGGCACTTCATATGTTGTTTCTTGAAACAGGTCATGCTCAAGTTCACCAGATTTAACTAGTTTGAGGATAAACACACTGCCAGCGATGTTCTCTGCCAGCGAGAGCCTCGGGATTGTAAATCTGCAGATAATGACTGTAACACTCATTTCTTCTACACCTTTTATGGGCTGCCTGCCTGTCCTCGTGCTCAGCCCCGCCTGCTGGGGAACTTTGGGATTCCTGAAACAGTGACTTTGAATCGGACTGGATTGGAGTCCAGTCTCAGATGCAGGTGTGAAACTGGGTGGCTGCTCCGAAGTGCCATCGGTGCAACACCTGAAGTTTTGGTTGTACATGTCCAAACCTTGGATTCAGATCTCTTGTGGCCTCTGTCCACCCTGGCCCACACACACACACAAACACACACATACACAGGGACTTGAAGCAAAGCCCTACAAGGAGAGGACATATTTCAGCTTGAGAAGAAAAGACAGGAGATAGTTCTTGAAAGGCTGTCACACGGGAGGGCTGGAATCTCTTCTTGATAATCCCAGAGTGAAAGACACAGAAAAATGGGCTCAAGTTACAGGAAGCTGGATTCCAGCTAGATCTCAGGAAGAACTTCCTGACTGTTAGAGCAATACAAGGAACCAATAACCTCCCAATAAAAACCTTTATTTATTGTAAGCAGCCCCAAGATGTTCTGTAGGGGACAGGACAGAAAAGCTTTGAACAAATAAATAAAATAAATACACCTGTGGAGGTTGTGGGCTCTTCCCCACAGAAGGAATTCACGCTGCAGCTGGACAACCATCACTGGGAGATGCTTCAGCTTAGAGTCCTGAAGTGAGTGCGGGGCTGGATCTGATGGCCGCATTGCCCCCTTCCAAATGTACCTTCTCTATGCTTTGATGATGGCTCTACCTTCCTTTCCAGATATCATAACAAAGGAAGAATTCTTGAGGAGAAACATGACAGAAGCAATTATATATTCCCGAGAAAGGAATCCACACACCTATGAATGTATTTTTCCTGCAAATATTGAAGCTGTCGCTGCCAAGGTAATTGGGTTTTTGCCTAGATCATTGGGCAGGGCAGAGATGCTGCCGTTTGGAAATCTCTAAAGCGGCTGCTTGCAAGCCTCGCTTCCTCAAACAGTCAGAAAAGTGGGGGGCAGCACAGCTGCACCCTGTTTCTTCTGCATAAGGGAAAGAAAGCCAGAAACTTGAGGCATCTTAGTGCAACATGCTTTATTTACAAAAATGCAAGCAGAACATTCAAGGGAGATGGGCTCCCCTACAAGGCAGAAGCAAGTAAGGTGCAGGGTGTTTCTTACAACCCATGTTTGCTTAGCAGGCTATATTCAATTTATATATCTACGCATATAGCAATTCTGCCAGCACACCCTGTCTTTTCATCAGCTCTGTCTATTTTTATTTCTGTCGCTGCTCGGCAATCCGAGCTCTGCACAGAGCTTTCCCTGTGCTGCTTTTCTGCAAGGCAATCTCTAGGTGGAGCTGTGCACTAGCGGCAAAGCAGAACCGGCAGAGCGGATGGAATGGCGTTGTCCCAAACGGGACTGAGTAGCTCCTTCCCCCTGTTCCGAAAAGAAAACGCAGAGCAGTGTGCTGACAAAGCAGAGGCGAAACTGGAGGACCACAACGTCATCGCAAGTGCCTGCAAACAGCCATGAATCAGGAATCACAAGCGCCCAATCAGGGCCTCGTGTGGAAAAGACCAAAGAAACGGTGCCCAGCGATAATCCTAAAGCAGAGCCCATTCTTAGCCCATAAATAATGTGGCAGCCCCTCTATTTCCTTTCTTGATTCCTTTGAACTTTCTTCTCCTGCTACTGCAAAATGTTCCTCCACGTCTGTCTGTCTGTCTGTCTGTCTCCCTCTCTCTTTCTTTCTCGTTCTCTTTCTCGTTCTCTTTCTCTTCCAGACACGCACATAACAGTTTTTCATCTAGCCAGGCATCCTCTCCCATGCGTTCACTCTTAATCTCTTTCGCACTTCCTCTTGCTCACGTGTCATATTTTTTATGTGATTTGATGTGCACACGGATGCACGCTCTGGCCACAACTTGATGGCCTCCAGGCATAATCGAGGGGGGGCAGCGTTGGATTATACACCGAGCCCCCACCCCCCTCACAGCCAGCATGGAAAGAACAGCACCAGCTTCCCCCTCCCAGGTTGCCACTGGCCTCAGAGGGGCGAAAGGGGGATTCTGGGAGTGCAGAGGGCGAGAGGCGGAGATTGATACAGGTTGCAGCTGCTTCCTTCCCAGCTTGCCTCTTCTCCCTCCCCAGTGCTTTACCTCAGCCTCCCCAACCTTGTGCCTTCCAGACATGTTCCAGACAGTCCATGGCCCTGCTGGATGGGAATTCTGGGAGTTGTGGTCCAAATGCCTCTGAAGGCCGCCAGGCTGGGGAAGGCTGCTTTACCTGGTTGCTGAAAATGGGCACCTGGATAATTCTCCCTTCTCCCCAAAGCAGTCATTCGGTATTCCATGCTCCCCTGCATATAGACAATGCTGTTTTGTCCATATGACCATCCGCGCGTTGAGAAGGAGAGTGCTAGGCTGTGATGCTGCACCCGCCTTTCCTCTCCTACTTTCCATCCCCTTCCTAGTTAAGTACTGAAATCGTCTCCTCTTGTAAATTAGCCTTGCCTCTCCACATTCTGTTTTTCTCACAATCAGCTCCACCTGATGCCTTCCGTTCAGTTGTGCTTTATTGCACAATCCACCTTGACACCGCCAAGCGTTGCTTAGTTTGTAAATTCGCTTTCATATTTCACTTTTATCTTTTTATATTTCTTTGCTTCGATTTTCATGCACCTATAGGGAAGAGGGGAGGGAGTTGGTGTGGAGTGTGTGGGTGGGTGTGTGCGGCGGGGGGAGGGGGGGTTCTCTGTGCAGAAAGCAACCGTGATGTGGAGAACAAAGATTATAATGTCAGGTCCAAACAGATGGCATCAAATGCAGCAAAACTTGTTTAGCAGCAGGGAAAAGACAAGTGTAAGAGAGGGTTTTATTTTCCTTTGAGAAGTAATTACAGAACATGCTTCATTTGAACAAACAAAGTTCAATTGCATTCGTTGGATTTTGTACACGCTACCTTCATTTTGGCATAATCCCCATCTTTTGATCAGTTAATTCTCCTTTGGAAAACGGGGCCTTTATAGTGCATTAACAAACGAATGTGACAGCGAAGGGAGGCGTGGATTTGTTTTTTGTCTGTGCATCAGGTGGTTCAATTCCAGACCCAGGAAGCGCACAGCTGCAGCGCCATGCACGGCAATTTAGGCAGGGCCGGGTGTTGCTGGAAATGACAGATGTTACTGCAGCTTCAACAACATCGCAAGAGCCCTGCTGGACTGAGCCATCTGGGTTCACCCAGTGTCCAAGCTGCTTCCCACGGAAGCCTGCACACGAGGCGCAAGCACAACAGCTTCCTACCCAAGCCCCCACCACCGTCAGGGGGTGTCTGTGTTTGTTAGTTTATCACATCTTTCCACACCACAATAGACAAAGCTCTTTGCCTGTTATTCTGGAGGCAGCCTGGAGCCATCAGGACTGGGCTTGGGCTTGGGCTTGGGCTGGGCTTGGGCTTGGGTTTAGGGTTCTCTGCCATGAATATGCCCAGTTCCCTTTTAAATCCCTCCAAATGGGTGGCCATCCATTCATTTTATGCTAGTGAATCCCACAGTCTAATTCTGTGCGGTGTGAAGAAGCCCTTCCTTTGATCTGTCCTGAATTTCTCACCCGTCTGCTTCATGCAATGGCTCCTCTGAAAGCTAGAAAGAAGCCCAAGTTGGAGTGGAAGGAATTCATCTATTGCCGGTTTGCCCCCTCCCCCCCCCGCACCCAGTGTTTGTTTGTTTGTTTGTTTATTAAAACATTTATATGCCGCCCCATTGCCACAAAGCCTCGGGGCGGCTTACAACATATTAAAATAACAGTAAAAACATTAACCCTCAGTATTTATCCCCCCCCCCCCCCCCGCCGGCGCATCTCGGCAAATTTAATATATACCCAACTTAAGTACAAAAACATAAACCACACAATTTAAATAAATCACCACAATTTACCTGTGTTATCATGCAAGGCTCATTTTGAATCAGTTCTGCGCCTGCCGTGGAATTCCTTCCTGGGTAGCTTTTATCTCTGCGGTGGGTAGCAGAGTTCGTGCCTGGCCCTGGTTCCTTTATCCTGCAAGATCCAACAGTCTTGCACGAACAAGCTCTCCAAAGGATCCATGCTTCGACCATTGGACATCCCTTCCCCTTCCAACGCAGAGTAATGCAAACACAGCCCCTTCCCAGCCAGCCTGGCCATGACACAGTGTGAGCCTCTGGCCCCAGGCAGCACAGGGTGTGGGAGGAAAGCGCTGTGTGTCCGGCCACGTCTGCAGTGCCCCCAGAGTTGGCTTGCTGACTTGAGGTGGGAGGTCAGATGCTTCCCCACTGGCAGCATAGAAAAACAATTTAGCAGCCAGCTCAGGTGGCTTTTATACATGGAGTCAGACAGGACGCCATCTTCTTTGCTTCCAGAGGAAACGTGCAAATTAATTCCTCAACAGGGAAGGCGGTTCGTGACGGGAATGGAGAAGCGACAAGAAGCAAGAAGAGGGCGCAACAGAAAGAAGGGGAGGGACATAAATGCTACCACAATAGTTTGGGGTGTGTTTGGACTGAAAAAAGACCATTTTTCCCAGCCGCCCTCCAGCCTGAAGAGGTGTTGGCTGACATCCCTCCACCATCAGGGACTGGAGAGACGCTGCGAGTTTAGGACTTTTTCCCTCTAAACATGCCATAGGATCATCCTCCTAGATGCTTTTAGGCGAGCATGAAGTAGCAACTGGAATGTCAGACTAGAGGTGCAGAACATTAGGCCTAGGTGGAAATGTGGCCCCATTTGGCTGTTTAGGGTTCCTATTCCTTGCTCCAGCCACCAATAATGTCACGGTTTCCTGGCTGATGTCTTAATTTTTTCCATAATCTAAGAAAGGGAAATGCGTCTGCTAAATCTTAGCTACTTACAGGAAGAATTTTAATCTAAAATAGGTTGGCATTGGGGTTATTCTGGTCTCATCCCCTAATTAGGTATAAAACCCCAATTATTTCATGGTGGGATGAAGTCGAATGGCTTAGGGTAAAGGCTCTGCAGGGGAACTGAGGGTCGCAGGGGGTTCAGAGAGATTTGGCTGCCGGTGGTGGTACCAGGCCTACAAAGCAGCAAGGGAAGCTGACGAGGGAGGAGGAGAGCTGCAGGGTGAAGAGTACAGGCACAGATCTCTTGGGAAACTGAGGCAGGGGGCTCTCTTGGGGGCTCTCAAGAGAAGGGCAGTCAGCACGCCTTTGATGTAACGTATTTTTTACCAGGTCTGGGATCGGGGGGAGGCAATTTGCCCGATTCCATCTGAGATAGTGAAATTCTGAGCTGTACTTATCCAGTCTTTTCCTGGCTTCATGTTTACAGAACAAACACTGTCTGCTTGAAGTTGGCATCAGCTGCACGAAGGATTTAATCAAAGCCAAGATCTATCCCATTGTTCTCTTTATTAGAGTCTCCGAGAAAAACATCAAGAAGTTCAGGTATGCAGAATCTCCCGGTAATTCTGGTGTGCTCAGTGGACATCACTAAAGAGATATTGACAAGGCCAAACCGCGCCATTTCTTTCCTCTTGGGCAATATTTTCATGTCTGGACTATACCGTTATATGCTCTTTCCTCCTCTTGGAAAATTCAACATGATGGTGGATTAGGAGTGCACAAAACCAGACACCCAGTAGCCATTGGCGATTCCAACTAGTCTTAACATGTAAACATAACAGAAAATCAATAAAAAGCAATTACTCCTTGGGATGCCGCCTGGAAGATCAAAAGCGGCTCCAACGAATCAAAGCTAGTTAAGCAATGCAGGCAGGTCCCTGCTCCCAAGTAGCTTACATTCTAGAATAGGCAGTGGAGAAGCAACAAAGGTCATGGCTTGTGTTTGTACTGCAGTTCATTTGGCTTTTTTACTCTAGCCGGAGATCTACAGTTCTTGGGGGGGTGGGGGATTAAAAATGTAATAAATGAGTGTGTGGATAATGAGAGCTGCAGTAAAGGAGGAAAGCAGGGAAGTGTGTTTACAGAGGCTTTAATTTTGATTAAAGTTGGGTGTGTGGCTAAGCCCAAAGACCAAAGCCAGTGTGGTGTGGTAGTGTTGCGCCGAGCCCCTGAGAGATCCGGATTGGCGTCTCCACTCAGCCATCAAGCTCACTAGGAGACCCTGGGCCAGTCACAGGCTCTCAGCCCAGCCTACCTCGCAGGGTTGTTGTGGGGGTTAAGACTGAGAACAGCAGATGGAGAATGATGTATGCCATTCTGAGTTATTTGTAAGGAAAAATAAGGTGGGATACAAATTGAAGAAATGGATAATAAATGAAATGGAGAGGAGGAAAAGCAGTGTGTAAGCCAACTTGCAGGGAACAATAGGATGCAAATATAATCCATCCATTGAAAGCCCTACAAATGTGGTTCCGTCGCATCTACTGCACATCTCCAACTGTGTCACACTTCTCCATCAGAAAGCCAAGGTCACTCAGTCATTCATTCATTGGTGTTGTATGCTGTCCCAATTACTTTCATAGTCTCTGGGCGGCTTACAAAGAGCAAACCGAAAAACAGAACCCATAATAATGACCCACAAAACAATAGCACTGCATCTGAAATAGGAATAAAAACAAAAATAAAAACAGATTAATTATTAAAATACTAGGAAAATATGAAGGAGAAGAGTGATGGCGCCAGGCGAACCTCCCTGGGGAGAGAATTCCATACATCGTTTTGCTGGGTAGTAACATAAACAAACGTTATTCCTGGCGCTTCCTCCTGATTTCCAGTGGCCCTTTTTGCTCAGGTGTGCAGAAAGTACGTTGTGGGAATTGGTTTGAAGGGAAGGAAAAAAGCTGAACCGTGTCTGCTTCTCCTTCTTGTCTTGGCCTCCTTGCATCAAACAGGAAGCTGCTACCGAAGCCGGAGATAGAAGACGAGTTATTACGGATGTGCCGTCAGCACGAGAAGGAACTGGAGGCCTTGCCTTGCCTTTACACCTCCTTGGAAGCAGACGCCTGGAGCAGCATTGAGGACCTCCCCCGGATAATCAAGGAGAAGGTTTGGGAGGAGCAGCAGAAAACCATCTGGATCGATGAGGACCAGTTGTGAAGCACAGAGCCCTGGATCCTGCTTGGTACCCACAGTGCGGATGGCTTTGAGAAGCCCCTGATGTGGTCCCGATCGATCTTTACCGGCTGCTGGGGACTTTCAGCAACCGGCAGGATGCTGAGCATGAGAGAGGAATAAAAGCACCCCCAAACAGGGGCCGTTCAGCGGTGGGGACCCCGGATGCGAGTTGGGATTCTGGCCGGGATTCTGCCACCGGAGATCTTCCCTGCTGGAGGGATGTTTGGCCATCAAAGAGACGTTTGACACAGCCTAATATTTCAGTTCTCAAAGTGCAAGAAGCTTCGGTGTTGCTAGGGAAGACACCAAACCCACCAAGCCCATGTCTTTGGCGAGGCAAATGCAGCCCGATGAGTGTGGCGGGGTGGCATGCTTCGAACTCAAAGCGTGCATTTCACAGGGGAGGTTTAGCCCGCAGCGAAATGCCTCCTGGGCCACATCTTCACTACAAAATATATTCCCGTTTTCTGCCAGTGTGCTAGGGCTTTTGCCAAAGAATCCTAAGAATAAATGATCTTGCTTAGGGCGAAGAATGATCCCGAGCCGCCTTCCTTTTCCCCCATATGGCATTACCGTTCCCAACGCTCCTACAGGATTGGGAATAACTGCGACATGCAATTGCAACGAGAGCTTTGCAGTTTCCCATTTTCACACCGAAGATAGAAATTGCAGCAAGCCAGAACTATTTCCCGGAAACAGCAAATATTTGCTGTCCCCTCCCACCCCCACCAGCTCTTTGTAGTGCCGCAGTTCCCCTGCTCTGGCACCGTTAGTTCCCCCAGTGACTGCTGCTTGCTTCACTCTGGATTAGTCCCATGGGCAATCCTGCCCAATCAGGGATCACACCATGCCAGATGACATCCCAACTGTGCCTAGCCAATCAGTTATGGCAATGTGATTACAGTGCCGATTGCTGCGATGAGCCCGGGAAAAGCAGATGGTATGTTTCCAAGAGGTGCTGAGCACTTCTCAAGACAGGAGTCGTTTTCCGGCACTGCTGAAAGCATTAACAAAAGCAACAGCAAAACTCCACCTGCTCTTTTGCCAGAGATCTTCTGTTAGATCATAAACCAGGCATGCCCTGATCCGTAGAAACTTGACCACCTGGAGTCTTACAGGAGGAAAATTTGCCTGGCATTGCCAATGTGGTCCCTCGTTCCTCTGGAGCTTGGTGGGCATACATAGGGCTAAAAGAAATTGAGGTTGCGCAGCTGTGCCTAGCAGATAGCATCCCATGTCTGCAGTAGACGAGCACCATCTCCATCCAGCCCTTTGAAGAATACAGATTGCCAAAGGCTTTGTTGCTGGCAGCTAAAACAATTCCCCCACTTTAAAATCTTAAATTAAGTGGCGAGTTTTCCACATACCCATAGCAAGCTGCCTTGTCACTTGACATATTTTCTTCTATAAAAACATTTATGACCCCATAAAAATAACAGTCTCTCTCTCTCTCTCTCCCTCTCTCTCTCCCTCTCCCTCTCTCTCTTGTGTGTGTGCTGGAAACGTTATGGGCTTTAGCCTTTCAACTGAATGCAAGAGTCTCTGGATGGTGAGAACTAAATGCAAGAAGTTCTCTCAAATTAGGGCTTTTTATAGATGAAGTTGAAGACGGGTGGTGTGTGTGTGTGACTCCACAGTTTCAAGTTAAGGTGGGATTCCACACCGGCAATAATAAACAGCCAGCCAATTAGATAGCTTTTCTCTCCCAGATGGCTTTGCCCAGCTTATCCAACGATTCTGTATTATATAAACCCAGCGTCCTGCCGTTCCGTCCATTGGGGATTGGGTTTCCTTGTACAGATTCCCTACAAACTTTCTTTCACAGCTTTTGATTTCCTTCCTGTGCCAGCATGCTGGCGAAAGGCTCACTGTCAATGATTTTCTCCTGCAGCAGACAATACAAGGTTGGGAACGGGAGCAAGGAACAAAGGAAGCCGCTTCTTCGCCGGCACCGCCTGGAATGGAGATTAGCTCCACTGATTGTAAATGCGTCAACAGCCCACTTGGATATTTCTCCTTGTGGGTTCTGCTGATTTCTTTTCAGCCGCACTTGATCAAACTACGGCTTATAAATATTGGGTGG
Organism: Varanus salvator macromaculatus; assembly: GCA_023646645.1. NCBI lineage: Eukaryota > Metazoa > Chordata > Lepidosauria > Squamata > Varanidae > Varanus > Varanus salvator. The sequence continues at coordinate 4,151,426 of JAIXND010000852.1, read as the reverse complement.
GCGAATGACAGAGCTGTGGGAATGCTGAACGTTTGTCTCATGAGGACTTGTGGGCTGAGCCAAGTTAATACCCACGCTCCTAAGGAGCAGGGGTCATTCTGTGCTGGTGGACTTGACGGGGAAGCAAAGAAGGTTCGGGGTAGGAGAGCTGAAGCATGGCATGGGCTAGGAGGAACCCTAAGATGATCCTGTAGAGCAGGGGTGTTGAACCTCTTTAGCCCAAGGGCCAAACTCTTTTTCGAGGATGCTCTCGGGGGCCCTGCATGCAGCTGTCGGGACAAGTGGCTGCTAAAAGCCCGACTGCAAGAACCCCGTGAGACCTGAGACTTGAGGGTTTAGAACTGCCTCAGACTTAAGTCTTGCTTCCCACGTGTGCCTTGGAAATAGCAGGCCTGTTCAGCTCAGGTATACCTGTAGATATGCAAATTGTTTACCTGCCCTGAAGGTTGTTCTTCTCTTTGTCTTGTCTCAGTCCTGATTGTTTTACCCCAATGTGCCTCTAGTGTCCCTTGTATGTGCCCCCCAGCTGATCCCCCCTCCCCAAACTGTGAAAGTAACTGCCAGCATGCCACATGGTGGGCATGTCGTGAGCGGAGCCGGCTGGAGCCAGGGGTCAGACTAGATGGCCCGGGAGGCCCCTGTCTGACTCGCTCTGTTTCTGTGTTTCTATGGATTCCCTCCGTGTCTGAACACGCTGGCCATGATCTCTTGACTGTCCACCTCCAGCCAACTCTCAGGGGACGCTTTTTCCCACTCTTGTCGCAGTGATGGGCAGCGATTGGTGGCAAACCAGGGTGGACCCAAAGAACACGGGCAAGGCCTGACTGGCAGCCATATTTTCACCAGTCACTAGCAAGAAAGACTTAGAAGAGGCATTTTGACCTGGCGATACGCAGATCCGCCTGCAAGATCCTTCACGAACCTTGTGCTGGCCAGACTTCCCCCCCGCCCTCTGCCCGCCCTGGCCTGGGAAGCAAGCCGGGCTGAAATCAAACCTGCAAACGGGAGCAAATTCTCCCACGGAGTGCATGATCCCCATGCGCCAAGCACAACGCTTGCAGCCCATGGCCAGTGCCAGGTGTGGTCCCACAGTGTTCAGGTACAAAGCCTGTAGAATAAGAAGATGCCCCTACGTCGCCTGAAGCACTCTGCTTGCACAGCTGGCAAGCTGGTATGTGCTCAGACCGGCCTTGCCATCACACCACTGTTGCGGTTGCGTCCTGCCAGACACCCGTGTGAACACTTGAGTTGGACTTAAGGCAGAGGGGAACTGAGCCGGACTCCTGTGAGCCAAGCTGGGGGAAACCCAGCAAGCTGCATTCCGTTATTATTTGGGCCTTTCAGAATTTGCTGGGGAGAGGCTACAGAAATGCTAGGAAACAGCAAAGCAGGTGGCAGGAGAGCCACGTGGCCACGGGGAGGGAGCGTGGCTGTCTGCATTTGGTTGGTGCGCCTGCTGTTCTGCACCGCTGCCGTGCAGTGTGGCGCTCGGACCAGGCTTTGGTCCCAAAGCAATTTTCTCTGTCCCTGATGCTCCTACCAAATTAATTGCGATGCTCTAAAAACTGCTCACATTGAAGCTTACATGAAAGGAAAAGAAGCAGAGAGATGTGTTTGACCCACAAAATCTCTAGGTATTGCTTGCACAATTGCTGGCTTAGTGGGATGTGTGTGTGTTTGATGTGCCTTTTGGAAACATGAAAAGCTGCTGGTAGCTGCCCCTTCTTTCTCAGGAGATCTTGCTCAGAGCACGTTCATTCCTCAGGCCCCTGCCCTCCTCTGCCTGATGGATTGTCTGACCATGCCGTGGCCTTGTAAAAACATCCAAACAAGCTCCTAGTCCATCTTAATCACCCATCCCTTGTTTGGGTAGCTTAGGAGGAATCTCCTGAACCAAGGTCTCTCCAGACCACAACTCCCATCCTTCCATGGCTGTGCAGGATGCTGGTTTGGAAAGGTTGCTGCAGAACTTGAGAACGTTTCCAGACCAGGGATGGATGTCTCGAAGAGCATCAACAGTCCATGAAGGAACCCTTCATGGGGAAGTGGCAATGTGGTCTAGTGGTGAGAGCAAGTCGCAGGCCCTCGGCCAAGGACATCCCAAAAAGGCGGAGCTGAGCCTTCCTGTTTTTGCAGCTTCATCTTCTGCAGGAGCATGTCTTTGAAAATGGACAAAAGCAAATGGGGCTTGATTGCCCCTTCAAGACATGGCCATCCCAAACTACTTCGCAGCATAATAGGGGCGGCTAACAGCAGCGTGTTTCTTCTGGGGTCACCCATTTCTCACCCAGCTGCTAAGGACTGCAGCGAAGCTCAGAGCAAGCAGAAGAGCTGGCTGGCCCTGAGGGAGTTTTCCTGGCCTTGATCACACTGGGCCAGTTAAGTCAGTCAATTGCTAAAATCAAAACACTTAAAGCCTAATCAAGACGATAAATCCTTTAATTGGATAGCAATCCTAAGAGGACGCCTAGCAGCTTCTGCACTGGCGATGCCTTCAAGGAAGGCTCAATCTTTCCTGCGGGTGCGCCGCCTCCGCATAGGCCTGTAGCAAAACCGATGCGGGCTCAGCGTGATCGTGCCGATCTTGCTTCTCGTTCTGCTTAGGAGGTCTGGCCGTGCGGAGACCCGACAACTTCTTCTTCCAGAAAAAGGACATTCCTGTGCAACTTCTTCTAAGTGAGTGTCGACTCAGAAGCAGGTGCAGTATGGATCTTGGCTGCTCTTTGGAATGAAAGGACAAGTTAAACACAAAGGACTTTTCCCAAGGCAGCTTTGGTGCACGCGGGAGCCGGCAGCAGCGGGCAAAGCTCCGGCTGATTCCTTGCCCAGGTTGCTGCCCCAGTCCCACCTGGAGGCAGGGCTTGATGGACGGCCCGGAGATGGCGAAGGGGGAGCCCTTGGGACCTCTTTCAGAGGTGCTGCCACAGGTCCCTCTTCTCTGCACCTGCTTGCCTGGCTCGGTGTCTTCCCTGGGACCCCCAGCACGGACATCATGGCCCACCCACCTCTTGGGAAAGGGACCCATCCTTCCAAAGCTGGCCTCCCCTCAGCAAACAGCATCCCTCAGTCCTCCCCCACCTGCATTTCTTTTCACAGAAGCAATCCGTGCTTCCCAGTCCCTCGCAGCCTTTAGGCGGCTCTGCTCGTTATCAGATGGCTTGTTATTAATCAAAGCAGCAACGATGAGGCAGAGGAAGCTAAAATGCGGCATGGCTGGTGCTTTGTTTGTTTCCATTGATTTCCCCATCACTGTTTATTACCACTATTTACTTGTTAAGCCTCCAAAAATAAGCCACACAGGATGGCAGGACAAGTCTCTGGATGGTTTAGATGCTAAACGGTCCGGATGCTGGTTATTTCCATGGTGATAAGAGCAGCCTGCCGGGGTCACAGTGCAAAACACCCTCCCTTTCCATGTAAAAAAATAAAGTTACTCAGACACAGTAACACAAAACTCCAGTAGACCTGTGTAAAAAGCCTCATGCCATCTCGGTCATAGAGTTTCCAGAAAGGTCATCTGCTATTTTTAAAGCACGTTTCTAGCCCTCAAGACACTGAAGTTATGCCTCAGAGTCCTTGATTTAAAGCTCTTTATGTTAATGTAGCTTTAAAATGGTGGATGGGCAGCAGAAGTGGCAGCCTGCATAGACTGGGTCGAAATCACACGGTACCACACACTCAAGGCTGAGTGAAGGTTGGCTGAGGCTTGTCGTGGAACCATGCTCGACTTGGCCAAGATAGCAAACCACAGTTCACAACTGAAGAACAAACCATGGCTTCTGTCATGGCTTCTTCATAGGTAATAAACCATGGCTTATCATGCTGCTGGGTTCTGACGACACAATAACCCACCTTTCCATCACAACCCCCAACCTTTGCTCATTCAGCTCCACCACCTTCAGCCACCCAAAGGGCTCCTCCCTCCAAAAATTCTCCCCTTTCTTCTGGTTTGCCCCAGAACACCCTCCCCTGATGCCTCTGTGGACCACCTCCGTGACTTCCGTCAAGCTCCTTCTCTGAGCTTGTGCTTTGCCTTTGGGACAACCCAAGTACTTCATTGTAACTGCCCAAGGAGAATTCATAGCTCCATGGCAGAAAGTCCCGGTCCAGCCCCTGCTGTCTCCAAGGAGGACCAGAAAAAGCCCTCCTGGAAGCTGGCTTCCAAAGAGGACTGGATAGAGGGGGAGAATTCTCTCTCTCCCTGTATGGACAACCTACACAAAGCGAGAGACGGCATATCTGGGAATACCAAATTGCACTGCTGACCGAGAGAAACATCCCCTGGTGCAGGTGGGTAAGATTAGGGTCAAAGCCGGAGGATCTTCCAAGGGCAACATGCTGTACTTCTCTTTCTTCAAAAGGGAGTAAGCCAGCCATGCTGTGCTTGGAGACCCCCTTCTGCCCATTCTCCTCGTGCATCTGTCCCCACGTATCCAGAGTACACTCTGGAGTATCCAGAGCCATTGGGAAGAAGGGCGGGAGGGAAAAGACCCGGGAACGTTCCTCGTGGCATGCGCACGTTCCATGAAAAGTTAGCATCCCGGGAAATGTTGATGGCCAGTGAGCCTGCTGAGTTCAGGGGACAACTGAGGTAAAATATCAATAGCTATTAACTAAGGTGGTTTGGGAATGCATGTTCCTAATGAGTCCTTGGCTGCTTGCTAGAAGTCAATAACAGAGAACAGACTATTAAGTGAGTCCATCTGGAACTAACTACCATCAGAAGCACAAAAACAGAGCTTGCCCAAACCATCGGTCTCAGCCAGCAATGCTCATCCGACGTTCAGAACTGGCTGATGTCAAATCCCACCAGAGTCGGTTTTATTCTTTGGGCTCTGTTTTTCCCCTCCTCCTCCCCCATAACTTTTGTCCTTGGTCTGAACCAAATAATCGGTTTCTTGCCGGTTTTCGGGAGTAGCAGGAAGGATAATTGCCCAAATGTACAACAGGGCACCAGGCCAGCAGGGGTTAAGTGAAAGCTAAGTTGATCCCATCAGCAAGGGCAATTTTGGGGTCACCGTTTGCTGGAAGGAAGGCTGGGAAATATCATTCTGAGGCCTTCATATCATAAATGTGTTTTTACAAGAGCAGGTTTTGTGACTGATGGGAGGAAAAGGTTGGAAGGGGGGAATGTGTGCTCACTCGTTTTCTTCTCTTTCACCCGCGTGCACACCAGCAATGATGGATGGGACCAGAACCGGGGTCAGAAAGCTGGGTGCAACTCAGTTCAATGGTATTGATTAGCGACTGGAAGCATTAAATATCTTTGTTAATTTGGCACTGGTTTCATTCCCACTTTATTATTGTTTTTATCAGGGCTCATAATTTACTGCAGTCAGCTTGGATTACTGACAACTGGTTTCTTCCCACAAGATTTTCGCCCTATGCTTTTTTCTCTTTGTACACTGATAGGAATGGGAGAACAGTTTGGAAGATGGTGTGCGTGAGAGAAGAGGGTGTGCTGTGTGTGTGTGTGCGTGCGTGCACGTGCGCACACACACGTGTGCAGAGTTCTAGCTCCCTCTACTGCTGAAACTAGATTAAAACGTCGCTTTCCACAAAATAGTGAGCCGTGCAGATGTGTTCAGGTACACAATAAAGGCTGCGAGCTGACGCCTACTTCCGCGTTAACCATCTCATCTGGAAATTCTGCTCTTTGCTCACTTACTTTGAAGGCACCGAGAGCATCTGATTGTAGCCACCAGAATAAGCATTATTCTCAGCAGAACAGACTCCTGTGCCCCTCACGGTCACCCGCACCCACATGCTGGAAGTTCCCTTGGTTCTGTGAGCTTAATGATGAGCAGTTATGAGCTCTTCGATATGTTATGTAGGATGTGATGGTTGATATCCAGATCCAACTTTTACAAGCTGCAGCTGGGAGTAGATTCTATTTTTAAATACTCCTTTCTCTGCCTTTTCCCACCCTCAGTTTTTTAAAACTCTTTGCATTGTTTGTGGTGGCTGGAGTTTCAGCGTAGGGTGGAGACGATCTGGGTCCAAATCCCTACGGAGCCAGAAAGCTCACTGGGTCAGTCAGACTCCGGGTTTCTCTGAGACTTTCAACCTGCCATTTTACTAAGACTTCCATGCTATCGGCAGGATTAAGCTGAGCTCCTTTACGCGTGTCTTTCTTCCTGGCCCTTTCTTTCTCTGCCTTTCTTTCTCTGCATGTTCCATTACACAACCACAAGGTGGCAGTGCAGCATAGTGGGGTTTCCAGATAATACTGTATTTTCTTTCACCTAAAAGCAAGCCACAGAAATGGCCCTGGAGGAAGAGGAGGATACGCAGAGCACCCACAAACTCCCATGAGGCATTGAAAATGACAACACACGCCGTCGAGAGAAGCCTCTTCTCTCTCCCTGATCTACCTCTCAAGGCTCTTGGGAGGATAAAGTTGGAGGACACAGAGGAGAACTACGTAGACCACCTTGAGGGCCTTACCTATCAAGGCAATGAATGAATAACCGTAACACAACAGGGAGGAAGCTTTGCAGAGCACTGCTCTCTGATCAGTTAGCTTTCTACACTGAGGTATTATAAAACAGGGCTCCCTTCTGTGATTAAACGTGGTAGAGTACAGAATAATCCCCCTCCTCCTATCATACGAGTTTGCCACTGTACTTTGTAGAAGGCGGGCACCACGTCTGGATGCGTGAGTCAGCTCCGGAGCGGTGAAGTCAACCAAGTCCTGGGCGGGCCCAGAGCTGGAGTCTCAGCATACCCCAGAACCCTGCAAGGTACATACCTCCTCAGGAATCTGCCTGATCCTGCGCCAGATGCTTGGTCTTTCTGGCTTAGTTTTGTTGAAAGCGACGGGCAGCACCAGCGTTCCAGGATAGCAAGGGTGAGTGTTCACCCTACCTGGAGTTGCCCGGGGTCCAATCCAGGACCTTCTGCAAGCAAAGGTACCAAGCCATGGTCCCCTGCAGTCCCTCTCAGCCTAACCTCCCTCACAGGGTTCTTGTGAGGATAAAATGGAGAGGAGGAGTGGGAGGGGGAGCATGGGAGCTGCCTTGGGTAGCAGAAGATGGATTGTGTGTTTGTGGAGAATCAGCCATTGAGGACTTGGGACATGATGTATGTGGCATATAGATAGAGAGATAAGATCCTCTTTTGAAGAAACTGAAATATAGAGATTCAAAGGAGAAATTGAATTATTACAAACATCCAACCCATATGTGATACAGAGGGTTGCGGTATTTGCTGTGAAAACCATTTGATGCAGAGCAAAATGTCTGGATTCTATTGGAATAAAGCGCTATGAAGATTTAGAGATACGAAGGTAAGGGGACTGATTTGATAGTAAAGGTCTTACAATGCGATATGACACATTTTGTTGCCGACCCATCATATTTTAAATACACGTGTGTAAAATAGGGTTTTATGGCCTAGTATTTTATGTTAAATTGTATTTGCAGCCATCTTTTGATTGTGCGATAAACATGTCATCAGGTCTTCCATCCATCCACCCAGAAAGGGAGATATGAACGTTCTGTGGGGGCAAACCCAAGAATAGTTGCAACACTGCCTCCATCTCCATCCCCCTGAAAGGCTTCATGTGAGAACATCGCCTGATGTAGCCCATCTCCTCCTGCCATAGTCTCATAGCCAAGCCCCAGTTCCACGGACCTCACCCGTTCCTTGATTGAAACCCGCTTAACGAACGCAACACCCTCCCCGTGCTTGGAAGAGGAGACGCGGCCCCCGCTCTTCTTCGTCTGCTGTTCACAGAGTGCAATTTTCTTCTTCTCCCAATGTGAGGACATTGGGTAGAGCGCCAGGTCAAGCCCCGCAGCTTTACGATGGGAAGTAATGGAATGCCATCTGCTTTACGAGCGGGGGAGAACCCAGCACCCTCCTCGGAGCAAGCTGCTTTCGATTCTGCCAGCGCCACACTCGAGACCTGGTCACCTTTGCAGCACCGAGTGGCGCCACATGAGACAAATGCACCTGAGTGCAGCTTTATTGATTCGAGCTCTGTAAAATAAGTGCAAAGCTGAGAACTTTTCGGCAACTGCTCCACTTGGGCCCAAAGCTGGAGACAAGCAGGGCCCCGTGGGCTCGGACATCTCCCCACATTGTCGGATGTTGGGCTTGCGGGGGAGCCAGCTCTGTCCCCTACCAGGTGCAGATGGAAGAGCGAAGGCGCATGGCCCAGAACAGACAGGCCGGTTTCCAGGTGTGGCTGCAGGTGGACAGCATCATCCATTGCTGGTAGGCATGTGGTAGAAGCTCAACACAGCCAGAGCACCCCATGCTAGGAAAGCAACATTGAGGGAGGACCTCTCCTGAGCCAACTGAACCTCTGCTGGGTCCCCAATCAACTGATCTCACGGGGCTGGTGGGATCCAGGACATCTTTTAAGCCATCCTCCCGCTGTTGCTGCAGATCATCATGGGTCCAGCGGCTACCTTGCTCTGCTTGCTCGCTGCTTCTGATGCGAGTCTTTCTTCATTTGGCTAGTCAGATTCTCACCGAGAGCTGGCGAGTGTCTCCTTGAAAGGTGGGTGGGCTTCTTTGTCATGAGCGGCCACAAAAAGCAGGACATTCCGACTCGCGAGGAAACCAGACTGTTCCTGGCACGTGGGGGGCAAGTAGAGGGCTGGATTTTAGACCGCTATGGCCATGCCAGGTAGGGGCAGATGGGGACTGGGGTCAGGGCACCTATGAGGCAGCAGGCCTGGGAAGGCAGTGTTCGATTCTCACTCTTGCACTTCCTCTGACTCTCAGACCCCGACACTTAGACTATCGACCTTTGACAAGTAGCTATCTCCTGGTAGGAACTGAGGAAGCAAGCAGATTCTCTGTCAGAGGGGCTCCTGATCCATCCAGGTTTTTCGTTTGAGCTCTGTAGGAGGGGTCCATACTGCTCTATGGGGGCCAGCCTATGGGGAGAGTGAATTTCAGAACCACGGATCGCTCCTATGCAGTTCAAAATAAAAGTCGCAATGGTTGAGGACCCCCACTGGCAGAAGAGGTGTGACCTCCACCCATGGATCAAGGCATGCCCATGGGCCACCCCGTGAGCAGGTAGCTAAGCTACGATTTGACCTGGCCAGGTCTGGATGGTCCATATCGCACCTTCTCTCTGGGTAGTGGAGGCTCCTGCACAAAGCATTCCTTCACACTTCCTGAGCCCACCCTTAATCTCTCCATCTGCTTTTCCTCCAGCCAGTAAATATCTATTTCATGTCCAATCTTGAAAGCTCTGTGATAAAATATGAGGCTGCGTTCAATGATCTAATCATAATATGTCAGTATTTTTGGTGCATAAAATTGAGCTGATCGGACGCCGGGATGATGGAGGATAATAATACTGGAATCCTCCGAAGCCTCTCCCCCCCCCCCACCCCCCACACCCCTTGTTCCTTCTGAGAAGCATCACATTTCTCCAGTTCTACCTTTCTTGGTGCAGCTGCTCATCTTCGAGTTAGGAAGGAGCAGCTGGAGCTCCAGGGCGAAGGCTCCATCTGGCTCCGGGCATCGCCTCTCCTGCCAAGAACACACAACAGCACACACCCCACCCCACACACACACGCACACTTTCTACTTCTCGCCCTTGGAATTCCGCTTTGCCGCTCCTGTTTGTCCATGTTGGATTGCACACTTCTGCCTTCCGGCCCTCCAGCCCCAGAGGGTGGGCTGAGGGGGACGGCCCCCTAAATTTTCTCTGCCCATCCCTATTTTTTTAGATATACAGTTTAAAAAGCAGTGTGCATCCGTGTCTTCGAAAGGCCTGCAACCAGATGAGCTACTCCCCTACAGCTTTGCCAGCCTTCCCAAAATGTTGGGCCTTGCTAAAGGCGACTGAAAGTCTCTTGCTCTCTGGTTTCCGGCTCCAGAGCCTGGAGCCGCAGGCCTCGCAGGTGCTTTCGTTGTTTCCACCTGGAGGTGGGCACCAAAGAGCTCTAAAATCCACTTTTGTGCAAACTGAACAGCAAGAGCCTTCCTTTAGGGCTCATAGTAGCTCCTGCGTGGGCATAAGCCAAGAGAGGAGAGAAGTGGAGGGAACAGCGGCTGAGGTGCCCCAAGGAAATGGCTTTTTTGCCAAAGCCGGTCTTGCTGTTCGGCTCAGTGGGCCCCACCCCAACGAGACTCACCCAGCACCTGGGAGAGCATCTGAATGCCATGCAGCACATCAGCTCAGTGCCAGTGAAGGCAGCTTGCTGGGGAGAGCAAGCGAGGGCGATATGGAAAAAGACGGGCCTTTTTTGCAAGGCACAATGGCGCCTCACCCCGGCCTGCACTGCGGCGCTGGCGTTCTGACATGACGGAGCTCCAGGCTCCATCCCCTTCTTCCTGCCCATATGGATGCAAGCAGCAGAAAAGGACCGTCCAAAATTGGCTTCGAGACTGACCTTCATTTGAAGCCCGCTCAGCTCCCCATCTTCCAACCTGCCTTACCATGCAACATCTTTCTTGTGCCGCTCTTCCTCCTCCTTCTCCTCTTCCTTCCCTCAGGTTATAAATTCAAAGTCAATCTCATTAAAATCACAACTAATCATTCCATAGCCGGAGCTCCTAACAATCCTTCGCAGGGGGACCCCAGCTGCCTCCTATGGCTGTAATTCAATCGGGACTCCGTGGCTCTCGTTCGCAAACTGCTTGAGCAGCATTTTCTGCCCAAATTTATGGTGCCAGCAGCATCCAAAGGCTGAGTTACAGCTGTGGGCTTGGATGGAGGGGCTGCATGATTCCGCATCTAATCCCCACATCTTGACCGGCGTGGAGGAAGGAGGGATTTCCTGGCAATCCTGGCATGGCATGCGCTGCTCCCCAGCTTTCCCGGGAGTCACCAGAGAACCTCTGGGAATCGGGAAGCCATCAGCACAACATCACCAGTTTGGAACAAGACCACAAAGGCTTGGAGTGAGGGGTGACACCTCTGACTTAGGGGAATCCAGGATGCAGCAGGGGCCTCTTGCCAGCCCTGTGTGGTCACCAGTCGCTGCTCCACGGCCGCACGGCTGTCTACAGACCTCGTCTCTCTGAGCGGCGTCTCTCTGTCTGAGCTCTCGTGCCACGTTGGGTGCCATTTTCGTTTTGGGCTGCCCTCGGTGGGAGGTTGCCTAGCCTCCTACAGAGCAGAGGAAGATGGAGTGCCCATTTCCCCAGATTCTGGAGTAGCTCACCGGTTCTTGCTGACTTGGCAAAGCTATACATTCCTCCGGGTCATCCTTGGTCCTTTAGCTGGGAGGCAGGTGGACTCTCGGCATTCTGTGGCCAGTTTGTCTCAGTTGCCAGCCGCTCACCTTTCTTCTTCTCTCGACCTGCCAGTTTCTCTCCCGGCCTTCCAACGGCACACCTCTGCACCCTTTACAAGATAAGAGAGTCTGGACTCTTCTGTGCGGGATGAATGATTGTGTGAACGATAACGGGATGCTTAGCTTCAATGGGTGGGATTCGTCATCCTAACGGGTGTATCGTGGGGTATTCCAGGAACATCAACATGGAAAACTACCATGTTGCATTTGATCAAGGTGGTGATCTCTGGGTGGTTATCTCAGGAAAACAACCCCAAAAGACTCGCTTCACAATTCCGGTTTCCCATGTTGCCTCTTGTGCAGATCTGAGAACTGCAGACATCTGCTTCTGAGCATGTCAAAATGCTTGCCAGATTCTTACTCCCTGCTTCCAGATGTGTTCCAGCATCATTTGTTCCTTCCAGTCCCATCATTTCATTCCTTTCTTTTCCTGTTCGGATGGAAATATATTTTTCTTTCCCTAATTAACTCCCTGCCACCTTGCTCTGTTTTTGCTTTTTTGAGTGTGTGTGTGCCTTTTTTTTTAAACCCTGATTTATTTCTGCCTTGCTGCATTCTGAAAGATGGGGTACTTAATCTCCACCATGCGGACTCCCAACATGGCACCTCAATGAAATGTCTATCGCTCATCCCGCTCGCCTGCCGCCAGTTCCCTGTTTCTTTCCAGGTTTCGGAGTACTTGTTTATTTACAGTGCTGGGCACCTTTTCAGTTACGCCATCAGAAGCCTGTGACCACGATTCTAGCGAACTCTGTAGTGCTCTTTCTTAAAGATATTTCCTGCTTGCCTTTGCAAGAGAACACTTATTTTTTCCCCAATAAAATGTCTGTTATACCGCAAGCACAATTCACGTGCTTCCCTTGTTCAGGTCCATTTCTTTTATTAGCCTGCAGGCTAATTAATTATGAACCCTGGGGAATCACCCTGTCATTAGTGAAGGCAACAGGAGCTGATGTGGACCATGGATGGGGCCAGGTGATCCCTCTACTACAAAAGACTAATAACAGCAGCGTTACCTTAAGCCTCCCCTGCAAACACGGCTTTTAAAACCATTCTGGCTGGCCTTGTGGCGGTGCACCGATTTCCAGTGGTGTAGTGGAGCTGGTGTTTACAGGGCAAAAGTACCAGGACAGTTTGACTCTCAGGGATGATGCCACCCGCCTCAGTCCATCATCTCCAGAAGCCACTATAGCAAAGGGGCACTGCTTGGAGAGAGAACGCTGGACCAAAGAGGCCGGTGGGATCAGGCCGAAGGGCCGTCTAACCCCTCTGGCCCAGCAGTGGTGAAACGGATGTTCTCCCAGGAAGGCCATAGGCTGGACACGAACCCAGCAGTTCTGTTCTGTTGGATGCCCTGTCTCAAGCATCAGGTACTGCAGCTGGAATGGCATTCGGGATTATGGGAGTTGTAGTCCCGCACATCTGGAGGACACCGGATTGGAAGAGGCTGCAGCATTGCCTCTCCATACTGCCTCTGTATTTGGAGGCCCTCTGCGGCCATCCGGAGAAATCCAGCTGGAATATATACCTCCATGCTCAAAGGATGGGACCCACATACCTGATTCTCCCCCACAACTCACACACACATATACAGATCTAGCTCAATGCTGTATATTTGCATCCCAAACCTCTCCATCTTGTCTATTTAAATTTCTAGCCCTGCTCCTGACTCACTTCCCATGTGTTGCCCGGTAAGTACCTTGTTGAAGAACACCAATGGGACAGCCTGTACATCAGGTTCGAAAACGCATCTTGCCTCTCTTGAGAATTAACCATTTGAACAGTAGTTGGACACTTCGTGTTTTGAAAGTAAACCAACTCATTTGGCAACCTCAGCTTGGAATTCTAATGAAGGTACGCAGGCTTTCCTCCAAGAATTATGGAACGGGTGAAGATTAATTGACAAAGAAGCCATGACTCACATATTTTAGTATTTATATTTTATTCCCTTTGGGGGCAGAAAGAATATGTGAGGGAAATGAAAATTAAACGTGGCAAACCTGATACAGATTAATAATGGAAATAGACTGACTTTGACCCCTGGGGCTTGGCTGAGGTCTCCAGAACATTTAACAGATATGGTAGCAGCTGCGTGGTGGAAAATAGCACTGGAACGTCAGAGTTGCTGCTTCCTGAGTGGGAAAAATTAGTAGAATTTGGAAGCCTGCAATGCAACCACAGTGTAATCACTGCTATCTAATCACGTTGTTTGATTAACAATGTACAAGACCTAAGCAGAGTTAAGTATCTGGAAGTCCCAGTGGTGCTGGTGGTGGTGGTGTCGTCGTCGTCCCATGCCTTTAAGTCCTCCCTTGACTTATGGTGACCCCGTGAGTGAAAGTCTTCCAAAACGGCCTTTCTTGGGCAGCCCTGCTCAGCTCTTGCCAACACAGGGCTGCGACTTCCTTCATGGAATTGGCCTATTTCATATTTGGATTGGTGCCATGGTGAAAGATAAATGTGTTACTAAAGCAAATACGTGGGACTTTAAAATGCTTCCTTTTGGCAGTATCGTGCCCATAATCTTTTAAATACTGTTTTGGAAACTAGCTCGATCGTGCCCAATGGCCCCGAGTAGAAAGATCGCATGCATGTTTACTTGGAAATACCTCCCCACGTCAGTGGATGTGCGATTTAGAAGAGCGTGTGTGCGGTAAGGTTAAAGGTAAAGGTAAAGGTTTCCCCTTGACATTACGTCCAGTCATGCCTGACTCTAGGGGGCGGTGCTCATCTCCGTTTCCCGGCCGAGGGAGCCAGTGTTTGTCCGCAGACAGTCTCCGTGGTCATGTGGCCGGCATGACTAAACACCGAAGTGCACGGAACGCTGTTACCTGCCCACCGAAGGGGCAGCTTTTCATCTACTTGCATTTGCATGCTTTCGAGCTGCAAGGTTGGCAGGAGCTGGGACGGCGCACGGGAGCTCACCCCGTGTGCAGATTCGAACCGGCGACCTTTCGATCAACCAGCCCAGCAGCACAGCGGTTTAAACCACTGCGCCACCTGCAGTCCAGTGTGTGCGGTATTTTAGCTTATTTACTGTACACGGCAACTTCAGGATACGGGGCTGGATATTAGCAATTAAGATCTGGCCCTATGGGCTCTGCAGAACTTCAGGTGCATCCCGAGAAAGCAAGACTCACTGGAGAAGACCTTCATGCCTAGGAAGGTCGAAGGGAGAAGAAGAGGAAGGCCAACGATGAGTTGGCTTGACTCTATCAAGGAAGCCACAGCCTTGAGGTGGCAGGACCAGAGCAGGGCCGTCAAGAACAGACATTTTGAAGGGTGCTCCTTCCTACGGACTCCTGGAAAGCCTCTGCACCCAATTTTTGGAGATGCCTCTTTCCTAGCCTCAAAACTCTCCCATTCAGCAGTCTCTTTGGATTTGCTGGCAGCATCTTCAAGAAGCCTTCCTCTGCCTCTGTCGACCCAGCGGGTGCATTTAGGATTGGGATCACCCCAAAGACTCCCTCAAGCCCCCCCTTGACAATGCACAGCCACACACGTGGCCATTTGGCAAAGTACTGCCCACAAGATGCCACGGAAGCTCTGACTGGGCTGTTTGGCTTAGGAAGCCGCCTTTTCCTCCTCTCTCACACATCACCGGTGGCCGCCAGAGTCACCCTGAGGAGCACGCCTGGCCTGTGCGAAGCAGGCAGCCCTTTGTGGGACTGATCTTGATGTACAAACGCAGATGGATCTGGAAATGTCGAAGCAGGGGAATAACTGGCTGATGCTGCCAGCTAGTGGCACGGGACCCTCACTACGCACCTGAAAAGGACCAGGGACCATCGAGTGAAGCTCATGGCCTGCACAGGGGCTGGAGCAGGTCTAAGCCATCTCCTGTGGGTGGCGTCCCAAAGCGCCAGAAAGATACAGGTAGCAAGCCCCATTGCACTCAATGGGACATACCTAAGATTGAGCTGGAAACGTCTCGGCCTGGTAGGGTTTTGAGATCATGGATGGAGAACATGTGGCCCTGCAGAGGTTAGACTACAAGTCCCATCACCCCTGACCACGGGGTATGGGGTCTGGGACTGATGGGAGGTTGAATCCAGCCGCATCTAGAGGACCACCAAGTCCTTTCTTTTATCCAAGATGGTCCTGCCAGTCGGTGATTCGCAGGCGAGTAACTCGCTGCGCCAGTCAAAGCGGTTCTTTTCTCAGAAAGCTTCTGCCACAATCGGTTGGTTCTGTCTTCAGGATGCGACAAGATGCTCGCTGGTGGACAGGCTTTTTCTGTGATCCCTTTTTTTTTCTTTCCCTGGCAGATTTTGCATTTTGAAACATTTCCTTCTCGAATTTTTGGGGCAGACCTGTTAGGCAGTGGCAGGATCTCTGTTTATTCAGCACTTTTCTAAAATGTCGCTGCATTTCCATCTCAGTTGATGTAATTTATGTTCTCTGCCCCCCCCACCCCCGCACGGCTGTGAAATAACATGAAATGTGATATGTCATACAGATAACATATTTTGAGCCATCATTTTCTTATTACATTAATATTGATCAGAAGTCTTCTGGTTTTGAAAAATGCACATTTCACGAGCCAGAGGGAAAGAAGAGGGTTTGATTGGTCTAGTTATAATAAGAAGGCGATGATCCAAAAAGTGCTAACTTCATGGAACACAGATTCCTTTCCTTCTCTGTCTCCTTCTTCCCCTCTACCCTTCCTCTTTTCTTTTTCACATACGTAACAAAATAAACAGAGTAAGATGCGAGGGCCACCAGCTCAGACAGCTATGAAAGGAAATTAGACAATTTCATGACAGATAAAGCAATCCGTAACCCTCTGAATTCCTGCTACTGGGGAACATGACCAGGGGGAGGGCAATACCGCACCCATGGGGGTGGCAACATTTCTGGCTGGCTGCCGTGAGATGCAAGATGTTGAATTCAGGGCAACTCTGCTCTAACATAGGAGGGCTCTTCCTATCTTCTGATGATGCTTGTCGCTTCTGCTAGTCCTGAGAGCCAAATGGAACATCCCCATGCAGAAGCGGTGTACCTTTGAATGTCTGATGTTGGGGGCCAGTGAGAAAGGAAGACCAGTACCACCCAGGTCCTGCTTTGGGGCTTCCCAGGAGTATTTGGTTGGAAGCAGGAGGCCAGATAAAGCTCTTGGCCTTACCCAGCAGGGGTCTTTGCCCTTCTCTTGGCCCTTGATGAGAATTGGACTGCCCTCCAGAGAAATGACAGGCAGGTTTATCTGGCACCGTCGCTTTATTCTTTTCAGCATCAGGCAAAGACCTTTTTAATTTTCCCAATATCTTCACAGTTAATTGGTTTTATCCTTGTTTTGGCTCCTCTCCTACAGGAGACACAAGTGTTGCCTTCATCCTTGGCTGTGAAGATGAGCCACTGGCAAATCCTTCACCTCCCAGCTTGCAGAAACCTGTGGCTGCCTAATCAGGTGAAGGTCTTTTAATGTCCAGTCAGCTGCTCCAGAGCCCAACCCTAACCCTAACGCAGATCGTGCTGCAGATCACAACTATCTTCCTAAGGCTTCAGAGCGCTGCTAGGACAACATTCTCCTATAGGTCTAGCAAGGGAGAAGGCCAACCAGCAGAGCTCACTCTGAGCTAGAAGAGCCTAAGAAGGGCCCTGCTGGACCAGACCAAGGATCCATCTGATCCAACCTTCACACAGTGGCCAAACAGATGCATAGGATCCCTCAGCAGGATATAAGAAGTATTACTTCCAAATCACGAGATGTAGTCGTTCCTCTATGCTCCTCACTAGTCAGAACTCATCTGGAATACTATGTCCAGTTCTGGGCACCAAGATTTAAGAAAGATGCATGTTAATTAGAAAGGGTCCAGAGGAGTGGGATGGTGTGACTTGGTCTCCTGCAACAGCAGGAGGTGGACTCGATGGTCTTCATGGCCCCTTCCAACTCCTAATCATCTAGAATAGATATGATTCTATGATAAGCACAACAGCACCTTCCTACCCAAGTTCCCCAGCAACTGTCTCTGGGACAGGAGGTAGCATAGGACCAACAGGACTAGCAGCATTGCTATTCTTCTCCTCTGTGAATTTGTCCAAGTCTCTTTTAAAGCTATCCAACGGGTAGCCCTCGCTCCATCTCATGGCAGCAAATCCCATTGACCCCTATGGTCGCGTGTGTCCCATTTGACTGTTCTACCTAAACTAAACTTTCTGAACTGGCTCTGACAGATGGCCTCTGGCTTCCCCAGTGAGCCTAAGCAAACCACACAATGGGACACATGTTCCATGGAGCCTGAAGTTAATTTTCATTTTGACTTGCAAAAAAAGGAAGGATTATAAATAATCCTACCTCCTGTTCATATATTACTTTCAGTATGTTGGCACTTTGCTACTTGTTCATACCTAGGACTAGAGATGCAGTGTTTAACAGATTCATTGGATTCATTTAAAAATAAACCCGTTTTATCAACTGAAAGGGGGCTGTTAATTAAATAGGCAATGGATTTTTCTTACAAAAAAAATTCAATGCAAGGGCTTACTTTAAAAATGCTCTCTACAGAGGCATTCTTGCCTTCCCCTTGAATTTATCAAGGCAATGTTATGTACTATTAGAGTAAGACGGGAGTAGAATTGGAAACCCAGCTGTGTGTGACTTGCCCATCCACTGCACAAGAACATAAGCGGAGGGAGGAGAACACTTGTATGCTGACCTGAGCTCCTTGTGTTCTCTGATGTTGAAAGAAGAATAAAAATGTATTTGGCCCTTCAGTGTTTGCTGAATTCGAAATATGACCCCCAGATGCAGTTGGGAATCAAACTGAGCGCTGATATAACTCAAGGGGCACTAGAAAAAATATATGGCCTGCGTATAGAGCTAGGTCAACAGTGTATCGGGTTCATAGTCTAAATTGGACAAGAGATGAATTGGACAGAGCAAACAGAGAAAATGGATAGAGGTCCTTGGCTCATCGAGACCAATATATTCAAAATAGCAATCGCTATTCAACAAAAAATTGTTTAAGTGCTTTTTTAAATAATGTAAGCCACCCAGAGACTCCAGTAGGAGTAGGGGCAGCATATGCAGGCAGGCAGGCAGGCATAAACAAGCAAGCAAGCAAGCAAGCAAGCAAGCAAGCAGAGCGATTTTCTCTGTCTTGGCCAACCTTCCCCAACCTGGTGCCATTCAGGTGTGTTTGACTGCAATTCCCAACACAGCTGGAAGGTATGAGGTTGGAGAAGGACTGCTGCCAATCAATTTCCATGGGTGACCTTCACTTCTACTATCACAAGAGAGCAATTTCCCTTTGAAAACTCAGCCCCGCTTTCTCTAAACCAAGGACAGTTCTTCAAATCTCCCTCAAGCCTTCGCCAACCCATTTAGTGGTCTGTTTCCCCACTAAACTAACATGCCTTTGGACCTTGTTAGATGGGGCAGATCTCTGACCCTCCGATAATTTGGACAGAGGCCTTCAACACATTATATGCTTTTTTTCTCCCGACTGGGGCTGCCTGCAGAAATGGATTGCACAGGGTAAATCCAAAAAGAAAGAGCTCACCCTAACAGACAGGGCTACATGGGGGAGCTGTATTTTGTTTCCAGACACCTTGGGACTGCCTTCTCTGCGGAGTAATGGTGACGCCTGGTGGATGAGGAGCTGAAGAACAGCTACCCTCTGGAGAGAGTCGGTTTCCAAGGGAGGAAGCACCTTGCACGGTCTGTGGCCGCAGAGATGTGCACGGATAGACTCGCCGTGTGTTCCCTGCAGAGAACCTTCTCGGCCAGGGAAAAGGGTGCCATCAAAAGCCTCCCTAAGCCTCTGCAGCTCTGCCTGCTTTGCACTCACCATTTTTCCAGATTCTCTCACTGGGGAGGAAATATTCCAAATGTTCCAGTCGCTTGCACCGGTGCTGCTTCAAGCAGCTGCTGCTCCTCTGTGAGCTGCCTGGGCCTTTCTCCCAACCCTTGTAATAAAATAACTCTTGAACGCGTGGAAGCTGGGCTTCAGCAAGAACGAGAGCCAGCGCCTCCCACTGAAAGGCACCAACCTTCATGCAAGCCCTGGCTGAACATCTCCGGTGACTTTCCAGGGAGCATCCAGTCCTGAAAGTCACTGGTGATTGCAGGGTTCAGAGGAAACCCCTTCTCTAGGTACTGGAAAAGGGGGATGATGGGGCTTCTTGGCCTGCCAGAGTTCACAAAGGCTTCCTTCAACTGCAGAAAGTGGAGAAATGGTCTGCCGGCTAGCGTGGCTTTGTAGCACATGCATGTTAATTCTGTTTCCAGTGTTGTATATTGAATGTGTGTTTGCATTATGGTTGGTGAACTGGTCAGAGAACTTTGGATGCTGGGTAAAATAGAAATGAAATAGATGTAACTATAATATGGCTTCGAACCTGCATCTCTCTGTGTGAAGTCAAAGCCACCCTGATCAGGGCCATACAGAGACAAACTAGGCCTGCAGGGCAGGAACGGCACCATCTTTCCCATCATTTCAAGCCAGCATAGCTGGGGAGGATGGGGTGTGCAGCCCAACACACCAGATTGCTGAAGGCTGACATGAAACATATGGAATTGCTGAAACAGACAAAGTCAAGATGGAACAAACCAAAACATAAACTGACATCTTTGGGACCTCTGAAGTTTTTGGCTGTAAATTTGTTTCTTTCTTCTCTATACCACCCTGGACCTCCTTGAAAACCTTCCAGTTTTTTACAGATGAAAATGGGGACTCCTTTATCCCGCAGATTCCCTGTATTTGCAGACCTGTGCCCCCTGCAACACTGGCTTTGCTCCTCTAGCTGTTCTTTGCATCCATGCATGCTCTAGTAACAGATTGTCCTGCACTGGCTTTGTAAAATGATCCTATTACTGTCTGTTTTAAAAGCATATTTAATAGACTGTTTAATCTCAAAACTGATGCTTGTACTGCAAAATTCCTGCAACTCTAATATAGTCACCAATTTCTTGGCAAGCTCCTTAGCAAAAGATAAAGTGGAAGCAATATAGCATGGGTATTGTCGTTTTACTTAGAGCCAAAAAGGGTAGTAATGCTTGAAAGCCCGACTGTCCCATTGTCTCCAAATAAGGAGGGCTGACTCAGGACATTTTTCTGTCAGAGGCAAAGAATGAGGTGCATGTTCCACTGAAGTGGAAGCTGCTCCGAGACGTTCTGTAGGGGATGGGACAAAAAAAAGCTTTTAATAAATAAATGTACAAATGCCAACTGAATTTGCAGGCAAATCTTCCTTCAGCACTGGCAGCATTCTCCCGCCACACCTGAAGGAAGGTGCTTCATGGCCTGAAGGCAGCAGGGCCACTGTAGGGGGCGCAGGACAGGTGGATCTGCACCCAGCTTTCTCCTCCAGTGCCTCGCGGCCACCTGCCAACCTTTGCCATCTGAGGCAGCTGCCCCATTCCACCTAATGGAAGGGCTGGCTCTGCACATGAACTTCACCTGCTACGACCTCTGAACTGGCAGACCGAGCCCTCGGTGGAGGCCTCCCTGCTCTTCAGGTGGGGCCACATGCACGCGCACTAGGGGCAAGATGCTCCCACCCTCAGCTCAGGAATCCTCAGCTCAGTCCAAATCCTATGCAAGAGTGATGCACAGTGTCCTCCAGGCATCCCTCAGATCTTCCCCAAAGGCGAACCCCCCCCCCCCCGAGAGCGACTGACAAATGACAAGTTTCCAGAAACAGAGATTATCCTTGGAAATAGGATAATCTTGATAATCTTGGTGCCACTGACTCAGTGGTGGGGAATGTTCACCGGCAGCGCACAAGCAACTCCTTTCTTCTTTCAATGGCTGCAGTAGCCTAAGGGTTGGTGGGCCGGCCAATAAGGAATTATGAACCATTATGAAGAGGAGGCGTCTCCATTTCGCCTTTGTGCTGTGTTAACTGAGGTAGCCATTCATCTGGTGGAAGGGTTCGGTTTCATGAACGCTCAGCTATGCCACAATAGGCCTATTAGCCTACACGGTTCTACAGGACCCCCGATCTTGCCAAACCTCTGCCTCTCTCACAGTCCTGCATGTGTGGAGTTTCCTTTCTCTTTGTTCTGGTTTTCGTTATTAGCCACTTATCTTTCTTTTCCTATCATCTCCTTGATGTTCCACTTGACTCTTCTGTTCAAAACTTAATTATTGTAGTTGAGCCTGTGTCGATTCTACTGGGGTGAGAAGTATTTCCCAGGAAGGACTTGTCCCTTCAAATCATCTTTCTGTCTCCCTTTTTAAATATCCCTTTGACATTTCCCATTTTACTTTATCTATTTTTACACATGCTTAGCTTATCTATAAAACTGGATCAGGATGTTTCAGAAGGGACAGATGCAAAAGCTGTGACAATGGGGTGAGCAGGCACGTTTGGCGAGCGAGGCCCGAGGGTCCCCCGGAGCTGGTGCAGCTGTGCTTTAGCAGCCATCTTTTGGAAATGGACTAATAGGGCAAGCACAGCCTTAAGATTCCAAGCAAAGGGAAAAGTGAAGCAATAACTAAGAGCTGCATTTGGAAAACCGGCCTTTCCCAACCTGCAGCCCTCGGGATGGCTGGACTACAAAGCCCACCAGCCGTAGCCAGCCTGTGGGACAGGGAGCGATAGGGGCCGGAGTCCTATCGGGAAGCTCCTGCATCGAGGAGGGCTACTCCTGCTCCGGTTTTCACTGCGGTCGGGCGAGATCGCCGGAAAGCTCCCGCCCCCTTCCCTCTGACGATCCGCTCGCTTTTTCCATTCGGCCTTTTATCCGAGCGACGTCTTCCAAGGCAGCATCCAATGAACGATGGCCCCGCCTCCTCCCGTTCATCGGCTGGGAAAACTCCGCCCATCGTCCCCGGGAGGAGGCGGGCTCCTCCCTTCCCCTCCCTGGGACTGCCCTATGCGCCCTCCCCTTTCCAGCCACGGCCGGGATTGGCCCGCGCAGTCCAAGGCCCGGCCCTCCGCCCCGCCCCCGCCCTCCTCTTGGGCCCCTCCTCCCTCTCTGCCCGCCACCGACCCTGCGCCCCGAGCGGGCTCGCCCAACGGCATGCCAGCAGCGGCTTGAGTGGCACGAGCTGGCCCAATGCGGGGCAGGGGGCGGGCCCGGGCGCGGCGCCGCCCCCTTCTCGTGGGCGTGCGGGGGAAAGGGGCGGGGCGCGGCGCCGTCGCGAGTGTCCGGGCGGCCGGGCGAGAGCGCGAGAGGGAGAGCGAGCGCCGCGGCCCCGGCTCCCCGCGCGCCCTGGGCTCGGAGGGCCCGCAGCGCAGCCGGGAGCGCGGGAGCAGCGCCGCGCAGGGCCCGCCCGCCGCGGGGAAGCGGCCGCCCCGCCCCGCCCCGCGCCGCCCGCGCGCCCCACCCCCACCGCGGCCGCGCCCTCCCGCCGCCGGCGAGGAGGGGCATGGGCGGGCCCGGCGCGTAGCCCGGCGGCGGACGCGCCTGGCCCGCGGCCCGTCCCCGCGCGCGGAGCCCGCCGCCCTGCCCGCCATGTCCGGCGTGGTGCGCACGCTGAGCCGCTGCCTCCTGTCGGCCGACGCGGCCTCGGGCCGGGGCGCCGCCGCCGCGCCGCCGCCGCCCGCCCGCGAGGGGAAGGAGGGCAG
This sequence comes from Varanus salvator macromaculatus, assembly GCA_023646645.1. Taxonomy (NCBI): domain Eukaryota; kingdom Metazoa; phylum Chordata; class Lepidosauria; order Squamata; family Varanidae; genus Varanus; species Varanus salvator. The sequence continues at coordinate 4,128,639 of JAIXND010000852.1, read as the reverse complement.
GCGCGACGCGGAGCGCGAGGCCCGCCGGCGCAGCCGCGAGATCGACGCGATGCTGGCCCGCGAGCGGCGCTCGGTGCGGCGCCTGGTCAAGATCCTGCTGCTGGGCGCCGGCGAGAGCGGCAAGTCGACCTTCCTCAAGCAGATGCGCATCATCCACGGGCGCGAGTTCGACCAGAAGGCGCTGCTCGAGTTCCGCGCCACCATCTACGAGAACATCCTCAAGGCAAGCGGGCGGGCGGGCGGCGGCGGCCCGCGGGCCTCTTCGCGGCGGCCCCGCGCGCTGGGCAGCCCGGCCGAGCCCTGCTCTCCGCGGGGGCTCCTTTGCAGCCCGGGGGCGGCTCCCGGCCCTCCAGGTGTGCGGAGCGGGCGGGGCGCTGCGAGTGCCTCGGTTGCGCTGGCTGCCGTGCAGGCTTGCCGCCCCTGCGAGGGAGCCGCCGCAAGCGCTGGGGACCGGGCTCGGGCCGTGAGCGACCTGCGCTGCGTGGAGCGCAGTGCTGCTCGCCGAAGTGCGGCTGCCTCTCGCTCGGCTTTACGGGTCCGGCAAGGTGGTTGCGGGCGCGGCCTTGCGAAAGCGTTGGGGGCGGAAATGCAGCTGCACTTGGCTGGGCCAGCCCAGGCTGCTTCGTGCGCGCTGCTCTCCCGTCGGGCACCGGGCAGGAGAGCGCGGGGACGAGGTGACAGCTCGGAGGGCGAGGGGAGGCTGCCTGTGGGCTCGGAGGGCGAGGGGGCTGTGGGAGCACCCGGTTGAAATTCCATGGATCGGAGAGGGAAAATGAAGGCAAGGCTGCCAGTGGTATTCTGTGTTGCTTTTTGCACTGTAACTGGAAGGATGGAATAAAGGTATTCTGAAAGTACGTGCGTAATCTGGAGGGGGGATGTGAGCTCTTAGTGGTCAAGGCATGGCAAAATGTCAGCTGTTTACACAGCTTTTCCTCTGTTAGCAATGGAAATGCTTCTTATGCGTCTTGTTATAATCCTTGCAAAAGCTGTGCAAGGTAGGATTGGGGGACGCCAGACAACAGGTGGCACGGGGAAGGTATGGGGTCGATACAATGAATAGCTGTCTGTGCATAACAAAAAAATTGCACTGAATGGTATGGTGTTCCCTTTTCTTCCTAAGTGAAGTTGCAGCAACCTATTAAGGACCTCTCCTAAAGTCACAGATGGTAAAAATCCACACTTTGCTCCAGGAAGGAAGGAAGTCTGGGTAACGTGTGTTGGGTGGGCTCAGTATGTTCTTTTTTTACCCACATCAACTTCTAGAATTCAGCAAATGCAGCTCAGCAACATGTGCTGATATGGCAAGGCTTGGATACATATAAAATCTGTAGGAAGGGGGGAAGGAATAACTGGAGCAAAACAGAGTTGAGCACGATATACACACCCTAGTAACTGCACGGACTTGTTTTCGGATTTTGCTCTCCAGCCCTCAGGGGTAGAAACCTTTTAAGACACCAGGAATCCAGATTTTCAGTAGCACCAAGTATACAGTCCTAAATATTACGAACAAACAGATTCTAGATCATTGGTTTTGGCATCTATATTTTCCCCTAAGGAGTAGCTATTTAGTTTGTTTCATGGAAAAGAGGTTTGTGCAAGTTCAAGCCTTACAGAATTGTTCTAGAGTGAGCTTTTGAGCTTATTTCATCAGATGCTTTTTTCAACCAAGGTTCATGCCATAACTAGCTTGCTATTCTTTATGGTGTTGTAAAGCTTGGTAAAGCCCCTCTACTCTGGTTTGTGGTAACATTCAGAATACATGGAATGTTATCCCTAGGAAGAAGACATCCCTTCTTGGTAGTAGGGATAGAAATATCCCCTAAAATGGCTGACTAGCAATGTTAGCTGGACTTCCTGCAAGAAAGTGTACACAGCAATATTAGTGTTTTAATTGTAGATTTCTCCATAAGCATATTCCATATCAAGGTGAATAGTGAATGTTTGCAGGTAGATCTTATAAGTGGCATAAACTAGAAAGAGTATTTAAAAAAAACCAATGGTTTAGGCAATATTAAAAGCAATACAGCATGAAGAATCATTACTTAAAGAGGCAATAAGTGTAAAAGTGAGAAGGGGTATCCTGGAATTGGTGGTGAATGTGGTGCACCTTTGGCACAAGCTTGGGTTGAACTCGGCAGCTTTTCATGAGTCGAATGCAGAAATGTGAAGAGCCTCAAATCTGGTGCTGCATTTTTGTGGGTAACGTGGAAGAGGACAGGGTCTAGCCTCTTTCCTAGTCGCAGTCCTCTAATTTGAGTCGTTTTTATTTATTTTTCATCATACCCTTTTTTTCCTCCAAGCAATCCAAGGCAGTTTCCATAATACACCCCTACCTCTTACCATCATAGCAGCCCTGTGGAATAGGTCAGGCTGAGAGTTAGTGACCGGCCCAACATTACCAGTGAGTTTCCCTGCCAAGTATAAACTGGAACATGGATTTTCTAAATCCCAGTCTAGTACTTTGACCACTACACTGCACTGCTTCAGGCACTTCCCCAAGAATTATAGTAGCAAATACGTATGCTCCTATTTAGTATAAATCAACATATGCCTTCTAAGACTCTATGACAGTAAGGAACCATGGGTAGAATACCATCTAATATGTATTCATTTGGTTTCTTTATCATATAGAAATATATTTACAAGAGAAATACTTGGCTTAAGTTTGAGTTGATTTCTGACCTTTTACTGGATGAATAACCCATCTTCCTGTCCATGTACAGCTTGCCTTGGCAACTAATTAACAGGATTTTGAGATGTAGAACAACTTGAGCGCATGTGAAACTGAACGTCTATTGTTACGATATTTAACTGCTCTTAGAAAACACCCCCACCTGTCTGACTATACTGCTAACAAGTACGCATTTGTATCTCTGTCAACCATTTGTCAATATTGTCCTAAGTATTAAAATATGAAACCTTGGAATGAAACCTACAAAGGTTTTAGTTAGGCAAGCGTTGCAGTAATATTTCGGGCCATTTGGATGAAATGCATTTTGATTTATTAAGCAAGTTTAGACTGAAAAAGGCCTACAGTGCATATGACGCCTCGGCAAGCACCATTTAATGAGTATAGATTATTTTTAATGAGAGCTGAAGATCAGTATGATGTGACTTGAGGTTTGAGAATGGTTGCCATTCCTGCCGCGAATATACAGCCATATTCGATTGAATGGTTGGTTGGTTGGTAGTCTGTCACTGTCAAAGAAAATATTACTTTTTCTGGTACTTCCAAAGATTTCAAAAATGTTCCCTCCTGACTACAGTTTAGAAAAGAAGTGATGATCTTGTGTTTAGAAGACAAATTCTGAGAAAGGAGGTATGTACCCTTGTAATAAAAAAATGTTTTAGAATGGGTGGTGGCTTGCTTTAAAGCCATCTAAATCATCCAGACAACATACCAATTCACTCTTCTCACTTTTAAACATTTTCCTCCTGAGGAAGCACCCTCATTATATCTGTTTGCTTTAATGATTATAATTATTGGTGTGCAGCCAAACTGAGCTTTTGCATAACCTTGGCTGGGCAGTCCATGTGCATGTATAGTGCCGAATGGCATCTCCTTATACACGAGCCACGTACAATTTGCAGGCTTGTTACGTAATATTAATAAGGTTAACCTTTGAAAATAAGGATGTACAGATTTGAGGCAAGGAAGAAGTGGTACTTTGGAACAAGACAGTGTTTCCCTTCTGATAGAAAATCAATGTTTATGCTATTTTATGGAGGAGGTGCAATGATGCAACTTTGGAAGTGAACCCAGTGCAGAGCAGAGGTAGCTGGCCGTTAAGTAGAAACAGAAGGCCATCCCTAACGGCTCGGTGATTGATCAAGGGGTGATAAAGCAATTGAGGTGACCTGCTAGTCTGGCTTCCAGTTTCAAGTTGTATAAATGCATAAAATAATGGGGTTTATGATGACAGATTAGGTTTTCCTATGGTTCTTTATTTACAGAGAATGGCGGCCCTTTTGTCTGTTCAGTTATAGAAGAAAATGGTGTGGAGCCAGTTTTGTCTTTCTGGTAGTAAACCGGATCATGTAAACCCATGATTTGCTCTGGAGGGTTGTGGACATCCCTGGATCAAAATGAGGGGGCTTGTGGGGGGCTGCAGTGGGAAGGGAAGGTCAGGGAAGGTCTGTTCTATGTGTGAAAGTTCTCTTGCGTGAATGGATGTCTTCTTGTGCAAAATTGGATCCACACCTACATATTTGCAATGCTACTTTTCAGAAACTTGTTTTAGCTGAAACTTTAAAAATAAAATCTATCTTTAAACTAAAATTAAGAAATTATTCTTTTAAACCATTATTTTTTTCAACTTGCCAGAAAGGACCGACTTGCCAGAATGGTGTTCCTGTATCCAAGAAATTGTATTGGATTATAGAATACATCAGTTCAGCATGGCATTAGTTATTTTTTGGTAAACGTGAATATTTAAATTTCAATTCCTTTTACCAAAACTTTTCTGATGTCAAGCCACCTTGTTTTTCCTTATAGGTTTTTTTTTTTTTTTACAGGGAAGACATGGTTAGAAAATACTGAAAAAAGCCACTAATCCAAAATTTACTTTTCCATTTGGAATAGGCAATGGGCAATGAGCAAACGGAGTAGTATTTTTTCCTAGCATTTATGGGTAAGGCTTCCCAAACATTTTTGCTTTGGCTTAAGTAAATATTCACTGGTTAACTCTGATTTTGCCTGTTAAGCCTAAGCTTCAGGGTAGTTTTTCATGAGAAGCACTAGTGTTGGGAGTACACAGTCTTTCCAAAAAATGAAAAAAACATGCATGGTAGTGTTGCCAGCTTAGTAACACATCTGCATTGGTCATATGACTCTCACAGTGCAATTCTAAGTTTATTTGAAAATATATCCACCTGTTGTTCAATGGGTTTGACTTTCCAATAAGTATTTTCAGAGTTCCGACTTTATTCACATGCAAATTTATTATGGTTTAATGTATTAAACAGCATTACTGAAGAAAAGTCTACTTGATTTTTTTAGATTTTGCAGATCATCCAAATGCATCTTAGAATTGGGTGGAACTCATTGACTGCATTGTTTGACTACAAGTTGCTTTTCCAAACAATAAATACCATTCCATTGCATTATTTTCCTGAAATCTAAAGATGTTTAGAAGACTTTTTTAAAACAAGCTTTAGATTCTTATTTCTCTTGCCAAAATGCAGCTAAACTGGATTAAACACCATTTGTCAAAGGCAGATTACTGTTGTTTTGGCAGTTGCCCTTTTCGGAAGAATTTGTGCACTTGTCCCCTTGACCAACGTCCAAAAGGCTTTGTGAAATTGCATTAGGGTCAACAAGTCACAATTGCGTATTTTCTTGCAAGTTCTGTCTCATCACAATTCAGATACTCTAAGTTGTCCAACAATAGTTGGTGAGCCATGATTGCCTGCAGCGCTTACATTAGCCTGATTAGATGCCTGATGTTTACACCAAATTATACAAATGAGTGTTAAGAAGCATAATATATAGAGCATCCTCAAATTCCATTATGTGTAAGGTAATGCACAAGCATGTGCCTAAAAGGCGTGAAAACTTAAACTAATAACCTTTTCAGTTTTGAAGCATCTGCCATTAAATAGGTGGCGCGCAAGGTGTGTAGGCTCAGCAAAGAATGGTTTCTTTTGTTCATATACCTGTCCTTTTAGCGCCATATGCAATGCTTACTCATCTGGGGATAAATGGTGAAATGGGTGGGGGGTTATTTTAATCTGTTGGCTTTAATTCTGTACTCAAAACAACACGAAGCTGTTTGTAAGCTTAAAGGAACAAAGCCAATGTTTGTTACATTTTCTTCCACCAAGCTGGGTAAAAGGTTTTTTCCTGGACCTCTAAAAGTCACAGTGGGTCATGCAGTCTGGGTACTGTGAGATACTCCTTATCAAATGAACCCCAGTCCCTGCCCAGCATTAAATATGTGACCTATATCCTCCAGAGTACAAAAGTCTAGTAGTTCCACCCATATTCCAGTCTAGTGTGTCTTCGTTTTAGCAGAAATAATGTAGCATTTCAACAGATTTAGAAGAAATAATGCGCAGTACATTTGTGTACATCAGGGGTCTCAAACTCGTGGCCCATGGGCCACGAGATGATATTTTGTGGCCCCCACTTGATATCAAAGTTTAGTGATAGTGCGCTGGCGGCGGCTGGGCCGGCCTCCGGGAGCAACGCGGGATGAGCGGCCCACCACCATCGCGGTGGAATACTTGATGCGGCCCAGACTTTACTTCCAGCGGCCCCCAGGTAAGTTGAGTTTGAGACCCCTGGTGTACATGAAGCATGTGTAGCTGTTACTTGATGTTTAGCACCAACATTAGTTTTGCCCTGTCACTTCAGAATACCAAACAAAATAACTTGCTATGAGATAGTCCTGCAGACAGATGTTCATGTTTTGACGGAAGTAATTGGGTTAGATTAATGGTATTTCAGAATGCTGTTCCCTTTTATAGTAGTTCTCCTCTCCACCTGCTTCAAGGACCAGGGTAGGGTAAAATCTCCCCTTTTTTTAATCCTCACAATAGATATGAAATAGATGAGATTGGAAGAAAGTTGTCTAGTGAATCCCCATCAATGTAAATTTTCAATTGAGAGAGAGCTTCCAAGCTGTCTTCCCTTAATGGGTATTAATTAGTCGGTGTGATTTTTGTTGTGTTTTGAAGCAAGTTGCAGTGAAGTTCTTGCTTCTGAACTGCCACCAAAGTTCAACAGTGGCAGTTGCGGGGGGGGGGGGAGTAGTTGCATCCCATGGTAGGCTCTTTGGGGACAGAAAGCAGGCTGTGGACCTTCCAAAGTTGCCTGTCCCTGTTTAGACCTGGGAAGCTAAACTGTTATCTCTTGGTGATTGATACTAATTTTATATATTCAATTTTTCTTTAGATGTCATCGGTACTGTGTGCATCACTTTGCAAGGACATGACCCTGGAAAGCGACTAATACATACTTTCAGGAAAAGTCCAACTAGTATAAGCAGCTTGCTTTTTCTAAATGGAAAAAGTGAACAAGTATCTTGCAGTAATTAGCAGAAAACGGGGATTTCATGTAATACACAATTTTGTGTATGACCAAACGGTCTTCAGGGTAACCATAAGTGGAACAAGGAGGCACAAAATAATGTTGGATAGAACAACATCAATTTAGAATTGCGTTTTGTGTCTTCCATGTTCTTTTTGCTTTACTCCAAAGCAGAAAGGCCCAACTACTGCTATAAATTGTAGCACTGATAGGAGTGTTAGGTGGAAATGAGACAATCCACTGGAATGAGAGCGGGGTTTAAAATGTTTGGTTGCAGTTTAATGAACTCTAGCTGCATGACCTGAATGCATGGCTTCCTTTTACTAGGTTTTAATAATTCTTCTTCATACAGAAAGGATGTTTTTTAAACAGTTTGAAGGATTACATTGTATGAAGCTGAAGTAATAGGCATTCAAGACATGTTTACATTAGAAGGGCTGTACTTGAAAAAGCCCTACTTGATAAGTTACTTGGGGACCTTTTAATTAGCTGAGTTTGTACTAAGAGATGGTGCAACTCTTCTACAAAACGGAAGCCAGCAACTGTAAATTTTTTAGCACAAATTAGTTGGAGGCCTCTGAGAATCTTCTGTTAAAATATGTGGAGATTTTGATCTTTTCCTGATAAATCTTGCATTACAAGATTTATTTTAAATTCTCAGTCCTCAGGGCTGTGCTCCTTGATTGCGTGAACAGATCGTGTCATTGAAGCTAATTGAGAAGAGTTAATGAAAAAACCTCAGAATAATCCATACCACATTGTAAAGTTGTAAAAATACAAAATGGATGGGAGAGTACATCGTGTAATCCTTATGTTGTTTCAGCAGACATACCTACAATTCAGAAAATGCTGTCATGGACAGAGGTGGCAGCTAAAGGGACTATTCTAGGAATCTCTTTTCTGCTTCCAAGAACAAGGAAGTTAGAAGACAACCAATAATAATAAGTGTAGACCTGGGTAAAAATCCATTGATTGTAAAGTACAAGCTTAGTTAAAACCTTCCCATTAGCTGTGTGTGTTCAAGCTTGATATATCCACAAAACTATTTGAAGTCTTGCCAAGTGTGCATAATTCGAACCTTCTATACAAAACTAGATGTTTACTGGTAGCACCAAAAACAAACTGTAAATACCGTTCTCTTTGACTAGGAAAGAACAGAAACTTGATTGCAGATGAAAGCATTAATTGCAGAGGCATTGTCTGAATCCAGGGTGAAAGTGCTATCTTTGAAGATTCCGGAATAACCATAGACTTAACAGTTTTGCTCTTCAGTTGTTAAATCTTGGTTTAAAGACTATTTGGTGAATTCTGTTGCTCCCGCATTGTGGAAGCCTTGTGCAATTTGCAGGAGTAAAGCTTTGCGAATTCAGTGAACTTTTGATAGGCGCAGGAGGGTGTTCGCACCAGCGTCTAGTGCTGCCAGAGTTCAAAGATACGTCTCTGTGCCAAAGACTCTGCATTTCCACAATCTTGGCACCCATTTATTTTGCAGTTACAGAGTGGAAACTTGTGAGTGGCTCTTGATTACTGTAACGTGTAGCGATTTTCCAGTGTCCTAATGAGCGGGGTATGAGTGAGATTGTGATGAGATTTAAGTGTGAAAAATGCTGTTAAAAATGAACAGGCTTAAAGCGGTAAGATGGAGCAGGGTAGTATCCGTCTGCTAGCCAGAACAAAACAGCCTCTTGGCTCAACAAACACTGACGCTATTATGGCCTATCTTATTGTGAATGCATTCTGGAGTCTATTGGGGGGGTACCAAATTGGGAAAGCCCCCCATCTATAAAATGGTTCGTTTCATGACTCACGCAGAGCTTGTCACACTGTTTCTCAGCAGGTCCCTTGAAGCTGTTTTTTAATTTGAGAAAAGGAAGAGCTTAATCAGAACTAGACTAATCAGAAGCAAGGAATTAATGTTGAGGACAATTAAAAAGAACAAGTGGGGTTTTCGCAGAGCCACTGTAGGACTCTCTAGGCATTGCCTGAAGCTTGTAAGAGCACAATAGGGGCACCTGTCCCCACCACAAACACTAAGGTATTGGCATTAATCATCCTGTAACTCTTCTTCCTCTCCCTCCCCCGCCGTTATTTCATATGCCCTGTGAGCATGTGCAGAGTTCCTTCTGTTCAGCAGTGCTAGCAATTAAGAAATGATTGGTGGGAGGTGCTAGGGCATGCAGACAAATTGGTAAGGGAGAGGGTACTGTGGGGAAGAGATGTGACGAGGGTATATTTGTTGCAAAGAAGGAAGCATGGAGGTATAGCCCCACAGACCTGGGGGTTAAGAGGCCTAATGCCTCCTCACATTGTAACTGGCAATGCTAAGATACCGTGGAAAAGGCTTCATATAATATGTAACCACAATCGAAACAATGGATCACCTGCATTTCCTCACATCCTGAGTCATGATTTCTTTTAGTGAACCAGTTATATATTTTATCACTGAGTGGTCTTTTCCCCTCCTTATTCTACAGGGCTGCAGGGTTCTGGTTGATGCACGGGACAAGCTAGGCATCCCTTGGCAGTACACAGAGAATGAGAAGCACGGGATGTTTCTAATGGCCTTTGAAAATAGAGCTGGGATCCCCATTGAGCCCTCTGTGTTCCAGCTGTATGTACCTGCGCTGATGGGGCTGTGGAAGGATGCTGGGATCAAGGAAGCTTTTGGCCGTCGAAGTGAATATCAGCTGGTGAGTACATTAAATGGTGTGTTGAATGATTTTCTCCACAGTAACCTAAATGCACCTTCAGTTTAAGAGCAGTTTCTGAAATGATGTTCCTTTCACTGTCCAAGCACACTGTTGGTTATATAAATTCTGATATAGGTAGTAGCATACAGTTACTTGAAATAATGTTTCAAAACCTGCATTCAATAGGAAATGAGACTACAAGAAGCAGTGTCTGCGTTTTCCTGAAAGGAAAGCTAGTTTGGTCCTCTCTTGCCTTCCTTCCTTCCAGTGGCTTCTGTTTCTCCATGATGTAGCTTGGTCTTTTGAGTGTGTTATTTTATGTCCATCTTTTCACAAGTCTTAATTTCTTAGCAGGTGTGAGCTATATTAAAAGGCACAAGGCAGCTTTCTAAAATCTGATAAATTTCCTAGTGGTGTTAAGCAGTATATAGGTATTTTAATTACCGTATTTTTGCTCTATAAGACGCGCCTGACCATAAGACGCACCTAGTTTTTAAAGGAAAACAAGAAAAAAAATATTCTGAATCAAATGGGCACATAATCACAGGCACATTCCCCATCACTTCCCCATGGGCTGCACATCCGACAGACTTACTGCGCACACATATTCACTCTATAAGACACACAGACATTTCCCCTTACTTTTGAGGGGGAAAAAGTGAGTCTTAATAGAGCAAAAAATACGGTAGACAGTCTTTGACATCAAGTCTTTCTATTTCACATCTGCAGCACCGATGGATTTTCTTTCACGCATTTCAGGATTAGGTTTTTGTCATCTTTCCGTGAAGTAGTAATATCTTTACTTTAAAACAAGGTGAATGTTTTGTTTTAATTCTAAAGCCCTATTCTGTTTTGGTTTTGCTGGAAATGATTTCAAGGATTTTAAAATTCTTTGCCCCCCCCCACCCCCCACCCCCAACAAAACTCCCAAAAGCCACAACCAAGAGCTGTATTCCCTGCTGGGCCTTTTCCTGCAAAGCTGTTGGATATTTTCAGCCTCTGGGTTGTTATTTCTAGTTAATCTTTCCCTTTTAGCCTTATAATAAAATATCTGTTTGAAGATTAAAGGAGAAATCTGGCTAGTGGGTCCAAGGAGAAAGGCAGAGGGAGCGCTGGGCTTAAACTTTAGCTGCACTGGCTGAATCTCTATGGTAAAAACAGTTTGTCTCCGGTTTGCTATGAAAGGCGGCTAGTCCGCTTTTCCCAACGTTTTGCCCTTTTCAGCATAGCCTGACAGTGAGCATGGATTCAATTGTATTTGTGTTGAATACAAAGTTACGATTTTGGCTAAATTTGGAGAGAGTTAATGGCATAGGGGTCTTTCTCTAGTTTACAGTTGTGATTTGTCTGTTTATTTATTTACTTGGTTATGCAGGCCACCAAATTTGAAATTTGTACTTGGTTATACAGGCCACCAAATTCAAAATCTAGTAGAAAATGGTTGGCAGAGTAATGAAATCTGACTTGAAGCACTCTTAAGTTTGATTATCTAAAGGTAGCAATTTAACATCGGGATTATAAGCAATTTCATATTGGTTTGCAGCATGAAAATTACAGTGGTTGACTCTTGCTGAATAAAAATTACTTCACTAAGCACAAAAGGCATTTTTTGCATTCTACTGACATTCTGAATTTTTGCCTGGGTGTTTGTGCCCCTCTCTTTGTGAGTAATTTTATAATAGCAGTATTTTCTCTCCTTCCCTCTTTCTCCCCTAAAACACATTAACCAGCTTTCCCCATCTGTGTCGCCTGGTAAGTCCTGCTGTCTCTTTTGTGCAAACAAGGCTTTGTGTGACAAAAGCTTCATTGTGTATGTCAGCTACATTGTCAGGTCTCTGTCCTTTTGAGAGGAAGATGGGGGTGGTTAGCTAAAGAATAAAAATTCTTTTGTAATCAGTATGAGATTCTCCACCCCCATATTCTTCTACGTATTTAAAAGGCACATATTGCTTTCTAAAGAGCTCATATGCATCTTATTTTTGATGGCTGCCTCTTTGTCAAGGCGGACTAGCAACATCCTTGATAGGCCGACTATGCATGGTATTTGGAGTGGGTATGCTTGCTTTCTTACTCTGTTACCAGAATAATGTCGTAATCCTTTGCACAGTGATTCTTCTGGGCCACTTAGCCCCCTAAGGTGATAATAAATATCTTGGGGGGTTAACAAAGGGATTCAGAAATTAAAAGAATCATTCTGATTTTAGGAGGCCTCTTCTGTTTTGCAATGGCTTCTGGCAAGCAGCGGAGAAGCGTTATTGTCAACTGCTCTCTCCACCCTGAGGATGAAACCCTAGTCCTTCACGTGGCAAACAGCAGTAAAGAATCTCACAATACTCAAAACTGAGGTCCTTCCGTGAACTTTATTGGTAGGAGACGCAGGACATATAAAAGGAAGTGCTTCACACAGTACATGGAATCGTGATGGCCCCAAGGCTGGAAAGTTTTGAAGGGGACTGAACCAATTCGTGGAGGAGAAGGCTGCCGCTGGTGGCTGCTCGTCCTGCTGGCTCGACAGCGTGGCCGCAGGCACCACTTGCTGGGAAATATGGTTGAGAAGCTGTTGTTCTCCTCTTGGGCCGCTGGTGGCCTCTGGGTGAACAAGATGCCGGCTTAAATCGGCTCTTAGTCTGTTTCGGCAGGGCGCTTTTTATGCTGTCGTGTTTGGGGCAAACGTCAACAGAAATACCAATTGATAAAGATGCCAAGTACGCAGGTTGAGCTCCCAGAAAGAAACAAAGGTGAGGGTGAAGCAGGTTCACAGACGTGTCATTTGAGTGAGATAAAGGCAACATTACGATAACATTCGTCAGCCTGTTACTTGTAAGCCACCCAGGAAGGGCTTTGGCAGGTATAGGCAGCATATGAATATGTGAATGCGTGAATTTTGGACTTCAGCTCCCATCAGCCCTGGCAAGCATGACCAGTGTTCTGGAATGCTTGGAGTTGCAGTCCCAAACTTCAGAGAAGAACTAGGTTTGCTGATGACCCTCAGACACAAGCGTCTTTCTTCATGTATGCCTGAGATCTGTGTAAGATATATAACATAAATAGACATATGCATCAAAATATCATCTTTGATGCTTTCATGTCTTGGTGGACGTCCAGTGATCCTGTCGGAGTAGTAAGTAGAGTTAAAGATTATGAACCATGGAATTTGTAGTTCATACGCATCCAGTAATCTTTACAACAGGCCTGTAAACTTATATTGATGATATTTCTATAGTGCATATAGGTGAATGAGGCTTAGAGGTAGCATAGAAATAAAGGTGAAACTATCCCATGGCAGCTGCATATACTACAGCTTCAGGGTTTCAGGAGTCTTCCTCTAGTTTTGGACTAGTTAGAAAGGAAGGCAGTGCCCAGACATAGGGGGAAAACCTCAAACAGATGCTCAAAAAACAAATTTGTTGTGCCGTATAATATACCTGTCACATTTTAAGTAGATATTTCAGGAAAAGACATTTATTCTGCTGCTGTATAACAGCAGTTCACCTAGGGCTGTTGAAAGTCTTGCTGGAAAATGCTTCCCTGGAGGAAGGGACGTGTCTTCCCTCTCCATCTCCTTGATCCTGCAAATCTGCATGCTGTTTTACCTGTGTGTCAGTCGCACTGGCTTCATTGCAATTGCAGGACCAAACCCTTCCCATTTTGGATGCTCATCTTGATACTAAATGGACTACTTTGTGCTGGTGGAAACAAGCAGCTTTCTAACACTGTTTAAACACTATGTCTGTACCTTGAAACATTTTACAATCTCGCCGTACCTTTTTGAGATTTAAATGCTTTACTTAAGGGCCTGGTGGCAGCTCTGCTTGGAAACAGTCTATTCATTCCCATCAGGAAATGTTGGCAGATGATGTGAGAAGTAAGAGAGGAAACCACAGATCAAACTCTTGCTGAGCCAGTACCAAACAGTGGTAAAATCCCCAGCATAGCCTGTTCTTTTTTCTGTCTGGCAAGGAAAACACACTCCGTGCAGATAAAACTCAGTCCAGTGGGAGGCCTTGGCTTTTGATGAAACAGCGTATGCATGACTAGGCAGGAATTCAGTCTGAACAACAATTCCGTAAACGTTGTGAAGGAGTGAATGCACAGATTTGCTCAAAAAAACACAAGAAATAAGTAAAGATTCTTTTCTTTGAATGTCTGTGTCAAACATTAAGGAGAAGATGGCACATGGGTGCAAATTTTGCAATCATTGCAAAAATACCGTAGTAATTAATCCTTGGATGTAAAACTGAAGGTAGGTGGGTTCTCAAGTTTTGAAGTAATGGTTTTTAATTGTCAAAAACATAGGAACATAATGCTGAATTTTAAAAACTATATTGCTCACAGCACTAATTATCATAGTTGCAGTCCAAGTAAGCAAGCATATGCATTTTGTCTTTGAGCTTTCTTTCCTGTATGGGTGACCTCATGTTTACATTTCTGACATGCATATGAAATGCCTTTTCCTCCTAGGAGCATGACATATATGACACGTGCTCTTCCCACATTTTTCCACAACAGTCCTGCGCGGTAGGTCAGTTGCAGAGAAAGTAACTGGCCCAAGGTCACCCTGTGAGCTTCAGGGCTGAGTGAGCTTTCACCCTGGAATGGTTGATTTTAGCAAGGCATTTTGAAGGTTAACGGAATTTTTTTAACAAGGTTTCTTTACATTCAAGTACAAGAAGAATCCATGGTTAGGTGGTCTCTCTTACTATGACCAATCTAAATGCCTTTGAATTCTCCCCAGTGTTTAATCACACAAGAAGTTTTGTTGGAAGAACTTGAAAGCATGCTCATTTTTGTGACATTTTCCTTGGATCGATAACAGCCTTTTGTGTACCCTGATGTATCTGTGAGACTGTCATCATTAGAGATGGGCCGGAAGAAGAATGAAGTTGATCAAGAAACAACAGGCTTTGTTCTGTGTGCCCCTTCTATTTTGCTTGAACTTTGTAATGCTGGAAAAAGCAAGAACAGAGAAAACACTGCTTCCTGAAAGCTTGCTATCAGTGTATGTCTCCCGTCCCAGTCTTGATTTTCCTGGAAGCTAGGGACGAGCAGGGAATGGCCACCGCCCTCCCTCCCTGCTTGCAGTTCCCCAGAGCCCATCTGCCTGGCTCGTGTTAGAAATGGGGCCTGCGACTAGTTGGGCCTCCTGATTTCAGAACACGAGAAGCTGCCCTGAGTCATAGCCCGGTATTGTCAACACTGACTAGCAGCAGCCATGTTTTTCCAGCCTTCCCTGGAGCTGCTGGGGACTGAACCTGGAACTTCCCGCATGCGAGTTGTGTGTTCTACTGCTGAGCCACAACCCTTCCATCTGTGTGTGACAGCAAAATCACACAAATATGGGAATACTTAGACACCAGGATTATATGCACAGAGCCTCAGACGATCAAAAACTGGAGTTTCCCTGCTGTGAGTCCCCAAGCTCTGTTTCTCTTGTTGAAATGATATCGAGTCAGCAGATCAGGAAAAGCCTCGTGTCTAGTCACTGAAGAGAGACCATCTCGGCTTGCAGGAAACTGACCACTGATTTGAGTCAGTGCTCCGTATTGCTTCAGACTTGCTCACTTACGTGAAACATGTCTGCAGTTGCATGTTTCACTGCCACACGTCCACTCTCATGAATCCCTCATTCTTTTGCTTAGACTGTATCCTTTATGAAAAGGAAGATGGGTTGCTCATCTCTCCCCTGGTTTCCAGCTATGTTTTTAAGGTAACTGTGTAATTCCCTGCAATATTTACTTTACGTCTCTCAAAAAAGTTCCAGAAACATCCTTCAAGGTGTTCTCTTTGAGAAGGTGGAAAACGTTGCTTTGAGTAGTAATTTACTGACACCTTTCAAATGCCTTCTCTGTTTGCAACATTGATTTCTGCAATTTCGACTGTGGCTGATTTGTGCTTCGTCTGGCTTTGCTCCTGAACAAACTGTTGGTATTTGTCCAGAATGGGTCGCTTGCCCTACCGCATCACCAAAAGAAGCTGCTTAACTGAAGTCTATTTATTCATTTAAGACTGGCAAATGCGCTCAGAAAACTTCTAGCAGCAAAGAAATAGCATATAATGCATTGCCTTATGCAACATGTTTTGTCATAGATTCCTAATCCGTACCAGATCCTTCTCCAGTAACACTCTTAGCTCAGCAGAAAGAAAGGTGCAGTCATGTTTTGCCATTCTTCACTGCCATTTTAAGGACATCTGAGTTGTGGTGCTGTCTGGATTACTCTAAGGAGGTGAGAATATTTTCCTATTGCAAGTCATCACAATAGAAGGCCTTCAGGCCTGTGAGTGGAACATGGCGACTGTCATCTAAGAATTGCATACCTAGAAAGTCTGTAAATGTGACTTAAATTAATGATCTAAACTGACCCCTTTAAACCAATTCGCACTGGCCTCAAACCATGTATTTCTTCGATGAGAACAGTGGGAACCCTTGGTCCTTTATCAGGTGTGTAGATGGCTACAAATGGCACACGTTTGCAATTTCAGAATAAGGCTGGTCAGCCCAGCAAAACTCTGTGCACATCACAAGAGGAACCCCGGCAGCCTTGGGATACTAGTATTGTTGAGATGGCTGGAATCTGCATCTTCAGTCTGGTGAGCAAACTGTTTTGATTTGCTAGACAAATGTGAGAACAATATTAGCGTCTAGTTCATCAGACACTGCTTACTCTTAAAAATCCAATGCTCAGTTGTTGCTAAAGACTGTTGGTTGCTATTTCTACTTCTCATTCATTCATTCATTTAAAACATTTCTATGCCGCCCCATCGTAACAAAGCCTCGGGACGGCTCACAACAAAACAAAATACACAAATAAATAACAACCTAACAAAATTTACTTAAAACCCTCCGGTGCATGTTGGCTAAAAAAATTAAAATGAATAAATACAAATTATTTAACAATTAACCTAAGCTTTGAATAAAAAGGTCATGAGAGGTCCTGCCAAGGTTAAATATCCCGTTGCCTTCTAAGTCAATTCGCAGCATGTTCGGGTGAATCACGTTCCATCTCTACCACTGTTCAGCAGTATATCATTTATATATGATGATGGAACACATTTCTGGTTCTGCTCTGTTGTGCCAAGTATTTGATGGTACTTTTTTCCTGTGAGTACTTCAGATTGTCTTATCCTTAGAAGTGTTTTAAGCCATGGTTGTTCTATTCATATGTTCCTTTGCAGCGCCTTGCGCGACCTGTTAAGAAATGGGAGACAAGATTGTGAGTATCTGCAAAATCCAGACCCAAACTCCAGTTGTGTTGTTCCATTTATTGCCAATGGTTGACCTGTTACCTTTGGTCGCTTCTTATTTGTTTAGGTGGATACAAAAGAGGTAAAACACCTTAGCCTCTGGTTTTATTCTGAAAATACCACCATGTGCCATTCACTGCTAAAGGAGATTAGAATTGGGAAGGGTCTGAAGCTATACCTATGGAGCATTAGCTGTTGGGCAGGTTAGAAATTTAATAACTGCTAAACAATGTTAAGATTGAACAGTGTTCATCAATTTGTGGACTCAGTTGACATTAGTATTAAAGAATACATGCCCTCATCAATGGAAATAGTGTTTGTACATGTACTGTATTTATTGTTCTATCTCAGGTTACTTGTTCACCCGCTATATCCTTTTTCACATGGAGTTTCCAGTTGTGTTGCAAATCATTTAGATCAGTAATTTTGCTCAACTGTAGAAGCCTTGCTATTCAGAGTAATGCTCTCTTAATAGCCATGGCAACCCATGAGTTGTGTGTGGCCTGCCATGGCCATTGATGTAGCCCCTACGTGGTCTCTGCTGTTGTCACCATTCCTGAAATCCCAGTGGTTCCGCTAGGATCATGTACCTTGATTTTTAACAGACTCGGGTGCCAGCATCTCTGCAAAACAGTTGTTTTCAGGAAGAGTCAGTCTCCGTAGAGAAATAAGGCACATCGGCTGTGTTTTTCGACTCCTTTCTCCGCAGAATAGGACTCCTGGCAGCGCAAGAAAAAATCCATTTGGTGGGCTTTGGGGAGTGCCATTCTGCTAGAATTATGACAGGTGGGGGAGCAGTGCGAACCCAGCAGGGTTCCAGGGAGCCAGCGTAACCCCCAAACTCCAGAAGTTGTCATCCCTGTTAGAAGAAAAGCTTTCAAGTTCACATCTTCTCATTTTTGCACAGGAATATCTTAATTGTGATGTCACTGAAACATCAGATCTTTGGCAAATACATATGTGTAAGAGTGACTGCTGAGCAGAAGCCACTTAACACCTAGGCACTATACTGTGCTAACTTCTTCTTTTGAATGCAGGTGTTAAGTCTGCGAAGCTTAGAAGATGCTAATGTGTGAAGCTGATGCCATATTTGCTTAACCATTCACTTGCTGATGAATTAGATTTTCAAGATTTAATTGCATATCTAGCATGCAGCATGTTTGTTTGTTTGCTTTTCGATTTATATCCTGCCTTTTTCCTACAAAGGACTCAAGGCAGCTTACATCATTCTCCTCCTCCATCTTATCCCCACAACAACAACAACCTTGTGAGGTAGGTTGGGCTGAGAGGCTGTGACTGGCCCAGAGTCCCCCAGTTGGCTCCATGGCTGAGCGGGGACTCGAACCCAGATCCTCTGAGTCCCAGACCCGTGCTTTTAACCACCACACCACCCTGGCTCTCTTCTGTTCTTCTGAAGGTGAATTAAAAGAGCACATGTCAGAAATTGGCACTTGGTTAAATATAGTAACCTTGCAATTCAGTCTTCATTAGCCTGACTTAGAAATCCCAGCAGATCAGTAATTATAATTTTGTAAGGCAACTTGACTGGCTTGGTCAAACTTGTGCTATTTCTATCACATCACGGAGTTGAAGATCATCTTGATTATATATCAGAGTGTCTTGCAGATGCTGGGGTCATATTAAGAGGGTCATGCCGCCTTTATTACATTTCCATGAAAACTTTGGCATAGCCCCCTATAAATATATATCAAGGTAATACTAGCGGATTCTTCTGTGGTTTAGCTACCTTCATTTCTGTCTGCTTTCTGTCATTGCTTTCATGGTGTTTTCTAGGATATAAAAGTAGCAGCCTATACATGATTAAATTGGGTATTTAGGTATAGGAATTTAAGAGAATTGGAACCAAGAGTGCCGAACATACTGCTGCAATGAAATTATTGAGGCCTTCACTTGGCCATGAAGCTGAGTTTGGGCCAATCACAGATGCTCAGCCTAACTTACATCACAGGGTTGTTGTTCAGGATAAAATGGAGGGGTGAAGGAGGGTCATGTAAGCTGCCTTGGGTTCCTTGCAAAGGAAGAAAGGAGGGTATAAAATCCCCAGATGAAATTGAAGGAATTTGTCTAGAAGAAAAATGCTTTAGCCATTAGCTTGGCAACTTCTAGGGATGAACATGTTTACGTACAAGATAAGGAGACAATGAATCCTATAATCTGGCTTCCATATTGCTTAGAGCAGGGTTCATAAGCAGGGTTCTATCAGAATGGCTGGTATTTCTTTCCTTTGTTGTACTTGCAGAAGATATAACATTGGGAATTTAGACTTTGGTGCTCCCTTTTCAAAGTAGTTGACACTTGATGTGTGGATATTGGTATGATTGTGTGCCGATGTATAGTATCAGTTTAGAAGCATCATTACATGGACTTCTCATTCTAGAGGAAGAAAAGGTATTCTCTGTTAATAGTAATGTCATGAGCAAAAGCTCTGCTTAACCAAAAACTGGATTTGTCGCTCTTACAAAATGCTATATTTGCTGTGATTGCCTAGCAGAAGACAGCTTGTGCAACTTAGGTGATCGGTTAAAGCTTGATACTCTAATGTTATGTGTGGATTTGCTAAAAATGGAGCTCATTTTTGTAGCTCCATTTCTTTTGTAGAATAAACGTCTCAGGAACTGTCCATTCTAGCTTCACTTGTTTAATCAGAGCAGCAAAGAATACACTCACGTCATTTTAACTGTGTGTGCTTTCCACCCCCCACGCCCCCTCCAATCTTCTGGCCTGAATTTAACCTTACACAGTCTAGGCTAAATTTAGCACTGAGCTTCGTAGTAACGTAATCAGAAAGGTTAAACTAATCCTGTATCCTGGGACAAGGGGGGAAAAAGCAGATACAGATGTTTTGGCCCTAATTGACAACACATTATTTTTCCTGAGGTGGTATTAGCACGATGAAGGTTTTTAGGTGCTTGGAGAAAAGAAAGCATACTTCTTATTGCCTTAAAATGTTTCAGCAATTTTTGACACCCGTGCTTCCTCTTGCAAGCTGTCTGTTTGGGCGCTTCTGCTTTGGTCTGTCAGCTTTCCTTCGCGGTTGCTCACTAAACAGGGCCATCTGTTTCTCTGAAGTATCACAATTGAAGATGACAGTGGTCTCCCTAGACTGTCTCTAAAGGTGAAATTAAGAAACTCTACACAAGACAGCAAGAAGAAACTACGAAGCTCGGCAAATTGTTAAATAAGCCTGGCTTATTTCTGGCCGGCTGCTTCTAGTAATGGGTTCTCCCATTCCCAGATTTGGGATGACTCACTGTTGCTGCTCGCCAGTGGGAACAGCACCTCCTATGTGGTCCGAGTTGACTCAGGATGTACAGCATTCGCAAGGAGAGGTAGAAAGCTGGAATGAATCATCCGCGTGTTTGTATTTAACCCTTTGGGTAAGAAGGACCAGACAATTAGTGAGCATAATCGTGTATGCAGCAAAGCAACCTTGCGTTTAGGAGCTGAGCAACTGTACTTTTTCAAGCAGAATTAAAAATGGAGTTTTAAAAGATGACTAACCTAGAGCACGAGCATTTGAGAATTCCTTATCATCTTCTCAAGAGTCATTGCTGTTCTCTGCTTATGGTCATAAACAGATACGGGTTAATTCTTAAAGGGTGGGGAAACCGGGTGGATACTTCAAAGGTGAAATTTCAAAATTGAGCTCTTGCTATACTGTACTTTGGAAGTTATAGAGGAATATGTGAATTATGACTGTCCGGATCTCTGGCAAATATCTAATACGGATGAACTGGCATAAGCTGCTAATGACCACAATTAATAGGCAAGATGAATGCTCCTAGAGATTGGCATACAACCCCAACAGTTCCCTAGCACCTTACACCCCTCTTTCTGTTTTGTGTTTCAAAGGTGGGTGCAGTTGCTCCACTGTAGTAATGCCATATCCAAGAATTCCCAGGCAGCAGAATCTAGCATGCCATATATACTTCTTACTCCTGCATAGCTACTTCAGAGTCCTCTGGAAGGTGGTATTCTCCAGGGC
Organism: Varanus salvator macromaculatus; assembly: GCA_023646645.1. Taxonomy (NCBI): domain Eukaryota; kingdom Metazoa; phylum Chordata; class Lepidosauria; order Squamata; family Varanidae; genus Varanus; species Varanus salvator. Next base: position 4,107,671 of record JAIXND010000852.1, on the reverse strand, counting down.
CTGCTTCTTTACGCGAAGAGGTAAAATTTTCATGTCAAGAGCACCCTCTTTAGGTGATAAAAGTATTGATCTGAGCCGCATTTCACCCAGTTTTATGCAGCTTGGATGTGTAGCTATTTCCACGTACTCAACCAGTCAATTCAGAAGTGATCAATGAGAAGATATTGCTTAAAACTCATTTCCATAAAAGTGTTTTACCCTCTCTAGGGGAAAACGCCATATTCCACTGGTAGTCATGAAATAAATGTGCTTCCACCATGAAACTGCATTGCAAAAACACACAGGGTTGCAGTTTACTTGAAATGCCTGCTTCTGGTACCAGGCCATTTTGGTTCTTCCTCAGCTAAGGAAGTCCTGTCCCCCAAAAAGACGGCATGTCCCTGTGGCCCTTGAAAGTCCTATGAACTACATGCACTGGCACATCAAGGGCATTATTCAGTAGAACCATCTCTTGCGCTGTCGGACTTCGGAACACATGTTTTCCACTAAAGCATTGCTGTGCATAGAGTCCTTGGTCTTAAATCGAGGTTGAGATGCTCCTTGTGCTGCAGAGCGCATACGAAGATTTTCAAGATGTTTGAATTGCTCATTTCGCTAATGATGGCTACCAAGCGTCAGGAGAGACATAAAAGGTTGACATACAATTATGAGCTGAAGAAATCCAGTTTGGAGGAAACAAGCATGCAGTTCCCTCCCTCTCACAAAATACCGGGAAGACCTATTGATCTCAACAGAATTGTTCAATGTGTGCTGATCTCTCTCCTATTGGCATAAGTGGAAATTATTTGATTTGAGTGGGTTGTGGAAGTTCATTCTTTAAATTGTTGCATGAGTCTAGCAAAATCTTGGCTTTAAAATTTTCTCATAGCTGTTCAAGCATGGGCTTAAACTCTACCCCAGAGATTGCCTGTAACCGAAAGAGGATCGAATTTCACAGTCAGCGTGGTTTGCCGTGGCGCTTCCCTGTATGTTGAGCAGGTTCTAAACTGTCAGGATGAAGTACACATATTCATAGCTTCATTTTAAATGGCTGGTTTAAACCAAAACTCTGGATTTTTGCAAGTAGCTACTCCAAAACTAATTTTTTCCCAGCATGTATGCACCTTTGAAATTTACTAGCATTTCAACAGCTTTCTCTGAAATATCTGCTCTCCTGGCTCTGGATGGTCTCCCAGCTTCATTAGCAAAAATGCGGGAGGATTATGGCACTCGTGTCCCTTCCTTTTGTAACTGCTGCAGAAGATGTTTGTATTTCAGAACTGTGGCAGCTTAGTCTGGGGAAAAAGATCAGTATGAAACGGCAAACCATGGATTTGCACACAGACACATTTAAATGGCTTTGGTTGTGTAAACTTAGTCCAGGAGTAAGATTAAGCACAACTATCCTCTTCTTTCAACAGGGAGAATCCGTGAAATATTTCCTCGATAATCTGGACCGGATTGGGCAATTGGTGAGACCCGCTGCTTCTCTGCTCTCGCATTACCTTCCATTCCTTTTCTGTATTGTACCATCGATGTGCCTTGTCTGAGATACTTAGATCATATGATCTAAGGCCAAGCAATAATCCAAGCAATAATCTCGAGAGGCCATAAACTACCAAAGGGGGGGATCAGGACTGAAGGTTTGTACAAATGTGGAATATGCAGAACTAGAACTCCAAGCAGAATTTCTGCAACTATCTTACAACTGTGCCCAGTTCTTTCTACTCTGGAGAAAAGAGCCTGTTCTTAAATATAGCAAGCTTTTTAAAATATTCTGAATATTATATATAAAGTGGATAGTGCCCATATCAAACATAATAGGACACAAAGGATATTTGTGTGGAAGAATAGGCAATATGGATATGGGCCACAGAATATATCCTAGATGAGATCTGAGTTGTGTGGATCTGTCAGTCAGACTGTATGGTTGCCACATATAGATTGTGAGTGCATATTATGTCCACCAAAACATAATTCCACAATCAATTCTTAGACTATAATGAACTGTACAGGACCATTGTTTTCGAAGAGGGCGTGTGTTCCCCTGAGACCACTGCTTAAGCTAAGCCTGCATTGTTTCTTATACTGATTACACAGACTTTAAACGTACCTCACCCTGTAGCAGCAGCAGTGAAACTTGGCTAGCACTCGCAACATTGAAACTTGCAAGCCTTAGCTTATCAGAAGCTCCAGATTTTATTGCATATGTTGCAAGATTGCTACAGGGGACTTCAAAGGATACATTTATGATCCTGAGGAGACTTGTAAACAATTCAGATTCTTCCTTGAGAGAGAATTTGCTTAGGGCCAGTTCGTGCGATCAAACACAGCTCACAGAGCGTGAGCGAAAGTGTTGGTGGCGCGCTTTAGCATACACAGGAGTCATCTGACCCAGATTTTGCAGCTGAACAGGTGGTGTAAGGTCGGCTTCTCTCTCGCATCTCACACCACCCGGCCACTGTGCAACTTCTCCTCCTCGGCAGAGCTAACCACCGGTCCATCTCACATGTCTTCTTTCCCCCGCTTCCCACTGTCTGTTTCTGCAGAACTATTTTCCCAGTAAGCAAGACATCTTGTTGGCCAGGAAAGCTACCAAGGGGATCGTGGAACATGACTTCATCATCAAGAAGATCCCTTTCAAAATGGTGGATGTGGGTGGGCAGCGATCCCAGCGCCAAAAGTGGTTCCAGTGCTTTGACGGAATAACATCCATACTGTTCATGGTCTCCTCAAGTGAATATGACCAGGTTCTTATGGAAGACCGACGTACAAATAGACTAGTTGAGTCCATGAATATATTCGAGACCATTGTCAACAACAAGCTCTTTTTTAATGTCTCCATCATCCTGTTCCTTAATAAAATGGACCTTCTCGTGGAGAAAGTAAAGAATGTTAGCATTAAGAAGTACTTCTCAGACTTCAGAGGTGATCCTCATCGGCTGGAAGATGTCCAGCGTTACCTGGTACAATGTTTTGACCGAAAGAGGCGGAATCGCAGTAAGCCCCTCTTCCACCATTTCACCACGGCCATAGATACTGAGAACATCCGTTTTGTGTTCCATGCTGTGAAGGATACGATCCTACAGGAGAACCTTAAAGATATTATGTTGCAGTGAAGGAAAGCTGACTCCTCTCCATTGAAACCTGGCCTAACAGTTGTAGATTCAGCTACTATTTTTGTGGCTCTTCCACTGGTTTTGTTCCTAAAAGATCAGTGCAGTTTACTTGGCTGACAAAGGCTGCAAAATAGCCCTGACAGAGGAGCAACAAGCAGAAGGACTGTGAAAGCTCGTTTGCTACTGATTTGCTTAATTTAGAAACACTACTGAAAAAGTGACTGTTGTAAGAGCAGTGCCTTCTTCTGAAAACTGAATAACACATCTGCCTTCTGCCTTTTGAAAAGTGACCCCTCACTTCGAAAACGATAAAGAAGTTTTGTCTGTTTAAAGGTTATTGTGCAAGAGTTCTAGAATTTGCCGGCAGTGAGATCTGTCTGCCTTACTAATTCTGGGTGCTGAATTAACAAATCCCAAGAGCATATTCCATTCACTAATGGATGCTTCTCTTTGGAGAATACATTGTAATATATTTTCCTATTCCAGAGATCAATATCCATGTTTTGGTGCATACAAGATGGTCTGCCAGATACTCCTCTAGCTCTTTCTGAAAATCTCTTTAGCTTCCTTCATATGAAAAGTGTAGAACTGTGATGAATTTATCTGGTCACACAAGTACAGTTTTGTTTTGTTTTTAAGCAGCTTGTGTCAGAGGGGGCAAAACTCTGAGGCCTGGGTTGGTGCAGCACAAGGCTTACCTTTGCACTACATGCACGGTGTTCATTGCATTGCGGAACATAAGGCTGCAGCAATACAGCACAGGCCGGTGCTCCGATGCCTGATGTTCTGTCAGGACATCCTCCATCCTTTCTCAAACCTAGATTTGGAACTATACGAAAGCACGATATGACTGTTCTTTGTCTCTGGTGTGGCAGTTGATGCTACTTTTCAGGCACATCTTTGATTAGCAGTGGCTGCCCATAACACCAAAGCTGAATCCTCTTGCGAGCGCCACTTAGTAGCTGCACTGAGTTCGAACAGAAGGACCTTGCTTGGAATTCATCCTTAATTGTTGATGTAGGGTTTTATTAGCCTATATAATATACATTTAAAATATTGTATCAAGTCTAAGCTTGTCCCTTTAAGGCTACCACAGAGTAAGTGTGAATTTGCAGGAGGCTGTGAATAATGTTGATGTGAGCTTATTTTTTTAATTCTAAAATGTTGAATTTAACTATGGGTGCCTTTTCTGTGTGTAAGCATTTTACATTCTTTCTGCCCTGAGGCATGTATTAACACCAAACCGAGACCTGTATTTTCAGTGCTATATTCATCATTCAGGGATCTTCTTAAACATAAGAAATGTTTACTGTGACATTGGTACCGTACATGTCATACTAAAACATAAAGGGCTTAGTCTTTCCTATATCATGTTATCCAAATGCTGTACTTTATGCCCTATTGGGACAATCATGTCTTAAACAGAAAGCACTCCAGACATCATGCCACGAATAACCACACTAATAACTTCTTGTGACTTCTGTTGGGCAAAATTTTGCGATTTTTTTCTTGTGTGGGTTACTCAAGTTTATATAAGCATGTTTTTGTGTGGTGTACCATACTTTGTAAATCAGAAATCTTCCTCACTTGTAGTGATATTTTGTGCAAAATCAAACAATGTTTTGAAAATAAGGGGACAATTTCCTAGTTTTTAATGCAGAGTTGAATATCTACTAAGACAGCTGCAGACTCAACATTTTGAGGATACTTTTACATTTGGGAATTAACCTAGTGGCAATCTTACTTTCTGTGTGTATGGATATTTCCTACTCTGTATTAGGTCTGTATTACTCTCGAACTAAGGCCTATCTTTTCAGGACCAATTTTACTTCCATATCTGCTTCTAGACAAGATGTTTCTGTTCTGCTACATATATGAGAAAGTGTTAAAACCATTTTGCAGGAGATAAAACTGCTCTTCCATATATAAGGGGTCATGCGTCTTGGCCACAGCTGCCCAGCTCTCTCAGTCCGCTAGAGCTGATGTTATATTTACCAGACTTCTTCATCGCTTATTCTCTTAAATTGCAATTCCTTGTGTCGAAGGGGGCTCCTGATAACACATTTTCAAGTTGCAGGCTTGCCATGGCAAATGGCTGAACCTCTGCGGGGTTTTCAAGAGTGATTTGTGATGTGGCTACTGCATCTGCCTTTAAAAGAAGTCAGAATTCCCATTAGACATATTCACATGCTTAAAATAGTTCTTCTGTATCCCAGCCACCGTATTTTAACTGGGTTCCTCACCAGAAGTTTCCTGTTTGGAGAAGGCTTGGCTATTCAGTTAATAATTGAACTTGGATTCCATGACTATCCAAAAGTGCCTCCATTTCATGTACAAACCTTTATTTGGCCTTACTTGTCAGACAGTAGCACAAAGTTGTTTAATTACAGGTATTTAAAATCTGGACAATGCTGCCATTTGCATATTAAAATAAAAACCACAATCTAATACATCTGAGTTCTCAAACTGTTTTTTTACAACCCCGTACCCAGAAATATACTTGCTTGTTAGTGTGGCTACTGGAATACTCACAGAAAGTACCGTGTGCCCCTTTAATGAACTAGAGTCAGTCTTGTTCATAAAATGGGAGTCCCTGGCTGAAACAAACATGCTCATAGTGGCTTTTTGTGGCCAGATAACATAAGCGATCGAGTCCACCCAGCGGGGCCTTACAGTCAGGTTTCTTGGTGTCGAGAATATACTTGACTCTACTTTGGTACCTTCTCATCCCTCCACAGTTCTATTATGCTTTGATCATGGCTGCAGCTGTAGTGCATTCGTTTAACTTTTCAGCCAAAGCTTGATAGCTAAGCAGTTGTGTGATTCCAGTACACACACACACACACACACAGTCAACAATAAGTCCATTTTAACAACTTTAGGGTTTTACAGTGCAGTCCAGTTTATTCTTGTTGGTCAGCCCTAAATAATAATGTAGCATATGACTTGGTAGGCAAACATAGTAAGCCTCTTCTGATGTGTGCCAATAGTTTGCTTAGAACTTACAAGAGGAATATTTCTCGAATCTCGTGCTGTTCCCTTGGCAGTCCCCAAATTGCTCCTCCCTCCTTTCTCTTGCCAGAGCTACAAGACATTTGCCTTCGTTGTAATCCTTGAGAACAGTTTGTTCTAAGTGCAGTTTGGTGGGAAGAAGAAGGATTTGTAGATGGAATACTTGATTCTGACTAGCCAGGAAATGGATTACTCACAGAACCATATTTTGCAGGTCTTGCACTCTCACTTTTGCACATTTTATACCCAACAAATGTTCCAGGTGTTAGGGTTTCTCATCTGTCAGAGGAAGATTGCTGTGACAAAGTTTCTACCATCTGTGACAGAGAGAAGCACAACACTCCTGTGTAAGAGATAAATGCACAAGTGTGACACACGACACACAGGCTTGCTTATTTATATAAACTTGGCAGGAGCAAGACCTTGAAAAACATGCAGGTTTTTTTGTGAAGTGGAAGCTGAAGGTTGGCGCTGCTGATGAGGAGACGACTTGCAGTGGCAGTACTTAAGCGTGTCAGCTAACAGCATGTTGTTGGAACAGATTCTGAGACTGTTAACTTAGCAGCTGTGGAGCCTGAAGTGCAAAAAGCTGGAATGGAGTTTAATTCTGCCACCCAGACCATTTCTGTACGATGGGCAGTTTTGAATCTATAACAAAAATTTCTTCTCCTCTGCAGTTGACCACCACTCATGTGGATGACTTGACATTGCTATTTCCATCACCAGTTCTTCTTGCTCAAATAAAGACCCTTCCACCAAGGAGCCAGAAAGCAATCTAGGGTTTGGCAGGCTTCCCTTGTTTTAGCTTGTGGTAACCCACTTGAAACTTACCATGCTCCGGATTTGAAAAAACAAAAACCAGGTTAGCTTTCTGGTGATCAGTCCAAAATCTATTGTTGGGAGGGAATGATGCAGAGGAGCAATAGATTTATGTTCTAAAGAGAGATTTAAGTACTGCTGCTTAAACACCAGCACTCTGTATAGTGAAACAAACTGCCATCAGTGAAGAGCCTGTGTGCTTTGATGACTCTCTTCAGGAGGAGGATTTGGCTGCTTAGTAAAACAACATATTGGCATCACTTATCGCTATTGGCACACACACAAATCTTTTTCCAGCTTGCCCATTTGTTTATACCTGGGCCTTGCAAATTCAAGCCCCTTCCTGTGTAGAGTTAGAGGCTTTGGCTATACAGAAGGGCCAATAAAATTCCTAAAGCCGAATACTTGTCTCTTTTTGTAAATGCTCACAAAATTGAGCCCTTAAGCACTGGGGCCCTGTTGCCTGCCCTTTTAGTAAAAGTCACCAAGACGGTCCTCTCCATTGTGTAATTCGCACACCAAGCTCAGACTGCAAAGGTAAAATGGGATTTTCAGCAGTTGTGTCACGATGGGGAAATTGCATTCCCTTGTCAAGGCCTTTCTAGCAGCATTCAGAAACTTCAGAGAGCTCCAGATGTTGTTCAGTGCACGGGGAGGGGTGGGCACCTGTAGGGAGAAGTGCCCCATCCCCTGGAACACATGTGGGGCTGCACCCCTGCCTTCCCACTCTTGCGCTGCTGTCCATATTCCTCTTAGCGTTTTCCACATCATTTTCCCTGCTGCACTGCCAAAGTGCGGTATTGAGTCGTGGCTTGCATCCTCTAAAAGCAAAAGAGGTCCTATTGCTTCCAGTTCCGTGCTGGGCGGCCATTCAAGGGTTCATGTTGCCCACCCTAATCTTTAGTAGCCATAAAGGAACCAACCTAAGCATCCTAAAGCCACGAGCAAGCCCTTGAGTTTCTGGAAGCACTAGCAGAACCGAAACAGATGAGCACTTTGTTTTGTGGTTGGAGGGATGGAATAGCAGCTGAAAGATGTACATGCTTCACACAAAAATCCTGCCAAATGTTTTGGGTTAGGACAGGCAAGGTTTGCGTTACTTTAGTATGTTCAGGGTGTCTCTCCTGTGGATCCCAATATCCGAGCCTCTAACCTGCAGCAGCCCGGCTCACATTGACCTGCTGTGCCTCTCCAAAGACTTGACTTTCCCTAAGCTAGCCTGTGCCGTGTTGTTGGGTTCATAATGTTGAAATTGCATATGAGAGCATGAGGCAACGGCTGGTGTCCATTGCATTGGCTGAAAGAGGCCATCAGCCTCCGACTCCTTTCCCACTGGTGCCTGAAGAAAGCAGCATCAAAGCTGATGCCATTTTTTGTAATTTGTTTTTTGTGAACTGCCTTGAGGGCTTTTAATTGATTCACTGTACTTTTAAACTGTCCAATAACTGAAGTTCTTTGGGCGGTGTCCGATGAAAATACACCATACGGATATTAAAACAAGAAATAAGAACACCGTGGAGCCATCCAGCAGCAAAGGATGACAATGTTGCAGCATCATAAAATTAAATCGACAGAATAATGTACTAAATAGTGTACCTGAAATGCCTGGGAAAATAGAGAGAGAGTTGCCCTAGTGCAGAAAATGAGCGCCTCTGGGGGGAACATCCCGTAAATGGTAGCATCCCAAGTTGTGCATCTCCACGTTGCCCTCACACAGAAGGAATACCTGGAAGGGGCCTCAGGGACACACCGAAGCAGGTCTGAGCTCGTGGGAATTCCGCACGTCCAATCCGGGGAGCCAAGTTGGAGCTTTTTTCTGCAGACTTCCGTCTCTAAAAAGGACTGCAGTTCGAGCGTCTTCTCAGTGCTGATGAAAGTTGCACAAATAACACCTCAAACTCGTTCTAATGATTTGCTCAAAAGCAGCAGACTTATGCAAATTACACTATAGCCGCATGACTTTGGGGTGCTGATTCGTGCAAATTTCCCTAGTGGTTGGGGTTTTTTTGCAATGCACACGTGGTGGTCCCATTTTAGACAGGTTCACAAGCTAGCTCAATTCTCATGACAGTGCAGGGCTAAAGGTTTGGAATTGTGGGATGGGACAAATTGTAAAAACCCATTGGAATATCATTCCATCATTGGATTCTCTGTAGCTCCCTAGCCTCAGTTAGCAATCTTACTGTCCAGGAAGATAAACTGCAAGCCACGTTTTAAGAAATACCCTAAATAGAGCTAATGAAAATGCAGTGCATTCTCTTGTCTGTAGTTTGCTAGTGATTCCTATACCCCAGAGGGTAATTCATTCAGCATGCGTCACGTAGAAGCTGCTAGCAAGCCCATGCAGGCGACTGGCTAACAGGCGAAGGAGTCGCTTGCTACAGGCTAGTGAAACAAAATTTAAAGCACGGAATTCTCATCCCTTATTCGCACATATTCAGTATAACGCAACAGCTGTGTCTAGAACAATATTCTGTGCAACATGGTGCCGAGTCCTAAAGGGACAGGAAAAGTACATGCTACGAGTCGCTGATTTCTAGCTGCGGCAAAAACGGAATGGTTATTGAAAGGTGGTTATAAATACAGATAATGCATTGCCGGCAAAGGACCAAAACTCGTAACCTACTCCTCATACTCTTGAATTGTGTTTTTAAACTGATGACCCTTGTCTAAGCACTAAAAGAGCATCTGTAATCCTTTGTAGCCTAGCGTCAGTTTATGAAAGCTGTGCGTTAGATTTATAAAACGTGGTGGTGTAAAAAAAAAATGTATTTTAAAACTCTGAATTAGCTGTTCTGTATATCTGAATTTTGTAAATGCATTAAAATGTGACTTGTTGCCAGTGTGCTTCAGAGTGTCTGCAGAAGCATTTCACTTTCTTTAGGGAGCAGGAGCGGAAATGTGAGCTGCAGCAACACCAGGGTGAGCCCGAGTCGAGTCCTGCCTCCCTATGAACCACCAGGCAGCTAGAGTGCTGCTTTTAGCACACCCCTCCCTATTGCTACAAGCTGATGTGTCTGATAGCCAGAAAGGGGAGCAGGAGTGGGAGAGAGGAAGGACGGCTCTGCTCTGGCTTTGGGAGTTGTTAGCTGACCATCTTAGAGGAAGCAGCAGGACTGGCTCCTTCTACTACTTCAAGTGGCTTCAGCCTAGAATTTGCCACAAACGGAATTTGTGCTTTTCGAGAATTCCAGAAGCATCGCAGTTAATCAGCTCCTGCAACAACTGTGACATTACCTTGGTGGGAGCTTAAAAACTTAACACAATCGTGGGCTGGGTCCATGCAACACAACAACTCTATTAACCACACTGACTGGGTTCAGACAACACAACAAGCCATCCCTGGGTCATAAGCCACCATGGCTTCCCATGTTGTGTGAACTTAGTGAGACTGGTGGGGTGTTTGGGAAGCAACAACCTACTTGGATCAGATGCAAGGGGAGGGGAGACCTTGGAAATGTTTACACACACTGTTTTGTTTCAGACAGTGATGCTGTACTGATGCTCTGTAGCTGAGCTACTGTCTATATAAGGGAAGGCCAAGTGAAATACTAAGAGGGGTATCTTAAGTTGTACTAAAATTGCCCCCACATAAAAATCAGCGAACAGGGGAAAGCAGGGCAGGTTTTTTTTAATAATTACTTTTTGTAGCCTATAGGGGAGTTTGGCTTGCTGCATTGTTTTCTCTATCACATGTTATGAAAAACCAATCAAACCTGAGCTAGTGGGAAAAGGCTGAAGGATGCTTGATGCGTTGTAGCAATCTGTCGCTGATGAGTCTTCATAATGTAGGACGTTAACAAGCCGAGATGCTGAGCCTTGACAACTCCGATCCGTTTGCAGCGAACGACTTCAGTTTGCCTGGTCATTTTTGACCCCCGGTCAGCAACAGGTACGAAGCGAAGGCCACTTGGGGGAGGGAATGGAAAGCCAGCCCCCTGCTTAAGCCCATCTGCGCATCCCCTTTGCCTTTGGATCCGCACCTGGGGGCCAACTTGACCCGGGAGCTTCCAGTCGCTGATCCCTACAGGCACTTAAAAGACAAGCGCTGGGCTTCCTTTCTCCAGTCCACGTACTAATGCTCATTGGGGTCACCTGTCAACATTCATTTTCCTCGGGTTGCCATTTGAGATGGTGGGCAAGTGATACAAACTTGCGCACAAGGTGGATAATGCAAGGTATCCTGTCCTGCATTGCTTCAAATCCTTTAAAAGTCACCATACCGTGGGGATCCCTGTGGAACCAATTTGCCCCCCAGCGCGGTTTGGATTGATGCTGCTGTTTTAACTCGCAGTTGTACAGTTCACATATGTGGCATAAGTCCATGAACCCTTGAAGGGCCTTGTCTGTCTTCACAGTTATGTTGAATAACAATGGAGTGCCGTGTTCATGCAGCTTGTAATTCAGTTCTCTCCCCATACCCCAGTCTGCGGTGTAGCTTGAACGATGGTGTTTAGCTTGCTTGCATGTCGATGGGCCCTCAGCTACTCATGAGCCTGAAACCAAAAGCCACTAGAGAACCTACAACAAAGCAGCTACTCTGCCATGTACAGATTCCTCCTGGTTCTGCTCCAACCCATTCAGTTATAACCAACTCTAGGTCTGAGACCTGTGCTGTATCCAAGATGGCGGCCATGGGCCATCTGCTTGTAACTGCATGAGCTTCGTTACGATCTTTACTGCCCGTCTTCACCATTGTCATCCTATTCCTCGTTAGTCCAACATCTGGTCAAATGCTTCACCAGTGCTTCCCTGATGTGTTTCCTGCCCTGTTCTGTTTTCGGGGAATTGTTCTCAGTTCTTCACATGCGCATTCCTCGCACATCCTTGCTTGGTTTATGAGCCTCTGCACTGCTGTATCTACTTCACTTTTATTACTTTTATTACTCCCAGATCATCAAGAATATTTGTGCAATCAGAATGCACTGCCAAAGGGTGCTTTCCATTTGCTTTAATCCACAGGGAGTGTATTTATGCCACTTCCATGGGGCTTGGTGTGTCTCACATGTATCAAAAAGCAGCCTTTGAGAATTTGAGTTGTGTGAAAGGTGTATCATGAGGTCCTTGGAATACCATGAATACCATCCAAAGTTATCATGTATCGGCAAGTAAGTCATATTTTTCTAGCCATTTGAGCGCCTTGGTTTGTGTCTTAATTTTTCAACCAGTGCAATTTCCAAAGCTTAACCCAGTCTCTTGGAGTGTTTCCAATACTTTTCTCTCTTTAGCCTGGCTGCAGCAAATCATGTTCTAATAAGGTCTTTGTGGACGAATGTTCTGTCGGTGTCCTTAGACGGACAAAAGCAAAAACTCCCTGGATCTCTCAAGTAGATGCCATGTCCCATCAGATATGAGTGTCGTTCTTCTAGCACTTGGACAAAGCAAAACAACACAACCACCTATGAACAAAACCCCCTTCAGGATTTAGGCTGCACCGATCCATTCACAGGACCCGATTTAGGTGCTATCTGTGCGGTGATTTTATCATTCTTTGATCCGTGCAGGCCCCGGTTGCCAAACAAGGGACACCATATTGATTTGAAGCTTTTAAGTTTGCCTACCTCACTGTGTTTAAGCTGCTCCCAAATGAGAGAGCTCCTAGCACTACCAAGCAAGAGACATCCGACAGCTTATGCCATCTTTTCCTCCTCAACGCTCTCCGGATTAACCAATATAATTGTGTGCGTATAGTTGCTCTGAGAAAGCTATAACCGCAGGGAGAAAGGTTCCAACAGTTTCTTAATATGTGTGTGTGTGTGTGTGTGTGTGTGTGTGTGTGTAAAGGGAATGCTCAGGTGTTTGACTCCCAGACCTGATCTGCTTGCAGAAGTGGGCTGGCTTCCTTTGCATGGGGCTGAGTTACCTCCCTTCCTGGAAGCAGTGTGTGGACATAGGGAAAAGCTCAACTCTTGATGCACAACAAGGAGTCCATGCAAATGCCTGTTCCTGGATTTGTAAAGAACTCGCAGACTGAAAACTCATTCCAGTGCTCAGCTCTGTGCCAAATTAAGCTCTGGGAAAATATGATGTGAACTCTCTTTCTCTCCCTCCCTCCCTCCCCCCCCCCCACACACACACACAGACACAGACACAGGCTCTTGCTTAAAGAGGTGCTAGATAGATCCTCTTTCCTGCTAAAACAGTTGCCATAGCAACAGCAAGGGTGCTGCAAACACTTTTGTTAACTGAAGAGGGAGACGAAGCTTTCCTCTTTCTCTGCCTCTGTCACTCGCTAATAAAAATGCAACTTTCTAAATGTTCACTTTTAAAACACCCCCTCTCTCCCTGCCCTGATATTTTCCACACTTCCCCTGATACATTCTGAATTTCACATCTCCTTGCTTAAGGGTATGCGCTCTTTGTTTTCCACGAAGCATTAAAAGGGCAGCAATATTTAAGCCGCCAGCAGGGGGCGGCAGTGAGGTTGGTTCACTCTTGCCGCCTTGTTTTGCCTGTCGGGCTGTAAAGTTTTATTTGGGATTTTGGGGAAGGAACTTTCCACCTAGTAACTGACATCAGTAGCACATTATAGCTTCCAAACGGTGCTCCTTCTTTTAGGCCATTTTCTGCTTCCCGGGAAGCCCCGCAGGGCTTTCTGCAAGGACAGGCCAACAATAACAGAAGAGCTGCTTTGAAAGCAAGCTTGTCCAACATCGCCAATCTTCCGCCACAAAGTCGTGTTCCCAGTTCAACCAGAACAACAGTGCATCTTGACAGACCTGATCTGTGCCCTGCATAAACCAGGGTGCAGCATCCCAGAATCCTCTGCAAGTACTGAGGTTCCAGGATGGAGGGACCCCACGCTTTCCGCACACTTCCGCACTGTGATGGGGATGGTTTTATCGATCAGGATTTATACCCAGCATCCCATTTGTAAAAATGGAAAACTTTCCACTGTTTTTCAAATGTTGTGCTCCCAAGGAATGATTTCCACAGCAGTCTCCCTCTGCTACAAAGGCTTCCAAGCATCTGTGGATGCCAGGAAATGACAGCAACCCAGTGCTTCTGAATTGTTTCATGACAAAGCGAAGCAGTGCTTATTTATAGCCGCTTCCTTAAGAAGGTGACATTACTGGAGCGATAGGCTGGGGCATTACTTTATCGCTGGAATTTTACTCCTGCCATCTAGAACAAAGCTCATGAGTTGCGTGAGGAGCAGAGTGGAGAGTTTGCCCGGCTAAAGATACCTTTAATTTTCACGACCTAAATCATTTTCATCATGACAGTTCACACATACAGCCCCTGAGGAAAGTCCAGAATTGCAGGCAGCTGTGTTGATCGTGTGTGTGTGTGTGTGTGTGTGTGTGTCCCCTGTAGGTCTTCTGCAAAGCAAATCTCTCTGAATTGCCCACTGGAGACCAAACCACCCCAAAACATTTCGCATTTCAGCTGGGATAGCACATAATAATAGGGGAAGAACAGTTTCCCTCCCTCAGCTCCGGCTCCACTACACTGCTGCTTCTGCCTTAATTATAGAGAGATCCCCAGAAAGCCCTGCTGGCTTTTAAACCTTTAATTAAAAACACATCAGTGAACCATAGGAAATGTGTCCATCCATTGCTCTGCAATAAAGTGGAGGTGTTTCAGTAAGGAAAATAATAGTTTTCTAAAAAGTCTCCCTGGTTTTTAAATGCAGTCATCCAACCATGCATAAATTCATGGGCCTTTGACAGAGTGGCGCTTACTTTACTATACTGCTTGTTGACGTGTGCAGTGAAATACCATTTGTGACAGGCGAGTGCCAAAGACTGGCATGATGGGGCATCTGTCCGGGGCCCAACCACCCAGTGAGAATTCCTGGACTTGCTTCGCCTGTTCACCCTTGCGGATGACTGACTTGCCTGCCGCTTGCTCTGGCCCAGGCAATGGCAATGGCAGTGATTAGGAAACATAGAAACACAGAACATAGAAACAGAGCGAGTCAGAAGGGGCCTCCCAGGCCATCTAGTCTGACCCCTGGCCCCAACTGGCTCTGCTCATGACATGCCAGAAAGAGTGGTAGCTGCCACTACCAACTTGCTCAGTGGCTCTCTGCCTTGCAAGAAAGCAACTGGTGGCAACAAGGAAGAGGAGAAACAGATGACAAGACTGAACGGATGGGAGATTCAATGAGGGAGAAGGGTCAACCAAGGGTATCTTGCCCAAAGGCTACCCAAAATGTGGAGCTGGCGCTGTCTTTCTGGCCACCGTCTACACAAAAGAGTACCTTCAGGGATGCAAACCGTGTCCATCCCTCCACAGACAGCTTCCTGATAGCCAAGGTTTTGAAAGCATTCAACATTTCTCATATCCCCCTTTGTGTTGTGTTGTTCAAGCAGTCTGTGAAGGTACCAGAAATGAGTTTCATGCTAAGAATGTCTGTGCTTGGATGCAGCAAACAAGGATCTGCATCAACAAGGACGAAAACGACACCAATAGAAGATGCTTCTTTTATTGCACTCGGGGAGTTCTTGGTTCTTTCTCAGACAAACACCGAGAGCTTGCAACAAAACAGACAAGAAACATAACAAGAAGAAACAAGACTACCAAAACCCACATTTAACCCACTGGAAAAATATTTAGAAGCAGGTGCTTCTTGGCTGGGCTAGCTCTCCTCCCACTTCCACCGACGTGGGGAAGATTCTGCTCTCGCCAGTTTTCTGGAACTGAGTTTCCTTCTCAAGGAGGAGAACTTATCTCCCAGGACTTTTCTGAGCCCCGGGCTGTCATGGGTGAAAGGCAGGTCTCTCCGGGGCCCAGGCAGCTGCCCTGTGAACATTTCCCACCGCGTCAGGGCATCCACTGCCTGGTCCACCTGCTGGATCTCCTCCTCGGAGACATCCTTTTCTAGGGCTGCAATGCACATCTGCAGCCACACCGTATACTCCTTAATCATGTCCAAGGGCTTGGGAGTGCCGGCCAACTGCTCCTGGCTGGCGGCATCCGCCAGAGAACAGGACTGTTCATCAAAGTCGAGGTCCTGCAACGTGGAGATGGCTTGGCTGCAGGTGTCCGGGGTCAGGGGCTCCGAGAGGGACGTCACCGCCTCCGAGTCGTTCTCGCAGCCCATGCCGGAGTCCGCACTGGGTGGCAAAATGTCCTCAGACGTAGACAGATCGCCTGCTTCTTGGCTGAGCCAGGTGGATGAAATGGTTTGTATCCATGCGTAGAGTTTCTGTGCCATGAACAATGAAAAATGCCCCCCCAACGAAACGAAACAAAACAACAAAACAAAACAAAACAAACAAAACAAAACAAAACAAAACAGAGTTGTTCTTTCTGTTGCCATTTTGGAGAACTAGAGTAAGAGTTAGACCTGTCTTGTGTGCCCTACAAAATTTGGCACTGAGAGCCCATTTCTACATAGCATTTAAAGCATTGGCCCGGGACTTTGGAGATGCAAAGTTTTAGTCCCTACCCAGCTCTGAAGCTCACTGGGTGACCCTGGAGCAGTCACTCAGACTAACCTACCGCAGGGTTGTTACTGTGAGGATAAAGGGAAGAGGAGGAAACCCCTGCCTTATGCTCCTTGCCAGAGGAAGGAGGATGCGCAGCATATGTTGTTGCTTTTCTAAAGAAGAAAAGCTGCAAGAATCAATTTGAAAATGTCTCTGGATAATGCATGGTGACATCTCAAAATCTGGAGGGAGCTGGGGACTGGGCAGGATCTCTGACAGTCACATGATGGGACCTCAGCACCATGAAGAGCCCTTCCCCACCCACAAACTCTCTAGAGAAGAATAAACTGTACAAACAGAATATGTCAGCTCAAAGCTGAGCCAGGTTCCGTCCCAACTTGACCATGGACAAGCAATGCCCTGGTGTGGTCTCTTGAAGCTATGCAGCCCATAAGGACTAGAAACATGTAACTGAAGAACAGCAAATCAGAATAGGGATTCTTGGAAATTCTGTGCCCCAACATCAGATTCTGTGCTTTCATGGCAGTTGGAAGGATTTGCGGAATGAACACAGCCCTGCCTTTCGATCGATCTGTCTAACAGGTTTGCTTCTAAGACTGTACGGTTTGGAACCTCTATCAACACAAGGGCTGGATTCAGTTTTGGAAGAGCTCTTGAAAGCTGCATTCCCCGGGGGGTGGGGGTGGGGGCAAAAATACAGAAAATGCCAGCCTATTTTAGGTTAAAGCTCTTCCTGCTAGTGACTATGCTCCAGGAGAGGCATTTCAACCCTTTAGAATTGGAAACAGCTGTGGGTCTCATCATGTTTATACTCAGAAGAAACGCTCTGCTAGTTCAGATGGGCTAGCAACTATGAGGAGTTCCTGGCTTCTCCCCATAGCATGTGGCTTGGCTAACTTGCTTGAGCTGCCTATTTGTTTATTTCTTTCTTTATAGGTTTCTTGACTGCCCAACTGGCAAACAACCCAAAACAATGACAACAAGATAATGGGAAAGGGAAAACACTGCAGCAAAATTATCAAGGCACTACTGTATTAAACATAAGAAAACATATTTAAAACACTCAGGAGACGACAGTGAAATTAACCCTCTGCCTGCCAGAAGAGAAAGGTCTTCACCTGACCTCTGAGTGTACACAAGTTGATTCCCCGAGAAGCCCTTGCACAGACAGGGGCTGCCACTGAGAAGGAACTTTTCCTGCCTGAAACTAATCGCACCTTGTCTGCTCTGGTTTCTGACACCTGCCGACGTGGATTATAAGCAGACTGGTGTCGAGACAGCAACTAAGTCCTCCTGCCTTGCAGAAAGGAGACTAGGGATGACTGGCACACTCGGATCCTCTTACCCTGTAGCGCTCAATGAGCTTGAAGCCCACGACGTACTGCAGCTTCCGAAGACATATCGGACAGGGCTCCAGGGGCTGCAGCAGAATTTCATCCAAACTCAAGGCACCTTGCATGATGCATTGAAGCCAGCGACAGTTTCCTAAGCCAATCAGATGGCAGATCTCGTGGCATGTGACCTTTCATTGGAAAAACCAAGAATAAATGAAGCAGGCCTTTCATCCGCTAATGTTTTTCTTCCCTGCCTTGGGCTAACGCTCCTTTCCCTTCCCTTGTCTGGACTGAAAGGCACCCCAAACCCCCAGGACTTTTTCGGCAGCCTTTCCATTTTCTGTATGAGGTTTCTAAGAGCCACTTCAGCCGTGCAGAAATAGCATTCAGCTACGTGCACGTCCTGGGCTGTACCCCTTCCAGAGTTCAGGGCTAGGATGTTCATATTTGAACTCTCCTCCAAGTCAAAAATGGCCCATGCACAGAAAGCTAGCATGTCAAGTTTAGCACGGCTATCTCCCTGGAACTCTACTTTTCTGCATGTGGGGAGGGAATTTTTAATATGGCAGAATGTGCAAACAAGGGATTCCCCACCTGTCATTTATACTGGCGCAGTCTTTCTGGCCCAGTCACACTGCCGAAATTTCCCTAACGTACAATGCAAGACCCAAATTTGGCTTAAAGGATCCCTGTCTCATTGTGAAAGTCACAGTAGTTAAAATTACAAAGAGAGCCCTGGATAGATGAATAAAGTATTAGTGTGCCTCGTGGATACACGGAAAGGACAAACCTGGTGATAACACGAGGAAATGATTTGTGACTACATTCTCCTGTTCATTTCAGCTGGAACTGGGTGAACCTCACAGAACTGCTCACACGAGATGCTAGCCAGAAGTTTTCACAGGCAAATAAGCAAGTTGAAACTGCGGGACTGTGGATGCGTTTCTGATAGACCGTTCACCATCTGCTCTGTCTAGGGCGAGGTCTCGGTTGGCATCATCCCTACAGACCCGCGTTTGGTTTGTTCTAGGCCAAAAGGCCGTGCGTGATGAATGCCCCGTATAAACACCTGGCAATAATTAAAACCCTCTTGGAGCCCTTCAAATACAGTGGCACGCTTGCGAGCATGATCGTGGCACCCGGTTCTACAGGGATTGGCTTATAGATCAAGTCCAACAATCTTGTGAACTTCCATGGTTCCGTCTGCCTTCTGAATCTATCCCCATTTTGCTGGCTACCTCGTTTCATTTGGCCTGTTAAAAGCGTCCAACCCTCGGCTTTGCCTGATCCGTGCACTGGACAACAACTTCTCTGACCCATGAAATACTACCCCACGCCATCTCCCAGAGGTCCTCCGGACTGGAGACGCCATGGACTGAACCTTTGTGTGAAACTGAGGACCGTCGCCACCAGGTGACGGCTTCATGGACACCAGGCCCCCACACCTCTCACCTTGCAGCACTGGAGCATTTCCAGCAAATTGAACAGCAGAGCCTGGCTTCGGGCCTGCTCCAAGACTTCGTCGTGCACCTCTTGTCTCCACGGAGAGGGGTTTAGAGTAGGACAACCGACCTGGGAGAAGTCGCCAGAAAACCTGGCGAAGCTGCAGACCCCCACCTCTGTGGGGAGAGGAAGCAAATGGCGAGAGGGGTCACTGCTATTTCCATCCCTCCTGTACAGAAAAGTCACCCTAACACGTCATCTCCTTCTTGTGTCAGTTGTCTCAAAATTGGTTTCCCGCATTATTAAACCTTCTTAAAAAATTAGATTATTAATCAAGCAGAAGACTGAGCTTCAGATGACTCTGGCTTGGATTCTTAACAAGCCCAGCAAGAATCTACTACTGCCAATACTTAGCAACAATCGACCATTTACAGAATGGAGGTGGCTTGTGGGTGAAATTAGGACATCCGTAGATCAGACTAAGTTCCCACTGCAGTTTCCGATACAGAGTTCAGAATGATAAACATGGCAATCAAATACATAAATCCAAACAGAGGACGCAGCAGCATAAAATCATTAGCAAAGCTAGACTGGTTGAATTTCCCTTTTAGCCTCCTAATTTTGGCACTTTTTGTCGGAAAACTAGTCAACGTTCATCTGGTTGGTTTTCCAGCATCCTCATGGCCCCGGAGAAAAAGGAATGAAGCTTGTCCAGCTAATTAGTGTCCAGGCAGCTTCACTGACGTCGCTGCACATTGTACACACCGCACATGTTAAAGGAACTGGAAGAGGAGGTGATGCAAAACTCCGTAATAGCAGAACAACTGGCAGAGTTTCAGGATGTGAGGTCCACAATCCACCATTGTTTCCTTCTTAATTACTCCATTCAAAAATATACGGGAAGCGGCGCAGGGAGGGGGAAGAGTGCTGCCTTTCACGGACTGCCTTCCTCCACTCCCTGCAGCTCCAAGGAGCTTAAAGGTCTAAAATTTCGCTGTGGGAGGCCAGGCAGAGGGAGGAGCAGAGGATGAGTGCAAGCAAATGTGTCTCCAGTGCTTTGCGTGTTAAGTGGGAAGTTTTTAATTGGACAATAGCCCTGCTTCATCCACAGGTTTTCACAGGAAGGCCTGATTATATCCTTCCTGGCCATTTAGGATGAAAAGTGGTGGTGGAGGAGGAGGAGTCAAGTGCCAGTGTGGTCTAACTGTTAGAGTGCTTGTGAAATCTGGGTTCTAGTCCTCATGAAACTTCGGGCCAGTCCATGACCCTCAGCCTAAGCTACTGGGCAGAGTTGTTGTGAGGATAAAACAGAGGAGGACAAGGACCATATAAGCTGCTTTGGGTTCCAGGAAATGGACACAACCCCAAATAATAATAATTCCTCTCCAGAGTTGCCGCCTGCATAGAACTGCAGGAAATGAACCAAACCTTGGCCTGGCAGGAACTTGGCGAAGGTGAAGCTCCATGTCTCACAGGGGTAGAGGTCTGCTAGGGTCAGTCCCAGGACGCAGAGTGCATCCATCGGCTTGTTGTTCTTCAGAAAGGTCAGGATTCCATCTGCAGGATCAAAGATGGGGAAATACCTAATGAGAACTGTTTCTTGACAGACAGATCTTAGAAATGCCAGCAGGTACCTGTCCTGCAGCTCTTGACCTTCACTCTGCAAAACAAGACTTGAAACCAGCATGAAATTATTTCCATCAGCGGCTTTTCATTCCATTTGCTAGAGGTTTTAAGCTCAGATTCTTGGCTTCCAAAAAAGATTAAGATGACCTGTGCTTTTGCTTGGGTCTAAAAGTACCCCAGAGAACTATTCTTATGCAAATGTCCAGGTATTTTCTCACCCCATGCTTATTTTGTTTTATAGGAAGAATACTGTAAAAGTCAGGAGACTGAAATTTGGGGACATTTTTGGCTAGGCAGATTCTGACAACATCCTGTAAGGACTAGACTATAGGTTTACTTATGTGTAAATCACCCACCATGAATCAGGGGAGACCAGTTACCCCAACTTGCAACATGAAATACGTTGCAAGCTTTCCTGAGACAGGACAGGGCGAGCCTTTCAATGGAGCGCTTCCAAAAAGCAATGGCTCTGTCTAACTTCACTTCTCACTGCACACTGGCCAGTCCCCAGGGTGGCTGAACAGCTGGTAGCAAAAGGGCGACTCCATCTGAAAAGGAAAATGTGATTGCAGCTGCCTATCTGGTGGTTCATTGTTCTGGCTGCTGGGCGTGCCCCGTCCTCCCATGGAAACAGGATGTTTCCTGCCTCACTCCTTTCCTCCCTGCTGTGCGGGCAAGGGAGAAATGCCCCCTCACAAAACTGAAGTGCAAAGAGAAAGAGCTAACTTGCTGGGCCAAGTAACTTGTCCTCATGAAGCCAGCTTGCTTTCCCATCGCCTTACCAGTGTGGAGCTGTACTTTGTCTGAATCCTGGTTGTGGCGGTAACAGCAGTGGATGGAGGCGACCGGGACAGAAGGAAGGCGCTTGACGCGGAGGCCCCAGAAGAAAGATTCGACGCAGCTCTGCAGGGAATTCAGCAGCGAGTTCCCCACGGGTCCCTCGCTCAGATCTAAGGGCAAGAAGCTTTGGGTCAGTTTCTTAGGGTCTAGACGTGTGAAGAATGTGGCCCATCCAACAGTACGGAAAGAAGCCAGGCCAGGGAATCTCAGGGTCTCACTTCTGATCTTACTGCTACATGGCAATCGAGCTTGGGAAAAGAAGTTTCTTGGTCGCCTTGGAATGTTCTCCTTTATGCTTAATTGTATGGAATGGGAATGATTTTCCAGTTTGGGCAGGGAGAGAGAAGTGGGGACGGGACAACAAAGCATTGCAAATCAACTGCAATTGAAGACAGACAAAGTCCCGATTTGGGCTCATCAGGGGCTGTGTGCAACACTGAAGAAACTAAATATTTTATTCGAAGTGACTCGGATGAAAAATGAGTTGGCTGGGAGTTTAGATCAATCCTAGTGATGACTTCTAACTGTGCCCCTATAGATAGAACCCTCTGAAATCCATGAGAAACACAGATGTGTGTTTAGAAGCACCATTCTGGAATGGAAAAGTATAATGTATTTTAAAAGTAAAAAAACTAACCATCTCAACATGGATGTCATGACGCGCATTGCTGCCTGGCTGCCCCTTCACTAGAACCCAGTTTTGTAACATGAGAAGGAAGAATGCATGGAGACTTGCTTTGCGCCTGGCGGGTTGTGGCACAGGGCCATATGCGGATGGTGCCTGGCTTGCTTTGGCCCTCCTGGTCACCACCTGCGACCCTCGGGGCTCCTTCCTGGGCTGTGTTGCCACGTTCCAGCCCTGCAAGCCCACGACCTGCGGCCGTCCAGTTACCTATGGGCTGAAGATAGATGTGCTTGCGGCAAAACTTCTGCTTCCTCCTCAGCAGGGAGTGGTAGAAGGTCTCGAAGTCCTCTGGGGCGTCGGGGTGGCTCAGGAGCCAGTCGAAGGCGGTGCGAATGAACAAGCCACAGAACAGCGTCCGGCGCGGGTTGTAGGCCTCCGAGAGGAAGAGCTTCTCAGCGCTGGAGAAGGCCTTGGCATAGAGCTCCTGCAGGGCCGGGTTGGTGGAGATCAACGCGTCCTTCAGCGCCCGGGGCCCGAAGCTGAACTCCTGAGCATGCCTGCACTGCAACATCGCTGAAGGCAGGCCCTGATTCTGCAGTGCCACCTTCTGCGAACAGACAACGTGGCAGTCAGCTTCCAAACCCCACCTCTGGCCGTCAGGAAAACTGGCCGGGGGAATCTGCGTGCTCAGGGATCCCCCAACCCCCTTGGGTCACCGTGCACGTTTGGGATTTCGAAAGTGTCATCGGTGGCCACGCCATCCATCCAAGGGCTACCACAGTGGACATGGCATGCACAGAACCGTTCCCCAGAAGGCAAGGTGCTGAGGATGCAAGGAATTACCCAAATCCAAGGCCCAGGAGGGTGCTGGGGGGGGGGGGCATTATTTAAAAAAACAAGAGCGGCAAGGAGACTGGCGGACAGCAGGGTGGTGCGTATGGGCCCGCAGCCATCCCTGGGCACCCGCTGGAGACCCCGGTCTTTAGTGAAGCCTAGAAGAAGAAGGGTTTTGTTCAGGGAACTGTGGCACAGCACTGGCCTAGCAGTCAAAGATGTGAGCCAGGAAGATGCAGGGGATGCAAGTTGCCCAGCCCTGCCCTTGAACGTATTACAGAAGAAGCAGCCTCAAGAACCATCTGAGAATGCGAGGATGCTCGTTCGTGGCAGGCGAGGCCATCTACCTGTCCTGACCAGGGCCAGCTCTCCTGTGCTTCGGGCAGAGAACAAGCTGCCTTATCTTGAATCAGACTACGGGTCCATTTTGCCCTATGTTGCCAACACTGACTGGCAGCAGCTCTCCAGGGTTTTATTCCCTGACCATATCTGGAGATGACAGATTTAACCTGGGACTTGGTGCACACCTGTGTTAACAAAAAAGCCATCGTTACTCATATTTGGGGACCTTTTTGACCCCAGACATGAAAAATTTTGCCTATGAAAAGCCTTTTTCAGGCTGAAATTTTCCTCGAGAAGTTTCAAAACAACCTAAGAATGGCTTTCAGCCCTCAGCAATCTCAGATTTAGTCCTTCCTGAAGGCTTGGCCTAGTCACTGACTCTCAGCTTCACCTACTTCACCGGGCTACTGTGAAGGTAAAATGAAGAGGAGGAAGCCCATGCAAGAAGGGGGGAAGCAGGATATAAACATAAATTTTAAAAATAAAAATCATGCCACACTTCCCCAAAAGTGATTTGCAATTTGCGGCAACCTCTTAATAAACCATTCCCTTTGTAAGTTGGCTGCTGTCAAGCGACTCCCAAGAGTGACAAGCACCCATGAATTATTCTCTTTGAAAGCTCAGCACTGTGCCATCCCTCTCTCTGCTTTGCTCTGGCACCACCTCCCTTAGCTAGACGTTCTGGTCTGATAACGACAAACAGTAGCTGTAGAATAAAACATGGCACTTAAAACCATGGCAAAGAAAGGTTGCCCAAAGGCTTTGGGTGCAAAAGTTGCTTTTGGGAGAAAGGGCGATGCCTCAGGCATCCTGTTTTTATGTGCAGTCTCTGAACAGTCATTCCTGATTTTTTTACTAGCTGCTGGTTTCTCAGCCATCTGGGCTGTCAGTAACACAGAAAGCAAGGATGCTGTTTGCAAGACACAACAACCCACAGAGAGACATCAGACTTGTTTGTTTCAAGGTGGCTTGAAAGCAGAACTGTTTCCTCAGCAGGATCTGCTAACCTCACGCGGCCACTCTGAGAGCCCACAGCTTGTTCCTGCATTGCTCAGTCTGGCTTGTGTCCAGGGTTGCTCGGCGTGATGTGTGAACCTGGCAGAGTGGCTTATGCGTGGCTTGTTGGAAAGGACCACAGAGCTACCTGGCAAGCGCGGCAGAAGACTCAGCCCCCCTCGCCATATCCCCTGCCCCTCCGTTCTGCATGGCTGACCTATCTCTACGTAAACACATGTGGCCCAGCCCAGGTTCGGAGAAAGACTTGCAAGCTTCCCCCCCCCCCCGCTTTGAAGTAGAAATCCCCTCCCCATGCAGAGAGACACAGAAGGGAAGTCTTGCTTTTTCTTTTTTTAACTATTCCCCACTGGGAAAGGGGTATCAGAGCATGAAAAAAAAAGGGGGGGGCGATTAAATCCCTTCTGCCTGATTCACCATGTCCCAAATTGGGACCACACAGAGAGAGCAGTCAATTGCACCTGTATGCCTGTTTACACTGGGGAGAGAAATTGGTACTTCAGGATTTTTTGACAGGGTTCTAAGCAAGCATATATCCTCTCATAAAACTTTGGGGAACCCTGTCCGAAAGAAAGAAAGAAGAGAGAGAGAGAGAGAGAGAGAGAGAGAGAGAGAGAGAGAGAGAGAGAGAGAGAGAGAGAGAACCTATCTAAAAGGAACCAGTTTTGAGAGCTGTCAAACCTCCATGCTCCTGTAAAATGGATGGGCTTCATTCTTCCTGAGTCCCTAACGTCTCAGAAAAGTATGGAACAGTTGAGAAGCTGGGACCTATCAGGGAACACAGAGAATCCTGAGGATCCCAGTAACAATAGGGGATAAATCCTTCCATCCCCTTTTCACAAGGGAACATTACTCGTACCTTTGCTTTGAATTGACAGCTGTCAAAATCAAAACAAAGTGCAAAAGAATAATCTATTTGGAGCCTCTTTGGGTCAACAGCCATAGTATGGAAGGAATCTGTGAGGAATATGCCGGATTCCCTGGTTTAGGTTTCCTGGACTCTGGTCTGCTTGCAAGGAAGACCAAGGTTCCCCAGGCACTTTCCAGAAATCCAGTTCTATCAAGTAGCACCGTTCTTCCATGCTCAACGCCGCCAGCAGCAGCAGTGAGCAGGGAAGAAGCTGGCCACCAGGAATGGAGGCAGGGGAAGGTTCCAGTGAATGCTTACGGACTTCTTCCAGGGTGGGTTGTTACGACGTGCGAACCCACCCATGGCCACCTTTAGGGACAAGCTACGTTGACTGCAGAGCCTGGTTCTTCTGCTTTCTGCTCCCCGGGGCCAAATCCCTAGCCCACCTTTCCTATCCCAGCTGTTCCGACACACATTAAAAAAGAAGACATTGTCCACATTTGCAAGGATTTGTGAATGAATCTACCAACACCGAGCGACTGGCAAATTGCGTGCCAGTAAATCAGGGGAAAATTCATAGGCCAACAACTGATGAAAAGCCCAGAAGGCTCATAACAAATGGCTGACAAATGCCCAAGTTCAGAAAGTCGCTCCCTTGCCAAGATCAGCAGCAGGAGTTGCTGTCGAGACGCATGTATTAAAGCTCTGGTCTTGGTTCATTCTGTTGACGGCTCTTGAGAAAGATTATTTCTGATGGGGAAGCCCAAGCAAATGAGAGCAAGGAGCACTTGAAAAAGCAGAAAACATGAGAGAGTAACACATCCTGGAGAAAAGCCAATGTATGTACACAAAACTTGTGCTCCTGGGGTTCCCCATGCTCTGTCTTCTGGTAAGGCCCTTCCATCTTGAGTGCCAGCCCTGGAGGTCAGAATGCCACACGGGGCTGGCAGTGAGGGCAGGCATGGCTGGGCACCTCCCAAGAGCTCATGCCCAGCCAGAGCCCTGGAGTTCCTGCTGGCTCACCTGCCTCTCTCTGGCCCAAACGGTGGTGGAGGTGAGAAGGAGCCCCGCAGATGCTCCATAGATGCTCACCAGCTCTGCAAGCTGCTGGAAAAGCAACTAAGCTGGGGAAAAGGAAGAAAACGGCATCCGGGTATCTTTTCCAAGGGCCTTTTCCAACCTGGCCTAGGCACTAATGTAGCTGGTAACCATTTCCCGAGCACGTCCCAAAACCTGCGCAGCTGGGAAGCCACCAAATGATTGTTGCTCAAAGGAAAAGAGAGTGTGGCTCTCTCAGGAGCCCTGGGGAGCCGGCTGGGAGCCCAGGTTGGCTGGATTTAGCCCAGGGATCTGAGGCTTCCCAGCCTTCCTCCAGAGTAACTCAGGCTTCCATTTTCAAATGAAGCTTGTCCGGCCTGGTGTGGTCTACTGCCTCAAGTCTCTAGCAGCAGCCAAGCATGGCCATTCAAGCTGGTCCTTTAAGCTATGACTGTATTAGAAGAAGAAAAAGCCTTTACCGACTGCTGTGGCCGCATAGGAGGCTGCTACTCAGGGTACAGAAGCAGAAAGAAGTTGCCTAAGAGGTTACTGGGAACAAAAAGGGGTTGGTACTTTGGGCCCCAGACTTCTTGCCTTCAGCGCTGCCCTGCAGTGGAACACCACCCCCAGGAGGTGGTGCAAAGGATGTAGGTCTTGCACCGAAAGAGGTGGACCTCTGGGCCTCGGTCACATGGAAGCTCATCTTAGCCTCTCACCCAAGAGACGTACGTGTGCAGTAGCCCCTAGATTCGGTTCAGCATCGCTAGCACCGCAGGTGACCTTGCCCAAAGTCACCACCTCTGTCCTCCTGACATCCCATTTGCCGAGAAGAGATGAGCGGCTCAGCAGACAGCACAGTGTGTGGAATCTCACTGAGTGGCTGTTGGAGAATGAACAGCATCCGGTCCCCTGGTTCATCGCATTGTGCAGGTCAGCCGAGTGTACGTGGGTTTTTTTCCTTCTCCTCCGTATTTACTCGTAAACTGAGCAGCGAGCTACTTGGCTCAAAGATCCCCCAGTCCCTTTATCTTCTTGATGGACCCTTCTGTTTGTCCCCTGGTGCTGGGAGACATTCAGGGGCATGATTCTTCTCTGCCATTCCCAATGCATCCAGTACCGAGAGGACAAAGAAATAAACATAGATCATCATTTGGCGCTTATCAAAATAGAAACTGTTCTGGAAAGGAGCCCAAGGGCAAATTGCGGCCCTGCACGCTGCTCATGGCAGCTTGTTCCCGTGTTGGGCTTCTCAGGGCAGACTGAACGTATCGTCATCTGGTCTTAACAGTATGCGATGTTACCACGGCTTGCGCACATACATGACCTAAGAACAGGCTTGTGTATTTTCAAGATCCAGCCGGAGCGGCACGTAGCAGGCAACGTACGGCCCTTGGCTCCATTTCAAAAGCCCACTAAATGCGATTGGTTTGCACGTTTGGAGGGAGCAATGCACCCTTCTCTATCTCCCTGCCGCCTGGAGAGAGAAGGAAGGAATGAGAGAAAAAGGTTCTGCAGCTGCTTCTGACTCTGGCCCCCAGCACCAAGCGGTGGCCCTGATCTGTGGTCCCCGGCAAGTGACCCCCAGGGAAATGAGCCCCCCAACAGACAAGGGGTTGCCCACCGCGGTTTATGCACTGGACGCATCCCCCTTGGTGACTCAGCCTTTCATGACGTGCGCCTCAACATGCACAGCGATTCCGTTGCGATGTACCTGGTGGCAAAGGGCCGCCCAAGCTGGTACTTCTTCCCACATCACTAACACCTCCCTTGGAAACAAGTTTGCTCAGAGGGCCCACGGGGTGAGTCTTGTTAATTCCTGCTCACTCCACAAGGCAGTAGAAGATACAGCCGGAGAATGGATCCCCAATGTTCAGGCTACGTAAAAGTAGCACCGTGTTTGAGCACTCTCCCGTAACGGATTCCCCGAAGAGGTGGCTTTGGCCCAGACGGGCACCTCTCCCGCTGCCTCCCTGCTCGACTCTTTCTGCCTGAGGTTCATTTCTGAAATCCGGCACCCTGCTGTCACCGGTCTTTTGTACAAGCGCCGGGTCCTTAAGCAGACGTGTCTTTTAAACACACAGAGAGGCTTCAAAGCATGTGTCAGTTAGCAAATCCAAAACGTGTTTGGTCCTATAGGCCTATGCCCCAGTTCCTGGCACTGGCCCAGTGGGGAGTCCATGAGAATAACAAAGGTGCCAAAGCTCCCCCTCGACCACACTCAAACCAGCCAGTGGCAGGAACACTGGGCAGATCTATTCACCCTTGTGGCCTAGAGCCTTATCAGCAGGGGGGCTTCCCTTCTTAGCACCTGCCCTAGCCAGATGTTCCTCAGGGGTGGGCAAGTGACATGGGAACACTGCCAGTCTTAAAGCATGTCTTGCCACTAGAGCATGCTTTACGATTAAGAAATGGGCAACACCATACTTAAAAACTAGGCAAAACCAAAATGTTAACAAATCCGCCACACCCTGCCTGCTCCAAACCACAACCTACCAAATGTGTTGGCCTGTCATTCCCATCATCCCCTCTATCGGGGTCCTCAAACTTTTTCACCAGGGGGCCAGTTAAAAGGTGCCGGTGGGGCGTGTGGGCGCTGAGGCAGCGGTGGGCCCGCGATGTGGCCGCTTGCTCGCTTGGAGATGGTTTTCTCCTAGCGAGTCCAAAATGATCTCGCAAGCAAGCTGCTGCCTCCCTGCGCGGGGGGTGAGGCGGGCACGCACATGGCACTCGTGGCGCGCTCACGGCACCTTGAAAACCTCTGAGGCGGGCTGGATAAACGGCTATGGCGGGCCACATCCAGCCCCCAGGCTGTAATTTGAGGACCCATGCCCTATATGCTGGCTAGAGACGATGTCCATCTGGAGATAGCTCCAACACATCTGGAGATAGCCCGATTGTGAAATGCAACTTAAAGTTTTCCTCCATCTTTAATGTCCAGGGCTATTCACGCCAGATCCATTGCAACAAAAACAACACACAGTCTTGGAGTACCTTAAATTGGACACTCCAGTTTAGGGAAAAGAACACTCTCCATCCACTCTGCCAAGGTGGGTCGCGATCGGCGTGTCAGTCGATTCTTAATGTACGTAATTGTACTTCAGGACACGGTGTGGTTACGAAGCTGCGGGGCAAGGAAAGCATTACTGCCCAGTACTGCAGCCATCCTGCTAAAAGTGCCAGCGCCGGGGATGATAGTCCCCGTAGGGACATCCCAGTGGGACTAGAAACAAATCCAGGCAGCAGTGTAGACCCTCACCCACAAACCAGCTGCCTAGTCTGGATCCCCCGGGAGCAGGGAAGATCTTTGGTCGAGCAGAGGAGCTTTCAATGGCCGCTCAGATCCCAGGGACCCCAAACACTTTGCATCACCAACAGGCAGCGACCAGCTGCGCCGGGACGATCCGTTCTCCACCTGCAGCTACTCCGGAGGAGGCAGCCAAGCCCGGGAAAGGGGCGCCAGTCTTGCCGCTCATCCAAGCAGTGCCGGCGCCGCGTCCCCGCCCGCCGCGCATCCGCGAACCGCGCAGCGCCTCTCGACCGAGCCGGGGGATTCCCGGGGAAGCCCTCCGGCGCGAGGGTCCGGCAGCGGCGCGGCGCCTCGCGAAGGGGGGCACCGGCGCGCCCAGGCTGGGCAGCCGCCGCGGAAGGGGCGCGCGGGCGGCGGCGGCGGCGGCGGCGGGGAACGGGCTCCGTCTGCCGCGCTCGCCCCTCGCCTCCGCGTCTGGCTGCGTGGCGCGGCTCCAAAGCCCGCCCGCGCCCGCGCCCGCGCCCGCGCCGCCCGCCCGCCCGCCCGGGCTGCCGCAGCGCTCGCCCCGCCGCCCCCGGCGACGGGGCGCGACCTCCTCCCGGACGGCGGGCGCCCCCGCACAGGGCCGCCGGACGCCGGCCACGCCGCCTGCGCGGTCCCCGGGCCCCCTGCGCGCCGCCGGGCTCGCTGGCCCCGGAGGCTGCGCCCGCGCCCGCGCCCGCGCCCGCAGGACTCACCGCTCCGCTCCGCGCCGCGGGTCTCCGGCGCACGCGAGGAGGCGGGCGGGCGGGCGGGCAGCGCCGGTGCGGCGCAGCTCCCGCAGCCCTGCTGGCGTCGCGGACGGAGCGCCCGGGGGCGGGGCGCGGCGGGGGCGGGGCGGGGCGCGGGCTGCGCGGCGGCGGCGGCGGGGGAAGCCGCGGGGCAGCGCCGGCGCGGGACGGGACGGGACGGGACGGGCGAGCGGGCGGCCGGGGCTGCCTGCGCCTTCTCCGCGGGGGGCGCGCAGCCAGCGTCGCGTACGTGCGCCATCGCCCTGGCGGCGCGCAGGCGAGCGCTGCGAAGAGGCGGGCCGAAGACCCGGCGAACGGCCTCGTGGGCGCCCCGCCGCCTCGGTGGTCCTCCTCCTCCTCCGCCTCCCGCCGGACGCTCGCAGACGACCCCCCTGAGAAGCAGGCCAGGCCAGGGTCAAGGGGCCAAGGCACCCGGCGGGGGGGGGGCTGCCTGGCAGAAGGGGGGCTGCAGGCTGGCGGGCTGTGATTCGTGGTGATTAGTAGCAGGACTCCGAAGCTTCCCAGGCAGTTCACAGCTGTTCATAATACAATCGAACGCCATACAAATGTCCAAACTGCACCAATTGAAAAATGAATTGAAAACATCTAAAGCAACCCACGATGGGGAGAGAGCTGTGGGATGCCGGAAATGCGGAGCCTTGAATAAATGCCCCTGCACGGAGGGCTGTCTTGACCTGAAGGGTGCTGAAGGGACGACAAGGCTGGCCCCAGATGGGCCTCAAGTGGGGAGATTATTGCAGAGCTGAAGGGCCGCCACTGAGAAGGCCCTGCCCCCGCTGCTGCCCTCTGTGACTCCCCAGGCTTGGCCCTTAGGGAAGGCCCCGGATGTTGACCAAAGCGTCTGGGGGGATTGCGGTTGGTCCAGCTCTGGAGACCCAACGCTGGAGAGACTCCACAAGGAAAGCACTGCAGTTCTCTTACTGTGTTTCTGAGCCTTTCCAGCGCATGTAGCTAGCGTCTGTTGCAAAGTGGAGGCTGGGCCAGGTGGACCCTTGCTTAAGTCCAGCAGGGGCTGTTCTTAGCTGCATGAGGTGCACTGGCCCTAATTGTATCAGGTCTGATGCTTGGCAAGTCGCCAGTTCTAGCTGTCCTCTGGCATTTGAAAGGAGGTTATTAACTAGGGCATGTCTCCAGAGTAATGTTTCTCTTCCCTTTCTAGTTAATCTCCTCCTCCTCCTCAAACAAAAGCAGTGCTAGGGCAAGTCCCTTCCTCTGCAGGGAAGGGAATCATTTAAGCACAGTGCATTTAAAGGCTGTCTCTTGCAAAGAAGAGGCGCATGGACTTGTCGGTTGTGCTCTGCTCTTTTCGGAAGGGAGGGTCAGTCCTGGAAGTCAGCCAGGCAACCCGCGTGTCGGAAGGGAGGGTGAGGCAGGCCGATCTCCAGGATTCCTGGCTCGGCACACCCCTTTGGCTTTGCTGTCAGTGCTTCTACACGTGTTTCCATGTGTAGCTTAGGTCATGTTGCCTTGAGTGAGCCTTTGCCAGGGACAAGCAGGGAAGTAAGAGGAGAAAGCAACACGGAAGAGGCCAAAAGGCACGCACGAAAGGGCAGGGGGATGCGTCGCGGTGAACATCCAACTAGGTCAATTGCAGGCCTGCCGGGGGAACGGGGTGCGTTGCCAGGGATCGCTGCCTCTGCACATTGCCAGCTGTTTTACTTATGAGGCGCAGTTCCGGCATGCAGTGAGTCTTGCTGGGGGATAGAAAAACGCAGGCAAGCTCACTGGAGTCTTCTAGAGTTTCCCTAGAGCAATCCCACAATCGGAGCGGGCCTTACCTGCTGCCTTGGAACCGGCTCTTCCTACTAAATGGCTCCGGCTGAAGAGCAGACTCGCCAGAGCTGGCTCAGCGCCCTGTGGGATCGTCACAGCCATTTCAGGAGCATGCCAAGAATCCCCGTCTCCCCCAGCCCATGCCCAGGGGGATGCATTTCCAGCTGAAGAAGAGCAGGGCCTCAATAGAGCCCGCAGATCCCTTGCCAGACAAACAAAGACGATGCTCTACTGAAAGATGCCTGCATCGTTGTCAGCACAAGCTGGAGTCTTATTTATTTATTTTATTTATTTGGACATTTATAGGCCGCCCCTTGCCACAAGCCTCTTGTTTTCCAGCCATGCTAACCGAGATGGTTCTGACTTCTGAGATGGGACTTGACCCTTTTGCACGCAAAGCATGTGCCCTGCCTTGGAGCTCTCCATCTGCCCCACCAGTTTGAGTCCTTTTCTGACCACAAGCGCTCTAGATCGTTAAACTTACTTGCTTTTCCATGTAATTAACAACCTACGGTATGGATTGTCCTTTAGAGTCCTGTGTCGACTTTCCATTATTGACACCATGTGAGATATAATTAAATGCACAGCTACATCAGGGAAGCCCCGAAGTATAAAAGTCGCCATTGTCGGGGTTGAGACGATGCACAGCCCCTACCATCGTCCCTCATCATGACCCCACCGCTTCACGCTCCTCTGTTTCGCCTGTGGAAACGCGTGCAGCAGGGAGCGAGGCCAAATCTCAGCCACGAACTGGTTAGAGGATTCGAGGCAGGCCTCTGCTTCTTCACCTCCGGCCAAGATACGGTATGGCCTACCTTTCAGGGCTGTTGTAAGCCTTCTGACCGTGGATAAGTGCTGGTTTCTGCTTCACCAGCTAGTGAATTAAATTGCAGAAGGCACCAGCATTAGGCATGGCAGTACAGGAAGTCACACCCGAATCCTCCTCAGGTCGATGGGATGGATTCTTGGAGGTTTCACTGCGGGGGGGAAATGTCAGTGTGGCTGAAGGCTGTTAGCTCCTCCGTTGTGCAAAGTGCTTCTCCTCTGACCAGCTGCACTGCTTGGTTTGGATTTAACCTGCAGGGCAGCTCGGAAGAAAACATCCTTTTGGCTGGCATGTGGAGCCCAAGGGCCACGGCTCTCTTTTGGAGGCACTTTCGGCCGCAAGGGGTATGTTCCACTGGTGGGCAGGGCAGAAAGCAAAAGGGAAGGAGGTCCAAAATAGCAAAAGTAGCATCTCAAATGATTTCTCTTGGCCCAACCTTTCCTTGCAGGATTGTCGTGAGGATAAAACGGGGACGGGGAGGATGATGCACGCTACCCTGAGGTCCTTGGAAGAAAATAGACTATTCACATCATAAATACATTAAATCCGGGATGTATGCGCCCTTGCTTCCTACACTTGTTATCCTTGGCTCCTGTGACGTTCAGGAAGTCATTGGAACACACGCTCCCGTATCTGTATCATTCTGCCTCCTCGCGTGCCAGGATTTAAGAGCGGCACTCATTTGAAGTCACTCGCATCGCTTGTTATGCGCTTTGGCGGTGCCCTTTGAGAATTAAGCCATCCGACTCGGCAGGGCTCGTCTCGCCGTTAATTCATGCCTCTACGGTTTACGGAAGCGCTCCGAGAGACACTGCATCATTTTCTGCTCCGGGGTTCCTTAATGTGATTATATGTATAATTTGCCTTGGTGATGAGGAGCCGGATCCTTCTCTCTTTGACATTAGCTGGGAAAAGCCCCACAGACCGGAGCGGGGGCAGGATCTGTCCTCAGGAGATGTTCCGAGCTGAATTTCCTCCAGCTTCTCCCTTAGCTCGAGTCTTATTAAATGCACTAGTGAAGTATGTTGATTAGAGGCGGTCGGGGATTCTTCCCAGTCGTTTGAGTGGCTCAGTCTTTTCTGCATGGTTGGTATTTTGAGGGAAGCGTGCTTGCACAAAGTAGGCCTCACTGAGAAATATTTTTTTCCTGATCCAGTCCACCCCCCATTTCCTTTAGGGTGGGGCTGCCCCTTAGTTGGGGAGCCCTCCCTCTGCAAGCTGGGAGTACTGGGTTCTGTTCCCGCATCTCCAGGTAGGAGCATGAAAACACCCAGGCTCACACTCTGGGGAGCCAGTGGTAATTTCCAGCCTAGAGCAGCCGGTACCGATCCTGGTGGATCAGTTGTTCTAACCATGGTAAGACACCATGCTCTGAATCTGCACACAAGTAAAATTCAGGAAAATAGGTTTATTCGGGAATGCATTGCAAATCATTCAGAAATATGCTTTTTGTGGGATTTTTTAAAAAATCCCTGCAAATTGACGAGGACTATGGGATGGAATCACTCGCAGACAACGCATGCGAAGGAAGCTCTGCCTGGAACAGGCAAGGTTCACCCAGATAAGGGTGCGGAGGCTGCGTGCTTCATTTTCCTTTGCCGGAGCCTTTCTGTCTCGCTGGGTTTGGGCAGGGGCAAAAGGCAGCATGGAAGGAATAATCTCCCCCATGCGCTCCCCAGCGTCGTGCGAGACTGCAGCACTGCGTGAGGCGCGGAGATGTGCCTTTACGCTTTTCCTTGTATTCCCGTGTGTGTGTCTCTCTGCCTTGAAGGCATTGCTGAGTTCAAGAGGGGCTCTTGCAGTTCAGGCAACCCCCTCCCCTTCAGCCCCGTTGCAGCGTCTGGCGTAAGAATCGTTGCCGGGGCACACAGCCCGTGCCCGTCTCCAGGCGCCACCACCGGCGTGCCGAATGGATCTGCTTTCCTGGGCATAAAGCCGTGCACGGAACTCCTTAAAGCAGAGACACCACTGGTTAAAAAGCACAACAAAGAGAGGACCAAGCTGCCCTAGGGCTGGTTGGACCATTGTCCAACAAGTCTTGTGCCGTTTTTCCCTTGTGTCTCCAGTGTGGTGTTTGTCAATGCCTCCAATGCCCAACGTCTCCTCCTGGGTTTTATTTTATTTCTTATTTCTGCTTTAAATTAATGGGGAAGCTGGAAGGCGAGGGAGCGAAGAGCCGTCCTCCAGCACCATCTTGATGAAGGTTCACCGGGCCAGTTTCGTGTGCAGGGCTCCCCCGCTCCCGTTCCACATCTCTGCCTTGGTTCATCGTCCATGCTCCTTTCCTTTCCATCTCACTAATTTGCCCTTTCGGAAAAGTGTGTTTCGTGACCGGCTGCACCCAGTGTGGTCGCCGTCTTTTGGATGGCAAGCTTGCCCTATGCCATGGCAGCCATTTTGTGAAAGCGGCCATGGCACTCAACAGTCTCAGCGGGTCTCCTGACCCAAATATGGCTGGGCCTAAGCGTGGTTCATCTGAGCGGATCCGCTCCCGGGGGCTTCTGGGAGGAACCGTTTTTCCCGGCAGAGCACCTGAAGCCGGGCCGTTTGGCATGCAGACAGTGTTCCCTGCTCTACACCGCGACCTTCTCGAGAAGGGGGGGGCTCCACTGAGGAAGCAGCCCCCCAGCGTGACAGATGCTAGGCCTCAAGCGGCTTGCGCAGCGGCTCTTCCCATCCCTCTCCGCTGGCTCAGTGTTGCCAGCTGGAAATCTTGACAACACGGATGGGAGACCGGATCAGGTCGTGGTGCTTTCTGCGTGGAACTCGTGACCCAGCCGGACCTTGTCCCCTTTGCAGGGAGAGAGAGGGATATTCCCGCAGGAGGAGGACATGTGCCCCTCTCCACCTTGCAGCTTGCAGGTGTTTAGGACAGGGAAATACCATCACGCAGTACAAACACAGGTCGCTTAGCAACCACACCTTGCAGTCACAGGGCTGAAGTTGGCACTGCCGCTCTGGAGGGTCCACTTACGAGGGTGGCGGCAGGGCAAGGGGCTCGACTGGCACCTTCTCCTCTCTCCTTGGGCCAAAACTCCACGCCGTCTTGCTGTTGCTGTCAGACACCACTGAGAAGAAGAGCCCTGCTCAGGGGAACAGTGCAAGCGCCCACTGATCAGCTTCAGGGGACGGCCCCACTGTCTTCCCAGACGGAGAAACATCTCTCTCCCCTCCACTTGCTTCACATCAGGTGTAACTCTGCACACCTCGTTCGTGTCTCTGCTTACTCACCCGTTTTTCTGAGATAAGCAGCCCTGCACGTCGGAGCCTTTCCTGGTAGCTGAGCTGCTCCAGCCCCTTGCTCAGTTCAGTTGCCTCTTTCTGCACCTTTTCCAGCTCTGCCGGATCTTTTCCCCACAGTATTCCAGGGGCGCTCACACCACCAATTTCTGCATGAAACAGTTTCATTTTCAGTCGCTTTCCCAATGACAACAACGGAGGAATCCGCCTTTTTCCACACCTGGGCACAGAGATTCATCGTGCGGCACGTGAACTCAAGAGCTCTCTCCGTCTCCGTTGCCAAGATCCGACCTGCATACCTTGCACCTGCCCACACCCTTCCTTCTCTGAGCCCTCCTGTGTTTGGCAGACCACCTGAGCTGTAGAACCCGCCTGACAGGCGAGCTTAGACTGAGTCGTGCACAATGGGTCAGTGGCTGTTCCGTACTGGCTGCCGCCTTGCATGGAGTTAGACCCCTGTCCAGCTAGCCCATGATAGGCCACCCTGCCTGGTGGGCTGGGGAAGGAGTGGCCCTATTAGGGGAGCTGGCCCGCCACTCCTCTCAGCCCTCCCCAAGATGGCAAGTGAGGAGGAATGGGGGTGGTTCCAGCCCAGCTACATCCGGAAGGCCAGGGACTGATCCTGGGAAGCGTCTGCGTTCACAGCATCAGGTCTACCAGGGAGCTACAGGCCGCTGCTACTGCACCACATGATAAATAGAAGACGTTCCTTCAAGACTTTTCCAGGAACAGGAGCAAAAAAGCGGAGGATCCCGTTTCTTTACAGGTGGGTGCCCCGACCCCAGACAGTAAGAGCGTAATCCTACAGTATGCATGTATAAAACAGAAAAACACCTGCAGTTCCAGGCACGCTGCATCCAGCTGCGGATTGCCAAGTCGTGCTCCATCAGTGGTGACCTCTCTGTCCTGTGCGTGTTTGAAAATGCATAGATAGGCACTGGTCGAAACATGGAATGGGGAGATGGCCAGGGCCATCGACACAATCGCTCCTAAGCACCCTCTCCAACCAGGCAGAGCCCGTTCGTCTCCCTGGTATACACCGGAATTACGGGCGATGAAGCGGGTTGGGAGACGGCTAGAGCACAGGTGGAGGAAATCACGTGATGAGTCCGACCGAACACATCTTAGAGCACACTATCGAGCCTATGCTGTGGCGGTGAGGGCGGCGAAGAAGCGATTCTTCTCCGCGTCCATTGCCTCCTCGCAATGCCGTCCAGCGGAGATTTTTCGGGTGGTGCAGGGGCTGATAAAACCTGGCCCCGACAAAGATCTGGTGCCACCCTCGAAAGCCCGCTGTGACGAGTTCGCCACGCATTTCCAGGAGAAAGTTGCTCTGATTCGTCAGGAGCTGGACTCCACTCTTGATACAGATTCTTTTGGGGAGGGACCAACCATGCCTGCTTGTCCCTCGTTATTGGATGACTTTCAGTTTTTGCAGCCTGATGATGTGGACAAGGTGCTTGGATCGGTACGC
This sequence comes from Varanus salvator macromaculatus, assembly GCA_023646645.1. Taxonomy (NCBI): domain Eukaryota; kingdom Metazoa; phylum Chordata; class Lepidosauria; order Squamata; family Varanidae; genus Varanus; species Varanus salvator. The sequence goes on along the minus strand of JAIXND010000852.1, from coordinate 4,070,047 downwards.
TCAACCACCTGTTTACTTGACCCGTGCCCATCTTGGCTACTAAAGAACGCCAAGGACGGGATTGAGCCCTGGATCTTGGAGGTGGTCAACGCCTCTTTGAGAGACGGCCGGGTGCCGGGCCCCTTAAAGGAGGCGGTAGTCCGGCCAGTCCTAAAGAAGGCTTCCCTGGATCCAGAGGTGGTCACCAACTATAGACCAGTGGCCAACATCCCGTTTCTGGGTAAGGTGCTGGAGCGGGTGGTGGCGGGACAACTCCAGGCACTCTTGGAGGAAACTGATTATCTGGACCCATTTCAGTCTGGCTTCAGACTCGGCTTTGGCACTGAATCCGCCTTGGTCGCCCTGTATGATGACATATGCAGGGAGAGGGACAGGGGGAGTGCGTCCCTGTTAGCCCTCCTTGACATCTCAGCGGCTTTCGATACCATCGACCATGGTATCCTTCTGGAGAGGCTGGCGGGATTGGGGGTTGGAGGCACTGCTTTGCAGTGGTTCCACTCCTATCTCAATGGCCGATACCAGAAGGTGGTGCTGGGGGACTATGGCTCTGCGCCATGGCAGCTAGGCCATGGAGTTCCGCAGGGTTCCATTCTGTCCCCTTTGCTCTTTAACATCTACATGAAACCGCTGGGAGAGGTCATCAGGAGGTGTGGGCTGAGGAATCATCAGTACGCTGATGATACCCAGCTCTACCTCTCGTTTTCCACCGATCCAGGTGAGGCGGTGGCTGTGCTGAACCGGTGCCTGGCCGAGGTAATGGGCTGGATGAGGGCCAGTAAACTGAAGCTCAATCCAGGCAAGACGGAGGTCCTGTTGGTAGGTGGGTCGGGCTACAGTGTAGGGGACCTGACCCTAGTCTTGAATGGGGTTGCACTCCCTCTGAAAGACAGGGTCCGCAGCCTGGGAGTGCTCCTCGACCCGGAGCTGACCTTGGCTGCTCAAGTGTCAGCAGTGGCGAGGAGCGCCTTCCATCAGCTTCGGCTGATCCATCAGCTGCGTCCCTTCCTGGAGCTCGATTGCCTGGCGACGGTGACACATGCATTGGTGACTTCCCGCCTGGATTACTGTAACGCACTCTACGTGGGGCTTCCCTTGAAGACAGTCCGGATACTTCAATTGGTGCAAAACAGAGCTGCCAGGATGCTGAGGGGGACTGGGCATGGTTCTCATATCACCCCAGTTCTCCGTCAGCTACACTGGCTTCCCATTGAAGTCTGGGCCCAATTCAAGGTGTTGGTTCTTACCTATAAGGCCGTAAACGGCTTGGGTCCTGGTTACCTAAAGGAGCGCCTGCGACCATATATGCCCTCCCGCCCCTTACGATCAGCAGCAGAGGCTCTCCTCCGGGAACCCTCCGTGCGAGATATAAGGAGGGTGAGTACCCGGAGGAGGGCTTTCTCTGCGGTGGCGCCCCATCTGTGGAATGCGCTCCCCAGAGAGGCTCGCCTGGCGCCGCCGTCATTTGTTTTTCGGCGCCAGGCGAAGACCTATTTATTTAGACAGTATTTTAAATGTTAATTTTTTTTTCTAATTTAAGATTATTATTTAATGGATTATTTATTTATGTTGTATGTTTTAAATTTGACCTGGAGATGGGCCAGTTTTTAATATTGTATATGTTTTTAGTTGTTGTGAGCCGCCCCGAGGCTGCTGCAAGGGGCGGCATACAAATATTTAAATAAATAATAAATAAATAGATGGGAGCTGCAGGCTTTTTCCCATCTAAGCATGCATGGAATTGTGCCTCAAGCCACTCTTGCTGCAACCTCGGGACAAGGAGAGCTGAGAGCATGTTTATTGCAGACAAAAGGGCGATGCATTCAGCTCTCAGTCCGTACAGCTCCAAGGAGCTTAGACTGCAGTTGGGGATCAAAGGTTCATGTTTTGAAAAATGCATTTCTAATACACACAGAGAGGTTCCAACTTTTCAGGACAGGGGAGAAAAGCTGCATGAAAGCAGGGGAACCACCAAGTGATCTGAAAGGGACAAGATGCAAAAGTTAGCTGGGCTGGATTCAGCTCTCCGGCCTGTAGCTGTAGCTTAATGTTTGACCGCCTTTAACTGCAAAACGCCACTTCTCATCAGCCCAAACTGACGAAATGAAGCTGTGATAAAAATAACTTTTATTGGTAAGAAGAGAAAACTCCCAGGATAACAACTGGCCCAGCAGGGGCAGCAGCCAGCAGCCTACAAGTATAAAAACTCAGCGGGGCCAAACTGCCTGCGATACTTAATAAATGGATGATTCCCAAGAGCAAGGAGGGCGCACTCCATCTCTAAGCCCGAGCCTGGAAAACACAACAAAGCATGAAACCCATGTGCAAATTCATCTGACGCTCGTGCACAGTGCTTTTTTTCGGGAGGGTGGCAGTCCGTGATTGCTTCCCTGTACACGAGTCACTGCATGAGTACAAAGTCACTGCACGAGTCACTCACACGAGTACAAAGAAACCCATCTTGCAGGCTCATCATGATGTGACAGAAAGAGCAATCCAGTTGTTTCTAGATCGAGGGTGAACGGCCTCAATACCCCGAGCGATGGACTGCGAAGATTGATTTTAAAAAATCAAGGCAGGCTGAATTGAGTACGCCCTTGGCAGAATCCGCTCCCAAAGACTTACCGCATTAACTGTGTGCTCACTCTTTTCCATCTTGCTGGACAAGCACACCTGGATACTTATGGCTTGCCTGGATTTTGCAGCTTGGCGATTTCATAGATCTATTCTTAGTAGCACCGCATTTTTGGGAATGAGTCTGTAAAAACACTGACCTGCGAAATCGTAACTTTGCCCCTTCACCAGCAATTTTTGTGCGTGTCTTTTAGCAATGACTTTGGTTCTTACTCCTCCTGGATGAGGTCCATTAACTGCTTCCTATAGGGGGATTTTGTGGAACCCACCCATACAGGAAGTATTCCTTTGCAAAATGGCCCGTTTTGCCCTTGGTTGGGGGACCGCCTAGGCAAAAAGGTCACTTTCTACACTGAGCCAGTTCCTCAGTAACAGTCTGCTTCGTTCTCTTCCTTGTTCCCTGCAGCAGAAAGGATGTCTTGCAAGAGCGACTGGGGATTCTGCTCCAAGTGGTCACTGCTTACATCCAGGGACCGCTGCAAACCCTCCAGGTCTATTGTCTCTAAAGTCAGGAGCAGGCTGTCTGAGTCCTGGAAAGACCTTTCAGCAGAATCCCCAAAGGGAAGGACCAAGACAGACGGAGACGCTCCCTTCGGCTCTTCCTCTGTCCCAGCCGTGGCATCTTGCTCTAATCTCCTCTCCTGCTCCAGGCAGCTGTCTTTGCAAATCTTCGATTTCACCGCTTGAAGGATCTGGCAGGCTTTCTGGGCCACCGGCCTGTCGCAGTCATGCAAGGCTCCGAAGAGAAACTCAAAGAGCTTCACTCGGCAGAATGTCTGCAGCAGTTCAGAAGGACAGGTGGACCCTCCGGCAGACGACGGGCAGGCAGTCCATGAGCCTTCCAAAAGCCCGAACCGGCCAAAAGTCTGGGCAGCGAACACTGCGGCCAGTTCCAAGCCAGTAAGCTTGACTTCCCAGTCCAGGTCTGCTCTCACAGCCTGGATCGCCCTGGCAATAAACTGCTCGGGATTGGCCAGCACTTCGGGGTGGCCTTCTCGTAGCCAGTCAAGGAAGACGCTGATCACGGCTCTACGAGGGAAGCCTTCGGAGTCGGCGGACAAGATTTCCAGCAAGCGAGTGCCGACGCCGGCCTGGGGAACGGGCACAAGGAGGAGGACGGGGATCTCAGCACAGCTGTCATCAGTATCTCGCTTTCATCGGTGCATGCATTACAGGCAGGCGGGGCTCAAAGACGCACTCGCCATGGGATGCACCGCGACACATCGGTAGCACTAATGAATCTTTAGTACAACGACCCAGGCAACTCATTGCACGGATGCAATCAACCTATTTTAGGACTGACTGTAAGACACAGTATCAGTTCATATTGAACTGCAATGCAGAAGCCAAAGACAGGTACTGCCCAGAGAGCATAGGATATCGGGCGGTACAAAAATAAAATAAAATAAAATAAAAATAATAAATGAACAATACAACAAACTTTTCCAGTGCACTGAGGCATGAGTGAATACGCAGTGAAGAGCCAAGAGACAACTAGGTCCCTCCAACACGGAGCACCTAATATCTTCTGTGTGGAACGCTCCCACTGACTTGGTTTGGATAACACAGGAACCCACACTCAGGAACGAAGTATGGGCTGAACGCTGGGCTGCTGTGTTGTCCGGACCAGTTGCGCTAACCTGTTAATGACAAACAACCCCAAAGAGAACTCATAGTGTGTCGCTGGGCCGTGAACTGACTTGTTGCCTCAGCTTGGTTCAGACCACCTGTAAATAACCCATAAATGTGCAGGTTTTATCCTACAAATCGGGGAGGACACGCTATTTTCCAGGGAAGACAAAATAGCTTCGCTGCCCGTGAGGGCGGCTAGGCCAGAACGGGTTCCCAGTGCTCTGGCACCACCACTGAGAAGGCCCTGCTCCTGGGGCAGATCCAGTGGGGGCAAGACAGAGGTCAGGGCCGCCCAGGTTGGGTAAAGCCCGGCAACAGCTGATCAACGCACAGTAAAATTGCGCCCCGAAGGGCAGAGACCTCCACAAACAAAACAAATCCTGGAAATAGGATCAGCACAGCGAGCTGCCGCTGCACAGGCCGATCTGTGTCCCTGCACTTTGGGCTGCACGCAAAGGGCCGCTTCCAAAGCACCTGCCAAGAGGGGCTGGTTCAGGAAGGGTGGCAGCGTCTCCCAGGCCGGGCAAGACCAGGACATCTCCCGCTGCGCAGCCTGGTCGGCAGGCAAGCGAAACGCTTCTTGCTGACTGTACCTCTTTGTGGCCCCCATTGTTTTCCAGGCTGGGCATCTCGGAGCCACTGCTGGTGACAAGAGAAAGCTGCCCAGAGGCTTTCACGGCGCTGGCTCGCACGTAGCTCTCCGGGTCGTCCAGGAGGCCCCCCACGAGCGCCGGCACTTCGGACGAGAACAGGTCACGGCAAAACCACTCCTGTCCTGTGGGGAGAGACGGCGCGGCCGGCTTGCCCTGCCTTCTCACACGAGCCACCCATGCGGGTGTCTCCCTGCCGCGGGCAGGTTCTACCAGGGCCCCCCCTGGGCATGCTGCCTGGCTCCCAAAGCCCCACAGCTGGTGCGGAGCCAGGAGAGGCTCAGGAAACCTTTTCTGGGATCATGCCTGGCAGGCTAAGCACCGGCCAGCCAGGTGCTTCTGGAAGCTCCCGGAAAGGAACGGCGGCAAAAAGACGACGCTCTCCCACCCACTCTCGAATCAAGCAGCAAGGGCTCCCATGCGCCCTGCGGGGCTTTAGCCTGAGCTTCTAAGGTGCTGTCTAAAGTGCTGGACTGTACCAAGCCAAACCCCCATGGACTCAGCACCATGAGTAGCTCTTTTAATATTCAGACTGAAGCCCAGGGTGGATATACTGCCCAAAAGAGTCACCAGCCACTGCTGGAATCGAGGTAGACTGCACCTAAGCATTGTGGTTCCCTTTGGCCCATCATAGGTGGAACCTCTCCGATGCATCCGGGGTACCAGGCTGTGGGAGCTGCCACTTCGGCACTTACCCCTCAAACACTTCAGCGACAGCGTCAGATGCTCCAGGGACGAGTCGCGGATTTCCCAGCTTGGGCTGCACAGGCGTTTCTGTAACACAGGCAGGAGATCTGCCCGAAAGGGGGAAGGTTCAGAGACAGAATCACCAAATATCCGAACTGGAAGAGTATGAAGCTTATCTAGGCCACCCCCGCTGCTCTGTGTAGAGATCAGCTTCTCCTTAGACTGGGTTCACACAACACAAGAACCCACACTCAAGGGCAATGGGACCACTGAACCATGGGTTATCAAGTGGGGAGAAACGTCACAAAAGCTGGGAGACCAGGCAGCTGGGGTCTGGGTGCTAGGGAGGGGACATGGCCCCGGGGGAACTGGGAAGGCCGGCTCGTGCCCCAGGGCCTGTTTCTCCATCCCTGCTCTCCTCGGACCTTGAGCTAATTCACGCAGCTCCAGCTGCGATATTTCTACCTCTGTTAAATTGCTTGTGCCGCCCAAAGTCTTCAGTAGAGCTGGATGGTTCCAGGATGCTCCGAAGCCATTTGAGTGCCGCTTGGAATGCCTTCTTCAGGACCTGCGGGGAATTCAGCAGGGAATGCCAGAAGCCTGAGAAAAGAGATGCGGCCACCCTGGCGAAGAAGAAACCTCTGCCCGCCTCTTCTCCGAGAATCTTGTGCACAGACAAGAATCAGACATTGCAAGCGAGCAGAAGTGTGCCAATATGGCACCGTGATTCTACCAGCCCCGCAAAGCTCCCCCAACACACAGCCATAATTATTGGATCAGGAACACCCCGAGGCTTCTTTGCAAGGGGGCGGCATATAAATATGTGAATAAATAAACAAACACAGAGGTGCTTGTGATACATGCACAAGAAGCTTCTTCAGATCTGCTATAATCCGAGTGAGAGAAGTCCTTAAGCCCACGGTCGTCCTTCAAGTCCGTATCATGCCTGGCAATCAGGGCAAACTGGACAATTCACACCGTTGGCTGGGCGTTAGTAGCAAGTATGGGATTGTGTTTTAGCCTCCACTTTAGCTGAAAATGCTCGCAGGCTGCAGAGAAGTAATAAAATAGACCCTGCACTTATGCTTATAAAAAGACACAGCACGGAAGGAAAAGGGATGCGGAGCAAGGAGGAAAGATGCAGGCCCAGGCATCCATGCGGAAAGTTACAGTCCTTATGAAATTTCGGTTGCAAGCTAGGTGATACCTGAAGGGGCAATGGAACAGCCTCCTTCTCTTCTCCCCTCCTCTTTTGCAAGGTAATGGAATGGCTACCATTAAGGAAGCATTCTAGAATGATCCAAAAGGAGCCAGCTGAACGTACGCAAAGGTAGCTGGCAGCCAGCCGCATCCCTGCTGCAATACCATCTCTGCGGGCTCCGCATGTCATACTTACAGTAGGGCTCGTATCTGGGCTCTTCAAATACACAAGAAGGATGTCAAAGACACGCTCCGTGGCTTCGTCGTGGGTCAAAGCTAAACACACCAAGGAGAACAATCAGGGCTTGTAAATGGGAATAGACCAGACTCCAGACTTGCAAAGAAATTACAGACACCCACGTCTCATTGAATGGGGAAGACGGTCCAAAAAGGTCATCCAAAGTTCTGCCCTGCCAAGCCAAACACACATTTTGCAGCCAGAAAGCCAGCTGCAGGGAAACGGGAAGAATCTCAAGTCCCTTGTGATGGAAAGAGCCCCCTCCCTTGTGGCACCACAACTGCAGACCGCCCCCTCCCGGGGAGAGGAGGCGAAGCCACCCCAAGGTGGCCTACAACTGGCAACGGTAATATTGGGTTGCTTAACCCATAGTTTCTGGGTTCAGACGTAAACAGCAGAGCCCAGTGGGACCAGCTGCAGGCTTGGGCTGCTCCTCGTAAGAAGCATCGCTGGGGGAATGTTCCCCACGCCCCTGCAGCAAATCCTGAGGCTGAAGAATACAAAACGGGGATGGGAAAGAATGCAGGAGCTTACCTGCCCACCGGGAGAGCGCCCCGAGGAGACCGAGGGCCGCCCGCTGAACCCGGAAGCAGCCGATCAGGATCTTGCCAACTGACGCTCCCAGGGCGGAGACCGGAACAGCACGGCCGACACAAAACCGCAGGATGGTCACCACGGAGTGCAGCAGAGGCTTATGGGGGAAATCCACAGAGGCGCCAGCCTGCCGGAGGAAAAGGCGTATGCATTCCGGACTAACTGACCAGCCATGTATTACATCCAGCGAACACACGGGGCCTGTAGATGTCGGACTACAACTCCCATCAGGCATAGCTGGTGAGGGATGATGGAAGCTGCAGCCTCATATCACTCTGGGTGTACTTGTGGGGATGCTGCCGTCCCATCAATGCAGGCTGGGGCTTCAGTTGCATTTTTAAAGGACCCTCGCACCTTGGAAAGGGGGCCGGGGGGCCTTCTGAAAAAACTGGGCGTAGCAGCAGCAGGAGGCCTGGACTCCTGCGGCAGGAGGGCTTTCCGTTTGCCCCTCGGCCATCCCCAGATCTGGGCTGGCGGCTCCTCTCATGCTAATCCTAAGCAAGGCCTGGTGGAGTCCTGGCCCTCCGCATCCCCTAGACCCTCTTGTGTTGGCACCCTAAATATGGGGCCGAGAAAGACTCACCTAGCCCCCTCTGCCTTCTTTTCAGCACTGGGCAAGGACTTCTTGGTTTCTGCAAGCCCCGCTCTTTATGTTAGCACATCTTCCGTGCCTTTTTAAAGCTTCCCATTTCATGCCTGCCTTAGGATTGTCCAGCTCATTTTAACGGGATTTCATTTGGAGGAAGAACTGTTTTCCCTCCCTGTGAACCACCCTGGGAATTTCTACTAAAGGGGTTTGGGCGTTTCTACCATGAATAAAAACATTGGAAAACCGGAGGCCTGTCTAGGGCCTCGATCCTAGCCTTTCTGGATTAGTCTCTGCCTTCACTCGGGAAGGCAGCCGAGCCCCTTGAAGAGGGACAAGGCATATCCCAGTGCCTCCCGAGTCCTTGCTTCTCGCTGAGAACTAGAAAACCTTATGCAAAACATAATGCAAGGAAAAATGGGTTGATGGAATGGCCCACATCTTATGCAAATAAAGCCTATTGGCACCTGACGTGTCCAGAATGCAAAAGTCAGTGGAAGTTGGCTGAGAATCTCCTCTCGCTCTTTCTGCAAAGCTTAAAGCCTCGACAATTCTCACCACTGCTAATACAATTGTGTTACTGCCAATTAGCGCCACTGTGACAGGTTCTTTTGCATCGGTTTAAGCTCTAATTCAATTGACACAGAACATGCTGCTTGTGTTATGCTGACGTTAAACTCCAGCCTTTCCTGTGCACAGAGCCTCTTTAAGCCTGTGGTCTGAATTCAATTTGGAGACGCTCCCAGGGTTCCATCCGAGTGGAGGGAGAAAAGCAAAGGTGAGCAGAGCAGGGCCAAAAGAACAAAAACACCAGCCTATTTCAGCATCAGGGAATTATGGCTTCTAAGCAAACCTAAGCAGAGTTATTTCAGCCTTTGAGGATGGGGAAAAGGTATGGAAAAGCTGGGAAGTCACTGGGAATACATGCCCTCCAGAAAGTCCTAAACTTGGCCCTTGCTTTCCTTTATGGAAGTGATCCATTGCCTAGAAGGTTTTCCTCCTCTTCTTCTGCCTTTCATTTACCCCTCTGGAAATGTATGCATCCTCCGGAAGTCCCAAATGGCACTGGGAAACCTCCCGCTTGGGCGCCTCCTTTCCCCCACATCACTGACCATCCTGGCTGGTTGGAAATTGCAGTGCAACACATCTGGAGGGCATGAGTTGAAAAAGGATGCTCTGTGACTTACCAAACACTGGATCTCCTCAAGATAAACCAAGGACTGGCACAGGAGGCTGACACAGGAAGACCTGGAAGAGAGGACGGGCTCTACGGGAGCAGCGTTGGAAGGAGGACCTTCCAGCAAACCTGGAGAGACGGGGGGCAAGATGACACTTGAACAGCGAAACACGCTCTGCTGTGGCAAGCAGCAGTCCCCACAGGAGAGGAATCGGTCAGACTTGCATCTGATTCCGCCACCTAGAAAAGTGGGGCATTCCTACAAGTATTATCCTTTTCATTCTCAACCCACACAGACACCTATGGGGGTCTAGTCACCCAAACGGAACCTTTCAGAAGCTATCCAAGGAGCGGGAGTTATTCTGGGGCTAGGAAGCTGCATGGCGGACGGCTGCCTTGAAGCCTAGCATGACTCCACCACCCCACCAACACTAGGGCTGCCGGCCTTCGCTGGGCCTGTCCCCATTCTGCTCTGAACTTCGGATCCATCTCTGCTTTCCTAGCGCCGAGCTCTGGGAGGGGCATTGCGCTTTGAGCTGCAGCAAGGCATCATACCTGGGAAGTCCACAGAGTCAGAAACGCTTCTACAAATGCAGCTCATCGGCAAGACAAGGACAGTCAGACTTTGCGTCTTGATTGCCTGCGGGCTTCAAAGAAAGAGTGCCTGGTTACATCAGAAGATCTTCATGGTTCAGTGCAGAGGTAAGCAAGCTTTTTCAGCTGATGGGGACGCTCTCTTACCACGCCTCCAGTTTCAAGAGCCCCAAGGCCAGGGGACCAGCCTGAGCCAGGCTTAAGTTCTTTAGGGCCAGTGCGACCAGCCTCCAGAGGCTGCATTCAGGAGAGCTAAATGCTGGAGACCTACAAGCAAGAGACACTGGTGAGTTGGGTGCAGACAGAAGCAGCAGGGGGCTGGGGGGTGGAGCTTTGGTTCACGAACACAACGCTTCGTGCCCACCCTAGACCACTGCTCATGGAAACCGGTGTCCCAGGAACACCTAAATGGGGAGTCCAACAAAAGTTCAGCGATTGGTCCCCAGTTCATTTATGGACAGAATGCAAAGCACTGGTTCGAACATTTAATGCCCTAAATGACTTGCATCCAGAGCAAGGAAGGCAGAAGGCTGATCTCCGGGTGTTTGGGACTTCAGCTCTCAGCTTTCCTGACCACTGGCCATTCCTGATACAGATTACCTCCTCCCTCTTCTTCTGCTGAGGACTTACTCCGAACTGAATCTCTCCGTAATGGAGAACAAGACGCCAGGGCCTTTGGAAGTGAAACACGCCTTCCTAACACTGACGTGGAGAACAGCCAGCGCTTTTCCAGAAATGCCCTAGCCTGCTGCCTCTGTATCTGGTGAAACAAACCATCAACAGCCCGTGATTCTGGAATTGCCCATGACAAATATTCATTGTTTAAACAACCCAGAGTTCCCAACAAACCATGGATTTCCTTTGTGGGTTGTCTGAAGATAGCAGTCCCTATTAACCCCAAGTTTTGAATTCACATGTAATGATAATCCATGATTCAACAACCCATCTTAGGATAAACCAAGGTTAGCATTACATGGTCACCCAGCCTAACTGGTAGTAAGACCATCTACCTTGCCATGTTAAGGAACAGATCCACCAGCGAATGTCCAGCCAGGACTGGTTCCTCTGTCAGAAGGGACCCAACCGTATCTGCTATCCGAGACCAAAGCACTTCAGTCCATGCATCCTGGCTGTGTTCAAATAATGTCGTTAGCAACTTCAAGGAATGTTGAACACGAGAGGTGGCACGGGACTGAAGAGACTCCTCGACTCGAGCCATGATCATCCGTGCACAGGCTGGCCAATCACAGTCCTTGGTGCTGAGAAGGCGAGATGGTTCGGACTGCACCGAGAAGATGAGCATGCGGGCAAGAAGCCGACTGGCTCCCGAAGCGACGAACAGGCTGCGGTCTCCTTGAAGGGTGAAAATCACATCCAGGGCTCCTGGTTTGGGAAAAAAAGAAATACACAAGCGTCTTAGTGATCTTGTCATAAGAAATTGTCTGTCTTGAGGATCCTGTTGTGTTTTCAATGAAAACAGTAACTTAGACCCAGCATGCCCAAGCTGAGTTCTCTGGGTGATTTACAAAGATTAACCCCTTCAAATGCAATATAATAATGTAAAATCACGATCAAGTAATTTTAAAACGAAGGTCAATGGATTTTGAAGGATCTATTATCATATGCGGTCAAATACCTGGGGGCAGGGGAAGGTCTTACCCTGGTGTTAAAAACGTAACGGTACTGGTGCCAGGTGGACCTTGCTAGAAAAAGCATTCCATAATCGGCGGGACCACTGCCAAGACCTTCTCCCTCATTCCCATCCTTGGAACCTCCCTCAGGAGTCCTGGGAGCTGGGCCTTAGGCAAAGATCATTCTGCCAGGCAGGGCGGTCCCAATTCATTCTACCCCATAGGGTTCGGCTTAGTTACCAGATATCATGGGAATGAGCTGGTTCTAAGCAGGATCCTTAAGGCAAGACAGCCAAGGTTGTCCAGGATGCCTTTCAGTTCTACAGCCTTAGAAAGACCCAGTGCTTCTGCAATGCTCTCAGCCACGGACACGGGTCCAAGGCGCACATTCGTGCAGGAAGAGCATCCGAGGGAAAACGTACCGGAGTTGCACAGGAACTGGAAGGCACTGTAGTGTTGCAGCATTGTGTAGGCTCCCTGGACCCAGCCGCTCCGGATGGACATGTCTTCCCACAATGCACTGCCAAGGGGGCCCGCTTCGCCAAAGGCACCAAACACCACTTCTCCCTGCTGAGTTAAGAACAGTGGGGGAAGGAGACTGAAAACACTCCTGTGCAAATTTGGGGAGAAAAAGAAGGCCGACGGCTCCACAGGGCTGGCCGGGGCACACAAGGAGCTGCAGGAGTGTTTTCTGTCTAACCCTGCAAACTGCACCATGATTTACTCTATTTCAGGCATTTGACAGCATAGGGTAAGGTTTTAATGAGTCCTGGGATTTACAGCGGATTGTTTAACTTTCTTACTTTTTTGTTCCTTGGTTTCTGTGAGGCAATGATATTGTATTACTGGGGCTTTCGTCTTGCTGAACCAACCTTTGACTTTCACTATTGTGCAGTGCAGAAACTGAATACAAGAAAAACGAACTTGAAATGATGAAGAAACGTAAAGAAAATGCCCAAGCAGTTAAGCAGATTCCGCCTACATTACCATCTGTGAAGTATAGAAAGAACGTTAAATGTACAACTCTCTCTCAACAACTAGATTTAAATTAGATGCATAATTATTCGTCTGCTTGTCCCTGGATTTTTAAAAAAGTTTTAACATGTAAGCAGCAAGAGTTCCTTCTTGACAGAGGTCTCAGTAAATTCAAGTACGGCTTATCTTCACAAAGGATTCCAGCAGATCCGTCTTCCTCAACACGGTCATCCTGGAAGCAGGGAAACACGTGACTCTCCAGGCGTTTTGGACTACAACTCCCTCCACCCCAACACATGGTCATGGATTATGGGAGCTACAGTCCAAGGCTTCTGGCAGGAACCAGCTTCCCGACCTGGTGATGTTGTCATCTTTACCGCCTACGGCAGCGTGGGGATACAAGCGCTTGTTCCATCTCAAAACTTGACTGACCTGCAGGCGTTGGAAACCGGCTTCAGTCCGGGCGAGTATCCCCGTGAGCCGCAGCACAAAGGACAGGACGCCAGGATCCGGCTCCTCTTGTCTGAGCACTGCAAGGATCAGCTCCGTCAAACAGGGATTTTCCTCTAACAGCAGCAGGCTGGGCACTGGAAATGTGGAGGGAAAATGTCGGGGAAAGATCCTGTTAGGTGGTTCAGTTCCAACGCAGCGCTCTCCCAAAAGCTTATGCGTGTATGTTTAGAAGCGAATCCTACTGAAGACAACACGATTTACTCCTAAGCAGGTGTCTGCAAGATGGCAGCCACAACCTACTAAGGAATGTGGCATGTCCCATCTTAATCTGGACATGATACTATCCTGATTCTAGTTTTCATCTCTGAGGATGTGTGTGATGCCGCCGTGTTCAAATCAATTTGGTGACCCCTGAGGCAGACATTATCTTCACACCAGGAGAACATAATCTTCTACACACTGGATCTTCCAATTATCTCTGCGGAAAAACCATGTTTAACTAAGCCCTTGGCAGGGGGAAACCCCCCCAAAAGGTAACACACACTATTTAAACAGAATTTTCAGGGGCATCTGCAGAAATGCCCTCCAGAAATCAATCTAGCCACCTTGTTTAGGTTTATTAAACCAGTAATATCAGAAATAAACAACATCATGGTGGGTGTTTGGAATTACAAGTGCCAGGTCTCTCATAATGTTGATAGAGTGTATTCAGTATTCATGCATTGCATAATAACAACGTCTAACCATAATCCTCACGACAGCCTTGTAAAGTAACCCAGTATTATTACCCTCCATCATGTGGCCATGCGGGCTGGGAGGGAGTGAGCACTGTAGTCTAACCCATCAGGATGGGACTGGGTGGGGGAAGTCCACCCCACTGATGGAACGCTCACCCAACCTGCGAAGAGTCAGCACAGAATCAAAAGTCAACCTACCAGTGTCCGTCAAGGTCTTAAACCAGTCTAGTAACTTTTCTAAACAGGTGTCATCTGAAACCGGAGATCTTGGGTCTGCTAGAACGGTGCAGACGGAAGGAAGGAGTTGGGCACACTTTGCATCCATCCTGAGCTTGAGGATCCGTTTCTGTTCCTCCAGAAAGAAATCGGTGCCTTTTTTTTTCTTTCTTTCCCTTCCTTAATGGCTCATATTCTGGGTTAGGAAAAATACTGGGTTAGCAACTGATCAATGTACAGAGTGCTGGGCTGGGGAAAGGGGATGGGGACCGGGAAGGACTCAGGAAAAGTGGTCGCGATGGAAATGGGGCTTGCCGATTTCTCTGGGGCGCCTTTACTCCAAGCCCCTTTCTGCAGCGGAGTCCCACGACCGCGAACGACACGGAGCTAACTCCCAAGTCATCGCACACAGCCGGAGCCCTGGAAATGCAAAGTTTGGTCCGCCTACAGAAGCCCGACTGACTTTCCCAGGTCTACCCCGAAGTCTGCGCTCCGATTTCAGGGGCTCGCCCGCAAGTAAGGGTGCACGGGAGTCAGCCGCGTGAATCAGAGAGGCTCGCACGCACGTAAGGCTTGCACGCATGTTTCGTAACGATCATCCGAAAAGGCATGGCGAGGCCAGCATCCTGAGCGCTGCAACCCCGGCTGGGCAAGAATGACCCCTCTCGAAGCGAAGGTGCAGCGGCCCTTCACCTGGAGGGAGGCGGCACAGGCGCCCTTACCTGCCCCCTTCTGCCTGAGCCAGCACGACCGAGCAGGATCAGGCCATCCCCAAGTCTGAGCATGCTCAGTGCGCCCCCCCCCCGACCGAGCATGCTCAGTGCGCGGGATGGAAGCTGCGGGGCTTTTCTTGCCCGTTCCTGGAGCTTTGGAGCAGGAGGCAAAAGCCATCTGGATCTCCTGGATTTGGAGTAGATCGGCAAGAATAATCATTCTCAGGGTGCAATGCCACCCACCTTTAGGCAGAAAAATGTCCTACAACTTCTAGCATGCTGAGCATTACGGGGAAATCCCCTCCCGCGCTCCGTGCCTGCTGGGGCATGCGAAGCAATCCGGCTCATGTTGCCGAGCCGCTAGAAAACCACCCCAAACCCGCTGTCCTTATTTAGATAGCTCGGTTTTCATCTTCTCTTTGGGCCAAAAATGCTAACAGAGATGCTTATTACGATTTGTTAAAAAGTCTCTGCTTGCAGGTGTGTTCCCGCAACCAGGGATCATGGGACTTGTAGTGCAACACCTCTGGATGGTGCCAGGTTGGAGACAGTGGCTGCAAAGCGACCTAGCGGTCTTGCAAGGCAGGCAGCCCCCGAGTCTTCAACAGGATCGACTCTCGGCGGCGGCGCCCTGCATTCCTGCGCGCGCGCCTACTCAAGAGTAAGCCTCACTGAACACAACGGGACTTACTTCTGGGTAAACCGGCCTAGGAGGCAGCGAGGCCCTTCTGGGACTGCCGTTAAAGGGCAGTCCGAAGTCGGGAGGGCCTGATTCTGTGCGCGTTTACTCAGGAGTAACTGCCAGGGCGTGCCCTACGGCCAGAAACGAGCGAGTTGAGCCGCCTCTTTCCGGGCTCCGTGGGGCTGTTTCTGAGCATGCGCACTTGGCCGGGCCGAACTTTTCCGAAGGAGGAGTCGGGCAACTCCGGGTAACTTCCCGTTCGTCCCGAAGCTCTGCGAGAACTCCGGGAGCAATGCCGCTGGCCCGGCCCGGGCGCCTCCCCGCCCCGCCCCGCGAGTGCATCCGGGTCTCTCGGCCCTGGTTGCCGTGGCCGGTTGCCATGGACTCCCAAACCCGGAAGTTCGGAGGCTCGCGGACGGAGCGGCGACTGGCCGCCCGAGGCGCAGACGGAGCCGCCGCCGCCGCCGCGCTTGTGCCGGAGCTCGCTCGGGGGACCGCTGGGTGGCGTGGCCGGGCCGGGCCGGGCCTGCGGCGTGTAGCGTGTGGCCTTCGGGCGCCTTCCCGTTATGTCTGAGGGCCCCAGCGAGACCGCCGCAGAGCGGGAGCTGGCGCTGGTGAGGGGCGGCCGGGGAGCGCGGGGCTCGGGCGGCGGGAGCGGGGCGCGACCGCCCCGCACCAGGCTGGCAGGCAGGCAGGCGGGCGGCGGTGGGCGCCCCCTGCCCAGGCCTCCCTCAGGCAGATGGGGCGCCCCCTGCGCGCGCCTTGGGGAGGAGCGTGGGCGCCCCCTAGTCGTCCCTCCCCGGGCTCCTGGGCCGGATTTCCTCCCTTCACTCCCCCACCTGGGCAGGTATGTGGTGCCCACACTGACCCTCTGCTAGGATGGAGTGTGCGTGGTCCCTCCTCGTGCCCGCCTCCACCAGGGCATTGTTTGGGTGCCCCTCTGCTCCCCCTCCTCCCTCTGTTTTAAAATGGACTTTTAAAAGGACACGTTTTATTTATTTATTTATATACATACATATTTGTATGCCGCCCCTCGCAGCAGCCTCGGGGCAGCTCACAGCAACTTAAAACATATAACAATATTAAAAACATAATCCCCTAGAACCCTAAAAGCCAAGAAAGAGGATGTCTCCCTTTGTTCAATACGTGAGAAAGGCAGAGATTGTCACGTGTATATCTGTGGTGGTGGCAAAGAGAGCTGGACCAAGGAAGATTGATTAAAATGTCCATTGGAGCTGAGCACATAAGAGCATAAGGAAACCCATGTAGGACTGGACCAAACCAGCTGCCCACCAGAGCCCTTAAGTCCGCCAGCCATGAAATGCTGGAAGCCATCTTGCGCATACATTCTTGAGAGGAGGCTGCATCGGATTCAGTTGGATTTGCATAAACTGACATGTCGGAT
The DNA here is from genome assembly GCA_023646645.1 of Varanus salvator macromaculatus. Classification (NCBI taxonomy): domain Eukaryota; kingdom Metazoa; phylum Chordata; class Lepidosauria; order Squamata; family Varanidae; genus Varanus; species Varanus salvator. The sequence continues at coordinate 4,053,246 of JAIXND010000852.1, read as the reverse complement.
TAGATTGCATGAAATCAGTAAGAAAACAAGATGTGCTGGCTTGGAGGGCCAGTAGAGGTTTTGTGATACCATGCAGAGAGTGACCAAAGAAAACGTCTCTCTTTTCTATTAATGTAGGATCAGTTGGGTCACCCAACGGGATTGATGGGCAGTAGGTTCAGGACAGATCAAAGAAAGCCCTACTTTCTTCCGGGTTTTAAGAGACTGGTTTCCACTGGCAACTGGCTGCAAGCAGGACATGAGAGGAATGGCCTTGCCCTGTTCTTTGTCCCTGGCATCTCGTACTCGGCGTTCTCTCAACTATCATGGTGTATGTCAGTTTTTCCTAGCCTGCAGCCTTGCAGATGTGCTGTACTGCAGCTCCCAGCATCCTCCAGCCATCATGAGTGTTATATCTTGAAGGCACAACTCCCATGCTTGGCTGGGGGATGCTGCGAGTTGTAGTGCAGCACATCTGGACAGCCCTTGGAAATGGGGCAAGCTGCCCTGTGGCTAGGGACACGCCAACCTCTGTGATAGTATTTCCTTGTGTGCCTGAGTTCACACCAAACACTGCTCTTCCCATCTCCTGCAGCATGTGGCCCTCTAGTTCTTCTGGGCTACAGCTCTCTTCAATCCCAGCTGGCAAAGCTGGTAAGGGATAATGAGAGTTGCTCAAACCTCTGGAGAGACACAAGTGGCCTTTTCCCTGTTTCATTCATCCAGTGTTTCACATCTCAGATCTTCCACTGTGCTCCTTTTGCCCAAGCAAACTTCTTCCATGAATAGAATGTGACTCTGTGCTCATATCCCGTGGTGAAGGAAGTGGCCTTGAATTAAAATACAATTTAGGGTGTAAGGATCAAGATGGGCTCACTCTAGGAGGGGCCACAGCTCAGTGGGTGAGCCCATGTTTTGCATTCCCAGTTCTGTCCTCAGCACCTCCAGATGAAGGACTAGGAGGCAGCCAGAGCATGCCTGTTAGGGGCAACCGCACTGGGTTAGCTGGGCCCGTGTTCTGAATCTCAGGTTAAGGCCACTTTCTGCGTTCCTATTTCAATGATGCATCTCCATATTCTCCCCCCATAAACTTTCTGTGAGACTAAATGTCAAGAGCTGCTATAAACCACTTATTAGAGGAGCAGGAGAGATGTACCATTCATTCCTACATAGGTTTACTCAGTCCTGTGAATTCAGTGGGGATTACTTCCAGTAAGTACATAGAATCATGGCCTTAGCAAGTTGTTTCTTTCCCATGCCTCAGAATCTTCAAAGGAAGAGAGAGAGAGAGAGAGATCAAGTGTCCACTGAGCTTATAGCTTGAAGGCTTAAAATCTTTCCCAAAAGCTGACACATGCCAATTAATCAGCAAAAGCTTTAGTTGATTAATTTACAGCTTTAACCAGACAGCTTGCAAGCAGACATAGTTCTAATCTGAGATACCTGCAGCATCCAGATAGCAGTGTTCACAGCATCTGCATGTTTGAAGATTTTCTGCTGAAAGCTGTTCTCTCCCTGCTTGTTGAGATGTTTATCTCTTGCAGTGAACTGTTCCCCAGTAATGAAAGGCAGAATATCTGGAATTTTCTGTATGCTAGAGTATCCTAAGTGCATACCACTCTCCTTTCACTGCTCATTCACTTGCCTTCAGACGATGCATTTGTGTTTGTCTCACAGTCTGATCACTAACATAGCAGGGCGAATTGGGTAGGGAGATGTAGACTGAGATCAGATCCCTGAAGGGTGGGGGGGGAGGGGAATCTGCCAATACGTTCTGAAAAATTTGACTTCAGGAAATTAAAAGCTGACACGACATCAGAGCCACATACTGCCCTGGAGCGAGCCATTGGAAAACTGGTTTATCTCTTCATGGTGCCTCCTTTCCTGCCACCCAGATTTTAGAAGCCTGCCTCTTCCCCTTTCTGTCTTTTTAAGCACTGTGAGTTTGAAATCTTATCTAGGGACAGGGCTGGGGCATATAAGGGATGGTGAAGGCAGCTACGGAAATGAACTGTAGGGCCCTTCTTTTAAAGATGACACATTGGCAAGGAATAGATCCATGCACCACTGTTTTTAAAGGAAATTAAAATCCTAATGTTGTTCTTTGTCGCCGGTATCAGGAAAGGATGGTAAAGCTTGCCATACAGAGGAATAAATGTACTCACTCCCAAAGCTCGTTTGAGACAGCACGTTGTTCAGCTAACCGTTGAGGGAGTCTTTGTCCTGCATTACTGATCATCTTGTGGTGAACCTCCTGATAAACTGCATTAACAGAATCATGGATTTGAAAGAGGCCACTGGCCATCAAGTCCAACCCCCTTTCTCAGTGCAGGAATCGAGTTATAAGGCACTGAACTGCAGTTGCTCCCCGAGTCCCATACTGGAGAGTTATATTTTACCTAGCTGAGATGCCCTTTGAATGTGGCCCCTTCTCACCATCTCAGAGGGGCTGTGAGGCCAGGTTCTTTTGAGTTTCCTGAGTAAATTAGCTTGCGTGCTGACTAACTTGCAATTCACACTCAGCCATCCCCAGTTCAGCCAAGGTGTAGGCATGCCCCCTCCTTCTGTTCGCACCCCCTCTCTCCCACTGGGTGGTTTCTCTACTTCTGTGTAGTTTCCCCCCATTTTAAAAGTTTTACATGCCTCTTCTAGGGCTTAGTTCCTTGCAGTGAGAGCTTTGAGCTAAAACATGTTGATCATTTTGGTATTTTCACCCTGTTCCCTTTGTCTTTGACCTCACTCCCCTTGGCATGTGACCCCCCAAGAGTTTCTCTGAAAAGAAGTGTGGAGCTTGGGCAGCAGAAGAGTCAGCCACTGAGTCAAAGGTTCTTGAGTGGCAGAGCTTGGAAGGTCCTTGGAGAGCAGCTGCCAGCCAGAGATCGGCCTTCCCCAGTTCTCCAGATGTGTTGGGCTGCAACTGTTGAGCTCAGTACATGGGGGCGTGCGTGCAAATGTTTGTGCATGGCATTCTTTCACAGTTCTGCATGCGTATTTCTTTCACAGGGGGAAGACAGTCATTCCACAGTAACCTACGCATCCGCATCTGACACAGAAGCAGTGAGTTGACCTCTCCGTGCTTCTTTTAAGATCTCTACCATTTACCAGCAAATTTCAATATGAAATAATTTTCTCTTTCAGAAACCGAGGAAGAAAACATCTTGCAAGCTTCCAAAATCACCGAGTAAGTGTGATTAAACCTTTCAACAGAACAGCCTTGTGAAACCTGTTTCCCTGAAGCATTCCTGGATATGAAATAAGCATCTATGCAAAGGGTGGGAGAGTCTGAGTATGCTGGGATGTGGCTCTCTCTCCAGAGCCCTTTGGGACGGCATCTCCTGGAAAATTAGGAGCATTCCCATGCCACTGAATTTTGGTACTTGCTGAAGCAGATCAGCCTCTGTTTTGTCAGGCGGTAGTCAGAAACTGTATATCGGTTCCCCTGCGTCTCCAGGACTCTGATGAACTTGCTCCTTTCTCCAAGCGCAGGAGTGACTCTGAGGTGAAGTCATCTTTCATGTCTGTACTCAAAGGAAGCGCTAGCGGCCTTCTTGATTCCTTTTCAAACCTGTAGTGCTGACTTTTCCCCTGTATTTTGGTCTTAGAATCTCCATATATCTCTAGCACGTACCTCCGTTCTACAAGGGTTGGATTTCCAAGATCCTTTAAGGGCACAGAGAACAAACACTTTGAAATTTCCTTGGTCAAAACATCGAGGCAACTGTGGCGTGGATCTCTCAAACAAGGTACCAGTATGGGAAACCATCTGTCTTTCACCAATTGCATCACCATAGATAAAGAATCTGGGGCCTTGTACCTTCACTTCTCCTGATCTGTTGTTGCGGTATGCGAAATGCACCATCCCATTGTCTGCTCATGCATGCTTGCACATGCATAAACATGATTGCACTGGAAGAACTAGTAGGATATAACAGCTTGATGGAATGCCTGAGGGGGGTTATTCTTCCTTGGGGATCCTCAGTGGACAGTGCACGGCTTACCTTGCCTTACTGCTCTGACTTAGCAGGCTGCCTTAACAGCTCAGGGCTAAACACTCTTCCCACTGGGCTGGACTGCTGTTCTTCGGCTCTCCAGTTCTTTAATCCAAACTGAGATATAGCCATCTCTTGGTTCCCCGCCTCTCTCCCTAGATACCTGGTTGGGTCAGACAAAGTCAGGTCTTGACCTAAGTCCTGGGTTGTCCGCTGTCCCTGACGGCACACCGGAATATTTGAAGGACGCTTTGGGGATGAAGAAACCAAAACATGCTCGTTCCGCCGGCAGTGGTGAGTTGAGTACAAAGAAATCGCAGCCGCACTCATTTTATGACTAACTTGAAGCATTTTTATGCAGCTGCTCATTCAGAAGTGCTCCCAGAGTTACTTATATGTAGCCAAGTAAGCACAGCATTGCGTATTTGCAGGTTTAATCTGAAAAGGCACAACACACAAGGAAGAACGTGTGGGGAGGGAAGAGGAGAGAAATAGTTGTTTTAGCAAGGCGCTCTCTCTCTCTCTCTCTCTCTCTCTCTCTCTCTCTCTCTCTCTCTCCATACAGCTGGCTGGAATGGCTGTTAGGTAAGGAGTGGAAGAATGGTATATGCATTGTTAACACTCAGTAAATGAAACGCGTTGCAATAGACACAGAGGGACCCTTTGCCACACCTGTGCAGTAGTGAAACGGGAAGCCTGTTTCCACGGCACATGTCCCAGTGAAGTCGCAACATGTGCAGAAACACCAGGCGAAACTGTGTCGTTCTACCTAGCCTGGAACCCCCCATCTTGGGCTCCATCATCGCCAATCATCTGCAACCAGCCTGACAATGGGCTTTTTTAAACCTGTCAAGAAATGTAGAATTGAATCTGTAAATCACTGTCCATTTGTGTAATAGAAAAGAGTATCGGAATGTAGTCTCACTTCCTAGAGCTGCCATTTACTCTTTTGATGAGTGAGGGGGCACGGTCTTTTCTAGGCTACATCCCTGGAACTCCAGACTACAAAGAAAAGGAAGATATGTATGATGAGATCATCGAACTAAAGAAGGTATGGCTAGATCCTGGCATGATCTGTATATTTATGCTGCATGCAGAAAGCACTTACTGGAGAATCTTATTTGTCTTTCTTGAAAAATAGAAGTTTGGTTTCTGCAGTTGCAGAGGGTAGTTTGAAAATACATGGGGAGCATCTATCCAGGAGCCCAGAATGCTAAGGAGAGCTTTTAAAGGAGAGAAGGATTTGGTGCCTGTAATCAGGGTGGCTGTGTTCCATCCCCATGGCATGTTTTCCCTGTTCGACCTGCCCCAGTCCTCTCTTTTCTTCCTGTTTGCTTCCTACGACCATACTTCTTACCTTTCCTGCTTTGTATCATTTAGTGAAGCTTGTCCAATTTTCCTGTACAGGTTGCATTGGCGACTTCCCAGGACAGGGACTAGGGAACTGGAGAGACATGGTGGATGGGAAGCACAGGGGCGGAGGAGGAGCAAATCCAAAACTATGTTTCCTTACCACTTCATTCTTTCTCTTCATTAGTTTGCTCACCTCTAAAGGAGATAACTGGGGCCTGGTGGTTTTGCTTGGCTTTCTTAAAAAAAACCCAACACATGCAAAAGAGATTCTTACAGAGCTTTATTTACCAGGGAGCTGCAAGCTGAACTAAGTAAAGGACCCAAGATATTCCCCCCTCCCTCCTGTTTAGACAGTGCAAGCCCAGAAATCTGAAGCAGATCGGATGAAAACGAAGCTTCGGCGACTGGAGGAGGAGAATAATCGGAAGGACAAACAGATTGAACAACTGCTGGATCCCTCCAGGGTAAGCTGCACAGCTCCAAGGTTAGTAGCACAGCAAAGGCCCAATCCTGTGCAAGGTTAGGCAGGACAAACGGTATATGGTGCCCAGGATGCCACAGCCATGCCTACCTCTGCACGGCGGCAGGGTTCAAGTCTGCTCAGGCAGCAGCTTGGTTTTTCTTTTCAGTAGATGGAAGTCAGTTGTGCTTTGTCTTCTAAATATTTGTGTTTGACTAGAAGTAACAGACTTGCTGTGCTCCTTATTGTGTAAGAATGTTTTCCAGAGTTACAGTGGAAAGAAACATTCAGTTATGTGAAGCTGCTTGATTTAATGGGTTTTCAAGTTATTCTTTCTGTATCTCGTACAGTCTGCCTACTGTCTATTGAAGTTTGGTTTGATCATTCAAGATATATCTCTGGGAATCGGCCTCGGAGTTCCAAGGTCAGGGCGACTTGGAAAATGCCGGCTTGCCCACACACTGGGGGATTGTGTCTCTGACAGCACTCAGACCTCCAGGCTGTGAACAGGAGTGCTGTCCCCGCCCCCAGCCCCTGCCCCAACTGGCATGGAAGGAGCCACACTGGCTGTCCTCCAAGATGGGGAAAGGGACCCGGGAGAGAGAAGGAAGGAGCCATTCTGCTGAATGGGGAAGGGAGGGGCCTCTGCAGCAGCCTCCCCTTCCCCTCTAAAATGCTAATGATAGATAGTCAAAAAAGCACATTGAATAAAAAATAAATAAATACAGGGCAGGGGGATAAAGCGTGCCTTTGCAACCTCTTTAGCCTTGCATAGGATTCGTGTAAGCCTTTGGGTTCGGGGCTCGTGATCCTTGCAATAGGATTTCCTCCCAAGTGGGCTAAGCATTTTCCCATGTTCCCACAAAGCAGCCTCAGGCAAACTGCTCTCTCGTTCTCTGTCTTCATCTGGGCCTGGAGATAAAACCCCTGAGCCATCCTGCACATGATGGGTGTGTTGTGAGCGGAGCCAGCTGGAGCCAGGGGTCAGACTAGATGGCTCAGGAGACCCCTTCTGACTCGCTCTGTTCCTATGTTTCTATGGCAGGGTATACCTATGGGGAAATAAAAACCCATGCTTTGAACAGCATCTTCTTGAATATGCTAGGGGTCAGACTAGATGGCCCAGGAGGCCGCTTCTGACTCGCCCCGTTCCTATGTTTCTATCTTACTGGGCTTTTGTGAAGATTGCGACAACATCCTGGCCTGGAAGTGTTGTGAAAAAAGTGTCACAGGGAGGCCTGCTGACCAGGCCCGTCTTGTGCAAAGAGCTTGGTTGCCTGATGTGCTGGGTGACTAAATGGGGCTTCATTCCTTGTTCTTGCAGGGCTCTGAGTTCGGCTGGGTACGGACAGAGCAGAAGAACGATAATAGCATGGTAATGGCAGCTTTTCTTCCCCACCTTCCTAGCTTCATGTTTGTTGATGGGCCAGCACATGCTGGATATGTGCACAGAAGTTGCCTATCACAGCACACAACCCGGAAGTGTGAATAAAATGTCAAATTCCTTCACTTTGCTTCCATCTGAATTCTCCTGATATTCAGAACCCAGGTACTTATTTATGGTAGTGTCTTAAATTTCGAAGAACTGTTAAAACAGTAATAACCGTCCCGTGAGAGAAAATGGACAAAGTAGCAGAAGTGGGGCAAGAAAGAATAAAGCTCTTTCTTGATGACAGACAATAGAGTTATTTCTTCATTCATTCATTCATTCATTCATTTAGAGTATTTGTATGCCGCCCCATCGCATAGCCTCAGGACAGCTTGCACAAATGCTTAGTTCCTTGGCATAACAGTGTATTGAAGATCGAATAACCAGAATGGGACCAAAAATGTAAAGAAGTGGACTTAGTACATATTCCTGAGGAACGTCTGCAGGAACTGGAGGGAAATGGTATATTAATTATATTTTAAAAGTTTTCTGGGAGGTCGGTGTCCATCACATGGAAAACATAAAATCCACACAGTAAAACAGTACCAGATAACCTCAGTGCCTCAGAAGGTACGTAGTTACCTGTCTCCTTCTAATATTTATCCTGCCTTGTGTGAGTTTGTAGATTACACAGTTGAGGGTGGATGGGATTTCTGATTTATAACGGTGCATCTGTAAAAGTCTAGACAAGCCTGTATTTCAGGAGAGGCCCTGTGGTTTTTTCCCTTCTTGATAGTTGATCAGTGGATTGAAGCAGAAGATCCTCAGACTGGAGCAGCAGTGCAAGGAGAAAGACAACGCTATTAAGTATGCTGGACTGAGTGATGCAATATTTTACCTTGCCTTTCCGTTCTCGCAGAAACTCAAGGTGGCTAACAATAAATCAGTCCTACAGTAGCGTAATATGTACAGCGAACTGGTTAACAGAAACAAAAATTAGCCCCAGAAAACCAGGAACAAATCCCCATAGAAGGTCCAAACGGGCCATCGTACTTTTTAGCACAGACAAAAAGCATATTGAAATAGCAGCATCTTGGCTTGTGGCATCGAAAGGCAGAGGGGGCTGAAAGCTCCCTGCCAGATATTCTAGGGGAAAGAATTTTACACGGGGAAGCCCCTGCCTAAGCATGTATCTTAGCCACAAACATGTAGCTCAGCCCCTCTGATGCAGGCTGCACAACCTGTTCTCCCAGGAGCTTGGGTCATCTTCATCACCTGAGGCTCAGGTAGCCTCAGGGGCATAGAGTGGCTTCTACCAGATGTAACCAGCTGTGTCCCTACCTGGACAGGGGTAGCCTAGCTTCAGTAGTCTAAGCTCAGGTACTCCCATGCTAGATTAGCTCAATTGAATCTAAGCAGGGCTGCCTTTGAAGGCAGCTCAGAAGCTACAGCTTGTGCAAAACATGGTGGCCGCACTGGTCGCAGGGGTCCAAGGAGTTAACATGCAGCCCCAGTCCTGGCTTGCCTGCGCTGGCTCTGTGCATTTGCTATCCCGATTCTGTGGTTCTTTTTTTCAGTGCCAGGTTCAGTTCTTCCTCTACTCCCAGGCATTTAACATCATGCCATAAGGTTTTGTGTGAGCCCTGGGATATGTTGCTGTTGCTGCTAAAATCATTTCTATGTATGTGTTTTTGCATATTTCACATAAATAATTTTATATTATGTTACAGTACTGTATCTTTACGGGTTTTGATCTTTGTAAACAAGCCAAAGAGCTTGGGCTTTAGGCAATATAGAAATGTAACCCCTGAAATGAAAAGAAATGACAGTGAGTTCATGGGGGACTGTGGTGGGTGGGGAGGCAGTCCTTAGAAGATCCAGGTCCCAAACTTCGCATGGCTCTTGCATTCCGGGTTGTCTTGTGCTGGGCAGATAAATAGAGGGAGAGAAAATTGTGAAGTATTCTGCACTGGAGCTGATGGTCAAAGCAGTCCAGTTCAGGGGCATGATGGCTTTTCTTTCATCCCACCCAACCCTGGATCTTCTAGTTCCTGCTCGTCCTGTTTTGGCAGTACGCAGATGATAAGCAAGCCCACGAGCGACCCAGTGTGGCTCCTCGGGACAAGGGAAGCCATTGTGGCTGGCCCGGCACTCCCATTTCTCACGAGAATGGAGGGCACATAGGGAAAATAAAACGGAGAGAACAGCCCAACAGGCAGGGTCATCCGTCTCGGGATAGATTTCAGCTCTGAGCATTGCTGGAATGCCATTTCCACTGTAAACTGCTCAGAGAGCTTCAGCCATTGGGTGACACAGAAATACAACTAATCGCAGTGTAAGTGATGTCGGTACTGCTGGTAATTATTGTGTGTATTTATACAGAAAAGGGGTATAAATTGGCCTTGCTGCTAGCAAACATTTATGGTGAGTTTTTGCCTCTTTGGTTCTACCAATCTTACAACTTCTTGTGTGTGCTTGTATTATTAAAAAGCAAACTGCAGACAGATGTGAAGAGTACTAATGTGGAAGAAATGAGAATTTCCCTGCATACCTGTTATGAGGAGGTATGTCTATATTAAGCTCCTGGTTGTTGAGAATGGGAGAATACGCAACATTTTTAGATGAAAACCTGAAGCAACCTTCAGTTTTGTTTCTTGGAGAATAGGGCAGCTATATTGGAATATTTATGCTAGCTGGACCCGCGGTCTCTCACAGAGGATTGTGAGTAAATATAGCTATTGATACTGATCAATCTTGTACACCTCATGTAGAATATCACCATTAAAAACCTCCTTGTTCTTAGTGCTTTGTTGTAGGAGTTTCTCAGGACTGTAATAACTGGGGAGCCAGTAAAGCAGTGCATGATCTTAGAAGTGCGTATTCAGGTACTGCGATGCAAGCTTTAATCATAACGCTATGTTTCGGGAACCCTCTGCAGAGCTGCAAGGAATCCTCATGCCTCTTGGCGTCACACTCTTGCCCTGGGGCATCAAAATGTTGCCGTCTTATTCTCCCTTGCTTCTTTTTGCCCCTCCAGTGCAGCTTCGCATCTTTCCTCCGCAGCCTGTTCTTTGCCCTATGATCTTTATGTCTTGTCTTTCTTTTACAGATTCAGCGACTCCAAACACTGCTGGCAAAATCGAAAACTGTACATCGAAAGTATGTTTATTTCCTCGGGGCTGTGTGCATGTGTCTAAGTTTTTGTCTAATTTCTATACTTCATTAATTGTGGTGGAGTAACCGAATGTGAAAAGCTTTTAAAAAAATTCTCATCGCATGGATGTTGTTTTGGGTTTCTTTCCCCACACTTGCTTAACTGTATAACATTCTGTGTCCTATATCATATCCATAGGGCACTTCCCTTTCGGTTAGAGGTATTTACCACTAAGATATTTCATCAACTGTGGTTTTAGATTTCTATGCACACATGGTAAAAGCTGTGCAAGGCAGTGGCTTCTTAAAGACTCTAGCGCCCAACTTAAAACACCATTAAGAAGCAGTGATTGAATTTAAGTTGATTAAGGCTACAGTCTTAACAGCCACTTACATCGAAATAGGTACACCAAAATCAATAGGATTTGCTTTAAATTTGAGCTGTAAGTTGCACTGAAGAGAGCATCCTTCCCAATCCTTTAAGTCCTATTGATTTTATTGCACCTTACTTCCAAAGACGGGAAAGGCTCAAGTGATACTACTCCAGCTCTGGCTAAGCCATCTAGATGCAACTACATCTCCATTGGATTGTTGTCAAGGGGCACATTCCTGTAAAACAGCAGTATAACTTTATTCCAATTTGAAAGTTGATGATCTAAAACAGTGGAACAAGATTCTGACACGTGTCTTTAAAAGGATACTCCCTAGTCTTGCCTTCCCAAAGGGTTGACTGGAGAGTGATGGTATTCCATGTAGCTGTCTAGCCACTTAGTGCTCTTGGGCAAATGCTTCAGAGAAATAGTAGACCTTCCTGTAAAAGAAAGCAAAACAAACGAAAATTATTTCTGTATGTTTTCTGCATGCTTAACTTAAGGAAATAGATTTGGAAATGAGAATAATTTTTTATTGTTTAAGAAAAAGCACACAATCCTAGTCCTCATGATTACAAAAGGAGAAAGGCCTTTAAATATGCAGAAATATTGATCTACCCAAAGTTCAGTAAGATGCAAAGCCACTATGCAGAATTTCCAAGGCTGGGGTGGGACCTTTTAGGTCCCACACAACTGTTCTCTGTCTACCACTAGGATGGTCAAATAGTGATAAACGGGATGGACACATTTAGTTATTTATTTAAAATATTTATATGCCGTCCCAATCGCAAAAAAGCCTCAGGACGGCTTACAATGCAATAGCATTAAAAAAATTCACTCTTGTAAAGAAAGTTCATAAAGATCCAAGTTGCTCCTTTTGTCTTTGCTAATAAATATGAAAACAACTTGGGGTGAACACTTCCAGAATTATACAGCAGAAAGAGCATTATGGTATCTTGTCTTTTCAGTAGTTAATTCCACTGATTTGGTGATCAGAAGGGGAAGATTAAGGTTGCCAAATCTGTGCCATTTGATGTTTCAACACATAGCCTAAAGCAGCTGTCATACTGTGTTATAAACTGCCCAGAGAGCTTCAACTATGGATGGTGTAGAAATGAAATCAAAATATTTCTGGCCCACCTTTGATGCATTTAGTGGGTTGCACTTGGCCTCAGCTAAATTTGCTTACTAGTTTCAGGTAATCCGTGGCTCAGTTTCTCTCTGTCTCAACCTGAGCACTTACTTTTGCTTTATCTCCAGGCAACCCCCGTAGCATGCATGGCTAGAGGACAAAATGAATACACCGGTTAACTTGGTTATACACCTTATAGATTAGTCCTGATTGAAATCATGTAGTTTGGAGACTACACTGTGCATATGTTAAAAATGCTGTTTGGATGTAGCAGAAAAACTGAGATAGCTTGGAGACTGGAATATGCACTTTTTCTATTCCTTTCTTAGAACAGAGAGACAAAGTCAGCCCTTCGTTAATAGGGTTATTTCATTAATATGAGCATTTTGGGAGCCCAAAATGGAATTCCAGTGGGGCTTGCTATTCCTAGAAAACGATTTTTAACTCTTAAAAGCTGACCAGATATTGTAGACCATCAGGTGAGAGAGACAGAGGAGGAAGAAAAGGATGGCAGCTCTGAAGGAAGAAGAGAGAGGGAGGTCTGTGCAGTCAGAGGACGACTGGAAGATTGTGGAACTCAAGGTAGCTTTGGAGAATGGTAGACTGAGAGGGATGCCATTTTGTCCCCTGAACGCCACTAATGCAAGCAGAAGCTTGGCAGGGTGGGAATGCAAGCCTGGGGACCTGAGGGGGGAGGCTTTGGTACACAGAACATGATCGGACATGCGCCTGATCCATGACTCAGATGTGCGCACATGCAGCATCCGAGAGGGTGCATACACCTGGATTCTACATCTCTGGTGTAAACAGCACACTTCTCACCTGGCGTGAAGTCTTCCCTTGCTTGCCTGTGCGCCAGTGCTTTGTTGCAGCAAATGGGTTAAAAAAGAAGAGTCCATTAATATGGCTTCTGCTATGAGTATTATTGCATGATGCTGGCAGCACCTGCGGTCTAGGACCATCAATGTGCATAGTGTTTTCCGCCACTCAAGAGGACAGGGGCCTGCTCCGCGGAACAGGAGGCGAATGGCAGCAGAGGAGACAGGAAGAACACAAGGTTATTGCAGCGACACCCCCCGAGGCCTCACATTTCGCAGGATGTTTCCAGCTTCGTCTGCCTTAATAATTTCCCCGTTTCCACCTACAGATCTCCAGAGAGCAGAGAGCAGGAGGTTCTCAGTGGTGCTGTCCTGCAGTTGTCCAGAAATATGAGAGAACTGCAAGAGGAGAACCGGGCACTGAAAGTAGATCTAGACCAAGCGCTGAGCCGTTCCCGTACCACCAGTAAAGGAGCAAGTAAGTTCTGTGCGAGTTTCGACCTTGCTGTACGGAAGAAGGGGAGGGGTTGCAGAGCTCTGGTCCTGTTTCCGGGCAGCAGCTTCGGTGAGCAACCTCCCCCATCTTCTGGTGGAACTTGGCGTGAACCACCAGGGCTGCGGCCAGCACCTTCCATGATAAGCGTCCTCAGGCTCTAGGCTGGCCCATTCACCGTCACTGGCCCCTGGGGTCTCCTGGACAGGAAGGACTATAGAAGGCTTCCTGTTCTGAGCCGGGGCTTTCCCAGAGCAGCTGCGATCTTGGCCGACATGTTCTGGTTTGGCTTTGTCTCTCGGCCCTGTTCTTCACCACTGGCTCCTGGCTTCTCATTCCTGGCTCCTGGCTCTACTTTGACAGCTGCCTTGAGCCCTTGGGGAACAGGTTCCTCAGGGCTGGGCTGATGCAAGGTAGATGAGAGGACAGGATCAGAGGGAAGCAGAAACCTTTGTGGGGGCTACCGAAGAGGCAGGCATGATGGGACAGCCAAGGGGCAGTATAAGGCAGTTTTCTGGGCTGTCGCTGGCCATGTCTAGAGTTGACCAAAGAAAGCAAACAAAAGATGTGCACAAGTGAGTCCCCTAAGCCTCTGGCCAAGCCGGTACTTTGCTTCTCAGCAGCTCCCCCCAGAACCACTCGACTCTGCTGAAGAAGGACGTGCTACACGAGAGCACTTCTAGCTGTCAAAATATTGCCATCGCTGCCTCTTGATAAGACCAGGGCATGCCCCTCGGTTACCCCACCTTATAGGTGGTGGCTTGATGGGATGTCAAAATGTCTCAAGATAGCCTATCCTTCCAACTTTTATAAATAGTCTCTCTCCGATTCCTGTGGCTTGGACCGTTCCTTCTAGGGATTTGCGTTTCTCACAGCCTGAATTCCAGTTTGAAACCTTTGCTGACTTTCCCCAGACTATGCTGGATGGAACAGACAGAGGCTGGTTCGGCGGATCTCAGCAGTGGAGAAAGTGAGTGATGGGAACCCGAGAGCCATTTTGGAGCTGGTAGGACACGAACCATTTCAGCAGCTGAGTCTATTAGTCCACCTTCGAGAGACAAACCAAGAACTTGCTTATTCTTATACAATACTATGTGCTAATTGGGAATGGCTTTTACTTTACCAGGCAGGACTTTCATCCAGAAGCTCTATTGATGAGCTGGACTGGGTTTTAGAAACATAAAAACATAGAAACTGAGCGAGTCAGAAGGGCCTCCTGGGCCATCTAGTCTGACCTCCAGCACTAGCCGGCTCCGCTCACGACAAATGTTTTGCATTTGAATGAAAAGTTTTTGATAGATTTGCAAACTGCTTCTACTGTCAATTAGTTCATAACCGCAGAAATGACTTGGAGCCAAAATGTTGGCCTGTGGCTTACACTTACCTGTAGTCACCTGTGGCTAAACCTTCTGTGATCCATGCAGGCAAGCGTTTTCATGCCCATACAGGAGTTCTTGTGCCCCTAGACCAGCAGAAGTAGATTGAATAGGACGGTATGCAAGAAAGGACGGTCCAGTGTCCAGCATTCATTTTCCCTTTAAATTTTCAGAAAATGGATGAGAGGCAAAACAGCAGGCTGCAGCTTTCCGAGACCAGCACGTCGCCCTTGCTCACTCTCTCCACACCAGTTGCTAAGGAATCTGATCCCCCAGAAGACTTTGAGCATCTCCAAAGCCTAGTGAAGAAGCTGAAAAGCCAAAGGGTTCTCCTTCAGAATCAGCTGGCTGTTAAAGAGTTAAGTGTCTAGGTGTCAACTGACACACTCCAGCTCTCATTTGGTGCAGACCTTGGAGGGTAACATGGGAGAAATGGTCTGGAAAACTTGTACTCTCTGCAAACCTTGCATCCTCCCCCTTCCCCTGGTCTATTTCTACTGGCTGAAGTCTAAAAATGAAAAGGATTAAAAAAGAAATCCGAGGAAGGCTGTTTTCCATATAGCAAATAAGTACAGAAGCCAAGTTGTGCTGCCCAATATCTAAGCCCGTGCAGGGTTGTTCTCATGCCCTCTTTACAACCTCACCAAGTTCGTGGTGCCCGTAGGGAAGTTATTCTAGGAGAGATGCAAGTTTTTCAAGCACAGAAACAAAGCCTGAGGCTTCTCAAGCACAGATAGCAAAGCAATCAGCTCTGCATTGGAACGGGATTTTCTATAAAGGCGGCATCGCTGCTTTCTGCCGGTTTCCAAGCTCTTTGTTTATTATAGTGAAATCTGCCGCCCACTGTTTGTCTCGGCAGGTAAGCCGTTGAGTCCGACAGCCCCTGGAGTGACAATCCAGAAACAATATCTCCTCGTCTTACCAGAGAGCCTCTGCAGTGATTCCAAAAGCAGGAAGGGGAGTAAGGAGACACATTTGTTAGGATCATCAAGCTGAAAATCTTGTTCCAGTACATGCGGTGTAATAGTACCCTGCCGGTTGCCGTCGGGACATGTCTATGCTACCGATGCTCAGTTCCAAGAGTCGCTAGTCGTTCTAGTGAGTGGAACATTCAGCCACATCAGCCATGCTTTCTTGTGAGCGTGCCATTTCCTTCAGGCTGCCAGAGGTTTCTGTGGCTTTCTAACCTGAAGGTAGATCTCTGGAAATACTCTTTCAGTGTCTGACCTATACTTATAATCTCTCTCAATTTCCCCTGATTCTTCGGATTTAGCCATCCATCTTTTGCACCCTTAGAGAAGCAGCAGAATGGCTTGATTTTCTGTAGGGATGTGGTCCACATGCCTTAGCATTAATTGTACAAACCTCATGGTTTCCCCGTGCTCTGGGGGCTTTTGTTACGAACACAAGCAGAGGCTGCTGGAGGAAACAAAACCAGGTGGGACATACACTCATCCACAGGATGAGGGCTCGGCCCCTTCCACCCAAGATTCCCAGCAACTGCCCCCGATGCCAAACATCATCATCTCCTCCTCCTCCTCCTCCCAGCATTTATATCCCACCTCTTCCTCTTAAAAAGAATTCAAAGCCGCTTACAAGGTTCTCATTCTTTCCATTTTATCCTCACAATGGCAGCCCTCTGAGGCTGAGAGTCTGTGACAGGCCCAAAATTACTCAGTGAGCACCATGGCTGAGCAGGACTAGAACCCAGAGCTCCCGGATATCCAGTCCAGCACTACCCACCCTACCAGCTCTAGTCCATCAGGACTAGTAACCACTGATAGCCTACTCCTCCATAAACCATCCATAAGACTGTCCAAGCAGGTGGCCCTCACTCCATGTTGGGGAAGTCAAGTCCTTCGTTTGACTATATGCTTGGTATAGAAGCATTTCCTTTCATCTGCCCCGAATCTCCCATTATTCAGCTTTGTTAGATGACCCTTTTGTTTCCAGTATTACAACACAAGGAGAAAACTGACTCCCTGTCCTCATTTTCCATGCAGGGCATAATTTTATATCCTCCTCTCACGTCCCTCAACTTTTTCCCCCCGATAGGGTGGTTGCTCCAACACGCATATCCTTTTCGTTTCCCTTTTCCAGCTCTGTTATGTATAAACCTCATGCTGCTTCTAGATGATATGCACGCGTGCAGCTTTGCTATCGAAACGAATATGCTTTGCAAAGCAACAGGTGCCAGCCTTGCAGTGAAAATTCCGCCCCCAAAATCCTTGTCCACCTCTGAGGGCAGTTAAGTAGGCAGGAGGACCTTTTCCGCGGTGGCCCCATGACCCTGGAACGGTTTGGCCTCAGGAATCCATCCAGAGGGAGATGTGATTTGATTACTCTGATCTCCCCCTGATTATGCTTTATTGAACTGTTCTGCTGCGTAGTTCTAAGCATGTTATAGGCTGCTGGTGAGGATTTATCGTTGGTGAGTCTGCTTTGTAATGAATGTGTGCTCTCTAAATGTTTCAGCTGAGTTTGAATTTTCATGTTGGAAGCCCTCTCAGGAGGGCTTCTGCTCAGAATGGTGGCCTAGAAACAATTTAAATAAATAAACGTGAAGAAACGAGCCGCAAAAGTGGAAAATGCACTTCTCTCCACTCCATCTCTGCTTTCTAAAAGCATGAAAAGGCCTCTAAACTAGAAAGGTTTGTGCTGGATTTTAATACTGTATGGCATCCTATGTATGCAAAGAAGGAAAGCCATTTCTAAAGATGTCTCAGCAAGCCATTTGGGCATTTTTTATGCCTAGCAGTATAGAATACTACAAATAATAAAAATGCTACAGACATGTATTTTGAATCTTTAAAAATGGATGATAGGTTAAAGGCACAATGCCGCTCAAGTTAGCCAGAAAAACAGCCTGCAGATCTAAGCGCCTTCCACCATTTTTGTCAACAGTAACAGGGATGAGCCTCTCTTGTCAGATGGGGGCATTTTGACATCCCAGATGGTCGTCCTGCATGATGCAACCCACGTGTGGTGGGATTTCTTTTAATGCTGTAGAAGAGTAGCACAACCCACACTTTGTGCTGTGGCCGTCACAGTATTCGATGGCATCTTGGGTTGTGCCGCTCAGCTTCCCTCTTTCCCTCGACGCAGAGCAGCCCCAAACACCTGCCAGCACGGCTTGTCCTGCAGGGCCCGCAGTGCCGACATCTACAAGCTTAGCAGTTCTCTGGGAAGCTGCAGGCAAAGAATTGGTTTTCTCCTTTTGCAGGGAAGAAATCCAGGAGCTGACAGCAAAGGTGCGAGAACTGGAGGAAAACCAAGAAAGGAGTTATGCACAGGCTGGAATCGATGCCACAGGACGCTCCGATCAGGTAAAACCCGCAGTTGGATGTGTCTGGTACAGCGTGTGGTCTGCTGTTGACTCATCTGGCGTCTGTCGAAACCTCTGTGTGGGCTGCCCTGCGTTGTTGGCTGTGGGTTTTCATCGCGTCTTGGATCACTTCCCTCCTAAGGCCTCCCTTCAGCCAAGTATTGAATGTTACATTTACGGTGTGTGAAAGAGCGTGAGAGCCTTCGGTACTTTCACAGTCGAGGCTGGTGAAGGATGACGGATTGCCTCTGAACAACGAGGGCTGGATTGGTGGAAATGGATAGCTTAGGAGATCAATGGAGACAGAACAGCTCATCGCCAGTAACTCGGCCAGGAGGTCTCTGTCCTTGCTTGCTCCCACACTGATTTGTTAATGGCAGGAAACTCCTCCGTGTGGACAGGCTGCACTCCCTCTCTGTCTTGGCTTCCGTGCTGGATCAATGCTTGGAATTGGTGTTTGTTCTCTCCCTCCTCCATCCATGCCTTCCCCTTCTCCCTCTTAACCATTCTTGTCCCAGTCCCTTCTTTCACTCCTCTAGTTCTTACCATACTGCTTTCCTTCCGCCATTTGCCAAGCCCACCCGCCCACCCTCTGCTTTATCCCTCACACGCAGGGTCCCTTCCCCTGCTTTTCCATCCCTCTGTTCAGCCATTCACTCTTTAATTCTCTTCAGTTCCAAACATAAGATGTATATTGATTCCCACTTTATTGTCTAGCCTTGCAGCCACGCACTTTGAATACATTGCTAAACTTGAGGTTAGCACTTTGAGAATGAACAAGGTCAAACCTCAGGCTCACGTTCTCCCACCTCTTTCTTTCGATCAGTCCTGAAAAGGAGACTGGAAGCATCAGCTTCCTGCATTAAATTAACTGCAGGAAGCTGATTTGCTGATGTATCTGAAATGGTCCAAGCGACAGTCATTTTAAACCATGCTTTATTGCAACAAGCAAGGGCAGACTGTGGTTTCTGACCTTAGTGGGTGTCAGTCGATCAACTTAAACTAACCACAGTTTGTGGTTCAGCTGTAACAACAAACCGCAGTTAATTCAAACCAGGAAGTGGATGCTTCCATATGCCTTCTCTTTCTGGAGTGAAGGCCACAGCATACAAGCCCAAGGCTTTATCAGACTGATTCACATAGCGTTAAACCAGCCTTCCCCATCCTGGTGCCCTCCGGGTACTTTGGGCTACAACTCACAGCCTTCCTGTCGGTCAGTCATGCTAGCTGGGGCTGCTGGGAGTTGAAGCCCAGTCCTCTGAAGGGAATTGTGTTCTCTCTCCTCCTCTCTCTGTCTCTCTGTGTGCATATGAAAGAGAGGTGGCTGCTGTACTGCTGACTGCTTTCCAGGGTTTTTTTTGGCTCAGCAGAAGCTATGATTGAGTGAAGAAGTGCAAGGCATAACAAAACAAAATCTAGCACCCTGTTCAGCAGTGATTTCATTCTTTCCAGTGCCTAATCACTGTGGCAAATCTAGCACGGTACAACAGCAACTCTGCTGCAGCCAGAAAGTTAAACTTGGTGTGATATTTACTTAGGTTATCTTTCAAATAACCCAGCAAAACTGCTGTTGAGTCATGGGAACACCCTAGCACGAGCTTGAGAGGTATCTCAGTTTTGCTGTGCCTTGTCCCTCTTATCCAACTGGAGTTTCTGCGTTCTCTCTGAAAGTTATAAGATCAGAACTCCAAATTCAGAAAGATGATGTTCTCTTTAGGTATTTGGCTAGTATTTCGAGTAAATACAATTAAAAGTATGTTCTTTTTGTTTGCATTTTGGCTGTTCCTGTTGTTTACTTGGAATTTGGGGCAGGGAATTGATAGCTGTTAATAGAACTAGGAAAGGACAAATATTGGTTCATGGTTGGGCAAGATCTGACACAAATGCGAATGTCAGTGGATTAATGGCAGCTGAAGCTTGGGGAAAGAAACTATTTGCAAGCTGCTGCTAAAGATTTCAAACCTGAATAAATGCCTTGCTACACTTAGAATGCTGCTGGTTGTTTTATAATAAGCCCCAGTATAACATGTTCTATAATACGCCTTGTTTTAATTGTGATGCTCCTGACACGAATCAAGAAAGAAAGAAACCTGAATTGCTTGGATCTCCAGAACATGTGACTGGGGATCTTTAACATCTGAAATCTGGTGTGCCCAAGCATTTATCACAAAATAAGATTTAGAATTAGCACCCCAGAAGAGCTGGCCAATTTTTTAAAAGATTCACCAATGGGAAATTGCAAGATTCCCTGGTTTTCCTGATGCTCAGCAGCTCTTGGCCAGTCTGGTGTGCTGCAACTCAGCCCAGCATTGTGTTGTCTAGATACTTCGCACCTTGTATCTGCATCCCAGCAGTGCCAAGCTTGACGGTTTCCTTCATTTTGCACAAATCCCACAGAGGAATCCATCATTCAAAAGTAGGCAGCGGTTCCTTGCTGCTGGTGGATCAAGGATGCTCAGAACCGAGTGCAGAAATACCAAAATCCTTTCAAACGCTGAAGAATATATTCAGGACCTCACTCCTGTGTGTCCTCATTCCTTTCTCAGAACCCAGAGTTCGCTCCTGGACTCTCCTCTTTGCACACAGCTGCTGAACGTGCAGCAAAAGAGAAGGCTGTGAGGCTCATCCAGTCTGTTTTCCGGGCTCGTGTAGCACGCATGCAACTTGAGAAAAAGTAAGTAGTTTATTTTTATGAGACGTGGATTTTAGTGTTCCCTGTATCAAGTTTGTCCTCGGGTGTTGAAATAGGGCCTGTTTGCATAGTGAAGGGCCAGATCAGAGTCTTGAGGCAGTTATCCTCCAGAATCAGTCCATGCCTTCCCAGGCAAGGAATTCCAGGCTTTCTCAGCAAAACGACGTGGTATTTTTATGACTGCCCAATTGTTTGCAGCTTGCTGTGTTTGCATTTAGAGCTGTTAGCTTCTCTCTGCAGAAGAAGCTGAAGGCTACTGGCAAGAGGCTGACCCTGGGTTCTGTTCTGAGAGAATCTCAGGGAACGCGGACTGGTGGACTGAGCTGTGGTCCCCCTGTGGCCATCTGCCCAACTTGGAAAGGCCTTTGCAAGCAATCAGTTCAGACCTCTGGCAAGAGCAAAGGAGAAAGAGAGGGAGAAGGAGCAGCCCCAGCCAGCACCCACACAGCTCCCGTGGCAGGTGGCCCTGGAGGGAATGTGGCCCTTTATCGAAACGTGGGATCCACCAGACTGCTCTTCCCCATGAGATCATAGATCCAGCTTCCTCAGAATCAGTGGTGTGGGCCAAATTAACCCCTCCAGGCTTCCCCAGATGGTCACACCCTCAGCCTGCCCCCTTTCCTTCAACCACCAATCATTTGATGCTTTCCTGGCTTTTGCTTAACATTTCTGCTGCTCTAAAAAGGTCGACATGTCTTCCTAAGGCTAGGAAGAGCTTTAGGCTAAGCCAGCCTTCCTCAGCCATGTGCTTTCCTCTCCTTCCAACCCCACCCTCCTGCCTCTCCTTTGGGGACCGGCTGAAAAGCCGACTCCCCATTTGGGAGTCCATCACATCTGATGGGTGGGTATTATCCATCATCCAGCACTGATATAGAATTGACTTCGACATAGTTCCATCATCGAGTCCAATCCAGTTTACTCCATGCTCGCCGGTATTGTTAGACGAAGTTTGCTAGCTCCTTTCTAAAGGAGCCGTTCGTCGCTTGTCTTTATCAGAAGGACTCCACAGATTCTATCCTAGATACTTTACGGTTCCGAAACGAGATGGAGGTCTTTGACCGATATTGGACCTAAGAGCTCTCAATAAATTTATAAAACCAAAGAAGTTTCAGATGACCACACTTCAAAATATCCTGCCATTGCTGGGGAGAGAGGATTGGTTCACCTCACTGGACTTGAGAGATGCCTGTTTTCATATTTCAATCCATCCACGTCATGGGGGTATTTCCCACCCCTCCCAGTGGCTCTAAATGTCAGTGGATGTTTTCCATGTTGTAATTAAACAAAGTGATGGCTATTTCAGATGCCCACCTGCCTGCTTACCCCCCCCCTCCATTTGATTTAGAGCTGCAGACCTGTGCAAGTACTTTTAAGCTGGACCTCTTGAACGTTCAACTTCAATCTCTGCTGTGAAGCTGTTTGGCAATACATGCCAGTTCTCCACCTATTTTGCAGGCTTCAGGTCTCCAGTCCCGAGAGCAACACAGCAAGCCCTGCTGGCCACAGTGCAGAGGAGAAGCCGGTCTGGTCTATATTCAAATGCTCACCTCTAACCTTCACTTCAGCCCTTCCTGGTAAGCTCACTTATTTCCTCCGCCTGGGCTTGCAGTCACTCCCATGTGTGCACAAGCACTTGTATTCTGGACCATGAATCTTGCCTAAAAGGCGGGTGCTGCATATCTGGTGGAGTGGTTCCCTGACCCACCTCGGGAGCCGCTGCTTTATTTCACCCCCAGGCAAGCCGGCCTCTTGCGGTTGAGGCGAGAAACAGCCATTCTGCCCTCCTCGGAGAATTTCAGGTCCCTCTGGGTGGCTGAGACCTGCTAGGCCCAAGGGGGCGCTGGCTTCCTACTAGGCAGTAGGCAGGGTACTGCTTGGCTTCTCAGCCTGAGCCTCACACACAGTTTGTCAGCCCAGTCAATCCAGCAAGTGCATATCTGTTGGAAGAGGTGACATCCCGCCTCTTCTGGCAAGTTCCAGCCGGAGGTAGGGCCTTCCCTACACTAGCTGCCCCTTTTCACTCCAGAGCAGAAATCCCCTGCTGAGTAGAGGAATCCCGCGTCCATCTCAGGGGGGCTCCAAAGAAGCCCAAGGCTAGCTGCGGCCTCAGCCTCCCAGTAGAACAACCCCACCATTGATTTTTAGATTGTTATAACTTTTATATGTTGACAGTTGCTGCATCACATTGATTTTTTGTTTTTTTGCACCAGCCGCAGAGTAGGTATCAATTACCGTTTACTTCATAGGGTTGTTGTGAAGGTTAATAACTACCATCATTTAATTGCTCGACTGTTCTAGGCGAAACCAGCCCTCCAAAAGGCAGTTCAAGCATTTCAAGCCAAGGGCCGGCCCATGGGGCTGGGGGAAGGAAAAGCCGCTGGCTGTGGTGCCGACACCGTTTATCACTTCAGTTGGAATTGAGCAGACGATATACAAGTGGACGGCTTACCTATTATGTCTCCAATGGCGGTTGGCCTTTCACTCTGGCTTAGAGCAAGCTTCTGTCTTGTACTAAGCACAGCAGAAAATCCTTTAGTGTGGAGGATTGGAAGTTATCTCTGTGCTTGGATGCTTATTTCCTTCCTCTCACCCCGTGTGATTGATTGCATTACCTCATGGTTAGCTCACGTATCACTTCCTCTGTGTTTGGCCTTAATGTGCATCTGTGGATTGATCAAACCAGGAAGAAATGCATTAAATTGTCAGTGTGAGAAGGGAACAGAAGTGGGGACCACATTCATACAGGGCTCATGGTTTGGAAGATTGTCTGAATGTAGCTCCCTCTCTCCCTCCCTGTCTTTTGCATAAATAAATACTACACACATTGATGTATCCATGCTTGAAACTAATAATTATTAAATATATAACCTGCCTTGTTTTCACAAGAAACTGAAAGTGGCTTACGATTACATAATCCTTCTGCTCTCCATTTTAGCCTCCCAACAACCCTGTGAGGTAGGTTAGGCTGAGCACTAAGGCTAATTCTTGTGGTTAGTGTCTTGAACAAGCAATATTAACTTGCACAGATGAGAGTTAGGGAGTGGTCCAGAGTTACCCACTAAGCTTTGCAACTGAGCAGGACCTTGAACCCAGATCTCCCTAATCCAAGTCCAATATGCTAATCACAACGCTCCACTCGGCATTCAGTCATTATTAGTCTTTTGAGAGGCCAGTGATAAACATCAGACGTTTCTTTTAATTATGATTTCCATCATAAATGATGTCATTTCCTAAGGCATAACACTGCAATAGTTCCAAGAAACTTCCCATTGAGCCGAAGTCAGCAAACACACAACATTTTAGCTGATAGCACAATGCATATTAAGATGGTAGAAAATTGGCCTTGAAAGATATTTGGCCTGGATAAATGTTGATTGTTTAGGGTACCTTTAGCTGTATGCCAGGTAAATGAATTCATATAATGGATGGGAAGTTCAGGTAAATGAGGCTCAGAAAACAGCGGTTAAGGTGCACGTTGCACTGGGTATTTAATTGCTTAGTGTCTTAGTGTCTAAGCATGATGGAAATCTACACAAGGGGTCAAATGTTGTTGCATCAAACCATAATTTCCCTTTTTTTCAGAAGGCCCTGAAATGAATATGCAGAGGTTGGGTTGTCGTAGAGGATTACAAAAGCACAAATGCAGCAAAACAATGAAGCTAATAATTGTTGGTTGTGTCTCATTTCAGAGACAGGATTTGACCTTGTCAGATCCAAGCAATTTGTTTTGGGCCCCAGACGACTAAATTTGTCTGTTCCAAGGGAACTTTTTTGGTGAGCTTCTGTCCTGAGCAAAATTAGTCCATAAGTCACCCCCTTCAAAATTGCTCTCTCCATCTCCACGCACACATTTCTCTCTCCACCCCACTACCCATAAGGTTCCATATGCATTTGTCATCTTGGACATTTAAAAAGCAAACAAAACAAATCCTAGATTTGGCTGCAGTCTGCAAACAGTTTCTCAAAACAATTACCAAGATTCAAGAGGGTGGCTTACATAATAGCATCAGGAAACCCCTCCTGGATAAGAGGCCCAAACCATCGCTCAGTGTACAGAGCATGTGCTTTCATTGCCCAGCGTCCCCAGGTGTCATCCCTGGCTTCCCCAGTCAGTACCAAGGCTCGGCCCTCAGTACACAGCAGCTCCTTGTGTTCCTGTGTCTCTTCTGGTCAGACCCAAGATTCACCTAGTCGAGCATCCTTGCCACCAGAGTGGCCAGCTGATGGGACCTCCACAAGACAGGCACTCTTTCTCAGGACTTTTTTTGTCATAGAACGCACTGGAACAGCATTCTGGCACCCTTTTTTGATGGATTTTTCCAATGGAGTGATTTTGAATCGCCTGCGGGCTGCTTGTGTGTCGGCGCTGATTATCGGCACTGATTGTGAGGGCGCTGCTCGGCTTGGGATTGGTGTGTGTGGTTGCGTGCTGAGTGTTTACTGCTGGTGGCGACCATTATGTTTATGTGTGTGTAGAGTGACTGGCTATGTGCAAAAGGTAAATAAATTCTTCATTTCAAAAAAAGTTGATGAATTGAAAATCTTTTTTAGTGTAAAAGTATGACCCCAAGACGTGAGTTCCAGCACCTTTTTCTTTTACAAAAAAAGCACTGCTCTTTCTAATGACAAATCCTGTCATTCAAATAGAAAAGGAAAGCAAGCCAGCATAGGCCCCTCCCTCAGACTTACCAGTGAAAAACACAAAAATGAAGTTAAGGCAGACAAGAGGAGGGAAGTAGAGCGAGAAAACGTAGAGAAGGGAAATCAGATTTGAAGTGTCAGAAAGAAGTAACCAGTTAGCACCACTTTGGGGGCCGACCCGTCTTTGCTGGTTGCTGAGATAGAGATGACTCAACTTCCTGGTTCTAACTCTTGCTGGATCCCATAATATAAAAGCTTTCATGTGTGTTTTTCAGGGAACATGACTTTTTTAATGTTCCTTTTCTCTTTTTAATTTTCAGGACTGATGATAAATGTTTCTGTGTATATTGAGCAAATACTTCAGTGCCAAATATTGCTTACAATACATGCAACCATTTAAGAAGGACTCATCTATTAAAATCAGCCTTGCATGGCCAGTGGTGGCCATCTTTTTTCTTTCTTTTTGCTTAGAACAGAAACACGAGCCAGAAAGGGACAGTAAGAATTATATGCAGCTGTGCGCCATTCTGGAAACCCAATGATCCCAAAAGCAGCATTTTCCCCAGAAGAAACATAGAAACATAGAAACAGAGCGAGTCAGAAGGGACCTCCTGGGCCATCTAGTCTGACCTCCGGCACCAGCCGGCTCCGCTCATGACATGCCCACCATGTGCATGTCCAGCCTATCTTTGAACACCCTCACCGATGGGGCCTCAGCGACCTCCCGTGGAAGCCCATTCCACGCCCTCGGGGTCCTAACTGTCAGGAAGTGCTTCCTGGCATCCAAATTGAACCTTGGCTCCCTGAGCTTTGCTCCATTGGAGCGCGTCCTGCCTTCCTCTGCAGGGGAGAACAGGCCTCTCCCCATCTCCATGTGACACCCCCTCACATACCTGTATGTTGCCAACATATCCCCTCTGAGTCTCCTCTTCTCCAGGCTGAAGAGACCCAGTTCCCTCAGTCTCGCCTCATACCCCATCCCCTGCAAACCAGCCACCATCCTTGTGGCCCTACGCTGCACTGACTCCAACCTGGCTATATCCCTTCTGTAATGAGGGGCCCAAAACTGAACACAATACTCCAGTTGCGGGCGCACCAGAGTCATGTAGAGTGGAAGTAATACCTCTCTTGATCTAGAAGCCACACTTCTGGCTATGCAACCAAGGGTGGCATTCGCCCTCTTGACCACCGCATCACACTGCTGACTCATGTTTAGCCTGCGGTCAACCAGTACCCCGAGGTCCCTTTCACAAGTGCTGCTCTCCAGCCACTTGTCCCCTAACCTGTACTTATGACAGCTATTCCTATGCCCCAAGTGCAAGACCTTGCACTTCTCCACATTGAACGCCATCCTGTTGTCTCCTGCCCACTTCCATAGTCTGTCCAGATCCTTTTGGATCTGGAGTACCTGCTTCTCAGTTGTGGCCACTGCTCCAGTTTTAGTGTCGTCTGCGAATTTGATCAGCAGACTGTTCACCCCTTCTTCCATGTCGTTAATGAAAAGATTAAACAGGATCGGCCCCAGGACAGAGCCCTGGGGGACCCCGCTTGTCACTGGCTGCCATCCCGACGATTCCCACTAATGGTTACCTTCTGCTTTCGGTCAGTCAGCCATGCCCTAATCCACCGGACAGTGCTTTGGTGTATCCCAAAACTCCTCAGTTTCTCCACCAGGATATCATGGGGCACTTTGTCAAAGGCCTTGCTGAAATCCAGGTATACCACATCCACTGCATCCCCTCCATCTAGCCATCTTGAAACCTTGTCATAGAATTCCACAAGGTTGTCTGGCAGGACCTGTTCTCTGCGGAAGCCGTGTTGTGTGGCTGTCAGCCTCCCTTCCCTATCTAGCATCACTAGATCTCTCTCTATTATGAGCCTTTCCATTGTTTTTCCTACAATGGACGTAAGGCTAACCGGTCTATAATTCCCCATGTCCTTCCTACTACCCTTTTTGAAAATTGGGACCACCGATGCCACCCTCCAGTCCTCTGGAACTTCACCTGTTCTCCACAAGGCCTCAAAAATGGAGGCCAGCGGGCGTGAGAGAACCCCTGCCAACTCTCTAAGTACTCTTGGGTGTAACCCGTCAGGGCCTGGCGCCTTTGTAATGTCCAATGCCCTGAGGAGCCCCTCGACTTCAAGGGGGGTGACTCTAATCTCTGCCCCTAAGTCCCCAGCCTCATCCAATCTCCTATACGGATATCCCCCGTCCTGCTTTGGGGAGAACACAGAGGCAAAATAGTCATTTAGTATCTGTGCCTGTTCCCTCATGTCAGTCACTGGATCTCCTTCCTCCTTATTTAGTGGTCCCACCACTTGTCTCCCCTTCCTTTTCCTATTTACATGCTGGAAGAAGCCCTTTTTGTTGCTCTTGATATTCTTGGCAAGTCTCAGCTCATAATCAGCCTTAGCCTTGCGAAGAATCCTTCTGCAACGGGCCTCCTCCTCCCGGTATACCCTTTTGTCTATTTCCCCCAGTACCCATTTCCTATGGAGGTTCCTCTTTCGTCTAATCCCCCTAACCACCTCCTTTCGCATCCATGGCGGCACTCTCCTCCGCCTCCCCACCTTACTGACTAGAGGTATTGTCAGGGCTTGCACCTGCAAAACCTCCCTTTTGAGTGCCATCCACCCCTCCTCAACTCGCTTACCTTCCAGTAACCTATCCCAGGAGACTTTCCCCAGCCTGGCCTTCAGTTGGCCAAAGTTGGCCCTCTTGAAGTCCCAGCTTCTAGTGCTCGCCCTGCTGCACGGCCCCAGTCCTCTGATCTCAAAGCAAAGGATGGAGTGATCACTCGCATCCAGAGCTCCCCTATTCTGTACTTCATCTATCAGCTCCTCCCTATTGGTCAAGACCAAGTCCAGGATGTTTCCCCCCCTCGTCGCCTCTCGGACCCTCTGTGTGAAAAACCCACCCTCTAGAGCTTCTAGGAAGCGACGTGACCTGGCTGTCACCGCCAAGACGTGTGTGTTTGCTCAGTTTTTCCCCTCAATTCTCCTGTTTCCTTTGTTCTTTCAGTCACGTCCTTGCCGAATCGGCTGCAG
Organism: Varanus salvator macromaculatus; assembly: GCA_023646645.1. Classification (NCBI taxonomy): domain Eukaryota; kingdom Metazoa; phylum Chordata; class Lepidosauria; order Squamata; family Varanidae; genus Varanus; species Varanus salvator. The sequence continues at coordinate 4,025,047 of JAIXND010000852.1, read as the reverse complement.
TCCTCTCCCCCAGCCCCTACGGAAGAAGTTGAGTCGGATGACTCGGATGATATAATCACAGTGCTGACATCACCACTGCAGAAAATACCGCCACTGGATTTCCGCAGCTCCATGGCACAACCTCCAGTGCAATCCTAGAACAGAAGACCTCTTGACTTGCTTGAGCAGGTGAAGCTGTCCAGTGTGTGATGGTGCGCAGCTTTGTTCTCCCCAAGGAAGAGAGGTGGTTTCATGCAGACTAATGGGGGCAAAATCCATTTCCTCTTGGTTCACATCCACTGGGAAATTCTGCCCTCGCTCCTCCCTTACACCTGCCGGGAAGGGTAGCTTCAAAGAGTGCCCCCCCCCCTTTCCCCAGCTTCACTTCAAGTTTAAAATGACACTGTCCAAGAAGCAGTCGAATGAAATTTGCTGAACATGCAAATCAGGGATGAAAGTGAAGCTTCCTTAAATACTTCCCGAAGAGGCAGATTTTAAAGTGGTTGTTTACTTTCCAGAACAAGCATGAAATAATAACATATACATAGACTCATCCATACAATTAACTCAAACCGACAATTTTAGCACATCTTAGTTAAGCGTAGTACAGACGGTGGGGCACAAGTTTGCCACACAGAGCCACTGTCTGTCAGCACCTGATGTAAATCATTCCTTAGAAAGAACCAGCATCTTCTTTCCTTGCGGGAAGGGAAGTACGCGGAATCGCAAAGACTGCAGTCCGTTCGAGATCCACACAGCAGGGTCATCTCCTCAGTACACACCTGTCGCCTCTTGCTTTGAGATAACCCTACTCCTAGTTCTGCTAGCATTGCCGGCAGTTGGCACTCCAAGCATTGGGGTGTTTTGTAATACGGTGCGTAAGGTGTATTGTCGTATCTTGGTGGGGTAAGTGTGGGCTGCAACGTTTCTGCCCCATAACTGCATTTTCCTTGTAGAGAAAGCATGTGAATTGTCACCAGTGTCCTGGGGACTGCAGCTCATATTCATGAGCCCAGCAGATGCCTGCATATGCTTGATGGCATCTTAAGAAGAGAGCCACCTAATGAAGGGCACCCTCCCGTGCGTGTTTGCTCAGATGTGTCCTCCTGTTTTCATCGGGGTTTGCTCTGGAAGTGGCACGCACAGCAGAGGTGCTGCCTTCCAAAGCCTCATTGCCGCCTTGGAAGCAGGAGAGCAAAGACACCTGCAGGTCCTCCCCACTGAAGCAGAGGCTACTGCAAAGGAATCTGCTCCCAGCTCCAGCAAGTCACAGCTCAGGCCTGCCCTAGCGGACTGGCAGCTCGCACCTATGTTGCCCTGCACAAAACAATGAAGCCGAGGAGGATCCCCCATCATGAGAGGCCTGTAGAGTGAGGCCAAACTGGAATCCTTCTGAGACCTTCGCCTCTGGGAAGTGCACGAGCAGAGTCTCCCCACTGCTGCTTTTCAGCATCTGGTTAGCATTCAGTGGCCTCTGCCGCCACCAAATCCCTTATCGCCACGACAACAGATGCCTGGCTCTTTGGGTGCAGCTTCGTCCGCAAGGGTTTTGTGACCCTGGCTGACCTGAGAGGAAGGACGCTTCTCCTTCACTGGCTGGAGCCTCACGGCTTGTACAAGACTGTCGCTTTGCACAGAGCCAAGGAAGGGCAGCCACTGGCTCTTGAAACGGCTGTAGCCGCAGGAAAGAAAAGCCAGAAGGACCATTTGGATTTTCTGTAAGCATCACGCTCTGCTCCTTGGAAGATACTGCTTTGTGCTCAGACTCCAGTGCCTCTCCTCTCTGCCAGCCCACCCCGCCAGCAACCTTAGCATCAAAGAGAGAGAGAGAGAGAGAGAGGGAGAGATGCTCCCCCACACACACGCACGCACGCACGCACGCTGAACACTTTAAGTCAGGGTCAGAGTCCGTTCTTTATCTGACACTTACTGTCACCCACGCCAGCCAGCGCTTTCAGCCAAGAAGGACGGCTGGGCTGCCGCACAGAGCAGATGAGTTTTGCTTAATCCCATCAGCGGAAATGCCGCCCTTTGTAGCGTTTCCAGAGGCAGCTGCTGGGAGCTGTCCAGAGCAAAGTCAATCAGCAGAAATTGGTTTACACCATCGAGTAAATTGATTCCAGCTGCTGCTCCATTCATATGATGGTCCTGGCCAGGAACAGGAGGGGGCCCTGGCGTGTTTTCTGGACTGGCGTGTTTTCAGAACAACTCTGTGCACAGCTCGGCACTCCCCATCAGGTAGGGACAAATCCTGGCACCGCCAAGTTCTGTACTGAAATGGGAACAGCAGCAGACTGGAAACTCATCATCAGAGCTCAGGGCGGGACTCTGCAGATGGCAGTGAATCGTTGGACTTTGATGGATAACTCGGAGGGTGTGTAAGGGCCAAGACAGGAGCGAAACGTTTCCCAGACACCGATCCTCAGGGAGCTTCTGCTATGAATAATCTGATGGACTCAGATCTTCTTTCTCACAATGCAAGCAGTAATAGAGAGCTAATAACAAAGCAGTTAGAAGGGGCGTGTGGGAAAAGAGGCTTGTGTTTCTGCAGGACCGGGAATCGCTTTCAGTTTGGTGCATCTGCCGGGGTTCCATCCCCACCCTGCAAAGCATGCACTGAATAACTTGTTAGAGAGGGTAGCGAAGTATGGATCCATCAGTTTCCAGGTTCCAGCCAAGATGATCAGCTGACGGCATGGTGGTTGTAGCAACCGTGAATTTTAAAAAGCTGCATGGGTCAAAGGTGACACCTTTGGTGGCAGTCCCTGGAATCCAGATGGAACACCCCGTTTCTCTTCCCTATGGATGGTCTGCTTCCCCAGGAAAATCTGCTTCACTGTCCTGCTAAATTCCCCAAGACCTGACGTGGTGGCGAGTCTTTCACTGGTCTGTTTCCCTCCCCTTCTGAAAAAGGCTGATCTTAGATGACTCCTTAGTGACTCTGTTACAGTGTTTTGTTTTGTTTTGTTTTGTTTTGTTTAGCATAATCCGCTCTGGAAATGTTTATAGAAAAGAGGTGTACATACATTTCAAATAAACTCTGCTTTGAATCAGCCCTCATTGCTTTATAATATTTTACTGTTATAGAGTTAATTGTTAGAAGTGGAACTCCAAGTACATAATGGAGATGGGCCCTTGATTTTCTCCAGAGACATTTCCCCTAATGAAAAAGGAGGTCCCACAGACGAAAACATGTAATTGCTTCAGCCCTGGAACTTAGTGGATGCATATTGTCTGGAAAACTCTTGGCTGTCGTGGCTTTCTAACGTGCTTTAAGTACACATCACAGGCATCTTTGGGATTGCTAAACCCTGGCTTAAGATAGTCCTGTGTCCATACTTGCTGGCATGGTAACGGTCACATCCAGTTTCAAGCTTAGCAGTTCCGGTGTTTCGTGCAGGGCTGCTTTCTGAGCACAGCATCGGGTGACTGTTCCTCGGCCCCACAGCAGCTGAGCTGTGGGATGCTACAGAATGCCATTGTGTTCCTAAACATCTATATGAAGCACCCAGAAGTAGTCATCAGGGGATTTGGAGCTAAGTCCCCTCAGTATGTTGATGGATGCTGCTGCATCAGTGCCCAAAACCAGTGATGGGCTGGAAGAGAGACCATGAACTGAAAGTGTATCTTGCCAAGACAGAAATCCTGTAGGTGAGCAGTCCTTCCACCTGGGAAAGGGTCTCACTGGATGGGTCGCGCTTCCTTGGGGAGATCAGGTTCAGCGCCCGAGGGTTCTAGATCCATCGTCACTGGGGCGCCAACTGACCTCGGCTGCTCAGACTGTTCTTTATTGGTCTCACCAGCTACGGGTTCCTGGACTGGACTGGACTGGAAAAGAAGGCTGCTGTATTAACAGTTTGTGTGCCAGAAGCCACTAATGGATATCTGAACAGTGGGGCTCGCCCATTCATGATTGTTTTAAGGACCTATTTACAAGGATGCGCTTTTATTTCGATGTGCTTGGTTCTTTTAGAAAACCCATTTAAATGTTTTAATATAGCTTTCATTTACGCAAGCACTTGATTTTCCCTAAGAGGTCATTCAGCTGCAGCGCTGTGCTCATTTTTTTCCTGAGACAAAGGATGTGGGAAAGTTAGCGAGGGAGAAGCCTCGACCGAGGAAGTCATGGAGTGAATGTACTTGGGAGATGAGTGAAATGACGGACTTTGCTCTTTCTCAAGAAAATATTTCGGTGGCATTTCGGTCAGAGAAAGGATCTTGTGAGAAGCCTTTGCTCCACCGCCCGAGCAAGCCTCATCCAGACGGGGAATAATACGACAAAGAAGCCTTTGTTGGTGTACAAAAGCCAATAGCCACTTTGAGTAGGTTTGCACAGCCAAAGGTTCGCAGCCTTTGCATTGGTAGCAGAACAGAAGCAAGCGCCTGAAGCAGTAGTGGGAGGTGTTTGGTGCATCTACCTCCTCCTGACTTCCTGTTGCCTAATCCCCCAGCACAGCAAAGGTCGTAGGCTGACCTTCTGCCATTTGTCATAAGTGGGAAAAAATGGCTTGACATTTATTTTTAAGGGGGGGGGGGATCCAGCTGCATGTCACTCCATCTCCCCTACCCCCCCACTCCCGATGTCAGTTCCACATCCCAGACTTGCTGGGGAGTGTGATGCAACATCAACTACATTTCTGCGATCCCAGTTAAAAAAAAACCTGCCTCAGCTTCCAGGTGTTTGAAGGGCTCCATTTGATGAGCTGTTTCTGATGGAATTGTTGCTCCCTTTATAAAGAGGCACCTCCAGCAAGCAAAAAGACATGCATGAAGTTTTTGTGCCAGACAAAACATTAGGAGATAACGAGTGGTTACCCCAGCAAATGTGTCAGGGCAAACTTCTGGACCCACCCACAGCTCAGCCTGCTCCTCTGCAGTTCGGTTGTGTGAATGTAACGATGCTTTTGGCTGGGCACACGCGCAGAGCCCTAAAGCAGTAGCAGTAGCATCCGTCAGCATCTTGACCGTGCTGCTTCCCCACTTCCCACAACAGGCCACTCTTCATTGATCCAAGTCGCTGTGAAGCTGCCTGTGACGGAAAAACAACACACGAATGATTAATTGGCGGGAGAGCGAGCGACATCTACACCCATGCTTTGGCCATGGAAGGCTGGCCAGCAGTGGGTAAAGAGCCGTATTGAACAGCGGACCTCCCCCACTACTGCTGGAGGCAAACACTGGGGTGCAAAAGTGCAAGAGCAATTGTGAGGCGTCCGAATTTCCCAGTGCATCTACAGTGTCCCATGTAGGGAGTGTTTTCACTTTATTTCACGGCAGGATGGACCGCTTTTGACTAATTGCAGGATGGAGCTTTGCATCCCTGCTCTAGGTTTAAGCCTCGAGTACCCAATTATCCTCCCCTAGCAGGCAGATGTGGGGGCCAGAGGAGGTTCTGAGTGGAGCACCTCCTTCAATGCATCTCTCTTCTCTGCACTTCAGTTTCCAGGTGTCTCTTCCTGGTGGACCACAAAACGTAGTGACGGACCTTCCATCTGATCGCTTTGTTGTTACATGTCATACATTCATCTCTAACGAACGGTGACCCTGTGAATGTCCCATTTTGGGATGTCCCCCAAAATGACCTGTCCTGTGACAGTCCTGCTCAGCTCTTGGCAATGCGAGGCTGTGCCTTCCTCTATCTCATGGCTGACCTTCCTCTTCTGCCTCCCACTTCCCCTTGCAGTGTTACCTTCTCCAGTGAGTCTTCTCCTAAAGTGCCAAGATTAGACACATCCGGTGAAGGGACGGGTTTAGCCACCCGATCAACTCCAGCTGTTGGGCAGTATGGAAAGGATATAGACGATCCATGGTGGGTGGTGACGACCGTTACGTATTTCGAGGCAATGTGCCAGTTGTGGGAAACAAGAACATGGACGCATCTGCTTTGCCATTGGAGAATGCCAAACTAGTGGTTTAGATGGACTTGGATCCAACAGGGCTCTTCTTAGGTGAAATAAGAAGGGCGTTTTAATTCTTTTCATTTCACATTGTAATCCACCCCCTCACACACCCCACGCGCAGGTTGCCACATAAGAAGGCTGACTCAAGGCCTATGCACCATTTTTAGTTCTCCAGAGAAATCGACAGAAGGTGTGAGTGGAGGAGGCTGCCGTGGGAAGCGCCTTTAAAATTATAGAGAGTGGAAGACATAATCGTGTCATAATTGGTGAGGGATTGCTCACCATCTGCTTTCATGTAAGCAACGTTTCCTAAACAGGATCAAGTGGATCCAAGAGATTAGAATCCCTGCCCCCTGCCACATCTGGATACCCGCTTGTGGCCACATAGGTTAGAGGGTACCTTGCATTAAAGCAAGCGGGCACAGCACCCAGCTGGGAGTGGGGACTGTGAAGACAAGACACAAGTTCTAAGGGCACCTTGCAGCTAACAAGATCTGATCCTTTCCTCTTCAGGGGTCCTTCTCAAGATGCCCCCGCTAACTGGAGCAGGACAGAGGCTTTACGGAGGAGCATCTTGGCAGTGGTGGTGCCTCCATTCAGCCCAAATATAGTCACCTTGAGCCTTATGCTTCTCTTCTCAATTCAGAGCCTTTGAGGATACAGGCCTATAAGTTGTCCCTTTGATGCATGTTAAGACTCCAAACTCGGAGGTTTCTGAGCATCCAGTGCAGAGTGGAAGATGGAATCTCTGCTTCCTCACCCCTCCTGCTGTGCATTTCTGCTCGATGGCCATTTTATCCTCACAACAACCCTGAGAGACAGGTCCAAAGTTACCAAGTGTGTATTGTGTTGAGTAGGGAATGGAAAACAGATCTCCTGAGCCCCATTCTTGGAACAAGAACAGAAAGGAAAAGAAATAGTCCTTCCTGACATGTTGATTACCAGAAAGAAATAGCTGTTTTAAAAAATTGATCTACCGATTGCTGGGAAACAATTCCTACTTGTTGTAGTTAACAGGAAACTGGTCTGGCTTACTGTGCAGGAAAAGAGGGCATTAAAAAAGATCTGCATTCGGTTAAGCACATTTGAAGAAAAAGCCTGTGTTGAGAATGGCTGAAGAGCCCTGACACGGGATCAGAACCAGGCTGCACCTAGTCCAGCGTCCCATTCACACAGCCACCAGCCGACTGCAAACCCACAAGCGCCACACAAGTGCACCACCACCCTGCCACCCACGTTCTCCAACATGTTGCCTTTGCTGCTGCTTTTTTTCTCCATACCTTTTGTCTGAACCACCCAAAATTGTGTCGAGAAGATGCCTGGTGCTCCTTGAAATAGCAGCAGCACCTTTACGGGGACAAAACGCACAGCATTCACAAGAATTGTGAGAGATTCTCACAGCTGTGAGAATCTCATGAGAATTGTGACTGGGAAAAAGCCCTCCCCCAACTGAATGGTTGAAAGAACGTTTTAAAAATGAAGACGTAACCACTGGTTCATGAAACTAGACTGGTTGCATTTCTGAAACAGCTTTAATTAGAAATTTTCCCATTTCACTGTGAGAATAGTCTATGTAAATATGATTGATCTAATTATGCAGGCCTTCTTTCTATTTTTTTCCCTCAGGAAAATTTTTCTAATGTAGCCAAAACCCTCTTACTTGCTCACTCACTATAATTTGTGCAAGGACATTGCTTAAAAGCAAAGTGAAGCTCCCTGAGTTAACCCGGAAAGCATGTGATTAACATTCTAATTAAAGTGGGGTCCATGATTTGGACAAGCTGAAGAATGTTTAGGGTACACAGCAAGGTTTGCTTTTCTTCTGGCTCGTTCTTCCCCAATGCAAAATACTTTCTCAAGGTTCTGTCTCCCCCGCCAGGACACACACACACACGCCTTAGCATGAGGCCCAGCAGTAAATCTGGGACTTTTTAAAACAATGGCTACTTGTTATCATGTCCTGCTTCTTTTACACCATCCTGAAACTAATCAGAGCAAACTTACTTCAAGTCCTAAGAGGATATATTTTCCTGCCATTCTGAAACAAAGGTTAATTTCACACCACCAGGTTTGGCTCTGGATTATTCCCACATGGAGCTGGCCCAGAGCCAATTTCATGCTACATATGTCTTCACTTACTACATGGTAAGCATGTGACCAATGCTTAATTTGAGCCAGGATACCTAGGGCTTTGTTCCAAAGCCCAGGGCCTGTTTTCGATGCCAAGTGAGACTCAGTCCTGGGAATGAATGAATATGAAAAGTGTTTGTGTGGGCTTGTGCAGAATGCCAAAAGAGAATTAGGCTGTGCAACACTAGGATTAGAAGAAAGGCATTCCAAGTCAAAGGCATGAGTTTTGAGTTAGACTTGCGCTTGGCACTTTCATGTTTCAGGGAATCATTGCATGTGACAAAACAGCATAAGAACAGAAAAAGCACTCCAGCAGCATCAGAGCAAAAATCTTCCCGATCCAGCATTCTGCTTCCCAGAGAAAACCAGCAGATGATTACAGGAAGCCTGCTGAAGAGGAATCGAAGACTCTGGGCCGGTTTGCACAATTTAATAAGCCACGGTGGCATCAGGGCTTCTTGTGACTTGTGAACCCAGCTAGGCTGGCTTGTTATCTGACAACAAACCATGCCTCTCTGAATTCACATGTCACAAAAAGTCACGGCAACTGCCTATGATGGCTTGAAAAGTTAAATAGCCACTGGGACTCCCCGCAACTTCCTGGGCCTTGAAGAAGGCACAGTGCGGTGTGCCATTAATCATGCAAACCAGTCTGGAGCCTTCAAGTCTTGCTTTTGTGCTCTTCTTGGGAACATTTGCTTTGCTCCTGCAGGAAGCAGGATGCTTGATGGCGTAGAACTTTGGTCTGATGCAGCAGCAGGGCACTGAAATAAGCCGTCGTGGCCGCTGTGAACGGAAGCAATCTTTCTCTATTGCTCACTTGCTTGTCCGCTTGCTGTGTCTTCCAGCATTTGGTATTCTGAGACATGCTTCTCTGATGCAGCCAACATGATAAATGGCAAAGCCTTTGGAACCAGTGGCATCACCACATCTTGGAGGAACGAATTCTGTGCATTAATTACTAGAAAAAAGTCCTTTCTCTTGTCTGCCCATCTATTTCAGTGATCGCAAGTTCTAGTATCTAGTAAAAATTCTCTCTGCCCACTTTTTCACTATCATGCAAAATTTTATAAACCTCTATTATTTCTCTTTTTGGTGAGCTCCTAAGTGGAATTGTTGAATGGATGTATTTTCTTAAGATGTTGAAGTGATCCTCCATCTTTATCCTTCATTGACACATTTTTACTCTGCTGTTCAGCTGAAAAAAAAGCTTGCCAAGCAGCTTCTAGGGGTCAGTAATATAACAGGTCCTTCCCTTCAGCCACACTGTAAAAGACGCAACACAGAAGGTCAAGGGATTGGAGGCAGGAGGAAAAAAGTAAACTAATTGAAGGCACTAACTCTTAGGATGCTTCCTGACACAAGTTGGGGGTGTTGGCAATTGCTTCCAAACATTTGGAGGGCACCAGGCTGTGGAAGGTGCAAGACTGGTTGAAGCTGCAGTTTCAGGAATAGGCGGGACTGCCCCTTTCAAACTTTCAAAAGCCAATTGCTAATGATGAGCTGTTGACTAATTACAGCACTTTTCTTTGATTCACTTGGCTGATGTAACTCATTCATTACTTCAAGATGCTCTGCTCTCCGAAAGCGAAGCGGTCTTCCCTGACGTGATGTGGCAAAGTTAGCCATGTCACATTATAGCGTTTATTTCTTATACCGCCCAATAGCCAAAGATGTATAGCAATTTTTGTTGAGCTAAGTCCCCCGACAACAAGAGAACTATCATTTAAGACTGCCTGAAGAACAATTGTAGGGCCGCTTCTCTTAAAATACATGCTGCAGGAAGGGGCGACCACTCGCAAGTTCCTGCCTAAGCGCCCAAGGTACAAATCTCTGGGGGAGAAGAATTAAGCATGAGCAAGAGGGAGATGCGAAAACAAACCAAAATTCCATATTGCTGCGCAGCACTTCCTTGTGGGCACAAAATGACCCCCTCCTTTTCCCTGTCGTGCTGGTGGAAGACGCTTCCTGAAAGACCTACCTGTCTGTCCAAAAGGGAGCCACGCACATCTAACAATAATGCCAGAGCACCAACAAGCACGCGCTGAGCACATGATAAAACAATGTCAGGCATGTTTGCATCGAGGCAGTGGTGCAGCCAGAAAAGACGCCGAGCTCATGAGCTCGTGTCGAGCGCACGGCAGCGGGGGTCATGAGGCCACCTCCATGGCAAGGCACCAGGTCTTGCGAAGCCATTTGGTAGCATCGGAGTGCCAAAGCAGGAGGCGAGGGCCAGCTGCCAACTCAGCCGGTCTCGCAACAGCAGGCTGCATGCCGAGATTTCGTGGCAGGAAGCGGTGGACAACACCAGGGTGCCGCAGCGCAGAGAGATGAACAAGTGGCAACAGCACCCGGGCATGAAGTGCAGTCCAGGCGTGTGAGGAACCACATCCGAGTGGCTTTTAAGCGAGCGGGACGGGGCAGCACAGATGCCAACCTGCAGTGGCACGGTATGGGGCCCGTGGCCACCACCGTCTCGGGGCTCTGGCAGCATTGGCACGTACATCTTGGAAAGGGATCTGCTCCAGCGTGTCCAAAGCAGCAGCTGCTTTGGCAGTTGGGGCGGCAACAGCCAGGCCAAGGTGGAACGGTTGCCGCATGTTTGTGGTTACAAATGCACGTCAGGATTTGGGTCTTCAGCTCCAGCTCAAGAGTTGGGATTTTCCGGCAAGGGGCATGTGAGCAGCCAGAGATGGGGTGGTGTGTGAGTAAGGGGGGCATGAGGAAGAAGCCGGGGAAAGCCAGCATGGTGGGCCTTGCCCAGGGAAGCCAAGCTGCAGCTGATGGCTTGCAGTCAGAGAAGCAGCCTGGGCCCTCCCGGGCTTCCCCGAGGGGGAGGCAATTCATCCTGTGGAAAGAAAGGTACGGGAAGAAGCACGGACATCAGAAGGCACAGGGAGCGGTTTCCCTTCAAAGCAACATGTTGACCTAATTAACCAGCCATGCTGATTCACAGCGAGCGATAAATTAGTCCAGCTGGAGTCTCTCTCTGTTGCAGGATAGGGTGCTTGAGCTCCTGGACGGCGATGCCTTAACCTTTGGCTGCCCCCCTCCACTGTCTTGGACACCCCCGTCTGACCTGGACGACTGGGCGGGCTTCTCCCTTTGGCTTCCTGAAGATCCTTCGCCCTAGGCCAGGCCCTTCCTGGCACAGGGGCAAGAAAGACGGCTCGGTGGGGCTGGAGCCCTGCCTCCCAGGGAGCCCTTCCCTCCCACCCCATGCCGGAATTCAAGTCCAGGGGCTCTGCTGGTCTAGGCTGCGTGGGATCCCCCCCCCCCCATGAGCTGCTTTCGGCCCACATGGGCTTCCCCCTCCTGCCGCCTCCCCCGCGCATCTTTCTGCCTGGGATGTTTTCTGCCCCGCTCTCCTCTCCCCTGGCCCAAACCCCCTTTTGCACATGGGGTGCCCTTGGGGGAGCGGGAGCGGGAGAGACCGCCGAGCACACGCAGAGTCGCCTGGGCCCACGTGGGCCGCTTGTTCTTCCCGCGCGCCCGAGCCCCGCAACTTTTGGTACCCAGCGCCGTCCCTGCATCCCCCCGGCCGCGCCGCAGCATCTCTCTCTCGCGCGCGCGCGCGCCACGGCGGCGGCCCCGGTGCCCAAACCGCGAGCGCGCGCGAGAGAGAGGAAGCGCGCGCGCCGCGGTGATGTAATTTCGCGCGGCTCCCGCGCCGGATCGGGGCCCGCGGCGCCGGGGCAGCTGGGGAGCCGGGCCCGCGCGCCCCCCGCCCGTCCCCCCGCGCGGCCGGGGCGGCGCCGAGAGGCAGGCGAGGAGGCGAGGCGAGGCGAGGCGAGGCGAGGCAGGCGAGCCCCCGAGCCGGGTGGGCGGCGCCAGGCGGGAGGCGGGAGGCGGAGGCGGAGGCGGAGGCGGCGAGGCTCTGGGCGAACAAAGAGCAGCCGGGCCGGCGCGCAGGGCGGCGAGCGGGGCCATGTGGGGCGCGGAGCCGCCGCCGCCGCCGCCGCCGCACAGCCGGGCCCGCGTCGCCTAGCGCAGGCGGGGAGCAGCGAGCGAGCGGGCGGGCGGGCCAGCCCAGCCCAGCGAGCCCAGCCGGGCGGCGCGCCCCTTCGCCCCATGGCCGCGGCGGGACGCGGCTGCGGGTGACGGCGCGGCGCGGCGCGGCGCGTCTCCGAGGGGGCCGGGGCGCAGGCGGGCGCGCGCGGCGCGGGGGACGGAAGGCGCGCGCTCCCGCTCGTGCCCGCGCTCGTGCTCGCGCCTCTCCCCGCGCTCGGGCCGGGCATGGCGGCGGGCGTGAGCTACGCGCCCCCCTGGTGGGTGAGCCTGCTGCACCGCCTGCCCCACTTCAGCCTGCGCTGGGAGGCCGTGGCCGACGACTTCCGCCCCGAGGACGCCGAGTACCAGCAGGTGAGCGCCGGCCGCCGCGGCCCCGCGCCCGCGCCCCTCCCCTCCCCTCCCCCCGCCCGGCCCCGCGCCCCCTCCAGCCCTGCGTTCCGCCGCCCGCTCCCCCCTCCAACCCAGCGCCCCCGATTCCCCACCCGCACACCCCCGGCTCCCGCTCGCCCCGCTGTTTCTGGCTCCCCGGCTCCCGCTTCCCCGCCGCCCCCTCCCCTCCATCGCGCCCCCCCGTCCCTTCGAGGGGTCTTCTTGCGCTGCCTTGTTTGCTTCCCTTTCCCTTGGACCTCTTCCCCTCCCCGCCTCAGCCCCCCGTTTCCCCCTTCCAGGCTCCCTCCCCACTCCCATCCCACCCCATCCCGACCACTACAGGGATCACCATGCCTGCTTGCCTCCCCCCCGCCCCCTTTCATGTACGGGGCTCCCTCGAAGGGGGAGCCCTGCAGCGCTCTGCTTGCGCGTATCCTTGTGCAACCCCATCTCCCCCGCCCCCCCGCCAACCTATGCAGACGAGCTCCCGTCCCGAGAGAGATCCCGGCCGTTTAGGGTTGTGATGTTTAACATTTCAGGCGGGTCTTCCTCAGCCATTGGCGAGTGCGCTCCTTCTCTGCTCCTGGACACGTTTCCGCACAAGTGCCGCCTCCCTCCCCACTCGCTGCCTCTACTCTACCCACACATCGTTCCCCCCTCCCCACGTCATGGCTGATGTTTCCCCTGCGCAGGCCCCTTAAGAAGGTTTGAATGAGGAGAAATGTACAGGGGCTGAACAGAACCCACAACCACCCCCTCTGGCTTCCCCTCCTCGCTACCCAAATCAGTAGCTGAGGGGGTCTCAGAAAAGGTAATGCGGGGGCAGGCCCGGTCTGGTCCCTTGTAATTTGAACATGGACACACACAATGCAGGCTTGCTTTCTGGGTGGGGGGGCAGTATGAACATCACCTTTTGAACCTTGTTTTCCTGTTCTACAGCACCTCACGCTGAGAAGATGCTTCCTCGTGTATCTATTAATGTGTTCTTATTCATCTTCTCCGTTTGCTATTCTCTGCATGTTTCAGCCCTCGCTTCAGATCTTCCATCCCACTTCCTCCCCTAAGTCTGCCTAAATATATTTCGCAAAAGCAAACCTGCCCAGATCAGCCTTCCCCGATGTGGCGCTCTCCAAATGTCTTGCACTTCAGTTCCCATCAGCCTGAGACAGCAGGGCCAAAGGTTAGAAAAGCTGGGAGTCAGCCCAAAACATCAGGGAGCACCAGGTTGGAGAAGGCTGCCCTGCATCGCATTTGAAATTGCAGATTGTTACCTATTGTATTCATTTCCTGTCTTTTTTCCTGTAAGGCAGCTTACATAATCCACACCCCCCAGTCTCCATTTTCTCTTTGCAACAACCCTGTGAAGTAGGTTAGGCAGAGAGCCAACGACGGGAGCTTCCTGGCCGAGTGGGGAGTCGGACCCAGAACTCCTTCGCCCCGGTCTGACACTGACTCCTTGGCCACACCAGCTCTGTTGTTGCACCGACCCACCTCAGATGCAGAAGTTGCGCACGGTCAGGACTGGACTCTTCTCCTTGGTGTGTTTGTGTTCTGACTGCGGAGAGGTGTCCTTGTGACTGGGCTTTCGGGGCACTGTAAATCGTCCCAGCCCCAGGATGACAGTTGAACATAAAAATGGATCTTGCAATGCTCAGAAATGGTCCTTTGATGTGTCCCCTACATTCCTCCCCATTCCTTCTCATTTCCCCGACTCATTTATTCGATTTCTATTCTACCATTTTTCTTCTTTTAAGTAACTCAAAGTGACTTACTCCATTCTCCTCTTCCTGCTTTCAGTCTCCTCCGCCCAACAACAGCCCTGTGAGGTAGGTTGGGCTGAGAGTCAGTGATTGGCCCAAACTCGGCTGAGTGGGGCCTAGAACCCAGGACTCCTGAGTCCCAGCCCTGTGCTTTAACTACTACCCCACACTGCCAAGCCTTTGGACTCCCAGTTCTCCGTCTTTCCTTTCTCTCAGGAGTTACTCTGCACCCATCCCTCCTTGCACCCCATTCAAACAAAAAATAGTTATTATCCAAATGAATAGGAGGGGGACTTGAATGGAGGGACGTGGATGGAATTTGCGCTTCCCCATGCAAGTCTCTCTGTCGAAAGTGCCGGCGTGGCTGCTTTCACTTCCTGTTGAGAGGGGCTGCAGCAGAAGGCAACCTTGCAGTCTCCCCCGCCCCTGCCCGAAAGCAGATTTGGGGCTCCTCATCACCTTTCCCCCCTATCTTTGCGTGCTTGGCTGGCAGAAGAGAAACTGATGCGTCAGGAGCAGGGTTGGTAGCTGGAGAGGAGTCTGCTGCTCCGGTTCCTCTTTCTTTGATTCAGTCCCTGCAGAATGTTAGGCTGGAGTGGCCGTGTCCTCGAACGCGAGAGATTTGGGAACTGCAGTAGTAGTTTTTCTCCTTGGCCATGGATCTTATCCTGCCTGCCCCTGCCATGTAGTTTTGCTTTGGGCCAGCCTTTCACAGGAATGTCGCAAAAGCTGTTGTGAGGGTTCTGTCCTCAGACTTGGGGCCAGTCACAGGTGCTTAGCTCAACCTACCTCGCAGGGTTGTTGTTGTGGGGGTAAGATTGTGAGGAGGAGGCGGAGAATGATCTAAGTGGCTTTGAGCTCTTTGTAAGAAAACAGGCAGGATATCAATCAATCAGTCCCATGATTAGTTGGCCTTGGACTGAAAGTTGTGTAGTCACCCTGAGGGATAGCTACCTGTATCTTGCTATCATTAAGCCAGTCAGCATAGCCCCTCTTTGATGCTGAATTTACAGGAGACCAATTGATTGATTGATTGATTGATTTACACCCCTCCTTTTTCCCCGCTTTCCAAGGGGTTTTTCTGTTGCTCAACCTGAAATCTCAGCGCTTGCTTTCACTGGCCCCCGAGCGGCACTTGACCCAGGCCCGGAAATTGCCCTGTCCCCGTGCCTCCTCCTTGGGTCTTCATCTCCAGAGGCATGGCTTGAAAGCCCACCGTTTACAAACCTGAACTGAGACTGGCGTGTGCTTGCACTCGCTGCCTCCCGCCTGCGCTTTATGACCGGCCCCGGGGGGAGCTTTTTGTTTGCCAGTCTCTGCCCAGGTGAGCACCCGGGAGAGGGGCTTTTCCACAGTGGCCCCGTGCCCCCGGAATGGGTTGCCATCAGTGCCCCACCAAGGCCTCACCGCAGGCTTTTCCAGAGTCCCCGAAGCCTGGCTTGTTTACTCTGAGCTTTGCCTGGCTTGTGTTTTGCAGGGTTGTTTTGGCTTGTAGCTGCAACATAGTGCAGGATTTGAGTACTGCCTGGTTACTTGTTGTTTTTGTGAATTGTGGTCGCTGTTTTGGTTTCTAGGATATTGGATTCATTGTTGTAAGTCACCTTTGGAAGGCTCTTGCCCTGAAAGGCAACTTGGACATGTTTTAAATACAAAATAAATTAAAGAGCACCCTTTTTCCTCAGGCCAAGCCTATATCCTGTTTGTGCTTTGTAGCTTTGATTTCTTTTAAGGGTAGAAATAAAGGCCCATGGGGTAAAATTCTCCTACATTAAAGATCCCAGTTCTGTGTTTTAACCTCATCGTCACACAAAAAGCTCTTGCTTTTTGGGGGAATATATTTGATAACCTCTAATCACTGGCCTTGCTTCTCTTTTGAATCCTCTCTTTCTAGGCTGTTCCCCATTTTGTAAATACGATCTTTACTGCAGGCTCTTTAAGTGTAGGAATCTTTGAAGGATCTGCATGTTAAGAATCCATCAACTTAGGAAGATTAAAGATGTCTTATAAGTCAAGTACAGACGAAGTTGCAATGTCTTTTCAGTACTGCTGCACAAAGGGACATCTTACGCATGACAGCAATGGGAAGCTCTTGTTTCTGCTCGTTCTTTTATTAGTACCTTGTATCCTTGACCCCGTACTGGTGAAGTAACCGACTTGACAGCATCCTAGGAGTGGGGTAGGGAGAAGTAAGAAGGAGGAGGGAGATAAGATGCTTGTGGTGGTGTGCCTGAGTCGTGACAAACATCGGTAACTTTTCTGTGCTAAATGTTTCCAGCAGTTACAAAGATTTCAGCTACTGAAACGGCCTCTGGAGAGATGCGAGTTCACTGAATGAAAGCCGTACCTACCTCTAGTTCTGTAGGAAACCCACTTCCTGAATGCCATTAGATGGCATGTTCCGCTTTGGAAGTAGCTCTTTTTGTTCGTGTTCCATCTCCTGACGTGCTCTGTCGTCCAGACAATAGAAGGCGGCCTTCAAAAATGCCAGTTGACTAAATAACTGTAAATAAAAGAGAGTTAATCTGTGATTGGAACAAATGCAGGAGAGTTTAAAGTATATTAAGGGCTTATTAAGTTATGCACGGACTAGAGTCTGACCTCTTTAAGAAAGATGGTTCGTGCAGCCTTTTGAAATAGGGACATTTATTACGGTGCTTTTTCCTTCTAGAATTTAAAAGTGGGCTACCACTTTCTGGGAGTGTTTCGCTTTTGCCCAGTAAATGAGCCAGTGTGTCGCCTGGAAGGTACGGTATGTGAAGAAGACATAGCTCTTCCCTGTTCTGAAATATGTCCTGTAAGATGTTCAGTTTCCTCCTTGTTGTGATAGGCAGGGCAGGAGGTGGAAAGGCGTTAAGGAAGAGCTTATTTAATGATTTCGTTCTTGAATGAGCTTGGGAGTAGTTTGTCCTTTTAAGAGTTAATACTAGCTAGGTAATATTGACATCTATTCCTATATATCTGATATGGTGTCCTGGCAAAGAACAGATGGTGACTGCCCCTCAACTTACTCGTATCGTGTGGAATTCCATATTGTATTTGTTCTCCTGCTTTGAAATAAGAATCTTCCCTGTGTTTTGAGAGAGTCCTGGGACATTTTCCTGCATGTTTGTGATGTGCATACTGAACTATAGTTCTTTCTGTGTCGCGAGACTACACCATTTTCTGTTCTCCTACCTCTAGGAAGATCACATACAGATTATGTTTGCCTGGAGGCACCGGCGTTTACTGTTTGCGAAGGATCTAGGCCTTCTGTTATTGATACCCGGCGTGATCTTTATTGCAAACTTGATATTAGAAACAAACGAGTTTGTGTCTTTTGGCTGACCTCTCCTGTCGTGATAAGAAATCCTCGTTCCGTTTTCCGCTTGGCCCAAGCGACGAGAAGGCCTTGGTGTGTTGACATCAGGACTTGATTCTTTGCCTTGTTTATACAATTCTCCTTCCCATGCCGAACGTCTTGGAACTTGCTCTGCAGCTTTCTTTACCCCCAGTTTGAATATGCGAGAAAGCCAGGCTCTGTGTGGGAACTGATAGCCATGTTTTATTGTCCAAGCATGAGGTGCAGCATGTGAAATTCCTTTGGCTTTTGCTGCTCTGGACTCCCAAAATCTCCCCTGGCATTTCTCCTAATATACCGGAGGGAGAAATTGGTAGAGAAATTTGAGGCATAGGGAGCAGCACTGAATCCTTCCCATGCTTCCAGGTGCGTGGCTGGCCCTTCTCTTCACGTGCCTAACTTGTAAGCGGGTGGCCTTTAGTTTCAGTCTTGGGGGAACCGTTGCTCAAAAGTAGACCTCTTAGCACTGCCTGCTTACCGCACCAGGGCATGTTTGCAGAGGGCTAGCTAAAAAGGGCCTCTTGCCAGGAGGGCTCAAACCCCCTCTACTTGCACAAATTTCCCTATCTCAGCCTCCTGTCCCATTCATTATGAGGCACTGTGGGATCCCAGCGTTTAACTTAATATGCAAAATCCTGCGCCTTCTCCTCCTCTCACGGCTTCATCTGTGGCTCACGCTGCAAGTCTTCTTACTGAACTGTGAATCTTAAACCAAACACTAGGGATGAAGAGCAGTACAGAGCAAGTATTTCTGACAACAGTGTCGGTACCGCTCTCCACAGCTTTGTTTCTTACCAACAAACCAATATAATGTGTGAAACATGGCCATGCTTGCAGAGTGAAATGGGCACCTCATTCAGGACACCGATCCCTGCATGATGGGGCGCGACATTTGATGACAGATGCACAGGAAATAGAATACAAGTCCCCTCTCTCCTGCCGTCCAGGTGGATTGGACCTGCTTGATTTCCTGAGATCGCCACTGCTTGGATGCTTCCAACAGTGACGGTCACTTCATTTGCCAGCAGCTCCTGTCCAAGAAATTAAAACAAAAACAGTGTAGCAGTTACTAATGGAATATTTTCGGAGTGAGTGCTGTTTGACACCAATTTTTCTAGTAGCAGTAAAAGCCGGATTCTTGGCAGGCGGTGTTTACATATTTCATTATAATTGTGTTTTTATCTTCAGCAGAGTGTCCAGATATATGGGGTCTTATAAATCTATAAGCTAATTAGGGACTGTGCATTTACCGCTTGCAGTCTTGTCAGCGCGATTTAGTCTTTGTGTAAACAGTTCCTTGTTTCTGAAGATTAGAGACTATCTCTGTGCCCGAGCTTTGAGAGGGACGGTCCACGTACAGCTATCACACTCTGTTCCATATGCGGCTACATTCGGCATAGCTTGCGCACCAGCCTAATTCACAACAAACGCCCAGGATCGTGGCGGCTCACTGGATTTATCTTTTACCTTTGCATGAGCTGGAAAGAAATTGCTGGAATTGGGATAGCGGCACACACAAAAACACGAGCGCATTTCTCAAGTTGGCTGCCAAACCGTGGCCAGCATCTCCTCGCTATTCTGGTTAGTTCTTAGCTGTGGGCATCATTCTACCTACCTAAAGGAGCGCCTGTGACCATATATGCCCTCCCGCCCCTTACGATCGGCGGCTGATGCTCTCCTCCGGGAATCCTCTGTGAGGGAAGTGAGGAGGGTGAGTACCCGGAGGAGGGTTTTTTCTGCGGTGACGCCCCACCTATGGAATGCGCTCCCCAGAGAGGCTCGCCTGGCGCCGTCATTATTTGCTTTTCGGCGCCAGGCGAAGACCTTTTTATTTAAGAAATATTTTAATTGCTAATTTATTAATTCTTTTGTCAATTTTAAAGTTTATGTCGATTATTTATAGTTTTTAACTTTGTGACTATGAGATGGGCCAGTTTTAGATTGTGTATAGTTTTAGATTGTTGGATTGTTTTATTCTGTTCTTTTATATGTTGTGAGCCGCCCCGAGGCTAGTATGCAAGGGGGTGGCATAGAAATCTGTAAAATAAATAGATAAATAAAATTCTATTTCTTTTTATTTAGCAGCCACCTGCTTCTCTGCTCTGTTGTTAGACATCTGGATACAGACTAAAGAAAGGTGGGATTTATGGCTGTGTAATGGAATGTTCTGTGACTACAATGAGCACAAAGCTTTACTCGCTTGTAGGCAAATAGACACCTTGGTTCCTGAGTTACGCACCCAATTGCTCTTAGCTCCTTGCTTCTGCTCTTGCATGGGGCATTGAGGTCCTAGCCTACAAGTCTGAACAGCCTTTTCAGTACCCTCGACAGTTCCCGGTAATTTTGGGTTTGGTTTTGTTGTTTGGACACCGCAGGGTGAGGCGAAGCTCAGTCTCAGAGGTGGCACATGCTTTGGGAGCAGGGTTCAACCTTGCAAAATGATTTAGGGTACCTCTGTATTTCTTAACCACAGTCCCTGCAATTAGGGGACTATCTTTAGGGAGGTACTCCAGTCTAGGACATACGGTTATAAGAGGGTTTGGATGCTGGCATTCCTCAAAATATATAACTACTTGGAAGTTTAAACTAGTGACAGGTTTAAAACGAGTAATAAACATCTGTCTTGGCCTTCGATCATGTTATAATTGCTTTTAGGCTGAGTGTATTAAATTTCAGAACACCAACCATCGCAGTGAGTTGCCTTAACCCTGGGAAACGCAGCACAGAACACCCCCAGATCTTTGACGTTTTAGGTCTTCCCAAATGCCTTCGCATTTTGCTTTTAATCATGAGAACTACCAAACATATTTTAAAATGCCAAGATTGTCTTATTTCTGACAGTTGCTTGATTTTCGTGTTTTGCAGACAGATTTTCTGCTCAGAGGAATGTGAATGTTGCCAAACAAGATTCCATCCTCTTTCTTCCACCTCTTCACTCCTCCCAACTCCATTATTAGATTCCCACTTTGTCGGTGTTTCCTACTCACTGTGCAATTTTACCCTCCTGTCTCAAACTTTCCAGCAAGAATGGACTTTTGGCCTCTGCCGCAAATGAATGTGCTGGTACCTGATAAGAATTATTTCTTATTTTTGGAACTGTGACAGCAACAAGGCAGTCAGGAATGTATCCCTCCAAACCTATACATTCCCCCACCAAAAACAACAACAACAAACAAACAAAAATCAGGTCCAGGTTTGTATCTTTACACATCTTTTCTGAACATCTGGCACACAAACATCAAGATGGAAAAGTTCACGTGAAAGAGAGAGAGAGAGAGAGAGAGAGAGAGAGGGCAAGCCAAATTCACTCGCTTAGGAGAGCCTGTGTATCTTGGTGCTGAGATTCCCCGGAGAGCTGCTTGCTATCGGAAACCGGAGAGTGCAGCTCAGGCTGAGCCAGTTGGAAACCAGTAGATCTGAGATCAATAGATTTGGAAACCAGGGACTGCAGGTGGCAGAGTGGTTTAAACCGCTGTGCTGCTGGGCTGGTTGATCGAAAGGTCGCCGGTTTGAATCTGCCCAATGGGATGAGTTCCCAGCTCCTGCCGACCTTGCAGTTCGAAAGCATGCAAAGGCAAGTAGATTAAAAGGTGCCACCTTGGTGGGCAGGTAACAGCGTTCCGCACACTTCGGTGTTTAGTCATGCCGGCCACATGACCACAGAGACCGTCTGCGGACAAACGCTGGCTCCCTCGGCCAGGAAACGGAGATGAGCACCTCCCCCGAGATTCAGACATGACTGGCCTTTACTTTAAAACCTTTATCTTTTACCTTTATTTAAAGCGGGAAAGAAACAACTTACACTGGAGTAGCACAGACCCCTTGTATGAACTTACCAGCTCTTTGGGCCCATGTGTTTAATCTCAAAATAATATTTGTAGCAACTCTGGCGAGCATCCGGATCATTTTTCCCTTCTTGGAGATGGAGGGAAAGGGGCCGGGAAGTTGCAAAGAGGTCTGCCTTAGGCCTCCCAGTGTTGCTAGTAGAGGCACAAGCTGGACTGGGAAACGGCAACTGGATGTCGGTTGCAAATATGACCCAGTTGCAAATATGACCATAGTGGCCAGCGCTTATGAATACCTTCTGATATTCTGTTAACCGCAACTTATGTATGGAGCAAAAGAGGCGGTGTGAACTTGGTACCCAAAATCATGCACAGCCTCCTGTGAAAAAGAAATTTGCAAAGATACCTCTTGATTTGTGGAATTGTCTTTTGGAGGAAGACTCTGCAATAAACCAGGCAGAGATCTTTGGCCGTGAGGCTCTGTAGCAATGAAATAAACAAATAATACCGACTGGTAACCTTATCTTACAGGAAGTGGAATTTTTTCAGGCACCTGTTTTTCCCGTTCTTCCACATTTAACAGTGGAACGTGTTCTGCTGAAGGTTAAAAATAGCCTTCCAGCAATCAGGATGATTGGTAACATCCACTTAATGTTCTTTTCCTCCGTGGCTGGCGGGTGGGAGGAACTGAAGAAACTTTTTCATCATCATCTTGCTTATTGATGAGCTCCGTAGATTCTGGTTGTTCACACGAGGCAAACAGGATGTGATCACACCATTCCCTGGCTGTTAGTGAGTTGTGTGGACCTTATGTTCAGTAATGCCCACCTCCCAGAGGTCAGTAATCGCTACCTTTAATCCATTAGACCAGGTGCTGTAGTTCATACAGAGCATCATTTCTGAGGTAGAGCTCCCCAATAGCTTTTTTAACCAAGAGCATCACCTAACATTAGTCTCCAGGTTGCTATTATAAAAATGGCTGTACATCTCCTTCCTTTTGTTCCTCACCTTATGAGGAACATGGGTGTTCAGCTTAAGGCTGGGGACAAATCGAAGTAACAGTTTGATGTTATGTTCTCAAAAATGGGGAGTTTGTGCATTTCATTGTCTTACCCTGACTAGGAGTAACGTAAAACCAGCCTAGAGCTGAATTTTATCTTATTTTGCTGTTCTTGTTATGAACCATCCCAAGATGTTTATTTAAATAAATAAAACAAATAAACCCATTTAGACCTGGCACCTCTTCTGACATTCCACATTCAGACTGTGGGTAATGCAAACCACAGGGCTTTTAATACCAATCCAGTACCCCACTTTTGTGTTCCATCCAGCCAGATGAGTTCCTGAGAACTAGAAACTTGCTTAGAGTTCAGTCTAGCCAAAATGAAATCCAAGGAAGCAGGGATTTTGGAATGAAAAAAAATAAATAAATCCTGGGCTCAACAGGGAATGTCAGGAGCGGCTTGTTCAGTGGTTGAATGATTGCTGTCCACGTGGAATACCATCTTCAAACACAATGCGTGGATTTAGCAGCAAGCGTTCCAGATTGAGGCCAGAGGTCTGAAGTGGTCGCACTGATGTTGAGGGGGGGGAAATTGCAGTCATGAAAGTGGGAGAGGGTTGAAGCGTGAACCAAAGCTTTGCTAGATGGGCAGAACTTTTCGCCAAGCTGTAGGAGGAAGAACATGAGCTGGCTAAGCTGAGAGCTCACAGAAGAAGGAATGAAAGGCAAAGTCAGCACATCTTGCTTGATCAGCAGCAGGTATGGGGCATGGCTGACCGAAGCAGTGAATGTACAAGGTGAATGGAAAGGGCGGAAAGAAGCATTCCTGGCTGCAAGACAGACAGGCAGTTCGAAGCAGCCATACTAAGATAAGATGTTCTGGCTGGAGAAGCAATAGCATCATAGCTGTCATAGGGTTGGCTTTGGGGAATGTTTTCTGCTTGGGATCGCCTCCCCACAGGGGCCCAAAAAGATGGCTGCATTCCCACCGACCTTGGGGTTTCCCTCACTCCAGTGTGTGAGGAGTGCAGTTTTGGCTACTTGAGCATCAGAAATCAATGTATTGATAATTTTTTTTTTTCCTTCACATACTTTTCTGAAAGTTTATAGTGGGTTTCCCTTGCAAAAGAGCGCCACATAAAATGCAAACAACACTTGAATGGCAGGCCAGATTTCAAGGCCCTTAATTCCACGCATCTGCAAGAAGACCTCTGCCAGAGGAGGGAGTTGGCTGTTGTGGATCAGCGGCTGAGGAAATTCTGCTTGATGTGTAGAGTTAAGGGTAGACAGTTCTAGAAGCTCTTGAGGATCTTGGAAGGACGTGCAGGATTACTTGCTCTTCATCATTTTACCTCCATAACGTAAAGGCGCATAAGCACAGCCTCTCTGCGCCTGTTTGGTGAGAACTGGCCTGCATTTCCCACATAAAGAACCGCCACGCACATCTCATCCAGTTCTGAGAAGCAGGAAAAGAAGTTAAAGCTGCTGATTTGCAGCGGTAGTTGGTGGGGAGCAGAACAAATGACTTTGAAGCAATCCCCACGGAGGGCAGTGCGGTTTACTCCCATTGCAGCCTTAATGGTTGATATTAATCCCTGTAGCAATGCACGGGCCAGTCTCCCATCTGTGTTATCAGCACTTTGGTCCATTGTCTGCCACCTGTAAGCAAGACCTTCGGCTTGGTTTGCTCACCTGTGATCGTACCGGCTTAACGCCTTCTCTTTGAAGCTTTCAAGGCGTGTGCCTTTTCCGCTCCGGACGGGGTCTCAAGAAGAATTTTCGGTCTCCTTCCGGTAACTGCCAGGGTGCGTGTGTGCAAGCGCATGCCAGAAAGTGTTAGCCGTGGCTGAATTGTGCTTGTTTGCAGAGGTAGCAGTGCGATTGCTGCTGTTCTTTTTCTGTCTATCAATCCCCCTTCGTTCTCGGGAAGGGCTGAGAAAGCTGGTGGAATTTATGAGATGCAAGCTCTTCTCTACCGGATATCTGTTTTCAATTTTTGTCTGGTCTTGAGAGACTCCAGCTGAACTATAATTGAGTGGAGTGGCGGACTGGAGCCTGGTATTGAATGCAAAAGGACGAAGCAAACGTTTGGGCTGCTTGCATACAAAGTCAGTTTTACGGTGGCATCTGAAGGCCTTTGTTTTCCGCTGCCTGATTCGCAGAGGCATCTCCCTCTCAGCTTTGGTCCAGCTGCGCTGCGCTGGAGAGACAGAACCAATATGACACGCCGGGTTGGCATGTTGGGTGGAGAATGGCCCGACTTGTTTCGGAAGCCTTTTAACATTCCTTGGCATAAAGAACTGCCAAAGAGCTGCAGCCGTGAAGCGGAGGTCAGTATAACATTCTGTGATTCAGCAGACATCCGACAGAATCCATTTATTATGTCACCCAGTGAGGACGGCAGAAATTCATAATTCTGTTGCTACAACAGAACTTCATAATACTCAGATGTTACATGACAAAAGTCCCTTGCTGAGGCAGAGAGCTTGACTTAAAGGGCTTGCCATTCTTCTGGGTTCATGCCTGGCTGGCCAGAGGTTCATAAAGGGTTTGAGCTATTTCTTGAGTTGTGAACGGAAATAATGGAATAAGGGATGGTACGTCTGAGGACACAGTATTTACTTGCATAAAGCAATTTAGAGTCTGTCCTCCCTCCATCAAATCTCAGGGTAGGCTTACATTCAAGAAGCCTTTAACAATAAAAATCAGGTTGTCTCCTATAAAGTGAAGGACTTTATAGAAACCCTGTGTTGAAATGGTTCAAACCGTTGTAGACTGAAGAGAATGTAAACATATCTTGCTTGTATTAGCAGCAAACCTAACATGATGTTGAAGCAGAAGGTATTTTATTTCGTCAGGTTCACTGTGTGTTCCCCCAGAAGACTGCCTTGAAACTGCCCCATTGCACCGGTGTGCCTCTGTATTGTGAAAATGTGTGTCCGGTGTGCCTGGAGCATTCCGCTGGGTTTAAAGAACAGATCTTGACACTTGTTTTGGGGTGATTGTTTTTATTCCTTCATTCCTGGGGTCATTGAGGGGCAAAGCAGCAAATGCAAGAAACACTTGTTTGATAGGACGGGGAGGTGCCGATTTGTAAGGCCTCTGGTATTTTCTAGGAAAGTTACCGATCTGAATCAACAGAATACAACAGACGTTTCAATTAGCTGTTCAATTTTCACCAACACCTTGCATAGTGGAAGCAAAATGTAGAAGCAGAAGAATCGAAATGGTTCCCCTTGCATTATCTAGTAATAAAAGGAGAAAGAAGAAACGATACAGGACTTGGAAAAAGATCATAACTTCTTTGGAACTGTTGGAAAGTCCCAACATTTATTCCCAAGATGGTTTTAGACTTTCAGCTTTCACAGGGACGTTTAACCGGAAGCTATCTTAACTCCATTAGTCAGACTAGCGCGTGGTTTAGTGGTAGGAACATGGGCCAAAAGGAAGCCATTGCAAAGCCTTGGAATCCTAAACTTCCTCAGCCAGAAGGAAAAATAAACATAAAAGATAGATACTTTTATTCTTTCACTTTCTTACAAAGGCATGAAAATATTTTCCAATAAACCTTATCCGATATCCGTCTCTGAGCATCGTATACCAGAACAGTTGTTCGAAATCTCGGTGCGTTGTTAGGTCTTTCTGCGACCTACCTGATCCACGCAGCCCATTATGCTCCCTTTCCTCCCTTTAAACATGCTGATTAGCAAATACAAGAAATAGGTACTCCCTGTCCTTCCAACTTGGCAGCTTCTAGACCTTCCAACCTCAGACTATGTAGCCCAACCAGCAGATTTTGTATTGCTTGTCCCACAAAATTATCCTCTTTCTCTCAAAATTGAAAGTGCATGACAAGTTGCACAGTTTAGCAAGTTAATCATGGGGAGAGGCAATAACTCAGGGGAAAAGTACCTATTTTCCTCACAGAAAATTGGATAATTTCTCTTCCGTTGCTTCAATTAAAGAATCTCAAGGTCATGGGACTAGAACCAACCAGGGTTTTTTTGACTTTGGATTGCTGCTGTCTATGGTGCCTTCCAGAAGTGTTGGACTGCAACTCCCATAATGTCCAGCAAGCATAGCTGAGGGTCTGATTCTGTCCAATGGCCTGATTTTGCTGAACTATAACATATGTTCTTAAGAATCCTTGCTCTCTTCCTGATTTGTGCTTGTTATAGTCCCACTACAATATTTATATCTGTTTAAAATAACCAGGTTGCATAATCCCTTTGACCCGAGTCCAGTTAGAAGGCAGCGATTGGTACTTAAAGATTTCCTCTGGACAACTGTGAAGCAAAAGAACTTGGATTTCAGCTCACTGGAGTGCTGTTCCTAAGCATCCTGAAGGTTTCCCAGGCTGTTTGTTAAACAGATCATTCATCTGATCCAAAAATAAGTTTGTTTCAGTGCAAATAATATTGATGAATCACTTGATGATGAAATTCTATTAACACATTGAGTGAAAAGTACATAGAAGAAACATGCTACTGGCTGAACACTTGATAAGAACAGCTGTGACGAAAACTTATTTAGTCCTTTTGCATGAAATTGGGGTAGATGCCTATCTGAATGTTATGCCTTCCTCCCTCTCAGTTTTTGTGGTGTTTAAGGGGAAAAAATCAAAATGAACCCAGATTTTAAATGTTCTGCGGGCAACGGCTGAGTGAAGAAAGGAGGTACTATCAGCTATTTAGGAATGAGAATTTGACCTCTCAATTCAGTAACGTTATTTCTTATATTTTTGTTCTACCTTTCAGGCTACAGGCCTCCAATATAGTACGCTAAGAACAATAAAACTAGTCTATAAAACGTTAGCAGCTCAGCTAAAGCTGTGTCTTCAGCCGGGAGACAATATTCAACTGGGGTGTGGAAGATGGTAGTCTTGAAAAGAGCTTTAAAATGCCCCCAAAGCAAGGTGTGAGTAGGGAGATAGTAATGGGCTAAGTCAAGGATTTTAAGTTAGTAGAATACATTTTTTCTGTCCATCTTTGAGTTACATTGTACATTCGTATGAACTAACAGCAATCAGAAAATACACAAATAACAAGTAACCACATACTCTCTAATGCATCCTGACCCCCTGTCCTTTTTTGGATTCTCCTGGAGAAAATCAATAGCAGTTTTAAAAAGTATACCAAGAAGCTATTTCTTCGTGCAATATTATGGCGGACTTGTGGTGTCTTGAAGAGTTACTGGTTTAAATTGGAAACTTGGCTAGCCATTGGAAACTCATCATTCGGTTCTCAGCTCCTGTCCTTAACTTCAGGCCATGTTCAGTCCTGAGCAAAACAAAGAAAGGGCCGCTCTGTTTGTGTCCCGAGAACTTGATGGACTCAGCCGATATGTGATCAGAATCGTTCGAAGACAGTGCACTGGATGTCTTTGGATTCCTGATCTTCGTTCTATGGAAACTTGCCGATGTAGAAAGTGTGCAGCCCGTTGCGTGACTGGAAGGCCTCGAGATGAATGTCGAGCCGCTTGCCAGATTCTTCTTTGTCTTTTGCAGTTGGACTGAATTTATTGGAAGTGCGGGCTCTTTTGCAGTTAGCTCAACTGAAATGAAACAAGATGGCTTTTCAGAGCCTTAATAAATTCACGTGGAATACGAAGCCAAGAGTCTGTACAGTATGCATATTCTCCCCCTCTTTTTGTTTAATGGGCTTCTATCCTACGGTACCTTGTGTGAAAATTTTCCACCGAGGAGCTTGTACTTCAGAAACGGTTAATGTTCACGTGCTTCCAACTCCGGCTCGCAGGGAGAGGCCTCACTACAACTTATTCTCTAAACAGAAGATAGAGTGGGACATGATATCTTGCAGAGATGTTTCAAAAAGCCTTTTAGAGAACTGGCTTGTGCTTTCATTATCTTACAATAGCCCATTAAATGCCAAGGAAAATGTACTTCTGTTGACCTTCAGTTGTTGCAGTGAAAGGCATATGGGGCTTTTTGCTTGGCGGCATGTTGTCCGGCTTGATTATTAACATTAGCACTACCTAACGATGTCTCAGATATGGGCTCCGAAAAAGAGGCAGGCTGTGGTCCTGCAAAGGACCTCCAGCTGCATTGCAGATGCTCTCATGGCTGAAATGACGGCAAGGGACGCCTTTCATGGATCTTGGTCTGCTCCCACATGGAAAAGCTGCGAGGTGGGAGTCAGCCCGCTGCAGGCTGAGATGGAAAGCTAGCTGGGTCTCTCCTTGTTCGTGCCACGTGCGTGTGACTGAGTTTCATTTTATTAAATGGGGGAAACGGCTTTTAAAAGCTCGCGCAATCAAGCCTGTCATTGGATTATCCTACCAAGGGCATCTTGAAACTGCACCTACAAGCTGAGCTTGTTTCCCGATGACAGCCAAGCAATTAATTGTTCAGCTGCTTGATTCTCCTTAATGTTTTTTGTAGGGAAGGAAACTGGGAGCTGTGGGAAACGCATTGGTGACCAAGGGCGTAGCTGCATGTAAATGAAACACTTGCAAGAGGAAATTTCACTTCAGAAGTGCTACAGTCGGAATCTGCGTTCTTTAAGAAGAACCTTAGCATGCATCCATTGTTACGTTTCTGATCTGTTCTGAGAGAGTTATTCTGTAGGAGACGTGAGCGAAAAGTAAGGGAACTATGCCAAATGTGCTTTTCCTTTTAATGCAAAATGTACTGTTGCATTTTGGAGAAATCGGTGCATGATGCAGCTGGAAGCAAAACCTCCATTCTTGCTTGTTTTACTCAAAGCATGAATTCCAGCAGTCTCTTCCCAGAGAAATGGATTGTAAAAGTGTGTGAGGAGAATGAACTTTGATCAAGGAGTGAATAAAATTTAACTGCCTGGGTTCACGGGTTTTTCCAAACATAGTTTCTCTATGTATACTAGGGCATGGTGTAAAAGATGTTGGAAATATCTGGAGAAAGGGAGAATTTCTCCATCATTAAAAACCGAAGCATGAATCTTCTGCCTGTGGTACCTTTCATTTAGTGTGTTTCCATCTCAAGCCATGTAGGACTTTATGAATGGAATAAGATGTTTTAATGGCTAGGAAGAAAAGAAGCTAGTAAGTTAAATTACATAATGAAATAGAACACTGTTTCCTAGCCTGGTGGTCTTCAGAGGGATTTGGACCACCCCTCCCAGAATTCCCATCCAGCAGGGCCATGGACTGGGAATTCCAAGTGTTGGAATCCTAACATATCTGGAAGGCACAAGTTTGGGGAAGGCTGAAATAGAGCATTGTTGCTTGGTTTTTGCTTTTGTGTTAAAGACATAAATTAATGACTCAAGATATTAAATAAAAGCTACAGCTGTTGCAGTCCATACTTCTTCCTGCTTGGAGTCTTTGTGAAGTTGGATCCAGTGCACACCATTTTAAACCACTTTATATAAATAGAGAAGATACTAAGCTGATTTTGTGGTTGTAACCGAACTTGCTCCGTTTTAAAAACTGATGAATCCATGCTCAGGTAGAGAAGGTCTTAGGCTAACTTTCCACACTCACTGTGTTTACTTTTCTGTATGTACACAAACAAAGCAAGCAGAAATTGAACTGCCTTTTTCCTACAGGGAAGTCAGAGGAGCACCATCGTAATATCGCTGTTAAATAACGCTTATGGTGTCACTGACAGAGATATTTGCAAGTTCTCATTTGGCAGCAGTTTTACTCTCTTTATCTGGGTGTGTTGTTCAAATTGATCGAATGCAGAAGCTTGTTTCCGACCTTCCACCTCTTGTGAAGAAAGATGAGCTTTTATAAAGAAGATGCATGGTCTACTCACTGTCTCCACCTTTCCTGTTGCTTTATCAGTGAAACTGGTTTCCTGCCCTCTCTGGAGACATAATAGTCCTGATAAATAGGCCCAATCTCAATGTTTTCTTTCAGGCTACGCAGAAAAAGATTGCCAGAAAGAAGTTTTATTGTTTATGCCATCAGGGGTGTTATTTATCGGGTGAGGCAGCACACAGTAGTGCTAAGTATATTTTAAGCGGAAAGGGTGAAGGGAAGTAGGTCAGGTATGAGCAGCCAGCCAGCCACTGCTCTTAATTGCTGTAGCACCTGCAGGTATGCAAACCAACCCAGCCTTTGACATGCACCTGTTCGACAGAGGAATGCACAGAAAAAGCCTACTGGTCCGTACATACCTGCATAAGCCACTCAGCAAAAAATAAAATAGCTGCTTAAGAGAGATTTTATATGCATCAACAACCAACAGCAAGATGAAGGCATGGCTGTGCTGGAGGGAGGTATGTCCTGGCTCCAGAAGTTAGGCTGGTGGTTCCCAGAAACGGGTCCCCCTTTGTGGTGGCCCCGGGATGCAGGACGTGAGAGCGTTTGCCATGACTCTTGTCAACCTCACCAAAGACAAAGGATTTCACAAACACAAGTATTTCTTCAAGAAGAAGGGTAGAACCTAGTGTGTGTGGGGGGGGGGGGAGGTTGGGTTCCACCTAATGACTTTGCAGCCTACAAATCCCATCAGGCTTAGCACAGTCACTAAGAGGGCCACAAGTTACCTTTGGCCTCAGATGTTGACCTGCAAAACTGTCTTCGCATCATCCCTTTTGCATCTCTGAGCTACCTTTCAACCACGCTAGTCCTCCGTTCAGCACATGCAAGTAAACATTTGCATTAGAACCAATTAAAAATAATTCTGAAAATCTGGCATATGATCACAACTTAAATGTAAGAAGTGGCATTTCTTGAACTGAAGCGGAGCGGAGAATGACGTTGCTGCAGGGCAAGGCTCTGAAAATGTCGTGCACTTCTCTTAAGGACCGCTGACACATTATCAGAGGAAACGCGGCTCTGTCAAAGCAGCGGATAATCTTGCACCTGCATCATCCTGCTAATTATTCTAGTGGTGCCAGCATGAAGTATTTTGAAAGACATGAGCCGCATTCCTAAAAATACCCCCAGATTGGAGGCAGGGCTGCAGATACTGCTGCTCCCTTGGAAAGTGCTTTTTGTCGGCTGCTTGTGGTGAACCAAGTCAGACCCGTGACCCTTTCTTTGCTTTGCCAATGGAATTAGAAAATTACTCATCATAAACATGTGTGCTGATTTGTGCCTGGCATACATTTACAAATCAAGGATTTCCACTCTTAATCTCCATTCTCGCATAGGAACAGAACCTTTTTCTGTTTCTGCAGTGTCCCAAAGCTGGTCCACAGGGGTTGGGCGATGGAAGAAACTTCCTCATACCGGCATTGAGGAATTTCGCTCCTGTTGGCAGGGTCATTTAAGATACTCGATGTTTTCATCTTCATTTAGTCTTCCCTTTGGGCTGTCTTTTCTTACTGCGTCTTGACTCGGACTCCTCAGCTTCTTTATCTTGCTTCCCGCAAATTCAGCATAAATAAATGAGCCGGGACAAGAGTGAGTGAGACGTGCAGGAGAGACGCAGGCAGCACGGGCAGCCCTTGGCTTGGCCAGCCACAAACTGCCCCTCTGGCATGCAAACTGCTCCTCAGAGTGGTGCATTGCCTCGCAGTGGGATTTCTAACTGCGTTGTTCTGATCCTGGGTTGCTCCAGAATTTCGTGAGGGTTCCGGCCGTCACTTGGGAAGCTTTTAAGCCCTGAAATTCACAGCTGTAAGAATGATGGCGGAAGGGCTCCTTCTTGCGCTCAGATATTTGTCCTCGTCTGGAGCAGGTGGCAATGCAAAGGGGTGATGGTTGGAAGCTTTTAATGAACCCCTGCACCATGTGCTGCCTTGTAATTATGCCAAGGTCCTGCTGAAATGCAGAGTCCTTTTCTCGCCCCCCCTCCCCATGTGCACACGTGCGCTCTCCCTGGAATTCCCTGTCAGTTTAGAGTGCAGCTGAGGATGGAGTAGCAAATGCCAGATACCAGTAATAGTCTCTTCTGGATCATCCGGCACAGCTGAAAGATGTTTTGCTGTTGGATAGCAACACAACGCTGAAAGAAGTACAGGCATGACGTGTAATCCTGCAACACCTGCTTGCTCCAGCGTTTCCGTCAACTTGTTTTCTCTCTGTCGAGGAACAGGCTGGTTTGTGCAACTACTGGAATTCAGGCACTCACCTCTGCTCAGGCCTAGCTCTAAAGCCTAGGGTTGGGCTAAACTTTAGGCTAAGCCTAACTCTAAGGTTAGGCTAGACTTCAGACTAGGCCCAGCTCTAAAGTCTAAATCTCTAAGGTGCCCTAGGTCTCGGCTTTATTAAGCAACCTACTCTGGCCATCCCCTACGGCCACCATAAGTTGGCCTTTGCAGAAGCGCAAAAATCCAGAAAAATCCAGCCATTTCCGCCCCAGGAGTCACGATTTGACTGCAGCCTTGCAACATGGGATCTGTGTTTATTCTGTTTGCTGTATGTCTCCCCTCTGCAGTATTTACATCATTACTCCCATCAGTTTCAGTTTGGCATCCACGGTGCATCCCCCTGGGCGTGAAGGCGCTCTGAGCAATTAGAATTATATTAATACGTATTAGTTCACACCTGTATTTGAAAAGCAACTGTGCACACAACAAAAATGCAGCGATATCGAAACTTCACTGAATAATTGCACCTAGCCCATTTCAGCACATGGCCTCTGGTGCCAAAAGGCTCGGCCTATATTGATCCAGAAAATAGATGACGCTCACTGGCTCCTGCAAGTTTTTCATCACATGATTTCTTGCTTCTCACAGCTGCTAATATGCGGTAATCTTATTCGTCAGCTTATTTTTCCAAATTTCCCTTCTCCAGGGGCCACGGGTGGGAATAAGAGGTAATTTCAAGGAACTGACCCTCTGTAGCCTCTGGACTCCCCTGCCTTTTATTTCTCTTGCAGTGTCGGGTTGCCACACAGGCACGACCGACTTGTGGCTTGTCTATTGGAAGCATCGCACTGGAGAAGTGGGGAAAAATAGGCCATCTTAGGAATGAAAGAGGCCGTTTCAAGTTCAGGAAGATTCAGGCTCTTAGGCAGGCCCTGGGAAACAGCCCGAGACACTGAGTGGGAGAAGCAGAGAGGTTTTTCTCTGGTGGTGATGTAGATAAGACCCCCCAAGCCATCCTTTTCCTTCCCCACAACATCTTGGAGTGATGGTGTCATGGGAAATGGATCTGCTCCGACTGGTTGCAAGAGAAGAGCCACTGATTTCTTGCATCCCGCTCAAGGATGCCGGTTCAGGCTCCGAGGAAGAACCAGTGCGGTGGATCTTCTTTTCCCATCGTATTTCCGTGTTGACCTCCTTCACTTGCACATCTATTTTCCTCTTCAAGCTTGGGAGCATCTTGAAAAGGAGAAAGAGCATCCGGGCTATCATCATACCTGCGCAGGTACTTTTGTGTGTGGAGGTCGTGTGTCTCCTTGGCCAGGATCCCCGACCACTGAGGGAGAGATGTCATGTGCCGTGCATGGGAAAGCGCATGGGTATCTGCCCATGCGCCTCATGTGGAGGAGGGATGGAGGGCTGAGCGCATTCCGACGGCCGAGCTCTTGCCCCATTAGGTTTCCATGTAGCTGCACAGCTGTGAAATTCATCGGCCAGTGGCAAGTCGGGAAGAGGGAATAAATCCCATCTCCCTTGCCTTATCCGCGTGAAGCATCCACGTATTTTCTTAATCCACTTTTTGTGGAGAAAGGGAGCTTGGAGCGTGTGTCTTGCCTTGAGTGCTAACTTCATCCGAGTGGCTTGTGAACTCAAATAGACGACTGATCTCACAGGGATGCCAAGCAGGTTTCTCACTACATCAAACGAGCGCTTTTGATCTCGAGTCCACAGATCTTGTTCTGGTCAATTCTTTGTGAAGGGCTGTGATTGGACTCTTTCTGCTTTTGGAAGCCGTAGCTTTCCCTTGCTCGAACGTTTAGCCCTGTTAGGACAATCGGTCTCATGTAAATGGATCCAACAGCTGTCTAACACACTGGATACCAGTTTCAAGGTCTTGCTTTGCAAACGATCAAAACTTGCATCCTTTCTTGGTTTGCTGAGGTACGCAGAAGAGCCCAGAGCTTGTGCTCCCACCAACCCGCCATTAAACCCAAGTTTAATGGGTTTAATTCTTTCTTTAATGGGTTTAATTCTGCTTGTGGTTCACCATGCCTTTATCATGACACCTGCGCTGGGTAAACTGTGCTGACTGCAAACAGGTGTTGATTCTCCTGCCGGAATCAGAGGTTGTGGCTTGAACTTGGTTTCTGATACTGATTTGGAAGGGAAACTATGGTTTTCACTTGCAGCAATCGCTGATCAGGAAATGACGCCCAGAACTGGAGTGTGCGGTGGTCCAAAGTGGTGGTTTATCCACAGCAACCCCCATGTAGGTTGTGGTGAACGTGGCTGCCATTGATTGCTGGAATGCCACAGCTGGATAAGCCGGAAGCCATTTTCTGGTATGAGCAGGCCTTAGCAACTCTTAAGCAAAGGAAGTGCCGGATCATCTCCTGCTTGAGTGGTCTGAAGGCACATTAGGCGTCCGCCATATTGAAGCTAAGCAACTCTGGGGCCGGCTTGAGCCTGGAGGGGAGACCACCTGGACACCGCATGGAGCCACCTTGAGTTCCCAGTGTGGCCAAGGTGGAATATAAATATAATAAATACATAGACAAACAAGCAAATCATAGTGCATATTTTCTTGCTACACTGCAGTCCAGGAGGGCAACATAAGGCATAGATCTGTCTCGCTTGGCACATGGTGCAACTCAATGCAACGCCATTCGGCAAACATTTGTCCCCAGGACATGCTGAAGATCGGGATTGGTTTGCTGTAGGGCCGGTTGATTCCTATAAGAGGGAGGAATAGTTTTCTGTTTGGTCCTATCCAACAGTTAAGTGGCGACTGTTGAGCACAGCTGTGCAATAAAGAACTTGGACAGCCCTCTGAGTGGGGTGGTGTGACTTGGTGTCCTGCAACATCAGGGGGCTGGACTAGATGGCCTTCATGGCCCCTTCCAACTCTACTATTCCATGATTCTGCGAATAAAGGTACACGGGTGTGGATGTGTGGAATGAACACAATGTGGTTCTCTGGAAGTGATTAATACATATCTACAGAATCGCTTTCCAGTGCGATGGACTTGCATGGCGGTTTTGGACAGCTGCTTGTGCTCAGACATGCGTCAGTTAGAGCCATCTCATAAGCTTAATGAAGTAACCATCAGTTAGCTGGATCAGGCCTGCTTCTGGAATAGTCTCTTTTGTCAAGTTATTTTTGCTGTAATTGGAATGTGCATCTGAGTGGAACTTTTGGCTACGCGCAAAGCCTGTTTTTGTTCTCCCCAATATTTGGCAGCTTTCAGCATGTTCGGGGAAAATCTATTTTGCAAGCGTAGCTGCTTCAGTCATTTAGGCATCTTGATTATTATTAGGATCAAAGTAGTTGGACTTTCTCCTTCATTGGCATGACATGAAAGTTTAGGACCTGAAAACCTTATTTTCAAGAAGACTGGTGGGATTTTAAACCTCTTGATAGAAGTCTGTAGGTTATACAAAACCTCCCCCATCCAAGCTGCAATTTTTACCCCTGGTTTTGAAGCCAAAAACTATTCTGTTTGATCAATCCCAGAATTTTCTTTACAAGAAAATACCCCTTTGCATTTTGATTACAGAAAGACACTTGAGTTTCATGTTGTTGGCTTTCGAAACCATGTCTGTGGCGGTAGAAACAGAGGACACTCAAACTCTCTTATGCTTAAGTCCTAATTCTTTCTAGAAAGGCTCCGCATGAGGCCTTTTGCTGCAGGGAGCTCCCTTTGGCAGGACCTGCAGTACCAAGGAAAGTGTTTAATGAGGCTGTAAGCTTTCTCCATGATTCAAAAGTATAGACCCCAGCTGTGACGGCGGTAGGTCTTGGCAGTTCTTTTAATCTGTTTCCTGCCTGCTGGAGAACTGACAGGGCAGTGACCTGGTCTACATGGCCCCTGCATCTTAAAGAAACCACAGTGGTTTGTTTCAGTGCCAGCGCAGGCTGGATGTATCTGGACACTGGGCAGCATGGCTTGTTGGAGGGTTAAACAGCCCTCAACCCGACAACCAGCCATGCCTTCTGGGTGTGGATGACATGTGAGACCACACCTGGGTGGCGGATAGTCACATCATGCTTAGCAACTGCCATGGATTAAACAATCCATCAAATAGACTGGTCCCACTGTTGGTCCCTTGATCTTTTTTTTGGGGGGGGGGCTTTGATTGATTGATTGATTGATTGATATCAGTATGAAAAATGCCTTCCTGTTTAGAATCAAGTTCTGTATTTATATTCAAAAAGTATTGACTTTTGAAATGCACCGTTTTCTGAATGTCTGTCATCTTTATAATACTAAGCTTGGGGTAAAGGGAAGCTTTACTGCTAGAAAGCGCTGATTGCAAGTACAACCTTGCTCTGGTGTAAAGAAAGAACGATAGTATTCAGTGTTTGTGGTGGGAAGGATCGTTTAAACAGCAGGTGGGTAAAAATTAAGCTTTCAGAAATGATTCTCACTGTACTTTTAATGCCTCAACACACAAATCCCAGCGTAAAAATTCTGCCTACTCCATCCGGTGGGACACATACCCGTTTGATTGTTTGTTTTGAGTATTTGTATGCTATACTTTCTCATAGCCTCAGGACAGCTTACATAAATAAGAAAAATAAAATAAATCATGATACAAATAATACAAATACATGATACAAATAATGCAAATACAAAAAAATAAAATAAAGCGTAATGCAAATACATCAGGCTCATGACAGCAAGTGACGTATTTAAGGTAAGTGACAGAAAGATTGGCTCCCGCTGATTTCAGGCAGCGCGTCGGAAGGCGCATGGCACGTGATCGCATCAGAGACGTGATCAAAATCACCTGCTTTACATGTGGTGCATGGAAGATTTCAGTTCCGTGTAGTTGATAAGCCCAGACGGAGTCGATTCCTCCTCGCTGAAGCGCCACAGCAGGGTGGGCATTGCAAGAAGGGCGGAGAAGGTGGCTGTTCTCCTGAGTCTCACAATCCCATCCGAACTCCTGGATTAGAAGCTGGTCGTGATGCTTCCTTCCTAGCGTTTTTCTCCTGGGAGGTGCTTCATCTGCACCGTGTTGCAGGCTAGCAGGACAGATTCGTAATCGGGTAGCTGCGTCTGTTGCCATCACATTTCTAATGAGCCTTTGAGGCTCACCAGTGGTGATTTCGAGGTTGCTGTCCCTATTCCCGGGCCGCCAGGGTTGCACTGTAGGTCTGCCTTGGGTTCCCCTTCGTGGACTCTGCCCATCACACATGTGGGCTTTGTATCTTTGAGCGGCAGCTGCAGCAGTTCCCTGGGAGGAAGGGAGAACAAGAGCAAAGCTCCATCAACATCCAGGCAGCCCCAAGTTCCCCATCCCTGTTAGACAGAAGCAGGAGCAAGAGAAGCTTTTTCTCAAAATCCCACGAAACTTTCCAGCCAGAACTGGCGCCGTCGTCCAAGTTTGCATTGCCCAAACCTTGCCACTCACTCCGGGCTCAGCAAAGTCTTCCCTCTAATAATTAAAACCACCGTTGTTTTGTCTCTGTTGTGCATTTCTCCATAAAGCTGCCAGTTCTACCTCTTCTTA
The DNA here is from genome assembly GCA_023646645.1 of Varanus salvator macromaculatus. Taxonomy (NCBI): domain Eukaryota; kingdom Metazoa; phylum Chordata; class Lepidosauria; order Squamata; family Varanidae; genus Varanus; species Varanus salvator. The sequence continues at coordinate 3,987,273 of JAIXND010000852.1, read as the reverse complement.
GCTTCACGCTGCAGCATGAGATCTTTGCAAATGCCCTCCGGTATGTTCTCTCCTTCCTCTCAAGAAGGAAAACGGGCAGGTTGGGACTTGGCCCAGTTGCGAGTCACGACTAGCTGCTCGAAGTCTTGTATGGCTGGGTCTCGCTTGTGGTCTCCTCTAGATTTCAGAAATGATGTAGCTGAAAAGTGAAGGTTCTAGTTGAGAAGCAACTAATATTTAAACCAGCTTTCTTCTTTGGCAGACACCCCTGTGCACGGTCAGTTCTATGTAGGATCTTTGAGCAATTGCTTTCTTTTAAAACATTTCCATCCTATCTAACAACTCAATCCATCTTCGGAACAGTGTCCTGGATTCTGTTTGTGCCTCCGCCTTGGTTAAAATAAAGAGTCGGTCGCTGTTTGCTAATCCTCAAATTACAGCAAACCAGTTAGCCTCTCAAACATGGCAGTACTTGAGAAGGCGCATTATTTCTGTAGACAAACATGGCTCCTTATCTGGAAGGTGTCGCAATACAGCTGCATCTCCTTTGCCTGTGTGTTACTGAGGCCGCCTCGCAATCCACGCAACAGTTAATGCCGCGGCTCACAGCTCGACCGGCTACCGAATCCAGCCTCAGAAAAGCTGGATGTGTTTCTTGCACTCAGCTGCAAACCCGTTGCTGCTGTTACAACAGCCTGGAGACCTTAGATGTGGGTTTGAAACATTCAGGCCACTTCTTTCTGCATCTCCTGGTCATCATCCAGAAGATGAGCTCATCTCTCTGTGTGTATAAAGTATGTTTGATTTTTAAAAGACAGGTACGCTTATGCAAAACCCACGGTGGCCCAGTCATGAGACTGGAGCGAGGAAACTTGTATTCAGATCCCTGTTTGCTTATTCTGTCCCCGGTGACTCATGCAGACTTAACACAACTTCCATTCCCTGATTTTTCCCTCCTGCGGTTAAGGGATGCGTTGGCATCGGCATAACCACAGTTAAGGCTAACCAGCTTACTCACTTAACCAGGATCTGAAGCTTGCTAATTACCCTTCTGGCTAAGCGAGGAATGTGGCTAACCTTAACAGCGGTTGATATCCGCTCCGCGGTTGGGTTTAACCTTTAGAGCTCAGTTTAAGTTGCTGTTTCATCATTTAGAGCTCCAAAGGGCCCATCAGAGAGATGCTTGGCTACTAAGGTCAGCAGAAAAGGTTATTTTGAGGGCAGAGGCCTGGGATTTGGGCACATGGAAACGGGTTTTTGCCTCCGTTGCTCTCAGTTTCTGGAACGCTTTCCCTTTTGAGTTGCGACTGGTACGCACTCCTTCTACATTCAGAGCGCACCATGGTATTCCTTCAATAATTTCCCCCCATCTGGAGCTGAAGTTTGAGCTGGAATTTCTGGAGCTTCCAAAAAAGGTTCCTCTTCCCACTTGCCCCACTACCTGAAAATGAAATGGTGACTTCTGCATAGTCAGGGGCCTCCCCAAATAGGCAGAATTAGGCTTGTGTGCCCAAGAACAGAAAGGGGGGAGATCTAATAGGGCCGTTGGTTTCTTCATTTTCCAGAATGCAGAGAGCAGCTGAGCCATAATGTTGAAGGTGGTGGGGAAGGATTAAAGCTGGACTTTAGCTTGCCAGGCCTCTTCCTAGTTCCTCTCACTCCATGATGCATCGTCTGTATTTTGGAAAGGGGGTGGATTAGGACTGGGTGATGGACACTACTAGCATTTGCAAGGCTTCCCCTGTCCATTCCATATAGGGGGGTTCTAGGAGGGCAATAAACTTCTCCTATTCTCCAGACACCAGCTTCCCCCCAGCTTTCTGGCAATTAAGTTCTTCGGTTTGGAATTGGTCACCAGCCTTGAATCTCAACACCCTTGTCTAGAAGGGAGGAGATGTAGGAGCGGACAATTGCCCTCCTCTTCATCCTCTAGACGACTCCCTTCCATCCCCCACCCCTCAAAAAAACCCCCAGGAAGCACCATTATCATACGAAGTCTTTTGGGCCACTGGACATGGTTGTGGGTACATGGTAAAGGATGGACCCAGCTCAGCAGCGAATTAGCTCCTCAACAAGCAGGTCCCAGGTTTGATCCTGGTGATCCCCGGTTGTCACTGATACGTGCCACCAAGTCATCTCCAGCTTAGGGCCACCCTATGAGTGGAAGTCCTTCAAAATGTCCTATCTATGCCAGCTCCATTCAGCTCTTCCTTGCTGGATTCCCACCATCTCCTGTTCGATCTTCCTTCCCATCTTCCGCCTTCCACTTTCTCTAGCATGATTGTCTCCTCCTGGGAGTCTCACTTCCTGATGACGTGTCTGAAGCGGGAGCGCCTCAGCCTCATGGGCAGGGCTAGGAAAACCACAGAAAGCTCCTGCTAACAGTCAAATTCAGCATCAAGAATCCTAACCTTTTGTTTTAGACCGCCACTTTTATCCTCTTAATTGTGTTTCTGACGCAGGCAGAGCCATAGTGTCTGATGCACTCTTATTTAACAGGAAATGAACTTCTCCCCCACTGGATTTCCATTGCAATGTTCCGGTAGTGCTGGACGAAGCACGCATTGCTGGATTTCTCCTTCCCCCACTTTCCACATCCAGCAGATGTGCTTTCTTTTCCCCATAATTTTCCCCGGCAATTTATTTTTAAAAATACATTTCCAGTTGATTTATATTATTGTGCAAGGTGGACATTGGAAAAATAAACAACTCATAGCTTTTCAGATAATGGATTTCCATCCATTGCTTTTTTTGTAACGCTTTTCCAATTATTTATTGGATGGGGGTGGAGTGGCAGCTATCTTAAAAGGTTCCATTTCCTTTAAAGATGGAGATTGTAATGTATTTTTCATATTTTAAAAACCTGCATGAATAAATTGCAGCAAATTGGATCCAAAGAAGCTGCAGCTACGGCAGGCTTTATAAGCAAGCCTGGGATTTTGGTAATTCTGGGGAGACCCCCCTCTTGTCCCAATCCACTTGGAGCCACTCTTGGTGGGGGCATGAGGAAAGGTCTTCTCAGGGGCTGCTCTGGAGCTCCCAGCCAAGAGAAGCCAGCTTGGCCCCTTCCCCGTTGTCCAAGACAAAGCCATTTCTCAGTCAGGCCTTTGAGGTACAAGCTGGTCCGTTCCTGGAAGGATCGTTTGAGCGCCATCTGCTTCTCCAACGGTTCTGTTTGAATGCATCTACCCTGCAGGTTCTGTTTCAATTAAGGTTTTGTTTTGAATCGCTGTTTTGTTGATAGCCAGTGTGAGGTTGATCTTGACCGGAAAGTGAATACATATCCAATGCGAGTCTCGTCTCCAAGCTGTGTTTGCATAGCCCAGGCCACCCTGCTGAAAAGGAGCAGTCCTCCTCAGGGACACAACGCCCTGCAGCTTTCGCTCTTGGGACTTCAGTTCCCCTCTTCCTTGGCTGCCCAGTTACCACACTGGGGAACAGTTCCCAGCTGTGCCTGGGAGTCCCTCGTCTAAATGTCGCTCTCCGCATAAATCCGGGGATTAGATAAATGTCCATTCTGCGTAACATTCTCCGTAACATGGGGTGAGGCTCTGTTCCTGCCTCACCCCATCGCAGGGGCTCGCAAGCCGATAGAGCGCCCTGGCCATAAAGGGAAGGAAAGACCTTACGGTACCTTCCCATAGGTCATGAACAGGATGACATTATTCTCCCACGATGAGATAACAGATAATCACACACCTTCTGTTTCTGCCGTTCATGAAAGAACTCCCTGGAGGCCGACTTACCGAGCTGCCAGTCTCGCTCGAATGATGGGAGTCCACTGTGCACACAGATTGCACATAGAAGCAGGTGCTGAATTTCGTAATCTAGCTATTTGGAGTATTTTGTGGAAGTATCTTCTCCCCCCCCCCCCCACTGCTTCGCCCTGCCTCGGTATTCCTATGTCAAAGCCAAGCTGCATGGTGGGAAATGCCAGGCAACCACAGTGTGGCACCCATCTCAGAGCGGCCCCTGTGAGGCCAACGACCTGCCAGGCTTAGGCTCAGCTTCGTTTAAGGATGATTTAGTCTGTGGCGATGCGGGAGCGCCGAACGAATGGCCTTTGCCCAGAGGGAGGGGTTCCCCTTTCCTACCTGCTTGGTCTGCAGAGGATCTGTGTTACATAAGAGCAGCTCAGACCCTGTTGGGAAATTGTATGGGCTGGGGAAAGAAGCAGGTTGGGGTTGGGTCGTCCTTGGTGGTTGCTGTTCCTGATGGAAGAAACCCCCAGGTCATGCCCTAAGGACCGAATTAAACTCAGAGCTGAATAGCAGCAGTGCATTTAATCCCCCACCTGGTTTACAAAAAGTATTCCAGTTTGTGTTCCCCCACCCTTCCCTCTTCTCCACCCCATGGCAGGCATAGAGGTGAAATGCAGGTGGAAGAGCCTTGGGCAGAGACCCCAAGATTTGAATGCGCAAGAGCAGCTGGCTGGTTCCCAGCCTGTCCAGTGATATGGGATAGGAGACCTGGCAAAGAGCTCCATCAGAAGCATCGCAGATCTGTGGCTGGCCAGAACATGCAGGAAGAGGCCAAGTGGCCTGGCCGTCTCACTTGGTGGTTGCTATAAAGAACATTTATCTGCTTAATCGATGGATTTATTAGATTCACACCCCACCTTTTTCTTAGCACTCAAAGCAGCTTTACATCCTCTTCCTCCGCCTGCTCTCAGTCGCAACCCCACAACAAGCCAATCCACAACCGGTTCTGTGCCGACATCCCAGTGCACAGAGCCTCCATCGCTCCCACTTCCTCTTGTGCGTCCTAATTTATTCCGGCCCTGCACACAGGTATTCATTCAGGGGCTCTCCTGGCTCCACCGGAGTCTTAGGTGGAAGAGAGAGATCAAACTACCAGTCCTTAGTGTTCTTGCCGCCCCAAATGGCAGCAAGAACCTTCTCCCCGTGGCGTCACGTAGATGTTGAAAGCCAGCATTTGGCTAAGGAAGTAATCTTATTGTGAACACTGCAAGTGTTTAGCTGTAATTTTCTCAGTATTGCAGGGGAGAAGGTCAGCGGATGCAGCTGATTCAAAATAAAATCCCTACCTCTGCACATTTCGGAGACGGATTTGTTTGCGGACTGAAAGCTATTCATATAACTGGATTGGCACAAATCAGCCAAACTCCCTCCCAAGTTTCTAAGCCAAGTTGCAAGTTGGTCACATTTTACTGTCAGTGACTTCCAGATTCGGGCCCGAAAGGCTAGTACTTCAAGCTGAAGGAAAGGTTGCTTTGCCCCACACGTAAAGCACAGAAAATGGAAGAATTTGAGCCATGAAATGAAAGCCGTATGCCTCGTAGTGGATTGAGGCACTAAATGTAATGCCAGACTATGATTGGGTATTAGAAGAGGAGCATTTAAGGACTGCCAAGCATGTTACAGATGAACTAACGCAATGCCTGGAATCGTTTTACTTATTCTGGCAGTGTGGCCCTCACCTCACTCTTGGTTGTGCTTCGCAGTAGCAAACTCCGTTTGGCAGTGTGGCGTCAGGGCATCTTCCCTGTTGTGATGTGGTCCTTTGTTGGCTTGAATATGCCGGCAAAGTTAATCCAGGAAGAAGATGCTGTAATGAGGGGGAAGACAGCAGCGAGGGATTTAACAGACTGCCCTGCATTGCCTGGGAAAGGCCTGGCATTTTTTAAAAAATGGTTTTTAAAAAAGGTTTGGCATTTAAAAAGGGTTGGGGAAGGTTTTCTTTTGGACTCTTTGCACTGCTGCCAGCTTTCACCTCGGCTGTTACTGCTCTTTCATTTGGCATGTTAAACTTCTGTAGACGGTTTATGTTGCGCTTCACAGTTTCAGTGGCTGGGAACTGCCCAGAGGGTTTGGGCTATTGGACGTTATCAAAATTACACAATGGAATGAGAGGCCTGCTTTCTGGCCTGTAACCTGAGATGGGGGCAAGGGTTTAAACATACCCCTGCAGATCGGTGGGTTTAAATGCCTGTCGTCTGAGTCCTGGACTAAGTGCTTATCGTATTTCAATTATTAAGAGCCCAAATTAAGTTACTGTAAAGAACATTCTTCGCTTTCAGACATGGCGCATAAAAAGGGGACTGTGCAAAAGACTCTCTTCCTATTCCTGAGTAGGAGAGAGGTTGTACTCTTCGGGTCTGCCCTAGCTCAGCATCCCCTAGATTTCCATCCTCCAGATGTGTTTGAGTCCAACACATCTGGAAAGCGCCAAATTGAGGAAGGCTGCTGCTTTGTCATCTTCTCCTTCTCCTTCTCCTATTGCATTTATAACCCACCTTTTTCCTCTCGTGAGCACTCACATAGCTCACACAGTTCTGTTTTATCATAACAACAACCCTGTGAGGTAGGTTGGGCTGTGAGTCGGGTTGGTCAAAAGTCACCCAATGGACTTCATGGCTGAGTGACAAGAACCCAGTTTTCTCCAGTTCCCCACACCACACTGACTTACAAATATTTGGTGCTCCCTCGTTAGATCAGCCTTCCCCAACCTTGTGCCTTCCAGACACACTTGGACTGCAACACCCAGAATCCCCCAGTCAGTGGCCCCGCTGGATGGGAATTCTGAGAATTGCGGTCCAAGTGCCTCTGAGGGCCACGAGGTTGGGGAAGGCTGCTTTAGATAGTTCAAGTTCAGGGACCTGTTTGCCATATGGCTGTCATGTGAGTGTTTACTAAATGCACCTAGGATAGAATCTCGTGTCCAACTCATTTTGTCACGTGTGATTCTAAAGCCCTGCCATTTGAATATTTTAGTTTAAAATGTAGCTCTGTGTCGCATTTGCAATTCTATGGAATGGTATCTTCATTTAATGCAGAAGGGAGAAAAACTGAATTCTAAATAGCTTTCCCCTCTCGTGAATATATTTATGCAGGTGTCAATTTGGTGGGTTGTCTGTTTGTTTGTTTGTTTGTTTGTTTGCTTTTAAGAAAACCAAGAATCCTACTAAACACTTTTACATACCAAAAGAAAAGACAGCCCTGCCCTCAGGCTTAAAATCCAAACGCATTTGTCAAACCCCTGTCAAAGTGCTAGCGCTGCTGGTTTAAAATTTGGACGTTGCGTCAGAATGCATTTTGCTCCTTGTTTGGCCTATGAGGCGTTCACCTGCTTGCAAGTGGAGGAGTCCGGATCGGTGCACGCACCTTGCACGAAGCAACCTGTGCAGGGAACCCAGGGAAGGCGGCTGCTGCAATCCGTGGGCAGCTTTTCTCTTGGGCCTGCATGGGTGCAGTTTCTGGGTTCCCAGGTAGTTATGGCTCTGAATGAGGGCTCGCTGCCAAGTGCAGCTGGGGGGTAATTCTGCATCCAGCAGAGAAAGACTTTGCTCTCAGAAATCGGGGACTGCTCTGCGTACCATCTCGCAATAACCGTCTGCTCCTCTCCCTCCCTCAGGCCCTGTTGTTGCTGGGTGGCGTTGCTCTGTCCTGCCTCGCTCTGGATCTCCTCTTCCTCCTCTTCTACTCCTTCTGGTTGTGTTGTCGCCACCGCAAGACGGAAGAGCAGCTGAACGCAGATTGTTGCTGCACCGCCTGGTGCGTCATCATCGCAACTCTGGTCTGCAGGTGAGTCTTCCCCACGGCCGCTTCCTCCCAAACCAGCTGAAGGGTGAGCAGAGAGAAAACAAAGCCACCTGCACACCTGGCCCTCGCCCCCGTCTTACCCATTTCCTGGCCCGGACTGAGATCTCTTCAACCGCGAACCTCCCAGCAAGCGTAGAGCAACAGCTGGCCTTCCCCAAATCCAGAAGCTGCTGCTCACTGGGCGCTTCGGTTGGCATCATCTGCGCTGCAGCTCTTGAGCTTGGGTTGGCTTGCATGGACGCATCCTTCTCTGGTAGATCGGGAGTGCGTGCCGTTAGTAATAATGATAGCGGCAGCTGTTCCTTTAGATCATTTTCTTGCTGGGTTTTGGCCCATGTGTGGAATATAAATATCGCTGGAGAATAGCAGGCAAGATCATCTTAGGAAATGGGTCGTACCTTCCCTTCAGGCCATAAGCTGCCTCTGCGGTTGGTGTGTAAGCTTGGTTCAGCATTAGGGCTCTGCAGGGTTAGGCGAGCTGCAGCCAGGAAAGGATCTGCAATCGTTTAGAAACCTCGGAGCCCTCCGTATCCTAAGGGCAGGAGGCACTATGGGGACGACCTTCTCGAGCCAGAGGTTGTGGGCAGGGCCACGTTCTTCGGCCTGGAAGGCGTACAAGGACCTGCCAAGAGAGTCTCTCTCGGAGGTGTCCGTCTGCTAGCACTTCCTTTTATTTTCAGCTAAGCCTGTTGAGAGAGGCGCTGGCATTTTGCAAGCCTACGACACTGAAACAACGTGTTCATCCCAGCAAACCAGCGCATTAAATCCCACAGGACAATTTGTGGGCACAAGCTAAAGGTTTAGCCATGTGTTCTGCAGCCACCGTGTTCTTTCGATCTGAAGCAACCTCGGAAGCCGCTTCTGTCTGCCTCTGAGTAATGTCTTGTTTTGGTTCCTCTGGATGCTGTCTCTGGGCACTTTCTTTCTGCCGCCGTCTGCAGCCCCTTGCCAGTATTATCCGTGGTTGAGCAATTCTCTTCTGTTTTATCTCAGCAGCCGACCTTCAAGGCCGGAGCTGCACTGTGCAAACCGAGGGCAAGCCTTCTAGCCAGAGGCCTGGGCCTCCAGGGTTTATGTGGACGCAGGACACGTCCGCCTCTCTGGCCTCTTGCCCGCACGCATCACGTGGCGTGGCCTCCTTGCAGCCCATGCCCCTAAAATCTCCTCCAACAGGGCAGTACCCCAACGCAGCTTCTTTCTTTCTTTAATATTGCCATTTCAGTGCAGCCAAGATGGGGCTCTTGGGTGGCTTATGACAATCGAAAGAACAGTCTTCTGAAATCAGTAATGCTAAAAGCGACAATAAGACAAACTCATAACCCAACAAATTACGATCATTACATAAAATATTGAAAGAAGCATATCACAAATAAACAATATAAACTAAAATTATTAACTTGGGGGTTGTTACAAACAGGATCATCGTTAAAATCAACTGAAAATGGTTGGGAAAGAGATACTTCTTCGCCTGGCACCGAAATGGTAACAAGGCGCACCTCTCTGGGGAGCCTGTTCCAGAGATGGGGTGCGCCCACCGAGAAGGCCCTGCTTCTTGCCACCATCCCCCTCCTTAGCTACTTAGGGCCCACGCCATGGAACATCATGCATGTGTGGGGAGGGAGCGGGGCACATTCTGTGGCTGTATGCTGAGCACCACACACGTGTGTGTGTGTGTGTGTGTGTTGGGGGAGGCAATTAGGGTTGTTCTTTTCTTTGCATGTAGGAAAAATGCAGTGCATCATCCCTGTAAGGGGAGCCCTTTTTCACATGCACTAGGCGGGCGGGGGCGTGATTTGGGGCAAGCACCTGGAGGTCACAGGCAGGGCTGGCCTGTGTGACCCCGTCAACCCCTCAGACGGTGTCACAGTTTGCCTTATGACTGTGGGATGTAATGGAAGGAAAAGCGCTTTCGGCATATCGGATAGGAAAGAATCCTGACCCAGCCCTTGGAAACGAATTTGCAGGCCTCTGGTGGTGGAAAGAGGGTGATGACGGGGTCTTCCGGAAAGACATCCAGGTCTCATTCTGGCTCTGACAAAAGCTTGCCACTACCCGGCCTGAATTAGCAGGATCTCAATGCGCAGAGCGTGCTGGAAACGGCAAGAGGGCTCCTGGGGGCCATAAAGTTTTCCTCCGAGAGCTGCATGTGGAAGTAATCGCTCGCTCAAGGTCGTGCGCTCCTCTGCCTAGAAGCAGGCATGCCGTTGTGCAGTGCCAAACCGCAACCGTCTTGGGGTCCCGTGCCCCCCCAAGATGCAGAGTATCCTTTCAGCGCCTGGCTGTTGCGGGCTTCCTTGCAGCGTGATTTTCCTCAAGTCCGTGGAAATATTTTGTCTTTGCTGCTCAGTTACACACGAGGGCCTTATCAGAAAAATGAAAACAAAAATGCTGCTTTGCGACAAAAGGAAAACAAAGAAATCTGCACAACCGAATGGGCCTCAGTTGACTAAAAAGCCAGTTTATTCACACCCAAGGTTTGTTTGTTTTCTTTTGACAGAGCAGGCAGTCCCTCATTTTTCCACTCTTTTTTGTGGAACGGCGAGGAAGTTTGCTTTGGGTTTGTGCCACACAAGTTCTTCTCTCTGGGAGGGCAGCAGCGAGCTCGTTTGCCGCCACACAGCTCAGCTTTCATGGGCGACTTTGTAAAAGTGGCAAAGGGGCAGAAATGCTGTCCGGAGAGCACAGCGCTGTGAGGCGGATTTTTTCAGAAGACACCCTTGGCTCCCAGGAAGCAACCTCGACCCACCCTAGAGTTCTCCGGATGCCTGTCTGGACTGCAGATTGCCTTGGTCTCCAGACTGAGCACACGGCAAGGGGCTCTGAGAGATCGAGGCAGAAGGTCCGCGTCTCAAAAGAGAACAAAATATTTCCATTCGGAAAGGGCTTCGTTCTTGCTCGCTCTGAATATCGAGTTGGGCCGGCCTCCGGAGTCTCTGCTCAGCTTGCGCGGAAGGATGTCGCTGGCACGTTCTGCTTTTAACGACGTGTTGCTCGGGGGGACGGTCGTTATGGCAGATTTTATGAAGCTCTCAGATCGGACTGCTGTGATTATTTTGTCCTGGGGGAGACTGGGCTTAACCCTTTCCTGGCCCAGGTGAAACGCCACGCTGGATCTGGAGCATTCTGGCGATGGCACCTGCTGGAGAGATTGAAGTGTTGTGTAGAGGGTGCTGCTCCGTTGCGGACTGGGCAGCTAGTTCGGACCGATTAGGCAGTGCCAGCGGGTCCTTGGGGGAGCCCTTCAGGGCCTGTGCACATCATCAAAGGAAAGATAATTATCTTTCTTGTTACCTGCGCATGAGCCAGCTTCACTGTACCGATGCCAAGCGTTCTTCTCCTTGGTCCATTGTAGCTGTAATGCAGCCCATCCCCTACCATGGCCGGGTGGGTTGGGAAAACCCACCGGCTCGCATGCTTCTCTCCATTGTTTGTGGGCTGCAACACCCAGAATTCCCAGTCAGTGGCCCTGCTGGATGGGAATTCTGGGAGATGCGGTCTAAATGCCTCTGAAGGCCACCAGGTTGCGGAAACTTGTACCACCAACATCAGCATTGAAATGGCATTTCATGTGTACCCCGCCTTTCAGTGAGCACCCTTCACTGTCAGTCCAAGAATGACCGCTCTATCAAAAGATAAATAAATAAAATTAGGAAGGCATTCAGCATGGTTAGGGTTTGCTGTAGATCTCTTGAGATACATTTGTTGTCATCTGGGGAAATCGCGGATAGCACTGGGATGTAGGAAAAACTGGACGATTGAATGGACCAGCAGTCTTGGGTGCTTTGGGATCAGGTAGCACTGCCGATTGGACCTGTGCTCTTGAAGACGATGTCACACCTTGAACACTGTAGCAGACATTATGTGCGAGCAGATGCTGCAAGATGGCTTTTGCAGTTCCTCCAGAAGTAGCACTTCCCCAAGTGTTGAAGAATAAGGTGGTAATTAGATGGGAAAATTAACTCATCCCCAGGAGTAACTTTAAGGTGATGTGTGTGCGTGTGTGTATTTAAAGGCTTCAGCATGTAAAATTCCCTTTTAATTAAAAATGCCTTGCTGTCACCAGAGTATTAACGTGTAACAAAAAGGCTTTTATGGGTGGTGAGTCTTGTCTTGAATCAGGACAGAGAGAAAAGCTTTAGCTGAAGTATTTATCAGTTAAATCCACTAAATTGTTGTCTTGCTGCTTCAGTTTCATGTTGAAAAGGAAAACTGGTCCTTATATGGCATCCTCAACTCCACTCTTTTTCCTTTTGGAAACCACTGTTTTCCTGTTTTTTTTTTAAAGCCATGGACAGTTATATGGTGTCCAGATTGTCCATGGCTTCCAGAGATTTTTATTTCAACCTGTGAGTACTTGATATAATTCTGAAAACTCCAGTTTCCATTTAAGGGTCCGTAGTAAAGACCTGTGAGAGTGAGTGAGCGGGAAAGGACGAGGGCTAGACATTCCCAGCCTGTTTCTCCAATCCCACCTGAGACAACCAGGTGGAAAAGCTGGCTTCATCCCAGTCGAATGTAGGTTGTCATTAAACCATGGATTACTGATGAAATGTGGTTTGTTGCGAGCAAACCACGGTTGGTAAACCATGAGCAGCCAACAACTCAGAACCCAACAAGAAACCAAGGAGGGGTTTTGAGTGGGTGGTATTAGTGGTTAGTGCTTTGTTATAGCACAGTAACTCACAGCTCAGTAACAGCCTATGGCTCAGCAAAACCCCACATTCAACCCATTCTGGGCCAACCACATTGCTGGTCCTCACTGGGGACTAGAAATCTCTGTTAAACAGCAGACTTGATACACTACCATGTATTTTTATATTAATGTTGTAATCGGCATATTGGCTTGTGTTAATGTTGTACAGATTTTCAGTCTGAAATAACCAATCCCATGTCCTTTAAAGAAACAACTCCCTTTCTGAAGCTTTGTCCTTCAAGTTCCTTGCAAGAGGTGGGATATAATAGTGAAGTCACAAGAACAATACTTTTAAAAAATGTTTCGTTGGTCGTTTGCTGTTCCCCACAGCAAAGAAGCTTTTGTTTCTCCACGTGGCCCGTTCGTTCACCTCCAGCCAACCTCTGTCCAATTCTTAGGAAAACTGTAGGTTATGGCTTTTTTTAATGCATCGGTTACAATCAGTGGGGATTATCTTCTTTATGCCCGACACAAAGATAGAAGCTTATCTCATCATGGGATACGTGCCTTTATTCGCAAGAGAAAGCTCTGTTTAAGAGACGGCAGTCTTAATAGGCCATCTGCATTTTTTATTTTTTATTTTTTGCCCTTGGTCTTATGCCACCCTGCGGGACAATGTTTGGCTTTTCTCTGTCTGGCGGAGCAGCATCTTATACCTCAAAATGTCTCGCCTCCCGCCTCTGGCCAGGAGCGAACTACGGGGCTGCAGAAAGTAGCCTGAGGGGCACGGTTGTGGCCCGTCTCTCCTCACCCTTTGGGTAATGATTGGGGCATCGACCCCTTCCGGAGCTGTGCAAGACCACCCAGCGCATCTCTCGGTGGAGGGTGCTCTGGGATCGCAGCACTGTGGGGTGAAGGCCTTGATGCCGTTCTCGTCGCTGCCGAGGACAGGGGCGCACGGAGGAGATGTCTGTGTGGATGGGCAGGTCTCTATCCGTCGGCTGTGCACTAAGGTAGCTTGACTCCCACTAGGCACTGGGCCACGTGCCGCATGATTAGGAAGCTGGCTAAGGGCAGGCTGTGGGGCACGACGGCTAGCTGGGTGCGACAGCTGGGTGGATGGCGGTGCTCAAAGAGCGCTTTCTGAAGGTTGCTCATTGGCCTGAAGGAGGCATCTCAGCAGGGCTCCACAGGGCTTGGTCGGTTCCCTTTTTCTGCAAGGTGTTTACTACTGAGCGGCAGGAAGCGATGGGGGCTTGCTGATCATGTCGGCAGATGACAAGACATCCAATACTTAGAAGGCGGAAACAGAATTCAAAAACATGGAAACAGTGCAAGTCAGAAGGGGCCTCCCGGGTCATCTAGTCTGACCCCCGGCTCCAGCCGGTTCCACTCATGGCACGCCTACCATGTGCATGTCTGGCCTTTCCTTGAACACGCTCACCGATGTTTTCTAACCTATCAAAACAATCATGATAGGTTACAAAACGAGGGAGGGAATAGTCCAGGTTTTGGTTGGACGTCAGGGAAAACTCACAGTGGGCAGAACAGCCATCCAATGGAACCAACTTCCCAGGAAGATGGTGGACTCCCTGGAGGAATTCAAGTGCCTTCAACTGAATTCCTGCACTGAGCAGGATGGATTCGGTGGCTGTTCCTTTCTTCAGCAGGTCCTCGGCGTGTGTGGGCCTTTAAACTCTAGATGGCTTCTTTCCTGTGCCAGCGGGAGGTCTCTCTGCAGAGGGTTAGCATTCCTGAAAAAAGAGCCAGGTGGACAGCTGAACCTGGGCAGAAGGCAGCATTTCTTTGGCAAACCACAGTTTTTCCAAGTATGCGCACTCACGGCCACTTGGCACACAAGGCAGGGCTTGGGATACAGAAGCATATTCATTCACTCTGGGCAGCATCTAAGGCACACGTCTTCCACTGCGTCCGTCTTCTGGTTCTTGCAGTTTGGGTGTTTCTGGCAACTGCGGTGCTTGTGCAGCAAGCGCAGTGCTGCCGGCGCTTTCAGAAATGATGCTCGCTTGCTTTGTGTAAAGCACAATCCGTTGGGTGTCCCACGGCGACAGTGCTTTCTTCTTCTTGGGGGCTTAACAGGAGCTCCTCAGTGGGACCAGGGGAGATACGCACCGCTTTCTGAACGACACCTTGCTCACAATGCCTATCTTTTCCCTAAAAGACGAACCTGCACGGGCGCGATTTATGCTGAACGAGGCCTGCCTGTTCGATCCACGCAGGAATTCTGTGCATCCTTCAACAGGCCCCCAAATTCTCCGTAACCTGTCGGGGTCCTTCGGCAGATGGAAATAGAAACTGCTGCCAGAACACAGAAGACTTGCATGCCGTGGTGTGAACAAACACCCGTCCCCTTTGTCTAGTACCAAGCTAGCTGCATCAAGCGCTGAATCCAGAAGGGGAGCAAAGGAAACCAACCTTCCCACCCCTTCTCTCCTCTACAGCTGAATAGCCCTTTTATTTGTGCTGTATGGTCGGATTGTAACGCCTTGCTTACAGCTCAGGGCATGCTGTTCCCTTCCCGCGGAGAGGTGCGGATGCGGGGGAGGCTTGCCTTTTAAGTCGGCAGCTGCCGGCAGGATTGAAATGTGCAGCAACGGTTGTGTTTTGTCCTTTTGCAGTGCTGGCATAGCTGTTGGCTTCTATGGGAATGGGGAGACCAGCGACGGCATTCACCGGCTGACGTACTCCCTGCGGCACGCCAATCGCACTGTTGCTGGAGTCCACGAGCGGGTGAGTGAGCTCTCGTTTCCCCGAAGAGCGAGGGCGGGGAGGGGAGATGGCCGGACCGCACGCTCTTGCCCACCCGTGCGTCGGCCTCTCCGCTCTTACCTGCCTCTCAACAAGTCCTTGACAGGTTCCATTAACCGAGGGAGATGCGCTTTTCCCCTCTTCCTCTCCATGTTCTAAAAATATCCGAGCAAGTCAAACCTGTTAAATGAGGTAACTTTCCTCCGCCTAATGCCTGGTTCAGGCTGCTGAATGTTAATGTTTTTCCCCCGCTTCCAAGCAGCGGCCTTCCAAACCACACCGTCGATTCACGGCGATGCCTCTAAGAACTGCCTTACGTGGGGAACGTGGACAGCATCCCTCTGCTGGTCCACGGGAGAAGGAATCCAAAGCGCACCATTGGGGTGCGTCCCTGTTAGGATCCGTGCCGCAAAAAGCGCAGGCATTTGATTTCTTCAGAACCAGGAAGCCAGGATGGGAGGGTGGAAGGGTGGAAAAGTACAAAGCTTGAGATCTGCCACTTATACTCAGTCCCAAGATGGAGACGAATGTGTCATTGACAGGTGGTGCTGCTATTAATACACAACAGTAGGATTTTATCCTGCGCTTTTAGTATCTTATTGGAGGGGGTGTATTTTTGAGAAATGGCTGTGAAGCGCCCAGAGAGTTTTGGCTATTAGGCGATATAGAAATAGAATGAATAATAATGGAGGCACCTTGCATTTGGGAACAGAGGAAGAATGGCTGCTCCCATTTCTGGAAGCATAAGGGCCAGCTCTAACTCAGACCTGTTTTTTGCGAGACTGATGAAGAGCTGGCACAGTTTTGGGGGGGTTTTGGTACAGCCAAATAAATGTGTCGTCCGACTGGGTTTGGGATTTGTGTGTGTGCACCAGCGATCCCATCAGCCTGGTATTTTCTGCCGTGACCTGCAAGCAGCGACCCTGAGGTTCAAGTCAGAGCCTTTTCCGATCTCTCGACCTGAAATTATGAAATTGGAATTTATAGGGGGAAGGGGCCGATTTCTGAAGGTTTCACTGTATAGATGTATGTGACATCTTTACTGTAAGTGGAATGTTTGACCCAGTGGGCGCTGTCTCGTTCTCTGCCTTTCGAACACTTCCCAGTTGAAAGCGTGAGCCGATCATGGGAAACCCACCCAATACCATCCTTGCTCCATTTTGCAGTGAATTACGGTGCCTAATAGAGCAGTGGCGGTTTGGCTTCCTGAATCCAGCTTGTTTCCGTGAAACAAAGAACCGCCAAGCCCAGTTGGGTGCACATCTGCTACCCAACTTGGCTGGCTCCGGAATCGTGGCTGAGCATCCTGAGCCGATCTGCACACCATGTGCTGGCTCCGTGGCAGGACCAATTCAAGCCATGCTGTCTCTGGCCCTGAACGAAGAGCTTTGCTGAAGCATCACCCACAAAAAATCGGCGTCCTCTCCTTTTCAGCAGAGCCACTTCAGCTTCAGGTCTGGGTTGGAGGTCCTTCTCCAGGAGCCCTCTGTGAGGGCTTCTCCAGGAGTCCTCAAGCAGGGTGGCTACCCAGAGAAGGGCCTTCTCTGCGGTGGGGCCCCGGTTTTGGAATACGCTCCCGAGAGGTTCACCTGGCACTGGCACTTTATTCTTTTTGGTGCCTGGCCAAACCCTTTTTATTTTCCCAGTATTTTCAGGATTAGTTTGAGTTTTTCAGTGGGTTTTTATTGTGTAGAACGGATACTGTGCTCCAGTTCATTTCATTGTAAGACTGCCCCGAGTTCATTTGGTGGTGGACGGTACACAAAAGTTTTGAAGAAAGCGAGAAAGACACTTCTGAGCAGCAAAGTCTCCAAAGGCAGATGGAAGCCTTTCGTTTTCAGTTCTGTGAATCGTGCTTGTAGTTGCTGCTGCTGCTGCTGCAGAGGAGAGTATGATAAGCAACACTCTAGGAACGGAGATCTCTTCCTCCCCAGCTTGTCCTTGTTTCTCGCCAGCAAGCAGGCGAGACCTGAGTGTGTTTCCACGACCGTACGCATCGCCAAGTGCTTGCAAGACAGTGGCCTCCTTCGGGCACACCTCTAGCTGCGTTGCGAGTTTTTGAAACGAGAAATGTCGAATAGCGGCCTCGGCACCAGCTCGCTGGCCCTCTGCTTTGCTTTGCGCTCACGAGAAGGCGTCTCGCTGAACATCGGTCTTGATCCACAGGTGTTCGACACTGCCATCGCTCTGAACAAAACCGCAGAACCCAACCTGGGGGACCTCGAGGCCATCTTCTCCAAGCATGCGGATTACCTGCGTATTGTTCAAAAACTCCAGGGACTCTTGGACGAACTTGTGCGGCAGACAACAGAGATTCCTTTCTGGAAAAATGACGAGGTTTCCCTGGAAGAGCTGGCGATTCGTATTGACTGTATGACTGGTACAGGTAAGCCGTAGGTATTCTTGCGGGAGGTTTTATGCATTTGAGGAAGATCCTGGGGTTTTCCACTCCCCTTCTCATAGAAGAGTTTATGGTAATCATTTAAATCTGAACAGTAGCTTAGTAAGGATGAGATGGCTTGCAACTCCCAGCAAAAGAACTCAGCTGGGGTTTTACACCAATGGAATCTTGTTTTTTTACCCAATGTCCTGTGGATCTTTATCCTGGGTAAAGGAATAGAAGTCTTGTCCAAGGTTTCTTTGACTCCTTTGTGCATCGGAATTGCCTGCCTTGACCGTATCTTTTTGGTTTTCCTATAGATGGCTTGGATATTTGGGTCTACTCTTATTCCACGTCATTATCTGTTTACTGGTGCTATTTGGACTAATTAGAAACTCAAAGGCCATTCTTATAGGGTAAGTTGACATGGAAAAAGCATTGCAGTATATTAAGATAAATGACTTTCAGTCCTCATTTCTGTGCCATGTGTGTGTTGCATGAACTATTTTGAGTAAATGTTCGAGGTGATTTCAACCAGACATTTCTGAAAGGGAATTACTTCCTCAGAAGAACATGTTTTTGGCAACAAAATGATAAAAATGCTAAATGAAGGCATTGCATTGCTTTGTCGCACGCGGAAGAGCAAAGAAGTTCTTACTTTTTGATCTGTACACTTGATTACTAATGCGAAGACCGATAGCTTCCTGGCTGCTAGGAAAAGCATCTTGCACAAAATAGATTCACGGGATGCAAAGTTATCTTTGTCAAAGTCCTTGTTTTGACAGGCTGGAATCTTCCATGCATTTACTTGTGTCGGCTTTTGTTTTGACTCAAGAAATCTTAAGTAGTTATGGCTTGACTTGGAAGAATTTGCAAAGTTCTCATGCTGTTGGTATGTCTGGGGTACCAAATTTTAGCAGATCTGAAGGCAAAGTAAGGATACTGCCCTCTCCCTCTGTGACCTGGGAGTAAGTTCTATTGAACTCGATGGGACTTGCTTCCAAGTAACTATTCTTAGGATTAGGCTGTTCATTGGATAATAAATGACGGTTCAGCGTTATAACTTGCGTATGTATCAGGGAAGCATTTTGAACTGGAAAAAATAGGTTCCCATTTAGTTACCCAATAAGTTTATCATTCTCATGCCATGCTGCTGAGTGAACACTTTAAGAACTCGGTAGTTAACACAGTTGTAATGGAACTTCCTAGAATACAACACTAAAATGTTTCAAGGTGATCTCCAGATCCAAATGGCCCAGGTACATGAAAGCAATTTTTCCCCTGCGACACCCTTGAATCCAGTAGCCTATAGCTAGAAATGAACCTATCCATAGTCCTACGGTCTTAGAAAATTTTGCCATCCTTACCTGGTGAGCCATCTCATGTTTAGCCTGCCCAGTTTCTGTACATATTGGAGAGACAATGTGGTGTAGTGGTTAGAGTGCTGTACCAGGACTTTGGAGAGCTGGATTCTAGTCCTTAGTCAGTCCATGAGGCAGGACTGGATGACTTTGGGCCAGTTGGTGACTTTCATCCTAACCTACCTACCTAACAGGATAAAAGGGAGCGAAGGAAATAGACTATCTAACGTGCTTTGTGATCCTTACAGAGGAAAAGAGGCAAGATATAAATTTAACAATAAACGAACATATGTTGACATTTCTTTTGTGATTCTTGCAGCTCATTTACGCGGTGACATGCTGTGGATGCTCACCTGAATTATGTCATTGTCATTGCTGCATTCTTTCTTTCTCTTTTGGACTCAAAAGTTTTCGATTCTGGAGTTGCTTGGAGGTAATTCTCCATGGCAACCAACCCTGCTTTCTTCTTGAATGGAAAGCACCTTAAAATTTTAGCAAAGGAGTTAACTTATTTCCATCTGTGTGCCCGTGTGCCTGTGTGCCATCTTGGAAGCCTAATGATTGGTTGTTGGTGCTTAGGAAGTCAACCACCTAGCCATGGTGGTTAGGGCTGAGATCCAGGCAACGTATTTGGGAGCATCCCAGGCTTATGGGAAGCTAGGAAGAGGTTCTCTCCTTCTGCCACCCACTTGGGACTGCTTTTCCTCCTGCTGTATCCATGTTCAAAGTTCTTCCATGAAGTTGCAGGCTGATGCTTGAGAAACACGACTCTCTTGCCCCCAGGGCTCATGTAGATCTGCCGTTCAGGCTTCTGGTTCTCTTGAAAGGAGCTTGCAGTACCTGAGTGGGGCCACCGCATCCGTGGGGCTGCTCTCGCTCCTCCTCCTCTTCCTTGACCTGGGTACCACTCGCTTGGCAGGAACGGAGCCAGGGCGCCTCTTGCTGCTCCTCACCGCCATTGCCTGGGCCAGAGCGAGAAGCAGCTGAGCAAACGGAAGGGCAAGCCAGGGGGCTCCTCGTCAGGTGTGGGCCCTTGGCTGGTACCTAGCCATGCCTACCCTTGGTGTGGCTCCTGAGCTCCAGGAGGACA
Organism: Varanus salvator macromaculatus; assembly: GCA_023646645.1. Lineage (NCBI taxonomy): Eukaryota > Metazoa > Chordata > Lepidosauria > Squamata > Varanidae > Varanus > Varanus salvator. The sequence goes on along the minus strand of JAIXND010000852.1, from coordinate 3,967,499 downwards.
CATGGCCAGGTTGCATTGCACAAGTGATGGCGAACCTCTGAGAGACCGAGTGCCCAAACTGCAACCCAAAACCCACTTATTTATCGCAAAGTGTCAACACTGCAATAAAACCTGAAAACTGAGGTTTCCGTTTAGATAAAACACCTCACAGCCAGTCCAAGCAAACATATGTATGTCCTTGGCAGCACACTGACGGGCCACGCGAAAGCTCGGACGAGTCGCGGGTACTGAGTTGCGGCTTGCGATGTCATCAGCTGGCGCTGCTACTCCTTTCTGAGCATGCGCATGGCCCCCATGTATGCTGTTATCCAGTGCTTGGATGCTGGGGCGACTTGGCTCACACGCCAACAGAGGGGGGTCTCTGTGCCTGCTGTGGCACGTGTGGCATAGGTCCTGCACCACTGCGTTACACCTTCACCGATTGAGAAGCAGCGCATGTTCTCGGCCCCACAGAATCGCAGTCAACCACACAGTAAACATTTTGCCAGCCGCTTCACTTCCATTGAAGAGGGAAATGGCAAGCCCCCCCCCCGCACCCCCAAAGCCTTCCTCGAACCAGTGTTGTCTCCATGGTGGTGCCCCCTAATCTGAAGGCCAAGCCGATGGCTGCTCACTGGTACACATGGAAGTCGGGGATGCAGAGCCCCGTTCCAGAACTTGGCCATCCCAAGTTGGCCAAGAGCCGCCCCGAGGCTGCTGCAAGGGGCGGCATAGAAATATTTAAATAAATAAATAAATCCCTGGCTCCAAGGTGGAAGGCTCTCACGTCGTTCTTCAACTTCGCATCTGTCCAGCATTCGGTCTGGTGGATTCCTTGCGGACGGAAGGAGGAAGCGAGGTTCCCTGCCTCGCAATGTGCCGAGTCTGAAGGAAACGGAACTGCAGGGTTTTGGCTGCATTACGTTTCTCTGCCAAATAACCACTTCATTAATCGGTGCCCTGGGGTCTGGTTTCTTGTAAAGAACGCCTTATATAGTGCTCATTTGGGTTCTGTGTAGCGATGCCAGGCGGCTTCCTTAAGCAGCCACATTTGGAAATTGCCAGTTACAGAAAAATGAGTTGATGCGTAGCTTTCTCTCCCCCGTACTGTTTTGAACTCTGAATTATAACTTTCACTGGGGATTAAGGTATTAGCGCTGGAGCCCAGATGTCTGCTAACGGCGTCTCCTCCTCCTCTTCCCGCAGAGTGTGTCTCCTAGGGGTGCTTGCCCTCATTGTGAGCTGGGGGTCCCTGGGTTTGGAGCTGGCCATCGCCGTGGTAAGTCGCTCCCGGATGAAATCTGCCCTCTTTGCAGCACAGTTCGACAAGGAGAGTGATCCGACTGCTCCAACAGCATTTTTTGATGCCGGATAGAGAAGCTGGACGGCTTGTTTCAATCGCCCGTGCTTGCCAAATGCCATTTGCCTAATTGCCTGCCCTGGCATTGGGTTGACATGCTGTCCGAATGCAGCGGACCCCTGGGACGGAGGTTCAGGGACTATCCCTGGGAGAGAGACCATGGAACCTTGCGCTCGGTTTTTCTTTTTATGGGAAACATCATTTCCTGCAGTTCAAGGCTGGGAGCGCTCCTTGACCCTGGCCTGTCCCTGGAGCATCAGCTGCTGGCAGTGGCGAGGAGTGCTGTCCTCCAGCTTCGGCTGATACCGCAGCTGCACCCCTACCCGGATGAGCAGTGCCTGGCAAGGGTGACCCACGCTCTGGTAACCTCCCGTTTGGACTATTGCAATGTGCTCTGCGTGGGGCCACCCTTGAAGACGGCCCAGATACTGCAGTTGGTCCAGAATAGAGCTGCCAGGTTACTAACGGGGACCAGCAGGTGTTCCCCTATCACGCCGGTCCTATATCGCTTACACTGGCTGCCAGTTGAAGTCCAGGCCCAATTTAAGGTGCTGGCAATGACCTGTAAGGCCCTAAATGGGTCCAGGATACCCGAAGGAGCGCCTTCTCCCCTGTGTGCCCTCCCGCCCCTTGAGAGCGGAGGCAGAGGCCCTTCTCCGGGAGCCCTCCTTGAAGGAGATCAGGAGGGTAGCTGCCCAGAGAAGGGCCTTTTCAGTGGTGGCGCCCAGCTGTGGAATATACTCCCCAGGGATGTTTGCTTGGCGCTGTCGCGCTATTCTTTTCGGCATCAGGCAGACCATTTTATTTTCCTGGTGTTTTAACAATTAATTGGTTTTTTCCTTGTTTTTAATCACTATTTTTAGATACGGTGTGCTGTGCATTGTTGCTGTCATGGTTTTGTTCCTTCTTTTTTTTTTGTTCCCTGTAAACCGTCCAGAGATATTTTTAGTAATGGACAGTATAGGATTCCTTTAAATAAAATATAGAATAGAGGAGAGGAGGAGAGGAGAGGAGAGGAGAGGAGCCCTGTCTTGCCACATGAGAGCTAGTTAACCTGCATCTAGAACCTCAGAACGGGGGCGGCAATGCCCAAATATGCCCATGGTCATATGCACACATGTCGGGCTGGCTGCAGAGGCTTGGAGTGGCTGGGGGAGCATTCAGACGTGCAGGTGGGTTGCGCCAGCCTCACTCTGTCCAAAGGGCTGAATGCCGGCCTGATGCGCGGTACTTGCAGCGATTCTTCGGGCGATCCACCGGTTCTTAGAGACGTCAGCCGGTCCTCTCTTCCCCCAAGCCTCCTCGGATGGGATTGAAGATCAGACTGGGGGAAGGCGGTATCCAAAGGGGCTCTCAGGTGGGGAGCGTTGTGTTGTGTTGTGTTGTGGGCAGCCATCGCTCCCTGACTCCTGCGTTGCGTCTGCTCTTCTCCAGGGCTCCAGTGACTTTTGTGTCAACCCCGATGCTTTCGTCTCCAAAGTGGTGGACGACTACGCGGTGCTCACGACTGGTGAGGAACACTAAAGCCTCATTTTCTGCTTGATGATGTTGGGCAAAGGTGGAGTGGGAGGTGCCTGGAGCACCTGCTTCTGGGAGGCAAGAGGTGAAGGACTGGAGAATGGACTTACGATTAGAGAAGAAACCCTGAGGTAGAGAAAGAGTTCCCCATGAAACAAAGGATTCATGTAAGGATCTGTTCCGGGGTGGGAAGGACGTAGCCCTCCCCCATGTAGTATTGTACTCCAGCTCCCATCAGCCTCAGCCAGGCCTTAGCTATCCTACCTGAGGTGGAAGGATATGAAGGCTAGGTGAAAGGAAGTTTTTCTCCAAAGGCAAAAAACCCAGCCAGACAGGAGTCGCTTGCTGCCAAGAGGGCAAATTGCTAAGTGACTTTCTTAAAGAACCCACGTTATTTAATAAAAATCATGAATATTTTTGACTACCTGATATAATTCTGCTTCTGTGATGCATTTGATCCTTTTATAGCCTGCTAAGCCTTCTGCAAACATTGACGGAGACATTCTCAGCAGCCTTGAGGACTAGAGACTTGTTTCTTTTAAAACAGCAAAAATGAAGTAGTACCAGTAGGTACTACGAATTCTGCAGACTTTTAACTCTTATTTCCTCCGGAGTACAGCAGAAGAGAGCTTGCCTTTCAAAACAGTGCCATAAAAATCTGTCAGCAGAACAGTCTGTTTTAGCCCCTCTCCGTTTTCCCTCTAATGGCAAAGAGGACTAGCATTTCGCTTCATACCAGAGTTCGTTTCTGTGTGGGTTGATTTTTGTATAAATGGCCATGCCTTTTACAACCCCACTTCCTGAAGAGCTGTGCGTTCTTGACCCTTTGCATTATGAGCCTGCATTTGCTCAGGACATAGACCCTGTGTGTGAGGACAGAAGCACCGTCGGAGCAAATATAATTCAAAGCTGAACAGCTCTTGCTACGTCAGGGATCTCACAGGAAGAGATCAAAGTGGATTTGGCACGATAGTCATATAAGCACTAGGAAGCTCGTTCACGTAGCAAAACTGCAATTCATGTTTTTGCAGATTTCGTTTTGGCTTTTTGTAGTTCTGGGATCCAAGAAATCTCCCTTGAAAGCAAACAAACAGAAGCGCCGGAGCGCCTGTCTAAGTGCATGCCGTCTCCCGTCGTACCGCATTCGGCAGTCAAATAGACTGGCACAAAGGCAGAGGAAAAGGGTTTCTGGCATCCTGAAAAATGTAGCCCCTAGAGAGCCATCTCTTGTTCTGTTTGCCGGGACTATTTTAGGCACTTGGCTATTTAAAAAATCACCTGCTATTTAATTTTTTAGAGAATATGGGGCTGTAACAATTTGGAAGATGTAGGTGGAAATGGAACAGTGGTAAATCATTAAACAACAGCATCCCGTCTTAGCTGTGTCGTTTTATTTCAACGATATTTTAATAACTTTTAATATCGGTTTATTGGTTTTAATATGCAGCCAGGGTGGATCTGGATTTTATCTGTATTCTGTTTTATTTTCTTTATGTAAGCCGTCCCGAGGCTATGTGATGGGACGGCATACAAATGCTCTAGATAGATAGATTGATTGATAGATCGATCGATTGATCGATCCAAGGTTTTCGTACTTCACCGTGGTGTGGCATATCATTTTTTAATTCCAGGGATCTGCTTAGGTGTGTGTTAAGTGCACAAGGTCACACTGCAGGTCCAGCCACAGCCCGGAGTTGAGCAGGGCTCTCTGGAGATCTGGAGGGCTCTCATTCATAGGGTCAAGAAAGGTTAGGGGTGACTTGGCGGCTTGTAACAACAACGGAGATCTCTTGCCATTTAATACAGATATAGGCCTGGTTTGTTTAACCCATGGGCCCTTCTAGCCATACTACCAAACCATGGTTAGTTAACCATGAACAGCCCAGAACCCATGGTTGGTTTTAGCATTGTCAACGCTGGGTTGTTTAAACCATGGGTTGTTCATGGGTTGTTTGGCCAGGGTACAGAAGTGATGGAAACTGTTAAAAATAGGCAGTATTGCAGGACTGCAGATGCGTTTAGGATACAGGAAGGGAAAAGACAAAGGATAAGAGAAACAACTCGGGGATTGAGAAAAGCAGCCAGTGTGTTCAATCCTCTGCCTAACAAACCTTGGGTTAAGCTGTGGTTTGGGGTTATTCATGGACTGGATCCGTAACTTGAGTCCTAAATTCACTCTTGTTGAGCTTTTTTTTGTTTGTTTGTTTGTTAAAAAAAAAAACAAAGCAGCCAGCAGGTGCTAAGTGGTCCCTTGGAAACTGGCAAGTTGTTGCCCTCATGAGGTTAAATGCACAATTCATCACAATTTTCCCTAGTGGGATTTTGACTCTCAGCAGCCCCGATCCTGGCGACACTACAGCATCTGCAGTGCTGTAACAACTTCAATGCTATCAGTGCACGAAACTTTCCATTTTAATGGCATTGCCAATACAAAGCAACTCGTTTTTCCTCTTTGGAAAAGCATCTGTCGCATGTTGTGATAATCAATGAAATGTGTACACTTCCTGCTAAATGGGTTTTTTTCCCCAGGAGAGAACACTGATCTTAAAATCAGGGCACGTTTTAATCTTTCATGCCTTAAATGCTTAATGCATCAGCTGATGTCTCTGTATGTCTGTGTTAGCAGCTCAAAGACAATTAGGACTGAAGTAGTAGGAACCAAAATCTTTGTCCAATACGCTGCACAGAAGTTTCTCAGCACATGCCAGAAATCTCGGCTTTCCTGCCTCGGGGTCTTCAAATAAACCTGGCATTCCAGCTGTGTTTAGTGCAGGGAACCCAAAGCTCTCTGTGCTAATTTATTAGGCTCAGTAGCAGAGGTTCCTGACAGGTGTGACAAAGGGATAATTGAGCATCTTACCTGAGTAATGTGCTCTCTTGGGCTTTGTCCCATCTTATCTAGACAGAGGAAGGAAGCAAATGAATGATACCTCCAGTTTCAGTCTTGGTAGGTAACCATCCATTTGACAAACCTGCCTATCAGGAAGAGTGGAGGTGAGAAGCGGGGGGTGGGGGGGAGAGATGCTGAACAGCTCCTGGAGTGAGCAGGTGATGATCGTAGAGTTTGGGAAGGGTTCATACTTAAGATAGCCCAGAACTGGGTTTTTTTTTTTAATTATTTATTGCAGAGACGGTTTTGTCAACAATGTGTTTAGTTTTGTAATATTTTATGCTCTCTGTGCTGATAAGTAACATGTAAAGGAACATGCTGTGGAACATTTCTTAGTGACGAGCACCCCAGGATCTCCACCACGGAAAATGTGTGTCTTCATAGTGGATGACACAGTCTTCCCCTTCCTGGCCAAAGGAAAGAGACAAAGGGATGCTCCGTCCGTCTGTTGCTTACAAGAGAGGGCTGTCTTCCCATCTGACAGCAGCAAGTGAAATGGCGCGGCTTCTGCAGGAAGGTTTCTTCAGGACAAAATGGCGCCAGAATTCACTTGGCAGCAAGAGGACGGAGGCACATGCTTGAGCCGAGGTGGCTAAAAGTGCACGGAGACAGCACAGAAGTAGCAGAAGCACAACAAAGTCTTTTGGGCAATGGCAGTGAAGCACAATGGAGAAGCCCAGTGGCCAGTGGAGAAGCCCAGTGGTCCTGGGAAGCTGCCTGTACTTAAATTGTTTGGACTTAAGGAAAACCAACATAAACATGATTGCGCTCTGCTTCAACCAAGTTTTGCCATCACGAGCATCCCGGCCTGGTTGACCTATGTGCTTTTCTGCCTGACGGTGTGTTCCTCAGATCTACGGATGACTTATGGGGATCTCTTTCAGTAATGGCAAGATAAAATGGCATTTCCCCGCCCCTTTCGAAAACAACAAAAAGGAACAGTGAAAATCAAAGCACTGGTAAAAATGCCCAAACCGTGCTAGTGTTTTTCCAAGTCTTGCAGCATAAACAGGAAAGATACAATCTGATCAAGCGAGTCTGTGTGTCTGTTGCGGGAGAGGGATGGAGCACAGGAGAGGAAATTAAATGATTAGATACGAGGGCAGGCTGCAGCCCTTCCTGCCCAGCTCATCTCGTATTCATTCACAGTGACGAGGCTGGAGGGGTGGAAGAAATCCCAGAGCGGCCGATGTGCTGGCTTTCCACGCAGGAGACTGTTTGCCCGTCCCAGCGATTTTCACCGATAGTGTTTCATTGCCTGTTGTTGAATGAGAAAGCACAGCCAGGCACCTGTGTCCGGATAACCTGCTGGAGTGACGTCTGGGTGGAGCAGTGCCTCGTCTCTGTTCGCCTGAGCAGCGCTGCAACCGGGCAGGAACGCTAAGTTTGCTCTTGAGTCTGATTCGTGGGAAGCCACGCCAGGCCGCTCTTCCCGTGTCCCGCACGAGGATGCAGCTCGCTCGGGGCCTTGCGCTTGTCCAGAAGAAGAACAGTACTGTGAGAGGGGCTGATGCCAGGTGGAGAAGAGGGCTCCCACTTGGAAGGAGCCCCCAGGTGCCGTGGAGGCCCGGTGGCGGGGCTCCCTCCCTCCTCGCTTCCACCCTCCCCACCATTCAGCGCACGCCAGTGAGAGGGACGCACGGCAGAATCTCCCGAGTGCATTTGGGAGCGGCATCTGAATTATTGATTTGCCTGGCTCTTCTCCTAGAGCTTTTCAGAGAGCGGCTCCTTTGGCTGATGGAGCTTGATTGGCCCCTTCCAAATGCTCAGCGATAATAAGTAGTGACTTAATTTTGTCATTCTTCTTGCCAAAACGGTCACCCTCCGTCGGGGCCTGAGTAAACAGTGGCATGCAAGCCAGCATGCTTGTGGGACTCCGAGAGGCACTTCTTTCAAAGAGAGGCGAATGTGCATCCGGAATATGCTCGGTGCCGGCATTGCCCACATTTCTGGCGGCATCCGGTGAAATCTCTGTGCAGGCTCTTTGGCTTGCGTGGCCTGGTCTCCCACTGGCTTTGAAGCAATTCCTGTGCTTCTGATGTTGTGCTCAGATGCTGTGGAGAGAATATGGAAATGCTCGGGGCATGCCGAGGAGACTGCCTGTGGCAACCGTGCGGATCTTATGGATATTTCAGCAAGAAAGAGCATCTGCTTCTCCGATCTACAGATCACCTTAGGGATTTCTCCTCCTCCTCCTGTGCTGTAATCCAGTGTGTGTTTTTGTTACTGATGCATTTATTACTTCATCGGAATCACCTTGGCTCTACACTAGCTGGAGCTCCCTCCATGGATGTCTGAGAAGCGCTTGATCTGTGTTGAATCATTTCATGGATGTGTAACGCCATCAATCCAATTTGTTCTATTTTGAAGGAATATTCATGCCCTAAAGCTAGTCTCATCCGTTTTCCCCCGAAGCGACATTTCCATAGCTGCAAGCCAACCGCAGTCGGTTATCTAGAAGGATGTGAGTCACGAGTCTCTTCTGTCTTTCACTGATGAACCCGTATTCCTAGGGGGCACGGTCCAACACAACAAAGGACATATTTACACGTGGACATCTACCGGAATAAGATTCCCATATGCCACGTTTCGATCTTTCTTCAACAGGCAGCACGGAACAAGATCACACTAATGTCAGACTTGATTCCAACAAATCTTAGAAAAAGGGGCCACTCTGCCTTCCTGGGTAAAAAGAAACCAGTTTCACTTTGCATTAACCCTTTCCACAAGAGGGGACCGAATGGTTTGAGGAACAGGGTGCAAACTAACAGCTGTTTGGTTTCAACTGAGCTTCTAGGATTTATGTACAGTTTGTGGATGTTGAATTGCTCTAAATCTAAGAAAAGGCCTGCTTGTCCGTAGAGACCTGAACGCGCCAGCTTTTACGCTAGCTCAGGTGCTTAACCACAGGGGGAGTTGTCCATGCACAGTCTGTCCTGGCACGACCCTTTTGGTAATTCTTGCTCACCCAGGGAGAGCCAGTCAGCTGCAGACAAAAGCGGCTGCCCAGCAAGAGGGACTCCGTGGGAAGGGATGGAGCAGCAGCTCAAAGCTGCCCCAAAGCAGGCCGATAAATTATGAATAACAGCTGTTGGGTTGCTTTGCAAGCGCGCCGGAGCAGCCTGGCTTCATCCCGGCGGCACATGCCGGCTCCGGAAATGGCACATCCAATATTAATGGCGAGTACAGGGAAACACGCAGACGCTCGGGCCAGCTTTGCTCAGGGTTTGCCCTCGTGGACGCAGCCAACGTCAGCGGGCATCCCGCGACTGCACACTGGCCATGCACCAACCTGTGGGCGGATGCGCCCCGGGTTAGTTTCAGTCCTTCGACGTGTACAAAGTGATCGGCACTCCCAAGTGTTGATTCACACAAACATCGGCTAAGATTTTGTTGAGCAGAGTTGGACATGCATTTTTGGAAACCTGGTGGGCTTTGCTGTTACACGCCCACACTTCCTTCTGGCGATTTTTCCCTATTTGAACGTTTTAGAGCATTCCTGTTTGGTGGATGGGGGGCGGGGGAATTGCAGGTATTAGAGAAAAAACCAGGTGCAACCAGAACCAGACATGAGATGGTGATTGCTGCCTCTTCTCCCGTCTTCCTTTGCAACAGATACTCTGAACTATTACCTAGTCTGCAGTGCCGGCTACCCAAATCCCTTCCAGCAGGTGAGTGCCTCCGGCCCATGCCCTTCTGTCACTGCCCCGTGCTTGGGCAGGGTTGGAAGCTCTCACGGTAAGATGCCCCTGAACGTTGGAGGATGTTCCATGCGCCAGCAGCAAGGAGACCCCTGCCAGATTGAAGAACAACGGGCAGAGGAAAACAGCCATCCCTCTGTACCAGGTGTGGCTGTGGTTTCACCTGTCCCGAAAGAAAACATGAGGCAGGGCTTTCCAAGGTGGTGGTGGTGCTGTTACTCCCATTACATTTTTTTTAAAGATGTGTGTTGTCGTCGTTATGGGCTCTGTTTTTTTTTTGGTTTGCTCTCTTTAAGCCACGCAGAGACATTTTTAGTAACTGGGACGGCATACAAAAACCTTAAATAAATAAGATAAATAAAAATACTATTGTATGCTGCCCCATAGGGCGGCTTACAGTAGAACAAGAAAACGCATCATACAGATACAATAATATTTGTATATTATTATTGTATAAGCGATGCAATTAAGCAAAATGATATTTAACCTTAAGCAATGCAAAAGCAAATTTAGTACCATAATATAATACACAATATTATAATAATATTAGCAGTACATGATACCAAACATAATTAATATAATGCATAAATTGTAATATCAGCAATGATAAGATACAGCTATAATCCCTCCGTATGCTGTGGGGGGATTATTCCTTGAGGCGAGTGTGGCCATGAGCCGCAGTGGCAGCAGGGGGGTCTCCTCGGGTACAAGTCACCACCGGACAGTATAAAGAAGTCTCTTTTCCACACAAGGCCCCGCTTTGCGGCGCTTCGATTTCAGCCGGGCTCCAAAACGAGAGAGAGTCCCATCTGCAGGGCCGAGCGGGTGCCACAACCTGGGAGAGGGGCTGTAGAGGAAAAGCGGCGAGCTCCGAGCTCCGCGGGCCCCTTCCGCCCGCCGTGTCCCCCGTTGAAGCCCTTCCCCACCCCGGTTGCAGCCGTTGCGCAGCACCCTGCAGAGACGGGCCTCCTCCCAGCGTGGTCCTTGCTCAGGAGTGACCAGGGCTGGCCCTGCAAGCAAAAAGAGAAAGAAAGCGAAGGAAGACAGGCATGCAGCTCTTTTCAGTACCTGAAAAGAGTGTGCCCGGAGTGCCATTGCGTCTTCTCTCCTCTTAGGCTCTGTAGTAAATCCTTCGTGGCCTGGAGTGTTGCAGCCAGAGCCCCAAGGAGAGCAGCGTAAAACGGCATCCTCCCCCTTGCACAGCTTGTGAACATAATGATTGTTCTCCTAAAACCCGAAACACGGACACGCTCGTGTGTCGACGCCGTTTTTATCTCAGGCATGCGAAGCTCACCTTTTATTGTTGCGGCAAACCTGTGAGGCAGGCTGGCTCGCCGGCTCAAGGTCACCTTGTGAGTCCCTCTGCCCCCCCCCCTCTCTCTCTCACACACACACACACACACACACACACACACACACCACAGTGCCCTATTGCAGCCCGCTTTAACTCACACACTACCCTGACTTATCTCTGCGGGCTGATCACCTGTACACATGCAAAGATTCAGAGCAGCTGCAATTAAAAATCTCGTAGCCGCACGGGGCGCCATGCCACGGTCCTGAGGACTGAGGCGTGATATTTGTGTCCCAACAGAAATTGTCAGGAAGTCACAAAGCCTTGGTAGAAATGCAGGACGACGTGCAGAAGCTCATGAGGCTGGCCGTCAAGGAATACCCCACTTCTAAGGTAAGCAAATCCGATTACCTGTGGAGCACTTCCCGAGGGCCCCACTGCATGCCTGCCCTCCCGTGATCTCTGGCCAACATTTGCGCTGATTTTCAGTCCGCTGTCTTTGCTTCCAGGAGTACCTGAATCGGATTCAGGAAGTTCTGAACTCCACAGAAATCAACTTGCAGCACCTGACTGCCTTGGTGGACTGCCGGAGTCTGCATTTGGTGAGTAGAACGAGAGGCACACCAGGGACTAGAATATTGTGAAAGCACGGAATGTGCTGGTTCGTGGAATCCAGGCAGGACCCTGCTGGGGAGGAATGGGCCTGCCACCAGGATAGTGCACAGCTTGTGTCATCTCGAATCTCATCACACAGTGAAGCAGCTTAAGCACGTCAGAATGGACAGTCCAGCTCCCCTGTTGGCAAGCTGCTTCTTTTCTTGGCTAGCAGGATGAGAAAGGCTCTGCGTAAAGGTGGAGGGGTGTAAAGACAGAAGCCGCACAACTAGATGTGCCGCACGACAGAGTGATTTGCAAAACTGAGAGCTGGAGAGAAGGGCGAGCCCTTCCTGCCTCTCCTCCTCCAAGTGTGCGTTTCTGACGACCTTTTTATCCCCTAATGCTTAATGGTGGTGAAAAGGACGTTGCACACGTTCTCTGTAAGTCAGTGTGGCTTGAGTGTTGGACTGGGACTCCGGAGATGCGAGTCTAGTGCCACGAAGCTCACTGGGTGACATTTGGCCCAGTCACGGACTCTTTTTAATGTGCTGTTGCATATTTGTAATTTCTGTTTGGTGTACGCTGCCTGGAGAGTCTTTTTGGACTACTTGGCGGCTTCTATGTACAAAAATAAACAGATAAACATGGATGGAATGCAGGCGATTTTCAGAGCATTCAGATCTCGCCTTGGCAGTCCGGCCAAAGGGGATTCAGCCGAGCGCATGTTTGCGCTGCAGGACGGTAGCCACTGACGCTCCTTTGGCACTGCTGTCGATCCTAAGCTTGAGCGTGGTTTTTTCCTCTGTGTTAGGATTACATCCAGGCTCTGACAGGCTTCTGCTACGACGGCGTGGAAGGGCTCATCTACCTGGTCCTCTTCTCGTTTGTGACAGCCCTCATGTTCAGCTCCATCGTGTGCAGTGTGCCCCACACTTGGCAGCAGAAGAGGTGCGTGCGCGGAAGAAGGCACTCTGGTGCCGGCGGAGGGAAAGGGCCACAGCTGTGCTCGGTTTGGGCAAGCGATCCCAGCTGTGTGCTCCCGGGGAAGGGGAACCCCGGTGACACCGGCCAAAAGGCCACTCGAGATGCCATCACCTTGGTTGTATAAGCAGCCGTCTCTCCCGTTCTGACCCCAGATAAAGACTGTCAGATGATCCAAAGGTACTCTGGAGACGATAAATTTAACGCATAGAGGCCTCCTTCCTGACCCCCACGAGCCACGAAATAGGCATCAAATCAGCAAACTTTTTCAGATGTGCTGACTGATATGGGAGAGGGTTCGGATGGGTCATTTACTTACCTAGTGTGGACTGCTAGTGTTCAACAGCTGAAGCTCCAGGATGCTGCTTCAGGCCAGAAATAAAAGCTTTAAGCGGATTTTTAAGAAATGCCACGTTGCTGACCTCGTATCAGGTGTTGCCCCAAATACGAAATCCTGCAACGTCTGGTTATATAATATGGGAAAGGCAGACAGTAGATGAAGATCTTCGGGTGTTTCTTGGGGCGTTTTGCAGACGATTGACAAGGCCTGTAACTCATTTTAACATTTGCGAACAACACTGCAAGATTCCAGAACAAAAAGCAGAGCTCTGCCGTTGCTGGGTTTGCACCAGTTGCTGATTTCTCAGCCTCGGGGTTTTGTCCCTGTAAAATAGTTGTAATGGTTGTTTCTGAGCAGGTTTTTGGAGGTTCTGCTGAGTACCGTATTTTTTGCTCTATAAGACACACCTGACCATAAGACGCACCTAGTTTTTAGAGGAGGAAAACAAGAAAAAAAATATTCTGAATCCATTGGGCACATAATCACAGCCACATTCCCCATCACTTCCCCATGGGCTGCACATCCGACAGACTTCCTGCACACACGTATTTGCTCTATAAGACGCACAGACATCTCCCCTTACTTTTGCGGGGGGAAAAGGTGAGTCTTACAGAGCAAAAAATACGGTAATTCTCTCCTGGTGGTCATGGGAAGGGCTGTCTTGCCATCCTGAGCTGCCCTGTGTGACCAGCCGGAAGCGTGCATGCGTGTAGCAGCAGGAAAAGATTTAAAATGTTGCACGCTCACTCTGAGCAGCCGGAAAACCCGGGAGGGGAATGTTGATGGTTCTGCCCTTTCTTTCCCTCTTTTGCTCAGGAGCTCTGACGAGGATGGAGAGGACGAATCTACGGCCCAAGGAAACAGGCAGACGCACGACAACTTGTACCGGGTGCACATGCCCAGCCTGTACAGCTGCGGGAGCAGCTACGGCAGCGAGACGAGCATCCCGGCCGCAGCGCACACTGTCAGCAACGCTCCAGTCACGGAGTACATGTGAGTGGAGCGGATATGCTGGACAAGCATGGGATATGAGCGGAGCTGGCTGGAGCCCGGGGTCAGACTAGATGGCCCAGGATGCCCCGTCTTACTCTGTTTTTATAAACCTGCGGTCTGGCTGAGGAAAAGGCAGCTTTGTGTCTGCAAGACTGCTCTGTTCCGCAGGTCTCTGTATCGGACTTGATTCTGGTGCTTAGTTGCTTTCAAGCAGGGACAGATAAGTGGCTGCCCTCCAGAGTTTTGAACTGCAGCTCCCATCATCCTTGTTGGCTGGGGCAAATGGGGGTTGGGTCCCAAGAGGCTGGAGGGCACTGGGCCCCCTGCCACTGTAAGTACATGCACGAGTCTGTACGGAGGAAGCCACGAAAGAACCGTTGGTGCCGGCCGCTGTGAGCCGGGCTGCCTAATTCACTCTGAAAGTATTGAAAGAGCATAGATGGATATTTGTACAGCTTAATGGGAAAAAGCTCTTTGCTACTTTGAGATTTGAACCACCTGCCAGTAGCCAAATAAACTGTGCGAGACGAGTGCTTAGGAGAGACTTAACTGCTGTGTGTTTAAAGGATTTCTAGCGTGGTCTCTGTAATGAAAGGAAGGAAACCCCTCGCACATGCTTTTAAGAGAGTAGGAGATGACACCTTGTCCAGACTGAAGTCAGCATAAAACTCGGGTTCGGACAGTGCCCAGCATTTGGGGCTATGAAAGAGCGTGCCCCTTTGAGCACAACTAGAGGGTCAGAACTCTTCACATGGGTAGCCAAGTCTTCCCTTTTGCCAATTGCTGCCCTTGAAGATCCTTCACCTCTTCTCGAACCGAGGGCGCCGCGTTCATCATCGCGGTCGGCTCTTGAGTGGGACTTTCCTGTCGTGTGCTCTGCTCTTTGTTTCGAGAACAAACCGTGGAGCAGTGCAAGCGTTGCTGCCTGGCTCATTTGCAGGGCAGGTGAACGGTGTCGTGTGAACCCACCGCCTCTTTCAGTGCATGAGTTCCAAGGAACGGTGGATGCATCTCCAGGATCACGCCAAAATCTTTGTGAACTCCCAAATGAGTAACTCTTTCACACGTGGCTTTTTTCCCACCTTCCTCTCAGGAGCCAGAATGCCAATTTCCAGAATCCCCGTTGTGAGAATACTCCTTTGATCGGCCGGGAGTCCCCGCCTCCTTCTGTAAGTTCTTATTTACTGCTTGGAAGGGTAAAGCTGAAATATCCTTTGGAAATGTCCTTTGCAGTGAACCAAAGAGGCAAGCCAGGGGCAAGGATGAACCAAACAGGCGCATGGCCAGACTCCTTGCCAAATGTCTGGGCACCTTTGAACAAGTGGAAGTAAAATGCATCGTACTTTGAACTTGGGGTCCGAGTGCAGAGATGAGCTGCTTACAGAATTCTGCAACCTATTCTGCCAGGGGAACCGTGGGTAAACTCTTTCCTGAAATTATAGCGGATATTACCCTTCGAAAGTAACGCTGAGCCTTTTTTACAGGACAAAATCTGTCCTGTAAGGGATTTGGAAAATGCCATCCTGTGTTTTGGGGCATGCCATCTTCTGTTTTGCTATCTGTAACATTTCCTTCTTTGCTCCCTGGTTTTCAGAACAGAAGACAAAGGGGTTCAGGGCTCTGCTTTGTTTTAGATACGGCTTCTTTGTTTTAGCTTCCGGTTTTTCCTTTGCAATCTTGCAGTATGTATACCTTCACTCTGGGGAGCAGATAATCCCCTTTAGCACCAGGTAGGATATGAAATAACATAAACCCATCTTGATTTTAGGGGGCACTGCTAAGATGCATGGCCTGGTCTTGCGGCAGTGCCTTTTGCGGCCAAAAATACGGCCTCCCTAAAAGGAGAGAAGTGAGCAGAGAAAATGCGACACTCCTTTAGAGAGACATGCAGCTTTCTTCCTAAGGTTCTTGGCCTTTCTGAATTCAGAGACTGGGCTGATTTTCTGGCTTTCCTGAGGAACTTCAGATGCACCTGTAGACATATTGTTGTAATCACTGCTGTTCCGACAGGGAAGATACCGGGGAGGGGGAGGGGGAGTTGCTTGCTGCCCAGGCTTTTCAGCTCTAGAACCGCAGGCGAGATCGGTTCATCGGAGTGGCTCTCGGGGCAGGGATGCGTTGCAGCCTGTTGCTTGCTTTGCGAGGGCTACCCTTTGCCAGGGAAGCTTCCGTCTCCAGGCTCCTCAGGGAGAAGCATTCCGAACATGCAGCAATGCTTGTGGTCCGTGGCCCGGATTCTCTGTCTAGTGGTGGATACGGTCCGTCCATGTGCCTAAAGTAGGCACTGGGGACTTCGGATAGGTGAGGAGGGGACAGTGCAGCCGTTCTGAGGACACGGGGAGCGCAGAAGAGCTCCTGCTTTGAGGGCCGGTGGGGGAAGAGAAGCAGGATCTCAGCTGTCAGAACGAACGTGTTCCTCCGAGGCCGGTGCTTTGCAGGTGAGCCTGTTCAGAGGTGAGAGGAGGGGGCGGCCGTGCGTGTGAATGGGGCCGAACCCTCGTTCTGAGCCATGCAGCCCTCTGGCCTGGACGGGCTGAGCCTTCCTTACAGTGCCGGCCGGCAGCACGGCTCTTTCTCATGCACTGGTTCTCCCAGTGAGATCAGGCCCTCACCTCCGGCTGCGGGAGGCTCAGATCCACAGCCTTCGGCCACCGGCGAGGGGAAGAGGGCTGCAGAAGCGAGAGACGATGCCCAGCCGGGCGCACCTTCGGGCTCAGCCTCTGTTGCGGAAACCACGGCTGAGCTCCTCGGGGCACAGGAGTGTCGACGTCATTGTGTGTCTGTTCCTCTCGTCCCTCTGGTCATTCCTCCCCTCGTCCCCCCCCCGCCGTGCCCCAGGGACGGTCCCCGTAGAGTGGTAGAGTCCTCCCCGCCATCGGCATACACACCACAGCGATTCACTTGCTTGCTCTGTGTTTTTCATGCACGTTGAGGCTGCACTCTCTCTTTTTCTCTCTCTCCTGCATCATCACAGTTGTATTTGGCTGCCCTGGACAGTAGCAGCCATATGACTTGGCAGCTTAAGCCCTCGGACAGTGCTCGGACGTACTGGTAACAGCGCCCACAAAAGCAAACAGGTACTGCAACAAGGTCCTCTCGCTGAACTCCTCCCCCCCCACCCCCCCGCCGTCGCTGCACTGACTCCCCCAGGCCAGGACGGAGGTCTCCACACCCCCTCTCCCTGCACTTCCCGCCTCATCCCTTCCCGCCCAGGGTTAATGCGAGCGAGGCCGGCCCTGCCGCTTGGCGATGCAGCAACGCCAGCCTCTTTCCCCAGCAACGCTTCTCGTGGTCGTTGTGGCAGTGAAAGCGCACCTCTCGGAGTCGGACGGGACACGCATCGTTTCGAACCCGGGATGGGCCGCTTCTCCTGAAACGTACCCGCTCCTGGGAATTCCCACGCCCGAGAATATAGCTTAGCCTATTTAGAGCAGCCCAAGCTTACAGCAGACCTCTTTGTCTTCCCCTGGACCCTCGGCCAGTCTCTTCCATGCCATGTCACACTCTGTGCGGTGAAACACGAACACATAAAATCGCATGCTAAAACATCGCCCAGCAGATCTTGAACCCAAAGGACTTCAACTTTGGCCGTTCATCTTTGGAAATTCCCTCCCCACAGGGCGGTCCGTGCAGCCTTCCCCCCTAAGTACGTCCTGCAGGGTCTGTGGGAAGACCACTACCTGTGCTCCGGTTCCAGAGCCAGCTTCTCCCCGGCTTCCGGGAACCGACTGTATTCTGCCTGGTTCTCCCATCAGCATGGGCAGCAACCCGCAAGGGCTGCTCTCTTCGTCAGAGTAGCACGTGCATTCCCTGCCATTGTCTGCTCTCTTGTCCCTAGGATGCCACGTGGCACGCATCCCCCGAAGGCAGCTTGGAGGGAATCAGCCAGAGGCGCAGCTCGCGGATCCAAATGCCGGCTTCGCATGCCAACGCTTCAGAATTCCTTCGCCGGCACAGCCAGCTGGGAAGGGAGCCAGAGCAGTAGAAGGGGCAGAAACGCCCCAGCTCAGTCCCTCTCCGGGCCGGGCGGGGAAGACCCCTTTCCACGGCCCTGGCACAGAGGCAGGCAGCTGGGTCATCCACGGGCCTCACCCCGTGTTCCCATAGAACACTGTAAAGGATGTCGTGGAGAAGAGCCTCAGCCTACGAGCTCAGCTCTCGCGCTTGCCCGCTCCGGGCACGAGGGACCGCTAGTCCAGCAAAATCCAAAGCAGGATGCTCCGTGACCTGCACAGTCTGAGCCGTGATTTTGACTCCCAGTGCTCCGTGTTTGTGCCGCGTTTAATCTGATGGGGCGTTCCCCTTTTAAACAAACAAGCCACTCAGCCAGTGCGTACCCACAGCTATCCAAACAAACTGGAAAACGGCTACAGCGGCTGCAACACACAGAGTTTCTGGGGGGGCTTTCTCCCCAGTCCGGGTGGGCAGGGAATGGGTCGGTCAGTCGGTCGGTCGGTCGGTCGGTCTGGCCCACCGGCCGCAGTCCGCCTCCTGTTCCCAGAGCTGTCGACGCACAGCGAGCTGTCACACCTCCGCATCACCCATCCCCGCCGAAGCTTTGTGCTGCCACTCTGTGCTGGCTCCCATTCTCCACTGCCACTCGCCCGGCCTCCATTCTCACTGCTTCCTTGCCATCGGCTTGCTCTGCTTTGTGAATGCTGGCAGGTCTCTTGAGGCAGCGGCTGGGCTGCGAAGACGCTGCCTCGGCCTGGCGCCCTCCGTCCAGCGCATGAGTGGGGGACTGTGTATGTCATGTAATGCATGCTGCTTGTCCTTTGGGCATCTTCCTCTCTCGTGCGCAGCCTTGCACCGGCCTTACTTGAGCAACCGAGCCTTGGTGCCGTCTTGTCTGATCCACATGGATGTTAACACTGTTGTCCATTGCGCTCTTGTATACTTTGAATGTTCTGTATTACAAACTTTGTATTTCAGGCGTTTTTCTGGGACAATACCCAACGGCTCTGTAGCTCAGACTGTACTTTTTTACTAGGCAGAAGGCAAAGCATCTGATATTGTGTCTTGATCAAATCAGAGCGCTCCCTGTTTTCTAAAAACAACGGCACAGAAGTACCTGTGCTGGGTGTTTCAAAATCAGCCGTTCCATTTTGGATTTTAGTGGTTGTGAGGGGCATGAAGGTTTCCAGTGGAGTTCCAAGACTAGAATAAAACTAAATGAAAAGAGAGAGAGAGGACAAATGAATGAACGAGTGTTTTACGAGTACGTTGTAGTCACTGCTTATACCTCCTCCTCATAGCAGCATCCATTAAATCAGATCAAGCAATTACTTTCTTTTGTGTTTGGAAGAGAGTGCTTCCTTTCATCTGTTACGGAAGCCTTCTTAGCACATGGGCCTGTTTTTAATTGTGGGTAACAATAGATATTCGGGTGTTCTTCCAATAGGCCGGCCAGTCACTTCGAGGCTCCCGGGAATATTCTGCTGTTCAGAAGCAGTCTGAATGGGATGTGGCGAGGAAGTTGCCCACCCCCGTTTAAGGGGCATGCGACTTCTCCCCCTCCGAAATACAGTTTAGACCTGCATAGTGCTTCTTTGTTGGATAGATACTTGGAGCTTTTGTGAAGGGTTGGACCAGACATCACATCTAGGCCGGTCTTTCTTTTTCCTGATTCGAGTTTTGCTTTCAGAACAGCAGTAACAACTCTGCAGATCAAAAACAGCTGAAAGGAGGAAAACGCAGGAAGAAACCGCTGCAAAGCATAGGCCTGTTCCCATCCTTAATCGAGGCAAAATACTTATTTATTCTTTAGGGGGAAATGCTCAAAAAAGCTCATCCTGTCGTAAGTGATGTAGCACAGTTTATGTTAGCCACTGGTGAGTCCCACTGTTCTCCCACCTTTTGGGGGAAGTCCAGCCAACACACACAAAAATTGTGGGACTTAGTTTTGTTGCCAGTGAGGAAGACGAGCACTGAGTGCAGTTTATGCAAAGCCTGAGCGCATGGTTTGGCCACTGCCGCTGCGATGATGAGAGTCCCAAAAGCATTTAATAAACTCTCAGCCCAGCCTCCCAAAGGGGGTGTGTCTGGTGCCAGCAGGATGCGACGCATGTTTCTCAGCCACCCCAAGTGTGCATGAATGGACTGTGGCAGTGAACACCAGGCAGCCGGGGTCTGTGCAAAGCAACCAGGTGTGAATCTTGTGCATCAGTTTGGGCGTTGAGAGGGACCAGTTATCAACAAACCATAGTAGTTTTTGAATGGTTTATGGTGGTTCAAGATAGTAAAGTCACCGATGAGTATCTCCATAGTAAAATTCAGATAAACTTTCTTAGAATTATTAACCTTTCAGTGTAAATGGGCAGGTCATTCTAAATAATCTTCGTAAAGTGAGGGAAAGCGGTGTGGTTTAGTGGTGAATGGTTTGGATTCCACTCCTCATTCTCCCATGAAGCTCATCAGGAGACTTTGAGCCAGTCTCAGCCTAGCCTACCTCTCAGGGTTGTTGTGAGGACAAAATGGAGACAAGGCAGATCACACACCGCCTTGGGGTCCTTGAAGGAAAAGCTGGGATGGAAATGTAACATAGGAGTAGAAATCCAATATGCTATTTTAGACCCATCTTCTTAAGTTGGGGATTTTGAAACAAGGTTAATGAGTTTCTTAGCGATTCCTTCCCTCCCTGCCCAAATGAGGGGCCCTTTATTTTAAGACTAGTGTAATTAAGGATTGTGTTTTTAACTGCTCTTGCTTTGCTGTGGACTGAGCTCCCTTTTTACAGGAATGCCTGCTCATTGTGTAATTGCACCACAATTCTGTGTACTCCCACCTAGAAGTAAGTCCCACCAAATTCAGCCAGACTTGCTTCTGAGTAGCCGTTCTGAGTGTTGAGCTGTTAGGGACGTTCGCCCCCGAAGGCTGAGAGGGATTGGACGGATTGCATCTGGTTGGATGGAAAGGGCATTTCCTGGGTATGCGGACAGAGAGAGCTGGTAATACTCTACAGTTGCTTGTTCTGGAAGAACGCATGCAAACCTCCCACATTACGGTCTTGAATAATGAAAAAGGCCTCTAACCTTGAAGTATATTACTGGAAATGCAGACTGCAGAGTGTGAGTGCTTTTTGCAGGCGTGCAAAAGTTAGGCTTGGCTTGAGAAACACTGCGGAGCCACACAACAGAACCGCATGTACGGTGGGTGAGTGCTCTCTCTCAGACTCACCGACCTCTCAGGGTGGTTCAGAGGACAAAACAGAGAGAGGAACGTACTCCATCCAGGGGTTCTTGGAGGAAACACAGAGATTTTATACTTGCAAGTCTCTTTTCTCCTTTCAGAGGAACTGGGAAAATCATCAGTTTGCCTGTCGGGCATGACTTCCCCTTGCTTGGACTGTTACTCCATGGTGATAGTGCAAGCAGGAGAATCCAAGCTGGAAGTACTCATGATCGGCGTTGTCAGCCCTGTGGTCCCTAAGTCCTGTGCAGCCATGGACGGACACACAATGACACTCAAACTGGCCACCTGTCCTGCACCTGAATGGCTGTTTGGTGTCTCTGTCTTTCCCCCATTTTGGAAATGGATTCAGTGATGTCCAGGTAGCTGTCGCTGAACTTGCTCATCTCGTAGGAAGGGACAAAACATTTCAAGCTAACCTTCGAGGGCTTTAAAAACATCAAGGGGCAAAGCCTCCACACCGTCATGGGTGGCCTGGCATTGTTTTCCGCGTCCCCTGGTAGTTCTGGACTGTCTGCAACAGCCTTGAGAGCATCATTGGCAGGAAGGTCTACCTGACTGTGTCCCATTCCAGAAGTACACCTGTAAAGCGGATCTCAATCCCACAGTGCCAGGAGCCGCATCTTCTGGAATGGAGGTCCAGGAGGACCTTCAGGCATTATTATTTGAGGAACAGCGTCATTGAATGGTAGAGCTGGAAGGGGCCATGAAGGCCATCTAGTCCAACCCCCGGCTGTTGCAGGACACCAAGTCACACCATCCCACTCAGGTGGCTGTCCAGTTTCTCCTTGAATGCCTCCAGTGTGGGAGAGCCCCCGCCTCTCTGGGCAGCTGGTGCCACTGTCGTATTGCTCGAACAGTGAGGAAACTTTTCTTGGAGAGCTTTTCCTAGGCTTGCATTGAGGAGGCAGGTTTGGTGTATTCCTACAGGTACAACGAGAAGTCCATGCTCAGTGGCCTTTACTCACCTGTAAGTGAGCACTGGATTGCAGTCTGAGTTTCCTACCAGGGCCCTAGTACCCCGGCTCAGCAGTTTCTGCAAACAACCGTGTCTTGATGGCTTCCTACCCTGGAGTTATATCCATGATAAAAGCAAAGTGGATCTCTTGAAAAGGGAAATGTTTCCTTGGGGATTGTATTTATGATGAACTCATTATCGAACTCTTGCCTGTCTTCTGTCAGGGAAGAACTCACCGCAGTGTCAGCTTTCTTAGAGGGTCTCCCATCCAGGTACCAACCAGACTCCAGTCTGCTTAGCTTTAGTAAGATTCTGGCATCATGTACCTTCAGTCCATGCTCTGGGACATACGCCTCCCCCCCTCGCCCCCCAGTTATTACCTTGGCAGAGGAAACCTTTTCCAGAAGCATTGGCCTTGAGGGCACTGTACAATATTCATAGCTCATTAGTGGTCCTACACAGCTTGCTTTTAGACCGGGATGTATTATAAATGTTAGGAGTCATGGTTGTTCTGTGCCCCTTGGGGTTCCTTTATAAGAGCATGAAATAGGGGATCCATGCCTGGCCCTTTTAATGCCCAAAATGTTTTGTTGGCATTGAGCAGCAAAGAGGCAGGCCCTCCCCTGTCCTCACCCCTCCACCTGCCACCCCTCAGCTCCTCTTTCTTGCTTCGAATGTGTTGGTGCAATAGTGTCTCTGGGAAACTTGGCACTGCTTCAAGAGGATACGGGTTTCTTGATGGGTTTCTTCTGGACAGCCCGCATTTTGCAGCACATAACGTTTGCTTGAATCCTCCATGTTTTCTGCACATAATATGTATATTTTTCCCACTCATTTTTCCTTGTGCCTAATTGGAAGAGGAAATCCGGTGAGCCAAACTCTCCATGTGTATGTTGAATAAATGTGTGAGCTTTTTCTTGTGGCTAAAGAGCACTGCAAATATATGTCATTGGAATCTCTGACTACATGACAAATTTACTTTGGTTTTGTGCTGGTTTAACTGCCCAGGTTTCCCTCCCCACCGCCAGAAGGTTCTTGGGAAAGTCTCGAGGCCGCTCGGTTACAGAACTGCAGCATAAAACGACAGATTCCTGGGGAAAGCAAATGACATGCAAACTGGTTTAAATTTGCAATGTAAATATGTTATATAGGAACACTTGCTCCTGCTGGGTTTGTCCTGCAACAGTCCTCCCATCAGCCCTGTTTCTGCAGCTGGGGGCCTGGGGTTCCGGCATTTGTCATTGCTCATGGTTAATGCCACCTGTTGGTAGACCTTGAAAAGAATATTAACCATTCTGTGGCCTGGTTTCTGCATAGCACCAACATATAATATGGGATGATGAATTCTGGGTTGTTGTGTGATGTGCAGGTGAGCACACTAAGCAACTCCGGTTTGTTAACCTAGAAGGGGAATGGTTTGTTACTGGGTAGTGAACTGTGGATTGAGAACTCAGAACCATGGGTTGTTTATGGTTCTAGCCAGTGGCAAGCAAGAGTAGTCCAAACACCTAGTATTACAGTGCCACAATGGTATTTCAGATAAAATGAGATAGTGGGCAAAAGAGGGAAGAAACAAACAACCTAGGTACGGAGTCAACAAACCATAGTTTGTTCATTTATCTGTGTGATACTCTGGCAACAAGCCATGGGTGAATGCTGGGTTAAATAAACCATGGATTAGCATATGCAAGCCAGGCCAGTAGGTAATTATAAAATTTAGTGAATGGGGATGTTTCCAAAATCCTTGCATGTTTAAGCTTTTCTCACCAATCTGAACTGATATATCTCCATTTTTTTCTTTTTGTCTTTGTCCAGTACACCTCCAGCATGAGAGCTAAATACCTCGCCACCAACCAGCCTCGGCCGGACTCTGGCAGTGTGCATTAAAAAAAACTGGAACATGTTTTAAGTACAAAACAAAACAGGAACAAAATGTGCCAGCTGGTGCCATTCTGTGCTCTCCCTGCAGAACTGCTTTTGTTTCCCCCTCTCCGGAATCCAGTCGCTTTCCCCGCTTCTCCTCCCCCCTGGCCTGATACCTGCCCACCTGGGGCAAACCTGTGTGGAACCTGCTTACAGATTCTGGCTCGGCTTGCTTGCACTGTGTGCTTGGAGAGAGAAACAATTCGCATGCATGCGCACACGTGCCGAAGACTCCCACTCCCTCCGCATTTGTCGGCAGCCAGCTGGAAAATTGCAAGCGGCTCGCCTTCACCCTAGTCCTCTCCCGAACCCAGTGGGGATGCAAAGTGTCTGGTGACACGATCCTAGAAAAAGCGCATCCTTGTGCGGGAGTGCTCGCGGCAGTCCTCTTTCGACACGCCCTTCAGTTCACACGCCACCCTTGAGCTCGGAAGCGCCCGGCTCTTTCTGCAAATCTCCCCTCTGCGCTGCTTTGAAGACAACTCTCCTTCCTCCAGCATCAACACAGCTCTCGTTCGTTTCTTCCATTTTCGAAAGAGAAGGTCTGCAGACTGGATCCTCCACTTCTGTGGGTATCGGATACCTCCAGTTCATGGTGGCCTCTCTCTCTTTGCACCTGGGGAGCAGTCGGGGGCTTCCTGTACCAGCTACGCCAAGCATGTGCACACACACAAACACCACACACAAACACACACCGTTTGTGCTGCAATTCGCCCATTCCACTCGGTTGCTGCACCTCCTCATAGCGATCAGCAAAGAGCCTTGGAGTTCGATGTACAAATGTGAAACTGGAGCCAGCGGTCCTTTCGGTGCCAAAACCTGCCAGGAGAATATGTAAGAAGCATTTGTCAAGCTAAGGGGAAGCATCTGGACTTCTCTGCCGGGTGTGCATTCAGCGTGCAACGAGCGCAAACAGGAGTGCTGGTGCGAAGGGGTCCGTAGCAAACATGCTTCCAACTCGCTGGCGGAGTAGATTATCCAGCCACGGTCTGACTGACGCTTCCGAGTTCGGAGGCCTGTCTTGGGTCCTGGAATACTGACTTCCGGTGCAGTTCTCTGGGAACTCTGCAGTACATCGGAACACACGCGGCTCTCCTGTATTCCAGGATCAGAAAGCAAAGCAAAGGCCAAAGCTTGTGATGTCCCAGCACACTTACGGAGGGGGTCCCATCCTGCTGTGGGCCGTTGTGCAGCTCCCGCCTCTAAATTGCACAGACCGCGTGTGGCCCAGCTCCAGGGCCTCTGGAGGTCCAAATCGGTGCTTACCTGCTGCACACTTCCAGCTGCACTGAAGATACTCTGTATTCAGGGAAGAAGATCGTCCTTGCACGCTTCACCTTCGGTGTTTCAGGTTCCTGGAGAACTCAGTTCTGCAGGGGGTTAAGAGAAACCCGGAGGAACACTCTAATGTCTGCTGGGAGAGACATCTTGGTCTGGTTTCCCTCACGTGGTTGTGAGAGCCGTGGCCACCTCAAACGAGTCCCTGCAGAAGCATTACTAAATCAGGCCCTGGTGTGATCACTTGGCTCACAGAGGAGAACCTGGACGCCTTTCAGTGGGAAGATGCTTCTTCTAAGTCATCGTGTGCAGAGATACTATTTGCAGGTTTCTGGCTGAGAAGATGGAGGAAGCTCGAGGACCGTGAGATGCTTGGATGCAGGGCAGGAAAAATGGATAAAGCCATCTCGTCAGTTTTCAAAGAAGCTCAGGGTCAGTTGATCAGCTGTATGTGCATACAGACAGCCCAAGAACTAAGTGCACCATGGGAGTCGAGAATGAAGGGAACAGAGCATCCGGTCTTATCAGGAGAGGAGACTAAAACTTTGAGCCGGGCAAGGCGCAGCACCTCAGGTCTGGGGGCCACACCTGCCCTTGCAGGGTTCCTCAGAAAGCCTCGGTCTCACCCGCTCCGCTCCAGCCAGCAGTGGTCTGGCGTTTTCTCTGGGTTGTGTGCATTTCCCCCATTCTAAAAGACTAGAGTTAAGCCTTAGCAAAGACAGGAAGAGTGTTTAGCTACAACAGGCTCGCACTTTTGGTTGGAGGCCTGGCCTGTCCCTGCAGCGTGGGCCTCCAAGTGCTGCTTCGTCCTGGAATTTGTCCCTTGGGGTGAACTACTTTGTGGAAATCAAGCAGTTGGGCAAATTAGCCAGCCCTCTTTATCACAAACACGCACACCCCCAGCCTCTCGAGAGAGCTTCCCCTCAGCCTGGGCCGCACAACACCTCTCTTCGCCTGTGAGGACCCTCGCCCTTGTTCCAGAGCCACAAAGTGGGGTGTGCCACCCAGTCCCACCTGGGGTCCACAGCTCACTGTGACCTTCCTGAGGGTGTCTGCCATGCGCGTGTTCTCCAAGCACCTGTGTGTTCCTGCTTCACAGTTTGAAGTACGCACCTGAGGAGGAGGCTACTAGTGCGCCCCTGAGCTCTCTGAGCTTCCCTGCTAACTGCATGGGGAAGGTGCCCTGAAGGGCCCTCCTTTGGGGTAGATTTGAAAGGCAGGCAAGGTGCCCCTTCCAGCAAGACCCCCTCCCCACCCCTAGAGTTGGAAGAGCAAGGCACCGAGTCACTGCTAGTCTTAACGATCCGAAGGGAAGGACCAATAACCCGCCACAATGACCAAGATACTCCCAGGAGTAGCCGCTTTTTACACAGCAGAGGCCTACCAGTGGTCGCCACCCGAAGAGTTGCGCTGCCTCCTCTAGTGACTTTACAAGGACATGTAATACTGCAAGACACACGGCGAGGTCTCTCGGATCCTGCCTAGATCCCGCTGGTTCGAAACAACTTCTCAGCTTCCACGGAGACTTGCCGTCCCGAACTGCCCCGTTTGAATTCGTGCAGGAGCTTGGCATATTTCAATTAACTCAACTTGGTTTTTTATTGAAACCATACAGAAATACGGATTTCCAGGCAACACCAGCAGCACGGGTGGGGTGGGGGGATCTCCCGGGGCAAGTCTCAACGGATCTACTTCAGAAAACTGGGGGATCGTGCATGGGCGGGAGGAGAAGCTCATGCACCGGTGCCCTGCAGGTGAGAGAGGGGCTGTACCGTCTCTGGCAAGGTACCGGTGTTCGCTTCAGGGCTCTGGCTTTCCCGCCGTCATGTCTTCTCCTGCCTCCTCGAGAGTCAGTTTCCAAGCATGCTGCTGACTGGCCAGGGGTATCTCTGAGCCGGCTTCAGCGCCTAGCAGGGCTCTTAAGCGTTTTTGGCATTGCGAGTGAAACCAGCAGAAGACGTTATTTTTCTCTTTGCGAAGTTGTTTGAGTTTTTAAATAACTTGACGAAACCTCAGCCCCCTTTTGCTCGGAATGCGCCCTGGCCAACTTGCTCAGCAGCTCTCAAATGCCTTCAAGACCGTTGCCACACGTTTTTCTCGGCGTGACGTTTCCCGACCTCCAGAGGAAGAAGTGACTGACATCTGGTCCTGAATCCCAGCGAGGTGGCAGCACACTGGATCGGGGACCTGGAATCGTAGCGACTCGACGTTTTTGTTCTCCCCTCCCTCCCAAAACTCTGCACAGCACACGCGTGGCCATCTGCTTGTTCCATCGATTCGATTGTTTTTCCTTCGCATAATCACAGCACTTTTAAAACCAACAACGAAATTGTGAACCGACAACCTTTTCAAGCACACAAACATCTCCACAATGTGAAATGTATATAGCATGTTTGGACTCCTGACGTCCTGTGTTCCAGGCTGCATTGTAATTTAAAAGAAGAAGAAAGAAATCGAGACTTGGCTGTGAATTTATTTTTGTGTGTGTGCTGTCTTGAAAATAAGTGTAGTATTTGTATCCTATATGTAATATTAGCTGACTCCATTTTGAGTTCACTTTTGCTTATTTTTGCTTTTTTTAAGGGTTCAAAGCAAGAACTTGGCATTCATCCATGTATCCAAACCTGGGGAGGTGGATTCTCCTTTGCTGTTTCCAGTCTTGCGCAAGATGCCCCTTAGAAAGTACTTCAATCTGGTGCTCCAGGTTGGCTCAGCTTAGTAGTGACGGAAAGCGTACCGTTGAGTGGGTTGGCCCTGGCCTTGGTGCAAGGGGATCTCTGAAATGCAGAAAGCCATACTGACACGCACGTTTGCATGTTGCCATAATCCGAGTTCATTTGCTAGGGAAAGACTTCCGGGGATGATGCATCCTTGAGGATTGCAGCCCAAGACGGGCATCGGGTGCCCCCCAGGTATTGCAAACCAGCCTGGCTTGTAACCCCCCCCCCCCCAGCCAAACACCGCAGGCTTTCAGGGACTCAGGATTCTGCCGGGACATCAGGAAATCTGCCGATGAGCCTTCCACGGGCCACAAATGTGCATTCGGCGTGGCGCATGCGGGCTTGTGTTTGCCTTGAGATTCTTGTTGCTGAGCATGATTGAGAAAGCACATGGAGTTGTGGACGATTGCTCCTGCCTCTTTATGAACGCCCGTGTGTTCCCATCCTGCATAGAGGGATAGCGAAAGCAGGGAATCCCTCGTCACCTTTTGGAGCAACCTTGTCCCCGTGGCCGCTTGGGCCAAGAGAGGACGGAGAGCACCGTGGCACCCCACGCAGCGGTGGAGCTTACTGGATTGTGTTTGGCGATGGCCTCACTTCAGAACAGGTGGAGAAGGGGGGAAGGCTGGTTCTGTTTTTGCTTCTGGGCTTTGACATTCCATCGGCTTGCAGTGCAAATTCCCTGCTCTGCGTGAAAGGGAGAGAAGTGCAGGGCCGTGTCTTTCGGCTCGTAACTGGCGTAGGCTTGGATGTGTGAATCGTTACTGCAGGTTCGCAAGATTTCATAGGACGCCTGTCAGTGGGCGCAAGCTTTTTTGAGAAGGCCGTTCATCACCTGCTGATTTTTAAAAAGTTTTTGAAGCCACTTTTGAGCCACCATCTGTCGACTCTTTCGGCTTTGTTCCCCGGCCACCCCAGGCACAGCCCTCTCTCTCCTCCCTCTCCTTATTTCAGGAGAACATCTGGAGTCTCGTGTGGTCCCTGCTCATGTTTCTCATCCGCAAGGTGGAAGGGAGGAAGCATCTGATCCCCGTTCTGTTCCAGGGGGGATCACCAGGAGTGAGGAAACTTGAGATGTCGGCTCCCTGGACCTTGCAAGCATTTCTCCCACACGTTTCTGGGATGCTGAGACTTAGCTCGAACCCGTAAGTGTGGCCCTTTTCACCTTGCTGTCAGCCCCACTTGGGCTAAACTTGGATCGGCAAGCACTTGGCATCCCCTGGCCACCAATTCCCTCAGCCCCAATGTTTCCCTGTTTACCCTGCTCTCCCCTCCCCCTCCTGTATTGAGTGTCTGCTGGTCAGGATCCAAAGAGCTGGGTGCCCAGTTCTGCACTCTTGTTTGGACTGTTTTGAGTAGCCGCCCCTTGTTCAAGGAGGGAATGTACAGGGCTCTCCTTCACTGCCCCCAGAGTAGCTCTTGAGGCCCTGGGACATCGCAAGCTGCTGTCCCCGTAGCTTTTTGATGCACGGCTGGCTGGCGAGCAGAGATCCAAACATGCAGAATGGTGGTGCTGTATTTGCTGTGGAGAAGTCTGTGGGCCCCCGAAGTGGGAGCTGGGATCCCCTAGATACCTGGTGACGATTCTTGACTTGGACGCATTTGCCGTGTGCGTGGAACCCCAAGCCTCAGTGTTCCTCAGTTAATCATCTGTGAAATGGGTGGAGGCCCTCGCCCACCTGTCCGAAGTTTTGCTTTCGCACCCTGCACAAGTTGTATGCAGGGTGTGTATATGTTTATAATGGGAAAACAGAGCCCTTCTGTCTGGGGAGCGTTTGGACCAAACAAAAAAAGATTGAGAGCCGTTCTAGCCTGGCTAGAACTCGGGCAAGTAGGAACAGTATTACCCTTTCTTCTCAGTGTAAACAAGGGGCTGTTCGGATCCTTCTCGGTGCTTAGTGTCTCCAACAACACTGTCCTCTATGCAATGTTTTTTTCTTTTTTTGCACGTATGCCACACGTAATGCTCGTTCGACATCTCTGCTCCGCAAGGGCGCCATATTCGGAGAGCATTGAAGCCCCACTGGCCAAACACATGGCTGTTTCTCCTCCCCACTTCGCATCAAGCATTTGGATGCCGTAACTTGTAACTAGGATCTCCCGACTTCTGGCCAAGCAGCCGTGGCTGTGCTGTTTGTCAGCAGCACCTGATGCGCAGGTCAAATTGGGGCAGGGAAGGGTTTGTCTGGAGAAGCTTCCCCTGCTAATTTCCGTAGCTCGGCCTGCCGTGAAGGGCACAAGAAAAGTCCGGGAGTTATATTGTCTCTCTGGCCCCCTGGAAATCCTAGTGAAAACTCTGGTCTCAGATCCCTTTTAGCAAGTGTAAATGTGAGACTTTCCTGTGGATTTAATTCTTCCAGTGTTTCTGCCTCCCCCAGCTCCCTTCTGACACCTAATGTGCAAAAAACCCCTTTCTGATAAGGACTCAATCGGCCTTTTTATTTCTTAATCTGATTCTGTTCTGAACCACAATGGTTGCATATCATACCACTTTATATATACATATATAATATAAATATATATAATTTTTTTAAGCCTTTGGACATAACTAGTTCCTTTCAAGTGTTCTGCACTTACCCCAAATGTTTTGAAATTTTGTGGGGGATTAAACTGAGGACTGAGCCCATTTTTGTATCCTTTCATTTTATTAAATTGTACTGTAGCTATTTTTTACTGGTTTTGTGGGGTTTTTTTTCCTGTTCTGCAAATACTAAACAAAAAAATTCTAAATGTAATTTCTGTGTTTCTATTCCGCTTGGGTTTAATGTTTTAAATAAACATCTTTGAAAAAACATGGCCCTGGGCTACCGAGTCTTTTTTTTTTTTTTTTTAAAGACCATTATTGCACTGCCCTTGTGGCTTGCTCTTTCGTTTCCATGTTTTTGGCGTATATTGCACATTGCATGTATTAGATGTAAGACTGCACATCTAATACACAAGCATGAAACAGAGAAGCTCAAATTCTGCAATACAAAAAGCTAAATGGCTTGAAGATTGCATGAGCTTCTCCCTTTCATAGAATCTTGGAATAGTAGAGCTGGAAGGGGCCATGAAGGTCATCCAGTCCACCCCCCTGCTGTTGCAGGACACCACGTTACAGCATCCCACTCAGGTGGCTGCCCAGTTTCTCCTTGGATGCCTCCAGTGGGGGAGAGCCCCCCACCTCTCCAGGCAGCTGGATCCCCTGTCGTGTTGCTCTGACAGTGAGGAAGCTTTTCCTGATGTCCAGCCTGGATCTGGGTGGTCGCAACTTGACTTGATTATTCCGTGTCCTACACTCCGGCATCAGCAATAAGAGATCTCAACCTTCCTCTTTCAACCCATGGCAGAAAGCAGAAGCCACCTCAAGGGCCAGCATCAGCCTGGGCTATTAAGGTAAACTTCTGGACTTGACGGTCCTGTGGTTGTCGGGCATCGAGGGTCAGCCAGTTTCAACCCTGGTCAAGGGCTGGGACTCCAAGAGGTCCACCTTGGAAGGTGCTGCCCCTGACAGAGCCTGAAACTAGAATTGCATCTTCTATCACTGTCCAGGTGAGGCAGCTCTCTGCACCCACCGATGGCCTGGCTGATGGAGTGGATCATCCATCCATTCATTCAAACATTTATACCCTGTCCATACCAAAGGACTCATTCTTGGGATGCCAGCTGTTCTTGGGGGGAACGAGGCCAGGGCCTTGGGCACATGGAAAGGCTCAGTCTCTGCCTCTGCTCACCTTGGACACCGTCCTGAATTTGGGTCTCTGCACTTCCTCCACAATCCCAAGTCTTTCTCTGCCGGTTCCAGTGGTTATGCGGCACACGTTCCACCAGGGGGCAGCACAAGCCTAGAATGCGTGGGAAGCGTCCCTAATAGGTAAAGGACGGTGCCGATCCATCTGCCCCAGGTCCTCCGTGTGCCCTCCGCTTTTAACGGGACGGCAGGGGAGAGCCCTGAGCGAGTTGGCTGAATGCTTAACGCGGCATCACGTCAAGACGGGGATATTGAGCCAAAAGGAAGGGCCAGGTACAGGTGGAATGACACTCCAGCAAACTCCAGGGGGACCCCAATTGGAAAACGTCTCTGCAGGTAGAACATGTAGCCCAAGCAGACTTGAGCTGGCCTTGAATTGTTCTCACGGGTGTGCACTGACTTAGATGAGAGCAGAGGTGAGGACTAGGAGGGGCGATTCTGTCGATCCAAGTTTCTTGATTTTCCTGTTCTTTTGTTGAGCTATCTTTTGTGACGTGGAAAAAAAGGATTTGCATTTTTGTGTGTTTTTGCTTATTTTGCACCAAATGGATAGAGCTTCCTTTTGCAAAGTGTTTCCTATTTATGCAAGTTCCCTCATGTAATATACTAAATTTTGTGCCTGCCTTTTTTCCCCTTAAGGATCATTGCATGCACTTTGTTTGGAGAATTGCATTACAATGTCCTAAGAAGTGTGGATGCCACAGGCTAATTTGCAATTAACCAATTTGCATAGTGATTCAGGAGGAATGGTATTTGATAAGCTTGGCCTGGCCACCTGGGGAAAGCTGAAAGCCAGGAGGGCTACTTTTGGCCTTTGGCCTGCGTTTTACGCGCTGTAATCCCACGCACGTTTACTTGAAAGTTAGTCCCATAGGACACATTGGCCTACTTCCAAGTAAACCTGTCCCTGAAGTATTTTGAGCTGGCCACTCCATCAGGCAAATTGCCTACGATCTGCTCACACATGATAAGACTTCCCCACGCCAACCCACATCCAGTCCCGAGGACTGGATAAGGGGAATCAAATGGATGGCCCAGCATGCAGAGTTTCTAGGTGGACAACACGTGTTCAACCCAAAGTATAGAATGGTGTTTTGGCACATGGGAGGCTGGAAGTCAACTCCGTCCGTCTCCCGAGTCCCAAGTCCATCTTCTCCCAAGCAGCTGCTTCCTTCCCAGGTGAGACAAAGGGACAGGCTTCTGGGCCACTGAGGTGCGGTACAGGCTGCGAAGGAGATGCTGGCCAAATCCTTGGCCCTTGTGATGCTGCGCTTCTAGGTGCAGGTGCTCCTGCAGAGAGTCCTGCTGAAAGGGCTCCACAGCTGCAGGGAAGGCTTCTCGCAACCTGCCTCCTAAGTCTGTGTGTGCAGCCACTGCTTCCACGCTTGCTTGTTTGCGGGGGGCGGGGGGGGAGCTCTTGCAGACTCCTAAATGGGCTTCTAGTGCTCCTGTTTGAGAGAACTGGGATCGCAAACTCGGTCATGCGGTGCCGTTTGTCCATAATGAGGAGGCGATGCCCTGGCACGCACCTGATGGCTTCGGCATGAGCACAGCTTGCTGGTCAAAGGTTGTCCGAATGGGATCCTCGGGAAGATGAGAACCGCCAGTCCGGTCGGCTGTTGCCTTCCCTTCCAGCTCCGATTAGCCTAAACCCCGTGCACTGTCCGCTGAACCACCCCGACAAGGCGAAGAACTTGGGGGTTGCGAACAGGGGGAGCAGGCAGGGGGTCCAGGAACCCCCAGAGGTCCAAGCTTCTCCTCCCCTGCAATATGCTAATAGCCAAGTCATTTCCCCCATCTACATTCTTTTCGCAGCTGAAATGACAATGCTTCTGCACAAGGGGGAGTTAGTGGCAAGCTCAGAAGAGCTCAAGATGTGGAGACCGACCAAGAAACTTTCAGAAAGCCAGCTGGCCACCCCAGAGAAGAGCTCCTCGTTATTCCCAGGGGGCTGAATGTGCTTGCTTTGCATGGAACAGGGATGGTCAAGAGGAGGAACCGGAAGGGAGCGTCTTCCAGGAGGGCATGGCTGCCTGGAACAGGACACGAGGGTCTCGAGGCAGCGTTTGCTTGCAGGTCCGGCTCCTTGACAAGTTTATGGGACAGGCTCTGCGATTTTATTCCAACATGCATTTCAAGATAGGCACACTCACGTATATCAGTAACCGGCCAGAAAGTTGCTTTATTGAAAGCAAAGATGGCTACCACAGATGGTAACAATCAGGTTTAATTCCCTGAGAACATGTTTCCTTGTTATTTCTGTCCCACCCTATTTCTCCTCTAAAAAAACCCCAAAAAACAGAACAAAACACCCCACAACATGCTACTTTATGGAAGAACAAACAAACAAACAAGAAATTGATATCCCAGATACTGGGACATATAAATTAAGGGTAAGTGATAGTTACAAAAGACTTCTTCCATCACAAACATAGTATAATGTTATTTTTTTCCTTTTCTGATCCACAGAATTTTTTTTTAATCCACCATTTACAAAGTTACATAGCCCTCAGTTTTAGCAAAAAGGCACAGTAAATAACACTGTTGCAGTAAGATATTTACAATTGTCACCCAGTATGGGGTATTCTTTTCACTCAGAAGGGGATGCCTCAGCTCTCTCCCCGCCCAGGGCTCCGAGAAGCAACGCACTGGTCAGTTTTGCACGTCTGCATGCAAACCTGCCCAGCTCTTGTGGTCGCCTGGACTGGGTTGTTGTCGGCCTTTAGATGCTAAAGGTTCACACATGCCGCCTGCCATCCCTCCAACAGCGAAGCTGCAGCCACGGAAGGTGGGATGTTGGGAATTTATCACCAAAATGCCCCAGAAGAAACCAGATGTGGGCAGAGGTGTTGCACCGAAGGGAGATGGCCGTGTGCGAAGGCAGCAGCTGGACCTCCAGGTGGCAAGGCAAGCCTTGTACCAGAGAGACGGCAAGGATAAGAAATCACGCCTTTTCCTTAATGCGGACAACGCTCGCAGAGGCTAGTAAGCTGGCCTGCTGTCCTGGACCACAATCCTGGGTTGACCAACCTTGGCTCAAGAGCGAACACCCAGGCCTGCAATTCCCACCGGGCAGTTCCTGCTCCTCCACTTGGCTCTTGGTCACATTTGTAAAGTCCTTGCGCCAATCCAAGGACTTCTTGTGCATGGGCCTGTTGCCGTCCCTTATGGCGCCCCTGTAAGTGTGGGCCAGGAGTGTTCTTGCTCCCATCCTGCAGTCAGAAGGACTGAGGCTGAGAGTGAGCAGCTTGCCCAAGGTGAAGTCCCAGCAGACGCGAGATTCGAGCGGGAGACTTCCTGGTATGTGACGTCCACTCTTAGCCACTGTACTGCCATCTCTGGAAAGCAACACCGGGAACGTCTCCTCTGGCTAATCGCGGAATCAGCGTCCCCGCAAGGCTCTCGGGACTTAACAGGACAATTCTATGCAGGTTTTCTTGCAAAAAGTCCTGTTATGCTCATGGGGCAGCGGGGCAAATATAGCCTAGTAAAAGTGTGTAGGTACCAGTCACAGCAGCCTTCCCAACTTGCCCCCTCCAGGTGTGTGGGACTGCAGGCCCCATCATCCCCAGCTGGCTGGGTGATGGGATCTGTAGTGCAACACAGCTGGGGGTGTTGGAGGAATTACACCGGTAAGGCAGTGGGGAATGCCAGGGTCTGCCTCCATGCCGGGGCTTCTCTCCCTTCCGTGCAACGTTAAAAGCTGGGGATCCAAGAGGCCAGCTCTCAAACACGACATTTCGGAAAAGCGGCCCTCTGTAACTCAAAGGGCATTTAAAACTCGCACACACAATAATGACGGGGAAGAATTCCAGAGGGGAACCCACAACACACAGCAACAGGGGTGCACACGGGCGCCTGTAAACCTTCATCTGAAAAGTTATCCGGAGTCTCAGAAGCAGAGACGGGGCGGCGAGAAGGAACGCGCCGGGGCAGATCTCGCCGACAGAGGCAGAAACGGAGACCGGACAAGGTTTACGGCGTGGCCCAGCTCAGCGTCGGGCGCTTCAGCAGCCCGTCTAACGGCAGGGGTGCGACCTCAGCACGAGCTTCAGCTTCTCCCATGACCGTTCGCATGTTTTAAAAGTGCTTCATTTTGGCTGGAGTTTTGCCGGGTGTTTGTCTTGCTCGTCTAGTTAACACTTTTAAGAGGAAAGGGAAGAGGAAGAGGAAAGGAAAGGGAAGCGCCGGGATCCAGGCAGCAGTGAGATGGGACCCCATCACCACCCTTTGTGCAGGAGCACTGCGAAGCGCAGCAAGCGAGATGCCCGGGTCGCTGACGGAGGGCTCTCCTCACCCCCGCAATCCAGCCACAGCTGCTTCCCGAAGAGGTCGGGGCCTAAGCGCCGGTTCGTCCTGCCAGTGGAACTCCTGCCCGGTCGAAAGGGACAGAGGGCACGGAAGCCAGGCGCCACCACGCGGCACCTGTGAGGAGCGCGACGGGCGGGCGGAGGGGATCGGGGCCACACAGCAGCCTATCAAAACGTACACACACTGTGAATTAACCACAGTAATTAAGGGGCAGTCGCTTTCCAGCAAAGGAGACACGCACACATGCAAGCACGAGGGTCCCACGAGCTCTTCGGATACCGGGGAGACTCGGGACGAGGTTCAGAAGGGGGGCCTCCTGCCGCTTAGTAAGCGACGTTCTGGGGACACCATGGGGTGTCTGGATACAGCAAGCAGTGGATGGAGCGGAACCTGCAAGAATAAGACCGGGGCAAAGCATGAATCCTGAACCGAGGATCCCAGTCGGGGTATTATATATTGGTTTGTTTGCTTATTTATCTATTGGCCACCTACAGTATGTATGCATATTTAAGATGCGGCAAGTCTGGAATCCCACATCGACTAAATATAGGATTGTACCGTTCAAAACATGCAGTCAGACTTGGTTAGTTTCTTCGTGTGGCTGTCTGAGTCTGCATTGGGTTGAATCCAGACGTGGGTTTCGTCTTCCCCTCTGAAGTCAGTCAGGACTGACTCGTGCCGCCAATTTCACGCCTCTGAGCATGGCCCAGCCTGGGTCAGATGGCTGCTTCTAACCGCCCCCCTCCAAACTCTGCCCACCTCTTGCAAATGGAAATGTTTGGCAGTGGGCGGGCCTTTTAAAAAAGCCCCTCCAAGAAGGATGTGGGGGCTGTGTGTTGCCCCTTCCCTCGGAGCCCCCTGCTGCTCACCTGGACGGATCCTCCTCCACGGAGAAAGCCCCCTTCATGTGGATCGCATTGCGATTGTTTTCAAACATTCCGTAGCTCAAGGTCACCTGGGGAGGGAAAACCCTCAGTCTGAAAGCTCTGTCCCCCCCAGCCCAGACTTGGCCCCCCCTATTCTTCCCTTTGGGGGTGTGCACACATCAGCCACCCCCACCTAGTGCCTGCCAGATGTTCTGGACTTCCGTGATGAGGAATGCTGAGAGGCACAGTCTGAAGCATCTTTCTAACTTTTGAGAAAATAATGCCCAGGATTGCTACCTTCCGAGCACCTGAGGGCATCACACACCCCTCCCGGCCCACCTCTCCTATCATCCCTGCCTGTGGGCTGTGCATGGAAGGGTGGTCTTGTGCTGCCCACCCTGCCTCAGAGGACCACAAGAAGCAAGGACTCCCCATACCTGATTGTGAATTTCCGACTTGGGCACCTGGTGAAGGTTCTCCAGGTGGGAATGGAAGAGGTTACTCCGGGTGAGCTTCACCCCCAGCACCGATTCGATGATGTACCCGATGGTGCAGTCATCCGGGAGCCGAATCATTTCTGCGGTGCTCATGAAGTGGCCCCCACTGTAAAGACGTCACAGAATGAAGCCGCAGCCAGTATTATGGGATATAACATGCACAATGCTCCCTAAGGTCAGTTGGGAGGAATAACTGCATTTTCTCTACCCGGTTTTTAAACACAAACGATTCCAAACCGACCTCATATAAACCCCCGAAGTATCATACATTTTTAAAAAAACCAGGGCTTTTCCTAGCTCTAGATTGTCCAACCTCATTCTCAGAGGGGTCTCTTGGACTGATCCACCTCTGTATTTCTTATCTGGAAAAAGATCCACACTGGATCTTTGGAATGTTTGCCCAGGTTACATCTGGAATGTTCATCTTGGTTAGGGATTCAGGAAGTATCTTGTTGCTCGCATTCTTGGCCTGATGCAGCTAGCCAATGAACAAATAGCTCACCCTTGTACTAAATAAAAAACCAAGGAATTACTTATCTTTGTACTAAATTGAGAAACAAGCACATATTGAATTAGTGGGCGTCTCAAGCTGTGTCTACTTCAGTCACAATCACTGGCCCTGGGCCCAGAATTTGACATCCACAGAATCTCAATTTTGACTTATTTTAAAGCCACACACAGACAAATGGGTTTCTGGTCCTTGAGACTGCAAAGCCAGTTTGCCTCACTCTTATCCAGGGTTTGCAAAACGCCCCTCAAACCACAGCTGAGAGGAACGCTGTGTAACAATCGTTACCAAGCCACGGGGAGGAATTCGCAGAGGAGCGGAAAGGTTTGGGGGGAAGCGCGCTATGGCTCTGCTCCATCCTTTGCGAGCTCTCCGTTGTTAAGATGCTGCGACCATATGCCTGCAGGATCAATCCACTGCAGCCTTGCCTCTGGATTTCAAGAGGGAGGTTTTCCCTTTATTTTCCTGACGGTTAGGACCCCGAGGGTGTGGAATGGGCTTCCACGGGAGGTCGTTGAGGCCCCATCGGTGAGGGTGTTCAAAGACAGGCTGGACGTGCACATGGTGGGCATGTCGTGAGCGGAGCCGGACGGGCCAGGGGTCAGACTAGATGGCCCGGGCGCCCCTTCTGACTCGCTCTGCTTCTCTGTTTCCTACTGTGTTTCTGACCCCGTGTGAGGCCTGCAGTTTCTCTCAGGATCTTTGAGAGGAGCCTTCGGGAAAGTCTCGCTGGGGATGTGCTGGAAGCCCTGGATGGAGGCTTTGCCACGTGCGTGATTCCACCTCGCCGTCCCGTTTGCACATGTGTGCAACCAGGTTGTAGTCTTTAGAAGCACCGCGAAGGAGGCCGCAGGCTGGCTGGCGGATCCTTACCTTGCCCACGGGCTCATCTTCAGTGCCAGGCCACGACTGATGCAGAACCCGGCACCACCTGTGGCAAACCAGAAGTGGACCGGATGCTGTGGGGTGGGAAGCATCGAAAGAACAGGAATCAAAGCCCGGTCCAAACCCCTCCAGAAACTTCCTGCGTGCTCAGCTCTCCTCCGACTGCCACCAGTTCCAAGCAGCGGGACAAGTGACACCCACGGGAAGAGCCTCCAGGCCTAGCCACTCACCATCTGGCTCTCGCTGATCCTCTCGGTTGCCTGGATGGGCCTGTCCAGGCTCGGCTTCCCGATGTAAATGTCTTGCGTGTGAGGATAGCTGGAGAGCAGCTTCAGCAGCATCCGCACATTCACATAGTTGTCGTCGTCCACGTGGCAAAACCACCTGATGGGGAGAACGGAAATGGGAGGTCTCTGCGAGCGGATTCAACCCACACATCAGCACCGCCGGACTTGGGGGCCCAGGGTTAGGTTCCGGGGAGCACGCTGAGCCCCAGGAAATTCAATTTACATAGGCTAATCTGTCCTTCGTTAGATTTATTTCCCACTTTGTCTTCTCATCTCATTTATATCCCACCTGCTCTCAGTCTTCTCTGCACAACAACCCTGTGAGGTAGGTGGGGCTGAGTCTGCGACTGGCCCAAAGTCACCCAGTTGGCTCCATGGCTGAGCGGGGACTCGAACCCGGATCCTCTGAGTCCCAGTCCCGTGCTCTTAACCATGACGCCACGCTGGCTCCCTTGAATGATCAAAGCAGGAAAGACTGACCAGGCTCTATTGAAGCGCCGTAGAAGCTGCAGGCAGCCAATTCGCTTCTCCCCCAAGCCACCATGAAGAAAGGAAAGCAAGGGAGCTGCACGCCGCCTCCGGCCCATTGCAAATCAGCATCCCTACTTAACAAAAAGGAATCCGCAGCCTCTCGCTGGCCGGGTCTGAACCACGAGCAAGTCATCCTGGGTGGTTGTGAGTCAGGTGTGCTCCGTTACCGAAACCCAAGCTAACCTCACGGAGGCTGCTCTGGCTGGGTCCAGACAACACAACAAGCCCTCCTGTAAGCGGCGTGGCTCACAGCCTGCCAAGGCTTGCCGGGTCGTGTGAGGATTCGCCCCATCTTCCCCTTCCCCCTCTTACTTTCTCCCGGACTCGATGAACTTGTCGTATTCCACTGCCATCTTGCAGGACAGGGCTTGGCGGCTGTGGGCGGCCGAGCAGTTGGTGTTGATGACGTTCGCTGGGGGTGGAAAGGGGGAGAGGGTCGGCGTGAATGCCAGCAGCTTTTCAGCCTTGCTTGGAGCACACTCCGCAAGTGGGCAGGCGACACACTAAGGGACAGCGGGGTCTGAGCGGCGGTCCTTTGTCCCCAGCGCCGCCTGGCAGTGGCTTTCCCAGACACTGGGCGAAGGCATTCCCCACCCCTGCTGCCAAAAGCCGAGAACTCTGCAGCCGATCCGGACAAGCTGGCCTTTCGTGGAATCTGAGCTGGGGACTTTTGCGGCTTCTTCTGAGTTGCAGGAAGCTGCTGGCTGGTTTTCCTTTTTGGGGGTGGGAGTGGGGGTGGGGGGAGATTTGCGCAAGTGCGCCGCCATCCGAATTCGTGCAAATGCACACTTACACAACCAGGACAATGTTCCCCAGCGGTGCTAAAAAACACCGATTCTCTCAAAGAGGGGGACGGCCGAGTTACGTCATTGGTGTGAGGGTG
The DNA here is from genome assembly GCA_023646645.1 of Varanus salvator macromaculatus. Taxonomy (NCBI): domain Eukaryota; kingdom Metazoa; phylum Chordata; class Lepidosauria; order Squamata; family Varanidae; genus Varanus; species Varanus salvator. The sequence continues at coordinate 3,927,281 of JAIXND010000852.1, read as the reverse complement.
CAGCACTGCAAGGGTGCTCATACTGCAAGGTGGTCCCAGGATTCCTTGGACTGCTGCAGAGGATTCTGGGAGCACACAGGCCCAGTGTCCTCTGGGAGGCACCTCTATCTCACACCGTTGCCAAGGGCTACAAAAGGGCCCAAACTGCATGGTTCCCCAGTGGCCAGAACCCTGGACAATCCATCCGGGGCCCAAGAGGGTCCCTGACCCCCTTGCCGATTGTTCAATACTGGGGGAACAGAGAGCAGCGCATCCCTCCTGCCGAACTGTTTGACCAAAGAGTTGGCTCTTTGTTCCCATGCACAGACGCCCAGGCTTAGCTGCAGTTAACTCAGAAAGGGGAGAGGGTAACGTGCAAGCTGCTCCCTCCCCCTTGGATGAATGGGGGTGGGAATGTGGGGAGAAACTCTTGTCCTCTTTCAAGGAGCATTTTCCCATCAGCTGCCACCTGTTACTGGGCTGGGATGTCTCGAGGGGAATCAATTCAGGGATGAATAGAGGATATTAGCATCCGAAGAATAGAAGGATCTGACCCTGTTTTAAGAGGGGGAGGGGCTGCTTCATAAACACTGGCTGAGTAAGTCCCCCCTCCCCATGGCGGAAAGTTAATCAGCCGCTTCCCTGGGAACCCAGTGCAGCCGCCAGGAGCGCTTTCTAAACCCCAAGCAGGTCAGCTCACCTGTCCTCGTCTTCAGCTCGGGGTCCTCCCCATCCGTGAAGACGAATGTCTAAAGGGTGCAGAGAGAAAATACAGGAATATCAGTGGAAACGTGAATTGGCGATGCCCCCAGATTGGTCTCGCTATCTCCGAGCTGCATCCCCGTCACGCAATAACAGCTTTGCGTTGTTCCAGTCATTCTACTTGCATAGCCAGATTGCTGTCACTGCAGCGGGATGAAAAATACATTTTAAAAAATGTCATGGCAGCGGGGGGGGGGGGGGCACAGCGACGGCCCTGATCTTTGTTATTTCTGGAGACCGAAGCAGAAAACGAACGGGGAAGTTGCCGTGTCCCAGAGTGCCACAGAAGGAAGCAACTTCCTTTCGGTGGTTTCAGAAGTGCGGTTTGGTGTTTGGGGGCTCAGTTCCCACCCACGCTTTGTACCCAAGCGCCTGCTTTTTTTCGGCTTCACTTTGGGGCCGGAACATGCCACCTTCGGCAGGTGCGCTGCCCAGCTTTGATGCCAGCCCTGCATGGCCTTATCGCTTCGGCACCGCTTGTCCACCCCTCCCAAGCTCGTGCAGCCGTTAAGCAGCCCAATCGATACCCGTGTTCGCATTAATTTGGGGAGCGAACACCCCTTGGCCATCCCAGCAAGCTCCTGTGGCTACCATCCCCGGCTAGCCCCGTGCCAAGCGCCACTTGGCTGGCCGATCGGGCGGCACCAGGTGCCTCGCCCTCCGGGCCGGGGGTCCGGCCTGCTCCGCGGCACCTGCCCAAGGCAGGATGGCTCCCAGCAGACCTCCACCACCGCCACCCCCCCCAGAACAAAACCCCAGCCTCTCTCCAACTGATTCACCTCCAACGGCCACCTGAACCCGCGCCAAGGTAGCGCCACTCCTTCCCTCGCATACCTGCCACCTGCCTGGCTGCACTTTCTTATTGACATAGGTAATTCCTGGCATCTGCTGCCTGTCTGGGGGCGGAAGGGGGGGGCACCGCCTGCTGCTTGCTTGGGCTGGGAGGGAGGGAGGGAGGGAGGGAGGAGCGGGTGGGGGGGCAGCAAAGGCTCTCAAATCACTCCAATTGTAGGAAACCAAGACAGAAAAAAGAGGAGGGGGAGTGGGAAAAATACAGCCGCTGCCAAAACATTTATGAAAAGCAAGAAGGGGGGTGGCGGGGAGGGGGGGTCCTGTCTGCAGCCTGGCTTGGGCAGTGGTCTCTCTCTCTCTCTCTCTCTCTCTGCCCGCCCCCCCTGCAGAAGAATTCAGTGGGCGGTGAGGAGGGAAAGCAATGCCCTTGTTAACAATAGATTCTTGCGCCAACTTAACGCAGGACGAGGGGAACCAAGTCGTGTTTGCTCTTGATTAGCATACAGCTGGGCTGGTTAACAGAGCGGAGGGAGGGTGGGGGGCCCGCAGGGAGAGCGTGCCTCTGAAACGACTTGGCTTAATCACTGGCTTTGCGAGGGAGGAAGAGCGGACGGACCCGGCAGGCGCCCTGGATACAAAGGGAGAGGAGAAGAATGGGCCAGACAGACTGCAGCTTCCTCTCTAGTTCACCTCCGACTTGTCGGTTTTAAAAGGCAAGGTTCTAGTCCTTATGGCTGCAAAAACAGGGTGAAAATAAGATGGGTCAGGGGGAAAGGGATAGTGGGCCTGTTGTTAAAGGGAAACGTAAGGCTTGCAGAAAATAATTCACAATCTAGGGATACCGGATGGAAAAGTAGGAGCCAACCTCCCATCTTAAACCAGTAGTCTGGTCAACCATCCACCACAACAGTGCGTATTGATTTCCGGTCCAATGCAGGAATGCCATTTGACACTATGGATACCAGCATTCTGATGGTTTCCAGTCTACTTTGCTTCATAAATAAGAAAGGTGCTAGTCCTCATGGATTTAAAAATTGGATAAACTGTGCAGAGACCCCTCAGAAATAGACTGTGCCATGGAGGAACAGAGCTAAGATTTTGAACATGTTTCTCTGTGTGTGGGGAATGCTTTGTGTCCCCCACAACTCTTTGCCCCTCCTACCAGGAGCATTCATGTGCAGATGTCTGCAAGCTGCAGAAACTACTGTTTTTTTGGCAGAGAATTAGGAATGTGCTTGCTTTTCCTGGAGATTCTACACTGACCACAGCTGGGCATTTTTTGGCAGCCGCTGGCATCTTTGCTTTGGCCAGACTCGTAACTGTGTCCGCCTGGGATGAGACTGCAAAGGGTTCGAGAACATCTGGGGACATCTTGGGTGCCCCATAATAGCAGCTCAGTGGTTCATGCCAAAGGGGAGATGCCGCTCTTCCTCCCGTCTCAAACATGCTCAGAAGGTTGCAAGCACCTTCTTGGAAAGCCTGTGGCCCATGAAAGGTGTCGCCAAAGTGGCCAGCACACTGGGCACTGTGCAGTGTTGTGGATCACACAGATGCCCCGAACCTGGCTCTGCACTACATCTCCCATAATTCCACGCTGGCTGAGACTGCTGGGCCCAGCAGACATGTGTGGGGCATCGCCTGGGTTACAGGACTGAAATCTGACTGGACCCTCCAGGTGCCTTGGCCTACAACCCCCATCATCCCCAGGCTGCTGAAGGCTGCTGGGAATTGTAGGCCGACTTCCTGTGCAGGCTCACGTGTTGCTTAGCCCCGATCCGAATTCTTGCTCAGCTGTGGATCTCCCCGGGCGGCTCTGAGCCAGCGAGCACTTTCCTGGCCTCACCTACCTCACAGGGTCGTCGTGAGAACGACACGGGGGAGACCCAACGAGAGCAACGGGCATGCAGGAGAGAAGAGGCGTTGGAACAGAGCAACCACATCGCCGCGGACGGTCCCATGGCCTGCGCCCACCCACGGCCGCTCCTCCTGCCCGGGGCTGCGGGTGCAGCTGCACTCAGTCGGGGAGCCGAGGGTTGCAGAAGATCGATCGATCGATCAATTGATCGATCGATCGTGGAGCAACCTCTCGCTGAGCCGGGTGCGCCTGCCCCTCCATGAACAACGGGGCAGTCTGGGCCCGGCTCCGGGGCAGGAGCGGAAGCAGAAGTGGCCGGGAAGAGGGGAGTGAGATCGGAATGCGCCTGCAGCCCCTGGTGGGGATTTTTATTTTTAATGGAAAAAATGTTTGCTGAATTAGATCAGGCCTGCTGTCTCCAGCGCCTGTGCCTTCGCTGCCTCCCGAAATAGCCCCTTAGCTAATCCATTTGCTGCTATAAATAGGCCAGGGGAGATTAGGGCCGAGGGTAGTTGCTGTTTGTTATGGCACAGTGTCGAGGCGAGGCAGTTTATCCTGAACATGCCACGGATGCTGAACTTGCACCCCGGGGGCGGAAAGGGAGGGGGCGATGCCGTGAGCCGGCTGGGACTCGGGAGAAACCCACCAGGTCCTTCGGACCGGAGGAGACCCCACAATGTTGGACAGCGATGCTGGGAAGTGGCTGCCACCCACCGCTGCCTTGATCAGGAAGGGAACGGCCTGTCCAGAACCCCAGAACAATCATGCTTGGGCAGGTTCCCTGCACCCCCCACACCCCCCCCCCGCTGCCTTCCTGCCTCTCTGCAGGAACCCGGCCAGGAAATTCAATTAAAATCGTCACACAATCGCACCCCCATCCCTCTCTTGCAGACAAGCTCGCTCTGTGGCTTTGTTTCTTGTAAGCGAGCCCTCCTTTGTTCTTGCACTGGCTCTCGCCAGTCTGTCGCTCTCCTGTCGGGTTGGACTACAAGCCCCATCAGTATAGAGCTTCCATAGAGCCTGAAGTGCCTGATCCTGCCTAATCTTGGGAGCTAAGCAGGGCCAGGCCTGGCTGAAATCTGGAGGGGTGACTATTATTTTCACTGCATTTCAAACACCCAGAGAGCATCAGCTACAGGGGGTATAGAAATGCAGTGGAAATATGATGATGATGATGATGATGATGATGATGATCTGCAGCCAGCGCACAGCCATGGTGAACCTTGCACACACACCAAACAAAGGGGCGCGCGAATTGGAGCATAAGTCTCACTGCTTTCCTCGGGAGCAAAGCTCGGCTCAGTTCCTCAGGATCTAATGTAATGGATGAAGCTGCTCTGGGTTCTAGGAAGGGCTTAAGCTTCCCCAAAGCCTCGGCCTCCAACGCTGCTCCGACACGGACACAAGGGCGGCCGTTGACAGTCCCTCTGTGGTGCTGAACTGCACTCTGCACATGCTCAGAGGAAATGAGCACACACCCCGTCATCCGAGCCATCAAGCGAGGAGATCCAATGATGTGCCTCTCGAGTACATGAAATGTTCCATCCAGTCCAGAATCGACTGCGGCGGCCTCCTCCAACGCAGCGTCCTCAAGAGGTATTCTACTGCACAACCCATCATCCCTAGACAGCTGGACCTTCTTCGGTATTGTCTGCTTTCTGGTGCCTCCACCACCACTTTTAGCGGGGGGGGGGGCATTTCCGCATGCACCGGACATGTGCTTCCAATGAGGGACGGGCCCTCCGAGACAGATCCCACTGCGGTTTGGCCTCCGCTGCTCTTCGGTCCCCAGCAAGGGAACTCTCTGGAGCTAAAGAGGGGGAAGGCTTCCCTTCCTCCCCTTGCTTACTCTGTACCCTGCATTGTCCGAGGACCCTGCACTAGGGGACACGCAGGAAGCGTCATTGTTTCTGAAGGCTGCAGTGTAAAGAAACACAGGATGCTGAGAACCTCCGAGAACAATAGCTTCCCCCCGCAGAAGGGAGGCCAGACACAGGCCCCGTGAGCCCTTCGGGCTTCTAGAGGCTGCTGTGGGACAAATTTACAGGGAGACGCCAGCCCACGAGACACGACTTTGGGCTCTCCACCAGGTCACTTCCAAGCCTGGCCTGATCGATCGATCGATCGATCGATCACGGTTGCTTGGCACTCCTGGCTCAGTTTCTGCCCTCGAGGCCGGATTAAAGCTAGGGCTCACTGCGTGCTTGGAACGCCCCTGTTCCTTTACAACCAAAGGGCTGAGCGTGGCCCTGAGTCACTCCCTCGCCCGCCAGGGGCCATGGCAGAGTTGCAACACGCCTGGGTTTGCGACAGAGCCTCCGTCACCGCTTCCTCTGCTCTGGGCTGACCAGCAGATTCCAGTGCTGGGAGAACCTCTTTCCTCACCCTGGGAAGCACCCCAAAACACACCTGCAACACACCTGCATCCGCCTGAACGGACCAGCTATTGGCTCCCTTGCGCTTGAATGCACATGCACCACAATTTCCACGCATGCGCCTTGCCAGTCCTGCTCAGAAAGAAGAGTTTAGCTAGTTGCATGCAGGGCAAACCTAGGGGAACATGCATGTCTATATCAGAGGTTCCAGAAGGCAAAAGTATCTGTTTACTTGGGGCTGGCCTTTGAAACCCCAAACACTTCTTGCAAACGAAGCAGCCGGGAGTGCGGGGGAGTTCTACGCTGGGTCGCTACGAAAGCGGTGTGGAGCGTGGCTCATGCCAGTTTGTCCGATAGCAACAGCACTTCCCCCCCTCCTGCCCAATTTCTCTTTTTCTCTTGTGACTCATTTCCCCTTCCTGGCAACGAAGACGTCCAAACTGCAGCAGCAGAAAGCAGAGAAAGCTTTCCGAGAGCCGGACAGAGGCGGCAAAAGACCAAGAGAGCGGCTCACCCAATTCTGCCCTGGCCCCTCTGCACCAGGTTCACAGAAAATATCGACAAAAATATCTTCAGGAAGATGGCAGGAGACAAGAGGAACTTGCCAATGCAGAACTCTTTCCCCTCCCACCCACTTCTGCACAGACAGCAGATTTCAGCTGAAGGAACTGAAGCAAATTTGTGTGGTACAATTAACCCCATGACCTCTTCAGTCCGAGAATTGCATTACATTATGTTCCTTCCTCTCGAAGAGAAAGAGCACAGAACTTTTGCAGGCTGCAGATAACCTGAAATGAGCAGAGTGCATGTAACCTGCAGCACAGTTCTTGTGAAATCCGTCAGCACCCCAGGGGCTACCGGCAATCCTTCCGGGACTTGGCACACTGGCAGAAGTCTTCTTAAAATCCCAGCTGAGCCATTTCCCCCAACAGCTGTGACTATTTTGAGTGGCTCAAGGGATCTGAATCTTGGAGGGTTCACGTTGATTTTAGAAGCGCAAGTTTCTAGCCCTCATGGTTATGAAAACCTGCCACATCGGCAAGCTCTTTGCCCCCTCCATGCCGTTCCACTGTGCCCCTCCCTCCACCTGTGCCACATGGGATAGGTGGCCCTGCAGAAGTTTGACCTCCAATTCCCATCGGCTCTAGCAGCACAGGAATGAAAGGAACTGTAGAGAAAACTACCTGAAGGACCGCAGCTTGTTCACCCGATTTGGGCCAGCTGATGCTCTTATACGGTGATATTGTAAAAGCCCGGGGCCTGCAAAGCAGCCAAGGTTCAGCTGCTCTGATTTGCAGAAGACACTCAAGTACAGACTCTTCAAAGTCCATGAGCAAATGTCCGTTCCTTTTAAATTGCTGACGTATTAACTAGGGATGAAACCCTTTTCGTCTTAATCAGCTAAGGCATTTTGCAGCCTGCGGGGGGGGGGGTCTCCATGCCCGCCCCCAAACCACCCTTTACCCCATCCCTCCCTTCCCAAGGTCACATAACACGATGCGGACGGCTTGCAGTTTCTTCCAAACCTCAACTATTTATTGGGCTTGGAATGAGGCATTCAAAACCAAGTGCGTTTATGGGAAAACAAACATTTGCGCAAGCCTGGTGTTGATTGTGTAGTTTTGTTCAGACTACCATGGCTAGACTGCCTGTTTGATTTTCTTGGCCCAGAATTCGGGTGCTTCGAATGAACACAGTCCTGCGTGAGCCCAGCATTAAAATACCCCCAGAAAAGAAATATCACCCAGTTTCTTGTTTTGTTTTGTTGTTTTGGTTTAAATGAAGCTGGGGCTGAACATTCGCTCTCAACTTTGCCTCCCTCCCGAGGTTGTTCTGAAAATAAACTATTATAATTTCTCAGCCTCACACACTGTATATTCGCTGCCTTGGAGGAAGAGCAGACTGCAAACATACATACATACATACATACATACATACATACATACATAGTCTAAAGCTGATTTTGGTATCTTCCATTTCCTTCCCAACCCCTGTAAAACCTGATGCAGATATATGGCCTGATGTGATATGTCCAAATTGATACGTCTTCCGCTTATTTGCTTATATTCACATCTGACGATAACTCCATTGATCCAGGTGGCATAAACAGGTCCATTTTATCCCAACAAATACCCTGTGGGGTTGCTTGTCTCCAGTGGGTCAGTTGCCCCAGGTTTGGCCAGGGAGCTACCTGGGATACGCAGAGATTAAGACCGGGTCTCCCTGGTCAGGACTAGCACTGTTAATCCAATTCTGGCGTTCGATTCTCACTCCTGCAACTGCTCCCCACTTGGAAAACCAGCATTTCCACCAGTGAAATCAGTTCCGTGATGCTCCAACAAAGAGACAGCAACACACAACAAGCTGATTCACGCAGCCCTGAAAAGGGGTTTAACATCTGCTAGCACACTTAAGCACCAACCAGCCACAGGGATGATCCAAGTCCGGAGTTGCTCCTTTAATCAAGGAACAACAGCGATGTTTGCACTTCTGAAATCCGTCCTGGCTGGGAGGAGCCAGGCTGGGGCTTCAGAGTTCATTTCTTTCCCTGAATCCTTCCCTAGACAGCTGGAAAAGTCACTGATGCCAAGGCAGGGCGGGGGGGGGGGGAACCGCAGCCTTCTGTTCGGCTGCTTCAGAGAGGAGCTGTTTACTAAACACACGGGCCCTGATCCAGTCCCTGTGTACAAAACAGGCCAATGCAGGCTTCGGCGATGGGTGCGGCATGAAATGTTGTAAATAAATAAATGCAGCAACACATCTCAGCCTGAAGGGCCTGATCCTGCCCAACCTGGGAAGCTAAGCAGGGACAGGCCTGGTTGAAGTCCGGATGGGGGACTTCAAGGCAGTGACCTGCCCGGAGAGCTTCGGCTACAGGCGGTAAAGGCCCCGGGAGCTCAGCACCGATCCCATTCCAACCGCTCCCCCGTGGTTAGAGGGCCTTCATAAAAAGCCATGGCTGCCTTTCCCTCTCTCTTTCTTTCTGCCCCTGTGTTGTCGTTCAAGAGAAGAATCCACCAGGCGTAATTTTAAGGGCTCTTATTCTTAATAATCCCCCTTGTGCAATCAGCTGCCACCCGCCCCTCCCACCCCATGCTCCGCATAGGCTGCTCCAGGACTTGGGTTTCAAGCACTATTATACCTCCCTGGATGGCCCGCGGCGTGTGATGAGCGGTTTCGTCACTGTGCCATGCAGGGTCTCGGGAGAGGCGGCGTGCGGGGCTGGAAGGACACTGGCGAGGTGTTAAGAGGAGAGCAGGAAGGGGACCCCAAAGGGAAGTTTCCGGGTTCCTTCTGGGACAAATCACCAGGGTCCAGCAAATTTCGGGGGCTTCGGGGCCACCGGCAGCTTGCTCAGACCCTCCGCCCTGCAGGGAGCAAGGACTGCCTCAACCCAGTGCCTGACTCGCCACGAGGCATCCGTGTCTGCTTGGTCTAAAGAAAACTCCGATGCTTAAAGGAAAAGCAGTAAAGCAGCCAGCTCAGGATAGGTGATGCTGGTGGGGACCATTCCAGTGCCTCCCAGAGGCGTGGGACCGCAACGCGGAGCATCCCCCAGGATGGGACAGCGGGCGGAGCAGCGGGAAGTGGGGAACTGTGGTCCAGGTCAGGTGCTTGCTCTCCGTCTCGCTGCCTGCACCCAGGTCCAGTCATTCTGAGGCAAGTCCCGAGACAGCAGCGTCTCATCCCCACCTCCCACCCCAGGAAGTATCCGACTATGGCCCCGATCCTCAAGGAAGCAGGTAGCCATCAAGACTAGTAACCCTTGGCAGCCCACTGCTCCAGCTAGTGGGACGTAATGGCTGAGGGTGAACTTGGGGGCTCCACATTCTAGTCCTCGCTAAGTCATGAAATGCACCGAGTACCTTTGCGCCAGTCACAGACTCTGAGCCTAGCCTCCCTCACAGGGTTGTTGTGAGAAAGAGGATTAGGCAAACTGCCTTGCATCCCATGCAGGGGAAAGGGTGGGATATAAGCATAACAAATAAATGCACCCATTTCTTTAATCCTTCTTAAAGTTGACTCACTAGCTGGACACCACAACAACTCGGGGCAGCAAGTTCCATAACCTAACCAAGTCCTTCCTTTGGTTCCAAATCCCCCACCGTTCCACACGATCCAGGTGCAGAACTGTGGGGAAAGTGGCGACATGTGTTTGTTTACGGAGAAGCTGCGGAAAACTTGGGACTCTCTTGCTCCTGCAGTTGCTGGTGCTTGGAACCTCACAGCCCTGCACGTGGGTCAATGCGCTGGAATTTTCTACGGCACCCTGACCCACAACCCCGGCCAGGTGCCGCCACAGGCAGGATCCACAGTGGAGCGGCCAGGACTGGGGAGGCAGTGCTGAGCATCAGATCCAGCCAAGCAGGGAAGAACCGGCGGCTGTGTTTGGAGTATAAACAGTAAACAGAGCCTGTTTGTTCTGCATACAGGTGTGCAAGGGCCTTTATGAGCCATGTGCGCATACAGAGCCATGCACCCCAGCCGGCAATTCCCCCGCGGGGCAGGGAAAGCAGCCAAGGTGCTGTGAAAATTTGGGAGCCCCAGCTGCTCAGGTATGTGCTGCCCTGCAGGCACCTCTGCATTCCTCACGGAAGAAAGAAATGAAGCATGCGCTCAGGAAGCGGAGCACAGGGCAGAGGGGTGGTAGAGCACAGGGGCTGTGTGTGCGTGTGAGAGAGCTTCCACTGGAAAATCTGTCTCTACAGCTGTGAACAGCCCAGGTTTCTAGCCCTCATGGTTTCTGAAGATGGCTCCGGCATTGAAGGTGAGCTCCGGTTCTGCAGAAAAGCGCTTGGCTCCATGTCATGGAGCTAGGAAAAACCCTCTGGCTGAGAGATGGAGTAGCCAGTACTGATCTGGATGGAGCAAGTGGCTAATTTCTGTCGAAGGCAAAATGCCAACAAATGGCACTACGGAGGGAATTCCTCACCAGTACAATGTTCTCCACTCAGGATCTCCACTGCTTCACACAGTACCCTGGTCCCATTGGAATCACTCTTGGCCCATGCCCGCCCCTACAATCACAACAGAACACACGCTTTAACAAGAGTTTCCCCAAGCATGGACAGACAGCTTTTCTCTCCCTAGACTTGGGCAAACTGCAAGCTGTTTCAACGCACTTCGAGGCCCAGCGCAGCACAGCCCGTCTCCGATTCTGAGCTTAGGATGCAAGCGACACAATGGCTTGTCCCCAAGATGGGCAGGGCTGCTATGGAAGCCGAGCTCTTGGCACTGCACTGAAAAAAAATTAGGTTCTCGGAGAACTCCAGCCCAAAACGCCCCGAAGCACCTCTGGCGGGAGTCCCACAACGGACCATAAGGCAGGGAGGCGAGGGTCACCTGACCAACCCAGCTCACTCCCAGCGCTGGGCACGAAGGCTGTGCGGACCACCCACCATCATTCACCCCGAGTGCAGGGGGATCTCTCACCCGATGCTGCACCACGTACCGGGATGACTGGCATTTTCCTGCATGATCCTGTGGGGGCAAATCCTCTGACTCGGCAGGAATTTGGTGGGTTCGGAGTAACCGGCATCTGGAAGTTGCCCCCCGTCCCCGGCTGGTGAGACGTCCTCCTGCCCCTCTCCACCCCGCTCACACATGGTCCCCACCCCCGCAGCTTCCCAGGCATTTATGCAAACGGATCAAACACAAGGACCCCCGCAAGCAGGAGGGAGGGTTGGGTCGGGAATAAGGAGCGTTCTTCAGGACTAGATCATCCCGAGCTGGAGCAGAAGTGCAGCTGGGGGCCGGGGGGGAGGCGCAGGAAGAAAAGGAAAATGGCGACATGGCGAGGAATCCCATCCAAACCAGTCTTCCAAGCCGGTGCACTGGCAGCCCAGCACTGCCGGGGGCACCGGCCGGGGAAGACTGGTCGAAATCGAAGAAATCAGGGTGGGGAAGGAACGCGGCAGCTGAAAATTCTCCGGCAGGAGCTTTGGCGTGGCTGCAGCACAGGAAATCGGTAGCCGCCGCGGCGGACGGGTTGTTTTGTCTGGTGGACAGAGTGCCAGGGCAGGGTGCGACGGCTCAGCCATGCGTCTGCCCCCCGGCGTAGGGGGCTTCGTGCCCCCCGTGCTGCTCCGCTCGTCCAGGCCTTCTCCCGGTTAGTGCTGAAAACAAAACAGCTTCTCCCCCTCTTCTGCGTGTTCCACCGCTGGCGGCGTCGACAGTTGCTGGAAATGTGTAACCAAACCCCAAAGCGGTTATTAGCAGCTTTGCTATGTCGCAGAGGGTGTTTCCGTGGTGCGGGGGCTCGGCGCGGTGGGGGCGGGAAGCCGGAGGAGGAGGATGCCAAAGCTAAATAGCAGAGCCAGAATTCTTGCCCTGCAGCTAGGGTTTTGGCTGGCTCTTTCAAACCAGGATGAGAAGCACGCGGGGCGCAAGAAGGGGGCCGGGACTCTTAGCACCCCCCATCACCCCCCCCCAGTGTAGCTGAAGCCCTCACAGCAGGCAGGGGGAGATGAATTTTTCCAGAAATAATAGACTGTTCTCTGTTGTCATGCAAAGTATTTTGGAGTGGCTGCCTTCTAAATGGGCCATTCAGACGCATGCACCTTTCAAAAGGCATGTCCTACTGGAGAGGAACTTGGTTGATACCATCAGCACTGCTGCCTGAATTTTGGGATTTTCCTTGAGGCCCTGGTCAGTGCCTGCAGCTCAGAATGTCCCACTTGAAGATCATAGCCCTCCACGTCGTGACAGCACACACTGCTCTGCTCCAGGCCTTCATCTCTTCTTCCGCTGGACCCCCTGGGCCTCATGCTGCCTCCAGTCCTTCTCCCCATCCTTCTGAGGTGTGTGTCTCTCTCCCCTTTGTTCCTCTGGATCCGAGCAGTTTGGCCGAAAGAACCCACAAGACATCTCAGAAAACACCAGCAGATTGTCCTCTACGATGTCACAGCAGCTCAGCCAATCAGAAGGCCCACCACCACTGGAAAGCCAGTGTGGGGTAGTGGTTCAAGTCTCCACATTTTCCTATGGCTTCCCAAACAGCATCTAGAGGCCATAGGAATGTGGATCTCTAGGTCGTTTTCCTGGTACGTTAGGACACAGCCTGCACCAGAAAGGACAGGAGGGTGCTCTGAGGTCGGAGTCCCAGCCTCAACCTTGGACCACTTCTCCAAGATCAGAGCTAGGACTCCAACTTTGCCTAGGGCCACCTAGACCCTGTCTAGCAGCCACAGGATTGCGCCGTAAACTACCGACATTAGCTGTTCAAAGGGTCACCCATACACAGCAGTAGCTAACAGAAGTCACGAGGGAAGCACAGAAACTTCCTGGGGAAGGCACTCCAACCTGCACATGCAAGTCAGGTGCAAGTCATTCTGGAGATATGGAGGCATCTCGAGATGCCACCACCCACGGGCCTTAGGACTCCAGGTCAGACGGAAAGAGGCGCACACACATCTGCCCAATGCTGCATTAATAAGATAAGCAGCTTCACTGCAGCCCTTGCGCTTGTGGTTTCTGAAGCGAACCCCGGAGCTGAGCCAGCTGCCTGTACCTTGCGCTGCAACCACAGGAAGGAAGGATGTTTGGTTTAGATCTTACAGCCACCTTTTGGAAATGCTCTGAATGCAGCAGCAAGAGAAGGGCTTGCTTTGAAGGATTTTGCCTCCATGTGGGAGGTTGACTAGAGCAGGGAGACGTCTGGCTGACGGTTGTTTAGCATTTGCCTCCTTCCAGCAGATTCCAGGGTGGTATATGCGCCACTTCACCCGGGTTCGTACAACATGATACGAGGGGGTAGTTCCTATGTTGTCTGAACCCAGCATGGCCTGTTAGCCTACAAGTAAGCAGCCTTGGGTTCCTTGAAAAGGACAAAAAAGGCAGGCTGTGCATGCAATATGATTACTAATACCATTGAAAATGCAACAGTCAGGCTACCATGGCCTTCTCCTGTTGCGTGAGGCACTCCTTGCACTATGGGACACATGCCCCCGAAAGCCCTCTCCAGGATCTCTCTCACCGGCAGCACCCAAAGGGAAACACAAATGCATCTTTGACGTTCAATCCCGATTGCTTACACTGGCTTCCAATTGAAGTCCGGGCCCAATTTGAGGTGCTGATAATGACCTATAAAGCCCTGAACGGCTTGGGTCCAGGATACCCGAAGGAGCGCCTTCTCCCCTGTGTGCCCTCCCGCCCCTTGAGATCTGAAGCGGAGGTCCTTCTTCAGGAGCCCTCCTTGAAGGAGATCAGGAGGGTGGCTACCCAGAGGAGGGCCTTCTCTGTGGTGGCACCCTGATTGTGGAAAACACTCCCCAGAGAGGTCTGCCTGGCACCAACAGTCCTTGCCTTTCGGTGTCAGGCGAAAACCTTTCTATTCTCCCAGCATTTTCATGTTTAATTGGTTTTAATTGTGATTTCATTGTGAATTGCTGGATGCTGTGCCATTTTTATCTGTGCTTGTTGTAACCTGTCCCCAGACGCTAGTAACAGGATGGTCTGTAAAAGCTTTAAACAAATAAATCGATATACTGACTGATGTCTAGGCAGGAGAGTGTTTTTGCAATCCACAATGACCCCCCTGTGCATTCCTGAGTCACCTTCTCTGGTGTATTTTCCACACTCAGTGTCTGCCCCATGCAGGGGAACATATTTGCATGTGACTTCCCCACATTTTCACTGCCCCCTCTCATGACTTGTCACTATGAACAGGTGCAGTTCCCGCTGCCCTTAAGACCTGCCCCCTGGACAGTTCCTTCCCTGCCTCGTCACCTCTCCACTGAATAGGGAAAATTTCGTTAACTGAACCCAGACACTTTTCCCCATTGAAAAGACACGTGGACCCACAGCGGAAGCTTACTTCAAAAGTAAAGCCACTGCCAGCACACCAGTGAAACAAGCGAAGTTTATTGGACTTTACCAGTGGACCAGGGACCCTGGAAAGTTTGTCCTAAAGCCAGCCACTTTCACCAGAGACGCAATGTGCTTTAGACAATGGACAGCCCATGATGGGACACAGCATAGCTGCAGTGGAGTAGGAACAGAGAACGAGGGCAATTTGCGCTGATCTTCCAAACAGGAAAAACACAGTTTGAGCACAGCAGTGGGGTGGGTTAACTGAAGAACCTGAACAGATGCATGGGATGTTGGCCCAGCTGGTCTCAGCCAGAGGTGCTTGTGGCAATTGCTGTGGAATTTCCCACACTGCTTTGAGGCACCCAGAGTTCATGATGCCCAAGCTGCTGGGAGAAGAGAAACTGCAAATGAGGAACGGGGAGGCGAGAGAAGGAAGGGCAAACCCTCCAGACCAAAAAAGCCAGCCCTCTGCCTCGTTAATGTGATGATGACTAAGTCCAGTGCTTTCCCTGTAAGCAGTGTTAGAGAAGGCAGGATGACTGGTAAGACACTAACAGTTAAAACAAAACTGTTTTAACTAACTCACTAACTTACTAACTAACAGTTTTGTTTTAACTAACAGTTAAAACAAAACCTAGGAGCCTGGCTGCTTTGTTGATCCAATTAATAAGTGAGGCCCTTCAGATGAGTAATAGTCAAGAGGGGCTGTCGACTTTTGCAGAACCAACACGTTTTGAATTTGGGAAGACCCAGCTCGGTGCAGAGATCTTGCATGGCACTGTCCTTTGATCTACTGAAATGTCCCATGCCCTGTGAGAGGGTGGGAGCAGCGGCGGCCTCGTGGTGGTCCACAGCCCTGAACGAGGGTGCCTTGCATTGCATGCTGCAGCTCCCAAGTTGGGTTCCAGGGCAACTCCAAGGAAGGATGGAAACCCCCTGCCAGGAGCAATTTCCACCAGTCCTTGGGCTGGGGAGACCAAAGCTCTGATTCAAGATGAGGTGGATTCATATGACCCAAGGGCATCACATGCAAACATGCGCCGAATCATCTGCTTCAAACCAAAGTCATGAAGGGAAAATCTATTTTGGCTCCAGGCGGCACACAGAGAGCGAATCCGCACCTCAGATTGAGGAAGTCTTCCTTAAAGGCTGTGCATAGCAAAGACCAACCACCTCAGTCTACTTTTTGCTAGCCAGGAATAAGCCTCTAGACCCATAAAGCTTCCCTGCCCCTTTAACAGTCCTGGCTTGCCCCAGAGATTCCTGGGCATCATTTCTGCAAAGGAGCTCTCATTACCCTAAGAGGTTCTTAGCACAGGGCCAGGAAGAAAAAAAGCTCACCAGACGTTTTCGACTTCAAGCACTCCTCACCATTGGCCATGCTGGCAGGGACTGATGGGAGCTGAAGTCCCAGGTGTCTGGAAAGGTACTTTCTCCTCATCCCATTGCTACACCACCCACAGACTGCAGCTGCCTGGGCACTTCACAAGACCAAGCTTAAAGCCACAAAATACAGTCAAATAATAAAAGCATAACGGAAAACCAAAGTAGGAACCAAGAGGCAACAAACAGCAGCAGTACAAAGATCTAAAAATGTACCCATTTTCAAAGCTGGGGGGCTGAAACACCAGGGAAAAGCCTTTGGCCACAGCTGAAAAGACTACAGTGAGCCTTTCAAAGGAGGTCTTTCCACAGCGAGGGGGCCAGCACTAAAGGCTCCTGTTGCAGCCCCCCCATCTGACCTCTTTCTACACCCTGCCCATGACAACCTCAGCCCCCTGGGAAGTTAAGCTGGTCCCTCGGCCCAGGGGTTCTGCATGCTAGCCCTTCACGTGCAAGCCAAGCGGACCCGCGAAAGACAACCGCGTTCGCCTTACAGAGGCCACATCGTTCAACGGAGCTGCCACGCCTCCCTGTTGAGAGGTGCGATGCTGAGCATTTCGGCAGGCCCGATCGGCTCAGCCTCTTTGGGACGCTTGTCCCTCAAGTGCTGGAGAAGAGGCGCCTCGTTCGGCGGACCGTCAGGCCAGCACCCGGTCGCTTCCCTCACCCCCTCCATCTCTAGGCAACCTGACCTGGCCATCGCTAGCTGCAGCTCTCCCTCTCCTGCATCCCCCCCCCCACGGCCCTGTTCCCACGGAAAAGCACCACACAAGCGGGTTGCAAAGTCTTTTCTCAGCCCCAGGGAGAAAGGGGGCTTTGTTAGCTTGCCCGGGGAGACAGCGTGAGAGCCGAGCTCAAGGCACTGGGAAGCCGAAAGGACAAACGACGTGGAACAAAAACTCAGAAGAAAGACTTTGCCTCAGAGAGAAAAGGTGAACCGTTCTCAGGGTTGTCTGTAGGTGTTGGGGGCCGTTCCCCACCTCTGGCTCCCACATTCCCATGCAGTCCCGGCAGCGCGAGATCCGGGCACACACTCAGAAATAAGCCGCTCCAATAGAGCAGCGTGCCAACGGGCTCCGGAGGGGCTGGAAGGAGGCCAGGACCGCTCCGGGCGAGAGCGGGCTGACCTCCCGGCTGGGAAGGACCACAGGCAGCAGGCAGGAGCAGGCAGCGCCGTGCTCCCCGGCTCACCTATGAGATCGCTCACCTGGCGGATGCATTTTTTTAAGACGTGCCGGGGGTTGGGAGCAGCGAAAGCAAACCACTGGAAGCACAGAAGCGTGGAGCAAAAGGTGAACGGTGTCTGGAAGTTCCTCAAACGGCAGAGGGGCAAGCCCACGTGCCCATCCTCTGTAAACCTGTGCTGCTCCCTTTTCCTGCCTGGGGCAGCACCAAATGCAGCGGCAAAGACAGGCCACAAAGGAGAGGGTTGAAGTGTCTGCGTAGAGAGAGAAGCCAGGCCCCGCTTGGCACTAACAGCTCGAGGTTACTAGCCACAGAGCTTGGGAGTTCTCAGTCTTTTCTGTTTCAGCTTGTGTGGGATTGGCTCTAATTTCTCGTCTGTGTGCAACGGGGGTGAGGACTGTTGCTAAAACAGAAAAATGTAGGCCCAAAGGTTCTTCTGTGATGCTGAGGGAACACTCCCTGCCCTTCTTTGCAGGCATGATCTCAAAGTTAATCTCCCTCAGTTTTCCTTGTCTGTACAATGGGTTGCTGCTGTGGACAACCGTGACCCTTTGGCTCCGCCTATCACACACTGCACTGTCCTCTGCCCCTCGTGTCACAAGAGACTTCAGCGGCCACTGCTGCCACCTTTGCTGCTGTATCCAGGCCTCAAGGTTATCACATAAGTCCTCCACTGACCTCCATGGGATTGGTCAAGGGGATAGTCCACATTGTTAACAGACAGGCTTCTCAGAGGGCATGTAGGAATCTTGGGTTCACTAAACTAGTGCTTCGGTTGTAATATGCAGAAAAAGGGCATTGGTCTCCCTGGATGGGGCAACCTGAGAATCCCTTCCCCAGCTCCGACGGGCATTTTGTGTCCTGCGTCCCCCATGGCCTTGCCAAAGGGGTGGGGTGGTCCTCGACACTTTCCACCCGATGGATGGAAAATAGCAAAATTTCCCCTGCCTCTTGGCAGAGAAGATCCATTTCACTGAGTGGATCTACACACACACACACACACACACACACCACCCCATGCAGGGATCCAGCTGTATCTACACAATATTGGATGCTAATTCGGTCCACAAGGTTGGAATCTTGACACTTGAGGGTTCTTAAGTCATTCTCTCTGCCTCAGTTTCTTCATCCGTAAAAATAAAGCACAGCCCCCAAAGCAAGAATGAAAGGCCCATTGGGACTGCTTGATAAATTCATTTCAATAGTATTTTTTAAAAGAAAAACCCAAAACTTTCCAAGTCTCCCTCACTGATGACTTGTGGGTCATCCGTGAATACCAGGCACAGCTCTGGGGAGGGGATGGGGGGGGGAGGGGAGGGGGAGGGGAGGAACTTGATGTTCTTCGCCCCCTCCCCTTTGCTCTGAACAAGCCTGAGAACTCTCTCTCCCTCCTCTTTTCTTTAAGCTAAACAGCCAGGCCTTTAGTCTCTGCTTTACATCTGACAAGCCCAGTCCAGCGACACAAATCGCATTTCATGGGCCCCATACCCAGGCTCCTTGAGAAAAAAGCAGGGGAGGGGGGGAAGTGTGGTGGGCGGTGGAAGAAACAGGCATCTCTGGGGATGAAAAGCGAGAATTCTCCATCGCTACTGCCGGGAGCCCAGAGAAGTTGGCTCAAGAGCTGCTCAAAGGGAAGGACAGCCACTGCATGTTCTCGACAGAGACGTGAAAAGGGAACCGGGTCCGTTCCACAGAATCGCTCCATCTGCTCCTAAAGCTCAGCTGCAGAAGGTGGCAGAGTCCTGGCGTTTTCTTTAACTTCCTCTACACTCCACATTACAACCAGGTTTGAAGCCAGTTCCGAAGCATGAGCTTAGAGATCCTCCATCCCTGCAGAACAAGATCGCCGTCATCCCTCGATCAGCATCCATGGCACTTGACCAAAGTTTGAAACTGGTTTAAAAGTGCAGATGCAAAGCGGCGCTTTCTGCTTTCCAGCCTCCCTGCTGTTTTTTGTTGGACAAGGACAGTCCTCTTGCTCCCGGGGGAATTAATGCTCAGTTCAGGTCCCTGCTTTGCACAGCTTGCTGGCCCTCACGCGGCTGCACTGACCGGTGGCGGACGCCGCAGCAGGCCAGGTACCTGTGGGTGCCATTTTCGCAAGGCACTCTCAGCCACCCAACTAGCCACGGGTTGCTGTGCCATGAGAACCCAGGCAACTGGGGTTGTCGGAACGCTGGACTACCCTCAGATAACCTGTGGTCGTTTAGGGGCATTTGAGGATTGCTAAAGCCATGGCAAGCTGGGTGCCTTGCAAGAGTGCCAGCCCCCACAGGTGACTTGCCCTATTTTCTGTGGGGGGGGGCACATAGGTTGGAGGGCCACGTGGCACCCCTGTCCAGCTTGTGGCTTTCCCTTGGGCAACTGGTTGGGGGAAGCATGGGCTCCCTTAGCCAGAAGACAAAACACACATGTGCATTAGCTTCTGCTGGTGTAGGCAGCCAGCTTCGAAGTTAGGCAGAACTCTTCCTCTAGCAAGAGATCAAGAAAGCAGCAGTGCAGTGAGCTGGCTTGCCAAAGATGTCTGTGCCATTCAGAACCTTGCACCCCCCCCCCATGTCACATGCATTCACACATACTTAGAGCAGACCCATTCGACTGACTGTGTAGGAAGGAAGGTGCTGCAAAAAAACAAAAGGAGGAACAACCAATCTTTGCTTTGGATGCCCATCGCTGGCCCCACTCAATTCATTCGATCATCTGAAGAGAAACAAAGCAGTGGCAGGAGAAGGCGTGATGGGGATGATGGGGACGGCCGCCCAACACATCCAGAGAGCACTGGCTTTTGGGAGGGCTGGCCTAGGCTTCCAAAGCTTGGCTTGAGCCCAGAATCCATCGCTGCATCCCCGAGCTGGAAAGCAGGAATGATGCAGAGGAAGGGGAGGGGTTACTGGGCACGTGCAGAGCGCCTTCCCTGGATCGGCAAGTGGCCCACGCTTCAGCCCTCCCCTGGGCGCACGCCCAGCCCCGTGCCAAGCCAGCCTTCCTTCTCCGAGAGAGAGAGGAAGGAATCGCCTCTCCCGCTTGGCGGCCGGGAGGGAGGGCCCGTGCGGGCTTGCGGCGCGGCAGCCCGCCTCACTTTCCCTCCCTGGGGGGCAAGGGCGGGGGCGGCGCAGATCAAGGCGCTGGGCTTGCCGTTACTCGCCGGGCGACATCCTGCCTGCTCATTAGCGCTCCCTTGGCACGGGCGGGCATCGCGCAGCCGCCTCCCCTCGGCTGCAGGCGCCCTGCGGCTCCTGGATAGGCGCGGGCTCGTCCGCGCGGGGCGGGGCGGGGGGGGGCTCACGCGTGCCTCGATCCCCCGCCGGCGCCCGCCGCGCATTTTCAAGGGCAAGCTCCTCGCGAGGAAGACACCGCCCCCCCCCCACCATCTCCACCACCGGGGCCCGCGAAGCGGGGTCTGCCTGTCTCGACCCGGGACGGGAATGGGCGTCTCTCCCTCCCCCCCCCAGCGGCTTCCCGAGGCGCCCTCCCGGACGCGTGCCAGGATCGCGTTCCGCTGGGGCTGTGCAGAGCGCCTTTCCCGCATCGGGCACGGCGGGGGGGGGGGTGCCCTGCAAGCCGCGTGCGCCCCTCTCCACGCAGCCGCGCACGAGCCATCCCGAAACGGGGCAGCGGGGCCACGCCAGCCCCTCTCTTACCATGTCCTTATTGCGCGAGATCCACGTGTCCAGCAGCAGCCGCATCCTGGACTGGTGGAACTTCTTGGTGGTCTTGACAGCGATGAAGACGTCCCGGGGCGCAAGCTGCTCCAGCGGGGGTCGCGGCGCCTCCGGGCTGCCGCCGCCGGCGGGCGACCGCTCGGCCTCCCTCTTGCCGCGGGTCAGCTTGGTGAAGTAATCGGTGAAGCTCCTGATTTCTCGGAAGCTCTGCCCCGCGGACCCTCCAGCCCGCAGCTGCCGCAGCAAGCCCTGCGCGCCGTCGGCGGGCGCGGCGCCGTCGCGGCCGCCGTCGAAGGGCCGCAGCAGCAACCCGGGGCCGCCGCCGCCCAGGCTGAGCACCTGCCCCCGCTGCTGGTCCACCACCAGCACCAGGAAGCAGGTGAGCATGGAGCCCAGCAGGGAGAGGAGCAGCTTCTTCCCGCAGCTCCGCAGCATCGCGCGCTGCGGCCGCGGCCGCGGCTGCGCTGCCTGCCTGCCTGCCTGCCGGGGCGCCGAGCGCGGCCGATGCGCCGCAGCCCTGCGAGGACGCGGCCCGCGCGCGGGGCTCCCGGCCGCCTTCGGGCTCCCTCCCTCCTGCCGCCGCCGCCGCCTCCTGCTCCGGGCGTGCCGAGCGCCGCGACGACCGCTTCCCTCGCAGCGCCCGCCCGGCCGCGGCTTAAGAGCGCCTCTCCACGCCCCCCGCGCCGGCCGCCTTTCCCGCCTCCTGGCCCAGGCCTGCGGGGGCGGGGCGAGGCGGGCCACGCCCCCGGGGCGGGCGGGGCGGGGCCTCTGCTGGCTTGCGGCGGGTCCCCCACGTGGCGTGGCTTGGCGTGGCTTGGCTTGGCTTGGGGGGCGGGGGGCGCCCGGCCGCGACAGGTTCCGGGGCTCAGGCCCGCAGCGCGGAGAAGCAGAAGAGGCGGGATGAGCGGGCGCCTGCACAGGCCCTCTCTCCGAAGGAGGGTCGATCAGAAGCGGTGCTCGGGCGGCACAGCCTGCGCGGCGGGGTGCGGCGCGGGGACCCGCGTGGGCCAAAAGCCTCCCGGCCCGGGGGATCCGGCGGGTGCTCCAGGACTTGGTTTTCGGCGGGTGCCCCAGGACCGCGTCCCAGGAAAAGGGGGCTCCAGGGGAAAGATGGGGGGGGGGGGCTGCCGCCCTTGGCGGGCCAGCTGCTAACGCAGCCTCGGGCGGCAGGGCGGGGGGACGCGGCGGCGAGGAAAATCGCAACACGCCCCGCAGCAGCGAGACTGGCCGGTTAGTGAGCCCACGCCTGAATGTGGAGGGTTTTTCTGTGCTGGGACACCCGCCATCAGCAAGACAATAGCAGAAGGTTTAGGATTTAATTTGAAGCAAGGGATCAAAGCTCCGCGCACGAGGCACCGAGCAGTATAACACAGGCACGAGAAAGCGGGTGGCCCCAAAGATCTCGTAACCTCTTGTCTAGGTGTGGCGAGCTCCTTCCAGAGCCAAACTGCGGAGGAGCACCTGGGGCAGCCCTTCCGGCGCGGCTTGGGGACAAAAGGCGCTGCCAGGGCTTTCCTTCTCTGCAGGACTTCTCGCCTGTAGCTAATTCTTAGGAAAGGCAATTCCAGACTTTTGGAATGGGTGGCAGGCAAGAAGGGAAGGGAACTGGGCGATGACTGGAAAATCGTGCTCAGAGGGAAAGGCGTGGGTCCAGGGGAAGGAGGCGTGACCGTTAAGGGAATCCTGCAAAGCCATATTTATGTATTGGACTATATAGTTGTCCTTATCGCTTGTTACATTCTTAAAGGGCTGTTGTTATATTGTTACTGTTTTATATGATAGTTTTATTGTTTTAGTGGTTGTGATTTTGATTATTGTAAGCTGCTTAGAGTTCCCAATTGGCGTAGTTAGCGGCATACAAGTATAAACATAAATAAATAAATAAATAAATAGTGGGAGCTGAAAAGTGGGCCAAATTTGATCGCGGGGCCTGAAGTTCTCCAGCCTCGCTAGACTCTAGCCTTTTATGCCTTCCCCCAGAATAAGTGAGCAGGATGGACAGATAAGGAGTGTTACCCAAACATTTCACTCATTTTCGCCACTCATCGCTGGTACAATTCAGGAAGAGGGGTGGCAAAGCCGCACCCTAATGTCATTGCTGGCCCCAAACCTGCCACATGGGGGTTTTCACCGTCCTCCTGGCCCCATGGTGGTGGGGCTTTTTAGCTCAGATGGGGCTGATATTGAGGGAGAAATACTTGTGAGTCACACAGGTTGGTGGTCAGCACCCCACTGTCCCAGCTTGGGAAAAGGGGCTTACCTGTCCCAGATACAAGGAAAAGAACACACAAGTTCCTATTCTTAGACACACAAGTGGCCCTAACACTTTAATATGTTTGTATCTGAAAGTGGGTTGCAACAGCCGGGAAAGGGCTGCACATGTCTCAGGCAGAAGATTGCAGGGTCCTCATCCTACCATCATAAATAAAAACAGTCTTTTGGCCCAGGGCAGAAGGCACAATTTGCATATGGCAGCCTGGCAAGCAGATGTTGCTTGCTTAAAGTATCCCAGTATTACTGTCTCAGTGGGGGCGGGGGTGGGGGTGGCTAAAATAAACTCCATCGCTTGATGAAGAATGATGAAAATCCAATTAGCTGCAGCCATATGAGAGCAGGAGTCGCAGTTCTCGGAGTTGTAATTCATCACATGTGCACTTGTGGGGTTCTTCCTTCCCTGGCCACCTGGGATGCTTTAAAAGGGCATCACGGCGTTCTCCCTCCAGCACTAGCCAGCAATCCAGCACCAGCACCCAGCACCCAGCATGATTGGGCCCCTGCTGATGCCCTTGAATCCAAGAAGACCCTGCACATAACCCAGTTGTTAAAATCCTTCCAACTCTCTCAGCTTGTAGGGGATTTTAGAAGACATCTTTTTAATGTCGTTTTTAAAATGAAGTGCTTTTAGTGCTTTAGACTTTGAAGTTTCCATTCCTCATAACCTTCTGCTGGCAAAAGGTTTTGGAGCTCCTTGTTCCTCCAAATATGGCTATTTTCAGCTGAATGGACTCACAGGCTGATCGCCCACTGCCATTCCCCTTTCTGCCCCCCGACTGGCTGGTTGATGCCTTCTGATATCTGCATTCTTGGGCTCTTCTTGCTGGGCAGGAAACCTGTGACAGGGGCTAACAGGATGGCTGCTTGTGCCGCCCAGTGCCCCACTGCGCCCCCTCTGTCTTTTCCGAGGTCGCTGTGGCAGATGGTCTTTCCATGGCAGCTGTGAAGGGTGGTGGGGATTTTCCCTTCCTGGTTTCAGAGATATTTCATCAGCACTGGGACAAGGAAACCACGGTATCCGACAATCCCAGAACACATTCCCACACACCATAGGATTGCTCTGTTAATATTTTCCTCTTTTAAGGGCACAATCCTGGCTCTGCTTGGACAAGAAAAAGCTGAGAGCCGCATGCCTTTTCTTTCTCTCTGAGGACAGAATCGAGCCCTTAGTGGCCTTGTTTTTAGTCGTGTTAAGGCTTGTTTAAAAATAGCTGATGGATTGGGACTCAGCAGTTCTGTGTTCTCGTCCCCACTCAACCTTGAAGGTCACCAGACTGGGCAGCTGGACCTTTCCTGGACGCTGCCAGTGCGACAGCACCTTCTCCGATTCCTGAAGGTGGCAGGTGAGCTTCGGGGGAACAGAGTGGTGCCCACAGCTCTCTCCTCCAATACTTTATTGCCACCACCCAACGTCTGCTACCTGAGATGATGACCTCAATCGGTATCTCGGGAGGGCCGAGATACAGGGCATAGACAGGTACAGCACAATCTTGGGAATTCTTAGGTGGGAACCGGGCTCCATCAGACGCAGGGGGATGAGCTTCTGGGGAAAACACGTCTCGGGTTGCATGCTGAACGGCGTTAATTCCTTAATTTTTGCAAGACAAGGCAGTTCATTGGCTCAGAGCACACAGCCAGTGGATAGTCCAGACGTTCGGCTTTTCATGATGAGCCAAGTCACAAGTTGCGTACGCTATTCCTGGAATGAACTTGATGTACAACTTCAAGTGGGGAGCATGGAGATAATCCATGCAGCAGAACGAGCAGTGTTGCCAAATTCATTTGTTTAGGCCACGGGCTCCGAAATAGCACAGGGATGAAAGTGTGCTTCTAAGGGTCACTTCTCAGTCTCCCGCTGACATGCCGAGACTGCTCCCCGTGGGAACTGCAGATGGAGCACCGTGTGCCCTCGTCACTCTTGCCAATGAGATTTTTCAGTGCTGTATGACATCTCTCAGCACTTCCCTTTCGTCATCATGGTTTTTGGGGAAGTGGGCAAGAGGCAGGCATGGGACAAAAGAAACCTGTGAGACCCACAGGGCCTTTCTCAAACTTCTCTCTGTTCTCAGAGAATGATTATCTACATCTTTATGGAAGGAGTGATCAGGTAGGTATGTTCTGGATTATCCAGGGAAACGTGAATTAACTGTGCAGTGTCCCATTAAGGACAACCCATCTCTCTTCCCTGAGACAAGCAGAATGCCTCCTGCAGTCTGCCTTGTCGGGGAATTGTAAATAACCCAATTGAATAACCTCTCTCAATTATCAGTACCCACGTGAAGGCAAAAATCAAGATTCAACAGAGGTTTCTGTTATCTACTGCAGGTTTAGCACACTGCATGATTCTTGTTATTAACAAAAGATTTCATGTTCTGGATGCAGGTGCCAAGAAGCACAAGAAAGTCAGGGACCTGAACAGCCAGTTGAGGAAGACACATCCGCTTCTCAAAAGCAAACAGCATTTATTTGGACTTTCCACCTGAAGCAATATCTTGTTGACAGTCAGCTGCAAAAACTTCAGACTGATCGACGTTGTTTGTTAGGTCGAAATATTTCTAGGCCACCTGTCCATAAAATGTTTGAGGTGGCTAATATTTCAAAAGCAACTGAAAGATTTAATCTCTCAACCTTATTCTCCAATGTCTCCTGAGCTGTCTGCATTCCAAACCTGCTCCTCTCTAGTACCTGCAGTGTTTTGATGGTCCCTGGCTATCGATTTCTGGTGGCTATTAGCCATCAAAAGCTATCAGTACCCCTTTACACTAGCAGCAGGTAGCCATCATTTGAAGAAGCATCTATTAAAGGCTCAAGCTAAGTATAAGTTCAGATTAAAAAGCCAGCTCTTAATATGTGAGGATGTATTCACTCCCAAGACCAGAAGTATAGCATGCTTCTTTTATCAGAATTTACTTGAAGTCATATGTGGAACCCTAAAGCCTTCACTTTCATCTAAACTTCTTATGTTAAAATGCATTTTTACTTTCTTGAGCAACCAGGGTGGGGACGAGAGAGAGAGGGGCAGACGGGTTCATTTTTCAGCATTAAGGCTTCAGTGTGTCTTTCAGGTGGTCCAAGACCTGCATTAGCAACGCTGCGGCACTGAAATCCCAGATGCATGGCTCGAAGGCCCTTGCCACAGGTTCCCCCGACAAGGACGCGCTCTGTCCCGCTGCCTTCGCTGCCTTGCTCTGGAAGGCTCCCAAATGACGGGGGAGACGCGGAGCAGATGTTCGGGTCCTTGTCAGGCCAGCTGCTCTCGCGTACGGGCATCCCGCTCTGGGCCGCAGCTGCGGAGTGCCAGCAACAAAGCTCTGCCTGTCCCCTCCGGCCTGTCGGAGGCCTGCGGAGTGTCAACCTCGAAAGCACCACTCTTCAAGGCACCATGTCAATGGATTGCCGAGCGGGGAAAAGAGCGGGGTGGGGAAGGGCTGTGTGGAGAGGGAGGCGGCCGCAGGGCTGTGTGCGCCGTGGTTTTATGGCAAGGCAGCTCTGGACTCGGACAGAGCGCTGTGCCAACAGCCGGGCAAAAGACATTTCCTTCCCTCTCTGACTAATTGTTTCATCAGAGGGCAGCTCCCTGGAGATTATGGTGGGCTCCAGCCGCGCGTCCCCTCCCCAGACTTCCCCTCCAGGCGTCGGCTCGGGGGGTTTGGCTTGGCCTGAAAGATTTGACTGTCTGCTGAACCGGGGCAGATGGAGTTGTGTGGCAAAGCCTCTTCCTTTTTCTACAAGCAGGAAGCTTCGGCTGGGAAGTTCAAGTTCTGGCTCCGAGCTGGCTGCAGGCTACACTGGGGTGCCAGTGCTGCCCAGGGGCCAAATCCAGACTGTCTCGGGTCCAGCTTTGGCTGCCCCGGGTTGCCAGGAAGGTACCTGGTCTCTCCACACTGTTTGGAGGTTCCCTGGGTTTGGTTTACCCTTCTCCCCATAAAAGGTCGAATTCCCTTGCTTGGGGCTTAATTGCTGGCAGAAAGAATGTGAGGCTGTGAAAAGAGGGTTAGACCAGACTGGGAGAATCACCAAATCATGGAAGAGGTAGGAGATCTAGTTCCTTGTCTCCACCGGAGCTCCCCAGGTGACTTTGGCTCAGTCACTGCTTGTCAGCCTAACCTACCTTGCAGGGTTGGTGTGCGATTACAGTGGGAAGGAGAGGTTTTCCAAACGGAAACTTGGCCCTTCAGTTGAAAGAGAGGCAGTACCCTATGTCATGCTTGTCATGCGTCATTCATGTGGGCCCTCGGAATTAACATTTGCCTTCCGATCGCCTGGGTCTTGGGCAACGGTGGGCATTTGAAGCCTGGCAGCTCCGCAGCATCTGGAAGACCACCCTTTCTCTTTCTCGGGCCTAGCAGAAACCCTCATAGAATCAGGGAATACTAGAGTTGGAAGGAGCCATGAAGGCCATCTAGTCCAACCCCCTGCTGTTGCAGGACACCACGTTACACCATCCCACTCAGGTGGCTGCCCAGTTTCTCTTTGAATGCCTCCAGTGTGGGGGAGCCCCCCGCCTCTCCAGGCAGCTGGTGCCACCGTTGTATTGCTCTGACATTGAGGAAGCTTTTCCTGATGCCCAGCCTGGATCTGGGTTGTCGCAGCTTTGAGCTGATTATTCCATGTCCTACACTTGGCATCCGCAAGAAGCGATCTTGACCTTCCTCTACAGGCCTGCATTGGAAGTCCTCCTTGGGGCTGTGTATAACACCCTTGCCAATGGGAATCGGCCCCAGTACAAACCCTGTATTCAGGAGCCATTGTTCAACAGAGAACACGCCTCACCATGTGGACCTCAAGCCGATGGGCCACCAAGCAAAATTGCCCTTGTGACTGGCTGGTTTTGACAGACAGTATCTCCCACCTCCAAACAACCCTGCCCACGCCTTTTTAAAGCCCTGGCATGTCATACGCAGCATAACTCTGCACCGAAATGCTCTCCATGCTGCAAAAAGCATGCATGCTATTAACAAAGGAGCGTGACAAAAGGTTCTCCCGCTGCTAGCGCACGGGCCAAGCACCCTCTTCGCGCCCATCAGCCGCTCGACACATGAGCTCAAGGTGAAATGGGTAATCCTCCACTGCACACATGAAAGCATGCCAGCGTCTCTTCCGACATGGAGATTGTCTCCATGTAGACAAAATGCCCCAATGAAGCCACCTGCTTCTCCCTTCTTCTCGCTCAAACAATCCCTCGCCCGGCACTTGATTTTTATTTTGGTTAATTGTTTGCTGGCCTCAGTGTCCGGAGACCCCGTTCTCTTTGTGAGAAGCCGCAGTGCATTATGAGACAAAGCCGCCCCCCTCCCTGGACCGCTGGCCTCGGGACTTCAAAAGATGCTGAAGGATTAAAGAAAGAACAGGTGCGTTGTGAGGAATGGGAGGGAGCAAAAAGTCAACAATGCAATTCAGACACATGTGTGTTACATTTTCTTTATCTGGAAGGAAGTGAATTCCCTCCCCTGCCCCTCACCCCCAGCTTGTTTGCTGGTTTCTTTGGGATAGCGGGTGTGATGCACAGATTGTGGCTGGCCCTGAGACGGAGATGGCTCCCCGTAGAATAATCCTTCGACGTCCACAGCTTGCTCTCCCCACCCAACTTGCGATCATTTCCTTCTTTTAGGCTTTGTGGCTTTGGAGTTAGGATTTTAATGGCATTTAAGCCTGGCCTTGTGTTTTATATAGGTTGTTAACAATGCTGTAATGAAGGGTGCATTGCAGGGAAGCAGAAGCCACGGGGCTTCATGGGGCCATGGCGTTCTTAACCGGCACCCTCCTGCCTTTTATTTTCATATGAAGGTTTCTGCTAAAAGGGCATCGTGGTCATTATAGCCCATGGGAAACTCTAGGAAGAGGAAAAGGAGTGCCACAGCACCCTCAATCCCATGTTCCCCAGCAAAAGGTCCATGTCCCCTCCCAAATGCACAATCCTGTACAAGTTCAGACAGAAGAAAGACTTTGAGCAGGTCATTTCATAGAGCAACCTGGCTCCATCCAGGCCTGTTTGGCCAACACTGACGGGCAGCCTTGGATCTCCAGGGTCTTGGAGACTGGAAAAGCTCTCTGGATTTTTCCAGCCCTTCCTGGGTTGCCGGGGGCTGAACCCAAGACCCCTGGCATGCAAGGCAGGCACATTAGCACTCAGCTTCAGCCCTCTTCTTCACAGAGGGGCTTTATGACCAGCTCCTGCAATAACAAGCGATTAACAGTAAGATGTGAACAGCGGCAAAATCCATCCCTGGCCTGTTTGCATCAAGTTAAGTCAAAAGGGTGTGAGCAGAAGCCTCACGAGTCAGTGGGGCCCATTCTAATTAACCCTCTGTGTGTGTGTGTGTGTGTGTGTGTACACCCGATCTCAAGCTGGCCTAATTGTGTCCCTGAACTACAAAGTTGCTCCAATGCTCCATTTAATACCTTTTCCATTACATTGGAGACCCTGCCAAATACAGCTTTATTTAAACTAAGGCTCAGCTGGGGTCTATTTGACCCAGAGATTGGTTCGATAAGATGCTTTCTTATACTCCTGGGAGAGCGAAATTTTTATGTGCAAGAGGGACATTGAGCCAATGTGGAAGATCGTTTCACAGCACGGCCAAGACAAACGGTACTTCGTGACTTTCTGTCTGCATGAAGATTAGTGGTGCGGAGGAGAGTCTGTCTTTGCAGATGATTGATTGATTGATTGATTGGGTTGGTGATGACGGAGGAGTGAAAAAAGTAAGAGAGGCATGGAAGGGTAATTTCCTGTGATCCCGACAGCGTTCGGAACTGTAATAGCCCTCGCTACCTGGGAAAGAATCCCACTTTCCCAGCCACAGCCTAATGCTGGGAGAATGCGATTTTGCACGCAGACAAAGCATCTTCTCAGAGAAAGAGGTCCAGTTCTCATGCAGCTGAATGAACGAAAATGGTCCACTGGTTGGGCAACTTTGAAGTTCATCATTTTGCAAGGCAGGACTGGCCCCAGTGCATGTGACTATTCCTTCTTCTTGCTTTCTGAACAGATTTTTTTCCACCATAAGAAAAAGACAGACAAAGTAACGGGAAAATGGGAGGACATGAGTGGAAGGCACCACTGCCTGGGTCCGCTGTAGACTCGTGTGTCTGAGGCGGAGAGACGGCCCAGGGAAAACACCCTGGATGGCTTGTTGTGGAATTAATTCTCTGTTGATCTGAAATCAGGGCTTGGCCAAAAGTACACATTGTTTTTCATATATATATATATATTTTGTAGTGGCAAAATGTTTCCACCCGCTCTTGATGGGGTTTTGTTTTGGGGGAAATATGAACTTCCTTTGTTTTCAGTGATGTTTGCCAAGTCTGAGTGATTATAGGGCGGGTGATCATGTCCTCAGTTTCACAACATGATCCGATCCCTGATTGGCAAAGACCACCCACGGGACTAATCCAGGATGCATTGCTGCACGCAGATATCAGCACTGAACCAAACCTGATTGGTTGTATACCACTGTTGTTATGTGATTCCTGATAGGGTTGCCCAAGTGAGTGAGTGAGTTGTAAGAATTCCTTGCATGAAGTGAACTGGTGCGGATTGGGGCAGAAACTTCAGTGAGTGCTCAGCGTGTGTGTGAATGCAAATAACCTTCAAATAACTGAAGATCCTTTGGACAGCTCTGGTCTCTTTCTCAAATGCCTTCATCAGCTGTTGGTTGGACCAGCCACCATTGCCCAGCATGAAATAGGGAAAGCTAGGTACAAGCCCCATTTGACCACAAAGCCTCAGACTGGTCTGTATTTCTCAACCAAATCTACCTCGAAGAGGTGTTGTTTGGTGCAAGGAGAGAGAACCACGCGCACTGCCATAGCAGGAATAAACACATAATAAGAAAGTCCTCCTTTGTTTGTTACTGCTTTGCAAATAGGAGAAATAAATGGCCAACCAATCAGGAACAGCAATGGATGGAAAGAGAAGCAGAAATGGAACCACAAGGATTCCAACCATCCATCCTTGCATAATGAGAAGATTCTTACAGTGGGAGGAGAAATATCTATGGAAATGCAGACGGGTTGCATTGAGCAGGGCCTGAGAAAGGTTGACAGTGAGGCCGAGAAGCAGCGAGGCAGCCGCGAGAGGGAACGACGGGGGACCGGTCTCCTGAAAAGGGGGGCAAAGAAGTGGGAGAGAAGCCCCATTGTGTGTCGGGCAAAGAGGGTCACCAACAAGTTAAACTGGTTAATGTGTTGGAGAAGCTTCCTTAGCACGGCGGTAAGAAAGCAAAGCTGCAGGACAAAGGGTGGAGGGGGAGCGTTCTTTGCAGAAAAGCCGGCTCTCTTTAAAAGGATTTCTTTTCTATTCTGTCTGTTGAATGGAACTTCGTGTGACTCCTTCAAGGCGAAGGCTTCCCCCCACTCTTTCTCTCTCGCTTCGGTGGCGGGGGGAGCAGAGCCAGCTTCCCTCCCCTCTACATTCTTCTCTCCACAGCAACCTCAAACCCCCTTGTCTGTCCCATTATCCCTGCCATTGTTGCAGTGGGAGATGGTCCAGGGGACACCAACGGCCCTGGGGAACGTGTCCCCCATGCATAGCTGAGTGGTTCCTTATGCGTACGGTCCAGGCTGGCTTCTCACGTTAGGGCTGGGCTTATAAATGGGGATGAAGAGCATGGAATGCCCCAGCTGGCCAAAATGTTCTTGAACGCCTCACCTACGCGGCCCAGTCCTGGCTCCAGGTTTGGGGGAACCTGGGCAAGACACGTTTCCCCACCACTGAGCGACCTTCTCACCACCATGGCCACCAGCTGCTGCTGCTCCTCACCCTCTTCCTCCTCAGGGCTACCACTCACCTGCATGGCAGTAGCTTCTCCATCTCCTGCATCCCACTGTGTTCTCTGGGCCACAGCAAGAGGTAGGAGAAGAAGCCACTTGCAGTGGTGAGAGGAGCAATGCATCATGGATAATCTTGTCCGAGTGGACCCTCAGCCACTGCCCAGCGATTCTGGCTCCTGGCGCTGGTCCTGACATACCTTCGGCTGCTTCGATGAGGAGCAGCCCTGACCAGGTACATCTCAGGTGCTACCAATGCTACCTGCAGGGCCTTGAGGGATGGGCAGAGTTGGGCCATGTGTCCTCAGCTTGGAAGAGGTGGGGACTGCACATGGAGAGCGAGGTCTGAGCTGGCTGGAGGCGTTGTGCAGCTGGCAACCGAACCCCCGTTGCCGTCACTTATTCCACACCCCATCAGAGATACAAACAGGAATGCTGGTCACCTGGTCAGGGCCTTGCACAAGATGATGCATGTCAATTTAAATTATAATAATTATTTCTAAATTTGAATTTATACTTACAATTTGCATGCAGTTTTCATGCAAATAAGGCCCTCTATTTTGTAGATGCATGTCTTCTGTTTTGGCTATTTTCAACTGGCCACCTGAATCTGGGATGAATGGGTGAAACTTGGACCAAATTAAAAGCTGTTGTGGATCTCTCTGTCTCTCTGTCTCATACACACATGCCCTGAAGAGGGCATTTGGAAAGTAAGTGCTGCCTTTAATTTGCATAATTAACAAGACACCCCATTTTCTTAGAGCCCCTTTTTCCTGCCACAGCCTAACCCTGTTCAGCCCCCTGCAGTCCTCCAATTCAGTCCGAGAAGAAAAGAAAAACTCGTCATTTGGATCCACACCAATCCTCTGACCACATTTCAACCGAGCACTTAACCAAGGACAGCAATTTATTTTGAAATTTGGGACTCTGGAACTATTGCCTTAAAAGGGGGTTCAGTCCTTTGCTGGCAGATCTATGGACCCTGATTACATCGAAGAGTTGACAGTTGTGTTCTGCCTTAATCACAGTAACCTTCAACATTTTTGTGGACTTTCCAAAAGCCGAAATGCTCAAAGGAGAGGTCTTCTGTCTTGCTACCTCCCTTCCCATGTTGGCAGCATAAGCTGTCTTTCCTTTCCCACCCAGAGGAGAGCTGCTGAAAATCACACACATCTGTGCTTGTCTAAACATTGTGTACAAAATTACGCATTTGCAAAAGAGCAGCAGGGAGGGACAATAGAACGACCATGCTCACAGAAGTGGTCGCTCATAGCGATGGAAGAGAAATTCTTTTCCAGTTTGGATCGGATATGAATTTACCCAAAGTTCTCAGCATTCAGGACAAAAGAATGTGAGAGTTTAGACATGCAGATATGGCGAGAATCGATTCACCCATCCATCCAGCTTCACAGCTTTCCTGGCTTTGAGACCTGGATTCGGGATTGCTACGGGCTATTCATTGGTTGTTTGTCGGCAGGCACTTCATAGTCCATTTCATGCTGGGAGTAACTGCACCTCTTGAATCCGGCCACTGCCAAATTCAGTGTGGCAAACCATGGTGGTACAGAGAAAGCATAGAGCAAGCCATTGTTTCTTATTGTAGTGTCTAAAGACCACATTTGCCATGGTGAAATGGCACGGCTGGGGTCAGGCAACGCAACAGGCCAACAAGGGAGAAAAACACCATGGCTTGCCGTGTTGTTTGAACCCAGGCAGTGTCAGTGATGGCTTGTTCACATGTGTAAGTAAGATACGATGGTTGCAGTCATCAAGGGAGGAAGATCATCTGTGAACAAGACTGGGGGGCAGATTTTAATTGGAAACAGCAGGGGGTTGGGCCCAACGGCCTTCATGGCCCCTTCCAACTCTACTGTGCAATGAGTCTATGAACCTTCATTCTGTGGTAGCTTCAGATGCAATCAGACTGTACGCCTGGAACTTCAGGGGTTATAAGGGATTAATAGTGGTTGGCTGGTTTTTAAAATCCCCCCCTTAAGGACTTAATGTATATAATGTATATATAGAACACACATAAAGGATCTGTGTGTGTGTGTGTGTGTGTGTGTGTGTGGAAAAGAGCCTGCAGAAGCTTGCCATTGTAATTTCTCAGCATAATGGAATGCTTTCTTCATGGCTAATCAAGGATAGTTAACCCTTCTGCTTTTCCCTGGGGAAACAGTTGTTTAATCTCTTAACCACGTGAAAATATACACTTTGAGAGAGACCTGCATTGGGAAAGAATAAGGTTGTCCAGAAAAAATGGCTTCTAAGAAAACAAAGGTGGGAATTCCCCACCCTGCCCAGAGGGAAAAGGAAAGGCCCGTGAACATGAATCCTGGCATAGTTTCGTAATAACTCACCCCTGGTCATCCTGCATCTTTGCCCCAGTCCCTTCCAGATGTGCTTGAAAACAGCTCCTGGCCTCCCTTGCAGCTGCCCAGCCTCTCTGTGAACAGGGCACACCAGTGGCACCCATGGGGATCGGGCCCCTGTTCCCATTCCCCCGCTCCAGCCTCACTCCAATCCGGGCCTGAGCCCCATCTCTCTTGCAGGGGAGGGGAGGCGTCTCTCCAGCTCTCCCCCAGGGAAGGGCTGGCACCCAGGCACTGGCCTGGCAGAAGGCCCTCCCTGCCGCCTGCCCTGCTAAACCAGGGAGAGGCAACCTCCAGATGTTTTGGACTACAACACCCATCATCCTTGACCACCAGCTAAGGCCGAAGAAAGCCCTCATGCAAAACGTCTGGAGGGCGCCGGGGTACTCTAAACAATCAGTTAAGCATGCAAATGACAAATTCTCGGCTTCTCTCCAAACCCACAGCCAGTGTCAAATCCGTTACCCTTCCTAGCCTTGAACCCCGAGACATCCTGTCTCAAGTTACTGTTTCAGCCCAGAATGCTTTGATCGCAGGCTTCTGTAATACTGGGAATATTCGACCGTCTCTGATTTTCTTCCCATCCCAGCTGCTATTGTTTCTAGGGAAGCGTAAACATGGAATCGAAAGGGGTGTGGAGGGGGACAGGAAAAACTTTCCCCGTTCTTCTGTGTTAGCCCCCTAAATGACCTCCAGCATCACCAAATAATCCTCCAAAAGCAAATTCTTCCTGGATTATATTTTAATATCTGCAAAGCCTCAAGTTGAAAAGGAAAACAAACGGGAGAGAGCTCGCGGATCTCCCAGCGGAGGACGGGGAGAGCCAAACGAACAGCATGGACGGATTAGAGGGAAGAGAGGGGGCTGGCCTGACCCCACGACGGGCAGAAGAGAAGCTGGTGGAGCAGCAACGCCGGGCCAATGAGGACTCGGCATCGGACTCTTGGAGAACCTAATCTGGAATCCATAATTGGATCTCCCCACAACGTTGCTTGAGAGTGCCCCTGATTTGGATCAAGGCCATAATGCTGGGGGCAGCCAGTCCCTTTGCTCTCCTTTCCACACCATAAAGCCACTTCTCAGAACTCTGTGAAACAGAGCACCCACCTCTTTTGGGAACAAGACATTGGCTGAATGGTCCAGGACGAAGGATGTAAACCCAGTGGTGCTTTTAATGTCGGACTTTGGGAAAGATGTCCTGGGCCTATTGGGTTTTTTGAAGCAAAAACTAATATCAGACCCAGTCAGGGAAACACGGTGTGTACAGACGAGCATCCAGAGTTCTCCTTCCACCACCGACAGCCTAACTTGCTGCAGGCCTGTGTTAAGAGCCCTACTGCAGGGCTGTATATAACCCTGATTAATTACGTCCCAACAGCCGCATGGTGCTGAAGATTCAGCAAATGATCCCACATACACACAGAGCTCAAGGCAGACGCGCTTAATGCCTTCTGCAAAATCCCTGCTAAGAAGCGAGCTATTCCCCGCCATCCGATACAAGGCACATCCCGTGGCGCTATTCCTCCTCTGTGTTCCTTCTATCTCCATGACCCAGTTTTTTCCACAGCATTCACAAGAACTATGAGCATCCCAGTCTCTTGTTCTCCTTCTGTTTCTTGCTGCTCTTTTACTCTCCCTGCCTTTGATTCTCATTTTCAGGCCTGGGTGGGACAAAGTGAGCTTGGCAAGTCTCTCTCCCGGGGCCCTTCTCTTTCCATTAGCCTTTGCAAACAAGTGTCACATTTAGAAGACGGACAATGCAGAACACTAATACCCCAAAGCAAGCAGATCGGGTGTCGGTGGCTTCAGGGATCCCAAAAAGCTTTTTCACTGGGTCCTTTTATTTTCTTCTCTTTTTTGGAAGAAGAGCTTTTCAGAAAAACTCAGTATCTCTCAGATTAGGTTTTCTCCCCAGAGTAACCTGTTGTACCCCATTGTCCCGATGGCTGTGGGAATCGAAAGGCTCGGAGGTTAAACGACAATAGAGAATGGGATTCTGCCCCTTCACTTTGCCAAATGCAGGCCTTTCTTCTCTCTTTCCTCTGTCAATAGACCCTGGCATCTTTACAGTATTCGGGACTGCCACCTTTTAACCTGGCATTGTATGGATCTGGGGCTGCCTTTCATTACATCAAGGGGACACGAACAATTCGGCGATCCTCAAAGCGGGGTGGCGGGCTATCCAGTTTCTTTTCAGATAGATCGAAAAGCACCCTGCTTCTTTTCTGCAGTTATGAACTACCTCTGGCCTAATTCTAGTGATTTATTTGTTTATTTATGTATGGGCTGCACTTACAAGTCCCTTCAGCATAAGCTCTCCTCGGGATGCCTGCACAGTTAAAAGAATAGAACAGTATACATTCGGTGGGAACATCGAAAAGACAGATGGGCTTCAGACATGATAACCCACACTCAAGGATTAAGGATGGGTCTCAACCCATCACAAACTATGGTGAACAACCCAGCAACATAAAACAGGTTCTCTTCATGGGTTGTTTCTAGTTAACAAGCCATGGCTTGTAAGTGCAGCCCAGTTCAGACAGTGCAATAACCCAGGTTTCAACCACAACTTATGGTTCATCAACCCACACGTAACCCATAATCAGTCTTGAGTGTGAGTTATCTGTTGTCTGAACCTAGTCGGCTGCTTTGAGGAAAACCCAGATTAAAATTTATGGTTGATTAAGGCTGCAATCCTGTACACTGATACTGGGAGTAAGTAGCATTGAATTCAATGGGATTTACTTCTGGAAAAGAGATGTATTTCCAGGGAGTCATGTGCTCCCTACAACCTGGCCCAGTTAATACTCTGGCTGCAGCACCCTGGACCAGCTTAAATTTCTGAAGCGCTTTCAAAGGCAGCTCCATAAAAACAGCTCCACAAAGAACACATTAAAGTAATGCAAAGGGAAATTGCTTATTTTCTTGCTTTACAAAAACAAAAAGTCAAACTGATACAGTATTTTAGAACACATTGAGCAAATCAGTGTACAGACTAATAGTTAATCCACTGAGATTTCTATTAAGCTATCTTAAAGATTGCATAAAAATGGTTATTAATGTAACTAAAGCTGCCCGAAGTCTCAGTAGCTGCTCATTGGAAGAAATGCAGACTCCCTTGCTATCAGATTAGTTTTTTTAAAAAACTGGGACACGCCCCTGATAATGAAACTTTATTATAATATCTGTGTAAGTGAATATCATTTATTAGGAAAAGACATTGCAAAAAACATGTTGCACATATTTTGATTAATTCTCATTGAATGTTCTTCTGCAATTTCATGTGAATTTAATGTAGAAAGAATTTATTTCTTACTTGACCTTGCAACGTTGCAAGAAGGTGTTGTTTAAAACAAAACAGAATCGGAAGGAAGGATCACATCTTCCAGGTAATTTCAAATTGTGGTGTGCGGAAAATGTGCCATGCCTTTAGACTCCTCCTCGGAGGGCTGCAGGAGTAAAGAGCAAGCATTCTTTGCACTGGAAAACATCTGGGAGGGAATAACTCCAAAGGGATTCCCCTCGCAGCTGCCTCTTGCACTGAGAGAACCAGTCGAGTGAGTGAAATTTACCCCAAGACAAACAAAAGGCTGTTTTGGGAGCAGGTCCAAGGTGTACGGGGGCCGGGCCAGCTGCAAAAGAGACACGAGCTGTCTTTGCAAGGTTGTTTTGCAAGACCTGTTGGGCTATGCTGGTTGCAGACGGCTTC
Organism: Varanus salvator macromaculatus; assembly: GCA_023646645.1. Lineage (NCBI taxonomy): Eukaryota > Metazoa > Chordata > Lepidosauria > Squamata > Varanidae > Varanus > Varanus salvator. The sequence continues at coordinate 3,889,350 of JAIXND010000852.1, read as the reverse complement.
CCTGCCCCCTTTCTCCCTGCACGTATGGAAAACTGCTCTCATCCGCCAGTAAACATCCAGGGAATGCTTAGGGTTAACTCTGTCCTTCCTTTGGGATGCCTCAGAGCCGAGGTAGGAAGAAAACATGGAGAGGTTTGGAGGCAGCTGCCAAAGTTCACAATAGAAAAATAGCTAGCTGTTTTACGTTGTCTTTTTTTACAACAGGGCGGATGAGCAGAGCAGGAAAAAGGGGAAGCCGGGTGGGAGAGAGGGAGAGACAGAGAGACTTTCCTAAACAGGGGTCCCATTGAAGGCAGGGTGCCGTTGTCCGGGCAGGAAATTGTCAGGTGCCTTTGCAATCCAGGAATTTGCGGTGAAAACAAGATGAACAAACATTTGTTCCACGTACAGATACTGGCTAAGCTGCCGGCCAAATCTTTTTTTGACATTGGCAATTGGTGGGGGGCGGGGCACCTTCCCCCAGGCCTGAAACAAGGGACTAGGGGAGGGGAGGCTGCTGGGCACACAGCTCTCTCCTCCAAGACCTTGCTACCGCCTCCGAAAATCTGCTGCCCGAAGTGAAGGGGAAGACACCCTCCAGGGGTTTGACTCCCTCCATGAATGGGCCTTCTCACCCCATGGCCACCAGCTGCCCTTAAGGGCCATCTTCTTTCTCATCGTGGCTACCACATGCCTGCTTGGCAGGCAGTGTCTGTGAGCGTAGAGGTGCAGGGCACCTCCTGCTTCTCCTTCCACCACCTCCATGACAGGTGAGCAAGGAGGCTGCAAATGTGAGGAAGAGAAGAAAGCCCAGGGAGCTGTTGTTCCTAGGACCCTGCTGGGTTGTGGGCTCTTGGCCAAGGCCCGGTTATGCCCACCCTGATGCTGCTCCTGTGCAAGTTGACTCAGGCCAAAGTCATACTGGTATTCACCTCAGTGCTGTGTTTTCCGCTCTTCAGGCTGTGCTGTGGAGTCAAGGAAGCCAAAGGCAGGCTCTGGAGATCCAGGTTCAAGAGGGCCTTCTCTGCGGTGGTGTCCCGTCTTTGGAATGCGCTCCCCAGAGAGGTCCACCTGGTGCCGTCGTTATTTGTTTTCCGGTGCCAGGCTAAGACCTTTTTATTTAAAGCTTATTTTAATTGTTAAATTATTTGTATTTATAGGATTTTAAATTTTTAGCCGAGATGCACCGGAGTTTTAAATAATTTTTTTATTGTTATATTGTTATTTATTTATGTATTTTGTTTCTGTTGTGAGCCGCCCCGAGGCTTCGTTGCGATGGGGGCAGCATAAAAATGTTTCAAATAAATAAATAAATAAATAAATAAATAAATAAATAAATAAAAGCCTGCCCTGCAACAAAGTGTAGCTCAGCTTTCCCTGGCTCAGAGCCAATCCCTCCCCCCTGGGTGGTTGTGTGAAGGTGCAGGGGAGGTGGGGAGGGAATAAAGACATAGTAAAGCAGCAAAAGCAAACTGGGTAGATGATTCTTGTTCAACTGGGAAATCCCAGCATGCATTAGGTCTGGGACGTTTTGGGAAATTGAGCGGTGGGCCACCATTCCAAGCCCCTACAGTGCCTTTGAGCGATGCATGTGAAATACGGGAGCCTGGAGAATACCATGGACTGACAGAAAGATGAGCAAGGCGGTCCTTGATCAAGTCAAGCCAGAACTGCCCCTGGAAGCAAAAATCATGAAAAGGGAGCTGCCGTGATTTGGGGCACGTCATGAGAAGGCAGGGCTCCCAGGAGAAAACCATCGTGCTGGGGAAGCTCGAAGAGGAAGACCAAGCACGAGATGCTTCACTCCATCAAGGAGGCTGCAGGAGCAGGGCAGGGCAGGCATTCACGGACAGGATTGCCGAATTCCAAGACAACATGACAGCACACCATGACAAAGACGGAGGATCCAGGGTAAGGAGCCTGGTGGAGCAGCTCTGAGCCACACTGCAGCTTGCGGGAAGCATCAGCTGACGAGGAACTCGAACTAGTCTTGCTCCTAAGGAGGCGGTGGCCACTGTGCTTCTTAAAGAGGATCCCCCACTAGAAGAGTGGTCAGAGGACAATCCTCTATTTGAAAATCTTCTGTATTTGAAGGGTGATATCCCCTTTAAGCCTGGCTTCTAGGTATGGCCCCCAAGAAGCAGAAGGGGCCTTCAAGTGTTGTCTATGCCTGCCTTGAAGCTGGATAGCAGAAGGAGGGCAGCCGGTTCACCTTGATGAGCACCACCTCCTTAGGATGAGCCATATTCTATTTCTCTTGAAATCATTTCTAAATTTTCGTCGACATCCATCCCTTTATACACGTGTTGTGCCGGGCTCTCTCTGGCTTCAGTGATAACCCTTTCGGCTGCTCAGAAGTAGCCACGCTTGGGATACCATTCTGCATCAGAAACAAACCAAACAACAAATTTCTTTCAAAGACAAAAGATGGGACGAAACAGGGATGCTGATCTACCAGGGCAAGGGTCCGAAAATGCGGACTGTCCCTGGTAAGTAGTGATTGCAGGAGTACACAAAACCTCCCTCGTCCTGTAAAATGCAGCCAGTTTCCTCCACGGATATTCGAATAAAGGGAAGCACAGAAGGGTAGCCGGGCCTTGGCCGAACTGCAGATCTTTGCAGGTGGCTGGTTTTCTGGAATCCTTCCCTATATCATATGACTTCGCTGAAGAGAAAACACAGCGGGCTGTAAGGATTTGCTTCCATCGCTGACCATGTTAATTACGCTGCAGAGACGAGGCGCTGTGCTATTTTTCTGGTGCCTAGAAATTAACCCAGACGTGGACAAATAAGGGAGCTCAAATGTCTCTGCAAAGGAACACAGAAGGTAGTTCTTGAAACAGCGCGGGCAGCCCACACGGTCCAAGGAGAACAACTGCATCAGTGGGAAAAAGCAGCCCGGGGCACCCGCTTGCACAGCATTCGCACGTGCAAAATTCTGCGCAAAGCTGCCCGTTTTGAATCAATGGCGCTGCACTGAAATGGAAGTAGGATGTCTCTCAGTATAGCAGGAGAAACTGGGACAGGGATCCGTGTGCCTGTTCAGCCTGTGAATTTGGTGCTGAGGGATGGCTTAAAGGAAAACTCGGTTGGGTTTTTGACCTGAAACCAGACTGGATAGCAGTGAGAGGCAGTGTGGTATAGTGGTTGCAGTACTGGACTGGAACTGCCTCTCTGTTCCTCATGGATCAGTCTGTTTAGCTCTCATCTGTCTAGTTTTGTGTAGTGCTTACTTATGGGTTGTGCACATCAGAAATCATCCCGCAGAGATTCAGGCTGGGAAATGGGCCCCACACCCACCTGTGCTGGGAAGTCCATGGGATGCGTCGAAGAAAGCTCACAGGTCATTCCCAAGGGCCCCCTTCCAATACCCCGTTCCTCTGGTCAGGATTTCCTAGCTCCAACCCATTTCTAACGCACTTCCCTGACAATGCTAGCTGGGACTGCCCTTCTTTGACTTAAATATGATTCACTCTGCCCCTTTCTTGATGCCAGGAATTTCCCTCAGCTGCCTAATTAGCTTTGCCGAAGAGATGTCAGCAATCGGTTTTCCAAGCCGTGAAGGAAACCACCCCGCACAATGAACACCAGGGATCGAGGCAAATTCCCAAGGAGTCGTCCCGATGCTCTGAACGGAAGGATACATCCTGTCACTCACGCTGGGAACAGACTCGCAGAAGTTTTGTCCTGGGTCCTTTATGCCGGGCTTGGAACTCTCCCTTGTGTTCCTCCATCCCAGCCAAGCTGAAAGCGTTAATCAGCCAGAAACTCTTTTACAAAGTGTGGACTGAGCCCTCTTTGTCTGAGAGCTTTTGGGTTTTGGGGGGAGGAATAGAGAGACGAGGCAGGGAGAGCTATTTGACATGGATCTGGAATGCCCGGGACAATGGCAGCAGCCACCTCTTAATTGGGACACGGCTGCAGTTACGAGCTGGGGCAGAAGCAGCAGAAAGTTTGCTTCCGCTTGGGAGGAGCCTGGGCAATGTGGGAACTGGTGAGCAATCCAGGAAAGGTGTGTGGGGGGGGGGGGAGGAAAGAGAGCACCCAGGAGCATGCTAATGAGGAACAGCCCCCCTTCGGATGCTGAAAACGACCCTTTTCCAAAGGAACGCTGAGCGAAGGTCTGCAAAGATGTTCGCTCATTTGTGGTGCTTCCATCCTGCCCCATAGTTGGAGCCCTCACTGCAGTTAAAGCTGGAAAGAATGCCAACCTGATAAGACATCATTTAACGCTTTCCACAGTTTAACACTGCAATACAACTGAGCAACACACACCCACACAGAACCAAGACACAACCCCACCGCCTTGAAAAACAACAGCTGGAAAGGTGGGAGAATAAATGCTCTTCAGGTGGTGGTGAAAAGTTTGCAATGCTGGTGAGCATTTCTGAGAAGGGTGTAGTACCACTGAGGTACCACCACTAACGAGGCCCTGCCTCAGACAGATGCTTGCGGCTGGGTTAGCAGGGCTGACCTGCTTGGGCCTTCGACCACCCACTGGGATTGGCAGCCTTCCAGCTGGCCTTTGCAGCTGGGCTTCCTGCATGATGTGAGGACTTCATTTATATATTAATAATGTCCGGACAGGGACTGCAGGTGGTGCAGTGGTTTAAACCGTTGTGCTGCTGGGCTGGTAGATCGAAAGGTTGCCGGTTCGAATCTGCACAATGGGGTGAGTTCCCGTTGCTCCGTCCCAGCTCCTGCCAACCTTGCAGCTCGAAAGCATGCAAATGCAAGTAGATGAAAAGCTGCCACTTTCGGTGGGCAGGTAACAGCGTTCCGTGCACTTCGGTGTTTAGCCATGCTGGCCACATGACCACGAAGACTGTCTGCGGACAAACGCTGGCTCCCTCAGCCAGGAAACGGAGATGAGCACCGCCCCCAAGAGTCAGGCATGACTGGACTTAATGTCAAGGAGAAACCTTTACCTTTAATGTCAGGACAAAATGAGCCAAAGCTGAGATGGCTGCTAAAAGTCTGACAGTGGAAGAGCAGCTTTAGACTTTGTTGGGATTCCTGATCCAATCAGGAATCCATGTTGCAAGTCTTGCCTCCCTTAGAAATGCTAATAGATCTGTCCTGCTCAGGTATACCTGTAGATATGCAAATTGTTTACCTGCCCTGAAGGTTCTTCTTCTCTTTGTCTTGTCTCAGTCCTGATTGTTTTACCCCAATGTGCCTCTAGTGTCCCTTGTATGTGCCCCCGCAGCTGATCCCCCCTCCCCAAACTGTGAAAGTAACTGCCAGCATGCCACATGGTGGGCATGTCGTGAGCAGAGCCAGCTGGAGCCAGGGGTCAGACTAGATGGCCCGGGAGGTCCCTGTCTGACTCGCTCTGTTTCTGTGTTTCTATGGATTCCCTCCGTGTCTGAATACACTGGCCATGATCTCTTGACTGTCCACCTCCAGCCAACTCTCAGGGGACGCTTTTTTCACTTTTGTCAATTACATCTATATATTTATGATTTCTTTGCACTGCTCAAATCTCTAATACCCTCATAAAATCTATAAGCAGTTTTAGCAGGAGCTGATGCTGATCTCTGTGTTAGAGAAAGCATGGAAGAGCTAGGATAGGCCCCTTCATTTTTTAATTTTCCGTTCATTTTCCTGCTGGCCATGCAACAGGAAAGGTTATCTCTGCAGAGAGAAAGCAGAAACCTGCATATTAAATTGAGCTGTGCATTTTCAGTTAACCTTGCATCTTTAGCATGTCCTCACAACACGTAGCTGACTCTCTAGCCCTTTAAGGGGCTTCTAGTTGCTGGGTTCTAGCGGCATGCATTTAAGTATCTGGAAAGACTTGAAAGACTTCATGCAGGAGGGCCGCAGGCTGATGTCACTATCCTGGGAAGGTGGAATCTGATAAAATTCCATGAATGAGGCCAGATCTTTGCAACTCCATTGCAATTCTGAGGAAAGGCACCAGCCAACCCCAAACAAAAAATTTCCAACCAAGGGCTTTGCTGGTTCGCAAGGCTGGTTAATTCCAACAGAAAGGGCTTGTGTGACAAGCAGTGCTGAAGAAGCCTGGCTGCTCTGTGGCCAGAGGGAGCAGCTGCCAGGAGAAGTTTCTCCAGAGCGGAACAAAATGTCTCCTTGGAGCACGGGAGACATGGGATGGAAACTCGGGCAGAGCACATCCAACTTGGCAGTGTGGAGAAATCGAGCCTTTCCATTGGCCTTCTGCAGCCTGTCTTTGATTACAGCAACCATCATCCCCAGCCACCATAGCTACCAGGCAATCGCCATAAATCAGGGGTGCAGAACCTCTTTCTCAAAAGTCAGATTTGGCCAGCGGAGGGGCGGGGGGTGGGGTGGTCCTGACCCTTCCTCTTTTCCCCTGATCGTTGGTCGTTTGGTGGTCTTCTCCCTTTTGCATGCTTGGAAAGGTTATTTGTTGGCTGTAAGTGCTTTAAGCTACAAAAAGGTGGCATTTTGGCCCTGTCCCCTTGGCTCTGGCTCCCACCCCCCTCTGGGATGGCTGCCCCCCCAAGAATGCTTCTGGAACTGAATCCAGCCCTCCCTTCCCACCGGAAAAAAAACCCATCCACCCTGCTGCCCTGGATCATCCTCCCCTGACTTAAACACTGACCGAGGAAGAATTCTTATGGCGGAAGACATACCAGAAGACTGTAATTCTCTCACAACGTGTCATTATCAGCCCTTCTCTGCAGTATGAGAAACTGCCAGTTATGCACCGCACGCTGCCAAGCATTTATGCGCACACATCCGAAGATACTTGTGCTCAGGAAGAGATGCATCCCTTCCTGACCCCCTTGCCACCAGTATGCACCAGCACCGGGGCTTCCAGGCTATCTGGAAAGGAGGGGATTCGAAAAGGAAACTGCTTAGCTATGGGGAGCTAGATAAGATGGAAAGATCGATTGATTATGTACCATGATGTATATCATACCCTCCCATCTGATCAATATTTCATCAACATTCTTTGCTCAATGAATCATTGTCTAATTAATGTTAGGAGTCTGCCTTGAATGAATTTATTGTTTGTGCTTCAAAATCTCTCTCTCCTCTCCCTGCACCAGAGAGAGAGAGAGAGAGAGAGAGAGAGAAACAGACAGACGGTAAAGACACTGCAGTCTCCTTTCATCATTGTGGTAACTGCCCATTGCGGTTACCAACAGCTTTTCCTGGTTTCCCATACCTGAGCAGCCATCAGATTAAATGCAGGGGAAGTGCCAGGCTGCCGTCTCCCCATCCAGCCACATGGCAGGTACATAGACCCATCTGTGCTGCGAGAGATTTGCTGGGATCTCAGGCTCCAGCGGGGCAGAAGGTCTGAGGAGAGGGCTGCTTAAGCCATGATGAATCCTCCGGACCAGCTGCTAATGGGGTGGAGCTGAGGTCAAGGCAGCTGTGGGACCCAGGCATGTGAACCCTCTCCGGCTGCCTAAATATTAACCTCCTGCTGCACCCGCTGCTGGCGACCCAGGCCCGAAGAGAAAAGGTGCTGCATAGACATCTCCGTACTGTTAAATATTCCGCAGATGGAAGCCCTCCATTTATTTCTTTCAATGAGGGATTTCAGCAGTGAGCAAATCACGCACAAATGAGGTCTAGCAACATGCTTTGCTCAGGAGACTTTGGAAAGGGGTTTATATTGCAAGCCAGACATCTGAGCTGCAAACAGGTCCTTATGGCTGAAACCGCTGGAGTGACCCACTCCTTCACGCAGCAGGGGGATTCGTCTCAGCCAGGCACGGTCTCTGGGTAACTGCACAAAGCCAAGAAAGGTTTCTAGGGTGCCGTGCGTACATACTTGGCCTGATGCTAAGTGCAGAAAAGAGCGTTCCCAATCTAGAGGGACCTTTCCGGGCATTCTTGCCAATGGACTCAGGGCTAAAGTTGGCATTTGCGGCTGAAATGCAGGGATGACTTGAACAGACACATTTTTCTTTCTTTCGGATTATCTCTCTGGCAGCAAAGGCCAAAGAGGGGAATTAGACCAGACATTTCAACGTGCTTGGCTGACGAAATAGACCTTCGTGCCTGGGAAAGCGTGGATGAGCCGCAGAGAGAGCGCGAGCCATTTAAAAGACAACCACAACTCCCAGGGGACTCGTGCTCAAATTGTAGAGGAAGGGGTGCCTTTATGGTGAGTCTGAGCATCACTTGTGAAAGGGTGCGATCCTATGCATGTTTAAGCAGGAGAAAGGACGATTCCCAGCGTGGTTGAGCATGCCAAGAGTTCCAGGCCTTTTAAACATTTAAACATGGACAGGACCATGCCTGGAATGACCTCTGAGGATGATTCTGTTGCGAGGGATTCTGGCGACAGCTGGAACCTGCAACACAACATTGCAGAGCGGTGCGCTCCTGGCTGAAACCTCGAAAACATAATCCATGGCGTGCTGCTCCTCCCAGGTTTTCTGCTTTCCGCCTCTCCACAGTCAGCCAGTGTTCGAAGGCCACCAGACACCCTCAGTTCTCAGTTTTTATTTATTTCCTTGCTTCGTGTTTTTCCCCTAACTTTTTTAAAAATGGCACTCGTTTGTTTCCCCAGGCCTCCTGGAAACCACCTCGGTGTGCACAGCTGGCGTGGCTGTAAGCAGCGCTCACACTTGAACATCAGCAGAAAGGGGAGGGTGCGACGCTGCTGCAAAAGCCCCGGTGGACTGGGAATCCGCCCCTTGGGGCTGCCCCCAGAGGCGTTTTGGAGGTGCCCCACTTCAAAGTGCAGCTGCCAGCGGGGCAAGCAGGCCTTGCAGCTCAGATCAGAACGAGTTGAAAGGCTGGTTTTGGCCTTCAAAGCCATCAGTGGCCCAGGGCCGGCACTGGAACGCATGGTGCTGCTGTGTGCCGAGCCAGACGTTGGACCACCTAGCCCCGTGCTGTTGACACTGACTGGCAGCAGCTCTCCAGGGAGGAATCTTTCCTCTCTGTACTCAGAGATGCTACTGAGGAAGGAACCAAAGTCCGTCTGCATGGAAAGCAGGGGCTCTGCCACTGACCTCTGCTCCAGCCCCCTCAGGATGAATCAAGATCCCAGTCCTCATGTTTCCAAGTAAAGGTCTGATTTAAACAGGGACCCAGGATGCCGCCTTATGCCATTTAGGCCGGTATTGCCGGCACTGCCTGGCAGCAATGCAAGAAGGCACCGTGCTTCTGTCAGCAGGGCACCTCATCCGCGGCAGCTGTTCTCGCAGCCTGATGGGCGCTGTCCGTGGTGCTGATTCACCAGTGCGGGGCACCAGGGATTGCTCTGCGGAAGCCAAAAGCTAAGTGGCAGTGGAGGACCGGCGTTGCTGCAGCAAGAGCTGTGCTGGGTTTCCGGCAGGAGCTTGGCCTGCCCTTCTCGGAGAAGCCGGGGAGTGACCTGAGGACCATCTACACGCACAGCGAGGCTCTGCTGCTGGAGGATGGCCTCTCCCATCCCCGCAGACCTCCTCCTAAGCCCCGGAGGCAGCTTCCAAGGCTGGCTCTGTGTCCCTCCCGGCAGGTGCCCGGCAGGTGGGCACGTGGAACGGGGCCTTTTCCGCAGAAAGCCCTCAGAAGGGACATCTGTGAGGATAACATGGAAAGGAGGTGACACCTGTTAGCTGCCCTGGGCCCCCTGCAAAAGGAGAAACGGGGGGGCATGACACACAGGTAGACAGTCCTCTCCGCTCTGTTTCCATGCATTCCTTCACTGAATTTTCTGTCAGAAGCGGAAGCAAAGGCAAGGAGATGGGCAGGTGATGGTGGCAGGCGGGTCCCTCCACTGGCCAGCATCCAGTGTGATCTGTCCTTGCGTTTTTCGACCCTCCGTCTATTGTCCGGCCTTGTCCCCCACTGGCCTCTCCTCCCACCTCCTGCCAAGGACGCAGCTGGCCATGGCTCCAATTAAGAAGCCTGGGAAACAATGCCGTCTGGCGTCGGTGGGAGCCACCAGGCCTGGGTTCGGCGTTGCTTGAGCTCTCCCAGGAAAGGGCTGTGTTTACAATGGGGGGGGGGTCCCCTCAGGGAGCTTTGCCCCTCATCCTTTCAGAACAGCACCTGCCCAACAGAGCGAAAGATGCGTGGATGGAGAACCATCCCAGTCACCCCGGGACTTGGACCCACAAACAGCGATGAACCAGGGTTTCTAAGTAACTGTGGTTTGCTTGTCTTAACTCTAAGAATTTCTGCAGCCTTGAATTTGATTCGTGCAGAACAAAGGGATTATTTGGGGTAAGTTTTGCATGGATATTCGGAAGTGTCTTTGTACATTGCTTGTGCAATGCGCTTTGTATGCATTTCCGTCCAACAGACAACTGGTTTTGCCAATACAGTGTGTACTTGTGCATTGCATCTCTCTGACACATGTCATATTGTTTGGTCAGAGAGCTCTCCCACAACATGCAGAAAAGTGTGAAGACTGAAGGACAGCAGTGTTTCAATTTGCACGTTAGTTCAAAAGTGCAACATAAAGTAAGTGCCCATTAAAATGTGTTCAGTGTGGATTGAATGGATTTCTCTCCGTCTTGGCTTTCACGGATGCAGCAACTCAGAGCAGAACAATGTTGGTTAGCCGAGGCAGGAGATGGTTTAGCTCAACTTAGCTTTAACTTTGGATCAGAAAATTCTGCCTTTTAACTCAAGAATTCAGATCAACAACAATTTTTAATCTGCAGACCAGCATGGGAATTATGTTATTGTAAGAACCAAAGAGCAGCTCTGGCAGATCATTTAAGAGATGGGTGGTTTGGGGGGGGGGGGCGGGTTTAGACATTCAAAGGCTTCAGCTATTGTGCAGCTATGGTACAGCATAGAAATAAACAAATCAATCGATAAAATGAAATTAGTTGCAAGGGCTAACTGGAGCCTCCATATTCAAAAGGTGACATCCCTGCATAGCTCTCCATCGCGTTAGCATGCCGAGTGACCTTTGCGAAGCTCAGGAGGTGCAGCCCCACAGCCGGATGAACGACCACATGTGGCCTCACAGGCCCCTTCAACTCTTCTCTTCGCAGCAGCATGCCTAGAACAGCTGTTTCCAGATGTTGCGGACTTCAGCTCTTCCTGAGCCTTGGCCCTGTAGAGGCATAGGGAAGTCATGGTCCCAAACATCTGGAAGGCACCAGGCTAGGTAGCCCTGCCCAGGGGTCCCGGCAGCAGGTGATGCCTAAGCCACCTTTCCAGAGAGGGCGCTGGTGCTGGAATGAGGATGGAGGTGCTGGGGAAAGACGCTGAAAGGGGATGGGGCGGGGGGGGGGGCAAGAAAAGCAGCAGTGTCCCACAAGCACCTGGGCTCAGCCCCCAGGACAAAGCCATGCACAGAGTTGTGCGTGCGAGATGCTCTCAGGAACCTCTCTGCTTGTGCCTTTGGGAGCCCCATCTCCTCCAGGCTTGCCTGTTTAGAACAGGGGCTCTCGGACAAGGGAGAGAAGGGCAGAAGAACTTGGGGGTGGGCAGCATGAGGGGAAGCGCATGTGGGCAAAAAGCCAGCTAATTCAGGGGGGACCTTGTGCAGCAGAGCTCCTCGGGCCCCTGGACCTTTCATGCAGCAAGTGCTCCTGGAGAACAGGATGGTGGGACTTCTGGAAATTCTGGGCTCCAAATCAAAGTTCTTGGCTCCAGCCCCAGTAGGTTACTCCATGACATGGCCTCTGACAGCAAGTAAGGGAGGGTCAGTTAATTCGTAGGAAATAAAATACCCGTGATGAAGTGTGCGTGTGTGTGAATATTATGGGGTGGGGGATGCATCACAGATCACTGCAGTAGCTGAGCTGGCAAGCCTTTCCAGATTTCTCCTTTCCGTCTCTCCTTCTCTCTCTTCTAATTTGCCTGTTTTGACTCGTCCGTGTTCCTCGCTCGGGAAATGGGCTGGAAAATCAAATGCAGATCCAGCCAGCATTTTGCCATCGAAAATGCTTTCATCGTGATTCGAGGCTCATTTAAGTCTTGGACTGGAATGCAAGCTGAATTGAAACAACATAAACACACACACACACCAGGAGGAGATGGAATTTTAATGTGGCTCTCTAGCAACCTTCGCTGGCTTGCTGTGTCCCAGATGTGTTGTATGTCAGCTCTTGGCATTCCCAGACGAGGACGCAAGATCTAGAAAGCACCAGGTTGGAAAAGGGTAGTCTGTCATGAAAGGGGGACCCTCTCCCCCAATTGCGCCAGGTGTAGAGGTGTGTTTACACACACCATAGCCTCTGCCTGCCCTATTTGACTGGGCCCGTTCCATTTTCCAAGGCCGGTGCTTGGCCATTCCCTGTTCCAGAGAGAAACTCCAATATTCCACAGGTGGCCAAGAGGACTCACCGCCTGCTTTTCCTAACGAAGCAACTCTCAAACAATCATCTGCCATTCCTCCCTGCCAAAGAGTTGGCTTTCTGCTGGGTTTGTTTGCAGCAAAGCTCTCAGCAAAAAGACTAAGCAGAGCCCTTCTCTCGGTGCGGCAGAACAAAACGGGAACCCGCTGGCAGGAAAGCTGCACCAGCCAAGCTGAAGAACTTTTGCCCCGAGGGCTGAATTTCTTTTCAGTGAGCTGCCAAGGGTTGCTTCCAAGGTGAGTGGGGCTGAGCTGAACAAAAGGGGAGATAGAAGAAGCTTCCGTGTCTTGCTGCCAATCGTTCTGCATTTCAGGCTTTTGAAACCCGGGAGGACAGCGCTGCACAAAAGCTGGAAGCCAGCAAAGGGGAAAGGGATGGAGCAGTCCGAGAAACCGTGGAAAGGCGGGTTTGGGCCCCCTGCCCTCTTGGCAGGGGCGCATGGCGATCACCCCTGGAATGTTAAAATGGATGCTGCTCGAGGAAGGTGAATCATCCCTCCCCACACCCAGCGAAGGGTGGGTCTTGAGGTCTGTGTCTGAGAGGCGCTGCGAGGAAGAGACGCAAGGACAAGCAGAGGGCTGCGACGGACTGTGGGCACCCAGGGGCAGGGGACCCCTCCCTGGGCATCTGAGATGGGGGGGGTCTGGATGCTGGAACTGCCCTGCCTCTGCGATGCTACCCTTTTGCATTTGCAAAGGAAGCAAAGGTCGCAGGAGCACCCAGACGCCCAGCGTTCTCGCTTCTTATGGGAATCCCAGTGTGGGTATCATTGGTGTTGGTCCCAAGAATGTCTCTCTGCCCAAGACAGCTTGTAAGAATACGATCCGGTTTGGGGAATACCAGTTCCCACATTCCCTTACATGCCAGCTGGGACTGATGGGGGCTGGAGTCCTAGCCTGTTCTCCTCCGCCAAGGCATGGCAGCCAGTGGTGTGGCTAGGTCACTTTAAATCTTGGACGTTGTGATCTGGGGGTGGCGGTTGCTTCCAGTCAAAACACCCAGCCAACCTTTCCCCTCTCCCTGGGACCACCCGTCCACGCTTTCCCAGAGCTTCTGCATGCTTTCTGTGTTTGCACAATAACAACAATGAAATTCTTCCCCAAGCCTGATTTAAACAAACAAAGCAAAACAAATATTTGGAACATGTGCAGTTTTACAGCTTGTATTCACTCAAATTGTCGCATTTTCATACCCACAAGGGTGGGGGGTACAGTTTACTTACTTATTTAATTGATTAGATTTACACCCAGCCTTTTTTCCTACAAAGAACTCTAACTGGCTCTCCTCCTCCTCCTCCTCCTGCCCTCCATCTTATCCCTACAGCAGCAACAACCCTGTGAGGCAGGCTGAGCTGGGAGTCTGCAACAGGCCCAAAGTCGCCCAGCTGGCTCCATGGCCAAGTGGGGACTCGAACCCGGATCGCCAGAGTCCCGGTCCCACGCTCTTCACCTCTGCACCTCAATGGGACTCTAGTTCCCTATCTCCCTTCTGCCCTCCATGTGGTTCTTTGGGGCCCCTGGTCTCCGGGGCTCCTCACCTTGCCCCCACTTCCGCCCCTCCATGCACCCCTGATGGAAGGGCAGGGAAGACCCTGGGCTCCCGAGACGGACCGCCCACCTCCTTCTCACCAAAGGTGAGTGGTGAAAGAGCACGCATCGTCGCTCGTGCAACACGAGTGCCAAGACGACTGTCGAGCTGACGGCCACCCTTCCCAGCCCTCCGGCTCCCCTCGGCTGCGCAGAGAGCAGCATGTTTACACTGCAGACAACGCCAGTCCGCTGGCCGGTCTCGACTTGCCAATCTTTGTCAGACACCCAGTCAAAAAGAGCTGCAGGGGATGAACTGCCAGCCGCGGGAGCCCCTCCTCGAAGATCGTGGCTTCCTCGCTCTGCTTGTGCATGGCAGACAACCTCCCTGCTTCTGCCTCCCACTGGCCCCGCAGGGTCCCGCTTCGGCAACGGGTGCTGGAATGTTCCTCTTCATAAACAAGAGCTCGGCAGCCTTCCAAAACTTTTGCTCAATCTTGCAGCCTCGAAGCCAAGGCCCAGGAGATGACACCTCAGCTCAACCTTCTGCAGGTCCTCACTGGGGAGAAGGAAGCTCGTGGAGGAGCGAGTCTGAGTGTAGACACCCTTTTCGCCATCAGGGGCTCCAGGCACGTTTCACATTTTCGACCGAAGCACCCTTATTCTGTTTGCTTCTCCCTTCCATCTCTGCTTCCACATTATCCAGCAACCATCCTGGAGCAGTGTCAAGGACATTGCAAAAAGATCCAGCATTTGCATGAAATCTGCCCGTGCTCAGGCACACCCATGCACGGAAATTTGAAAACAGGAACTTAAATAGCACTGCAGTGCATCTCACCGCAGGGCAGAAAACTGTGAGCAGGTGAACCCTGGGCCGGACTTGCATTGTTGTTGTTGTTGTTGTTGACTTTAGCTCCTGTTCTTCCTTTGGAAGGCTCTTTTTCGAGGGTGGCCCGGCAGTGAAAGTGTTGATCTGAGACTTAGTAGATCTGGGTTCTAGTCCCCATGATATAGCTCATTAGGTGACTTTGGGCCAGTCTCCTACTCTCAGCCTAACCTACCTCGCAGGGCTGTTGTGAGGAAAGGAGGGAACGTGAGGGAAAGCAGGGCATAAATATGAATAAAACGGGTGTTTGTGTCGACGAGACTTCAAATGGCAGAATGCTCCCCATCAAGCCCGTCTAGGTTTCAGCTCAGAAAGGGCTTGGCAAGGTTCCCCTTGGGTGGCGCCCATCAGTCAGGACCCCCCTGCTCTGGGTTTTTGGCACAGCAGCAGGTGGGTCTGGAGAAGACAATCATTCACCCCTCTCATTTAGCACAATGCCCTGCTGTGACATCATCCCAAGAGTTTGCGAGCATTGTGGGAAATTCACGAGGATACGCAGCCTTTCCTTTCCAGACCTAGCTGATGCTGCTCCAGTTTCCTGGAATGCAGTGCTGGGATTTGTAGTCCAGCATGTCTGGAGGGTGCCAGGCTGGGCAGGGCTGTTATTGACTCCCTCGCCTCCCCGTCAGTTTATTTGCATTTACTACCAACCGCTGTATATTAAATGCGAAGTGATGCACAAGCACGTCTGCCTGGCCAAGCACAACTGCAGCCATCCACACCGGCGGGACCACAACCCGCCCTTGGCATTGTTCTGGTTCTTGTTTCTCCTTTTTCTTCCCCTGCACACCCACACCCATCCACACACACATCCACACGTTCCAGGACCCAGGCCCAAAGACTGGAAAATAATAACCAAAAACGACCCCCAGCCGGGAGCACCTGTCAAACCCCATCTGTTCCCAAGGTGACGAAAACACAACCATGGACATCCATTTCTGCTCCACAGGTTGCAGGGAAAGCAACTATTTGTCTTTCAACAAGGTGCTCTCCTGCTTAAATGTTCACTTGGAGCTGTTAACACAAAGGCACAGAGGTATTTATGAAGGCAGGAAGCTGACAGACAGTGGACTTGTAGCAATAAACCCGGAAGAGGGCCTGGATATTATTCTCCTTAGTCAGGGATGAATCCAATTTTCTGGTCAAAGACCCTCGTAAATTGATGACCCAACTGCCTCTTCGGAGAAGGTTTCTGGGGGCGGGGGAGGCAGTCCAGGTAGCCGAATGGGTACTCAGTTTATTTATTTATTTATTTATTTAAAGTTTTTGTATGCCGTCCCCTTGCTGTATCGCCTCGGGACAGCTCACACAAATAAATAAATATAATACAAATACAGTTAAAACCCGGAAACACCCTGGCTGCACAATTAAATATTACACGTCGTTAAAATATTGTTTGAATAAAAAGGTAAATCAATAAATGCATAACCCTTACTATTTTCATCTGCAAACACTTGGAGGAATTATGAGCATCAAAGTGACAATTGTGGGTGAGAAGATGAGCAACAGAGATCAAGGCTTGAAGGAACAGATTTTGGGGGCCAAGTGGCAGGAGAGAAGGCTGAGCGGCTGTCTATAGAGACTCACCTTCTGGACCATACACTCCACCCTGGGAATTCCCTGATGGAAAATACTTGGACTTGTGTGTAACTCTTTGCCTCCTTCGAAGCTTTAACTTTAAGGATTCCTCCCAGGGTTTCATCATCTGAACCCCTTCCTTTAATCTCAAACGTAAGTATGGACCATATTTTAACAGGGACCAGTGTCGGAAAGCAGATCGCCCACAGTCCTTAGAACTTGTTTCCACAAACCGTGTTGATGATCACCACTAATTTGCATGGCCTCATAAGGGGATTAGGCAAACGCATGAAGGGTGGGGCTCCCTTTGGCTAAGAGATGATGGCTACCTATTACCACCAGTGGTGGACGTGAAAACAATCCACCAGCATGGGTCCAAAAACAATCAGGCGAGCTTAGATTCATGTCCTACTTACATGGAGACCACAAACAAATGGGTGAGCTTCCGTTCATGTCCTGCTTGTGGCATAGGAACATGGGCAGCCACAAAAGCCTGAGATGTGCAATGGGCCAGCCTCTCTTGGCTTTCAGAAAAAGTTCTGCTCCTCCATCCTACTTGGAGTCAGTGGACAAGAAGGTCTAGGACCTTTAAGGCTGTCAATGAAGGAGGTTTCAGGCATGCCTGAATGTTGGAGGGGGGATGAGTGGACAGGACCTGGGATAAGTTTTGGCTGGTCAGGCACGGAAGGGAGAGGAATACTGGCAGGGAATTGGCAAGACCGGATGACACCAGTGTCAACCCTCATTGCTCCTGGATGCACACCTGTGTTTCCTTGTTCACACATGTACACACAGGGACATGCACTTGAGCATGCCTCCGCCTTGAACTAAGAATGTGACAGCCACACGGGGACACCTATGCTAGGAAGTCCCTGCATCAGTGCACTGGGAGGGTGGAATATAGATATCACGATAAATAATAAATAATAACGCTTGTTGCTTGGATGGCCAATTCAAATGAATTTGGCAACATGACATCAACTGGCTGGTGTGGAAATGCGTGCAAGTTATGGGCTGCTCGGGGAGGGTTTTGCGTTCACCATGGTGCTAAAGAGCGCTGACTTTTAGGAGGGATGAAAGCATGTGCCGGGGTCGGGGTTTTCAAAAGCCAAGGGAAGAGATGCCATGGCAACCGCGGGGCATTTGAACTGAACACTCGTCCAAAAAAGGCTTTTTATGTGAACCTTCTGCCTGCTCTCAGATTGGACACCCCCTCCTGTGAAAGCGACATCGTCATCAACTCGACCGGGCCCCAAACCAGGACTCTGCACACCCACCCTCTTAAAAGCCAGGTTCCTGGAGATCAGCCTTCAACAGGTCTGCGTCCTCAGCTGTTGCATATTCTACTTTATACGCATAGAAGCAAATTAGAAACGAGGACTGTCCTTCCGATAGAAGTGCAGGACATTTCGCTGTAGTGAGGTGGGTTGTGACAGGTGTCCTGTGTGCCTGCTTGCGCAGTCTGTCACTGGGGCACCATCTCTCGCCCTTAGACTCGTCCTCTTGTTGGCTCTTAATCTTTAAACACGGCTTGGGCAGGGCAACCTTTCAAATAGAGGACACTTTCACAGTGAGGATGGTCTTCTGTAAAGGAGAATACCTCACGTCCTCCACAGCTAAGCAGCAGCAGGGCCAGGTTTCTGGGGGTCTTTTGGGCAAGACGCCCTCCACGGACCTCCCCCATAAATGAGCCTCCCTCCTCATGGCCATGGTCCCAGCAGCTTTGCTCCTCCTCCTCCTCCTCGTCCTGGGTACCGCTCGCTTGCTTGATGGGCAGAGAGCCCGGAGCAAGGTGGCCTTGCCATCTCTCGCTCCTGCTCAGCACCTCCGTTGCCTGGGCTGAAGTGAGGGGCAGGTGCAGAAGCAGGTTGCAATGGCGAAGAGGAGGAGCGGCTCCCAGGGACTTGTCTCGATGGGCCCACCTTGAAGGTG